>JAWNMW010000257.1:0-1415000 GCA_035043565.1 Drosophila robusta | reverse complement strand
TGAGTGTTTCTGGTTCTGGCATGCACTTATTTTCTTTATATTTATTTATATTTCGCTCAGCATCGAAGCCCCCAATCCCCACCTACACCATCGCACTCTGCCCTTTGCCCCATTGCCATCCTTCACTGCTTACATATTTTCATCTTCTGCTCCTTCGTGTCCACTTCTGCTTCCTCTTATTGAGTGGTCATAAGTTTTGGCCAGTCCTTCCAGCTGCTTCCATCTGTCAGTGGTCGCGAGCTTTTCCTCTGCAATTTTGGCAAAGAAAAAACAAATTTGAAGACAGAAAAAAATTATTTATAATAAAATACACCAACGAAATTATGTAGGAAATTTCCGCTTTTTGGCTGCTGCTGCTGAACAGAATTTATTTCGCATTCACTCCGCTCAAATATGTGTTAGATATTGTTGGGCCTTCAGAGCCTCCCCACTAAACCCCCGCCCACACACACACACACACACACACATACAAGAGAGTTCTGAATCGCAATTGCATTTCAATGCAATAAGCAAAGTTATTCTTTTATAGAAACAGCAATATCCTGGGAATTCGACTTGCTAAAGAGCCCCACACAACCCCTTCACTTTGTCTGTATCTAATCCCCACCCACCCTCGAGCCTGGTTGAAAATTGTTTTATATTTGCAGTAATAATTCAATACAAGGTGCAAACCTGCTGCATGTGGTAGATCGCCAGCTTTTTCCTCAATATGCCTGAGATGCTCGGAGAAGTTCAGCCACAGCATAAGGTTAATACAGTTCAATTTGCTTTGCTGTATTTATATCAAAATATTTCAATATTTTCAAAACTTAATGGCATGCAGCCAAGCAAAATATTCGGTATTTAGGTCCTGCAGCCCACCAGTAGAGAAATGCATTAAAATAGAACCTCACGAAAACCCAATCTAAATAAAAATAATAAATTCTGGTTGTGAAGTACAATTTCGAATTTGACTAAAAAGAAAATTTAACGTCTGGGTGCTGTAAACTAAATATCCTTAGAGTTAAAGGAGGAGTGCGCTATATTAGATTTTTTCTTGTTTACACAGGTACTTAATTACTGACCGATTGTTAATATGGGTACTTTTTAATATAAAAATCGAATGCCAATGATATTTAGTTTATATTTTATTGGACGCTGTCCCACATAGCATTAAAAAAATCGTCGGCACATGTATAAATGGAAAGTTTAACCTTTAGAAATGTGAAACATGTTCTTCAAGTTTAATACATCTTAGTAGAAGCCGATAGCAATTTAGACTAGAGAACACTTGGCTAATGCTCAGTTAGCTGTTCAACTTTGTGAGCATAAGCAATATTTTGCGGCAAGTGCTCGAATCGCATTTAAAATCAAAGTTTATAATCATAATAATTTGCAATTGAGGTCAACATTAAAACACAATTTTCAAATGTGCCACACCTTAATTAATGCTCTTTAAGTGCATTACCATTGTCGTTTGTCACGCTTTAAGTCAAGCGCGTCTTGGTGGGCTAACGGGCCGTATGCGTGTTAAGAACTGAGGCACAGTGCAACATTTCAATGAATTTGCACTTTCGTCGCTCGTAGCACAAGGAAGTAATTACTTAATGCACAAGTGGTGCATGCGGTGGCGGGCGGTCGGCGGTGCTGCTGCTGGCTGAGACAGATGGACGGGGCGACCGCAAAATCAAAGCCCATTCCAGGGGCCCGAAGTGTCAGTGCCACAAATCAAAAGCCAGCTTGAGCTCGGATGACTGCAGAACGGATGAGAGCAGCGGCTGACAGACAGAAAGACAGGCAGGCGGACAGACAGCTCGACTGGCGGACGAATTGAGAGACGAGTCGACTGACTAGCCTGCACTTTTGTATTTGCAGCACTTTGCCAAGCGCTAAGCAGACCGGCACCAAAAAACAATTGAGTTCAGCGCCCTGGCAGGGGGCACTGCCAGTGCCAGTTGCAGTGGCCTCGACCAGTCGGCGCTGCCACTGTTGCCGGTTGCCGTATCTGCTAACGAGTGGCGAGTCGAGCGATGCTTGCGGTTACTTGTTGGTTTTCATTTCATTTCTCATGCCACTTCTTTGACTCGGTTTGTGGCAGGCGAGCTGAAGGTGCGCGGCCAGCGCTTGTTAAGCACTTTAAACAATGTGGCACTCCGAACGCCCCCCCCAGCCCCATTCCCGCACGGAGATTGTTAAATTTAATTTTGCCACTTGTTTAACCAATGACAGAGCACGAAACGAATGCAAGCAGAAAAGCTGGGAATCTGCTTTGACTTTGACTTTGCGCCCCGCGCCAAAGCACAATTTGTCAAATGAATTCCCAGTCATTTCGCAAAATTGCACAAGCAACTGGGCAACGGGACAGCCGGACAGCCGGACAGCTACAGAGCTACAGAGCTAGAGAACTGGAGAACTGGAGAGACAGCTGAGTGAGCACTTGACACGTCAGCTTCTAAAGTGGGCACCGGCTGGGCGACTGGGGCTGGACTGGGAGCGTGGGCTGGGGACTGTGTAGGAAATATTTTAAATATATTATGCTCGGATATTACCTGAAAGCTCTGACGGTTGCGCGTTGATTGCGCCGCAAATTGCTTCTGACTGAAATAAGCGCGCGCATCGCGTATACGCCACGTACTCCCTGTGCATTGCAACAACGTTAAATTTAATTTTCCAATTAAATGCCAAAAGTTTACTTCTTTTTTCTGTTGTTGTTGCTGCTGCTGCTGCTGGTGTTTTTATTCCAGTTTGTTGGTGCGCGAAAAGTTTTTTGCGTCAAACTGGCATCGGGGAATATTACAAAACTCGGCACGCAGCCGGCAAGCGGCAACTGCGGAGCTGCAACGTTCGAGATTAAAAAAAACTACACACACACACATAATCACACGCTCAGCAATTGCATTTGTTTTCGTATCGGTTGCACAAACATGTCCGAAAAAACGCAAGTAAATAAAAATAAAATGCAAAAAAAGGATTTTACAAAAAATCGCTAAAACAAAACCCAAAATGGAGAGCGTCGAATGGCGCGAAGTTAACCAAAAGCCGAGCCGGGACGTTAGAGTTGACTGCGGCGAGGTGGGCGGCAGCTGATCAAATTGGCAAAGGGGCGCGGGGCCGGACAGCAATTTTCAGTACTTTGCGTGCCCACAATGAGATAAACATTTTCAATGGGCCCTCGATTAATTAAGCATCGAGTATCCACTCACAAATTGTGTGACAATCAACTCGGATGCAAAACATTTCATTATTCATTTTTTCTTTCTTCCCTAACGTATACAAATAAAATGCTGAAATTTTAATAGTTGGTCAGATAACGTTAACAGTTTGTAAGCTCTTTAAAGATTTATTTTTGTATTCCGCTAATTGTTTAAATGTTGTTGAATCAATGCATGTTTATATTTAATCTGATCAGGGTATATTTATTAATCGTTCCACTTAGCAAAATTTTGAATATGAGTTAAACCTAAATAAAAACCTGGACATAATAATTAAAGCCTAACCTATTGTTCATGAGGCAGCTGGACCTTGCAAACAAATATAGTAAAAATATCCAAAAAATTTATGTTAGCCACCTAAAACTTTTACCAATGTCGTTGGGCTCGGATTGGAACCCGTTCTTAGGCAACTCCTCCAACGTGGCCGGCTTTTAATTATTTACATCGACCTACGAGCAGTATGAGCAAGTTTGGTAAACAATTTGTCGGCCCGGGTCGGGTAAACTTTGCAGATCTGATGCATTATAAACGCTGCCAGGCACCTAGCCAAGACCAGCCTGCGAGACATTATTTCTCGCTTTTTTGCAAGTTCGCGACACTTTTCACATGCAATTTTTGTATTCATTTCATTTGACGTTTTACGCGCAACTTTCGCGATAAACTTGCGATATTGGGGTTAGCGCAAGCGCAGGGCGGGGCGGGGCGTGGCAGGGCGGCGTCACATTAGCCACCGGCAATGGAAATTAGAGTGCGTCCGGGCAATTGGCTGCTCGGCGGCTTGGCTCGGCGCGGGCAGTGCAAAGTTTTCGTATAACTTGGGGCTGCAATGTGGCGGCAAATTGCAAGTCGCGCCAGAAATTAAGCGGCCGGCCGCAGTATGCCACCCGCGCCCTGGACTGCCAAGCACGTCCAACTAAATAAAAGTCAAAGCAAACAATTTTATTTTTTATTCGCTTGCCAACTTGCGGCCACAAATTTGAAATTATGGGCCACACTAAACCTTCGGCCAGCCCCGAGCTCAGCCACTCCACGAGGCCCCCCGCCCACTGAACGGGAACACATTTCAACTCATCGCATCTCATTTCATCTCATTTCGCTTTGGTTCGCTTCGGTTGGCTTTGGCAAGCGTCTCAGCTGCTGCGGCTTCTGGCGAATAATTAATTGTGCAGCGCCCCGAAACTATGCAACAGTTATCACTGCCAAGCCCCTGACTGCCCGCTGCCCGCTGCCTGCTGCGGGCCTTCTCGACTCTCGGCCTTAACCACCTGCCAAAAACTTTTGTGTATTACACGCGGCGCTCATCAAGCCAAAGCATTTGACGTTTGCCGGCCAAAAAAGTTAAATGAGTTTTTATGCCCGGGCCGCAGGAACAACGACGGCCCCCCTCCCCCATTCCCGCCTCCGTCAGTGCTGCCCACGACCCCGGCCAGCGATATCTAATTGGAAAAGACGCGCGTCCGCTCCCTGGCAATGACAATACAAAAGTTTGCAGCTCGGCGAAATTGAAATAAATTGCCGGCAATAACAACAAACACAATAAATAACAATGAACGAGTTGGCAGCACCTTTCACTGGGCTTCGAACTCCAAATTGGCGTGGGCGTTACGCGTGGAGGCTTCTGCCGGGACGGGGGTCCCCGTCTTTGGCTAGCTAGCAACTGATGGAGCCTGCTGGCTGGAGGCTGCTGTGACCATTTAAAACTTGATTAAGGCAATGCCGACGATGGGAGGAGGGGCTCGGGCGGCGAGCCGAGAGTTTATTGTTGTTGCCATTGGTTAACTTTGGAGGCAAATGAGAATTCTGTGCAGTCTCTCATGCATGTGGGCCGTTAAATCGCTTTAATTGCCAATTTCCGGTTAAGTAATTAAAAGCGTTTTGCCCGCTCGACACGGAAATTGGTAAAAGAGCAATTAAATAGCAAACATATTTTGTGCGCTTCCAACCGCCACTCACTCACTCAACTCGCAGCGAAAGTAACGAGTAGCGAGCAGCGAGCAGCGAGTGACGAGTGACGAGTCGCGAGGAACGAACTGAAGTGTAAAGGGGCAAGCTGCTAGAATGAATAAATTAATGTGCGCATGAATGATTGCCAGATTGATTGACGCACGAGTCAAGTCCAAGGCTGGCTACAGCATGCCAATTAATTTTCTGGCTTCTTTCTGCAACACACGTTTCAATTGATTTCAATTAACATGTCTCTTTCATTATTTGTTTTTGCTTTTCATAATTGTTGTTGAAAAGTTTGCTGATGCCGGTGCACTAAATACGCCATTATAGCCCGAGAAATGTTGCTTTCATGTCAAACGAACATTGAACCCGTTAGCACTGGAAATTGCAACATTTGGTGTCATGCACATTACTCGTTATTTTCTAAAGAGATGACGAACGCAGACTCTTCCATTTGGCATTAAGAGTCCAACTATTAGCTCAAATCAGAAATAAACGTAAATAAATCAAGGCACAAATTGCCATTTAAGCGAGAGCAAGAAAGTACCGATAACAGAGTTAGCCTCTAGCGAGATGGTAAAATGAGAACTAGCCTCAATCAACTCAAAGACCGCAAGTGTGTAGGGAATAAAAATAAATCAGATCAGCGGCAACTTGGCTGTTGCAACTTCGCCATCTTGCGTCGGGCTGCCCTCGGGTCACCCGCCACTTTAATTGAGTTGGCGGTTCCCTTGGCCTTGGTGCCATGACCATATTAATTTCCAGTCGCAAAAAACGAGAGAAAAAATAAATGAACCAAAAATAAATAAATGTATAAATAAAATATTTAATGGACTTGCGCTTAGCGTTTAATTGCGAATATTTCCACGTTTGCTTTGTGAATATTCGCATATTTGGGCGTTGCAATAAATACAAAAAATAATTAACTCATTAAATGCGCATTTGGCGTTTGCATTTGCAATTTGCTCGCCGTCGTTTCAGGGGCAGGCACTGAAGGGCTGGGATGGGGACGTGTCATAAATATTGCTTAATGTTTGGCATCAGCCAAATGGCGTCGTGGCAGGCTGCCCAGGACACCGCATCCCAGCACAAGGACCGACCACCAATGGCCAGTGGCCAATGGGTACCGCCAAGTACCCGGTGCCGGCTGCCATTATGTGTTTCTGTTTTGACTAATGCACGGCCTCTGGTCAGTGGGGCTGTAGAAGGGGGGAGCAGGTAATTCTCCTTGGTGCTAGGCCGCAATTAATGCCAAATGCCAAGAGACAGGCATATGCATGAGTGTGTGCGTGTGCGTGCGTGTGTGTGTGTGTGTGCAAGTGTGTTGTTTGCCGAGCCAGCACATGGCCGGACATCATCATTATTGTTCTAAGCAACTTACAGCAAATAATAAAAGCATCATTTATAATATTCTCTATGCGAGTGTGTGTGCGTGTGTTTGTGTGTGTGGTGTGTGCGTGCTTATGTGTATTTAGCTGTGTGTGTGGCCCATTTTGCTGTTCACTTAATAATTCAGTTAATTAATTTGCACACACACAAAAGGCAGAGTCTAAAACTCTTGCCAGACTTAAATTTCTTACACTCAATTAACATTCAGAATTATTTATCTAAATTGTCGCAGACACACACAGGCGAGCAAACACACACACACACACACATGCATAGTCAGGTGTGTGAAAGAAATCTCTTGCATGCGCTTAATATCATATATGGGAACTGTGGAATTTCGGCAACAGCAACAGAAACAGCAACAACAACAATGCCAACGACAAATGTCCCAATTGTTGGCATTTGCAATTATTCATACGCCACGTAGACAAATGTGCTGACAGGACACGTAGCACGGACAAACAGGACATTGGACGCACCGGACATGCAGGACATTCCAGTTTAGATTTGTTGCCGGCTTGTAATTGTCGCAGATAATTAAGTTGCAAGCACTCGTAACTTAGCCAGATACTCACCCAGGTGTTCAGAAGTGCGGCACGTGAGCGAGGAGTGTGAGGATCCATTAGAGGAGCACCCGACCAGGCCCCCGGCCCCGCTCGTCTTTTTATTGCCAGCACATTGGCAGACTAATTGACAAAGCTCATATGCCAGGCACTTTGTAACTTTAAGGGTAAATAAATTACCAAGCTTTCAATCTAATAAATAAATGAACGAGCGTAGAACAACAATGGATTAAATAAATACTTTAGTGCTTCACTATATTCAAAATCTCAGATTGATGTCGATTTTTTTCGATGCTAGGAAAACGGGGATCTGAGATGCCTGCTTCTGCCTGTTACATACAGTTGCTCAAAACCATTATACCCCTTCGTATCAATTTTCAATGGATTAAAGGCATAAAATGCATAAACGGGTTTTAGTGAAAGGACATCCCAGAACTGAGTGGAAGTCGAGCAAATGTGAGGACTTTTGTGAAAGGAAAAGTTACTAGTTGGGGAACATTTTTGTGGAACTCTGCTCGTTATGCGACATTTGTGTCGGGAGTGGGTCTTGTGCAGTTATTTACAGGCTGGGTATCCTGTTGTTGCTCCCAGCTGCAGTGGCCTGCCTCTTTCTGTTGCTGGTCATTATGGCCATCAAAGGGGAGAGAGATGGTAAAGAGATTATAAGCAAAGTGCGTCAGTTTTTGAGTCTGTAAAATATTAAAACACATAATTTACAAGTAGAAGCAGCAGCAAAAGCAGAAGCAGAAGCAGAAGCAGAGAACGCTTCAAAGGACAATGCTGACAGTGGCAGGAGTCGAGACCCGGTTCAAACTTCTTTCAAGCCCAGTTGCGGGAAGATTAAAACGAAATGCAGCCAACAATAACAAAGCCAACACAATTTGTTGCAAAAGAAGTTCAGCTGAAGTTGGCAGCATACAAAAAATTGCTCCAGAGAAGTACAAAGCGAACGGGGGAGCAGAGAAAGTGGGGGAGATTGAGATACAAGTCCGAGATATATTAAAGCACTTACAAATAGCAAGCAATGAATTTTATTAAGCTATTTATTAAATTTATAGTCGATGCGATAAAAAACTAACAGTGACTGCGAAAAGTACACAACTGCTTTTAAGCTATATGAAAAATATATTTTCATTATTTGTTTTTTGAACAGGAAAATAACTCGTTTTTACATGGTTTTCCAATACGACTTATTCAAATCCATTTAGTTATTCTACAGATGTTCAGTTATTTAAGGGCATTTATTTTTAGACAAAATATGCAACATTCGAAGTTTATTCGACAGGTTAACAGCTTAGCTAAAATGTGTATTACTCTTCTTACTGACCTACATTTCCTGGGTCGTTATTTAAAGGAATATATTAGATTAATCTTTGGCTGGCACAGTTTTTAAACAATTCTTCAATAGCAGATACAAGTTATTATTTTAACTGAGGCGAGCAGCTTAACCAGCTACTGGTGATGTCTCCTTAGTGTCCACGAAACAATTCCAACTCTCTAACCCCTTACTAGATCATTTCGGATTCGGAATCCGGCGACAACTGAGCTCTGCCAAGAGTTGTGCCTGGAGCTTATTTAGTGTTAAATATTTTTGCAGCTTCGCAACATTTCCCGATGATTTTTCTAACTTAAGACTACCACTGTACTTATAACGGTTCGCTACTTTGGGTCTCCACTAAAAGAAGGTTCTTTTGTCAAAAAATAAGTCCCTGTAACGCCCGCAGAAACTCATACTAGTTGTATATTCCGAGGTTTTTCCGATAATCCACAGGAAAAAAGACTCTCAAAAAAACGTTAAATAAAACTATAAATAATTATGAAATACAATTAGGCAAAAAAATTAAGAATGACTAATGGCCTTAATTAAGATGAGGAGAGAGCGCGATGATGATGATGAGCAGCAGCAGCCGCGGCAGCAGCTCAGCTCAGCTCAGCTCGCAAACATCCTGCGGAGCCTTGAAGCACGCCTCATTAACAAGGCTCTAAAGAGGGCCACATAAAGATGTTAGCACTTCTATGAGAAGCGAATGGGAATGGAAATGGGTTCGGGTTAGGGTTGCGCTGGGATAAGCTGTACCTCGCCGCCGCCTTCACAGTGCTCGCTGCCCTCATTGACTCACAAATTCGAGCGGGTCGGGCGCACATGCATCATAAAATTATATGAGTCCCGGCACTTGAGGCATCCGCAGGCAACGGGGAATGCGCATTGAAGTGGTCGTTAGTGGGCAGGCTGTGAAAATGAGTTAATCGTGGGCCGGGCCGAAGGACGAGGCGCGCGGGACGCGGACGCAGGACGCACGCTGTGCGAACGGCGCTAATTGCGGCAACCTGACAAATGTCGCACCTGCAGGACGCAAACAGCAAATGGGATGCGGTAAACGTGGCGAGGACAGCGCGGACAGCGATGCCAAATGGCAAATAAACATTACTGTAAAGCTACAACAACGGCAACAAGAGCACATCAAAGGATCGCCCACTGGGCCAGGACCTTTTTGCACACTAGACAACAGACCGGCAAACAGCGGCCGCTGGCCAATTGGGTCCAATGACCAGGACACAGAGGACAACAGCCGCAGCCGCAATAAAAGCGCAACACGTAATTGTTGTTGTCTATTAGAGCCGGACACTGGCCAAGAGCTGACCCAGTGAGTGCCTCGGCGCAGGGATAATAGCAAAAGGAAGAACAGCTGAAAGCAATCAGCGAAGGAAAACAACAAGGTGCAACAAAAACAAAGCGCCAAATGAAAAACCCTTTGTGTGCGCTCGAAGAAAATCGGCTCCAGGGTATACAAAATGAGAAATTTCAATGACTGCACGATGGGCTGGGCCGAGAGGTCCTGCGATAAGTGCTATTCATCTAAAAATAGGCCAGCTCGCAAAAGAAGCCCTATGCAAAGGAAACTAATTATTGTCCTCGCCCTTGAGCCCATCATATATATTTATTGGGAGAAGAGTACCTATATGGAATAGCAGGCAGATCCTTGTCGCCGCCATGATGCGAATTTCGAATGCTATATTAAGTATAGACTGCTTGCCAGAATACACCCCTTTGGGCGGCGGCGGCAGGGTATAACAAGGACATTTGCCGAGCGTATTGAGAACTCTTGTGAAGCGCAGCAAGAGCTCCTCACGATGTCCTCGCCGATCGGGCGGCCCGAAGGGGCGTCGGGGAGCTGGCAATGCCAGAGCCAAAGTCAAGGGACCGCGCCCACACCCTCCGCCACGCCCCTCGCCGGCTGGCAGCGTGAAGTGCTGGGCAAACAAGGACGTCGCGCAGTAATCAAAGCAAAACAGCGCGGGCGAAATGAAAGAGAACTCGGCGGCAATGTTTGCGTTGCTGTTCGCAGCGTTGTCTATTGGCCGAGCAAAGTGAACTGAGAGCCGAGCCGCAGGACACCGACTCGCAGTTAGTTACAGTTACAGTACAGGACTTCAGTTGGCTACACACTGAACTCGTGCTCGCCGTTGGCCTCGTCGCTGCCCTCGCTCGGGCGCCGGCCAGTCAGACGCAGGCGTCGATCCGTCGCCGTCGCCGTCGTCGTCGTCGTCGTCGTCGCCACCTGACCGTAGTGGCGCTGCAGCGCCTCCAGGCTGCTGCTGCTGGCCAGGGGACTCAGCGAGGGGCTCTCGTACAGCGGCTGCGTGCGGTCCAGGCTCCAGTGCACGCAGCGCGCGACCTTCGACTTGGTCTGCGGCTCCGGGTCGGACAGCTCGAGCGGCCGCTGGGCGTCCAGCGGCTGGCGGCCGGCCGTGCGCAGATCGGGCAGGCTGCGATAGTTGCTGATGCCGCTGACGGAGGGCAGCACCGAGGGCCCCGAGCCCGAGGCCGGCTGCAGCGTGCTGCTCGCGGCCGGCGTTGGGCCGCACTCCGGCTGCTCGAGGGGCGTGAAGACGTCGAGGAAGCTGGGCAGCGCCAGCGAGGAGCGCGGCGGCAGCTCCGAGTTGAGCTTGTGCAGCGTGATGCAGAAGTCCCGGAAGCCGTGCACCGTGTGGTAGTTGCTGCTGCTGTCCTTGCCCTGGCAGGCGGTCGCCTCGGCGCGCAGCTGGGGCCGCATCGTGCCCGGCGACCAGGTGTGCTGATAGTGGGGCGCATCGAGGTCGACGTGCCGGCGCTCGTTCAGATCGAGCCGATCGATGGCGCTGTGCAGCTCCGGATCGTGCAGCGCCACCTCGCGCGCCATGCGGACGTCGTGGCGCCAGAACTGCTGGTCCCGCTGCACCGCCGGCGCCACCTCCTTGATGCGCAGCACCACCACGCCCATCAGCCAGACGCAGACGACGTTGAGCAGCGTCAGCGCCATGCTGACCGTGGCGCACACGAACAGCTCGATGTGCAGGTGCGGCGAGTAGTCGCGGTGCTTGGCCAGGCTCTGGAGCAGCTCCTGGTCGACGTGCATCACGCGCGTGCAGAGCGCGATCGCCCACAGCAGGCCGGCGTTGACCGCCGGCGGCAGCAGCGACGCCGATATCGCCACGCCCACCAGCGAGCCCGTGTTGCCGCCCAGAACGCCAATGGCCGCCGCGGCGCCCGAGGCCAGCGCCGTGCAGAGCCCAATCGCCAGCGAGTGGGTGTCGCAGCGCGACAGGATCTCCTCGGTGAACCCCGCCGACAGCATGAAGAAGCGCCCCAGGCCGCACAGGCAGATGGCGCCGCCGAAGATGAAGCCGGTCAGCACGGAGATGGCGATGCCGATCAGCTCGTTTTTGATGCCCAGCCAGCGCAGGCCGCGATCGCCGATCACCGACCCGAAAATGGCCGCTATGATGGGGCCCATCAGGGGCGAGATGAGCATGCTGCTGGACAGGAACAGGAAGCTGTTCTCGACGAGCCCCACGCACGACAGCAGCGCCGCGGCCATCAGCAGCACCACGAAGTCAAAGTTGATGGTGGCGTCGCGGCGCACCACGCGCACCACCTGGTTCACGTTTAGGCGGCAGCGCACCGAGTCCATGAAGCTCTGCCAGCCCAGGCGCTGGCCCTCGCGCTGCTCCTTGCCGCCGGCGGCGCCAGGCCGGCCTCTGGGTCAGCCGCGCCAGAGGCCGCGACGGCAGCGGCTGCGCCGCCGGCGGCACCGGCGCCGGCCACCGTCGAGCTGAACTTGACGCGCGTCTCCAGGCAGTTGATGGCGGTCACGTGCGTGCCCGGCCGCTCGCCAATGCCCCAATCCTGCAGCGTGCAGAGCAGGCACTCGTAGCGCTCGTCCTGCAGCAGGTCGAAGCGCGCCTGCAGCTGGCCGCCGGCGACGTCGTGTGACCAGAAGACGTGCTCCAGCTGCAGCTGGACGGCGATCTGGCGCACCACCTGCTCCAGCGGCGCGCTCCTCGAGAGCTGGTGCAGCTGCAGCGCCCGGCTGTTGTTTGGCCGCAGCTCTCCGTCCAGGCCCCAGTTGCGGCAGGCGGCGCAGTCGCAGCTGCAGCTGGGAAAGTGCTTCGTGTGCAGGCGCAGCTGGCGGCTCTCCTCCTCGTCGGTGGGCACCGTCACCAGGACACAAACGGCGGCGTTCATGCTAAAATATGACTTGAATTTGGCAATGGAATCGCTAAACGTTAACTAAACGAGCTCAACTCAAACACCCAAGGCAATTGGATCTGTTAATCGGTATCCAGGAGCCAGAGGCAAACGAAGACTGTGACTTGTGTAAAAGATACTGATTTTTGAATTCTCTCTAGCTGTCAGAGCTGAGCTACTTTGCTGAGCTGCTAAATCAACGTTTCCCTCGCAAATACAAATTGAAGCAATTCGAAATGAAATAGGAAGCCGGAACCCAAAACTATGAACGGATTTTTCAATATGAATAAACCACGACATACGGAAGATGTGCGCTATAATTAACTGAAATTTCAATTAAAAATGCAAATTCCCAATGGGTATATTGTGAATTGTGGGCTCGAAACAGATGAGCGTGGATTTCGAGAGGATACTCATTAGTCGCACTTGAAGTGTATCAAACAATGGTTCACTGTATAATGAAATATATTGTAATCACAAATATTAGTAAACAGACAGATTAAATTAAATCAAGGTATATTGTAGACTGTTGGATGTTTCCGGTGGACATTTCAAGGGGATACGCATTAGATGCATTTGAGGTCTTGAGATTATATTTTTCGCATATCAAACTATTCGTTAGTCTTTAATGCAGTCGAAAACTCGGTCGAACTTAAAGAGCTCTTTGTGAGAGTAATATAAAATGCGCTCCCAAGGAAAATTCCAAAAATATTATAAAAACAAATATTAATAAACAGACAAGCACATTGATATGTAATAGTTAATTAAAATTTAAATTATGAATAAAATTGATTATAGTTAAATGGGTATACTGTAAATTGTGGGCTCAATTCAGATGAGAATGGCACAACTGTGGAGTCCTTTAAAGGATGTCTCCGACTGGCATTTCAAGAGGAGACTCATTAGATGCCCTCTGCCCCACTGCGCTGTGCGCCGCTCAACCTCAATAAGGACGTGTTTGCTGGCGCGGATGCAGAGCGGTTGCTTCGCCGTTTGCTTCCGCTGCAGAGCGAGGCGGCGCTGTGTCCCAGATCGCACGTGTCCTGTTGCCGCATAATCAAGACGGCAGCAGGACTAAGGAAAGCAGCAAGCGGAATGTCAACAAACTGCGGCAGCCATGAAATATTATGAGGCCGTTTGGCAGACGGCTGCGGTTTGGCAGTATAACACACACACACACACACACACACACGCGCGCACACATGCACAGCACAAAGCTAGTGCTCGCTCGTGGAGGAAAAGCGGCGGGGTGCGGGCAGCGAGCTCGGAAAACGCGTGAAAACGCAAACAAAATCACATAAAAAATGCACGCAAAACGAGCAGCAGTTGCAACAACAACAGCGACCGAAGCAGCAGCTCAATGCAACCATTGTTCTGTAAACACACACATGCACACACGCACACACACACACACACTAGCACCCACACATATGTGGCATTTTTTCCTGCTGCATTCGTCGGTGTCCATTATCCAACGGCATTTTTTTCGCCACGCCTTTTTCCATCTGCCATTTGGCAGTCGCAGCAAGTGTGTGCGTGTGTGTGTGTGTGGGTGTGGGTGTATGTGTGTGCGCTTTACCGAGATCAAGCGTCAAAATTACATTGTTGGCATACGCTGTGCAACTTTTTGCGCCATTCGGTGCCGCCGGCCAACATTTTATTTTGTGCCTTTTGCGGTGCTGCCGCCCTTTTGGTGGCCTGCCTCGCGCATCCTGTTCGCTGCTGTCCTGTGCTGCGCTGTCCCGTCGCCGCCGCCCCCTGTCCCGTGCATCCGCAAAAAGCATGCAACGCTTGTTATTGCGGCTCCTGTTGCTGCCGTTTGGTCACCTCGAAATCCTTGCCAGCCATCCAACCATCGGCCAGCCCATTGTCTGGTCTGCTTCGGCTGCTCGTTTTTTGGCTGTCCGCAAAATGTGGGCGGCCCAAGCCAAAAACAAAAATAAAAGAAAAAAGCAGATGCAAGAAAGCCAGCTCAATAAAAAGTAGAAAGGCAAATACCCTTTCTCAAGCGGGTACGTCAAACTGGGTTGTGTGTGGATTTATATACAGGTATATATATATATCTATTTGAAATCAATATGTCATTCAGCTGCAGGTTGCTTTTTATGGCGTTATCAGGCACGAAATTTAAATATTGTATAAATAAAATAAATATCAGGGACCGTACCTGCTGTACTTTTTTACGAAAAAAATGGCGCTTTGATAGTTCTTTTTTTACATTTATTAAAAAAATAAATAATACATTTTCAGTTTTTATTTAAAAGATATAAGTTGAATATGAAAGTTGTTCTGGAACTTTTATTGACAAAAAATCAAAAAAAAAAAATTAAATAAAATATCTTTTGAACACAGTTATTTGTAATGATGTTTGTATATAAATATGATCGACGGGAATGTATATTAATATTTGCGTGAATGTTAATAAATTTGTGCGAATAGCATAAAAAGCAAAGGGAGTCTCAATAGCCCGCACACAACTATGGGCAAAAGATGAAAGGGTATAAAAAATCCACCAAAAGGGACAAAGTCAAAGGCCATGACGACGAAGAGCGCGCAGGACACTGCACGGGGGTCACTGGAGCCGTGACGCAGGACACGGGACGCACTGAGGAGCGTTGATTGTTGCAATTTCTCGTTAAATTGAATTCAGTCGCTCAATGCAAGCCCTGATCTGGGGGCTAGAGCTGAGTGGCGAGAGTTGAGCGAGCTCCAAGCTGCACTGCTTATTTATGACAAGTGTCGGGACAGCGGACAGCGGACAGCGGACAATGGACAACGGCAATGACAACGCCGTTGACAATGACAATGAATGCGGCGTATTATGAGATTGCGATTGCGATTGCGATTGCGGGTTTCGTTTTCAAATTACACAAAACACATGGCAACAGCTCGTTGGGCAGCTGATTGGTTTAAGTTCAGCATCAACTCCACACGGTTAATCGGGCGGCGTGGGGGCATGGGGCATGGGGCATGGGGCATGGGGCGAGGGGCGTGGCTGTCGCCGGCGGCGTGCTCGAAGCTCGCCCTTTGTAATGACTCTGCGCTATTATTGCCTGTTGCCAGCCTGCACTGAGATTCCGGCCTCAATTAAGCGTGTTAAATAAAAAAATGTTGCATTGTGTGTGGCAACCGCACACTGCCGACCACTGCAAACGAGAAGGTGAATGGGCGTGTCAAATTACGGGCATAAGTGATGCGCCAGCGGCGGCGGTGGCAAAGTTCACACCTTATTCTCTTTTTACACGAATTTGCAACAACACGCTTTAAACGTTGACATATTCTCTTTTGACACAAAGTGATTTGATTTAACACGATTTTAAACATTCTTTGAATTCGTATGCGTATGCTCGATGGATTTCTTTGATTCTCACCCGTCGAACTGAATAATCAACAACGGGAAATAGAGATATTAATAGAGAAATAATTGTCTAGAATGATGAACAAAATAATTCAAGCGATAACAATGATATTGGAGTGTTATCTAAACATAACCAATTGTCAGAAAACGATTAAAATTATGTTATGTTCATATTTTTTTATATATATTAATGCGTTTATTATACCTTTTATTTTTTATAATAGTCAGTGAGTTAAAATGTTTAACTCTAGCAAGAATTTGTTATTGAACTTTAGGTCTGTTGCTAATAATATAATATACATTTTTCCCTTACTAATATTAAACAATATTGAATTGTATAAAACAAAGAGATCCTTTGAGTCCTTAAGTTTAGGGAATGCAAATGAACTTGACGTGCTTTCTCCTCCCTTCCTTCCACAGTCTTTTACTATTTATCCTTAACTCACCTCTTTAATTGCGGGCATTTGGCATTTGGTTTTGAACTTATTAGTTAAATCGACTGACAGTTGCAGTTTAATCATGATGCAACATTTTAGACAGCCCAGTGCACATTTTGGCCGTTCGGGCTGTTGGCGATGCCGCAGCTTGACGGGGGTGAGGGGTTGGGGCAAGGACGCGATGGCTCGTAAATAACTAAAATGGCAGCCAGGCAGCCACAGGAAAAGGCAGCCAAATGCAAAATTATGCGCCACATTTAAATGTAATTTGCATTTATTGCCATTAATTGAGTTGCACGATGTGTGCGTGTGTGTGTGAGTGTGAGTGAGTGTATGTGAGTGCGTAAATACAGCCGAATGAATTGCGTCAAATGAGCATTTAAGCCTTTTCATTGAACAACAACAAAAACAGTCCTTCGGCCATATGGCAACTAATGAACCGAGTGCCGCCCAAATCCGCTTCAGATAGGCCCACAAGATAGCTGCTTACAGATGCAGATACCCCCGACAGCTATAGCTTCAACATCTACCAGAGCTGGTGCCATTATATAAATTGCAGCAGCCATGGCGAAAAATAGCTGCTGAAGCAGCAAATCCCAACCATTCCAATTACTTAACACAATTGTTTGAGTAAGTGGCCAACTTTGGGTGCAGCTTCTAGTGTGGAAAGCAGGGCGGGGGTGGGGGCAGCGAGGGGGCGTGTGCTCCGGCAATGAAAGTGCCAAATAAGTAAGGTGCAAAGACGCGCGTGTGTGTGCGCGTGTGTCTGAGCAGAGACCTGAGCTCGTTTGGTAGCTTAAATGCCAACAAAATCGCAATCGCCTAACGGTATCCTTATCATTGTTATACTTAAGTTAACAACAGCTTAAACAACAGCACACACCCACTCCCACATGCACACACACTCAAGCACTAATCAAGCACACACACACACAAACTTTTATGCTGAGGCACCTTGCGTTTTATGCGCCGCACAGTGGGCCGTCCTTGCAAAAGTTTAGTTAAGCCATTTTTTAAAGATTTGCTTGATAACGGAACTTCCCTTAAATATCTTAACAATATATGTTTAAAAGCGTCTTTCAATAGAAAATAACAGCAGATATTTAAATTGGCTGCGAGCTTCCAGAGCTGGCTTATATTTATGATCGATGTTAAGAGAAAGAAAAGAAAGTTTTTATCACGATTTAAATTATTTGCATTTGTAATGTTGCCGTTTACATTGCTCACAAAATGAAAATACTAATCTCTAAAAATCTTTATTCTGTTTTATATTTTATTTTTATTTATTTTTTGTTGTTAATCCGGCATCCAAAGTCAACATTAATTTCTAATAAATTCATTGCTTTAAAAATATATAAATATTTTAAAATTGACAGCATTGCCTTACGCAACTATTTACTTCACATGTTACCACTGTACAGGTCGCAGTCGATACTTAAGACTTTGTATTCATTTAGAGACAGATAGTTGGTGCACAAGCAGCACCAACAACAGCGACAACATCGTCAACACAATCGTCTAAAGCAGTGTTAGTGGCATCGGCTCTGGTTCTGGCTGTGGCAGTCGCAGTGGCACTGGTAACGAGACAGCATTTGGCTGGGCTTTTAGCCACGCTCATTTTGTGGCAGGCGCAAATCCCCATAATCAGAAAGCTTTTGCACTTTATTTGTGTTAGTTTCAATTATATAAACATCGGCAGAAGGAGCAGCACCAGCAGCAGAGGCGCCGATGACGGCAAGAAGAACCAATTACCGCTTGATTTAGCACACGCACACAAATGCAAACAAGGCTTAAACAGACACGCACACACACATTCGCACACACACCAGCAGCAGCCATGACAAACTTATTGAGATTCATTGAGCAGATTGTGAGCTTCGCTTCAGTTCAGTTCAGTTCAGTTCGGTTCGGTTTTGTTTTGTGTAACGCCACACCCCCTCCGGCCCCCTCCAACGCCGGTCCATCAGTTGCCACAGCCCCGCGCAGCCCGCTATGGGCAGGTTTGACTGGCAGACAATAGCTAATGCTTCAACTGGCAAATACAAATACTAACACAGACACTCACACTCAGCTGAGTTATGTACGTATGTAAGCTTGTGTATGTGTGTGTGTGTGTGTGTGCGCCAGCTCATTGTTTACTTTGCATAAAAGCTCAGCCATTGAAAACTAAAATACTGCACAACACATTGAGACTTTGTATTGCATAGCATTAGGCGCCGTTTCATTTATATTTTATGCACACACACACACACACACTCACACAGGGAATGTGCAAACGTTTAAGTGCGTCGCTTTATCGTCCTGTTTTCAGTGTGCATTTGAGCTTAATAGTTAAATAAACAGCAATTTCCTTCTGGCAACAGCAGCAGTTGCAAAAGTTGCCATTTGGCTTACAAGCACAAGGCACCCTTTTCAACGAGCCCCCCAAACACAGCAATATTTCAGTTCGAGTTGGAGCCCGCAACAAACACACAAATTTCCTTATGTAATTGAAATATTTTCTTTATTATTGTTCGATTCATATGACAAATATTGCATTTTTTAAATGAAAAACGGATTGGTATGCTTCCCTTTTTCCTCTTACCTTTTTTGGTTACTTGTTGTTGTTGGTTCCAAGCCTTAGGTCTAAATTGAAATTCAAATATCAGATACAAATGAAATAAACAATTTTTCGATCAGCCTGAAAGTATGCAGCGTGTGTTGTGCTTGCTGATGCTGCTGCCCGCCGCTAGATGGCGCATCAGCCGAGCCAAATCACGCATTCATTCAGCGGCAATAGTCCAGAAGCCAGCTGCGCACAGGTAGATATAAATTCGCATTCACATTCAAATACATCCCCACACGCCTATACAAGCGCACGCAGCTGCTGCAATCAGCGCCTAATGCAGATCGTTAGGCAAACACACGCATTTCGACAATTTTGTCAATTTTTCTAGCACTTTCTCGCTCTGGCAGTCGCTGACTTTCTCGCTTCTTCTATTTCGAATGTATTTTATTCGCCATGTTAACATGCCGTCTGCATATGTTTACCAAAGAATTTTTCTGGAAAAAATGTTAAATTTTCCTAATGGCATTTGCTGCACGAGGCAAACACAACACCAACGTCAACATCGACACCTACGCCGGCTGCAGGCAAGTGTGACAGATATTTTAGCATAATATAGGCGTGTGTGTGTGTGTGTTTGCGTGTGTGTTTGTGCATCCTCATGGGCGCCAGTTTCCTGTCGCTGATTTTGTTTCCATCGCTTGGTAATTCAAGCGCTCCCCGCCGTTGCCAGCTGTCGTTGACATTCGCATTCGCATCCGCAGTTTAGCAAACCCGAAAACTGAGCCGCTGCATGGTCATTGCTGCTGCTGCTGTTGATGCCTCTGCTGCTGCTCTCGGGTAATTCCCCGCATTTTGCGGCAGCAGCAATTCGTATCAGCTGCTTATTTTTGTTTTGGCCCATGCCCACCTGAGCCACTTTCAGATACATTATCTTGCCCACTTTTCGATGTAACATAAAAACTCAGCTGACAAATATACTTGGGCCTCAAGTAGTGGTTACGCCCTTCCCAGCCCCTTTCCCGTACGCCCTCATTACTGTTGAATGAGTCTGTTGTTTGCGCAGCGTCCTGGCCAAGTTGCCGTCTTTCCCCAGCCGAGTGTCCAACTTAATCCCGAATAATCGCACCAATTCATAGTTGGGAAACTTGCCACAAAGCCGCGGGCGCAAACGACAATTTCTTATACCCCCAAACTGGGAGACTCGAGAGTAAACTGAGGAACTGAAGCCGGCAGGAGCAGGGCTCAAGGCTGAAGGCTGCAGCCAGGCTATTAAATCATGATAATGAAAGCACTCCGGGGCCGGCCAGCTAGTGTTTAAATAAAAGCCGCATTTTGCATTTTTCTTTTGCGTATTCGTATTCATTTCCCTTGCTTTCTGCTTGCATTTATTGTAAACTTTGGCCCTGGTTAATGTCGCATCCAAAAAGTCTTTTTTCTGTGTTCGGATCAGATTGGCAAGCGTTTAAGCTTAAACTTCAACTGTAAAATTAGCATTTCTTCTTCTTTTTCTTTTTTTGATTCGATATTTTCGATATTTTTGTATTTCTTCTCGTTTGTTTTAGACACCAACAGAAAAAAAAATTTATAACTATGTACATGCATTACATTTAGTTTACAATAATGTTGTTTCGTAATTTTTTTTTAGATAGCATAAATATTACGCTTAAATGCTAAGCAAAAAAAATATATATATACTCGTATATCTTTGAAAATGTTTCATTTAGCAGCATTTAAAAAGCAACGCGATGTTTTAAGCCTAATTACATTATTCAAATTCAAATGCAGCAGCAATTTACAATGTTTAAAATTAACCAGCGCATATTAATGGCTTTCCATACAAGGTATATATATACACAGAGACAATTACAACGAGGTTTTACATAAAAAAAATTATAATAATAGTAATAGTAATATAACATAGGTACGGGTAGGTTTGGGAGTATGGTATATGGATAGTTTGCCAGAAGAATTTATGTTACAAATAAAGATATAATAATATCAATAATAATTGTAGTAATTTGTTTGTGTGTATGTGAGCGTGTGTTTGTGTGTGTGCTAAAAACTAGTTATTACTTTAAATAATCACAATTAAATATTGCTAACGTATGTAACAGCAACAGCGGCAATTCGCATGTCGTGCCCCACAAAAGCACATAAATAAAACTATTGTAAAAAATATATATATTAAAATTAAATCAACAACTTAAAAGAAGCAGCAAATTAAATAACAAAAAAAAACATCTAAGAATTCTCAAAAACAAAAAAATATTAAATCATAAACGAAATTGTTGATGTTACGCAATATGTACAAATAGATTTACATATACAGAAAAAAAGAAATTAAGAATTTTGGAAATAATTAAAATTATTAAATTATTATAGACAAAGCTGAGGGCTAAGTAGTGTGGGGTTGAAACATTTAGACGCCATTGCAACTGGACAAACAGACTTCAATGCACAATTGAAACGTTGTTGCCACCGGCATCGCCATACGACACGGCAGCAATCCCGACCGCCCAGCGGACTCCAGCGACTCTCGACACGGCTGAGAGCAGCTAAGAGCAGCGTGCAGGCATCGGGAGAGCGCCAGGGAAATGCATCAGGCTGCATGCAACGCCAACATTAGCGGCGCGACGGCAATGTTGCTGGCGTTGATGCTGCCATGTCGCTTTCGTTAGCACGAAATGTCCTGAAGAAACGCAGCAACAGGGAACGATCCTCGCCCTTCTCATCCACCTGGCGATCCAAGCGCCAACCAATGTTGGGCAGCCACCAAAACGGCGTATAATTGTCGTCGTCGGGTGTTTGCGATGTTGCTGGTGTTGCTGTCGTTGTTGTTGTTGTTGCTGTTGCTGTTGACGCTGTTATTAGTTGTGGGCTTAAGCCTATGCTATCTACTCTAATTATTTTACTATTTCTATTGCTACGATTGGTATTAATACTTAAATGTTGTGTGCTTCTTGTGGTGGCAGCAGTTGCTGTTGCTGTTGCTGTTGCTGCTGTTGCTGTTGCTGTTACTGTTGTTGATGTTGCTATCGAGTTTTCAGCTGTTGTAGCTGTTGGTGTCGCTGCTGTCGTTGTAACCGTCTCCGTTTTTTGCTCCGATGTTGCTTCTGTTGAACTCAGGCTGAACATTGGCGTGAGCTTTGACCAAAATGTTGTGGTTTCTGCTTCTGCTTCTGCTGCTGTTGATGTTGCTGCTGTGCTAGAAGCGTCTGAGCTGCTTTCGATGATCGTTTTTGATGTTGCTGTTGCTGTTGTTGCTGCTGCTGCTGCTGTTGTTGTCGTTGGGATTGCCGTGCTGCTGGCTGGCTGCTGCTCTTGTTGCTGTTGTCGCAGCTGCGATAATCGCCGCTTGTCCTTAACCAGCTCGTTTATAATGCGCAATTCTTGTTCGAAATTAATTTCACTTGCCGCCTTCTCACTCTCGCCCTGGCCACCAATTGTGTTTGTCATTAAATTGTCACTGGATGCCATATCGTTCAGCACATCCAAGTCGCCGTCAGCATTACTGCCGCTGCTGCCGCCGCCTGCTGCTGCTGCTGCTGCTGCTGCTAGCGCTGGCAGCAACATTTCTGGCAAAATGCTGATAATAAAACCGGTCATCATCTCTCGTATTGCCATTGGCATCTTGATGTATAGCAGCAACTTCGCTTTTAGCAGCAGCGACAGAGGCTGCTGTTGTTGTCGCTGCTGCTGGCGATGATGATGATGATGATGACGATGGCGCTGGTGTTGTTGTTGATGTCGTTGCAGTTGTTGCTGCAGTTGTTGCTGCAGTTGTTGCTATTGTCGTTGCAGTTGTGGCCATTGTGGGGCTCACCTGAACCGGTTGCACTTTCGATTTTTTCAAGACGCGTCGATTTTCGCGTTCATCTAGATCTTGTTCTTCTGCTGGGACTCGCAGCCGGGTCGATGACTGTGCTGTTGTTGTTGTTGTTGTTGTGGGCGTAGCCTGCGCCTCAGCTGCCGTTGTTGTGGCCGCCTCGCTGTCAGCCGCTGTTGGAACAATATCCGTCGCCGAATCGTCGCCATCCAGGTCGGCGCTGAGCAGCGGCGCGACGCGGCGATGGCTGAACGGCGGCATCAGATCCACGCTGCTGCCGTAGGCCGGCAGAAAGGCGTCGGCCTTGAGCAACTGCGCCAAGTCCGTCTCCGCGTCCGCGTCCGCCTCCGCCTCCGTCTCCGCCTCGTCCTCTGCGTCCGCCTCCGCCTGCGGTTTCGCCCCCGCACTCACAACTGCATCCGCCTTGGGCTTCGCATCCGTGTTCGCCTCGAGTTCACCGCTCTTCGAACTTGTCACCAACTGAACCGTGGACTCCGCGTCTGCGGGCACGCCCGCTGGCACAACAATGGCATCGATATTGCCAATATCGCCGAAGGGGATGCTGCTGCTGGGAACGCTGAGCGAGGTGGTGCTTGGCAGAGCGTTGCTGGCATCGGCCTGGAGATCTGCGGCCCCTTCCGCGATTCGATTATCCGGCTGGCGCTGCGCCTTGAGGGCGTCTTCGCGCATCGTTGCAATTGTGGGCGTGGGCGTTGCCGTTGCCGTTGCTGTTGCCGTTGCTGTTGCCGCTGCCGTGCCAGCAATTGTTGTCGGCTTGGCGGCGGGCGTCGCATTGACAACATCGGGCTGGAGAGAAGCGTCCGGCGCCGTGGGAAACTTCTTCTCGAAGATGTTGAACTTGAGCGGCGCATCCTCGCTGGGCAGAGCCTGATCCTCGGCACCACTAGCCGTGGGCAGCGTGGCGAACTGATCGCTCTGGATGAGCGGCCCCAGCGGCTGCCCGTACTCATCGCTCTCACTGTCGCTGTAGTCGTAGTCCGTGAAGCCGGTGGGACTGCCGTTGCCGGCGCCCTGCAGCTCCTGCTCCACCAGGTCGGTGGGATCGATATTGAGCTGCGGTATGCAGCGCTCGTTGTAGAGCTTGTGGCCCGGCGGGCAGTGGCGGAAGGGCAAGGCGAATATCGACTTGGGCATCACCTTCTTCTGCTTCTCGAGCGACTTCTGCTCGTACGGCAGCCGCAGCCACGCCTCCCACGCATCCTTCTGCGCATTGCCCTCAATGGGCCGCGAGGTGATCGGCAGCGCCTCCACGGCCGCCCCCCTCTGCCCCTGCATGTGGAGCGCGGTCAGCGCGAGCAGGCCGTGCACCAGCAGCACCCAGCAACCGGAAGGTCGCTGTGCGCCTCTCGATGATGATGCCATGGCGGCGATCCTCCAGCTCCTGCGCTGCAGCGTTTCCAATCCGACGATCCTACTGCTGCCTGTCGCTGCAATCGGAAGAGAAACAAGGAGAGTTCAGATAAATATGACTGGCATAGCACAAGTATGCCCTTGTCTTGGCCTGAAGTACATCTAACCTGCGTCTGCCCCAGTGACCGCCCGACCGCCCCCCCCCCCCTCCCTCCCCCGCCCGTCCTGCCTGCAGCTGTTCGCCTCTGTGTGCTTTTGCCCAGCCGCAACTTTTGTGGCATGTGGAACAATACCGGTTTCTGTTTTTGTTCCTTATTATTATTCTTCTTTTTTTGTGCCTCGGCCGCACACGGAGCGTGCCACCGTGGCATAAATTACAGAATTTGTCAACCAATAAACTTCGAAACGATCGAATTTAGGAATTGGGGGCGGAAAAATTCCAGTGTTTATATATATTATAAAAACATATTATGGAATAGCTTATGATATACAAAAGAAATAATTGGGGAAAAACAGTTTCACATAAAAAAAACCTCCAGAAAAAAGTCACCTTTTTCTCTGCAACTCTAGTGTTGCAGACTTAGGTGGCATCTAAATATATATTTGTAAGTTTTGGAAATTTATTAAAATATATTTACTTAACAAGAAGTACAGTCTAAGCCAACTAAATTTAAGAAATCAATTGAGAAGCACATTGTCCTAATAAGGTTGCTTAAATATATATTTTGTAAGTTTGATAATAGTGGAAAAAGCAATCCAAATGAATCTGCAATTTTTTTTTTGTCATTTGAAATACTTTGGCAACCAAGACGTTTTGATTCAGTTTTATGGCTATCGTTACCAGTGTGCGCTTTGGGCTGGCGTCGGCGGTTGTCGTCACACACAAAGATTGTGAACTTGGGCATCGCTTTAATGTTTTAATGGGTATATCGACGGTGCCACACGCGCGCTCACACGCACACACACACACACACACACGCTTACATATCTCACATCAGTCATCGGTGTTGTCATAATCAACGGCAACAATAGCAATAACAGCAGCAGCAGCAGCAACAACGGCAACAACAACTGCCTCAACTTGTTGCTGCCACAACGGAGCCGCAGCAGCAGTCATTGTTGATGTTGCACTTTGCTTAAGCACATTCACACGCACACACACACGCACACACACACACACACAGCGAAGGCACACAGAGGGACCAGCACGCACAATGTTTATTTATAAAGAGATACACATACGCTCGCGACAGAGGGTCTGTGGCACAGAGCGAAAGAGAGAGAGAGATGGAAAGTGCGAGCGAGAATATATGGACATATATGTAGGTTATCTGCGGGTTCTTAGAATTTATGAGTTCAAGTGTTGCACATTGCAACCGCGACTTTTCCCACTGCTCTAACTGTTGCACTCAAGTTTATGGCTGCCGCTCGTGTTGTTTTCCTTATTACTGTCGTTGTTGTTGCTGTCATTATTACTTGTTAATAGCTTTTTAGTGAGCCTGGGCCTGCGTATCGGTCATAAAACTGGCCACCGCCTCGCGTCTCCTCTCGGGTCGACGTCTCTGGCTTTTGGGCAGTGCGTGTCGCCAGCGCGTGCGAATGTCAAGTACCTCTTCACGCACACACACACAAGCACAGGCACACGCACACACATGCCAGACTTGATAAGGTTAATGTCACAACGGTATTATATAAGACAGTGACTTTGACACCCGCCGCATTGAAGGCGCTTCATAATTCAATCAAAGATACTCGCAGCTTAAAAACAACTGCGAGTGCGTAGCGGGAGGGGGAGGGAGACACTCGTGAAGCCATCCAATGCCAGTTGGCTAATCCCCATTGAGTGGTGCATCTGGAGGAACACTTGCGGCTGGCATTACAATTGAGCGCACTTTCAATATATCTCGACCACTTCATCTATATTTATGAAGGCACCCACTGCGCCCCCAACAACATCATCCTCGTCCCTATTCCAATTCTTGTGCCCGATCCCATGTCCGCTTCTCTTGCTGTTGCTGTCATCAGCACCGAGACATCAACAGTTATTTCAACGTATCTTTCTGATAGCCTGCGAGCCACCGTTGCCCGCCAACCTTCCGCCGTGCCCTGACCAGTCATGTGGTCAGTCACGAACATGAATACACACACGTGCATATAAATATATACACGTATATATAGACATGTTCTAACCTCACCAAAAGCTGCGCTGCACGTTTTGTATCTTGTATATCTGCTGTCTATTCGTTCAACTGTCAGTTGGGCCCACCAAATTGAAATCAACTTCACACGTCGCAAATTTTTAATTAAAAATCAGCAACTGATGTCAATTTGGGGCCACGGCTAAAGGATCCACCAATGGACTCCACAACACTCCATTCCATTTTGCTTGTTTGCTTTCTCTAGTCTCAGTGCTGTTTTGTTCTGTTTTTTTGCTTTTTTACTTTTCCTTTTTCTTTTGGTTTTTTTGATGTGCTTTGCTTTTTCGGACAACATTTGATGCCTTTTACGCGTGGGCTGAAGGAGACCTACAGAGGGCGGTGAGGAGCTAAAGGCCCTATGTTGTTGCTGGCTGTTTCTACATACGTAATTTCGGGCAACACACATTGACATCCTGCTAATACATAACAGCAGCAAGCAAAAAAACAGCAACAACAACACGCGCAGGACACGTAGCAGTGCTTTCTGTTTCGTGCTCGCACGTATTCAATTCAATTCAATGATTCAATCCAATTCGGCATCCTGCAAAACATCACAACAACATCAAGAACAACAACACAAACAACACCAGATGAATGCGTGCTTTTCTAAGCGTGCGTGTGTGTGTGTGTGTGTGTGTCCCGCTATTCATTTGCCATTTTTTATGTGTGGCTCGAATGGTGTCCGCGGAATGCCACACACATCCTCATCCTCATCCTCGTCCCCAATCCCATTCCCATTCCCATGCCCAGCCGTTCATGTCCATGCTTATCAACATCAGCTATACGTCCGCCCCTAAATGTGTGCGTGTGTGCGTGCGTTTGTGTGTGTGCCTTAATATCTGTCAGCACTCGGACATGCGGCTCGTCGCTTAATATTTCCACAATTTTTGCACAATTTGTACACATATAATATTTATACTTTTTGTTTATATTAATATATTTTCTGTTTGCTTTTGCAGCATTTATTTGGCTTCACGTATCTGGTAAAAAGGTGAGTTTTTATATATATATAACTAACCAATGTTTAATATAACTAGTACACATTTTTATGCTCGTTTACAAAGTACCTTCGGTTTGTGGGAAGTCCGTTTAGCTGTCCGTCCGTCCATTCGTATGACCGCAATATTTTTAGCCGCTATTATTTTTGGCATATACATATATACTCGTGTATACCCGCCTCAGATACAGTGTTCAGATTTTTATAGACAGGTTAAAATTTACAAAAAGTTTGACACGTGAAGCTCTCGGATCCACAGCTCCCATATTTCAAACTCCCATAACTTTGTCAAATATAACCAGATTTTCAAGTTTGATGGCATTTTGGTCACGATGTGTCCTCTAAATTGATTCTGCATTTAAATTATATGCATTATTTTTAATTTATTTCTTTAATTTCGAGAAAAAATTTAGAATTGCAAATTTGCATTTTTAATCGATTGTTGTCACAATTAGTATAAAAAACATATAACACTGTCAACGAGTATTGCGCTGTCGGTAACACCCGACTGCTACACTTGTTTGTTTCACTTGACATTTGTTGAGAGTCTCGAGAGTGTGTTGAAAAAAATCATAATTATTGAACTACCAAATTGTTGGGCTGTCAATTGCATTTCCTGCTTGGCAGTTGCTTTGCGGCCAACAAGAAAAATATGTAAAAACTACTTTAAAAGCACTTGCAATTAATCCTACTGAAAACTGAGCGCCGAAAGTTCAGCCAACTATTTGCTCTAACTTATGGCTTTCTACACAAAGTCTTAATTGCATTTTTTTTTTTGCTCAAACTATTTGCCCTTTTTGCAATTAGTGTTTGCTCCAGCCCTTGGGTTCCAAAACCTTTTAAAGCCAAGCTAGGCGAGTATTCGAGCCCGGAACCTTGCAGTATAGTTATAGGCAACATCTTCGAGCCCATAAAGTATATATAGTATATACGTATTTAAATATATTGTTGATGTTCGTCTGTCCATTTTTTTCTCGTAAATTCTTAGAGCTAAAGAATCTTTCAACATATCACCCCATTTCCTTAATATCTTTAAATATCGATTTATAGACATGTTTCTTTTTTGTATATAAGCTTAAATTTGGTAAATATGTTCTCCTATAGCAATCACAGCATCCCTTTGCATACCTCCCTCATTAGCCCGAAAACTGAACATTTCGGATATTCGATGGGAAGTTTGGGCAGCGATTAACTGGGATTAGGCTATATCCTAGTTGGAGCACCCTAACTTATTTGGCTTGTTTTCGAAGATCTGCTCTTTGGGAGTATTTTGAAATTGATTTCCATTTGGATAGGTTGTCAGCGCGCGTGTTGCTCAATGATGTTGCCACTGCCACAGGCGCAATGCTTGGGCTGTAAACATGCAGCTCAATTGCATCATTAGTGATCTCATCGCTAACTAAAATGTTTACAGTTAGTGCATCTGGCTAGGGGGCGGGGAGGGGGAGGGGGTACCCCAAGAGACTCGCATCTAGTACTTGCACTCGCAATCGCATTCGCAATCGTACTCGGATTTGTATTCGTATTCGTGGAGCCGAAAAGCCAGCGCCGAGCATTCAATTACTCATTTGCGAGCGCTGCTGATGATCAAAGTAGTCCAATTAGCAGCAAGTGGCAGTCACTTGGATACACAAACGAGTGCCCGTTGTGGTGCTGTTGCTGGCTGTGGCCATTAGAAGTGGCTTATTATGCATTCAGCGAGCCACACAGAGATTAGACGGCGAGTATGTCAATGTCTGGCCAAGAATTATTCAATCGAGCCGAAGAGAACGAATGTATCTCTCGAATCTGGTTTGAATGTTGTTGCCGTTGCCGTTGCTGTTGCTGTTGCTGTTGCCTACGCACGTGGCTTGTCCCATGTTGCTGCTGCTGCTGTTGTTGTAGCTCCGTTTATAGGTACTACGACTACTGCTGGTAAGTAGTATCAACCAGTTTTTGGGCCTCGGCAGTGTCGTAAAAATTGAAAATGCAAAACTGTCAGCAGCACAAATGAAACAAAATACTAAAAGAGAAAAAAGTTGCCGTTGCTGTTGCGCATCAGCAGCAGCAGCAGCAGCAGCAACAACCACACGTAGAGCGGACGTCGAAGACGAAGCCAGCGCTCCAAGTGGCTCGGAGTAGTTCAGCAGGCAACTGGAACGCAATTTTACATCGCTCTTGTGGTTTATTTATTGCCAATGCGGGCGGTGCGCGGGCGGGACGGTGCTGGCTGCGGTGGTGTCATTTAGTTTTCATAGTCGTTTAACAGCTTTGCCCAGCCGCAACACCAATACCAGCAGCAGCAACAACAACAGCTGCCGCCAGCTCAACAATCACTCAGCGTGGCAACAACAACGACGATCAAGTTGGCCAAAAGGCGGCCTAAACCACTGGCCAAGCGGCGACAGTGGATGCCAGCCAAGCTGTCATTGTTGTGCCTGTAACTGTTGTTGTTGTTGTTGCTGTTGTTGCTGTTGCCTGTTGGCAACGCACTTGAGAACCGTTACAGTTGGTGCGAACTGTTAAACTAGCGAATTATTTAGTAGGCATCGAGTCAGCCATTGAAATTCCTGCGGCGACTTAACCAGAGGGGGAAAGTGATGCTGCCCGGCCAAGTTTGGCTATTTATAGCCAGCTACCTGTTGCTGCCTGCAGCAATTAAAATATAGAGGCCCTTGAGGCAATCAATAAACGATACGAGTACGACGGAGCCGTCGGATATATATCCATGAGATCAGCAGCTTTGTTATTCGCAGCTCAGGAAATACTACACGGTGGATGCTGTCGTTGGAGGCCATGTGAGTGAAGAAGAGGAATTAATTTGCACATAAATCAACTTAGAGCCAAGTATTTAATACATGCGCATTAACTAAATATTTAATTATAATAATAATACAAATAATAATATGGAAAATACATTGAAACACTTGGATCGCATCATCAGCGTCAATTCCACAAACCTCGACTCTATCATCGCATCGCATCTATCAACTGGGCCAATTTCACGATCTTCGGAAATGCAGCACTTAACTGACATCATCGTCTCTGGCGATTCCATTAAATTCCAGAAGCAAAACTTATCTAATAAATACTTAGAAAATGCAAACAATCATCGCCCTTTGTTCGCTCCGGGATGCAACTGCGCGCAATAAATTGTTGCCTATTGTCGGCGAATTGCCAATAAATGAACCATGATCGAAGTCTGGGGGCCTACGTGCCCCTAGACCCCACTCGCGCACAGCATAAACTACTCGCATATTTATTGAAAATTGATTTCCAAACCAAATGCGCATTGCGTGTGAAAAAGGCGTGAGAAACGCAATTAGGAACAGTTTTCAATTACCACGCAGCAGCGTCTTCCAGATGCTAACGGCTAGATGGATGTGCCAGCAGGTGGCATGCCTCTAAGTTCGCCTGCGGACGGGGCACGAACAAACAAATAGGTGAGAGTGCTCGATTAACCCATAATGCGTAGGCCTCTGAGGTAACTAATATAAATGTGCCAAAAATCAGGCAAGCTCAAAAAATCTATAAATACCAAATTGGGTTATCACAGCTGAATTACGATGCACACGAAAAAATTAATTTAAAAAAAAACAAATAAATATTAAAAAAGAAAACACATAATGCAGATAAAAACGTGAGCTGCTTGGAAATACAAAATCCGACATACCAAATACTATGATGTATCTAGCTGTTATTAACTGAAAAAACTTAACTCGCTTAAGCTTAACATTGAACTAGAAACTGATTTTTAAAATGTAATTTTACGCGTTAACATACATAGTTTAGTAGTCATGAATATGAATGAATAGATGCAGCATGGGGTGAAAACTCAACTTGCCGGTTACATTCATTAGCAGATCTATTGGTCATTAACTACGGGAAAAGCTGGAAAGTCATCTGCCGATGCAAACGACTCGCGCGAGTCGCAAATGTGAGCCGTATTGGCAATTGGCTACGGTTTCGGTTTCTATCAGTTGTGTGGCTTTTTGGCCTTTTTTGGCGTTTGGCGGGAGCACAAAATTCGATTGGCCGGCCAGCTGAACGTTGTTTATGACACGCTGCAGCCGAAACGAGCGGGGACGGCGGCGTGTAGAGACAGACGGCAGGCGACTGCCCCAGTTGTGCGTGTGGGTGTGGGCGTGGGTGTGCCTGCTGCTGCTGCTGCTGCTGCTACTGCTGCGGCTGCTTACAACAAGCTGGCACAGACACCGGCAACAGCAACGGCAACGGCAACGGCAACACGAACGTAGCTCTGAAATGCGCACGCAGACGCGTGCCGAATTCATAAAAACGCATTCGAATCGATTTACATTTAGTCGCACTTAGGCCAGCCAAAAACCCACTGAATGTCAAGCACGGCACGAAATTTGAGCTCAATCAAAATGAAAAGGCAGCAACAAGCACAACAACAACAACAACAACAACAGCAGCAGCAGCAGCAACACCAACAACAGCAATAATAATCGCATAAAAGTCCAAAAGCAAACAACAGCGCGAATCGCATGCAAGAACCAATCAAAACAAATAAATAAAAAACACAAATTTAAACTAACATCGCGAGTCGCCTGGAAAATGCCCTACATTTGGTGTATCTGACGACTCTGCCTTAAGCCGAAATTCCATCAGTTTGTATAATACTTATTTAAGGCTACACTGCCTCCTCACCCCCACCTCTACATGAGGCATGCCCCGTCATTTGCATAAGATGCGCTTAGGGGCAGAAAATACAAATTTTGACAGCAGCTAAGTCTGATAAATGGCGGCATTAGAGATTCAATGAAATCACATGTAAACGTAAACACAAAGAAGACCAAGCCAAAAAATAAATCGATTCCCCAAGCTGACAGCGACAAGTTGCTTGTGAGTGCCAGCATGGCCGGCCTCAGTGTAGGGTAACTTTTGGCAGTCGCTTGGCTCATATTGTAATTGTTTCTGTTGGCGTTTGGAGTTTTGCTCCGCGCTGCTTTCCACAATGCACAAGCACAAGCACACACACACACACACACACAAAATTCGAAATTCGTACGCGTTTAAATACTGTGGCATCAAATGTTGTTGTTGTTGTTGTTTGGTTGTTGCTGCCGCTGTTGATTGTTTTGCATGTGCTTTTCATTTTCGTTGCTGCCTCACTTCATTCATTGAACCCAAAACAAAATTCGAAATGTGCTAAGGAACTTGAACAGGTCATGGCTGGAGCTGACCCCCCGCCACGCCCACCTCCATCTGCCCCGTGAATGCCAGGGCAATTTCTGCTCAGCTGTTGCCCAACACTCCGTGCGGCCCCCTGCCATCCAGGCAGCCCAACAGGTTGTCCGTGAGAACCTGAAGCTGCCTCAACCTGCGAGCGTTTGTGTTAGCCCCACCCCCGTCCCTCCCCCCACCGTCCCCGCCTGCTCGCCAGCAACCCCCCGCGCACCAGTTCAGCCATTGTACTCGCTGTTGTATTTACAAAACACTCGTAAGACAGCGTTTGTTTACCTTTCAAAACGAAATGTATCTCTCGTCACCCTGGCAGGCAGCCCTGCACCGTACAGGTGTCTGGTCTGAATGTTTTCCTAATTACTATAACGTTACGAGTACTTTGCGATTTTTTGCCGTTTTATTTTCAGTTTTCCACTTAAAAGTTTTCAATTTGCGCATTATTCGACGAGCGTGGGAAACTATTTGCGAGCTGCCGAAACGCAATTGAAAAGTTCAAAGATTTTCACGTTCACTCACTTGCTTATATACGTGTATATATATATATATATATATTTGGACGATCCAAGGCGTGAGCCTGAGCAGCAGCTAAGTGTATCCAATTAGTGCAAGGTTTCGTTTTCTGTATCTGTATCTGGGTCTTAAAGCGCACTTGTATTAAGCATAAGCTGATGGGTTAAAAACTTGAAGTTGGCATTGCCAAAAACCATTTCACTGGAGCACAAACAAAAAAACGCAAGCACAGTACAATAATAATATATAAAAATAAGCATGAGAAACCATGTAGTAAATGTTGTTTTCTTTCGAAAATTTTGATCAATAAAATTATATATGTTTTGGGCACGTTACACGACTTGTATGGCTGGAGATCTGAATGCAGACTGAGTAGAAAATACACGAAATTTTCGTATCATCTAATAGACGTACAAATCGCCGAGAAAACGTCGACGCCGCCGAGAACGACGACGACGACGAGCAAGAAACCAAAACATTTGCCGAGAGCAGAAAAAAAATATATAAAGAACTATACAGAGAGATAGTGAGAGAGAAAGACAGAGAAAGAGAGCGAGAGAGAAAGATATCTATACAAGTCGCAAGAGCGGAGAACAAACGGACCAACTAAGCAGAGGCAAAGAAAAAAATGTAAAAGATAATCTTACGCAACGACCAACAAGAAGCCGCTGCAACAGCAACAGCAACAGCAACAACAACAGCAACAGCAACAACAGCGACAACAACATCAGCAGCATCGGAGCTCTGGAGCAGGCAACAAGAGCAACAATTTATGGGCACAATATCGGCGATTTTATACGATCGCTTGGCATATTGAAAAGGTGCTTGAAGAAGTCTCGCAGCAGAAGTCTCGCAGTCGCCATTTGGCGGCAAAACTGTTGCCACTTGTTGTTGTGACGAGTGAAATGCAACGATCCTGCCACACACCGAGCAGAGCCAGCGACAGCCAGATAAACAAACAAGCACACACACACACACACACGCACACCCATGCACATTGGAACTTAGCGGATTTGAATTGCGGAGCGTGGCCAGGTAGGCACTTCTCACATACCTGCGCAGTCATCGCAGCCTTGATCTACTCCACACAGCAGTGGCAACAACAACTGAGCACGCACTGTATCCGACAGATACAATTGTTACAGTTACGCACGCACACAGAGAACGAGCCAAGAGAGCGGGAGAACGAGTGATAAGAGACGCTCAGCTCAGCCCGACTCGGCTCGAGTCGACTCAGCTCAGCTCAGCTCAGCTGAGCTCAGCTCGCACGCGCGTACGTGCTGCGTCCTTGCATTGTTTGCACAAGCGAATCTGCGGCTGCAGCAGCTGTTATCGCGGCGGCAAGGTGAAAAGTATCTGAGAAATGTATCTGTATCTTGGCCATGTGTGCGTGCACTGATAGCACTGGCACCAAACAAGCAAAAAGATACCTTGATACGATTATTTGCCATGCAATGCACTTTATCTGGCCAAGGGTACTCTCTGATTGCATTGCATCTGCTGCCTGCCTGATAAGCCGCAACGGGCCGAGCGCCCTTGAGGGCATGTCGCTGGGAGGCCTCGGAGCCTATCATGACCCAAATCCACAACTATTGTGTATGTAATTGCTATTCGATTATTCAATTAAATTCGCTGAAATTCGATAGCCTATCAAAATTTAGTTTTTCTAATTTCACTTTTATCCGCTCCCATTTCTAGTACTGTGAATGTTAACGATGTGAACAAGAAAAGTATTAAATATATCACTTTCATTCATTATGATTCTGTTTCAATACCAACTTATCTTTTGTTTGTCTTCATTTATTTGATGAAGCTTCCATTCGTAGCTGAAAGTCTCTGGTTGATAAAACCAAACCCATATAGGTTTTAAAGCGGAATTCTTAGCACTATCAGATGGCCGACCAACATGCAGAGAAATAAACCCAAAAAGCTGATGCATGAGCCGTATTCAGTTGGCTTTTCCGGCTGCCAGTCAGCTGATAAGCGAACATTCTGCTGCTATCGCTGTCAACAAGTGTATCTGCTAGATACAAATGTGATATATATATGGTGACAATGCAAAGGCAAGCGTAGGTCAGTGCCTAACCGCACACACACACACACATACATCTCTCCTCAGCCCCCTCGGCTAACAACTTGGCAATGAAAGTGAGGCGCATAATCGATACGATTCTGAAACCGATTTTGAGGCCTACAACCAGAGCAGAAAGAAGCTTTCGCTTGGCATTTCAGCAACGTCGCGCCGCGTCGCGTCGCTTAGCTGTTTGCAATTCAATTAACGCTGCCAATGCCAGACAGTTGTTGTTGCTGTGAGCTACAATTGCAAGATCAGCAGCGGCAGCAGCCAACAGCCAACTGACAACTGACAACAAGCAGCAGCCAACAGCCCAGCGACCGTGTTTGATTTGGCTGCAGCGCGTCTTTGTATCTGCATCTGTATCTGTAACTGTAACTCTATTTGTATTTGTATCTTTATATCTGTATTTGTCAGATATGGCCAGCACACATGTACACACAGAAGCTGGTGGGCTTTATGAACGTCTGTGGTTCATCAAAGTGTTAGACAGCCGCGACTGTTGCGGCTCCAGTGGCTGCTGCTGGCCATTGTCTGGCCAGCTTCTAAAGATAGACAGACAGTACACAATGCGCTGCACAAACAACAACAATAGCAATAGCAGCCAGTGCATGTGAAACAAACTTTAGACAAGCTCACATGTGTGTGTGTGTGTGTGTGTGTGTGTATTATTGTGACTACCTCACAAATGGACAGCGTCTAATTGCATGCAACAGAGCTGCGAGTGCGCAACCGCCTGACGGTCGACCGATAAGCATCGATAAGGTCGACTGGAGACACATCAATTTTGTTAGGGGACAGACAGACAGAAAGAGACACAGCGAGAGTGGGAGGGAGACACAAACACACACACTTGAACTTGGCGATAAGTTTGGCGTCACCAAATTGGGCGCCAACAAATAGTTTTGTTGCTCCCTAAATGCATTTCGGGCATTAATCTAAGAACAAAAGCTAAAAATAATAATACATGGCATAGATATATGTTTGTATATATGGTGCGACATATGTCAGGCCATAATTGACTGGTATTCAGCAATGTCAAAGCTTAAACTACTCGTATAATTCTATTTATATGCACTTTACGACACTTTTATATCACAGCACACATATGTCTGCTGCTCCCCAGCTAAAGACAGCTAAAGAGTTTAATGCCGGGCAAAAGAGTCTCAGCTGAGGCAGTAAAGCGGGAAACTTGCCCCTTTCAATACCCTTCGCAAGGGTATTTTAATTTTTACAAAATTCTCCAGCTTCGTTCAGAATTATTATGTCGTGTCTGCAAGAGTATTCAATATTCGGCCACCCGGTGATAACTCTACTTGTTGAGTTGACCAGTTGGGGGCGTAGAAGAGGACACGGACTGTGGCAGGGGGGCAGGGGCTCTTTGGGAGCAACAGAGCGCATGACGAATGACAAGCGAGCATAAAATGCCAGACCAATTAGTAAATTTAGTAATCATAAAAAGCAAACACACACACACACACACAACAAAGTCGTAAATTGAAATACTCGTATTGTAAACTTTTTGGCAACATGCGGCGGACTTGATGGCGGCTTTTGCGGCCTCCCCGAAAGCGGAACTGGAACTGGAACTAAAAGCACTAAAACCGAAATGGTAACAAAAACAAAGGCTACATTTGGGTCTCTCCCGGACTGGGTAATAGGGCGACGGCCTTGGAGACACACCAAACACCTATTTAAAATGTATGGCAACACATTTGGCCTACACTAAGCACTAGACCCTCCTCCCCCAACACTCGCTACAAATGAATGACAAAAAACCCACATCCATAAGTAATTTGTGTGTTTGTAGCCAATGCCACTTAACCCCCCCCATCCCCCTCCTCCCCCAGACCGCTGCCCCCTCTCGAGCATCGTTTCAAATTAGCTAATTAAAATAACCTCCGCTTGCATTGATGAAATGCATTTCCAGCTATCGAAAATTAAATCAAATTCAATTTCAATTTCATGTTTTATGAAATTCGATTTTAAATGCAAAACGCGTCGTTGTATTTGTTTGTTGATTAAGTTGCATATTGCATGTTGTTTTTTCTTGCCGTTGTTGTTGATTGTTGCTCGAAATTTAATTTTGCAGTTTTGTCAATTGTTTTTTATGTAATTTTCGCAACGAAAGGGCACTAAAAGCGCAAACAAATTCGTGCCCAGCCAATCAACGAAAAACTAAAGAAAAAAGAAAAAAACAAAATAAATAAAAAAAAAAGAGAAAACAATTGTTTATCACTTGCGAGTGTAGTATTTGCTTTTGCTGTTGTTTATTTTTTATAATTTTTTTACGCGCACAATTCAAGGCCAAACCTTCATTTGTGCCATATTTTATTTGTGCATGTGTGTGTGTGTGTGTGTATACGAGTTGTGGTTGCTTTTGTGGGCGGCATGTAATAATAGAAAATTGCCAAATTAACGGACAGACGTGTTTTGCCCGAAACGTGGTGCGAATTGATTTTGAAATTTGAGATTTTATAGTAACGAAATACGATTTGGCCCCCACTCGACATGCAAAAGAAGTATCTACGAGATTTCTATTTGTTTAGCATGTGAAAGTTGCGCACTACATAACTGATAGGGTGCTTCACACTCACATAAGTATTCATGAGTGCCACTTCGAGTGGATAAGTAGATTTTTAATTTGTAAGGGGGAGAAAAACAGATATCTTCAGATTGCAGATTTGACGAAACAATTGTGGCTTTGACAGCATAAGATGCGAATACACAGTTCCCAGATATGAATCTAATTCATAGTATTCAGCCAGTTTGGTTTGCCATGCGATTGTTTCTATTGCAAACCTTAAATTTTAAAGCCAAGCTTAATATACAAAAAATTAAAAAGCCACAAAAGTCTACTCTTCATTTTGATTTGGCTTTATAAACGCTTGACTAAAGAGCTATTTACGGTTTTCCACAATGCAGATAAAGAATATAATAGAAAGTGTTTCCGAAAAATATTCAACAATCAGTACTTGTTTTTCCTCTTATTTTCTTGCCTTGTGAAAACACTTTGCATGCGGTTTTTCGAGCTCTAGAAATAAGCAAGCTAATAAGCACAAAGAGCTGTTGCACTTTGGCTTTAGTGCAAATTGCAAATTGCAACAAAAATGTGGCGATGCGGCTGCAGCCATTTGGGCCTCAATATTCATTGCGGCTTATGCAACACATTTTGCCAAATGAATTGTTCAGCAAATCAATTTGCATATTGCGCGTAGCATTTTGCGGGCTGTGTGTGTGTGCACACTCTGAATCTACCCCTTTGGGTAGCACACACACTCACACTCACACTCACACACACACACACATGTGGGCACTCAGTGAAATGACGATTTACAAAATATTTTTGTGTTCACACTCAATTAATGCCAATTGACTGCAAAATTGCAAACACCTTTGACACGTTTTCATTTGCCATGTGAAGCAAATGGAAATGAACTAACAATGCATGTGTGTGTGTGTGTGTGTGTGTGCGCTCATGTGTATGTGTGTGTAGGCAGTGCCAATTGACTATTGGGCACATTTGGCAGGATGGCACTCGCTGCATTTGTATTTAGTTAGTTTTGTTGTTGCCGCTGCTGCCGTAGTTGAATGTAAAGTAAATCAATAAATAAATTGCCACATGCAAAATTCATGAGACAGTTCACAAAACGCAGCAACAACAACAACAACAGCAGCAGCAGCAGCAACAACAACAACAACAAATGTATCAATAACCCAACAACAGCCGCAGCAAATTATTGACATTTTGAACGCAGTTGAACTTTTGCGCATAAATTTAGTGAAATGTTGGCAAAAAGAAGAAACAAAATATAATTAAATTTAAACATATACCCGCAGATGGGCGGGCAGCGGCATCAAATTGAATTAAATGTAGCTGCTTAATTGATAAATAATTGTTATTGTTATTACATTAAAAGACTTGACTCAGGTCACGAACTGCGAACTCAACAAACAGATTTTTTCTTTCTCTTTAAAATATATATATATTTTTTTCCGCTGAACAAAATGTTTTTCATTAATGGTTGACATGGAACTATCTTTATATAAAACTATAATGAAATGCCCAGAGGGAGCTTAAAATGCGTATTGAAAACTTTTTTCGCATCGGAGACGACCTTTAATAAAGTTATAATGCAGATATCTGTTAAAAAAAAGCCCTTGAATTGATAATTCCTGAATATCTGACAGATAGAAATGCCCTTAAAAATACAGTTAAAAATGCACTGAACAATTATAAACTCTAAAGATATAGGAAGACTTTAAACGCCTTAGCTGTATAACTGATAAAAGCGAGAAAGAGATAGAGGAGACCTCAGATTGTACAAATTACAAGTAAATGTCCGTATATAAAAATAGACGAATACTCGTATCTCATTAAATTTTCCAATAAACAGTTAAATATAACCTCAGCTTCAACAAACACGCACGGAATTAAATTCTCGTCACGATCAAGCAAATTCACCATATAATTCGTATTTATTGTATGTCACGATCTTTTATATACCTACATTTATAGAGGTTTTTTTAAAAAATTTTGAAAACGAAATTTGTTCAAATCAACTTGTAAGGATCTATGGGACCTATAGATCAAGCTCATTTCAGATAGTTTGCTGATGATAGGCCTTGATTGTCTGGGGTTTCCTTGAGTGTTGTCACTTTATTCCATGGAAATAGAAGTTTGTCGACCAGGTGGCAACCTTGTTTATCAATTATTCAAACACTTATTGGCCATTGGCTGTATGTAGATTATCAAAAATTCAAATGAGCTGATTTGCAATTGTAAATCTTGTTAGCACAAACTTTTGCTACATAATCAACTTGACGCACTTCCGCCACAATTGCTTTTATCGACTGTCAAGGGAAGGGTGCAACCATTTTTTTATTTTCTTTCTACTTTTTTTATAAAATTATCTTTGCATGTAAATGATCGTTAACAACAGAGTTGTCATTGGCTGTGAAAGATCCACGTGATTTTCATAAGTGGAACCAGCTTCTGTCCAAATCATCGCAGTGGGGCTAACTTTCGCATAGGCTGGTGGCATGTATGTGGGTACATACATATGCACAAATACGTAATTTTCTGCTGATTTCGAGCGATTTGCAATGCAAGCAGCGCAATCTGCTCAGGGGCAAGTGGTTGGGCCAGTGCTGGGCTGGGGAGTAGGGCTGGCGAGTGGGCAGCGGCTGCCACAGGGGCAAGTGCGTCAACGATCTGTGACTGTTTTCTGTGTTTTGTATTCTGTATTCTGAGTGTTCTCTGTATTCGGCCACATGGTCAGTTATCTGGTTGCTCCGCTATCGCTTCCGGGTGCGCTCGCCAATGCCAGAGTCGGAGTCGGAGTTGGAGTGGGAATCGGAGACAGTGACGTCTTGTAGTTACCTTGTCGGAGTGGAGAGCTCGGGGATTGCGTGTTTGGATTGAATGTGGTGCACTGTCCGGTTGCGGGTGTGGGTGTGTGTGTGGGTGCTGGTGTGGGTGCACAGAATTAGGCATGCAGCCCTGGTAAATGCAATTAAATGCAAATTGCGACCCCATGCGTTGAGCTTGAGCTGAGCTTTGGCTGCCTCGATGGTTGGTTAACCCCGTTAGCGGCAATTTCGACAGCTCAGCGAACTCGGGGCTCGGAGTCGACGCTGCACTTAAAATTCATTGTGTGTTTTTTCACAGTGCTTGTTGTTGGTGTTGTTGTAACCGATTTAATTTTAATTAAAATTATGTCAACGCAATTGAAATGTTATTGAACCAATTTAACAGCGCCGAGTTCATTAATTTGGATTTTGTAATATTCAATTCAATGCGCGGCGGAGGCAGCAGCAGCGACAGCACCAGCAGCACCAGCAGCAACAGCAACAACAGCAACTGTTGCCGTCGATAGCAACAACAACGACGAGAATAACGACAATATTGGCAATATTTATGCGCACCAAAACATTTCGGCGCACTCTCGTAATTTATGGCAATTGTGATAAAGAAACAGCCGCGTCGTGGAAAAGCTCTGCCTGGAAATGCATTTCCAGCAGAAACGAGCAGCAGCACGCAAACAGTTGTGTTTAATCAACTAAAACAGCAGCGCGAAATGCAAAATGAATGCAAAAAAAAGCAAAAAAAAATCAAAAAAAAAAATTAAATAAAATTCAATCAAAAGGGAAGCTCACCCATTCACAATCAGCATTTACCCGCTCCCCACACGACCTCCCCCACCCCACGCGACAATGCTTTACCTACTGCAATATATATTTATGCAATTTATGGCTCGAAAATTATCAGCGCAAAATACGCAAAAACAACAAATTAACAAAAATCAAAAAAATGTACTTCTTTATGAAAATTAATGTGTGTGTATGTGTCTGTACTCACCCCAATGCAGGCGACATAAATGTCAAATGACAACAGGAATAACAAATGCAAAGCCAACAGTTTTTTGCTATGATATGTGGATGACAATCCTTGCACAGGATGTGAGAGCTCCTCTCTACTCCTCTTCTGCCGCTCACACAGGCTGTCTTCAGGCGCGGGCTTGCTGCGAAAAAAAGGATTGAATTTATAATAATCAACTTCAAATATTACGTTTTTGCCCCAAAAATGGCAAGCAGTTAAAGCAAAAAAAATATAGTATTTAATTCACACTAGCAGGCAATTGTATGTGCTCAGTTTAAAGTAGTTTAAAGCTGTTGTGTGGGCTTTTATGTGATTTAAAGTTGTTTTCGCATTACAATCAAGTTAGCCTTTTTAATGCTGTTTGCGCTTTATGTGTTTTTTTTTGTTACAACAAACGTTTTATAAATGGCTTAACTAGTTAAGTTTAAAGCTTGTTATCGGCAAAGCTTTAAGGTGCTTTTAAAGCTCGTTTACAGTGATTAGAAGTGATTGATTGATTATACTTAGTTGTTACTCTAATTTTAAGGCGCAAATGCGCTCAAATTGATTTAGTCAATGGTTTCATGTACTATTTTTGTAAGACCCTAGCTGTTATTTCAATTGTGTTTTGGCTTCCTGTCTGCAAGATAAATCTTAAATTGAAATAGAAACGTACCGAAAACTGAACAATTTGTAAATGCGTACTACAAAATTAAGCTGTAAATTTCCAACGCAAATGCGCAAATGTTTTGCGTCTATTTTATTGTTGCCGATTGTTGCTGAGAGGAAGTGTGGGCGTGGGCCTATCAGATACCCCATTTATGAGACCTTGAGTAAAGTTCCAGCCAGAGCTTCTGAGTTTTTACATAGAATTTAATTTGACAGAACAACAAATGTCGAGGGGCGATTAAAGTTGTTTATAAAACAAAAACCTATACACACACATGTGCATACATATGTACATATATCTCGGCCTATCAGTGGATGATTTACTTTCGAATGAGCTGGGAGTACAACTCGTAACTGGATGCCTTGAATAGCTTTAAGCTATGGCTCGTTTCCATTTGCCATTTTCCGGCAAAATTCACCCATGTGCTGTCAATATTTTTCCCATTTTACCATTTTCCCGTTCTGCGGCATTCAATGTAACAAATCCAGTTATTTGTTGAATTTGACAGTTTAATTCTACGCCTCGATGAGCGTTTGCCCAAATCGATACCCGCCAAAGAGCAAAAAACCCTAACCAATCCGACCCTAAACACGACCCTCTACACCGACACGCCCCCTCTCACGCAATGTTTTGTGTCTATTTCAATCTGTGATGTGCGTTGCTTTATTTGGATGCTGTTGATTTGAAAATCAAACAGGTTTTGCCATTCAACTTGACATTCAATTTTCGGCTACCGCTACCAAGGATCATTTCCGTCGGCCTCGGGAGGGTCCTGCATGAAGGGTTGCCAGCCAATTTGTGTAACTGTCCACGGACGGCACAGCGGCCAATTGCAATCAAATTGCGTTTTATTGCAAAAACATGAAACAATAAAAGTAAAATTTGCATTCAGCCGAGAAATTTCTATGTCGTGGACACCAGATTTTCTGGTTCCTTTGTTGTTGCTGCAGTTGCCGCGGGAAGGGTTCGAGCTGTGGGCCACAGTGGTGAAAACTTGTACCGAAGACAAACAGCGAAGCAGCAAAACATAAGCGTACGGCGCTATAAAAACAGCAAAGCGCAAATCAAGAAAGATAATAAAAATTGAACAATAAAAAGAGAAAAAGCCAAAAAAGCAAAAACAGCCAAACAAAACCACAGTAACAACAATAACGGGCGGCGGCAAGCTAAAAATGCCGTCAAGTGCCAAAAACACGTTTAAATGTCAAAATGTAACTCCCCAGACGGCAACAACAACGACGGCAGCAACAGCACCAGCACCAGCACCAGCAGCAACAACAACTGCAACAGCTGCAGTCGCCGAGGCGCCGCTAAAGCAACAAAAATTAAATTAGCGCCAAGCAATGTCGCCGCTGCCCAGCGCTGACATCGACGCCGACGCAGACGCCGACGCCGACGTCACAGCGCCAGCTTCCACATCCAGACTTTTGCAATCATCTCTCAGTTTTGTCGTCTTCTTATTAATTTTTGGCATTTTTGCTGTTGTTTTCGTTACTTTTTATTGCCGTTCATAATTTGCGCTTATGCAAAAAAATATATATTTTTAAATTAAACGCAAATTTTTGACTTGTTTTCTTCTGACAATAAAAAATATCAAGAAAAAAACAAAAAAAGGCGACACGGCAGCCCAACTCCGACAACAACAAGCAGTAATCAACAATGAAAAATAAATGATTATTATATCATTATAGCAAAGTGCGTTAAAATTTATGAGCAATGAAAACTTTTTAAGCTGTCCACACTCAACGGGTAACTCAAGTGCGAAGCTCGCGAGATTCGAAATGCTTTCATAGAAGCCTCTGGGTGTGCCAAATCGGACGCATAAATCTGAGTTGCAGTTCATAAAAGAGTCCATATCAATCCATTTATCAGTCCAGAGTTGCAGCACTTCCCGAATCCGCGGGGAATTCCAAATACTTTGTTGGCGCCCGAAGTTATTTAATCCGAAGGGGCTTAAGCAAAGACTTGTCAAGGCTTAACTTACCTAACTGCTTAACTGTACAGTTAACTCTGCCAAAAAAAGGGGAAACTTTGGCAACAGTTTCTTCAAGTTGCAAAACATAAACTGTTCTTAAGATCCTTTCTGTGAGGATTTTAGTAGTGTTTTCAAGGCAATGGTGTTCCCACTAACATTTTCAACAACTGTTCTTATGTTCTCTTCTCTGTTTCCGTGCGAATTTTAGTAAATGTTCCCAATGCAATGGTGTTCCCACCAACAATTTTAACAACTGTTCTCATGTGCTGTTCTCTGCTTCTGTGAGAATTTTAGTAAATGTTCCCAAGACAATGGTGTTCCCACTAACAATTTTAACAACTGTTCTTATATTATGATCACTCTCATCACCCTTCCCAAGCAACATCCGAAATTGTTCCCAAAGTGTTCCCAATTAAGTCAGCTAACTACGACGACGCCCAAGACTGTTTTCAGGTTAGTTTTCAATACAGACTGTTCTCAAGACTGTGCCCAAAACTCTTTAACACCACTTGGCCGTTTATTGTTTCACAGTATGAGTATTGGTAAGTAGTATACAGCATATTATTCCACTACTTCGACCCGACTTCCCCCTAATAGTACTTCCCGATAGACGAAAAGCCCATTCAGAATGATCGACTACCTCTACCCGATGAAGTTATCCCGCGAGCCACGCATACTGATCAGATCAGATCGATTCGATGCGGTTCATAAATTATGAAACGTATTTCAATGCAATCATAACTGCCAGCTAAAATATGAATGTGTTGGCATGAGTGCTGCGAGTCATTTGTATGCTATTCATAACTGGAGACAGCAGCAGCTGCTGCTGGTGCAGCAGAAACTTGAATGCGGCTTGAACTCTGCGTCTGTCGATTGCAACAGATCCAAAAGTGATTGCATGACGGGCCCGCCAGACTAGTGGCCAAGACATGATTAAAGCTCAATTAATTGCAACTGACAATGACAAGGAGAAGTCCCCCCCAACCAGCTCCACCTCTCCCCTTTGGCTTGAGCCGATGTCAGGGACAGCCAAAAACACAAAGCATACGTGGAGAACTTTGCCCAGGCGGCGAGCGCCCAGGGGGCGGGTGTGGGGTGTGGGGTGCGTGTCAGCAGGCGACTTCTGTGTAATCATTATCAACGGACATAAAGATGCGGCAGCTATAGCTATAGCTGCAGCCATATAGCTATATAGCTGTAGCTGCAGCTTTGTAAACTCGCCCAGTCGCGCACTTGTTGTAATCTACATGACAGCATGACATACAGCCAGCCCCCTTGCCACTCCCACAACGCCTGCTGCCCCCTGGAGGGGCCGTTGCACGATCGGTTTAATGGAGGTCAACGTTCCCCCCGATGTGTTCCGTACGAGCGAATGGCATTTTTTTGCGACTTTTAATGCGGTTTGTTTTCGATTTCGATTAGACAAAGTTGGCATAAGATCGCGCTCGCTCTCTCGCTCTTGCTCTCTCTCTCTCTCTCTCCCTCTCTTCCTCGCACCCTCTCCTTGCCTCTGTGTCTTTTTGAAGTCATTAAACTTTCTATGGCTGTGCTTATCACAATTGTTAGTGTTGTTGTTGCTGCTGCTGTTGCCGTTGGTGGTGTTGGTGTTGCTGCCGTGTGCTTGTTCGCAGCAACATGTTGCATTTGTGGCTGCTGCGGCTGCCGCTAACAGGCCCGCTCATTAGTTCAATGATTTTGAATGTGGAGCAACAACAATGCCGCATCTATTGCTCCGGCCGGCTTTGATTTATCTGCCATCTCACGTTCCAATGCACGACAGCAAGAAGACGAAGAACAACAACAACTGCAACAAGAACAGCAGCGGCAGCAGCAATGAGAAAGGGCAGCCGCCTGCTGGTCGTGGTCGGCGGACAGCTTTGGTCCGATCCACGGCCCACCCATGACTCGCATTGTTCAGTCAGCAGCATCGTCATCGCGGTCGTCATCGTCAACTTCGTCCTCAGCCTCGTCGTCATCGTCATGCTCATCATGATGATCATCGCTATCGTCATCGCCTAATGCCATTGCATTTTCAATTGAATTGCTTGAACCACAAAATCATTGACAGCACACAACGTTAACAACCAGCAACAATGCGGCTGCTGTTGTTGTTATTAGTTGTTGCTCTTGCTGCTGCTGCTGCTGCTGCTGCCGGAGGCATCAGCAACATGTCAGCCGCGGTCACACGGCCAATCGCCCATTCAGCAATGAGGGCGCCATCAGTTCATGGGAAAATGCTGCAGAAGATGCCGCACAGCAAGCAGCAACAAGAACGGCAACAGCAACAGCAGCTGCCGCTGCAGCTGCAGCAACTTTGGCCCTGCTGCAATCGCTGGCATTGATGTGGGCGATGGCTACTAAAGAATAAAGCAAAGGGTGCCAGTGATAGTTCTCGGCTGGAGGGCTGTGGGGAGGGGAGGCCGGGCGCTGCTGTTGGTGTTGCTGGCAATTGGCTTGCTTGCATTTCGCTGTCGCAACAAATTTTAATACATTTCTCACATAATTCGACTCTTGGCCCCGTCCAGCAAGAATACAACACAACATGCAGTTGCTATTGTTGTTGCTTGTTTTTGTTGTTGCTTGTCGCTTGTTGGGCGGTGTCGAAGCGTGTTGCTGATCATGCAGACTTAAGATTCAAGAGTGGGCGAAAGCCAACCCCAAACTCTTTTAAATATTTCCGTTAGTTTATGTCAGGCGCCAACCCGGTTTATTTTAGGGGCAACGCGAGGTAATACGATCATGGAATTATGTTGTTTGCTATATGTTGCTGTTGTTGTTTTTGTTACCAACACCAGGCTTTTATTGTTGTTTTTGCAGTCATAAAATGAAAACCCCCCCCCAAAAAAAGCAACATACTGCATAATAAACAACCCTAAAATAACAACAACAGCAGCTTCAGCACAAAAACAAAATATGATAAAATGGCCAAAAATCCAAACGAGAATTGTCAACCAAAACATCGCTGGCTACCGCAAACAGCTGTAACGGATGCCGCCGTCGCTCTTGGCCCCGTTCTCTTTTTGGCGCCAGCTCAGCTCGCCCGCCCACCCGCCATTCCCCCGGGGCGACGAGGCGCCAGTGTTGCCGCTGCCACCAGCAACACCAGCAACACCAGCAGCACCAGCTACACCAACAGCAGCAGCAGCAGCAGCGACAAGTGTGGCGGGCAAAAACACGCGTTTCCATTTTGCGCATACCAAAAATTGCAATGCACAATAAGAGTGATCCCCACCCAGCTCTGCAATCCCGCCCCCAATTGACCCCCTGCGCACCCACCGAGCACCATTCACAAGCCACAACATACGCTCTGCTATGCTTTGTACCCTCCACTCAGCTTCCATCACGTTAGCATTGTAAAAACATATGCTTTCACACTTGACACACACTCACACACACACACTCACACACACTCACACACACCCACACACACAGCCATATGCACATATCAGGTGCATAGAACCCATTGCTGGCCAGCCAACAAATTTGTCACAGTTGATTTGAAAGAAACTCAAGAAATGCGAGCGGAATCTGAATAGATAAATTTATGAATTTACAGTTATATATAAGAAAATTAAAAAGATTACTACAAATCAAGTTTTCGCTTCCTCTGTCGGTCTCGTTCCGTATTTCATTAAGTTTGTTATAAATATCCTAGGATTTTTCACACTATATTTATTAGCCCTTCAATAGTAATTGATTAGATACAATGTAGAAATATTATAGAATGAATAGACTATTTAAATTTACTTTCTTTCTCTCTCACTCTCTCTCTCTCTCCTTCTTCAAGTTTATACTATGTGATTTGAAATTTATTTAAGCTGAACTTGAAAAACGCATTCCAGCTTGAATTAATTATACTTAAGATACAAATTTATATTAAATGAATAATATAATGGTAGAAAATATACTTTGCTATCCTCACTTTTTCTTTCTCTGCTCTTCTCTCAATATTAGTTTGAACTATAAAAGTACTTTTATACTAGAATGAATTAGATGTTAATGAAAACTCGTAATAAATAATGATTACATTGACTTTCGCAATATACTTAGAGTTGGATCCTTTTGAGCTAATAGAGAAAAACATATGTAAATATGTATGTAGATGACATAAAGTCTCCATTTTATACAGTATTTATATCTCGCACCCTTTAAGCTTCGGTTCGATAAAATAAAAACTTAACACCAGCTTAAAAGGATCTGGCTTTCAACCATTTTCAATTCATGTCGCCTGGCCTGTACGCTTGTGTGTGTGTGTGCATAATGTGTCCTTCAGCTGCTGCTGGCCAATCCTGGCCAGGCGCTGGTTGCCTTCCTGCTGTTTTGGCCTCCACTTGTCGCACTTTACATGCATGAAAATTAAGTGCTTGTCACATTTGCGGTTGACAACGTTTAATTTTCAGTTTATTTTTATGCTTTCCCAAATAACATGCCAAGTAATACACATCTACATGTGTGTGTGCACACATACACAGACGGGTATGCTGGCCGTTGGGCGCTGGGTGTGCGGGACTTGTGTTGTTGGTGGGCGGACGGGGGAGGGGGGCGTGGCCGGTCGCACATGCAAATGTGGCTGACACAAACAAGAAACAAGTAAACAGAAAAATTTTAAATAATTAAATCATTTACCGAAAACAGCAACAGAAGCGGCAGCGACAACAACAACAGCAACAGCGAGAACAACAACAACGGCGACAACGACAGCAGAAATAGAAATGAAAACGGAATATAAAATGTGTAATAAAGTGTAATAATAAAAAACAATTGTAAGCGGAAGTAGCAGCGACGCATTCAGCTGTGACGTCGACTGAGCTTTGGCTTATATCAGCAGCAACAGCAGCAGCAACAGCAGCAGCAACAGCAACAGCAGTAGCAACAGCGGCAGCAGCAGCGGAAGAAGGAGGCTCCCCGTGCCCTTTGCCGCGCTGTGTGCGACGACGAAGACGTGGAGGCATCATAAAGAAAGACAAACGACGACTGTCGGCCATGGAGTGTAATGTAAATTACGAGCGGAGGCAAACAAGAACAATAAAAAGTCGCATTGTAATAGCCGCTGCTGTTGCTGTTGCTGTTGCAGCTAAAGGCATCAAATGAGGCAGTCAACCGCTGCACCTGTGGGCCAGCCGAGGCAGCCAGTGCTTGGCCGACTCCAGCGATCGGCAGCGATTAGGCGGCCGCTGCCCCAAACTGTTTACTGCTTCCGCTTGCCGCCGGCAACAGCAGCAGCAGCAGCAACAGCAACAACAGCGACAGCGACAGCAATGACCACAAAAGCGTAACATGCGCTGCCGCAATCAAATCGCCGCCAGCATTGTCTTTTACCCAGCCTCAACCCCATCTCTGGGCCCGCCCAATTACCATTCCCGCCGCGACTTCTATTGGGTTCTCTGTGTCCGTTGCGACGGTGCGACGTTCGTCGACACTTTGACGCATCGCTGCGTTTAGGCGGGCGGCGCTGATGACTCAGTGCGGCGCAAGCCGCCCGCGAGCCACCCTGTGGCGGTATGTCATGCTTAAATAACTGGCCGGTTTGGGGGCCCAGGCGGGCGGAACAGCTCTTGAAACGCTACGCTGCACATGGCCAACGCAGCCGGGGGCAGTTGGAGCCCGCTAACGGGGATTCTGACCAGCAACCACTTGTGTTTTGGCATTTCAATTTAGTCAAACACACAAAACGACGGCCCCTCAGAATGGATGGGTCACGTGTGCTCCGCTGCGGCCAATGGCACTTGAAGTTGCCCCTTTTTCAGTAGTCTCTTGACATGCTCTTGAACAGACCCCAGCCCATCAACTCGGCCATCGATGCTGCTTGCGAATGGAAAAACTAAACTTGTATACTGTAACTTTATTATCGGAAACGTAACTAACAAGAAATAACAGTAACGTTAATTACTTTGCAGACATATGGAAGATGTGCGACATCAGCCAGTTGTATTTTTACACAAAGCTTAGTTTTTCTATCGATTATAATATTATGTTTTATATATTATTCGGTTCTTCGATAATGTTTGCATTTTGCAGAACTTTTTGGAGCAATTGCCGAGTTTAGTTAGTTTTCATATGAACATTTATTTTTATTTTAATAAATATAGTGATCTGATGTTTAGAAGTTTTTGGCGATGTATGTGGAGCATTGTAACGCTTTCATTTGCCTTGGGTAGGATGTAGAATGAATTGACTTTGCTGTTGATACTGATAAAAATAGATACTTCTGCATTACACATTGCGTGACAAAATTATAACACCACCTGTAATCTTTTTTGAGCTTTTTTGACTTCAATTTATTTTATTTTGAATTTGAAAATGCAACAACTTAAGATTGAGATATAAAAGTTGGAATCTACATTTTTTTTCATTTTATACCCTGAACCTGAAAGAGTGTAAAATTGGTATAATGGGTTTGTGCGAATGTATAAAAGGAGCTCGCAGCTGGGTTCAGGATATCTCCTAGTCGAGCACTACCGTCTAGAGCAATTGCACTTGGTTTTTAATATTGTGGTTGGCCATAAGATCCGCTCAGCCACTTCTCATTGACAATCAAATCAGCAAGAAGCAATTATGTTTTTGTTTTCTTTGTCTCGTTTCAGCTTCTTGCAGTTGGAAACTCGGCATATTACACAATTCCCATTCACAGTGTGCAGCTGGGATCGCAGTCGCTGAGTAGCTGGTGAGTGCTCGTTGAATAAAGCAAAATCAAAAGCAAAAGAAAAGCAAAACCTAGAGTAGAACCGAAAGCAAACCCGAAACCGAAACACTGGCCGATTGGGAGTAATACAAAACGGAAGCTGAGGTCACTTCTATAGGGTCCACGGCACGTACTTTGCATTCTTTGCGCCGCAAAGAGCCCCGAGTCCAGTTCTCAGGGCAGCCAATGGAAATAGCTATTCCGTAATGCCAATGAGCCCTGCGCTTGATTAAAGCCTGCGAGCGCCTTTCGCCTAAATCAATTTCACAATTGAGCTGCGGGGCCACAGGCCAGGCAATTGAAAGCCTCACGAAAATGAGTTCGTGTTTCGGTGCTGATTTGTTTTCACAGCAAATGTGAGTGCGAGTGTGAGTGCGAGTGCGTGTTGAGTGCTTCATTTGATTTGCGTGCTGTTTGTAACACTTTCTAATGCTTCTAATGAATGTGGTGACCACGCCGGACGGACCTCCATTTGAACTTCGTATTGTTGGAATCGGATGTCAACAATTTTTTTTGGTCATTCCCTGGGCGACTGAGTGCCAAATGTTAAATATCATTAGTTGGTGCTGTTGGAATAGGGGCCGTCGCTGGGATTCGACTAGCGGAAATGATCGGTTTGCCAGTAGCACACATTCACAAATACTCACACGCACTCGCACTCGCACTGAAGCTGTTCGGGATAACTGATAACGCCAATGACATCATCATCATAATCATCATCATTACCCATCATTTAAATATTAACATTTTGTTGTTTGCCAAATGTTCAACTTGTCGCGACTTTTGACTGATAAGCCCCGCTGAAGGTCAATCGGTTCAATGGGCCGTGAAAATTCTTCATCTTTCGATTTAGGTTAGACCGAAACACGTAAAAACTTTTGTCGAACAAATGCCAAAGATTTGAGAATGAGAGAAAATGCCGAGAGTTATGTTAAGTCAGCAAAAAAGAATGTCAAACTTCAACTAAGGCCTGAATTTCATAAGCTAAGATGGAAATTCTTATATCAAGAATTTATTTGTAATTCTGAAATTTCGAAACACAAAACACTTTAAAAACGTTTTAGACCTCTCCCGGTTTTCAATTTTTTAGTTCCAATAGTTAATAAATAGTTAATTTCAATATTATAAATAGTATATTATATTTAATTACAGATTCCTTTGGTAGCCAAATGTATTTCAAATATTTAAAACGAAATGGTGTATATTTCATTTTGGCCATATTAGAATATCGAACGAAGTCTCTGAATATAGAAACTAGGAAATCAAAAATTGAAGTAGAAATTTAGAAAAACATTTTTGCAAACTGAATATGAGTTGATAATTTGAGGACGTAGTTAAGGTTAAGTTGATTTTAATATAACATTTCATAATTTGTTGCAAACATTAATCAACTATTATAAACCTTGAAATCGTAGAAAAGAAAATTTGAGAAAATTGGAAACGATTGTTTAGTTCGATAAATTTGGCCAAAAGCTTCGCTGCATTTCAATTAAACTAGTTGATGGCTTCAAAACTCTCCCACTGGCCAATCCTCAATCTGTTTTGTGATCGAAAGTAACACCTAGGCGGATTTGTTGGATTTTGAAAGCGAAACCGGCCGCGGCTGCTCTTCGCTGTGTTTGCACACACGCATCCGCATCCGCATCCGCAGGAAAGGCGCCGCGTCGCGCCCGCAATTAGAGAGAAGTCAAAGGTCCATTGAGGCCTCTGGCAGATGGGCAGCGTACGATGGGTAAAGCCCAAGGATGCCGGTTCACGCACAAGGATATGCCCAATTCTTCGGCTAACTGCAGCGGATAATCCGCCCTCTACTCCGCCCTCTACTCCATCCCCTATTGCTGCCTAGTTGCGGCGAAATTCAATTGAATTTGCATTAAAAACGTGTTTTCAATTTGCAGCCAGCAAAAAAACAAAAACAAAAACCAGAGAAATAATAATTATAATAAAGACATAAAAACAAACTTACATTTTGCTGCTTTATATCCCAGGCTCAAGAAGAAGACGACAATCAAGAGAGTGTAGAAAAAAACAATAGTTGCGCATGCGTTGTTGTTGCTGTTGTCGTTTGTTGCTGTTGTTGGCTTTATATCTGTCGCTCGTTGATTTGACGCGTTGTTGTTGGGGGTTTGGGTTAATACCAAATTATTGTAAAATAAATTAGCATACGAATAAATATTAAATACGAATTCGTTCGCTTTTTATATATTTTTTCGCTTTTGTTTTTGGTTTATTATTGCTTTTGTTTTTGTTTAGCAGCTCTCAGCTAGCGTGGTGTTGTTGTTGTTGTTGCTGCTGCTCTCAGAACGGCGCTCTAAATTTTTGTTATCGTTGTTGTTGTGAACTTGGCCAGTTTTGCTTTAGATTTGTATTTTATCTAAATTTTGTTTAGTTGCTTAAAGTTTTCTTGTCGCTTGTTGCCTTTCATTTTTTCGTAGTCGTTGCTGTTGGCATTATGACAACTGTTTGCTGTTGTTGCTGCTGTTGTTGCGCTGCAAGTGCCTCACATGGCACAGCACACACACGCACACACTAGCACATGCACATGCACATGCACATACACACTCGTATGCTTATAACATATATGCATAGATAAATCCGTTCACAAAGAAAGATTCGCACACAAAAAAAATATATATTTATTGTCACAATTTACACGGCAACAACACATATAAAAATAGTGTAATAAACGAAGCAGAAAACGCACGCACAGTGGTACAAAAACTGTAAATTGTAAGCAAAATAAATTAAATTTTAGCAATATATTGAAAGCTAGCAAAAAAGAACACACAATTTAATTTTCTAAATGCCAACTGCACAACGCACAGTAAATATTTTGTGCACTTTGTTGTGGCAACAACAAATACATATGTATATATTATAATTTCAACATACATGCATGCAGATACATGTATGCACATATATAAATATATGTACTTATATATATGCAGTGTGTAAGATTATAAATTATCGGCGCCTGTTGCTGTTGTAACAATAGCAAACGACAGCAACAATAACAAAATGTCGCGTGTTTCACAACACATAAATAAATACATATATGAAAATATATATAAATATATACACATATGGATATATACACATGTCTGTAGCATCGGTCTCTATATATGTATGAATATTAAGCATTTTTTGTACATTTTATTTTATTTTATTTCAATTTATTTCACTCGCTTTTTGTTTCCTTTCACAGATACGCATGAGTTTTATTCGGTTTTGTTTTGGTTTTTGTTGCTGTTGCTGTTACTATTGGTATTGTTGCTTTTGTCATTTGGTTACACAGTCCAAATTCAAATCGGAATCGGGTCAAACTAAAACCAAAGCGAAACACACCACCAAAGAGAAATGCACACGAAGAAACGTTTTATTTTTTTTTTAAATGCGACACAAGCTTGATAGAATTTTTTGGCGCGCACGAACAAATCAAAAAAAATTTAAAAAAGCACAAAAATAAAAAAATAAAAAATTTTAATTAAATTTAAATTAACTAATATGCACGTTTCGGGCGATTGCACATAACTGTTAACATTAGTAGAGTACTCGTACATCCCGTACATTTCCACAATACAGACTCAACTATACAGGTGTGTGTGTGTGTCTGTTTGTGTTAGTATGTATATTTTTAATACTCAGAAACGTTGTTGTTGTGGCAAGTAGAAAATTTTTAGAAAACGGAACACTACAAAAATAGAAATAGCAATCGAAAATAGAAAATAGAAATTAGAAATAATGCGAGATTGATCGCTCCTGCATTGATCTAGCTCTGCGGCACTTGTCACTGTTCATTGTTTGATTTCAGTTTTCATTTTTCATTTCTGTGCGATTCAGTTGCTTAGCTGGTTCGTCGTCTGGGAGATGAGCCCCGTTTAACGATCCCCGAGATCACGATCAGGCAGAGCTGCTCCGCACGCACCGTTACCGTTCACGTTCACAGTTGTTTATGGAATGAGGCTTGGAAATGTGTGCGGGCGTCATGGCCCCGAGCCAGCAGCAACAGCAGCAGCAGCAGTCAGAGAGCGGCAGAGAGAGAGAAAGAGCGCGCACAAGAGCGTCGGGCGATCGTGTCGTGCGGCTCCGAGTTGTTTTCAGTTGAATTGTTGTTCATCAGCAGATCGCTCAGCTGCAGAGAGCACGAGTGTGCCAGAGTAAGAGAGAACGCATGGGCCAGCTGACAAAGAGAGCGCAACGACTTTGACTGTGTGACTAAACCGCAGTGTCAGAGTCAAATGCTGCAGTTTCTGTTGTTGCTGTTAGTTTTGCAAGTGCTATTTGAAGTGTTGTTGCCGGCAATGCAAGTCAGAGGCACCAAAAAGTCTTAGGGCGAGTTGGCTCCCAGTGCAAAAGAAACTTAAGTTATCTTTAGCTAATTAAGCTCAAGCTTAAAGCTGATAAGATGCATGTTGAAAAGAACTGGGTATCGAAATGCGTATGTTTGCACATATATTTTTTATTCACTAGATACAATTGTATTGTCCTTGGTTATTTATTATTATTATAATACCCAACTCAAAGTATTTAAACTCTGCCATCCTTTCTACAAGTCATATTATTATCATGTTATTAGCTCTATAGGATTCCAGCAAGCCCTAACTATCGATCTCTGAACGTTTTATATTGAAATATTAGTCTTCTTATGCTTCCTTTAATCTTAAATCCTTTTTTTTTTTTTTGTTTGTATCCCATTTGATTGTTCCTCATGAGCTTTCGAAGGGTTCATCTAAAGCTTCTCAACTGTTTCTCCTCAAAATCCGTTAATAGACATTTTGTATGTACACATACATATATAATTTAAAATAATACAAAATTTAGTGGTCTTATAGTTTTACCTCAATCTGAAAAAGTCAATTTTTTAGCAAAAGTAAAATTTTCAGTAAAACATTGCTTTTAAAAAATTCATAATTGATTAATTTGGGTAAAGAAGAAGAACAGATTAATTACAATTTTAAACTTATCGATTTCGACTTGAGTTAAATATTTATATTCTATTAAATTCGTTTTTGGTGTTTTTTTTTTTGGACTGCGCGTGTGTTCGGCTCGGCTATGCGCATTAGCTGGCCAAGAAATTCTGTAAGTGGCAACTGGGAACTGGAACCGCAACTGGACTCTTGCTGAGTTGCTCTCGGATGGGTCTATGACGGATAGGCACATACGCGTGCATTGTAGATAGTTGGGCCGCATGATTAATGACAGCGGGAAAATTCATTTCTTTGCTTTGTTTGTGCAACTAATTGAGAAATTTACATAGAGAGTCAGACACGCATCTTGGAATGGGTCTGAGTGTGGGACTAGGTGTGGGTCCGGGTCCGGGTCGGCGTTTTTGTCTACGCACAACAATTCCCATTCAGATTTCACGTTCAAGAAGAAATAGAAATTCTTTGGTAAATTTCCAGAGACATTTTCAACGAAAATCAATTTCTATTTTTCAGCATTTTCAATTTGTAAATTGTTGTTGTTGCTGTTGTTGTCAACGCACCCGAATACATTGAACTTTTGTGCATTGTTTAAGACCATTTGCCTTGGCCTAGGTCAGGTCAGACAGAAGCTTGACATAACACTTAACCATGCGAAGCTGAAAAGCGCCAAGCAAAAGCTGATCAACTGAGTCCCACTAATCCCCTGACATTTACACTGGTTCAGCATCGGAATCAATCAGTGCAAAGCCAACTGAAAATTCGGAATCTCTGCTCAACCATCCAAAAACAAGCAACTCCCAATAGCTTTTGCAACTCGACCCATCCAACCGTTAGCTCATCCGCTTACATTAACTTTTTACGCAAACCCCGCAAACAAATACAAAATATACAACTGGGTCTGCTCCGGATCCAGGTCCGGGTCTGGCTCCAACACCAGTTCCCTGACTGCCACTGTGCCCGGGTCTGGTATTTCGTTGCTGTTTCCATTGCTCTCTGGGCAGGGGAAGTTTATTGAAATCCTTAACTTCAACTTGAACATGTTCGAATCCATTATGGTTATTATGAATGCCATGTTGTGTGCTGTTGTTATAGCCGTTGTTCATATTGTTGTTGTTGTTGTTGTGTTTTGTTTTTGCTGCTCCATTGCCAAATTGTATTTCACGCTACTTTTAATTAGCCGCCCCTTCAGAGCTTCCTCCCACCCCCCAGGGAGTGGGCTCCCAATCGGAGCGCCTGCTGCTGCTGCCGTTTTTTAGGCCCACATAATGGCCAATTATGCCCACTTGGACTCGCACATAACGCCCTCTGTGTGTGTGTGTGTGTGTGTGTGTGTTGGAGTTTACTTTTTAATGGTCAAGTGTATTTCGAATGGATATGGCTCTTTCATTCTGGCACTGGCCTTTCCTAAAATTCGACTTCAAGTTAAAAAACAACGGCTTTTTTGCTGGTCTTTTCCTGATTCTGCTTCATCTTCTGCTGCTGCTGCTGCTGCTTGTGTTTTGTCTTCTTCTTCATCTTGTTGTTTTGTTGGTACTTTAAGTGAAATCAATTAAAAAATTTCTTTGTCTTTCGAATGTTTGACTTCGGTCGCTGTTGTTGTTGTTCTTGTTGTTGTTGCGAAGCATCTTCCAAGTGGCATTTGGAATTCAATGGAAATTAATTTCTTTTGTTTTTTTGGGAGTTTTTGTTTTTGTTTTACGTTGTTGCGCGCTGTCTTGCCTTCTTCTTGGCACTTCTTCATTTTCATTTTCACTTTTATTTATTTATTTTTTCATTTAATTTTTTTTTTGTAAGTTTTTTAATGTTCTCGTTTTCACTTTCAGACAAAGTTTTTTCTTGAACTAATTAATGTATTTATGTTGGTGATGTTGACCATTAATATTTTAATTTCAAGAAAAATCCAAATTAAAAATCAAAAATTAAAAGTTTTGCCCGTCTTTAGAGGCTTCGTCTTAATTGCTTAAGCTAATGGAACAACAAACCCCAAAACATTCAAAGCCCAAACACGATGTCGTATTGTAAAGCCTAAAAATAAAGAAAACAGATATCAATCGACAGCAGCCAGGCCTAAGTAGATTTTACATTCTACAAGATAAATCCTTTTCATTTAAAATTGTTCGCCTCGATGGGGCGACTGCCGCCTGCCGCCTGCCGATTTATGTCTTTCGTAAGTCAAAACGCAAATTGACAACTTAATGCCATCAAAGTTCAAAGTGCGCACAATAAACCCCAGCAACATGCGTCACCCAGTTGCCCCGGTCGGCCTCCCGTCCTCCCGACCTCCCGTCTCCCCCTCCCCCAACACCAGATACATTGCGACCCGATAGCTGCCGCAGAAAAAACGCTGGGAAAAAGTCTGCAATCGAATGCCAATGCCAATGCCAATGTCGAAGTCGATGTCGATGTGGATGTGGATGTCGATGCCGATGCCCATGTCGATGCCATCGACATTGACATTCAAATCTAAACATAAATAATAACAATGATAAACATATCAACACGTCGACAGCGTTGGGCCTGGGCTCGGCCTGGAAGCCGCACACATGCATGTCAGACGCAGATAGAGATACAAATACGGCTGCAGATACGGAGGCACGCTACATGTAGTAGCAGATGCCAAATACCGATACGGAACTCCGCAACAACAACAAAAAGGCAACAGCATTTTTAGGATTCATGCGCTTTGGGCCTAAAAATCGAATGAAAGCAAAAGAAAACATTGGCCGAAAAAAAGCAAAAGAAGAAAAAAAAACACCTCTGACAACGACATGAATTGCAGCGATAAAAGGTTGAAACTTGGTTTAGGACAACATGAAAAGTGGACGGCAATTTGCCAGTCGCCAGTTAACAAAAAAAAAACAAACAAAAAAAAAAAAATAAACTAACTATCGAAAACAGCAATAACAAAGACTTTAAAATGTGATTCAAATATTTGGATATTTTGTGAACTCTGGTCAAAGGGTATTCTTAGAAGTACTAGGGAGCATAGTGCACGAACAATAAAGCTTAAACTCTGAACGCATTTCGAGTGCAACTACTTAGCTAGCTGGCCCAGTTCTTCTTAGCCGATAGTCCGATAATGTCCTAACGGCACTTTTGACTCCATGTCAAACTGGCGTCTTTGGGCTTGGCCTTTGGGATTCAAAAAACACATAGGTATACATACATATATTTATTTATTTTTGTTTCCCAAAGTGACGACAACGTGAAATATTTTCAAAGCGATACCTTAAGATAAAGAGAGAAAGAGAGAAAGAGAGAGAGAGTCGATACTGATAACCGAGCGGGCAACATACGCGTGTGTTCGGGATACTAGGAAAATCGTGGAAACATGAAGCCAAGTGGCGTCGCCGTAGTCTGCATCGCTGCCCCTTTGCCGTGACATTTGAACTTGACAATGAGTCATCACAAAAATGTTTACAAGAGCAAGAAGAAGAGCAAGATACAACTACTTTGAACATTGCAGATGGGTTTTGTTGTCGTCGTCGATGTTGTTGCTGTTTTATGTCTAAGAGCTGTAATTTGTTGACCTTCCCGGAATTTAGTTGAAAGAGTCCAACTTCAGACCAGCTAAAGTAGTTGTCCATTCCCCACTTTCCCGACATTATTGTACACATCCGCTGCCAATTAATAAGTCACTTCACATATTTGGTTATTTACCATTTGGCCCAGAGCCAAGGGAGTACTTGAAGTAAGCCTCTGGATGCTCCAACAGGCCAACCACAAATTCCACCTTCAAGTTGAATTTTTGGGCATTATTCGCCTTCAAAAGTTGGAGTATCTGGGTGTGGTTTGCCTCGCAGTCCAAGTGTTCCCAGCTTTTCAAGTGCTCAAATATTTTCATAACAAAATCTGATCGAACCAGATGAGAGAACATTGTAATATATCGCTGGAACATATTCCAGTCGATGCAAAGTGTAAAGTTTCTATCTTCTTTCAGACAGCTCCAAGAAGGACACGTTGAAACATCTCCTTCTACACCCTGGCAAAGGGTCACGATATATGTAACGTCTTCTCCGTCTATCGTATCGGAAAAATCTTCCAGCAAAGGCAATCGGTCGAAAACTGAATTTGTATACAAAACATTTTGGTTTTTTACTCGTTCACAAAGTGAAAAGAGTATATTGGATTCGTGCAATGTTCGTCTTGGTGTCCGTCCGTCTGAACGTAATCTTTTCCGCCGCTTTAAAGATATACTCATGTATACCCGCGTCAGACAAAGCGTTCAGATTTTTTGTTCACGCCTACTGGGGACATGGCCATTCGATAAAATCGGTACATCTTTCTGTCTTACAGCTAGATACATACATTTTAACCTCCTCTAAAGATCGCATTAAAAGTTTGGAGAACGATGAGCCCGAGAATATCCATATATCCCAAAATAGTACAGTTAGAGTCAGCAAATTTGAGAGACAGTTTTCTGGATAGCTCCTCTAAAATAATAATTAAGACTGTTTTAAGCTGTTTATTGAGAACTTGTTTTAGTTAACTATAGAAATTCAGTGCACATCTTTCCTCCATGGCACTCCAAAGGTAACTGTTCTCGTTTATTCTGTCCTGCTCTCAGCAAAAAACAAAGGACGCGTTTAACATCTGTAAAGTATATAATTTGACAGTGCAGAGGATAGCTGGGCGAACTCTGCTTTTCAGAACAATTTGTTTTGATATCTTAATACAAAATGTTTAACTTTGAAACTATTTTTCACGCATTTAATTTACATAATTCTTTTCAATAAATAGGAGTAGGAGTAGGATTTATAAACTGAAATTCATGAGGAATTTTATGGCTGCATTTATCTAGTGCAGTTACCTTCAACTCAGCTCAACTTTGCTTTGCGTAGTGAAAATATTCTTCATGCCAATTTTGTTGTTCGTTTTGCATGCGGCCAACAGAGCCAGAGACAGTGACTGGCCGGGCTGCTGACTGAGCCAACGAAGGAAATTCCTAAGCTGACCTTTCGCCCTACACCAATCATAACAATAACAGTTATAGTAATAATAATAATAAGGAATTTGAAGCATATAAATGGCATTTTAAGTAAAAATAACTTCATTTGACGTTAATATGCATAACTAATAGCCCAACCCAAATGGTGGGCGGTGGCGGCGGCGGGGCGTGGTCAAGGCAGCTGCTGCTGTCGTTTTTGTTGTTGCTGCTGCTGCTGCTGCTGCTGTTGTGGTCAACAACTAATTACAATCAATTCTAATCGTCTTTAAATTGCTGCTTTTACTGCCTGCAGTCGCTGCCTTTTCTGGGCCGCACTTTAAAAGGTGTTGTTATTGTTGTTGTTTTGCGGTGGGGCTTCCGCCTTGCAGGAGCTGCTGGCGACTGCCCAATCCCCAAGCCCCACACCCCCCAACCACCGACGCCTGGCCGTCTGCTTCTCGCCATTTAAACGCTTCGATTTTTCTTTGGCCGACCATTTGCAGTTGTTGTTGTTGTTGTTGTTGCTGTTGTTGTTGTTGCTGTGGCTATTTAGTATGTGCACGTAACTTTTTTAGTCGCGATTTTTATGGGCTTTTGGCTTTTCCGCTTGGTTCTATTTTGAAACTGGTGCTGCGGCTGCCGCCGCTTATGGCCTTAAGGAGAAGAGCCATGGCCAAAATGAATCGAAACGAAACGAAACAACCCATTTCTGTTTCTGTTATTTTCAATAGAAACTCAAGAGCAGTTAGTTGGCGCTGCCAGGTCGGATTGGCCTGGGCTGATGGAACCCATCGGCAACCGCAATGTGTCAGTTTTACACGACAATCTACTTTAAGAGCGACCCGCATATGGATACGACAGCCAGGAGGGAGAAGGGAGTAGGGACTGCGCTTAGAGCTGAGTGTCGCCTATGGCCACGTGGACGGAGGGGCTGCTCGATGGCCAATTTGTGGCAGGGGCTTGGGGCGGGGGGTGGAATGGTTTCATCCCTCGTTGTTGTCGGCTGTCAAATTGACATTTTTCATTTTCGCTTAAAAACCACAAAAACCGCCAGATTGTTTGTCTTAACAGCGGCTGGCATTCCGGCTGCTGTCAATCACAGCTGATGTGACGCCCCCCCTATTCCAGCCTCCTCCTCCTCCCTCTCCTTCGGCACTGGCACTTGCCGGCTGCTGTGAGATTTTCCCGCCCTGTCCATTTGGACTTCATTTGACGTGGAATTTATACCAGCGCAGGCAAACAGCCGAACAACAAAACAACCAGCAGACACCAGGCGCTAATGTTTCCTGTCACAGGCCGCAATGCCAAAAGCGCATAAGGAGGCACAGACTGCGTAGAGGGGGAGCCGGCCAATTACCCACACCCCCAGCCCATGCACATGCCCAATCCCATTCCCAATCCCATTCCCAATCCCAATCCCATTGCCATTGCCATTCACACGTTCAGCATTTTGCCGAAACGCGGCGCTGATTTGGGCCCCATTTGATGAATGGGCTGTCACTTCGATGCCAAGCACAGATAGGGCGAGGGGGCTGGAGAGGGACTGGAGCGGGGCAGGAAGGCAAGGCGGGCGCATAGGCCCATAGACGCAATTCTGCACTGCAAAGCAAGAAGGAGGGCTCGAGATACCCTGTTTTCTGTTTTAAGCTAGATTTGAAAATCTTCGAAAAGCATCGAAATATCAATAGTTATCGATTCAGTGCGAACAAACTGCGTTGACCTGTTACGCCCCTCAGCACAGCGATAATATCTTGCACTTAGTTGCCTCGGACAGAGGGTATCAGAGACTACGTCAAATATCAAAGAGCGGGAGACTCCGCAATTACCAGACAATCAATGGGCTTTGAATTGCAGCAAAAGCTCATCAGATCAAAAACTGGAATAAATTACAATACTTGAAGCGTGTGTGTGTGTGTGTGTGTGTGTGTGCGCAACAATTCTTTGGAAATCTTTGGCTGTTATCACTTGACGGTCGCCAGCCAGTTTGCTGAAGTGACTAAGCAGTGGGGCGCATCTGCTCTTGCTGCAGCTGGCCAAGCAGTGAGTCCCCCTCCCTCCCCCTCCCCCTCCCACTCTCCATCAGTTGGTCCCTGCGCCGTGGCAGAGCAGCCAACTCGCGTGTTGTTCAAATTAAGTAAAAACCCATATCAAGGCAATGTCCCTTTGTGTGTGTGTGTGTGTGAGGGGCGGACAGTGCTGGGCGTGGCCTGGCGCAGTGCGAGTGTGTGTAAGTGTGCGAGTGTGTGCAGTCAGTGTCTGTTATGTAATAGCATGTTACGTGTATAACTTTTATTATTATGATTATACTTTTGCTTCTGCTTCAACTACCATGAGTCTGTTGCTGTTGTTGTTGCTGTTGCTGTTGTTATTGCTCCTATATGGAGCTGTAAGCTGGAAGCTTGGGAGCTGCCTGCAAGAGGAGATACGTGAAAGTCACGTGAGTCATTAAAATGAAATAGCAGCCAGTCAGCCACTCGTGGGTCGCGCGGGGCAGGGCTGCAGGGGGCGGAGGGGCAGAGGGGGGGGAGGAAAGTTGGGGCGCAGTGTACACTGCATAGGGCAAACACAGGTGCATCTCCCACACTCCCCAGCCGCCCTCTAGCTCGCCCTTTCCGTGTGTTGGCGACTGAATGATGAGATGCTTGCTACTATTAACAAAGTTGTTTGTTGCTGTTGCTGTTGTTGCCCTTGTTGTTGTCGCTTCTCCTTTCCGTTCTCTTCTGTTCTGCACTACTCTGTTCCATTCTGTGCTCCTTTGTTGTATGCGCTGTCAACGCTAATGTTATCTGAGCGCTGAGACTTTGAGCCTGCAGTCCAAGTCGCATTCACAGTCACAGATGAAGTTGGAGCCGGAGTCGAAGTTGGTCTGAAAGTTATTGCCAACGTCATTGCCGGCATTAGAGATCGTCAGCGCTGTCATCAGCATCATCATCATCATCGCCGTCGCGAACATCATCATCAGAGCAACTGGATTTTTAATTGCAATTAATTTTCGAGTCTCACTGAAGGGCGCCTCGTCCATGGTCAAAACAATGTCCCGCCGTGCATCAAATGCCAACTCATCATCGTTCTATCGCTGCGCCCGAGCCCGAGCCCGAGTCTGGGTCTAGGTAACAGCTAATAAAAAAGCTCATCATGGGCTAATCGCTCATCTATTGCCATTATGCTGCATAAAAGACTTTCGCTGCCGAGATCTAAGAGATAAGAGATATGTGTTCACAATAGGGTCTTCGATAGTATGAAAGTAAGTTTAGGTTTTTTCCTTTTCGTATTTATTGCTCGATTAGCGATTTCACTTCAGTTTCTTTCGATTTTACTTTTAATTCACGTTTAAAACATGGCTGGAAACTCAAAACAAAAAAGTCCTTGGCTCGTCAAATTATTTTAAATTTTAAAGCAAAATTATTTCTTTATTATATATAATATTTTGAATTCTTTTTATCATTTAAATAGTTTGAGTTCAAACTTTCCTTTGTACTCAAATTAAGCGAACAGAAAATATGGAATTTCAATGATTTAAAAAATATTTAGAGCCGGCTCCGAGCCTAGGTTTTAAGTGTTCGAATCATGGCAGAATGTGTGCCAGCAAATGTTATCGATTTTTTATATTGACATTTATCTATAAAAAGTACACACATGGCACACACACACTTCTGAATCCTGACACTTATGGCAGGCACTTTAATTAACATACAGCTCGTAGGACCTTTGAGCCAAGGATCCAGCTATTGAATAGTGCTGGGCAGACCGAGAGGGGGCTGGGGGCAGGATAGTTATTGTTTGCTTCTGTTGCTGCTCATTTCCATATTTGCATGCATAATAATATTCATATTCGCATTTAGGAACATTCGGTGCAGCGATGCATTCAATTGCCAGCAGCTGCATACAAATTTACAATTTTTTCTTTTATCGCCACAACTTGTGTTGCGTTCCAGCAGCAGGATCAGATTCAGATTTCGATTCCTCTTCAGCTGCATCTTGACTTCAATATATGCAGTCCACACAGTTTGTCCTTTTGGGGCAAATTCTGTGAGCATCTAATAAAGCTTTGTGACTGTGCGAATAAATGAAAAAAATAAATCAAATAAAACCAGAACAATAGCAAAAGGAATTAATATCGATTGAAGCCTTAATTTGAGCATTGATCATTAAATTATTTTATTATTATTATTATATGCTGCATATTGACTATTTATTTATTTAATTTTATAATTGTTATCATTCTTTTATTTTTTTGAGTATTCGCGAGTGTTAAGTGAATCGGTAAATTAAGTTTGATTGCAGTCAATTGGCGTAATTCGTTTCGATTTCATCACACAATTAACTTTAAATTAATTCCGCACACACATGTACTTATATATATATATCTCATATACGTATACCTTTGTAACTGGCGATTTGCTGACCGATTGACTTGCTAACCAGCTGACCAACACAGCGACTGGTTGACAAGTCCTTAACAGGCCGCGTTCCAGCTGCAAAATTGTGGTAACAATTTTAGTTGTCATGGCTACTAATTGAAATTGCCAGCGGGGGATGAATAGTAGGCCATAAAATACAGTTATGAACGTATTTCAAATATAGGCAAATCATCTGGGGAGTCGTCGTACGGCAAAGGCTCATCGAATGTCCTGCCACAGTGGACATATGCCGTGTCGCACGGCACAGGTGCTTCACTGTACTAAAACGCTATTTATTTACCCTATCTATGTAACTTAAGCAATTGTGTTGTATTTTAATAGTTGTTTTTGAACAACTCATATTGAAAATGCCTCTGTTATAGTAAATTAGGAGTTATTCATAAATTTATATATGTATATCTGATAAATGCTTCAGGCTAAAATCTACTCATCACATTTTTCCTGAAACCAGATCCCACAATTCCTATGCCTAACCACTTAAAATGTTTGACATAATGAGTTTGGACTAGCTAACTTAGTGGTTAAACGGAAGTTAACGAGCTGTCAGCGGTAGCAGAACTTTTCCCAGCCCATTTTCCGGAAAGAAATGCAAAAGCTTTTCCCCCCACTTTCCGCCCAATTGGTGAACAGTTTCAAGCGTTTATCGTTTGAATGTTCATTCATAAATCCGTTGGCAGGTGAAAATTTAATCTCTTTAAAGAATTTAATTTCGTTTATTTTATCCCATTTTTGCTGCTCGAACAGGGCGAATTTTTGCTAAAATATTTGCTTGCCTGACCTTCGGCGAGCTCTCAAGTTTCAGCATTTCGTTTAGACCAGCTAAAATCAAATATTTTATAAACTGTTTTTTTGTTGTTTTTGTATACCCTGTACCCATTGCAAGCGGGTAAGGTTTACTGGTGTATATTTTCATCAGCATCAATCTGTCACTTTATCTGAACTTTTCGATTTCAGAGACTATATTGGCTATAGAAGTTTCTGGTTCCCGGTTATTAGAGTAAAATATTTACTTTTTGGACACTTCCCTCGATTCCAACAAAATGAAAGAAAGAAGGCATTATTTTATTTAAGCCCTAAAAATATCATTAAGATTGGACACTAGACTTAAAGAAAGATGTTCATCACAGGGCATCTCCAGGTCGGGCACTGCCGCCTAGAGCAGTTCTACTTATTTTATATATACATTTCTGGCGTGTTCCGTGTGCATTTTCTGGCATTTTAGCTGTGACTACCGGAAATATGGAATAATTAATATTCGGTTCGTTGCTGCATTTTTTTTATTTTATTGCAAAAACGAAATTTCCGGCTAAGGCTACGTCAGCTGACAGCCCGGCCCGGCAGCAGCGAAAGCAAAAGCCGTCGACGGCATTAGCTGCCATAATTTTAATTGCGTTTAACGGCGCAGGAATTGAATGCGAATGTTGGACGAGAGGAGACAAAAAAACGCATTAATTAGAAAACGAGCAGCAGGACAGCCGGCACGGGAAACAGAGCGTGCGAGAGAGAGGGAGAGAGAGAGAGAGAGAGATGTGTAGTGAGCGAGCGAGACGCAAAAGTAATAAAATAATAACAATATAGCATGCCAACGTGACCGACACGCCGCGACCACGCCCACCACTCAGCGGCCGCCCAGAATGGCAGTAAATTAGGCGCTCGAGACTAAATACCCGCAAATTCACGCACTTGACACAAATTCCTTTGGGGCGGCGGATGGCATTAAAATTGAAAAAGAAGATAGAAATACAAAAAAAACAAAAAACAAAAAAGGAGAAAAGAATAGAAAAAAGAATAGGAGAAGAGAAGTGCACAAAAAGTGCGGCAAAAAGCACGCAAGAAAATAATTCATAATAATGCTGAACTGGCGCTAAGAGTGGCGCTGGCCGCGAGTTGGGGCTGCTGGGGGAAGGGGAAGGGGGGCGGGGGAAGGGGGTAGGAGGAGTTGTGGCACAACCCGGTGACTGTGGCTGAGTGGCACGACAAAATGGCGACCACCAAAGCGGAAGTGCGCGCAAATGACAAAATGCTGTTAGCCCAAAATGCTAGCCAAGCAACGGCAGACGGCCAACAAGCAGCAGAAGCAGCAACAACAGAAACAACAGCAACACCAACAGCAGCAGCAGCAGCTGCAACAGCACCAGCTGCCAACCAGCATTCCAAAGCTCCAACAACGAAATTTACTCAAAACTAACTTCAACTGCATAAATTGAAAATATGCTACGAAAATAGCCCAGTGGTTGGTTATCATATCTCAGCTGCTAATAAATTTGGCAGTGGCACAAAGAAAATTCGTATTATCTCTTCCGAAGCATTTCTCAATTAGCTGTGCAATTTCTTTTTATTCGTAAATCAGGTTTGGACTCTTTTGATTTTAAGTATTATTAAATCGACTTTTGTAGTTTTCCATTCGATTCAAATTATTTTCAAAGATCTTTATGGATATGACATAACAACGATATTTCCGCCTGCTCGGAAATTGGGTGGTGAATTTTAAATTTTCGCCATATTACCTTTTTCAAAGCTCCACATAAGATAATATTAACAACGTGAGTTTACAATATGGTCTGAAATACTTGTTTGTATCCAATTAGCTTCAATCTGATTTTCAAAGCTTTATATACAATGTACATATTATTTAGAATATTCATCCACGGCGATTTGCCTGATTTAGCGTAACATAAAATCAAAATTGTTCACATTCAAAATCAACCAAAATTCAATTGCCCGCCAATAACTAAAATCTAATTCGGACTCTTATTGGGTTAAAACTGGAGTGCTGACACGGAATATTAAATAAATAAAATTATAAATAAATAAAAACTGTTAGCCAGCTGGTGAGACAAAAACAGTCAGGAGCGTAGCAGCGTTCGCCGACAAATGCTAGTTGATATATATATAGATAAAAAATGGGGATTTGATGACATTAAGTTACAATTTATATTCTTATTTATGGCGTGGACCTATATTGGTGCATGCCCAACGCTGTCATGGCCTGATATTAATTACAATTCACTTCCTCCTTCACTTGCAGATGGCGTGCGCCTAAAAACGCGCGGCAAACGCGCCCGTTATGTGACAGCAGCAGCAGCAGCAGCAGCAGCAGCAGCAACAGCAGCAGGAGGAGGCAACAAAAAATTTAATATAAAAGCGGCTATGCAGCCGTGCTGATTGAAGCAATCAAGTGAGAAACCTAGTGAGACAGACAGACAGAGAGAGCACCTGCGAGAGAAAGAGAAAGAACGAGTGTGTGTGTGTGTGTGCATTGAGTAAATCGAAATCGAAAATGTGCAACGGCAGCAATTTGAACTCGACGACGACAACGGCAACGGCAACGGCAAATGCAACGCTCACAAACTTATTAGCGAAATGCACAAAGTCAACAAACGGTCCCAACGGCAACAGCAACATTGGCAGCATCAACGCTAGCAACTGTCAACAGCGGCGCATGCGAGTGGTGCAGGGAGCAGAGCCGGGGACAGCTGGCGGAGCAGGCGGCGGCGGCATCAGCATAGAGCCGCAAAAACAACGAGCAAAACGTCAAAACATGCAGCTGGAGCAGGAGCATAATCAGCGGCAACATCAACAACGTCAGGAACAAGGACATCAAATAAAGCAAATGGCAACGGGGACAAATGGAGAGGCAGTCGCCGTTGCGGCAGCCAAAGAACATGAACACAAACACGAATTTGGACGAGACCAAGAACAGCGTCGTCGAAATTGCAATAATGTTGCCAGAGTGCAGCCTCAGCAGCAGCAGCGGCAGCAGCAGCAGCAGCAGCAGCGGCAGAAGCAGTTCAGTGTACATCAACGTAGCTGCCTCTCGATTATCCTGTGGTTGACGTTGGCTGCGACAGCGACAGCAGCGGCAACAACAACCAAGCCAACAGGAACACCTTCAACTGGAACAGCAACGGCAACAGCAACACGAACCCCGACAGCAACACCAACAGTGTCGACAATTGCCCAGCGCTCCGCCCGCTCGTTGGGCAGCGGCCACAACAGCCTCGGCAGCGGCGTCGGCAGCGGCATTATCGGTCACAGCGGTGGCAAGAACATCGGACGAGAGCTGCACTACGACCTGAACATCGGCGCCAGTGGCCTCGCCGGCAGCGCAGCAGTTGGCAGCGCCGGCGGCGGCGGCGGTGCAGCGGGCATCGAGTGTCCCAGCTTCGATGATAGCTCCGCCTGTCCCTGCTACAAGTTCGAGGATGGTAAGTGCAAATGGGCGACCGAGCAGCCAACCGAACTAATTAAACGCATCAAAGCCGAGCCGAGCAGAGTTTATTGCACCCAAAAACGTGTGGACGGGCACAATAACAAATCACGGCAATCCCCCGACCCCAAATGCCACTTGTTCAGTCCAGTGCACTCTATCTCTTTCTGGCTCTGGCTGTGCGTGTGTGCGTAAGCTTACTGACCACCATTTAAACGCCGACACATGCTCTGCATGCAAAGATTGTTTACTTTGACACCAGAAAGCAGCAGCAGCAACAGCAGCAGCAACAGCAGCATTTCAGGCCAGACACCAGCAGCATGGTGGATAGAAGCTGCACTTGAATATGAATGAACAGACAATGAGTATGCCATGTACTCATAGTTATCAAGTCAATTGAGTCGAGTATGTGCAACAGCCGATGAGTAGCCGGCAGTAGCGGCAATCTCTGCTGCAGATTAGATGCATATTTAATGATGCGATAAGAAAACATTTAAGAAAGACGAGCAGCTTTAGAGCTTTTTGCTTTTACTCTCAACGCAGTGCAAAGCTTAATATTTGCTTAAGCGCAACGTTGACTTAAAACTTTAATGCGCTTCCAAAGCTTTAGCAGTCATGTGAGCTTCCAATCAGATTTAATCAATGTAGATCAGCTGATCTAAAAGGTTTAGGTTGATAGTTTATGACTATATGCTATACATTGAAATAGAATAATAAAAATAACTCTAGTCGTTTGTCTCAAATGTAATATTAAAGTTAGCTACTACTTAAAGCTCCCACTGAAGCTCATTTTTACTAGGTTTGTTTTTTAAAGCTCTAAATGAAATTAGACTTTATTTAATGATGCGTTGGGCAGTCTGATGGAACCTGTATCGATGATGATTTGTGATTATGATTTTGTTTGCTCCGCAGGACTGTTCCTGGAATGTCCAGGGACGACGGCGCTGTCGCTTCGCTCGACGCTGGAGCGCATCTCGGCCCCGATACACTCGCTGTCCATTTACGACTTTGATCGGTCGGTGACTTCGCTCTCGCAGGACGTCATCCAGCCGGGCGTGCACATACGCCACCTGCAGTTCTCGCACTCGCACCTGGAGGCGCTCAAGGAGAACAGTCTGCGCAACGTGCGCGGCAGTCTCGAGTCCCTGAGCATTGTCAATGGCAAATTAACACAGGTAAGCTAACAAATCAAGTTGCGTATACGCCATGTGCGACATTTTGCATTGGCAACGCACGCACAAAACAAAACCGCTTGCCCCGAAAGTGGCGTCAATGTCACTGCCGTCAACAAAGTAAGTGAAAAACGAGCACATTCGGGACAACGGCATCGGACACCAAAATAATTGCATGCAAATTTATTGCACTTCACAACGTTGCTGGCTGTCGCTGGGTCCCTAACGCCCTAACTAGCGGTGCGACGATCAGCTGCTGGCTGCTCGACTTACACGACACACAAGAGACAGCAGCAACAGCCAAGTTAATTTCAATATGCAAACATGTGTGTATAAATATGTGCATGCGGAAGTGTTTAAATTTAAGCAATAGAGGAGGAAGCTTGAAAAATGGCTGCTCCTCTCGCTCCAGTTGAAATTTACAGGAATTTCCTTTTGGTTCTTTGATCACTCCAGTCCTACAAACATTCAAAGTATTTTCCTTTATTCATTTATTAGCAGCACAAAAGTATGCAATACAATTTTAACTTTTTCAATATGGCGGACACTGGAAGCTGCTGTGTATTTCCGTTTAACCAAAATCCATTGCCTACTTACGGGCTGACTTAGAAATTAAGCGGTGCAAAACTTTGCTCAAATGTGACGACTACTGTCTTTTTATTTAACAGTTTCCTTTTAAATAAACATAATTTCTGCTCTTGTTATTTGTCACAACAAAGCGTGAGCAAATATTCATTTAAATTTCGCTAACTTTAAGCAAATTATGTGCGCTCGAACTGATTTTTGGTTTGGTTAGCTGCATAATAAAATACATAACGGGCAAAATATTTACTTGGTGCTGGTGGTGTTGTTGGTAGGGTGGTGCTGCACCACCAAAGCTAATTAGCAGCGCCAACATACGGCGCCAATAATGTTCAACAAAGTTGGGCAACCGAAAAAATGCAAATGGCTTTCTAAGCCATTAAATTTGGAAAACAGCCGCCACAGCAGCATCGGCAGCATCGGCAGCAGCAGCAGCAGCAGCATCGGCAGCAGCAGCAACAGTGGCAACGGGCTCCACCGTTAACGTAAACCCGACAAGCAGCGCTCGGCAGCCATAAAAAGTAATTTGCCGCCGCGAAATAACAAACGATCCAAAGCCAAAAACAATTGCGTTCAATAAAATAATTTTCGCCGAGCACGCGGCGGCTGGCAGAAGGCAGCCAGCCGGAAACTGCCGGTCGGGCCGATGGGCGTGGCACCAGTGAATAGTATTATTCATGAACGAGTTAATACCGCCGCACAGATTCTAAAGAATCTTTAGTTTTATGATTAGGATTTATTACACAAAAAAAATAAAATAAAATAAATTCAAAAAGGAAGTTGAAGAAAAGAGCGCACGCAGCAATTGTCTCAGCCAGCTGTTACGGAGACAGTAACAAGTCCGGGTCTGCGGGTCGTCGAGCGCTCATGCTCCTTTGGGGCCTCCGTGGTCGGTGGCCGGGTTGGCGGCCGGGGCAGCACTGGCCTGATGGTCACGTGGGGCTTCTTGGTGGGCGGCAGGCGCGCACAGGCTCTCGGCTTATCGCCCAGCTGCATCTGGGCACAGTAGCGCTTGTCCGCCGGCAGCCAATCTGCAAAGGAATGTGTCAGTTGGGCCCAGTGGGAGCGGACTGGCTTCACTCACTGTTGCGTGGACGCGCGTGGCAGTTGTTGTTCAGCAGCTGGCACCGGTTGGCCAGCACCTTGCAGGCGCGACGGTTGCGCGAACGCACGCAAATCTGCTGGGCGCGCGGCGTGCGCCGGCAGGCCACCGGACGCCGGGGACAGGCCTGATAGCACCAGTAGGCGTGAGCCGCGCCCACGGCGCGCACCCGGCGACAGTCCTGCGGCTGCGTGTGCGTCCAGGTCTCCCTTTGCCGGCGCTCAGGTCCCGGCGCGTCAGCTCCAGCAGCTCGCAGATGTTGTTGAAGCTCCGGCACATGCCGTTGGCGGCGCGGGCGCAGACGCGCGGACTGCGCGCCGCGCAGACGGCGGGCAGGCGGCAGAGCGGCCAGCGCGGCGGCAGAATGGTGACCAGCGGCGCGGCGGTAGTCGTAGTCGTCGACGCTTGCAGCAGCAGCGGCGCCGAGCTGAGCACAGTGACTGCAAAAGGCAAGTGGACAAGCGGCACTTAGACACAATCACCCAGCCAACAGTCCTGGCATCTGAACCTACCCACAACCAAGAACAAGTGCATGTTGATATGTGCGCTGTCACTGACGAAGAAGTTGTCGGCCTGCACTCCAGCCCATCGCTTTTATAGCTCGTGAGCGCACGGCGGAACAAAGGGCCGGGCCCGAGCATGGCAGGAACAGCAGTTGCCGCCGCACTGGCCACATTCTTCGCGGCCATGCGCCGCTTTTGTCTGGCCACAGCCGCTGCCATTGACCTGATCAACAGCGCCAAGCAACTGAATTCAATTGGTAGCAGTTTTGAGAGGGATTGCCATATAACATATATCTTATTATTATTTGTTATACTAAAGTTTGCGAGCTGTCCTTTGACAATGAACAAATCGATTTGTGCTTAAAAGCACATTACGGGATTGGTTGAGTTCCAGTAAACTCTAACAATATATTTAACTAAGTGTGTGTTGGCTTTTAAAGTTGTATTTTATAAATCTGTGGGGGAGCGTGATAAAATATAATAAATCTATTTTAGAAGTGCAAAAACCAAAAATGGAATCACAAAATTATAGCTTACTTTAAGTTGCAGTCTAATGCTGAAGATTTAAAATGTCAGGCATAAACTATTTTTAACTGTGCTTGCTCTCCATAAAGAGAATTTACTCTTGAAAATTATGAAATATGATCTCACTTAAATGTTTACGATTTAATTTCATTTATTTCAGTCTACAGCTAGAGAGTTGAAGTGTGAGTTTTTTAGTTTGTTATTTAAAATTGGCGAGCACGCTTCTAATTGTTGGTAAATATGCTTTTAAGCATATCTAACGGTGGTTTCATATGTTTTTTTTAGATATTTCCCCCACTCGCCCCAAATATCATCAAGTACTACCGATTTGTGCTAATGCTTGGAATCATTTCTTAAGCCCTGAGAATCTTACTATCCTAGTTATAGTGTTTGTTTGTGTATGTCTATGAATCATTTTGTATACATATGTGTATGTAAATGCAAAGGGGTTGAAATGTACTTCCTAGTCGGACACTCCTGACTAGAGTGATCTTAGTTGTTACTTTTATAATTATTCAATGCATATTCAAATATAATAAGTTATAAAGTTAATAAGCTAAAAGCCTTCTCATTTAGATTAGATTTACATTTAAGAATATATTTTATAACTAACGAATTTCTATTTAGCTGTGACAATAATTAGCTGTGATTAGTAATAAATAAAGAGATTGCTGATTACATATCTATATTTGCCATGGTTTAATTAAAATGTTTAATTTGTTGAGATAAAAAAAGGTATAGAACATAAAAAAACTGCATAAAAAATGTATGGCATATTTAAAATTGTGTTAAATCAAATCCATTCGTGCAAGAAGAGAAAACGTCAAATTTTTAAAGCGTGATTTCCAAATCCCTGTTAAGAGAATTATGTTTATTTGGCACATTACGTAGCCGTACTCATGTGTGCGAAACTGCGACTACTCGAGTCAAAGCGAATCACACGCGCTTGATCAATGAATGCATTCGATTGTTTGCCTCTCAGCCATTGACTCCAAGAACAAAACAGGCAAGTGCTGCAGATTGGCAGCGCCCACGTGCCTGAGTGAATGGAGCTGGACGCCTCTGGAAGACAATGGGGCTGCGGTTGCCAGTTGGCGCTCGCCGGCCGTATAAATAGCCAGGCCGCACGGTCGGCAATCATCAGCAACTTCAGTTAGATAGCAGCAACAGTTCCAGCTCCAGCTCCGGTCTCAATCATGTTCAAGCTCACCATTTGCTGCGCTCTGCTCATCGTCCTGGCGGCTGTCGCCGAGGCGAACAAGCCGTCAACGGCGCTGTGCGCGGGCCGCTGCACCATCCGGGATGTGAAGGGCAATGAGCGGGTGTGCATTCGGGATGCCAGGACCAATATGTGCACCAAGCTGCGGCCCTGCCGTCTGCGCGAGAGGAACTGCGCCCTGAGGAACCTCGGCCTGCCGGCGATCAGGCCGACGACCTTGCGGCAGTGCGCCAACGTGCTGACCAGCACTGGCACCGCTCGCTGTGCGACGTGGCGGCGGCCCGTTAGCTGCATTGACAAGTCCTGTGTCAACCAGAAGCCCAACAGCTGCTGGCGCACCAAGGACGGACGCACCCTGTGGCTGAGGTCCTGCGACGCCCGCCAGAGGAACTGCATCAATCGGAAGAATCCACGGCTGCAGCTGGTGCGCGTCAAGGACATCCAGTGCCGTCGCAAGGTGCTCGTCAAGGCTTAGGTCCGCTGACCACGACACATTTAGACGACGTAGACGACATTCAAATATGTATATAGTCTATATATATATTAATTTTTTTCTCTTATATATTTTTATTGTATACCTTCCTTTTTTTGGTCCTTCGCTTCAAATTCAAAGCGCTCGTAAATATTTCATAATGTTGCGACAATAAAAATAAATATCATTTTATGGCAGCCATTTCTTTGTTCTGCTTTCATTCCGGCTGCTGCTCCACTATGTCACTTCTGCATACCTCTCCCCCTGCCCCCGACCAGGCGCTGGCTCGCATGACTTGGCCATAAATTTGTGCCGGGGCGCGTTTCAAGGCGCCAAGCCAAAAGCGGCAACCGAGCGGCCCAAACGGCGTCGCAAATGTTCAATAAATTAAAATCGACTGCCATAAATTTCCATGTCAGTACATTAATTAAAAGGCCGTAATTCGCTTGGCCATGTCACAGGGCCCGGACTCCGTTATGTCCAGTCGCTGTGCAGTCACCTGCCTTCGCGAACTCCCCCCACCCCCATAGTCCCCATAGCCCCCACCATCCCTCACCTACATGGCGACGCAGTTGTAGCGGAAATTTTGTAATTTAATGCAATTAAAAAGCCAAACGGTCTGAAAAAGAGAAATGCGTTGATTTCATTTGCCGAAACCTGGAAAACCGTTGCTACCTCTGCCAAGGGTCCCGTAATGCATTAAAAGTCGCCAATCCCAGCAGAGAGCTTCCTTCTTCTTCTCCAGATCCAACTTGAGGCTATTACTCGAGTCGACTCGGACCTTTACGTATGTCTGCCATAAATATACAACTTCCTTGACAAATTAAATTCTTAAACCCTTCAGTTATAAGTTGCATATATCGCACTAATTCCCAAGCTCATTTATCGAACTAACAGAGCTCTATAATAGCTAACAGGGAAATGTTCAAACTTTGGATTGAGTGTAACTCTACGTTATTGAGTAAACCGCAATAAAGAAAGCCGTTTAAAAATCGCTCCAAAATATTCTGTTAAGGATTATTTAAATAAATCTCTCAGAACAATTGAAGTGTATATGTCTGTAGGGATATTTCAGTCAAACAAAAGATATATGTTCTCTTATATCTTCAATTGATTTTAATAAATTTGTTTGCTAAATACATGTTTTAAATAGAAATACAAAATTGTGTAATATTTAAATAATATTTCTATTGCGACTTGACAACGTTATGGCCGTTTCGAACAGGCTGCAAGCTCTGCAGTTTGTGAGCTGGTGGCAACTCTGCCACCTCAAATTGAATAGACGCATGGCTTTCCGGAAAAGATTTTTGTCGTTTTCTAGTGTGCGCTGCACTTTGTGTCTTGGGATTGGGGTTCGTCAGAGCCAGCATATTCATTTGAGAGCGAATTTCGTCGAGTCACAAGCTAAACGTCAGCGCTCCGGCAAAATAAAAATTAAATTAAATTTCATAAAATTTTTTTTATTCGATTTTCTTTGGCCAAGAGTGAAAAGGACGCGTAGTGAAAATGCGGCGGGCAGCGCACAGCAAGGGCAAAGAGGGCGGCGGACCGCCAGCCAAGAAGGACAAATTGGAGAAGAAGAGCGGCGGCTCCAAGGCCCCGGTGGCCCCGAACGTGGCCAAGAAGAAGATAAAGAGCCCCTCGCCGTCGTCGTCGGGCAGCAGCGACAGCGAGAGCGACACCACCAGCTGCTCCAGCGGCACCTCCAGCAGCTCCTCGTCGTCCTCGTCGAGCGACTCCGACAGCGACACCGATAGAAAGAAACGCCGCAATCGCCGCTCGCGCAAATCGAAGACCTCCAAGAGCTCCAAGTACAAGTCGAAGCGCAATCGCTCGCGCAACCACTCGCGCAAGGCGTCCGGCACGGTGAAAGCAGCTCCCGCCCACGTTCCGACGATGGTGCCCGCACCTGTCCCGGCACCGACACCGGTGCGAGTGCCTGCGCCGTTCCCGATGCCGATGCCCATGCCCATGCCGACGCCCGTGCCGGCGCCGGTGCCGCCTCCGGCCGCACTCGAGACCTGGTCGTCCGAGCCGTGCAGCAAGCAGCGCAGCCGCACGCTCCACCGTGCGCAGCCTCTGTGCGCTGGCAATGAGCCAATTGGCAAGGTCATGCCATCGAGTGTAGCGCAGCCCGGCAAGCGTCTGTCGCCCCCTAAACAGGCAGAGAAGGACAAGACGATGACATCGGCTGTGGTTGCGGCTGCGGCCGGCAAACCCAGGAAGGAGCGCCAACTGGCTGCCCCCGACAAGTCCAGGGACAGGGAGAAGCGTGCAGCGTCGCGCGCCAAAGAGAATCGCTCGCCAGCGCGTCCCGTCGGGAAGTCACACGACACAACTCGGAGTCTGCGTTCCCCGCTGCGTTCGGTCGGTAAAGCCAAGGAGGCGGAGGCGCGCCCATCGCGGGATTCAACATCAGATGCGAAGGACAGAGGGAAGTCGGAATCTGCCAAATCGCTGAAGAGAAAGGAGGCGGCATCGTCATCGGCCCAGGATGTCGCCCGATCCAAGGACAAAGAGAAGAAGCGATCGTCGCGCTCGGCCTCGCGGGACAGGCGGCGCCAGCTGGCGCGTGCCACCACGGTGCCGCGGGAGAAGGAGCACCAAACGCCGCTGCGTTCGGCCGCCAAGTCCATCAAGGACAAGCGCGAGAAGACGCGTTCGACGTCGCGCGTCAGGAACTGGCGCTCGTTGTCGCGCGCGCCGACTCGCGGGCGGGACAGGCGCTCGTCGTCGGGTCGAAGCGGCCGGTTCCGCAGCCGGCGATCGCGGTCCTCGTCGTCGAATGCGTCCGTCAGCTTTCGTCGTCGCAGCCGCGATGGAACACCCAGTCCGATGCGCCTGAATGCGCACCGCTTGAAGACCGTGCGCCTGCACATCAAGGGCCTGACGCGCCAGGTGACCAAGACGCACATCGTGGAGATCTTCGGCAGCTTCGGGCCCCTGACCAACGTCGACTTCCCCATCGATCACTTCTATCGCGGCGGCTACTCGCGCGCCGGGCGCGGCTTCGCCTTTGTCGAGTACGCCAACCCCGAGGACTGCGAGTGCGCCCTCAAGAACATGGACGGCGGCAAAATCGACGGGCAGCGCATCGTCGTCTCGCCCTTCGAGAAGAGCATGCTCCGCTTCCCCATGCGCCGCCGATACCCCTCGCCCCTCAACGTACGCCACCGTTTTTAACGCTCCCCACTCTGAGCCGATGGGCCCCAAGCAGAAGTTCGTTGATGGATCTGCGTTTTAAACACTTCCATTACATTTGTCAGCCACACAGAACCCAATCCATTCAACCTGAATTATAACTACTATATAATTGAATAAATAAAAAGGATTCCAAATACGACAAACGCATATTACTTAGAAATAAATAAATCTATTCATTCCATAATTTGCAAGTGGCAGTAACTGATTTCTGATAGATATATCTTACTTTCGTGTTATTGCTTAAGTATTCAAGTGGAAAGGAATTTTCATAGGGGAAACCCAATCCATCAACCTGAATTATAACTATCATAGATTATATAAATAAGAATTCTATTTTTAGAACACGAACTTGTTGACGAAATGTCGATAACTCAAGCTCTAACAGACGTTCAGAAATAATAAATAATCGACTCCTATAATTTGCAAGTAGCAGTTACAGCAGTAACTGTGATTTCTGATGTAATCTACTTATCTTTGTTATTTTCCTGATATTGAAAATATCGGCTAAAATGCTTGTGGAAAGGGAATGAAATCTTTCCCTAAGTGGGCCGTTAAAAGTCCATAAAATTGATAAAACAGAATATTGACAGAAGGCTCAACTGTTGCAGTGACAATTAAACGTAAGCGCCTCTATTCAAATCAAAAGTCATATTCCAGCAACACATACATTTTTAATTCAATTTTGGCCGCAATGTTTGTTTTTATTTTTGCTGGCATTGTTGACTTGTCAAAATGATAACTCAATGACAGTTGAATTTGCATTGTTTCATTTTATTTTTAATTTTATTCAAAATCAGTTTACGAACTGCACGATAATATAAACTATGAAATATGTAAACAACTGCCGGAGACCGACCGCTCGTCGAGTATTATTTCCAGCGAGCATTGTTCTCGCCCCGGGCCGAAACTTTTCGCCACTTTCCCATTTATTGCCCCGCCCCCCGCACTTGGCCGTTGTTGTTGCCGCAATTTAGTTACAAGTATGTACATAGTATGTATGGCCACAAAAAGTGTACAAGCTTTTCAATTAATTGCCCTCAAAAACAATTTAAATATTTCATGGGTCTCTGCCTTAACAGGTGATTCGGGCGAAACAGATGTGCAAATAAAATTATATAAAAACGTAAATACATAAATTAAATGAGAGCGCTTTGAATGCAATATTGCATAATAGCCCAACCGTAAGATGATGCTCTATTTGAGTTTTTAAATTGTGTATTGTGTTTACAATTTGTCTTAGCCAAACCTGATTACAGCGAATGCATACTATGGTTAATTCGAATAATTTTATTGGGTATGCTCGACTAGCAGATACCCTGGCAGTGACCTGTGGCAAATATCTTGACATGTCCATCGGAACATCATAAGCTATATCTTAATTTTAATATATAATAGTAACACAAAAGTTTCTTTCACTTCCCCGCACTTCTATAAATTGAAATAAATATCGCATTTTGTAAATATTTTTAAAGCTATTTGTTTAATTATTTGCCAGTCAACGTGATAATGTCTACAGGGTAAGGAAAAACTAACCCTAGCTTATGATGTCAGAAGAGTAACCATAAAGCAGACAATAATCATTTACTTTGCGGCCATTTCGCTTTAAAGGCGAAAAGATTTGCAGTCCATAATTCACATAAGGCCTCACATATATATATATAATATATATGTACATACATACATATAATAATGTAGCAAAAAATCACACTTTGTCAAATTGGCATTTTAGCCAACATTGGACAAGTTTGTTAAGTCAACTTCTTAACAACATTGCTCAAATAAGTAACTTATAAATTAAAAGCAATTTTTGAAGTTTGTTTTTCAAATATAAATATTGAAGTATATATTATGCTGCCCAAGATCAAAAACTAAATTTGTGTGCATTTATTTTGGGCTTGGGTCCAATCTAATTCTTTTTTTATATGGAAATGTGGTATTCTACTTTTACTTTTCTGCATATTAACTTGGCTGCTGATGCTGATCATGCATATGGCAAAGGGTATAAAAAGGCCACAATGCGAATAAAACAAACCTATTTATATTTATTTATATATATACATACCCTGAGAAGTAAACTTTATTGAGCCACCCCCCTTTCTGGTTCCCCTCCCGCAGCTACCCTCGCGAGCACTCAGCGCCCTGCAGAAGCTGACCGCTCTGGACTTTGACTACAACGAGATCGTGCGCATCGAGGACTACAGCTTCTATGGGCTGCGCGTGTCCAAGCTGAACATCAAGGGCAACCGGCTGCAGGGCATACCGGAGCATGGCTTCGCCGGACTGGAGGACTGCATGCAGGAGATCGATGTCTCCGAGAACGGGCTGCGCACGTTCCCAATGATGGCGCTGCGCAAGCTGGACCACCTGCGCACCCTGCGGCTGTCCAACAACAAGATATCCACGTTCTACGGCGACATCCAGCTGGCCACGAACAACGCCTCGGCGGCGCTGGCGGCGGCGGCCGCGCTGCAGCTGCCCTCGCTGATCCTGCTGGACCTCAGCTCGAATCAGTTCAGCGAGATTGTGCACGACTGCTTCCGGGCCTTTCCGCAGCTGAAGACGCTCTCGTTCTATGCCAACCAGATTGAGATCGTGCAGCCCGAGGCGTTCAGGAGCCTCAAGGAGCTGATGTCGCTGGACATGTCGCACAACCGGATCATCACGCTCGATCCCAAGGTCTTCGACAAGAACAAGCGCCTGCAGACGGTCGATCTCAGCCACAATCACATACACGCGATCAGCGGCGTCTTCTCCAATCTGCCCCAGCTGCGCGAGGTCTTCCTCTCGGAGAACAATATACTGGAGCTGCCGGCGGATGCGTTCACCAACTCGACCAATGTGGACGTCATCTACCTGGAATCGAATGGCATTGCGCACATTGATCCCAACGTGTTCAGCACCCTGGCCAACTTGGATCACCTCTATTTGCGCTCGAATTTCATACCGCTGGTGCCGGTGACCCTCTTCGACAAGTGCACGAAGCTCTCCTCGCTGTCGCTGGACAACAACGAGATCCAGGATCTCGAGATTGGCATGTTCCGCAAGCTGGAGCAGCTGCGCGAGGTCCGGCTGCACAACAATCGCATCCGGCGCGTGCGCAAGGGCGTCTTCGAGCCGCTGCCGGCGCTCCAGGAGCTGCACATACAGAAGAACAACATTGAGGACATTGAGCCGGGCGCCTTCCATACGCTGGCCAACATGCAGCACATCAATCTGCAGGACAACCAGCTAACCGTGCTGGAGGACATCTTTCCCGAGCAGAACTCCTCGCTGCTCTCCATCCAGCTGGAGGCGAACTATCTGCACAAGATCCACCAGCGCACCTTCCGCCAGCAGCAGCGCATCCAGATCATGTGGCTGCGCGACAACCAGCTGATGAAGATCGATCGCTCGCTGTTCGTGGACACCGCGCAGCTGGGTCGGCTCTACGTGAGCAACAATCGCATACGCGAAATCGAGAAGGACACCTTCGCCAGCCTGGCGCAGCTGAAGTTCCTCGATCTGAGCGGCAATCAGCTGCGGCAGCTGCGCCGCGACTATTTCGCCGCGCTGCAGAGCCTCGAGGAGCTGAGCCTGGCCCACAATCAGATCGAGGCCATCGAGGGCTATGCGTTCAGTCGGCTCAAGCAGCTGAAGACGCTGGATCTGTCGCACAATCCGCTGGTGCAGCTCACCCGCGACATCTTCCTGGACGAGCTGCCCGTGAGCATGCTGAATCTGCGGAACACCTCGCTGCGCAAGCTGGAGCAGCACACGTTCAAGTCCATGCAGAATCTGAACGAGCTGAATCTGGAGCGCAATCAGCTGAATCCGGCGGACATACAAAAGCTGGACGTGCCCAGCCTGCGGCGCCTCCATCTCTCGCACAACAACTTCAGCCATGTGGGCCTCGGCGGCGGCGTTGGCGGCATCATGTCCGGCATGTTCGACAAGCTGCGCTCCCTGCAGCAGCTGTCCATGGCCAACTGCAGCCTGAGCAGCATACCCGACCAGCTGTTCGCCAAGAACACCAACCTGGTGCGCATCGATCTGTGCGACAATCAGCTGGCCAAGATGAACCGCAACATCTTCAGCGGGCTGAACGTATTCAAGGAGCTGCGGCTCTGCCGCAATAATCTGGTCGAGTTTCCCCACATCGCGCTCTACAATCTGAGCACGCTGGAGACGCTCGACCTGGCCCGCAATCAGCTCAACTCGATCGATTTCTTTAAGCTGAGCGGCACGCTCAATCTGCGCCAGCTGGTGCTCCGGGACAACAAGATCAGCTCGCTGAGCGGCTTCAATGCGGTCAATCTGACCCAGCTGGACAACGTCGATCTCAGTGGCAATCTGTTGCTCTCGCTGCCGGCCAACTTCCTGCGGCACTCGATCAACCTGCAGCGCGTGGACCTCTCCAGCAATCGGTTCCTGCAGATACCCAGCTCGGCGCTGTCGGACGTGTCCATACCGCGCTTGTCCTGGCTCAACTTGACGGGCAACCCGATCAACAAGATCTATACGGTGAAGGAGGAGCGCTATCTCTATCTCAAGGAGCTGTACATCTGCCAGACGAACCTCTCCATACTCACCTCCAAGGACTTTGAGGCCTTCCAGGCGCTGCAGCATCTGCATTTGGTCAACAATCGGATCACGCGCATCTCGCCGGGCGCCTTCAAGTCGCTGACCAATCTGCTCACCCTGGACATCAGCGTCAACGAACTGGAGCTGCTGCCCAAGGAGCGCTTGCAGGGACTCCGGCTGCTCCGCGTGCTCAACATATCGCACAACACGCTCAAGGACCTCGACGAGTTCAGCGGCGATTTGGCGCAGCTGCAGACGCTCGACCTGAGCTTCAATCAGCTGGACCGCATCTCCAAGAAGGCCTTCCGCAATCTGCACGGCCTCGGCGAGCTGATGCTGATGGGCAACCGGATGACGGCGCTGTCCAACGACGCCTTCCGCTTTCTGCGCAAGCTGCACCTCCTCGATCTGCGCAAGAACTACTTCGAGCTGGTGCCGCTGGAGCCGCTAAGGCCGCTGGAGACGAACCTGCGCACGCTGAAACTGGAGGGTGAGTACGAACTGCAGCGCTTAAACGGCCGTAAATGCAATCCGGGGCTAATTTGGTGCTTACTCTGATGGCATTTTCATTTGCATTTCCTCCACTAACGCACACACACACACTAACTCACACACACACACAGAGAATCCACTGCATTGCAGCTGCGACGCACAAAAGCTCTGGGAATGGCTGCGGGATCATCGCAAATGGTCGCTATCCCCGACGGGGGGCGATAACATTAATTATCTGAGGTGCGAACACCCAACGGAGCTGCGCAGCAAGGTGTTTGGCCGCATGGAGCCGCAGCAATTTTGTGACGCCCCATTAATACCCAAAATGGCCATACAGGACATACAGCCATATTCGGTGGTCGTTTCCTGGCAGAGTCGCGACCATTTGGGCCTCACCGGCTTCGAAATTGTTTACCACGCCACCGGCGATGGATTCATTGCAGGCCCAACCGACCGCGACGAGACCAGAGGCCACGATAATCATCACGAAGGGGGACGGGAACGCGACCGTGACCGGGACCGGGGCCGGGACCGAGAGCGGGACCGAGAACGAGAACGGGAACGAGAGCGGGAACGAGAACGGGAACGAGAACGGGAACGAGAACGAGAACGAGCACGAGAACTCGAACGCGAATGGGACTACGACAGGCCCCGGCATGGGGAGGGCGAACGAGACGGAGACGGAGAGCGCCCGGCCCAGTTCGCTGCTACGGATGAGGTGAGTGGCCAACGACTGCCCAACCAGAGACTGACGGACGCCAAATTTGAAAGTAATTTGATGGTAAATACTCGATGCCGATGCTAGGCCAAAGCTGCCTATCCTCCCTCTTTAGCTAACCGTGTTTTTGCCCCCCGGCCCGTAATTTTCTTTTAATAAACGCTTAATCAACGCTTACGGGGCCGGGCCCGGCCGAAGGTGCGGGCGGACGGGCGGCATGCGGCCTCGTTCGATCGGCGATAAACTGCGCAACTTTGTGCATACAAAATTTAATTTAAGCATCACGTCGCCCCCGGCCCTCAACTAACTAAGATGCCTTCGCCAGGCACAGTGGGCTAAATTCGCTAAAATTCACGCGAACAATTATGCCTTTGCCTTTGGTAAAATAGTCTTGAAATAAACCTCGAGAATAACTGTTGGCTGCAATGGTAAATTGCTTTGACCAGACACAAAGATACCAAAAGTGTGGGCCGCCTTTAGTCCCGACTTTAATTTCGGATTGTTTCTAATCACGATTTAAGTGAACGTAAATTTTCTGAAAGATAAGGCTAATTTAGAAATCGAAACCAGCCAAGTTAAGAAATTTCGTCAGTTCTCTAAAGAGCAATGCTAATAAATCCTTAAGGTTACCAAGTCTCAAAATTATGGCAATTCAAAATTAGATGTTTGGCAGTGCAAAAGTGGTTTCAATTGTCGCAGATGCCACTTTAATTTTAAAAATATTTCATTTCCAATAAATTACTTACTTACTTAAGAAGCAACACAAAATTGATAAAAACTCATTTGCCTACTATTTCTATTTTAAGAATTGAAACTAACGCAGAATACGTTGTTTTTCTAAATCTAAAGAATCTTAAACCAAAAAGAAACAAATCATTTTTAAAAAAGTGTGGTTTGGTTTACGTTCAACTTCGCCTATACAGGCTGGATGCAAAATATAATGGATGTTCCGGGTTCGAACCGGCTTGCAGCCTGGATGGCAACATTTGATGTTTCCTTCAACACATTGCCTTTGCCAATTGATTTAATTGCCAAATATTAGGAAAAATGCCATTAGACATTTTGAACCTTAATTGATATGTTCGCCCATTGTCCGGGTCAGTTAGTCAAAGTGCGGCCGCAGGCCGCAAGAGGAAATTTTAATAAAACGACACCACGATGATGATGATGGCGATGATGATGAGGATTGGCGACTGGGGGATACTGGGCATACTGGCCGAGGTTGGCACGACAATAACAATCTTAAAACTTGCTTAATTTATTCCACAGATACACGGCAAGCGGCTAAACGGCACGGCCAGCTCGACAAAGCTAACCAAATTGAGCCCCAACACGCGCTATCACATCTGTGTCATCGGCACCGGTAATTGGCTCTCGGAGCCGTTGGCCAATGCGCTCCAAAGGCTGCACTACAATGAATCGCGCGAGGACCTGCTGCTGTCGATGACGGGTGGCGCATTGGCGGCTGCCGGTGGTGCGGATGGTGGTGTGGATGGGCCACTGATGGCTGGCTTGCCATCGCTGCCGGACAGCTATTCGCCGTATCAGCACCTGAACGGGGCGATGGAGGAGGAGGCGCAGCAGCCGTTGATGGAGAACAGCATCGTGACGGATAAGGCGCTGCACGAGGTCCTCAAGAACTCGCACATCTCGGCCTGCACGGACGTACAGACGCTGGACTCGACGCCCAGCCTGATTACCGACGAGAACGGCCTCTCCAGCAACGGCTTCATTCACTCGATACTGACGCGCCGCCTGGGCCTGATTGTCGGCTGCTGCCTGGGCATTATCGTGTTCATAGTGATGATATCGGTGCTCAGCTACGTTAAGCTCAAGAAGCAGCGCATCGAGAACGCCAAGCGACAGGCGGCCATGCCCCCGGAATACATCTCCTATCGCCACTTCTCCATACCCAACGAGGAGCTCACGCGCACCGCGGCGAACGTCAACAGCGCTGCAGCGGCGGCAGCGGCCGCCTCGGCGGCGTCGGCCCCGGCCAATGCCGTGCACAGCATGTCGAGCGTGCCGAGCGGCATCAGCGCACACATAAGCGGAACGAGCCTGAGCACCGGCACCGGGACCGGCACCACCACCACCACGGCCACCACGCCCATTGGCGGTGTACCCTTGGCAATCGGCAAGTCGGGCAGTCGCAGCCCCATCGTGGGCATCGCGGGTCTCGTTGTGGAGAACGGGGACGCTGGCAACGTTGTCGCCGTCGCCGTCGCCAACTCGCCGGCAGCGAACGCTCAGAACAATCACAGTCACAACCATCACCAGGCGGGGCATCGTCCAAACAACGGCGCCATTGGGGGCTATATGGCCGCAGGCGTGGTACTCAATACGAATCATTTGAGTGTCTGTTAGTCGCACTCGCATTCGCATCGACAACATTTATTCAATTCATTCAATCGCAGTTGATTTCCAGGGGCCTTTTAACAGCTCCACTTGCGACTTGTGAATGTTGTCTATTATTCTGAAACTCCATCTCAATTGCTCTCATCAGTAATGGATACACTCGAAAGTGTTATCAAACTATACATGTATGTGTGTCCACATACATATATTCGTATGTTTTTTACCCTTAACCAATTCAACCGGACGAGTAGCATAACAGGCAGTCCTCCGAAGGTTACTCAATTCAATATTATTCATTTTACCACGCTGGTTCGCATGTGACAGACCTCAAAATGTCCCTTTCGTGTTTTGCAATATTACAATTTCACAATTTTGCAATTTCACATTTCATGTGGTATTCGATTCATTTAGCATAAAAACTTTTTCAATCAGAGAAAATGTCAAAGCATTTTTTGTTTTCAATGTGGCCCAAAATGCATTTAATTTATGAGAAAATAAAAGAATACAAACTACTAAACAAAATAAAAAGAAATAAAAATTTAAAAAAAATAAATAAAATAGGTTAGTGATAATCTTCATGATGCGTTCAACGTTCGTTTAGTTATGACAATTTAATGTAGTGGAGAAAATCCAAAAATCAAACAAAAATACACACGGAAAACAATTTTCAATGTAAATAAAGTTGAAACGAAAAAAAAACTCAGCGCAAAACCAAAAAAAAAAGAAAAGAAAAACCAAAAATGAAAAATCTGTTTTTAGAGTAATGATAAATATATTAAAATAAAAGTATGAAACCTATGAAAAATGTCGAAGGTAAATCAAAGTAAATGCCAGTTACGTATGCATGCATGTGTGCTGGTAGCTGTATTGCGAGCTACATATATGTAGGGTATACAGCCATATACTCAAATCTAATCAACGTGTTTTTTTTTTGAGCCAAGGAAACTTAGAACTAATACAATTTTTTTGAGAGCAGCGCGGTAAGTTTAAAATACTAAATAAATGCTACAAGAGTAAAATTAAAAACAAAGAGTATAATATAAATCAAATATAAAAAAATGCAAGAAAAACATATTGACTAATAAACAAATAATAATTAAATGAAAGCATAATAAAATTAAGTAAGAGCAAGTAGCAGACAAAAATGTTAGCAAAAACTCAAAGAGTTTCATTTGTAAAATGCATAAATCAGTTTCTTCTCATAGTTAACTTGTATTTATAATTTTATTAAACCTTAAATACATGTTTTTTTTAAATATTACTAATAAATCAATAACTTTAGTTATAGTCAAGGATTTAGGTATAAAAAATAAATAAATATTAATGGCATAATATCTGTAAGAAAAACAAACATATTTATATGGCAAAGAGCTGCGTAGTATACCAATTACTTTATGGCCAGCAACAAATGCGAGATCTAAGTGAAAAACGAAACAGATGAACGAACAAACAACAACAAAAGCAAAACGAAAAAACAAAACAAACAATTTATGGCAAAAGTGCAACAATTTACATAATGGCAAAAACAACAACACAAATGCAAATATTGTTAGCAAACTCTTATAAGCGAAAAACGAGACAAGCAAACAACAACAAATCAAATCATAGAAATGTTGCCCCATTTATTATGCATAATCCAGTTCCGCATACACCCAGGCCCAATCCCCAACAATAAATGCATCAATTGAGGGCGTAAAGCCCTCATTCACGTATTTGCTCTCGACTCACAAAGCCTGTGCTTCGGCTTAAATCAAAACTAAAAAACAATAGCAAACTTATATGCATATAAGCAGATATGTATATATGGCACTATTCACCATTCATATGTACAACTTTAAGTACACAAAAACCCAAAAGATACGGGCAAAACTTAAGAAACAAAATACAAAGAAAAAAAACTAAAAATAGCTGCGCATATTGAAAAATTGCAAATCAAAATCAAAAATCGAACTTAAGGATACAAATTGCATACGCAAAACAAAAACTAAAAATATATATATTTAAAAAAAAACTATATGTGTATCTACGCATTACCGAAGCTTTCCAGATGCTCTGCAGTGTGTGTTATCAATTTTCTCTGATCGGGTGGCATATCGACATTGATATCCCTCGCCAGGATCACACATACAATAGTCATAGTCTTATGTAGAACATGAAAGCCAAAAAAGCAAAAGAATTCACAAAAACCAACACTTTAACAAATGCAATAAATTAAATTATTATTAAAAAGAAAATATTGTATTGAAAGCAACAACAACAAATACATATAAATAAATGACAAACGAAATTTAACAATAAACTAATACACAACGTTGTGCTTTATTTAAAGGGATAAAGGGAGCATCTTCTTTTAGTTATAATTGTTTGCTCCATTGCAATAAAGAACTTAAGTTTTTAAAAGAGAACTTTAGGTCTATTGAAGTTCTCCATTTATTCAAGCACTCGATATCTGCGGAATTGTTCCCAGAAACTTTAAGGTACTTTTTCTGGGTCCGGTTACGCATATAGCAAGTTGTCCCAGTTATATGTCTGCGGACCCTGGCGTACAACAGTTTTCAGCTAAGTTGTGGTTATTTATTTATTTTCTTTTTTTAGAAAATTTTAATTAAATGGAAATTTCCGCTGTCTTGAGCACGTATTCTCATCAACGGCACTAAATGCAGTACGGAATTTTAATTAGGCTCGCAAGCATACACACTCGCAAACACACACACACACACACACACGCAGAAAGTTGGGGCAAGCATAGAGCTTAGGGCGGAGGGGTGGTGTGGGGCACGAGTTACCGCAGCAACACCAGATCCGTCTCGCACAGCAACCAGAAAACCACCAACGGTTAGACGTCACTCCGCATATTTGGGGAGTTAACTAAGAACCCATCGTCGCTACAATTAGAATGTTGCATGCTGCCAGTCAGCCCGCAAGGAGCCTGGATCGAAGCATACATTGTTAACATTTGTAAAGGTGGGGCTCAGGATCAGAATAAACTGAGTAAATTCTGGATCGAAAAAGTAACAAATTTAAATCTACCCACGTGGCTGACGTCTACCTTTTAAAACAAACTACTCAGCTCCCTTGTTTGGTAATTTGAGCACCTGTAACAAGCGCAGTACACTGTGTGTGTGTGTGTGTGTGTGTGTGTGGCAGTGTAGAGAACAATGCAGCCAGGCACACAACAACACAACACCCTCTGTCCACACCAAAGTTGATTTGATGCCAGCTTCCACTGCCTAATTCACACCAAACTTTAGCAAAACTGAGACTAGCACAGAGTAAGTTAGAGCACTAATGACACGAGCTGAACTCGCGGCTTAAGCGTAAGATTAAGACGCTAGTTAAAGTACAGCTGAAACCCGAAGATTCAGATTCAGAAAAATTTGTGAGTGTGTAAAATGAATCACATTTTATTGGGAGTGGTAATACCATTTAATACCAATAAAAGCACAGTTCCGAAACTTTCAGCGCCCTTATATATTTAAATGAGACTGCTGTACCACACAAACGAAATATTCAAATACTTTTTATTTATGCTCTTCTGTATGGCTATCTCAGGTACATGGTATAACGCATTTAGCATAGTTTTCGTTTCAAAATATTCTGTTTTAAATGTTGCAACAACGCACGGAGGCACGGCACACTGCTGCAATATACCTATGTAAATTGGCTAGTAAACTGAGATGTTGGCACAAGAATGTTTGTTGTTTGCCCAAAATGAATGACGATGCTGCAAGTGGAGCAGGAGCAGCAGCAGCAGTAACAGCAGCAGCAGTAACAGCAGCAACAGCAGCAGGGGCTGGAGCAGCAGTCCATGCAGTTGGCGCTGACTCCATTTGCATTACTTGCAACAATAAGTAGGTAACTAAGTAAGTTGCTTCATTAAAACAAACTTTAATTGGCAAAATTTCCTCGTGCCGTCCGTTTTGCCTCAGTTACGTGAGTATGCGTGTGCGTGTGTGTGTGTATGTGTGTAGTTGGGGAGCTAGGGAGATGTTTGACAATATCGACAGCACGACCATTTGCCGCTCCACTCAACTAGGAAAACACTTTGCCGCTCGTGAGGACGAATTGGGAGAGCAACTGGCACTGTAACTCCAACTTTAGCTGCGACTGCGACTCGCAGCGACCACAACTCAAGTCAAGTTACGTCAAGTCAAGTGGAGTCAAGTCTTCGGCGTCATCTTCATCATCATCTTGGCGACATGGATGTCACGAGTTTGCCTTGGCTGTCACTGTGGCTGCGACTTAATTGTACGGCAAGGACAAGGACGTGGCTGACATTGCACACCGACAGTAAACTTCAACTACGCTGACTGTTAATACCCTGTACTCATAAAACGTTAAAGATGCTATTCTAAGCGTTTTCAGAAAACTAACTTTAAATGTTACAATTGAAAAGCAATCTCCAAAACGCTGGAAAATCCTGTATCATAACCATTAGCTTTAATAAAACAATGTACTGTAAAGCTTTTTTAATGTTGGTTGATTTTACTATAAATAAAAATAAATTCCTGGTTCACATATATTTTTGGAAGTGTCCTCAAAATCTCTTAGCGATCCGCTAAAAAAAAATTACCACAGAAGTTACTTTAGAATTACTTTCGAGACAAGTGCGAGTATTAAGACCTGAATAGAGGGCATCCTCAAGTCTGCAGTATCCTTCGAACTTTCCATCCCATTGTTTATGTCTAACAATTGCAACTATGTATGTAGTCCAAATTGAAAATTATCACATGGTTGGCTGCGCGACAACTGCGTGCTTCAGTTTAGGTTGCAGGTCCTGTAGATGGTCCTTACAAAGGAGCCCCTGGGCAAATAAGTAAGCGGGCAACCAAATATCCTGTGACTGCAAGTTGTCGAGTCCCATTACTATTTCTTTGATTTCTGATTGAAAACGTATTTGTATCAAAGATTGAAAACTTTTGGAGCAGCGTTTCAAGCTGAAAAGAGTATGAATCAGTGTCACATAACTTGCCAAATAACTAAAGTATGCAATGTGAAAACAACAAGAGCTGCCTGACAAAACAGAAGCCGCCAGCAAAATATGAGGGAAACAAGCGGAACATATTTTTCACATGAACACCGCAAAACTATTGAAAATTACTATAAACAGCTTCGGTAACCGTATGGACCGGACTTGGCTGGGCATCAACAACAACCACAACAGCACCAAGAACCACAACGATAACAACAACGACAATAGCACAGATATTTTTATGCCAGCCATGAAACTGACCACCGCCCACAGTCGATTTATGAGCGTCGATTTGTGAAAAAAAATACCAGACAAACAAACTGTGGACCGAAAAGTTTTTCCATTAAATCAATGAAGCGCACAAAATATTCGCGCCAACGATAGTATCAAGTCAAGGGAACGAGCATCTCTATAAGCCATTGCAACCGAACACGCCTAATCCCAAAGTAGTCAAAACTTTTGATTTGCTTTGTTTCGGGGCGGGCCGATTTATTCAGCATCGCGATGGAATTACTTAACCAATATATCATTAACTGAAGGCTCGCTGTGGCGAACAGGAGCATATGCATCCATGTTGAAAGTGTTAGGAGATACAAAATGCATTCACACGACTGCACAGACACTCATCCGATTTAGTCAGGTACAAATACTGGACTGGGAATACGGCCCCTCCCCCTAATGCCTGCGCCAGTTCCGGGCTGCTATACGTACAAGCAAGCTAGGGATAAATGTATATGTATTTTTATGTATGTTGACAGCTCGATATTTTTTTAGTTTTTATACTTTTTACTAATAAAAAAAGGGCAAAAAAAAGAATAAAATGCACCAAAAGTTGCGGAAAATATTTGGGAGGAAAAAATATAGAAATGAGAAGTGAACAAAAAGCCAATTGGACGCTGGTATGGGCCGCTGCAGAGAAATGGTGTGGCAGGGGTGCGGGGTGAGATGTGTGAGCTGTGTACAAAGACAGACGGCGAAGACGGACAGACGGACAGATGGACAGACGGACTGAGGGACAGAGGGACTGTGACAGTGGCGACGCGAGGACAATGAATGGCCACATGACAACACATACGCTTCGTGTAAAAATTTTTGTCATAAATTTCGGTTGGAGGCCCTTGGTAACGTTTTTATATGATTTTCTGGTTATTTTTTTATTTTATTATACACACGGGCATTTTGTTTAAATTTATTTTATTTTTTCCCTTTCGCCATTTTGTATGTGCTTGCGGGGTGTAAAAACTGTTGCCGAAAAACGGAATTATTAATTGAAATTCACATAAACTAATTGCGCAATTTACCCAAGTCAAGCAAAGTGTTGTCCATGCAAATATTGAAGTAAGCAAAAATAAAGAATTCGCTCTCATTGTTTGCAGATGCAGCTAAAATGCGACAATTTGTGCAACAATTGTGCGACAAACGGAAAAGATATAAAAAAATCTAAAAAATATACTATTGCAGACACGTGACAATATTTGAGCAGTCGTATTTCCTATAATTTAATCTATGACCGATTGTCCCTATATTGTAGTTATATAATGTAGTATAGTAGTTATATGATAAGTTTCTTTTTTTGTTAAGAGTATAATAAAAAGGTTAGTTAATTTGGACGTAGATGTACTAACGAACAGTTCATTCAAGTGGCCCAACGATACCAAGCACGGGCTTGTTAACGCGCGGACCCAGGCAAAATGCCACCCACCTCCCGCCCAACCGACCGAGGGGCGCGCCGCATAACGTGCGGTGACGAAGATCGCGAACAAATGGACAGATGACAAGGGACTAACGTTTTAATGACAAGGACAGAAGATGCATTATTTAATTTATGGAAAAGATTGTTATAGCGCATAAGGTGCGAAAAGGGTAGTTTGCATTACACATTTTAAGAGAAAGCGGTAAAAAATTTCTCGTATTTCTGCAAGGAACCGCAAAACTAATTTGGCTGATTAATTCGGAAGAATCAATTTCCCCATAGATTAGTTTGTGTAAGAAGATTACACCTAGCACGGTTCTACGATTAGAAAGAGAGGGAAGATTTATTAGTAAGAGTCTACTACGGTAAGAAGGCAAGCGGGAATTAGGATTTCAGTTAAAACCCCGGAGGGCAAAAAGCAGAAATTGTTTTTGCACGGATTCAATTCTATCCTGATGAACCTTGTATTGGGGACACCATATACAAGATCCATATTCAAGAATTGGACGAAAAAGCGAAGTATAAAGAGTTTTAGTAATGTAGGGAATTCTATAATTCTATAACTTTTATCAACTTGAATTTCCCAATTACCCTCCATGCTCACATTATCGTGGCCGATCACCATTTCGCCAAATTAGCTCCGGGCTAGACTCGGTGGACGTGTGTATGCGTGTGTGTGTGTGTGTGCACGTCTCTGTGGTAGTTGAAATAAAAAACATTAGTGGATTATCAGAGAACACGCTGTGTTGATGCCCCATCGAGGGAATCGCCGCCGTGTGCTTGACAAGGAAATTCCATTAAAAATGAAAGTTTTAAATTTCAGAAAGCGGCAGCAGAAGCAGCAACTGTAGCAGCAGCAGAAGCAGAAGCAGCAGCAGCGGCAGTAAATCAACAACAACTGCAAAGTAAACCACAACCAGCTAAAGACAACAGCAGCAAATGAGCAACAACAGCAACAAGGGCAACAAAAAGCAACAGCGTGCCAGTTATTGTTATTGTTAGTGCTGTTGATTTTTCTGTTTGTTGTTGTTGCTGCTGCTGCTGCCGTTGCTGCTGTTTTTATAGCTGCTTACAGTTAAAACGGCCAACAGACTTACAACACAGATAGCAAAGTTGGGAGCCCGGTTAACGTGAAAACACAAACAGAAGCTGCCCGCCTTGTGATAAATGACCACTCCATAAATTTTTATTTCTACTCAACTCAATCTCAAGCTCAATCTTTTGCCGCTGCTGCTGCTGCTGCTGCTGGTGCTGCTTCTACAGCTGCTGCAGGTGCTGCTGCTGGTCAGTTTTATGGGCGCTACTGCTGCGGAAAGCACTTTTCGTTTGGGCCATGATTGCACACGGAGTCCACACAGCAAAAGTCCGCCTTAAGCCCCAGCAAAATTGTTTGTCTGGCATTCTGATGGGCAGCAACCATTGGGATTCGCATTCGCACGAGCTGGAAGGAACGCATGCAAATTGATTGCATTGCCAGGTGAGCGGATGACGGTGACAATGATGAGCATCAGTAGGTGGATGACGTCGACGGGCGCATAGATAACCAGCCGGCGACACCATCAAGTAGGACACAAATAAATTAAAGCATTGTCAGCAAAGCCGGCGACATCGTCATCGGCATCCGCATCATCAACCCCAGCTTCATCACCATCGTTGGGTATCCGCATCCCAGCCAGACGCTGATCAGCTGCGAATTTATTTTGCTGCGGCAATTTCAATTTGCGGCATCTCCTCACATTTGTCAATTTCAATTTGATAGCTACAACTAGCACTTTATTGAGAGAAGTGTTCCTCGAGTCCAAATCAAGTTGTTTTCACAACAATTCAGAGCCCAAGTAACTCGAGATACTCATAGATACATCTATAGATGTTATGGCAAGTCGACGGAGTTAAGCAGAAATTAAGCAACTAAGCTGAAGTTTGTCTCTAAACATGATGGGAAATAAATTAAATGCCCGAAAACTTCAAAATATCTCTAAGCTAATAAAATATTAACAACATTCACTTTGTCCAGCTTTTTCCACATCAGGTATTTCACTACATATTTTAAGCTAGCACTTTTGCCACATATTTTGCTTATATAACTAAAACATGTAAAGATATCAAACAACTTTTGTGCACAAGATACTCAAGTATATAGAAATATGCATTTATGCTTTGCAAAAATATCTTTAAGGAACGTATAAAATTATATTTGATATTCATATATTAATTCACTGCTGACGACAGGCAGCGCTAGTGGCAAAGCAAAATGGATCCATGGCTCTCATATTTGAACTCCCATGGCTTTTTCAAAACTGAACCGATTTTCAAGTTTAATTTGCATTTAATTTTTGGAATTTTTTGGTAAAATATCCATGTACTCCTCCTTTACTTATTTTTGAAAAATTTTTAATTTTCATAATTTAGAATTTCAAATTTATATTTTAAATCGATTGTAGTGGTCACAATTAGTATAAAAAACAATATTAAAGCAATTCTGAGGGATTCAAATTTATATACCCTGTACCCATTAAAAATGTGTAAAAAGGATAAATTGGCTTTGTGCAAAAGTTTGTAATAGGCAGAAGGAAGCAGCTCAGACCCCATAAAGTATATATATATATTCTTGATCAGGACGACTAGCTGAGTCGACATAGCTCTGTCCGTCTCTCCGTCTGTCCATCTGTATGAACGCAGCGATCTCGAAAACTACAAAAGCTAGAGACTAAAACCAAACTTTAGATTCTGTAATACAATACGCAATATGAATTTATATCATTTTTTGTCGATGCAAAATGCACCGTTTCATTAATATCGATAAAAATCAATTGTAATACTTAATTTTTTCTTAGTTTTCTTAGCATATTTTCTAAACGTGTCGAACCAAATTTGGTTCGACATCTGCGCATGAAGCATACGCAGCAAAAATATTCCGGATTTTGGATACCTCCCCCCACTCGTCCCATATATGAATACACGCAAATCAAATAATACAGACTTGGGCTTTAGTTTGTACATATATGTGAAGTCGGCGTTCAGGGTAGCCCCTAGTCAGGCGCTCCCGACTAGAGCCCCTAACTTGTTTGGCAAAACTCGTGTCAAAATTTACAACAACTTTGACAAGTAAAGTTCTCGGATCCATGGCTCCATGGTGACGACAACACAAAAGATTCTTTACGGTAGTCCGATTGCAAAAAGATACTTTTAAGTACCCAATTGTTTTCTATAATTTGAAATTGGGTATATATTAAATTGAATATCCTTCGTCACAAAATTTGATATCAGAACTTTTGGAGATTGAATGTGCTTTCGCCACTAGATTGCTACCCCGCGTAGAGGGGTTTTCGCTTGAGCTATATACACACATGCAGCTACAAAGGCTAAAAGCATTTGGCTTTTAGTGAAAACAACAGCGTCAATAAAAGAATGATTAAAATATTAAACTGCGTTCAAATTGTGTTTTGATTGTAATTTAAGCAATGGTCCCCAAGAATCCTTAAGTATCAAACCTTGAACTAAACTTTGTTCAGTTTTGCGAAGGAATTCATTAACTATTTATATATATTTCTATTGGGTACCCAACTGAAAGGTGCCAAATGGACTCGGTTTGTGGGACAAGGACAAGGACACTTTCCAGTTGTGCTTTTGTTTCTTTGTTTTCTTTTTGTTATTGGTCTCGAAAGAGTGAAGCGTGGTAGGTGGCTAGGCGGTCGTGCAAGGGGCAGGGGCAGGGACTCGGGCAGGAGCCTGGGGCAGCTTGGTGTAAATTGTAAGCAGCCGTTCCACGCACGTTCGCGCCCATAAATCAATTACACCGCTCAGGGAAAAAGCAGCGGCCTCTGCAGGGCGTGGCAGCTGCCGATAGAGGCATATATATATGTTTATATATATTTATATATAGATATATATATATATTTGTGTGTGTGAATGTGTATGCTAGAGAATCGTAGATAGACTTTTGTGAACGCGAAAATTGTTAACGCAATAAAGAGTAACCTGCACTTTCTTGAGCTCACAAAAATTTGAAAAGTTTTTTAATACTTCGCACGAGACAGCGAGAAAGTAGAGAGAGAAGGGAGCAGTGGCAGAGACAGAGATGTTGAGATAACTTTACGATAGCAAGGGCTTGCCGTGATTACTGTGCAGGACTGTAGGATTGACCGGATTTACGGGTCCTAACCAGGTGTCGACACTAAAACTTTATATAAAAACGCAGCTGCCGAAGTAGGCCACAGATTATCGTAGACAAAACAGCGGAAATGCATCCACGCCCATACCAGGCAAAGCCGCCCAGATATACATACGGCTCGCTGCTCCCCGTTATTGATTGTTGCACGAATCTGGCCCAAAGCCCGCACAACTAACTGGCACACACATACACACACACTCACATTCATGGCCGGTCGTGGTCATCCATTATTGATTGATTGACTGGCTAGTTGGTTGACTGACCGCCTGACGAATTGTCGCATTGATTGATCATCATTGTCGCACATTAGTCCAACGTCACATGGTTGTTGTTGCTGCTGTTGTTGTCGTTCTTTGACCTGTTCGCTTTTCCACCACACTTTCAGCTATAAATACAGTGATGGAACAAATAATAGAAACGGCATGTTATTTTTGGAAAACTTCAAATTTTTTGCGACAATAATTTTGGTTAAAATATTGCATTTTTTTGGGTTTTTAATGAATCAGGTTTTAAAATAATAACAACCAAAAAGTTCATTAAAAATTAGTTTAATTTAGAATCAGAAATTTAGAAACAAGAGACTTAAAATTAATAAACTCAATTTTCTTTCTTTAAGGCCTTTAATTGAAGGGTTTATTTTGATGTTTGGTTGTGCTAACATGATTTTTAGAAACTGCATGCCTCGGATTGAGGAATCAATAACTTTTAATAACGAGCTTACCAGCCGGCCTCAATTTGATTTTCGCATATCGTCCCTATTTTTGAACGTATACCCAGCAAATATATTTTTTTTATATCGACCATAGTAGTTGCATAAATTCAAGGTCTGGTTGTTGTGATTAATGTCATTTCTATTATTTTTTCCATCGCTGTATACATATAGAGGACTGCCTGCCCAAACTACAGCTATATATATTTATGCCCGTATACTGAAATATAATAGAAATAGAAATAGCTTTTTGCCTGTCTGGCCTGTAATTCAATAATGAAATTTGCATACGACTAATGAACGGCTTGCCCCGGCCGCAAGGCCCCCTCCTCCTCCCCCTCTGCCCCACAAGTGGAGCTCTGATACATAATCCTGCAGCGTCCTCATTACATGCTGCCTGCAGTAAGCCTCTTTGAAGCTCCATCTTGCCACATTGATTTGCACATTTTCAGCTTGACTTCAGATTCGCGCTGCCGTTGCAAACGCGATATGACGTTGCCATATCAGCAGCAGCAGCAGCCGCCACCCACTGCTGCAGCGACCGCGTCAATGTCAGCAGCCAGCGGCAGCCGTTTGCGGCTTTTGCTCACGGCGCCAATTTTGATGAGCAGCTCCTTCGCGCGACCACAGCCAGCGGGTCGCCGACTCCTTATATTACATTGTAGTCTAAGCCAGTGAGCCGGTGCGCTGAATACCCTGCTTCCGCAAAACAAATAGCGAACTGAAAGTCTAACAGGTCACAGTGTGCGCGGCTAGCGGATATCCTGTGCCTGCACATACGTATTACTAACGGGTTGAAATGTTGCAGACGGGCGTAGCCGACTGCGCAATACTTGTTCACAGTATAAACAGCTGAAAACGCTTGAAATTTTTGGTCCGTTGGAAAAATATATATTTTTGTAATTTTTGAGGGGGTGGGCGTGGCCAAAATTTTATTGGCTCGATCTTTCGAGGAGGTTATCTGAACACTGCCTGTCAAATTTGGTGTCTCTAGCTACTAAATTGTGAGAGATATGGCTTTTTGTGGCTTACTCGCCTCAAGATTTATAAGATTGATCGATTTGCCACGGTTAAATTTATCAATAAATTTTAATTTTAAGCACCTAGCTAGATACATAGATTTTTTCGCCCCCAGTAGGCACAGTCAAAAATCTTAACACATTATCTGACGCAGGTATACACAAGAATATATTCCGAATTTCAAACATCTAGTGTTAACAAGGGCGAAAAGAAATGCATTCATACCAACAGGCGGACAAGTTGACGGACACATCCAATATACTCTTTCCTTTTCGTAAATAAGAATAAAAACCGAAACAGAGGGATTTGGAAAGGATTTGGAAAGTCTGAAATAATATTGATCACACAAACGAACTTAATGTAATAAATGCAAATTTTGAGCCTAATTAATAATGTAAAGATTATTTTTAAAGTAGCGTAGATGCTATCTTCTGGCTGGTATGTATCCATTTAATATGCATAGCAATATCTTTAAACTCTTAGATCCACAAATGCTTTGCCTGAGACACTTTGTAGTCTTCAGAGCGTAGGGTATTTGTGTGTCGACAATGCCAAGTTGAAGCTAACTTACAGCTTTCTGATCGGATTGCTTCGCTTCCCTTTGCCGTTGATGTCAATAAGTGTAGCTTCCTCCTGGCCGTATGCTCGCCTGTGCCCCATCCTGCCAATCTCAGGGGTCCCTCGACAGCCAACCACTTCATTAGCCAGTGGCGCTCGCAGGCCGCGGTGGCTTTGCCTGTGGTTGGCAATGGTATCGAAGTTATTATAACAGACAATAGTTGAATTTGTTGAGTCTGAATTGAATGCGATCTAAAGATTGGCGGAGCTGTTGCTGCTGCTGCTGCTGCTGCTGTTATCCTTGTGCTCAAGTGACAGGCGCTTTGCAAATTCCTTTTGCGTGTCGTTTCGCGCTTGTTGGCGCTTGTTTGCCCCCTCCTGTGCGGCTTTATTATTGTGCTCTGTGCCAATTTCCGTTGGCGACAAATGCGTTTTGTAAATAAAATGTCAAAAGGATTTTCGTTTTGTGTCGAAAACGACCAAAATGTAGCCCATCAAAGTGTCCTTGCCGCAGTCGCAGCCGCAGTGGCGGCTGTGAAAGTCAGCGAGCTGTCATGTTCGCATTCTATCAATGCTCCGATTATACAGGGTGATCCCCACATATCTGCATAGCCGAATGTACATTAAAACGCGTCCACACCCTGTCGACCCTCTCCCAGCCGAAATACCTAACAACTGTGACCGCCTGTTTACGCAAGCTCGTTGCTAGCTCCGGCTCCGTCTTGAATTACGCCACTCTTTGGCACATTCATATGCCTGTATATGCGTATTTTTGTTCGATTTGGCCAGAGCTGCCGCACTTACATCGACAGCCATAGCCACACCCACCGCCCACCGCCCACACCAGAGTCGTTCACTTGCTGACGTTGTCGCTGCTGCTGGCACATTTATAGCCAAACGCATTTGCATGTAAATTATTGCAATTGAACGACATCCCCGCCCGCTTCCCTTCCCCTGCTCCACCCGTCCAAATAAGCAGCTTTCAAAATAGTTAAGTACCATCATCTTGAAGAGCAGCCGGGCTAGAATTATTGCCTTGTTTTGAAACAAATCTTGGTTTCGCGTTGAAAATATGGAAATATCTTGAGATCACTGAATTAACAAACTACTTCTTTAAAATTATACAGTTCTCTTAAATTCTATATTCCAATATGTTTTCCATATATTATTGTCTATATTTACAGCTAGCTAATTAAATTTTCATTCAAGTGATATATATATATTTATATTATATTATTATTTCTCTACCATCAAACATCTTGTACGTGGTTCATTTGTATTCCAATATTGCAATTCCACCTCCTCAAATCGCTGTTATCGTTATTTATTGGTATCTCGACTGGACAGAAATGTAAATGAATAACCATAAATTGGGGTATACTAATCGAAGATTTGTTTGGCTTCTCGTGCCTCGTACCTTTGCCAATTCTTATGTCGTTGGTGGTTTATAGGGAATATTCACAAAATGCCAACGCATAAAGTATATGGCAAATGATACGAAAGAAAACTACAAAATAAGGCAGGGGAGGGCGGGTCCATTGTATTCAGTACGGTTTCGTTTTGGTCTTGTCTGTGGCTCTGTTAAGCCAGAAAACGCATAAACGATAAATGAAAAGAGACAATTTCAATAAAGTTTTGGCCACACTGCAAGCAAATCGAAAATGGTCGCAACGACGAAATGCAAACCGGAAACGGAAACTGAAAAACGATGTAAAAAGCAAATTACATTCGACTGCCTGTAGTCTCAATCCTCCCCACCTCCTCCTTGTCTCTGTCGCTTCCCTTCAATGTGTGTGTGTGTGTGTCTGTGCGGAAAGAAGGGGATGTGAAAATATTGTAAATGAAGAACAGATCTATGTAAATTGCAAAACATAAAAAACCACAGAGCCAAAATGTGGTCAACGTAAAACAAAAGAAATCAAATTCAAAAATTCTCTTTAGCCCAGCAGCTTTTGTGAACTTTACACAAAGACAACAGATTATTACCCAGGTAGACCAATGCGTAACTTAATATCTTTAATAATTCGATGTTGAGTGACGCATATCGTTCACGAATTACCCTTTGCCTAGAACCGCCATTAAATACCCTCTAGGCTCTAGCCGAGAAAGAGAAAAGTGCTAATTAACAAAAAAAAGTGAATAATTTAAATGTGCTTGTTTCAAGGAATCGAGAGAAATATAAAATTCTAGACAACCAATTGCAGAGAGAATCGCAACTTATTAACTACCAAACAAAATACTTTACAGGGTATATGTGTTAGTTTTGAGCAAGAACAGCTGACTCTTATCTTTAATTTCATTACAGTCTTACATGTCTTAATGTTTTAGATAACTGCAGGTCATTGGGAAAACTAAAATAAATACGTTGTTATTAATACAAGCCACACTCGGACGTGTTCATGGCCGTTTAACGACAACCGCAAATTAGCCTCTCACAGATGAAGAAAATTCCAATACAAATTCTCATCTGTATTTTTGGCACACTTGCAGTGAATGCAATGAACATTCATATAACTTTGTATGCGCAAACATATACGAATTAGCCAGAAGTCAAAAGCTAGGACTCTACTCGCCCATGCACCATGCCAATCTTGGCAACTTTGGCAGCAGATATCAGTTGCAATGTGGTGTGTGCCTGGCAAGTGGCAAATGTGAGATTTGACTGCCCAAATGCATGCATATGAGCAGCTTTTGGCCAATCGACTGGTCCAACTGTCAGATGCACCGGCAACAATAAAACCTTAAAACTCTAACCAATTAGCAAATAAAGCACCAAATGAAAAATACCTGTACGGCGCTTTGTAGCCACGCAAAATCCAAATACGCACAAAACTCCAAAATGGACGTAGAGGTAGGAAAAAAACTGGTCAAAAGCTGGTTTACCCACATTTGGTCTATACAATCAGCAGGACGTATTACGAGTCAAGCCAGGCGGAAGGGAGTGCATGATATGGTTCATATGCTCACCTTACAGTCAGACAGTCTCTATACCTTAACATCTACGATCACATAAAGTATATATATTCATGGTCAGCCTTAACCAAACACTGTTTTTACATAAGAAATTATATGTTTATAACAATTCATTTTCGATTGCAACGGCTGGATATATGTTTAAATATAATTGCCTCCAATAGTAGTACCGCAAGTAGATCAAAGGCAAAGGAGCCACCGTTCTGAATCCTCCACTCTACGTAGAAAGTAGAAGAAGTAGAGGCCTCAGGCTCGCCACGAAAAGGCACCAGAAATGGCGGTTGATTCTGTAGAAAACACAACATGCAGTCAACATTAAATTGAATTTGGATAACCTCATCTACGGTAGTCCCAATCACGCTGAGCGGAGTCAGCGAATATGTCTATCCCCCTGTCATCCAGCAGTTCCCAAGTATGGTTAAGCGCCGAGTGCAAAACCAGACCCCTGGCATGGTCGTAATTAATTCCATCCATGTTGTAGCTCACTCAGAACAACCGAAGTAAAACTCTTCAGGCAGTTTCCTCACGTGAATTCAACTTGTAAGTTTCCAACAAGGCTGCCTCCAGAACACGTGGCAAAGTTAGAAAAAGAATACATAAGCGCATAATCGGAGGCAGAAATTAATTTACCCAAAATGTGAATTGCATTAATGCACCAATTATTTAAAAATAGTAATCGAATGCTTCACTTCAACAAAGAAAAAAAAAATACTTTAGTCTGGATAACGAACCCGGATCCCCTAAAATAATTGATTTTTCTGCTCAGATACTATTTTCAAACAATGTTTCCATGGTGCTTTTCGCTATTATTCTATCGTCGGTATTAAAACACACGACAGTAAGGAAATCAGAGAGCAACTATGGATAACATACAGTTAACATACAAGCACAAATCCCTATTAGATTTAGAGGTTGGCTTCCACTCCTTGCGAGCTGCCGTTTGCCGCTAAACGAAAGCTAACCGAAGGCAACAACACTTTGCATAATCAAAGCCAGCCAGATGGGGCAACAGACTCCAACTACAACTACGCGGCCAACTCGAGCGATGCATAGCCAAAAACCTTGGCCAAGTCGAACTGGGTAGTGAAATTTGCTGCTGTTGTCTGGCTGCGTCCGAGCTCCGGCATCCGTTGGAGCCATGGGAGCGCTTTACAATACCGCGCTATGGGACTTGGGCATCGTATTACGCAAATACAAAAGGAACGGGAAAAAGGGAAAAACTTAAAAAATAACATAAAATAAAATAATAATAACAAGGGAAGAAAAACAGCAGCAGCAAATACGGGACTTTCGAGAGCGTTTTGCCGGTCAAAGCTCTTCGCCCTGGTAAGTGGATTACTTAACTGATTAGCGCACAATTATGTTGAATAATTGGTAATGCATTAGCAGCGAATATGAATATTGGATGAGCTGTGCGTGGCCAGCGAACATTCTCGGCAAGCGAGCACATATCAGACTGAAGGCTGTCAAATCTGGTTGAGTCTCTAATGAAATACCAGAAATGACTTAGGCAAAAAATTCAAAATGAAAATAAAACGCAAAGGATGCTCGAAATGTGGCGAATGTGTATTCAGAGCTGGTCTGGGATTATGTTAAGAGCACCTCTGACCCGATGAAGTCGATGAAGCCGAGACGAAGACATTACACGTTTATTGTGACAGTACGCTGGAAGGGAGTGGGAGGCAGGCAGGGAGTGGAAATATCTGTGCGCCTCTGGCCCTGGCAATGGCCGGGCCATTGCAATGCAATTGACGACAATGGCAGCCAGGAAAACGAGTGGTGTGCAAAGTGCCGGACGGAAATGCAGACCAGAAGCACAGCCAGTAACAGGACCAAGGAGCAGCACACGGCCGAGTGCGGAGTGGAGCGCAGTTTCTTTGCTTTGAAGCCGAACTCTGATGCTGTAAATGGCAGGACGTATGTGCGAGCATGTGCCCAAAAAGGACGAGCACACACACACAGAATGGCACGCATTCTTGTGCAATGGAATGGATAAGCATTTCAAGTCGAATTGCTTCAATATGCGTTGTGCATTAGCCGAGCTCGTTTTGCGTAAATGCGCGCACACAAAATACACACACTCGCACACACACGCATAATTGGCGCAAAAGTCCTGCAGCTGTCGCCAGCTGCGTCACGTTGTCCGCTGCATCAGCAGAAAATTGTGGAGCCGCAGCAGCAGGCGCTGGCAAGAGGCAGCTAAAGGAAGACAGAGCAACCGCCAAGACGCCATCGATGGCCATGTTAGTCCACCACGACGCTGACGCTGACGCTGACGATGACGATGATGATGGGGATGATTATGGTGTTGTTGGTGCTGATGGGGCCAGTTGAGGATGTGGGAAAACAGCGCCACAAACCTTTATTCAAATTCAGCATTTTCATGGCATTGGCGTAAAATCATTTTATTGCTTCCTGACTGAATGACTTTTACAACCTCGTCTCGGATTCAGATTAACCCAAATGCGATGCTGCCGCTGGCGCTGCTGCTGATGCCGTTTTGGTGGCCACCGACCCCCGTACTCCTTCACCACTCGGCTCCATTTCCCACACACACGGCCACTGAGAAGCCTTTTCAATTCAAATAAAATTTCGCTGACTGCCCCATTTGCACAAGGTACGAGCACACGAGTGTGTTCACATTTCACATTAGACAGGAGCCATCTCGCCTAATGTCCTTTTTTCAGCGTATGAGGTGCTGAAGTTGGGGATACACAGCACTCGCCGCTAAGGGATTTCTTTAATTGCCACGCGAAGCTAAAAGCCTCGCAAGGTCAGCTTTAAACCTTAAATCCTGAAAAATGCAATAGGGGTGCTATATGTGAAACGTAAAAGCTTGTGAAAATGGATGAATGTATATCGATTTTAGAAAAATGAAGATCCTGCGTATGGCAATGGTATATAAGAAATTAGTGATGTTATTCCGAAATTAACATAGTTTTTTTTACATCGAATTAGCAAATCATGCATCAATATTTCATATAAATTTAAAAATATTGAAAAATACATATGCAGTCATACATATGAATGTTTATTCGCTTTAATACACAAATAAGCACTTTCGCAATGCACAATCCTTTAGTTTAATAAGAAAACACATTTAAAATTAAAACAGAAACCTACTTGGGCATTGTCGGCACTATCTTTTGAGTTTTTGTTTCATTAAATTTTACATTTTACTTTTGCATGTAAAGTTCGCAGCTGATTTATTAATAACAATCTATCAACGTACATAGAAATATCGTAAAAAAGTATATATTAATTGTAAAGCACCGCTGCTGTTTAAACTGTATATTTAAACTTGTTGGCCTCTGCCTCCTCGATTCTGACGAAGAATCTATACACCAAATTGGGTCGGAAAGTTCCTTCTGCCCATGTAACAAAGTCAATTGCATAAGCCAGGCTTTTTTTTAAGAAAGTATTAACTGAGTGACGAGTTCGCTCGGACACAGAAGAATATGTCAAAGTATATATGAAGTCGGAGATGTATTCTTGAGAAATTATATCAGTCATATTAAATTAGGCTTTTAGGTTTGCTGACCTAATGAAAAACATAACATACTTGTAAATGGGTCAAGTATAAACATTCCCAACTCACTACAGTATTAGGGAGATCAAATATCAATATGTATTTGCCAGCAAACCCATTGGCCATTAGCTAATTGCAAATGCTGGAAAATCTTTGCAAATACGGAGAAGTACATGCATTCGACCGGTATTAGGATACGCTTTCTATAAACAAGCTGTAAGAGGTGATTATGCCATTGGCATAGCATCACATCCTTACATCATCATCATCATCATCATTAACAAGGAGATGATAATTAACAAGTGCATTGCAATTGCATAAATTTGAGGTTTACGTTTGCGGTCGTAATCACTTTTACTATGAAGTATATGCTAAAAACCGCACTTATTATAACTGATTATGCGTTTATTAAGCCAAGTGTGTGTGTGAGTGTGTGTGTGTGCACTTGCATACATTTGTTTAATGAGCAATGAGCTACAAAAGCAGCAGCAGTGCCACAAATCGGCTTACTAATTCAATCTGATTAATAAATAATATGATGGGTACGGTAATGGCGACTGTGGACTCGTCAGACAGAAAGAGAACAAAAACAATATTGGAAATCGGGCAACACATTTGTACACTAAACGCTAATAAGCTAATACAATTAAATCAAGTAAAATCCGTTGAAGCACGAATTATTTTAGGCAAACTTTGAATAATGTTGTACTTTCATTAAGCTTCTCAATTCTACGAATATTTCAAGTGCGAAAATTCTTGTAATGAGCTTTTTGTAATTAATTCAAGAGTTTTGTTCTTATGCAGTACTAACGGCTGTTTTTTATCAAATTTAAAATATTCAGAAATAAAATATTCTTGATAATTGAAAGCAGCGTTTTTCTCTACACGACTTTTAGATATATATAGAAGTTCGTTAATATACAGCTAGGTAATTGCAGTATATAGAGTCCCGCCAGTTGCCAAAAAATATTGAAGTGTGCTAGCTGCAGTCGAAGGCTTATCCCTAATCCTTTTCAGAAGCCACTCCCGGGGCAACACACTTAATTTCATTCGCAAAAATGTTGGCCAACTTTCAACCAGGTGGCAGCAAGTTGTGAGTGCAGTACATGCCCCGCTTTCAGATACCCGGTCGTTGGGTCAGTAATGAATGTCAGTTGGTGCGTGGTAGGCACACACACACACACACTCGCACACACAACTGAATATGGGTACAGCCTGGCTGGCAAGCTGGAAAGTGGTCTCGTTCGTCGGTGGCAGAATACGGCCAGCAAACGTGGCTATTGCCCGCTGGCCATGTTCAGCGTGAGCCCAGCAAGAGAGCACGTGCACACTCTTGACCTTTATATCAATTTGAGCGAGCCCATAAAACCATTATAAATTATGGCTTTTGTTTTGTGTGACAGCACGCATTGTTTCTGTATTGGTGAGCTTTTGAAAGCTGCCATCAATTTGCCAGGCGAATCCGAGTGTGTGTGTGTGTGTAGGTGTGTGGGTGTGTGGGTGTGTGCACTGATGCTGCTTAAAGCAGTGCAATCCCAGGATGAAAAACGAAAGTGCCACACACATTTACATTCATTTGTCTCCTCCCGCTCCTCGTCAATCAGTCAGTCAGTCAGTCAGTCAGTCACGCAAAAAGAGAAAACTTTTCTAATTGTCGCACAAGTGCACTTGAGCCGTCGTTCTTTCTCTTTTGTCTCGCTTTTTCATGCTCGCTTATTATGCATGCACCAACAATGACAAGCGACAAGGGCAGGGACGTTTTTTATATTTCTCTCTTCCTTAAGTGCCGCCAGGTTGCGTCTGGTGGCGCCTCCGTTGCACTTGGGACACGGGGCCAAGGAGTTGGCACGTCTGCAATTTGGACACACAACTTTCCCGGTTACGTGTTTCATTTGCTGCTGTTGCAGCACCCCCACTCACTCTCCCTTTCCTCTCTCTCTCTCTCGCACTGTCTTTCTCTGGAGAGCTGCGAGAACTTTAATGAAGAGCAGCGTCGTCTGGCCTTGCTTTGCATATCCATATCGCTGTCCAAGTTCTCTCAACTTTCGCTCAAGTTGTGTTTGCACTTCTACAATTTGCATTTTAATGCCAGCGGTTTCTGATCGAAAATTGATCGGTCAGGCGATGCGTGGCTGCTGATATATATAAATGACATACATATATATTGAAGGTGCTTAAAATGTGCATCGGGCGACTTTATCCATTCAAATGAACAGTTTAATACCAGAGCTGGTAGCTCATTAGAGTCACCGAAAGGACCGCTGGGAATGCTTCTCGAGCATGCAATCCACATGCCACAAACACATATACTGGCTGTGTGTGTGTGTGTGTGTGTGGGTGTGAGTAAGTGTGAGTACTTAGCTGGCTTCCGGACTAGAGATGGGCACTTGTCGGTGTTTTTGCACGAACATGAACTTCAAGTACAATTTTGTGTGTCGCTACTCAAACTGAAGATTTGAAACTTGGAATGCATAGTCGTGTATACCCGCGTCAGATGCAGTTTGCTTTATCAATATATCTCCCCCAGTTTTAAAGCTAGATACATAATCTTTAAGATAAATTACTGGTGAGCTCCTCTGAAACTCGCAACCAAAATGGCAAATTGGTGGCAAATCGATCAAAGCTATATATAATATCTTGGGGCAGATAAGCCGAGAAAACGCATATGGCAGCCAGTTTTCTCTTTAAAAGAACGAGCCAAAAAAGCTGTTTTTATATTATGAACGCGTTTTTCCTTGTTAGTTTTGCCTTTTTTCAAATTGATTCATTGCGCTTCAGACACGATTTTAATAGAATAGCTCTAAATAATCATTCGAAAGTAAAAATAAAATAATAAAAATAATAATAATAATAAAATAATTATAATTATTATAATAATAAAAAATTGTATGATTTCACAAAATTTGATTGTTCAGGCGATCTTTTTATTCTGTAGTAATAATTACAAATGATTGATTATTACTCTATGTCAAGGTCTAACCTATCTGTATATTTAAAACAAGATTGTTTTAATTAGTCCGTCAATTTTTATACACGTCTGCCCTGTTCAAGGTGGAGTTCTAAACTGATTATCTGTGTACAATTTTTAATGCCTGTTCGGTAGTTTAGTCTCTTGTCTGCTGGTGTGCTTTTTATGTGTCACATTTCCAGTGTGTTGCGTTTAAAATATTGTTCTTCTTGCCGTCGTTGCCTCTAACCTAAGTGTGGTTCCGCTTTCCATGCAATGCAACAGCTATTTTTAATGGTTCTTTGGTGTCTAAGGATAATAGTACAGTAAAGTATGCAATTTTTTCATTAGTTTTCTTTGTAAGCTGAGTTAAGTAGCTAATCGTAATCCATCTTTATTAGTACTTAAATACTTTTTGTACTATTACTCTAACTTTAGAATTTTGTTCTAAGCAAGTAAGTGAATTTTTTAAATTCTGATACGTACTTTCGTGTCACTCCAAGGTTTGACACGAGCGCATCTCATTTGAAGAGCAGTTGGGTGTAGTATATAGCATATAGTACATGCCAAATATTTGCGGCACTTGGGTCTATGTTTCAACTTGCTGGTAATTGCGTCCGTTGCAGTTGAAAATTTGTGTAGGCGAAATGAACTTGAATTTGGCTTTGCTTCGCTTGCCACTGCAATTGATGAGCAGTTGGTAAAGCGTGCTGCCTGCCCCCAGCTCTATCTCACTCTCGCTCGCTCCCTCGCCCCATTTCTCTCTGCGCACCGCGGCGACACTCGTAAGTAATTCAAGTGAAACCACATTAAGCTTACTTTGCTAATTGCGAGCGACACGTCGCCAGCGTCGCGGCGGGCGCTGTGCAAGCTCATGTGAAAATTTAACACCCCCTCCCCCACAGACACACACACGCTTATCTACATAACGTGTTGGTTGTGCGTATATACATGCGCATGTGTGTGTGGGTGTGGTTGGGGCAGCTCCTGTGGGGCTGGGCCGGCACCAGGACTGGAGCCAGCCTGCGAGCAGGCCAATCATTTTAATTAATTTGTCAGAGTGTTGGTAACACACAAAAATTTATTATACTCCAACGTCTCCTCATCGTCGTCGTGGTCGTCGTCCTCGCCAACTGCAGCAAATTAAGCAGCGCATGAACAGACACATGTATCCGTGTATACGTATACACGTCTATTTATGTGTGTGTGCGAAGGAAATCAGTGTGAACGCGCCGTGGGAACAAAACTTTTGATTACGAAAACCAAGAAAATCAATGCTTTTGGGCCACACACACACATGCACACGCACACACTTGCCATTCGTGCCAACAGCTAATGTGCTATATCCTGCCCCCTCCAACCCCTTCGGTAACACCTTTGGGCGTTGTCCAATGTGATAAAACGCCGTGATTGCCACGCAAATGACCTCGACACACTGCCGTATCCGCAACGGAACCCGCACCATTCCCAATGGTTGCCAGCATCAAACATCGATGCAACGATTTTCAGCTTAACAATTTTTGAGAAAAATTAAAATCATAACTAAAAAATGCAACGGAACGTCCATTTTTTTAATATCAATATTTAAAGTAGTTATAATCTATCAACCTTAGCCTTGTACACTATATCCATACCCTAGCCTGGGATACGAACCCGTATCCTCGATAGTGTTACTTACATGTCACATAACAACTGTGACAGTTACATAAAAATACAAGTGGCAAATAACAGCGTCTATTACTTTGAGGCAATTATAAAGAAGTAAACTAAAAATAATTTAAAAAAACGAATCAAAAGAAATAAAATAATTAATTCGATTATTTAATTGCTACATTATAGCATAGTATATTATTTAATATTTCATTTATTATTATATTCTCTATATATTATCTATTATTATATATTGCAGTATGCATATTTCTCAGCTACAAATATTTTTTTTCATTGAAAAAATATGTAAGTAGAAAAGTACAAAAGCAAAATCAGAGTACTGATCTGTTACTCAGTACTCAGGAAAGTATAAAAGTAACAAAAGAGTACACATCAGCTATAACTTAGCTTTTTAGAAAGTATAGAATTATAACAAGCGAGTCATTCAAGGAAAGTAAGTATTTGAATTATTATTAAATTATAATTTAATGGTCCGTCTGTAAAGTTAAGTATTCATCTTTTGTGTTTAAAAATGATCTCGAGAAACTTCTGCTAAGCCCAAAGCCTGCAGTAAACCTAAGTAATCGGCGGGTAGCAACAGTAACTAGTTACTTTGAAATACTTGTTAGATGTAACGAGTTGAGTACATATCGCTGATCCCGACTAAGCAAAAATAACGTGCTCACCATGTTGAAGTCGCTACATAAACCACTTTACTCATCTCTAGTCGATTCAGAAGTTTCTTTTGTGGCTTTTGCCGAGTTTCAATTCGTAACTATTTCGGGTAACTAAATAAATCGCCATATTTTTTTTTACCAGCTTTATCACTGTAAGTAGAGTATGTGGGAATTTATAATTGAAAATGGCATAACTGATTGGGCTATATTTTGACATTTAACGACTTTTAATCGAGTAAACTCTGCCAAAAATCGAATAACAAGTTTCCAGATTCGAAATATCCGAATTTAATGTTCAATAATTGAGAAAGAGAGCGACAATTGTAGATGCAAAATATGCGGCAATGCCAGGTCAATAGGTAAATAAAGATCTCTGAAGTAGAAAACAGAACAAGTTTATATCAACATTTTCTTGCAGCTCCAAAGAGCAATATCTGCCCAAAACTCTAAGACGTCGCACTATAGTGCTCAACAGCTGGCAAAACTCCCCATCAACTATAACATTGGCGCCTTTTCGCGCGCTTGGCATCAACGATGGCTACAAATTTGTGCCCAAGTGGAATGAAATTGAGCCGCCCTACCAGAAAAAGTACTTCATGGAACGGCGGAATATGCTGCTCACCGTCATAACAGACCCGATATACTTTAACCAGTTTGCCGCACTGCGAGCCAGATTCATGCCAAAAACGGTTGAGGCCACTGAAGAAGAACCGCGATTATTGCCCAAAGAGGTGGCAAAGCCTAAAGGTAAGCGAGAACTCACATTAATACTGAGAGTGCCAGCGTTCTAACGAACTCCTATTAAGGTCAATCGCGTTTTGAACCCGTAAATATGGAAACACAGTCGACAATTTTTGATCCACCAGCACATCAAAAGAATACATCGACATCGAACGATTTTCACAGTTCCCAGAAGCCTCGGTTAACTGACGAATTGAAGAGTTTTAATTCAAACATCGGAAAAGGGCTCATCCAAAAGCATCAAAAGGCTACGGAAGCTCTGCTCAAACTTGAGAAACTATCAAAAATGTATAAAGAAAGTCTGAAGCAAAAAAAAGATATTTTCGAGGCATTCGTCGATCAAAATAATACGTTGAATAACTTAAAACAAGCACACAAAAACCAAGGATTAGGCCCAAATATGAATTCGAATCCAGGAGCAAAGCAACGGGCAATCCCCTCTGAGCATAAAGAAAATGTGATGGCTCTTTTAAACCAGAACAATACGATGAGAGACCATATAGAAACGAAGCAGGATCAAGGTATTGCTCGAAATATGAATACACAAAATATCGACGTCAAGTTAAGAATTGAGCAATTAAAAAAGAACATAAATGAAAAACTTAAAAATCATAAATTGTTCACCAAATCGCTTGAGCCTGCATGTAGCATGGAGAAGTAATATATAGCATGAATAGCTTAATAATTCAAAGTTATGTGTCAGGTGGATATATTTTTATATACATATCTTTGCGTACAACTCTTCCAGTTATTGGTAAAATGATGTTCGCATTGCAGTATCAAATGAATTAATAATACTGTTAAAATATACTTTTATATTCCGACTATTTTACAATTACCAAATGCAGAAACTTTCCCTTTTCAAAACTTTGACTTTTTCAAAGCATCAGCCAGACTCTGACTGCAGTTTTCTCTTTTCACACACGCACACACACACACACGCAAATATCAAAAGCAGCACTTTTGTAATACATCTCTAGAATATCCTGCTAGACAGCTTGAATGAGTGTACGCCGTAAGTACTTCATTCGGTCATTCCCCAGCCCTTAACTGAAAGCAGTGGGTGGGGCGTGGAGCTGTCACGATGTTGCATTTGAAGATTTTCCGTGTTTGTTAGTTTCTGTTGTTGCCAGGCCAGAATGAAATGAATTGCCCAAAGTGCTGCCGGGTGTTTAATTTAAGTGCGCAACAACCACGCGTCGCATCGCCGTGCCACTTGCCAGCTGCTGCCCCACCTGACCCTGTGCCACACGTGAGCTGAAATTGCACGCCATTAGGACAAGTAATAGGCGAGGCGACCCAGAGTGCACTCCAAGTAGTTTCTTATTGCAACTTTTAATGACTACCGCTTGCTGGTTGAGCTGCCACGAAAAAGCAATCGCCAGACGCCCAGCCGCAGGCAGAGTTCGCTAACCAACTCTCTCTCTATCTCGCTCACACGCTGCTAGGTGCTCTTTAAAAGTTGGGATCGTGCACGGATCTCTTCTGCTGCCGTCAACAGGTGTTTGCGTGCTCGACAGCGTCTTCAGATACATGTGTATCTTTCATACCAAGTAGGTTTGACAAATGTGTAATTCGCGTATCTCAGCCATACCCGACATCTGTTTTCTGACGGTTAAGCGTCGCGCACAGTGCAGCCCAAGCCCATTTAATCCGTTCAGCTCAAATTGTGTTCTATGGCTAGTTGAACTTATTGACTGTTAATTGTCGTTTGTTTGCTGGTGTGGAAAGGCAAGGTTCGGTGGGGTGGAGTGGAGGTGAGAGCTTAACACTGAAAAGCATTGCTGCCTTTTTAGGCACACACACATGCATACATAGGCATGTTTGCGTTAATGTATGTGTCCCCAAATACGGCAAACTGGCAATAATTAAATGGGAACATTAAGCGGCTTATCTGCTATTGAAATAATTTAACATCAATTGCTGTTTGGCCAAGGATTTGTTTTAATGCGCTGCGCTTTTGGCGTGCCAATGCCGGGGCACGGTCGTCGTCGCCGTTCGGGGCCATGCATAAAAACCGTAAACAAAGCGGCGAACACATTTGCCGGTGCACAGATTCAGCGGCAGCATGTTGCGCCGCATGCGGCGCTTAGCAACATGTTGCGCTGCGCAGCAGAGTCAGCAACAGCAACAACACTTGGCCAACATTTGGCCGGCGGGGACTTTTTTGTGGCTAACAACAAGCAGAATGACAACGACGCTGCGACCAACGGCAGCAGGCGCCGCTGCCACAGGCTGGGCGTTGCAAAGGGCAGGGGCGGGGACAAAGTACGCAAAGACAATTTGCTTGGGTATGAATTGCAAATGCAAATGAAAACTCCTGAAAATTGTATATCATTTTCACGAGCGCACAGCCTGTGTATATGTGTGTGTGTGTGTGTGTGCGTATGTATTTTTTTGGGTGTGGGCGCCCGTGGAAGGGGTTGGCTGTGGCTGCTGTGGCGCCATGCGTGCCTTGCAAATCACGTCGTGATATTTACAAATGGTTTCTTGTAATTAAATTAACACAAAACGTGACATTGTCACTGCCGCAGATTTTTAAGCGACACACACAGAAAACACAGCACAGCGGGAGACAATCAGCGCGGGCGGGGCGGGGCACAGGCGGGCGAGCAGACGGGCACAAATCACGGCGAGCATAAAAGGCACAATGTGCAGCAGAAGCGAGTCCCTTAAGGGGCGAGCGAGACGTCGCCTCAAGTTGGCAACCGAAATTGTAACTTTCTTTACTTAGCATTACATTGCTCGTATTTGTTGTTGTCGCAAATGAAATTTAAAACACAAATGAGCAAAAGTGCGTGACGCTCTCTCGGCCTGTTCAGCTGTCTGTCTGTGTGCGTCATTGGGGATCCTGGGCTGTGGCTGGACCGGCTGGAGCGGCCTTAAAGTGTAGTTAGTGTGGCGCCCCGGCTCGGCATGTGTGTGGGTGTGTGCATGTGTGTTGGTGTGTGTGCGGCGCCTTACAAAGATTAGGAATGTAATTTACAATTTACAGCATGCTCGCAAATAAATGTCGACTTCTTTTTATACAGCCACTTATGGCGAGCACCACCCCCTCAGGCACACAGCACCACGCACACACACACACACACACACACACACACAGGCTTACAACACACCTTGAGCCCCTCCCTGGAGCACACGTACGGGCCTTGGCTGGCTGTGGCACAAAACGATACAATATGTGTATCAAAACACATGAGCTGAATGCGAGTTAGAGACGGACACGGACACCGAGTTGTGGGCAAGGAAGGGGGTGGGAGTTGGGAACGCAGACGGTGCCACTGGAGCGGGCTTCATCAGCCTCCGCAGCGGCAAAGGCAGCAAAAAAGATTGACAGTTGTTGGCGCAGAAATGTGCAAACAAAACACAAAAGTTGCTCGAATAAAGGCACAAAAATAAAAACCCGAAACGCATTTCGAACCACAGGGTGATCCGTTGCGCGGAAGTAAATGCTGTCAAATTGTATATAGAATTGTATCTACAGGCTGTGATATCAAAAGTTGCTTTAAGAACACTGATATTAAAATGTATTTTAAAATTCTTAAGCTGTAAATAGGTTATCGAAATTATCGATAAATGTAGCAGTATCGATAATTATCGATCCTTTTTCTTAGTAAAACGAACCCAAAATTAAGAATCAATTTAAAACTCCTGATGTTCATTAACATTAATTTTGGACACTCGTCCACTACTTTGCTGCATCTGGGCACAGAAGGAATCACCCTGTTTCTGACTGACTACTGAAATGTATATGTGAAGTAAAAGAAATCTGGAAATTCCTTATCGCACCTCAGTGTGCTGCATTAAGTGGGCCTGTGGCACGTTTACGTACACCTGGCGCCACCCCACCGTGTATTGGCACGGCAGCGTACGGCGGATAGGCAAAGGGAGTATTCGAGGGGCTGGTTGGGGGCCTTGGTGGAAAAGTAAGTCACCGTTGGCGTTGCAAGCGACCGATTAACTACCCGCCAGCGTCAACGTCAACACGAAAGTATTTTCACATACCGACAGCGATATAAATACGAGCGTCAGAGGGGGCCTGGTGTGGCGGGGGGAAGAAGGATGAGGCAGCAACGTGTTGAGAGAGGCAAATGTGTATCTTGGACGTGCTGCGGCTTGTGGGCACTCGTTATCCTCACTGCTCAGCGACTAAACTGGCAACCAAAAAAGTCACTCACCGACATCACTGGGAAACTACATACATATTTTACAATTTTCTGTGCGATTGCCACTTGAGGCAGGTGCGGCTGGCATGGATACAAATCGAATCCTAGGTCGGGTCGGTTAACAAAGCTGCTGGAATTCGATTCTGGAATTATGTTCTCAAGTGCCGTGCCCGGTCTTTTAGCTAGCTAAACAATAACGCTAAGGCGGGTTCCAATCCCAGACTTCACCATAGATATTTTGTTATCTCAGATAACGAATAAATTTGGTGCTGTTCACACGTTGGGTTGCAATCTCTCTTTTGACAATAAACAAATCGAATAATGCCTAAAAGTACATTACAGGATTGGTACAGTTCCAATATATTTTACTCAGTTTTTAATTTGATAATAATATTAGCTCAAAAAACTGTTAGTGCTTTCTGCATTAAAGTTAATCCATGAAATTTTCCTTTTTTATGCTCTGACGATTGTCAGTCATTATTGCACGAGACCTATTAATCGTTGCTTAAGTTTAACTTAACATTGTAAGTCTAAAATTCATGAAAACAAAACATAGGAGACATCTATTTTGAGTTAAATACTCGTACGGCCTAATAAAAATGTGCGTTATATAGATATATCTATGTTAAGCGTGCTTTAATATATACCTATAGTCTTAATACTTCACATACAAATTTGCTGATATTTGGCTGACATATTGAGAGATTAGCTTTTTGAATGTATTTGTAATCAATGTATGGCTTAATAAATAAATAAAATAATTTTATAAGGTTATTATAAATACCATATGTACAATGTCCCGTGATTAGAAGCTCTAGTATATTAGTATATTGCAGGCTCCTCTTTTCGTGTTTTAATTTAACATGTGTTAAATTTTTTATGTTTACAAAATAAAGATAATTTAGTTTAAAACCTTTATGTATATATTACTTTTCGTGTATATGATAAACTATTTAGTTTGTTGAGGAAAATACAGAGAGATGGACAAATGTTTTTCAAGCAGCTAATTCAAGTATTAATTAATGTAATTAATTGCTGTTAAAACCTGTTGCACAAACCTCAATTACAGCCACAGCGCTGAATTGAAAAGCACGTAATATTTGGGTAATATTTGGCCCTAGACTAGTATTTAATATACACAGTTATCTATATTTACGAATCTCAACGGTGGCCATGGCTGTTTATTAATGAAGCTTCCTGGCTGACTTCAACGCCCCATTCCACAAGAATCACCTCTTCCACCCGCTGAACGGACCGCAACAACTTTAGCAACAAAAAGTCCAATAAAGGGAGAAGAAAACAAAAAAAAATTAAGAAAAGAACAGCCAAAGCGAAAGTGAAGTGCATAAATTTTACACCTAATTAAAAAGTAAATGTTCTTTTATGCAAATCAAGTTGTAACCAAATAAATTACCCCACCGAGGACGACAGTGCGGCGGGGCGGGATGGGCGCCAAAAGAGATCGAAAGAGAGCAGCAAATCCGTGAAAAAACACACACACATACAAACGTTAAGGCTAACAACAGATACAAGATACAAGCAGAGAGTTGTGGCCTTTGGTCTCAAGTTGAATGCGATGCGAAAGTGAAAATAACACACACACACACACACACACAATCACACCATCACACACATAAACAAGTTATGGAAGATGGCGGCATCTCAGCTCGACAGCGTGTTAATCACACTTAATCTCATTTTTATTTCTGGGTCAGCATCTTTATTTATTTATTTTATTTTATTTTTTTGTTGCTTTTTTGTTTTGTTTTTGCCGCTGCTGTTGTATCCCTTCCCCCCGTTTTTGGGTCTCTGTCTGCGTCGTGGTGGCTGCTCTCGCATGCAAAGCAAAGCAAAACTAGGCGCACCGCCGCCACCCACGTGGCCGCCACGCCGTAAATATCCTTGACAAATCTTTTTGCCCTTTCGGCGCGCGAAGCGCAAATAAAAAGACATTAATTCGTTGTCGTTGTCCTTGTGGGTGAGCAGCGCACTTGGCGCTGCCCAAGCCAGGACACTGTGCGCTTTCTTAGCTTCTGGCTCAGGTGGCGTTCCAGTCGCCGCCGATCCCGACGCCGTCGCCGTCGACGTCGTCTTTTTCTCCCGTTTTTTATAGCCAGGTAATTTACGTAACGAACCTGACACTTTCTAATTTATAGCATCAGGCGGCGGCGGCAGCAGCGGCGGCGTCTGCGCCGCGCCATGGCCACGGCTGCTGCACGCTGACAATGGAGGCAAAGCCGAGATGATGATGATAATGATGTAGATGGCGCTGCTGTTGCTGCTGATGATGATGATGATTAAATGATGATGGCGATGCGAAACGGCGATAGTCTAGCCGCCCGCCATTTCCATTTGTGCCGTTAACCGCGTGAACTTAACAGCTGCAGGGGACAAAGTGTCGTGGCTGGAGGGGAGGGGAGGGGAGGGGAGGGGCGGGGTCACAGCAGCGGGGCAGCCGCAAAGGTGCCGCTAGAGCTGTTGCCTTCAGGGGTCAGCCTGCCAGTTGACGGGGATTTGCGGAGGTCGAGTGGCAATTGCACTATGAAGGGGATTACAATAATTTGAATAATTAAAGAAGCGTCCAAGATCGATTTAACGATGTGCGTGTCGCAGCACCGAGCTCATGCTATCATGGCAGTTTGCTTTTGTGTGACATGACATTGAACAGTTATTAGAAATGCATTCATCCCAAAATGCTCAAAATCTTGAATTTTTTAGTTACCTCGTATAATATTTGTCCAGTTCTTAAATTCAATTATATTATTAAGTCTAGGAAAAAATACTTTGGTCTTATATTATAATTTTTTTATTTGCACACATTTTGCTTCTCGATCTCGATCTGATCTCAGCAGAGAAAACTTACTTTGTATATACATTTTAGCGATGAATCCGTGATTGGACTTTACTTAAAATAGCTATGCACTAGCCGTATTTTATCTATAAAATCAACCCAATCTTATTTTTATTACTTGGCATTTAAGCAAGAAATAAATAAATAAAATATAATACAAAAATACTCGATTATACTTGCTTTAAATCTATCAAAGGGCGCTTACAGCAGTAACGGCACTTTTTCATCCCAACACAGGGCAGCAGTTATGGGCAAGGACGCTGAAAAAAGTTTGGGCCGGGCACAGCTGAAAAAAGTGCGGTAAAGGCCACCCAAATCCTCACCTAATATGCAAATTTAATGAAGTAATTCAAAGGGTCAAAAAGGTACAGTGGGTGCGGGGCTCTTCAGCTGGGGAATGAGTGTGTTAGGGCGAGCATTTCATTTTAATTTAGTAGCCACTGTTTGGTCGACACCTTCACACACACGCACACACACACACAAACACGCACACACATACGCGCGCGCACACACAGAGGAGGGCACACACAGCTGAAATAATTCACGCAATTTGCCACACATTTTGGCCGGCAGCCGGGCCCGGGCCCAACCAAACTCAAAGCAACTTTGCCTGTCGGTTAATTAATAAAATTACCTCTGTCGCAGCTCTATACTTTTTTAGTGTCGCCTTTCCGGCATTCAGGACGCTCCAGGAGCACGCTCGATTCCCCGAGAATTCTCCGCAACGTGCATTCAGCTCTGGAGACAATGGGTCAGCAGGTGGCCAGTGCGGTGCCTACCGAAAAATATACAAAGAGCATCGGCAAAACGACGCCAAAATAGAAATTAAGAGTTAATTGCGTTGCTATTAAATTTAATTGTCGCGCTGCGTTCATCACTCCCCACACAATAAAGAGAAAAAAAACAAAAAAAAAAAAAATTGAAAAAAACAGGCAAGCAACGTGGCCAGAAGCGATGCATTAAGATGAATGTGTGCTGAGTGTGAATGAAATGAATGGCGAAAGCACTCATACATATAGATCTGTATGATGATGCGAGTAAAAGGTTCAACGGTATTTAAGGCCCGGCGGAGTTAAGATTGAAAAATACATTTGTTATGTCCAAGAATTAAATCGACGGACATTTAAACTGAAATTAAATTACCAAACTTGCAGACCTAAACATTTCCAGCTCTTAGCGCAAACTATTGTAGTTCAACAACTTTAAGTTGCATTATAATGACAAAATATTCATATTTTAAGAAATATGAAGTTCTCAAAACTTAAAACTTTTTCTGAAAGAAAATACAAAACGGAATCAGATTTTCAAACTTCTTTTTTTAATTATTAAGCTTGAATTTGAAGATGATCTATTTTGATGTTGACAACTTTTATAAAGATTCGGGTTTGATTTAAAAACAAAAAAAGTGGAATATGCCCAAAAATGACAGTGCATTTTATTATCGGATAAGTTAATTAACGGCTAAAATTACAAATGTGGCCACATTTGCGTGGTGCACGGGTCTTTTGTTGCGACTTCTCGTGATTGACATGCCAACAATTATGATAATGTGATGTGCACATGACAAACGAGGAATTCATACGCCATGTTGGCCCGAAATGATGGTGTGAACATGTGCAAACATGGCCGTCTCCCGCGGCAGTGGCAAGTCTGCAAGGACATGTTGCTTGCGGGGGCCACGCTAACGGAAAACACGGTGCCCCTCGTGTATGCAACATAATTGAAAGCTGCATGCGTCAACATAATTTTCTGACAACTTTAGTTAAGCATGTAAATTAAGTTAAAAATAACGATGACATTGGTTACATAAGCGCAAATGCATGCACAAACTGCAGCAAAGCTGAGCAAAGCGGAGTGGCGTGGCGTGGCGTGGCGTGGAGTGGAGCGGAGCAAAGCTAAGCCCGGCCCTGCCATGTCGAGCCTCGGTCGGGCTGAGGCATGCCACAGTCGCAGCACTGGCTGTTTGCCCGACCCTCTGTCGGCCGTCACGTTGCGCATTTTTCTGGCACGGCTGCTCGTAATTGGAGCGTGGAATATCACTCTTCATGTTATGACATTTTTTCGCCAACAGCGAATTAATTGTGCACGGCAAATAATTTTTGGTTAAACATCCAGACCGAATGAAAATAGTCTAACACCAAACTCTGATATGGATGAAATATGAAGTATAAATGATAACATCATTGCATTGTTTTTCTTTTCTTTTGTTTTTGTGATATGAAAACTCATGCTCAATAAAAGCTCGTCGGCAAATACTTTAATACTTTTATAACAATCGAAATGATGTGATTTCGCTTTTAATCGGAACACAATATAAAAACTTATAAGCATAAGTTAAAGCTTTTAAAGTTTTCACATTTTATTATTCTACGATATAGTTTTCAGATCTAACAAGGCAAAGTCAAAGCTTATTAAATCTAACACCAATTTTATATTGCAAATTCTATTGAGTTTCCATAAAAAGCTGCACAAATTGCTAGCAGTGCATTATCTTGCCTTCTGTGTGTGTGTGTGTGTGTGTGTGTGTGTGACTGTGCTGCAGTGTTGTGGTTGCCGCAGCAACTACCTGCCTGTGGTAGCGCACACACATCGACTTTTGCACCGCCCCCAACCCCAACCCTCCCCCCACCCCTGCAGCTGGAGCAAAGTGAGCGGCGCAATATGCAAAGCAAACCGTTAAGCAGCAAAAGAAACCGACGCCAAGGTTACCAGCGCTACCCACCCATGTCTTTCAAACGTATATGCTGTATACACACACTCAAACACCTACACAACACACGCGCACACACACTGCTCTATAGACGCTGGTCGCAAGGCTAAGACAAAGCATATAACGGCATGCTCACATTTTCTTGGCTGGCTGCGCTGTCTTTTGGTTGCGAGGCTGCATGTGGCAGACGCATCTAAAAGACATGCCGTACGTTGCAAGTAAATGCAAAAATATGAAAATATGAATAATAGAAAAACAAAAGAAGAAAAACAACGGATGAGAAATGCTTGCTCGTTAGGCTTTGGAAGCCAAGGAAAAAGAAACTTGTTTGGCAGTCGGATTGCTTGAAATACATATTCAGTAATGTGAACGTGGTGTTCTGCGGTCACACTGTGCGTATGCTTAATATGAAAAATAAATTGACTCGACAGGACACTTAGTGTCCCCAACCATTGTCAGTCGCCTAATGTCCTCGCAGCGCATCCCTATTTAAAGTGATTAAAGACCTGGACTTTCTCACAAACCTGCCAAAAAACACAATAAAAGCTGAAAATCCGGACAGCCATCGAAGCTATCGCCAACACATCGCCACGCTCCATGGCCATTGACTTCATTGTCATTATCATTTTCGTTGTGATTCTCATCGGTAGCGTCATGGATGGCAAACAACTTTTGTGTTAGCCATTGAAGTATACTTCGCACCTACCCCCACCCTCACCCCCGCTGCCATCGGCACCTCCGGCCACAAGCGTCTCCTGTCCACAGTAACAACGACAACGAGAACGGCAACAACAACAACAACGGCACGGGGCACAACTGTTTTTAACGAGAACGCCCACAATGCCCGTAAAGTGCTTCATATTACGCCACTAATTGCATAATTTCGTTGCCATTTTTATTAGTCTCTCAGTGCGATGCTCCCGCCTTTGATGTCGCCAGCAGAGCAGTCGCCAGAGCAGTCGCCAGAGCATTCAACAGACCATCGACCATCGAGCATTTACCATTTGCCAGCTACCCCCTGTTGGCCCTGCCCATAACATGCACGGGGTTGAGTGTGGGGGTGGGCGTGGGGGCAGGGATTGGTGGCTCTTTCCGTGCCATTTGAGTTGGACGCGAGTTCGACTGGCCAAGCGAAATGTGAATAGTCGCCCACAACTGTCATTAGATTATTATAAAACAGGAGTATTTATTGCATAACATGTACAGACCCCAACTCGTCCACTAGCGCATCTAATGTCTTTGGATTGTCAGCGAATTCAGTTGGCTTCGGTTCGATTCGGTTGACTAAAGATCTAGAGATGTACAAACGAATGCACTTGAAGTGGTTACAAGGCATTCACTTTTCCACAGTTGGACTTGGGCCAAAACAGTCAGCAACTTGTAATAGAATGCGGCTTTCTTCCTTCACTTAACACGGCTCCTAACATTTTAATGATTCAACTGATTTCAGTTTAATAGTCATCCCGTTTGGTTTTGCGTCAAAACTTAATGCATTTCACAAAATAACAATATATATTGCGAATTTCCACACTATTTTTGAAAGTTTACACATTAACTGTAAGCTTTAATTTATCCCGTGTATTAAAATGAGGGTGAGACAGTTTCCCAGGAAACAAAAAAGGCCTTATTGGTAAGTGGTAATTTTATATATATAATTTTAATAAGTATTTAACCCTTGGTAATAGTAAAAGCTTTGTTAAAATTTAAGGGCTATTTGCATCTTAGAGCGATCCTTTAAAAGCAGAGCCTGTAGCACCACATACTTAAATGTCCCACTGGGATAACTGTGTCAAAACCAAAAGTTCCTGGAAAATCATTTTGTGCTTGTTTTTGTCACTTTTAAATGCACATGTTTGAATTTATTTAAAGCAATTTTAAAATTGACTTAATTAATTTCTTTGAACAGCTATTGAAGCTGGCTTTTATGTATGTATATATATACGTATATGTATATTACTAGAAAATAATTTAGTTTCAATATATTTCAAATACACTCACATGTTGTTCTTTTATATTTAAAAGTCCCGCAGTGAATAGCTGATTAAGTAGAATTGCTTGAAATTGAAACGCCTGGAGCCAAGTGTAGGGCACATCTCTGGCTGAATGTAAATTGAATTGAAATTTCTTTGCTGTGTTCTAACCCGCCCCCCCCCTTCCGCCCACAATGCTGATGGGTATGCGCATATAAATGTCTGTTTGTATTTGGTTCTTGGTGCAAGTCTTGCTCGATTAAACAGAAGTTTTCAATGAAAATTGAAATGGTAGTTTGAAGGGTAGGAGGAATTGGAAATGCGAATGGTAAGCCATATTTTATGGACGCTTAATAACCATTTTCTGCCAACGAGTTCTTTTTACCAGTGCGCCATTGTCCGGATAATCCGAAGTGTTTTTAAGGCATCGCTCCGGATTGGGGCACTGGCTATATGCCATATGGCATACAGCCTAGATTTTACCTGACAGATTTAATGGGTGCAAAATTCTGCTTGCCATATTATGGCCATATTGTTCGTGTTGTTCTTCTGCCTGTTGCAGTTGCATTTATCCTTGTTGCTATTGAGGACTTTGCAGTATCCGCATCCTTTGTTGGGCATTTCAAGTTCTGCTGCTGGCTCGCACACCCTACCTTTGGCAGTACACAACCAGCCGAGTTGGAAGCAGATACACATGCACACACACATGCATACTCACACAAACAAACATTGGCAATGGATATATCCGTGTGTACTCGTAACTTTAGCTATGAGTTTGAATTCAATGCAGGGCAAGCGATACAGCTTCAGCTTGTCAATGCTGTGTGTGTGTGTGTGCTTGTGAATAAAGTTGTTTAAATTACGCAAGGGTTCATTAGGCAGCGGAAATATTACGTTGAGCGTCAACGCACGGATGCGCCGTGTCCAAGGCTTGAGCTACGCAGTTTCCGAATCAAAATTATTGTGAACACAAATTACAATATTTTTAAAATCGCTTTCTAACTAGGCTGATAGACAGAACACTCAAGCTGACATGATCTTAACACCATATTTGAATTTTGAATAGTGCTTAATTGTTGTGATTTAAGTTTAATAAATAATACATTTTAAAGGAAATTTCTTTTATTTACATTATTTTATAGTTTCTGAGTGTTTTGTTTTTATTAAATATTACACATAAATGAATACATTTTTTACATTAATTATATTGTAAAATATATTCTATGAAAAACATATCTGAATCAGAAGCTCACAAAATATTATGAATTAATTTTTTGGCAGTTAAAAACGTCTCAACACCTTTAATAGCCGCATCCAATTATTTGCCTATAAGCTCAGGTCACGAATGTTTGTCAACTAATTGAAATGGGGTTGCCGAGGACCCTGAATCGCCTGTTTTATGACCTTGTGCCCGTGCTCAGTCGCGGCAATAAATGAAAAGCCGCACTTTTCCGCTCAATTCAACAAAATGCCGCATTTCCTGCACCTACGTACGTGCTCGGCCAGTGCTAAGTCTCCAGTACGAGACACGAGACACAACAAGAGTGAGCAAAAGAGAGGGAGAGGCAGAGAGAGGGAGAGGGAGCGCATATGCCGAGATTACGCATGCAGCAATGCATGAAGTTTAAAAAGTTTCAAGCCCATAAGCCACAATGGCCACGTCTCTCCAGGCTTGACATTTATTATCTGCTGGTTTGGCCCAAAATGAAGTTGCGGCCGCTTTCGTCTTCCAAACGTTGCCACATACGCACACACACGCACACACACGCACACGCACACACACCCACACATGGAGGAGACGTGCAGAAATAGGAAGGTTGGCAGGGTGAGGGGCAGGAGCAAGGAGCGGAGCTGACATCCCGTCGCTGCTCGTTTGCGGTCGACGCCGTCGTCGACGGCATTTGCATGCCCGGCTGGCCATTTAACGTGTCCGTGCCCGTGTCCGTGTCGTTGAGCTGAGTTGGAGGTGTAGAGGCGTGGTCGTGGCCCTTTGATTCCGTTGGGCAAAACTCTGCTGCTCCTCGTTACTCCTGCGCTTGGCCGCCTATTTCAGAGTCCGCACACGTTTTTCGTAAATGTGAATTTTTCGCTAAATGTTTTGTAAATGTTTCCGTTCCCAACTTTATAATTAGTTGGCATGAGGGCGGCGCAAAAGAAAACGCAGCGTCGCATCACATCGTATCGCAACGCGACGCGACGCGACGCATTGCAGCGCAGCAGGAAGCGGAAAAACGAAAGAAAGCACTGCGGAAATTATGTAAGTTAAACGGCTGCCACAGCCCGCAGTCGAGGGTCACCAGCACGCAGCTAGTGTCGACCCAACGTAGCGCCATGTCAGACGCTTGCCTCTGATTACGAGCCAAGTGCAGATCCAGCTCCAGCGTCAGCATTCAGATAAGTGCCTGCATAGACTACACGAATACGTGACCCACATGGCACCACGAGAAACGCACATCTCCATTGGTTTATATTGTACTCCACAGAAGCCTTTGGGATGAATGCAGAATAAACGGACCTCCGATTAACAAGATTTTAATTAAAACCCACCATGGCATGCTGTTATAATGCAGATAGACGATTTTAAACAATTATAACTGATATTATATATATACATATGTCGTGAATTCTGTTTAATTGCTCAAAAAATTAAAAAGTATTCAAAAGATTCGGTTAACTTTTTTAAAATTTTCTACTATATACTAAAAGTTGTAGTATTAAACTAAATTTTTACAAAAATTACAATTTGCCTTTTGTTTGATTTTTTTAAATTTTTTACAAAAGAAAAAAATGAATACATAGTATTTAAAAAAGTGGCCACGTCGAAATGAAAATGGGTAAAAAGTGTATAATGGCAAATGCTTGGTAGAAGGAGTCGCCCCATAATATATATTCTTGGCAGAACAAGAATATTTCTGTTATGGGATAAATCCCCCCGCCCCTAGTCTCCCCAAATATGAAAAAACACAATTAAACTACTACAGCCTTCGTTTTGTTTTGAACATAGATTTGATTGTTCTCTTTAAGTCCTGAAAATCCCAAAATTTCCATACTCCTAGTTTGGAAGTTATTCAAGAATTTAGTTTTTATAGTGGGGCGGCCACGTGCTTGTGTGTGTGTATGTGTGATTTTGAGTATGTATGTCTGAAACCAAGGGCGTTAAAATGTGTGTAACGACAGTTCGCAGATGGGAGCAGGGTATCTACTAGTCGAGTACTCCCGACTAGAACTATCTTATTTCTTACTATTTTTTATTTAAATTTATATATACTATTATTTTAATTATTTAAAGTGTAGGATATAGTTAATTAGCACTGGCTGCTATGGCCGAATTCCATACACTAGCCTGGGATTCGAACCCGAAATTTATATCTAACCTTTGTCAGGTACCAAGAAAATATGTTTTCGGCTTCATACAAAATATAAAAATATTTGCTTAAATTAGACTAAAACTTGAATTATACAGTCAAAAGTTTGAATTTCACTGGAATTGTAGATAAGTTATTTTATTTTTTGGCTGAGTGCAGTCGACTCAAAGAAACCGCAGCAATACCATCACTACCTCTAAATAATAAAGACCCGCCTTTGCAGGCTGTCGCTGCTTTGTGTGCGCCCAGAAGTGGTTCGGGGGGCGGGGGCGGGGAGGTGAATGCCTTCGAGGCTGTTTAATTAGATTTTCAGCGGAGATGTGCGCGGCGTGATTGAGAATTGAGCATTCAGTCGCAGCTGAGCGAGTCACGCAACCTGCGCCCCGGCGCCTCCAATGGAAGTTTTAATTAAAAGCAACTACACGAGTAGCTGCCTCGCATTGGTCCAACAAATGCATCCATGTTGCTTCAGCTACGCATTTGCAGCACCTGCCGCCGCAGCCGGCGACTTATTAGACGCTGTCAGCGTTATGTTAATTAGCTAGCGCAACCCACAAAATGTCACCGCAAATCAATCAGGCTACGCTTCCCAGCCCAAGCTAATCCAGGCCGTTTTTTTGCCGGCCTAGCAAAAAAAAATTAAACGTGTCGGGGACAGCAAATTAACGGCACAGCCACCCAACGCATGTTGATTGGCATAATCAGCGCAAGGGACGACAGTCCGCCCAATTTCAATGCAAATTTTCAGCCGTCGCGTTCAAAACTATGCAAAAAGAAAAAATTAAATTTTACCAAAATTTCCAACCAGGTTTAAAAATATATCCTCCTCGTTAGTGCTTTCTTTTTCTGCCGAGGGCAGGTTGCCAAGGTTATTTGCTTATTGCATAACACACTTCACAGCTGCCCAAGGGTCAGGCGAGCTGTTCAACTTTTAAATTGGTTATGGACCAGTATCAAGTTTTATCAATTAAATTATGCATCATTATTATGTTTTAAATATAGATTAAAGCAAAGATATACACATGTACAGATACAAGATGCAGATATGTGTAAGAACATATATGTGCAACTACATTTAAAACAAGAAATGTAGATACAAAAATGCAGATGCAAGTTCACAAACAGAAACAAAATGTAGATACAGATAGATGCTGATACAGATAAAAAAACAGATAAAGATAAATATATAGATACAGATACAAGTACAGATACATATTCAGAAATATACAGATACATATATAGATAGAGATAAGTATACAGATGCAAAGACAGATATAGATATACAGATAAAGATACAGATACAGGCACAAAAGCAGATACAGAAATATACAGATACAGATATACAGATACATATGGAGACACAGAAACATATAAAAATAGATGGGCGCTTGGCAAGTGCCACCGACAGTGGCAAGTGAGGCAACCATTGGTGCAACATCTGCTGGCGAAATGACAAAACGGAAAAGGGCCGGGAAAGAGGACCGCCTAGTCCGCACCAGGACGCTACTGTTTGAGGTGACGAAAGCAGCGTGGGGAAATCTGGAGTTCCCACTTCCAAGAGCGCCTGAATGAAGTGAGACAAGAACAGCGCGGCGCAAAACAACACTTTGACTTGTTTTTAATATACCCTGTAATCAGTGCGAATGAATAAAAAAGGGTATTATGGCTGTCTGCAAATGTTTGTTTAGGCATAAGTAGTCATCTCCGACACCATCAGTATCAATAGCAGCATACTTAAATGGGAATATAATTTCCGGTATTCTATACACGATTTGAGGTACAGCATTGGCTATATTGATACACTTTATTTCTATGAATACATTCGTTCTGGGCATCGACCATAAGGGTTCAATAATAAATTATATTTAAAAATACACCTGGTTTTCTTTTTACACGAATATTTTTCGAGCATTTGAAATAACACGCTTTAAATAGTGGACATTTTTCTCCTTCTACACGAAGTGTTTAGAATTAACACGATTTTAAATATTATTTGTATGCATTTTTGATGTTCTATGAATTTCTTTAGTCTCACCTGTCACAAACTATATACAAATAATACAATTCGCATTATACTTAATTATCAACAAAGAAAAATAGAGATAATAATAGAGAAATCATGATGATCAAAATGATGAACAAAATAATTTTAGCGTGAGCAATGATATTTCAATCTTACTAAATTTTATATTTATATTAGTTTTATTTTATTTTTTGTTGTATATTTATGCATGTTTTTATATATAATACATTTAAAGAGTTAAAACATTTAGGCTTAAAAATAAATTCTCAACTTAAGTCTAATAAGAATTTTAAAAACTGTTTATTGTACCTATAAGTTGTTTTTTTTAGGTATATCGTGTAAAAAGAGAATTAGGAATAGCATTATACCAAAAGTATGCCTTAAAGTGTGGCAATTGCGGGCATGAAGCGCAAGTTGAAATGTTGAGAATTAAAAAATTCCGCCAGTTTCCGCTAGTTTCCCAACAGAAGCAGCGCCCCAAGCGTGGAGATGGGTGCGCCGGAGTGTGCTGATGAGGAAGCGGAAATGGAACAAGAGCGGAAATGCCGTCTAGAGGCACAGCAGCTGTCCGAGCTGCTTGAAACTCGAGCTGCAATTGAAGTTCAAAGGTGCTTATGGAAACGTTTACCGCTGCCGGCTGAAGGTCAAAAAGTTGCTGCATGAACGCTTCACTTGGCCACACACCTTTGCAGCTAACCGCAGGGGCGTGGCACCGTTCAAAACTTTAAGGCCTGTCGCCCCTGATCCTCCAGCTGGCAAGGCAAACGGGAAAAATCGAGCCCTGACAGGCAACAACCGATAACTAACAAGTAACAACTAACAACTGCCACGGCCTGTGCCGGGTCTAATGTGTCGCTCCAGGACACCAAAATGGATGCGCGACATTATTAGCTATTTCGGCGGGCAGGCAGCAGGCAGACAACTGCAGAAGCTGCCAGCGAAGCAGACAGCAAAGCGGCTGCTGCATAGTTTGCCATTGCTGGCAACAACCAGCAATACACAACACGCACAGCAGCAACATTGACAACGCCGTGTTTATATGCACCATTGACAACTTGGCGTGACGCGAGTGATGCCAAACTGCAGCAGCAGCAGCAGCAGCAAACTGCAACAGCAGTTGCTCGTTACCATCAGCATTCCCATTACCAATATTGCTGCTGCTGCTGCTGCTGCTGCTGATGCTTCTGTTCACAAGCAAGTCATAAAAGTTTTCTGGCTTAGAATGTCGGCTTTCTGGGGTGTGGCATGCAGCTAACTTCAGCGGCCACGTGTGCCAGCTAAAAATCCCGAAATGAAATGCAAAATACTAAATACACTACAACAAATCGGGGCACGAAACGAACCTCGCTTCTAGCATGACGAATTTAATTTAAGAACTAGACATTAACACTTGAGTTAAAAAATAAATTGCATTATGAATTTGTTGAACTCGCCAATTTGGAAAAAAAAATTTTTTCCAATTCTACATTCTATATATAATTTGTTCAAAGCCTTACGGGCGTAGTCTCAGACAGAAATATTACAAAGTAAGTTTATCGATCAATATCTGTATCTAACATTTATAATAAAAATATATATTATATAAAAAAATATATATATAAAAAGTGTTCAAATATTTATATATAAATCTAGAAAATATATCATGTAAATGAGTATACTTACGTTTAAGGTACAAATCACTCCAAAGTTTTCGTTTATATTGGACATATAAATAATAATGCGCAAATAAAAATAAACAAAAAAATTTATTTTTTTTCTTAAATTTTAAAATTTCATTTGAAAATAATTCCAATTTCTTTCGTTTTTCAGAGCGATTCCTATCAAACGAAAATCCTGAGCCAAGTTCACAGATACTTTAGCATGTTTGTAGCGGGTCCTGTGACACATCCTGACAGTTCGCTGCGTGCAGTCCGTGGAGCGGAGCATCTCAGAGAGGAGCTGCTTTGCATAAAACTGCCGGAGCCTTTGCAGGATATTCTAGCATCTTTGTCAGTCTCGCTGCTAGAATTTGTGTCCGTGTGTGTGTGTGTGTGCGTGCGTGCGTGTGTAGGTGTGACTATATTACATTTTATGTCAAATGCGCACGCTTTCAATATTGACAGACGCCAGCATTGCACAAGCAGGAGACACGGAAACGGATGGGGACACCACCTGTTCCGTGTCCGGGTTCGGGGTTGCGTCGGCATGTCAAGCTAATGTTAACTTATTTTCGTATTTTGGCATACCTTGCAGCATGCCGGAAGTGCAACAGACAGAGGGGCCACCCCTCACACCCCGCTCAGAGCCACAGCCCGCCCAGCTGGCAGTCAAACTTATTTTCAAATAAGGAACACAATTTTCGTAGACAAGCAGCAGTGGGCGGCCAGTTGACACGCCCACCGGCTGGAGCAGCAAGGCTTTTTAATATAGCATCTGGCTTAGAAAGGCTCCCCAACGGGCTTAATGGTCAGCTGATGGACCTGCACATGCGGAGGCGTGGCCAGGGCGTACATAATGCCAGCCGATATATCCTCCGGCTGCAGCATGGGCAGATTATTGTAATCGCCGGGCAGAATGTCCGTTTTGGTCACGCCGGGACTGATGCTCTGCAAGCACACAAATTCGGATTAGTAATGGCATGGCATGGCGACGGCCACCGCTCTACGCACCGTTACTTTAATCTGCGTCTTCAGGCCGTGCAGCTCCTGGCGCATTATCTCCAGCAGCGCGCTGATGCCGTGCTTCGAGACCGGATACATGTTGAGGGTCTGCAGCTCCTCGCTGGGCGGATGGATGATATGGTGACCGGTTAGGCTATTCATGAGCACCACATGGCCGGCCACCTGGCGCTGCTGCATGGAGCGAAAGGCGCGCTGCGTGCAGTAGACCACGCCCATCAGATTCACCTGCAGCACATGCTGCAGCTGATCCACCTGCATGGTCAGCAGCTGGCCGGAGTAGAGCAGGCCAGCATTATTCACCAGTATATCGATGCCGCCCAGATGCTCCTCAATCCAGTCGAAGGCGGCGGCCACCGACGCCTCCTCACCCACATCGCACTTGTGCGCGTGCAGACGTGACTGCAGCTCCTCCGGCAGCTGCTCCTTGAGCGCCTCAACGAGCTCAACGCGACGCGCCAGCCCGACAACAATGACACCGGCACGCACCAGATCCTTGGCCACGGCAGCACCAATGCCCGAACTGGCGCCGGTCACGACGGCCACACGATCCTGCCAGCGTTCCATTTGCTTCTCTTGGGGATTCTACCACAGTTCGTTTAGTTATCTGACTTTGTGCGCCGCTGAACGGAGCCACTTTACAACTGAGTCTCGTCCGCGGCGATGGCTTCATTATATTGGGCTGTCCGCGTGCCCAGCCCCGCCGGCCCGCCGGCCCGCAGACCCGCGGGTGTGCTAAGTTGAGTTCGCAATTGAATTTTTAATAGTTTTTGCTGCTGCTTCACGCCCACTTTCGCAGCTGAATAATTAAGCGGCCGTCGCTCAATTCGCCAGTTTGTCACTTGTTCATTCAATTAGGCATTTTGGACATATCATAAATATTTTGTGGCATTTTTCGAATTAGCCAAACAATGCCCATCCCCCCACACTCCCTTCGTAGCTCCAGCAAACGAAGCACATGCCAGTTTCGCGCATTTGACTATTTCGGGGTCATCCGAGCGTGGGGCACTTTGAATAGGCCGATCTAAAATAAACTACTGTGTGTTTATCTATTGATATTGAATATTTAAACTGGACTTTGGGGCGAGTGTCTGTTAGCCAATTCTATATACTAACAAAACGCTGACGAGCAGTGTTTTCTTGGTCTGGGTGCATCAACAAAGACTTGAATCACGGACCTGCCCTAAGATCGTTGTTGAAAAGAATTTTTTTGAAAATAGAAAAGAATTGTGTGCAGCACAAAAAAGCCAGGAGTTTTATATTTAAATTAACTACAAGGACTTTTAGTACGTTTCAAAAATTTCTATAATAAATATTAGACTCAAACAAGTAAGAACGTTGCAGTCGGGTGTAACCGCCTGCGCAATAATCGTTCAAAGTTAAATATCAGCTTTCAACCGTCAAAAATGGTTTTAATTATTATTATTTTTTTCAAAAAATTTAAATTTTTGCACGAGTACATATATCAATACAATATAATACCGTCGGAAAATTTCGTTCGTGCGCACAGACGGACGGACATTGCGAAAATCCAATATGCTCTGTTCACTTCGTGAACGAGTATAGAAAGCACTCAGTATAATAAACGTTGTAGTTAAATTAAAAACATTTTAGGCTAATTTTTAAGTGCGCAAATTCTTTAATAAGTATTTTGATTTAAATTTAAGAAGTAAGTTCTCATTTGAAACTAAGATCATTCCTTATTCATAGACCCAAATGCTCGTAAAATGTAAGAATAAAACTATATGAATTCCATATCGCGCGTACTGGAATTTAGGACAGCTCAGAGAAATCTGAGTGTGTAAATAAATTTTGGCATTTTAAAGGAGTTTTCCTCCTAATACAAAATAACGAACAAATTAGCTCATTGTTTATTCTTATGCAGAGAAATAGCTGACTAGTTTAGTAAAGGCCCCAGCACAGAATACACAAGATTGTAATAAATGTTAATTAAAACAGGTATTTATTACGTGTTCATGTTATGTTAAATATGAGTATAAGAAGCATGCAGCAAGAACAGAGCACTCACTGTAGCATAACGTTGTCTAATCGAACTCTGTAGAGAGAATGTTAGTGGAAAACCTGTAAGAAAGCAAAGCTGCAACTAAATCAGTTAACACTTTCCAAGCCGGAGTTTAACGTACGTTTAGCTCTTGGAAAGGCTAAAATGGATACGCACTCCTAGAAGGGTTCACCCATTGGCTTGATGGTTAGCTCGTGCACCTGGACGTGTGGTGGTGTTGCCAGGACGAACATGATGGCATTGGCCACATCGTCGGGCTGCAGCATGGGCAGACGTTTATAGGCCTGTGGCACCAGATCCGTGTCCACCAGGCCCGGGCTAATGCTCTAAATGAAAGCAAGCTCATGGGTCAGGCGGGAGAAGCTGTCGCAAACTGGGCGAGCTACTCACCGTGACCTTCACCTGGGTCTTGAGGTCCCGGAACTCCTGCCGGAAGAGCTCCGTCATGGCGGTCAGTGCGTGCTTCGTGGCCGCATACATGTTCAGCTCCTGGAGCGATCCGGGCAGCGGATTGAACAGATAGTGGCCCACGATGCTGTTGATCAGCACCACATGGCCGGGCTGGTCGCGTTGGCGCAGCGATTGGAAGGCGCGTTGTGTGCAGTAGACGACGCCCATGGTGTTCGTTTGGAGCACTTGCTGCACCGTGTCCAGGGACATGGTCACCAGCTGGCCACCGGACAGCTTGCCCGCATTGTTGACCAGGATGTCCGCGCCGCCCAGCTCCGCCTCGATCCAATCGAAGGCGGCGTTCACCGACTCCGCGCTCGTCACGTCGCACTGCCCGATGTGCAGCTGGGCGCGCTGTGGCTCGGGCAGCTGCTGACGCAGCTGCTCCAGCCGCTCCAGGCGACGGGCCAGGGCCACCACGACGACGCCCGCGGCGACCAGCTGCCTGCTGAGCACGGCTCCAATGCCCGAACTGGCGCCAGTCACCACAGCGATGCGATTCCGCCAACGTTCCATGCCAACGGTTGCCATCTGAATGCGCCTCAACTCGTTAGCCCAGCCAAATGAAAGCCCCCAGCCCACTCAGATGGCGGTTAGCCACTGGCGCAGTCAATTCTCGACGCACGTCCCCCGCCCCGCACGCATCGGTTTCCATTTGCGCAGAGCTCTCGGATTACCAGCTGCTGCACCGATTACATAAGCGCCCCACGGGTCTGCCCCGCTTTGAGATCACCTAGACCGCAGGCTCTGCTAGCTGCAGCGTAATCCGATTAACTAATGACATTCGTTGAAAGCAGCATCAAACGGGAGGCGAATTATGCGATATGGCAACTGGTTAGACAAAGTGCTCCTGAATTTGACCCTTTTGAAGGCTTTTGAAAACATTTCATTCTAATAGCTAATGTCATTAGACTACCTTTGCATATATTATAAAAGTTATATGAAAGTAAGTTATATAAAAAGTGCTGGCAAACGATATTGTCATACAAATGCATTTGTAGATTAGTGCTAAGAAAATAAATTGAAAACTTTGAATCTCAATTGAAATCGGAAGCGTATAAAGCTGTTTGCTACGCAGAGATACCCCGTCAGGGTATATATCAATTGTTCATTTAGTATTCCCTAATAGTTTATCGATTCGCTCTGTTTATTTACATGCAAACATATTTAAGTATGACCACAACAGAACGGCGAAGTTAAAGTAAACCCCAATGGAGCTCATATATCTTTTATAAGCAGATCCAAAAATATGCCACGACAGCCTGTCGGCTGTTTAGGGCAAACAGATGGCCGCCTGCAGGTCGATTTGTATTTAATAGCTTAATGGAAATTCCATGAAGAGAGAATACGTGTACAATACGAGTAGGGGGAGAGCTTCGAACAAGTTTGTCCCAGCTGCACACATGAAAAAAAAGAATGAAATAAAAAAAAACAAGAGCAAAAACAAAAGCTCAACAGCTGCTGAAAAGTTTTCTTTTGAAATATAAATAAAAATCAATTTGGGGCGCATTTTACAGCGCCGAAACTCAAATAAGAATACCGTAGACCCTAACGTAGTACGCCTTCAATCAAATGCCGGCAATAGTTAGCTAATGTTAAGGAAGAAACTCAACCAGCCCCCACATAACCGTCCACAACTCGCTGCCAAGCCCCCCCGTCCCGCCGCCCGATTGAGGCCTGCGTCAGAGCACACGTGTTATTTGCACACGTGTTTATGGAAATTGGGGAACGTATTTCAAGTTGAGCGTCAGCTCAAAGCGCCGTTTGTTTACACACAAAAACGAAAGAAAAATGTGCATGAAAATTCCACTGATTACGTATTTGAAGAGAGCGCAAAGAGCAGCGAGTGAAACCCTGCCTGACAAGTGGCCCATCCACAGCCGGGAAATCTCCTGCGCCGGCAAACTTGGAGCAAACACGGCTCTATTAGGCGCATTAAACGCACGGCTAGATGAGCCCACGGCCTGTTTCAGCGTGCGTGTGTCTGTGTGTGTGCGTGTGTGTGTGCGTGTGTGTGGGTAAGTATCCTATCTATACATCATAAGTTATGCTTACTTAACTGCCACTGGTCATAGTTCAATTTATACGAGTTTGAATGTGCATTTGCAGTTACATTTGCACATGCAAATTGGGCAAAGGGGCTCAGCGAACACCACATTTTGTAGGTAATGGACGGTTATGCTGTTTTTAGGAAACAACTTGACAATACCTAGAACCATTTACACTCGCCAAGTGAAAAGAGTATATTGGGTTTGTGCTACATACTCATGTATACCTTTTTTAGATGAAGTGCAAAGGTTTGTCGACTAGACAATTAGATAAGTTTAAAAGCTAGCTGCATAAAATTTTTTAGTAAAATTACTGATGATGAAATGTTTGTCTAATTTAAAGTATATATCTTTATCTGGTTAAAAGTCAGAAAATCCATATCTCCCACAATTTGGAGCTAGAATCATCAAATTTGGCAGAAAGAGTTCGGATGACCACCTCTAAAGATCGAGCCACGCCCACTTCCTACCTAAAATAATTAAGAGTGTTTTTACCTGTGCTAAGCTGTTGTACTGTCAAAAGGTATATTTTGTATTATAATGTTATCTTTCTAAATCATTTTTACTATAGCAGAAAAGATAAAGATAAAAATATGTATGTCAGTTTGCTGACCAATAGAAAGGGCATCGGTGCTTCGTTTTGACTAGTTTGACTTGTTTTGGGTTCTTCTTTTGATTGTCTGACGCATATAGTATGCATGTAAATACAAGCTTCTACAGGGCAGATGGGGCAGGTGGGGGAGGCGGGGGGCGCGGTGCACAGTCGCAGGAAGGCAACTGGAACAGCTGCTGCTGCTGGCAATAATTCAAATTTGCAGTTTTCTATGCTAATTCGTTTGATATTGCACAGAAGATGCCGCTCAGACGACAGCGAAGACCCTTTTAGCCGTCCACGAAAGAATATGCTACAAATTATGCATCCCTGCACATGTGTGCGTATGTGTGTGTGTGTGTGTGTAGGCTAAGAACATGTGCTGGAGGCAACAGCAGCAACGTCGACTGTAAGGGACACAGGCAGGAACACGCGCCATTTGCATTTACCAGGACCCTCGAAGGCGTCAAACGCAGTTGGCCTTATCGTGCGGGGGCGTTGGGGCGAGAGGGTCTGGGGGACTTGTCCGATTGTTGTTGCTGGGCAGACATTTGCAAAATGCTTGGTCCGTTGGCATTGCATAATTATGCGCGCATCTGGCCAAGTCAAAGGGGGTCAAAATCGCACTCGCCGGGAGCCCTTTAGGCTATATGGCCGCTTTATGCGTTCGGCCAGGCCCGATCGACTTTTATGGCCCGCCAGGTGAGGCACGGCGGTGCCGAGGCGGGGCCGGAACCACTTTCCGTTGTTATGGCGGCCGTAAAAATCGGCAAATCGCATCATGAGCGCTCACTACACATTGTTGCGCATAAACCGAGGCAGCACAGCGGCAATCGCAGCGCCGACTTTGTTGCCAATCGCTTCAGTCTTTTTGGATCTTTCCGCCATGCGTCCGATTTGCAAATGTTGACAGCGTTCTGGGCACAGGAAGCCGCATGATTGATTCGAATTTAATGCGCAATGGAATTTATTTTTCTGGCTCGCCAGTAATTAGTTTTAGTCGGTTGCCAACTGAGGAACAGGAATGCGGTTTTGTCATTTTCAGCCAGTTTATGATAGGTGCTTCCGCTACCAGATACAAATGCAATTGGCAACGTTTCAAGCCAATAAAAATGCAATTTAAATTCAGTTACCAAACAAAGAATACACATTTCGTACGGATTTTACGTTAATTTCAACTTTACTTCAACTTTAAAGGTTTTCTTGATTTCCCACATGATACTCAGAGCTGTTCATATACAATAAGAGTTTTTTTTAATAAGAATTATAAGAATATTATTATTAGTGCTAAAGTTATTTTGGGGGAACGGAACTGAAATATTTTGGCCCTTTGTATAGTATAGGTAAACCAACATACTAAATTCGGTTACTCTAGATCTTTTACCTCCTGAGATATGCCCAAAAGCCGTGTAAATAAACATTATTTATCGAATTTTGACGATAAAATGAAGTGGACTGATTCAGTAACTTAAAAAGCCAAACCTCCGACGGACATGGCTAAATCGGCTCGGATTTTAGATTTGATACAATCATGGCAAATGCACGCTTATAATAATATTAATAATATAAGTTTTGTTTCGCTTTTATCGATACCTTTAAGGAGCCATTTAATAAATTGTTGCTTCATTGGCATTCAATGGGAATCAATTGAAGTTTCCGCTTTCATGTGGCAGGCAACTTGACTGTGCTGCGTGTGCCTTCTGGCAAATGTCAGTCAATTTTTGGTAGATGATTATTGAATATTGAATATGGAATCGTTTGCTGTGGCCAGATGTCAAAATCTCATATTTGTAAACATCTTCATTTGTTCGGCGGCAGCTTGTGGCACTTATTCAACTCATTTATTGATTCATTCGTGACTCGTTTGTTTGTCAGCTCGCATATTCACAGGCACCCAGAGCGAGGGAGAGCGCACGTTCTAGGAGACAGATTGAATTGCCGAATTGAGCCCAGGGCCCACAATGGCAGCAATAAGCAAGTGAAGCATCCTTTGCCTCATCCACATCCACGTCTGCATCAACATTGCTGGATTTCGGCTTTTCGCCTCTGGCATTGGCTAACACAGTTACGCCCGATGCTGGAGCCTTCACAAAACTAACATTTTTGCTGCCCCCCGCCTTTCACCGGCACAAGTTGCAGCCGCACCTTTGACGCTCGGTGCCAGCTGGCCGACAGCTGGGTTTCGTCACGTGCAACCGATGTGGCAGCCTGGATGCTTGCCGATTTCAACAGAAAATAGTTAACAATTAAAGCTGGGGCCTTGCCTGTGGCACTGAGCTTTGCAGATTGAACAGATAATAAATTACCATTTTTAATCTGGCTGAATCTCTTTTCATGCTCTTTCACAAAGTGAAAAGAGTATACTGGGCTTGTGCACAGTCCGTCTTGCCGTCCGTCCGTCCATCTGTATGAACGCAATCTTCTTCGCCGCTATTGAAGCTAGAGAATTAAAATTTGGACATGACACGAAATATTTTCAAACAAATGACCTTCTCTAAATAGTCCACACTGGGGGCGTGGCAATGCGATAAAATTCATATATCTTGGGTGTAGGTAAACCCTAGGTAAATTTCGATCCAAAAATTGTCGTTTCGATATTTTTCCAAAATAACAATAATATTTAAAGATCTTAACGAAAGTAGCCAATCATATCGTACCAAAAATGAAAGAAAAATCTTAAATGATCAACATATTTCATACATATATATTTATTTTTATCTACTTTTAAATTGTGAATCAATTTGATATACTGTTAATCGAAAATGGAAAATATATATGCTATATTTTAAATGTTTCTTGAGGTCCTGGCTGGAATATTCATACTTATAAAAACGTACGAATTTCGACGACATCATCTTTTGCCCTTTACATTCCCTTGGCCCCCCACATAGAATTTTGTTTTATCCACTTAATGCTACAGCGAATCATTACGCATACGCCGTGTAGTTCATCAGGCGCTCAACTGGTAGATAAGGAGCACATATTTTGTAAGGCCGGCATTCAAGTGTCTGCACGGAGCAAACAATGCTCAAACAGAAATGATTAGCATTCAGCTCAGAGAGCCACAAACAGGCCACAAAGGCACGTCTCAGGCACTCTGTGGCCGGGATAGTTGTGCAGAGGAGCCAGCCATTTGGTGTGAGGTCAGCACTTGAGATGTTTGGACCAAAGTTGAGCACCATATTTTACGAGGATTGCAAGTGGTAAGTCCGTGCACATGTGCACTGATTGCAGCAGTCTTAGATGGTGGCTAGATGCTGCTGGGCTTAGGGGCAGCCACATGATAAACGGCTTAATGCTGCAGCCAAGAAGTGCTGGGCTCAGTGTTAATGAAAACAAGTTTTTGATTAAATTTTTAGGTTTTTCAATATTTATTTTCTCATTTGACTAGTTAATTTTCCACCATAATGCTTTTTGCGTCGGTTCTGTTCATAATAATCATTACTTTGCATTTAGTTCATCAGATAATACCATTTATGTATATGTATATTTAATATATAACATGTGAAAATTGTCTTTCAGAGGGGTTTGGGAAGGGGTCCTTTTTTTGTGTTGATTTTTCTTGCACTTTTCTGGTACATATCAGTATATATATATATATATATGTATATTATATATTATGTATATATAATAGTAAACGTAGGAAATTAAATAACATACAATACAATAAATGAGAAATTTTTGCTCATAATTCCTAGGGGCTCACAATATACATATAGGGGGCATTTATTTATATCATAATATTTATAGAAATATATGTATATTTGTATAGCATGATTCAATATGTCCACTTAGAGTCGTTTCAAAATAAGTTTTTCCTTTCTACTTGTTGTTCTTCTCTGTATATATGTGTATGTTTGTGTGTGTGTGTGTGTGTGTTTAAATGTATTAGCAATTATCAACGAAATAAGTAACAAAGTTTGGGATATATCCTGGCGGAGGGAGAGGGAGGAATATAAGTGAAACGAGGTTGGGCGACTTGAAATACGAGTATGTATATTCGTTTAACACTAAATTAACAAATCTATTATGCAATTTCAGCTATTAAACTCAATTAGTTATCAATATGAATGTATGTATATAGCTTTTGTATGTATGTTTATATATATATATATTTATGTTTTCTCATTTGTCTCTTTGTTTTTTGTTAGATTTCTTTATATATATGTATGTATGCATTTTAAACTTTTGCTTGATTTAACAAAGATGTTTTTCTATATTCATTTAGGTTACTTTTTTGTTTTTGTTCTTTGCATTCAAAGTTGCTTATGTATTTTAATATATGTATATATATATGTAAATATATATATATATATACATATATATATACACACATATATATATAATTTAGTTTGATTCACAACAATAACATTTGAATATGCATTTCCGTTTTGCTTGAAGTTAAATTTGAATTGAATTAATTTATAAATTTAAATCAATAGGCTTTTTAACGCTTAGTTTATTTTTACTTTGTTGTTTAAGTATACTATGGATAGCTTTACAGTTACAGTTTCAGTTAACTTAGTCGAACAACGCTGATTTAGGCCTGACGTCCATTAGTGTTGGAAACTGACCACGCTGCAGTGTTGGCAAACGCCTCGACGTACTCGCTGCATACGAATAATCCATTTATTTCAACTGTTTTGTTTTTTTCAGACGGTAACATATCAATTTAAACGTAGTTTTAAATATGTTTTTTTCCTCAGTGTATTAGAGTATAGGCATGTGTGTGTGTGGGTGTGGGTGTGTGGGTATTTGTGTTTATAAGTGTGTGCGTTAGCCGTCGCCTCTTTGCATGCACCTCATCCACTTGTCCCAGCTCTTGACGCGTTCCAGTTCCGAACAGGTTGACTTTTCGCCAGATTAGCTGCTTAGTAGATGCCGATGCTAATGCAGATGCTGATGCTGATGCCGATGTTGATGTTGATGTTGCCTGGGTTAACTGCTTCTTAAATCGTAGCTGAACGATGTTTTGCGAAATTGCTTTTCATTTCTAATGTCTTGTCACTTGCGCTTAGAGTATATAGTATATAGATGTATGTGTGTATCGCGTCCGTTTGGGGGTTATAGCTATGAACGTTCATTTGATTTATATGTTTAGACGTGTATTGTATATGTGGGTATATATGTGTGTATATGTATATTTATTTGGTTTTTCTTTTTCTTTTTCTTTTTTTTGTATGTTTTTAACCATTATTCCTATGCATATGTATGGGTTGACTTAACGCACGATCCGATGCGATCGTCTCGCTCGCTTGGTCGCTTGGTTAACATAGTTCATTATTAGAGAGGTGATTACATATAGGTAAATATAATGGTTAGTATGCGAAGACTCAACAGGACTCGAACACAGCTACAGACATACGTACATACATAGATACATGCATATATCTGTGAAAATACCTTTCCATTGACCAAGACCGTCCGCACTTGGAGATTCCCGTCGCCGCTCTTCACGTGTGGCTCTTCCTGTATTTATTGTCAACTAATCATTATTAAAGATATTCGAACTGCTCGCAGTGCACTCAATTGATTCAATCGAGTCCACTGGGAGCAAGCCGAATCAAATTATCATACGATGCGAACACGAAAGCGAACCAAATACCGGATGTCGGGGCCGGGTCCGGTCTCGAGGAATGCATATATAGCTACGGAAACTTGCGGGCAATTGGCGAACGCTTAGTTGGAGTCCGAATCCGAGTCGCTGGGTGGCACCGGCGAGGCAGCCGGCTTGGCGGCCACGGCGGCGGGCTCCTCGCGAATGGGTCGCGTTGCCGCCAGATACGCATTCGTGGACTCGCCGTGCGTGGTCTCGATGCCAACTCTGGGGAGGAACCGGACAGAGATAGGACAGGGATTAGACCAGATGGCAAAGAAGCTGGGTAACCTTCACTTACTTGTACTCGTGCCGTGCCAGATAGCGGACGTACTTCTCGGGCGGCTCGTCGGCGTCCGAGTCCTGCACGCTCACGGAGCGCACGGTGGTATGCGAGACCTGCGTGGCGGGCATTGTGAACTCCACGAATGCGTATGGCGCCAATTCGCTGGGTATTTGGTCGTACGAGGTGAGCGCCATGCGGCAGACCAGCTGATGTGTCGTGTAGGCACCTGCCGGGTATGGGTGTGGATGCTGAGCAGGATTCGCACTGGAGCTGGATGGCTGTCAACTTACCCTGGCCCTCCTTGGGCAGGCGCGGGCAGCGCCAGACGATGGCGCGATGGTGATGCTCGTACTTGGCCTGGCCGGAGGTCACCTCGATCAGCGACTCCTGCAGGGTGTCCACGGCGCCCAGAATGCGCTCAATGCCCTTGATCTTGCCCGTGCGTCGGTGAGCGGACTTCACGGAGCCATATCTGTGGGAATAGGGGGAATCAGTAGAGCCTAGGCAGCCGGGGAGCCACTGAGTCCGCGGGCCGTACCTGAAGTGCTTCTCCACGCGGAACAGGTAGATCCAGCACTCGGGTATGGGGAAACGCACGGAGACATCCTCGCAGGGTATCTGGCCCAGTTTGCGCGAGGTGAAGCCCGGCACGAGGATGTCGGCGCGCAGCTCCACCTTGTTGCCGGTGACGCACCAGGTGGCCTTCAGCTGCAGCGGAAGTTCGCGATTCTTGGGCGGACGCACGCGGAAGCGCAACAGCTCAATATAGTTGGCATCCGGCGGCTGGAACCTGCAGGATCGAGAGAGACTTAGTTTGTGTCGGCGCAGGACACGGCCGGAACACCTACTTGATGGTGCGCGTGCGCTCGTACTCCTGCTGATTGACGACGCTGTGGAACTCGACGGCCTCCAGGCGGATCCACTCCTCGGTGGCCACCGGGATGATGTCGTGGCGGCCGACCACCTCCTTGCCCTGGCGCCACATATCGTTGACGCCCAGCTCGATGGTGGGCATGCCCGTGAGGAAGGCCAGGAAGAAGAGCCGGACGCGCGCTATCTGCTTGAGTATCTTGCCCTCGTAGTCCTGCTCGACGGTGATCTCGTCGACGGCCGTCACCTGGACCTCCTCCATTTTGTAGGTGAGCGCGCGTTCGCGCAGCGCCGGCAGCTTGAAGAGCGCCTCCTCGATGCACACGGAGAACTGCTTCATGTCCTCGTAGTTCATGGTGCCGATCTTGAACAGCTGCGACGACTGCGGCGCGTGCTCCACGGGCAGGCCGAGCTTCTTGAGATCGCTGCCGAACTCCTTGACGCCCTCGTAGTCGCCGGCGATGGCGTACTGGGCGAACTTGGTCAGCTTGTTGGTGATGCGCTCCGCCTTGGTCACCTGGCCGGGCCGCACGCCCGGCCGCTCCTTGTAGAAGATGTACTGCAGCTTCATGGTGAAGATCTTGCCGAACTGATCGTACTGCTGGGCGCCGATCTCCGAGACCGAGTACGAGGGCTGCAGGGGCAGCTCCTGGAACGGCTGCTTGTCGCCGGGCTGGTTGAGCAGCTGCACCACCGGCACGTCGTTCTGCACCACCAGGCGCACGAAGATCTTCTTCCAGAAGCGCTGGCCGGTGATCTTCTTCTTGTTGGGCTGCCGCAGCTGCATCTCCCAGCCGGGGCCCACGTAGAGCAGCCGCGGGAACTCCTCCAGCGGCTGCGACACATCCTCGTCGTACAGCGGCGTCTGCGGCGTGTCCTGCGAGTCGGTGCGCTTAATGCCGCCCTCCGTGCCGCCCGGCGCCGGAAAGCCGCTCACATCCTCAAACGGATTGACGAGCGCCGCCGCCGGCGGCGGCGAGCTGCTCCGGCTCGCCTGATCGCTCACCGGCTGCACCACTGTGCGCGCCGGCGGCGGCGGCGGCGCCAGCTGCGGCGCCACGCCGGAGGCGCTCTCCACCTTGGGCCGGATGACCACGCTGAACTCCTTGTCCACGGACTCCACGGAATCGGCGCGCGCCGGCGCCTGCATCGCATAGAAATCGTCATCCTCGTTGCCGAAGCCGTCGTCCGCCGAGTTGAGCTCGCCGAACGCATTCGCCGTGGTCGTGGCCGAGCCGAAGGCGCTGTCGCCCCAGGCTGCAACAGAGATTGGGCCAGCGGGGTCAGGGAGCTCGATTTGGGTTCGATTCGGGTCTACTTACCATCGCCGCCAGTGGGTGTGATGGCGCCGGAGCCACCGCCGAAGCCGTCCAGGATGCTGATGTTGTCCTTCTTCACCGAATCGAACTTGGCCGAGAACGCGTCGAACTCGTCCGGCTCGGCGGCGAAGATGTTGCTCGCGTAGCTGGCGGCCACGGCCACGGCCACGGCCGGTGGGGGAACTGGTGGTGCGGCCCGTGGCTGAACCGGCGGCGGCGGCATCTCCGCCTCGGGCTCGTCCATGGCGAAGATGTTGCTGACGATGGGCGCCGGCGTGAATATCGGCTCGTCCTCGTCCTCGGGGCTGGCGAACGGATTGGCGGACAGCTGGCCGCTGGCCAGGCCGGGAAAGTCCAGGCCCGTGTCCATCTGCTCGGGCTCGTCGCTGCCCAGCTCCATGTTGGGCTGCATGGTGGCCGCCGACTCCGTCGGTGGGCTCTGGTCCGACTCGATGGCAAGCGGTTGCTCGAGCTCCGGCTGCTGCTGCACTGGCTCCGGTTCTGGTTGCGGCTGTGGCTCCGGTTCTGCTTCGGATTGCGGTCCTGCTTCCGGCTGCGCTCTGGGTTCGGCCTCCGGCTGCTCCTCCTCCGGTGTTGGCGGCTGCACAACTGGCGCCGGCTCCGGCTCCTCCTCGTCGTCGGAGCGCGGCAGATCCTCCACCGTGGTGATCTCGATATCCGGCGTGGGCGCCCGCTGCTTCTGCGTCGTGTCCAGCGGCGCGCTGATCAGAGCCAAGTTGGCCGACTGCGGCTGTGAGGTAATGTCATGGGTGCTGTCGTCGGGCCGGATCAGCAGCGAGCTGAAGATGGGCTCGTCGGAGCGCGACTCCGGCAGGTCGTCGTTGAGCAAATCCGGCTTGGCAGCGACCGCCGGCGCCGCGGCCGGCTGCTCGAACAGGCTGAGTATGTCCTCCTTGGACTTGGGCGGCGGCGGCTTGGCCGGCTTGCTGGCGCTGCCAAACATGTCCAGCAAGTCGTCCGCGTCGGCGGCGCTGGGCGCCGGCTGCGCCGACGGCGGCGGCGGACGCTGTGGCGGCGGCGCCGGCGTCGGCTGCTGCTGGCCGTGCCCGGCCATGTGGGCTGGCGGCGTTGGCCGCGGCGGCGCCGGACGCGGCGGCGGCGGTCGCGGCGGCTGCTGCTTGGCCGGCGACGGCATCGGCGCCACGCCCTGCAGCGTGGGCACCGCCGTCGGCACGCCGAAGGGATTGTCGAGCGGCGACGGCGCGGCTGGCGCCACGAAGCTGCCGCCCATCAGATCCGCCTCGATGGCCTGCGTGTGGGCGCTGGAGCCGCTGTCGGACACGTCCACGTCGAGCAGATCGGCCAGCCCGGAGTCGGGCGTGGGGCTGGGCGAGTGCAGGTCGCGCATGGAGACGGGACTGGGCGAACGCGTGGCCGGTATGCGGCCCAGCAGCTCCGAGCTCGTCTCGTCCAGCTGGCTGGACACCGTGTGTATCAGCTCCTGCGTGCTCTGCGGCGGCTGCGGCCGGGCCGGCGGTGCCGCGCCCTTCTTGGCCTCGTCGTCCTCCTCGGCGGCGGACTTGAGGCTGAGCGCGTCGTCCTCGGCCTCGATGGTGGTGCCAAAGAAGCTCATGGCTGCGTCGATGTCGGCGGCGGGCTCCGGCACCGTCTCCGCTTCCAGCTCGTCGCCGCCAAAGGCGAACGGATTGGAGGCCGCCTCGCCGAACGGGTTCTCCGACTCGCCGCCGGCCTCCGGCTCGGTCTGCATCAGGAACGGATTCACGGCCACCTCGCCGCCATCCAGGTCGTCGTCCATCAGAAACGGATTGGCCATCTTCGCCGTGTGCTGTCTGTCCGGTGTGTTTGTGCGGCCAGGCTTCGCTTAGCGCTCGATGAGCTCGCTCTCGAGCAGCTTGATCTCCGTCTCGCCGGGCGCTAGGTTCTCCGCTATGGATGTGTCGAAGGGATCGATGTCCTGCTGCTGCTGCTCCAGCAGCTGCTGTGTTGTGCGATTGGGCAGCGACGGCGTCAGCACCTTGTCGCCCAGTCCCAGCTCCTGTGCGTCGCTCTGGGTGTCTAGAACTCCGGTGATCGGCTGTTTGGCGCTCTCCGGCAGCAGCTCGTTCTCGAGCAGCTTCAGCTCCGTCTGGCCCGGCTGCAGATTGGCCGCGATCGAGGTGTCGAACGGATCGAGCTCCTGATCCCTGCTCGGCAGCTGCCTGCGCTCCTGCGCGGGCGTCAGTACCTTGATGTCGATGTTCTCCTCGACGGCCAGCAGCACCTCCGCGGGCACGGGCGTGGGCGGTGCGCGCGGATTAAAGTCCGGATCGGACAAGCTGTGCGTCAATGTGGGCTCTGCGATCAGATCGGCCTCAATGTGCTTCAGCTCAATGTCACTGAGCTTGGCCTCCGGCACATACGACGTGTCGAACGGATCCTCCGACTCGCGCTCGGCGATCGGCTGGGCGGCTGGCGCGTAGTAGGGCGTCAACGGCTTCTTGTTGGCGCCGAGGCAACCGTCATTACCGGCGGCGAGCAGGTCCTGCGAGGGCACCAGGAACCCGACGCTCTTGCCCTGTATGTTGAGGCTCAGCGACGACTTGCGGCGTGCACTGTCGAATTCCAGGTCCGGCACAGCTATCTGGGCCGTTGGCACCGGCGCCGCGACGGCGGGCTCCTGCCCTCCACGCGGATCAAAGTCCGGATCACTCAGCGAGTGCTTGAGGCCCGAGCCGCCTTCGTTGAGCAGCTCGCGCTCCAGAAAGCGGAGTTCCGTTGCCTTCGGCTGGACGAGCGCGTTGATGGCCGACGTATCGAACGGATCGAAGTCCTGATCCTCCTGCTGATCGACGCTGAGCGTGGGCGCGAGTGGCGCTGGCACCACCTGGCTCAGATCGGTGGCGCTGCCGGCCAAAAGGTCGCGACCTGGCGCCGCTAGCAAATACTCCGCCGGCTCCTCGGCGCGCGGATCGAAGTCGTCGTCCTGCTCGAGCACAGTCGTCTTCTTGATCACTTGCTCCGCGTAGTTCGTGTTGAACGGATCGTCGTCTAGATTGGCCTCCTCCTCGTCGTCGCTGACGTAGATGGCTCCGGGCACAATGTGCGGCCCAGTGGGTGGGCGAGCCGGTGGCGGCGGACGCTTCGGCTTGCCTGGAACGACATGACATAGGATAAGTATCGATGGGAGAAAAGTGGAGCTTAAAGTACACAAAATCGACCATTATTCAAAAAGAGAAACCATTTTCTTGAGTAAAGTTCAAAATCCCATTTTATCGAATTAAGGTACTCCTAATTTTCTTTATACACGATAGATACATTCCCCACAAAAATCGGGTAAAAAAAGTTGTTGGCTTAATGGAAAAATAGAAGATTGGTTTCAGATCCAAAAAAGCAACTTAAAGGTGCAATAAGCAATAATAAAAAAATTCTTCGCAATTTATTTTCCGTGCATAAATATAACTCATTATAAAAAGTTATAAGAATACTAATGTAAACATACAATTATATTCTTTTTCTGACAAGAAACGGATACGTTTGCGTAAGATTGCAATATCCCATTTTTTTTTTTGGAAAATGATTTTTATTGATAATTAAATATAATTTTATAGTGTGAGCTTAAAAGGAATAATTTGTGACGGATGAGAATAATAAAAGAATTCATATATTTGAAATCCTGTTAAATCAAATCGGTTCGTGTACGAAGAGAAAAAACAGTTTAGGTGTATATCGATGGGATTCTTCGGGAGATTTGCATTGGGAGAGGGTAGTCGAAACCTGTAAAGCCTGCCATAATGTCTGAGCGCTTACCTGTTGCCTCTTCGGGCTCTGGTTCAAACTCTGCCCAACTGGCGTCGGAGGCAGCTTCGGCGAGTAGCTCTGCGGGCGGCAAGACAACCTGGTTGACGATGGTGACCTCTTCCTTTTTGATTAATGACTCGGCAGCTAGTTCAGCGAACTCGTCGTCCTCCTCGTCCTTGAGCGCATCAAACTCGGCTAGATTGGGATCGAGCGAGCCGAGCACGTCGTCGCCCTCGTCCTGCTCCTCCTCGACCTTGTGGGGCTTGATCAAATGCAGATGCAGCGAGACGCTTAGGTCAATGGGCGCCACACACTCGGGCACGTCATCGACGAGATCGTCGAGCAGATTGTGCTGCGGCTCGGCAGCCAATAGATCCGCCTCGGGATCGGCTAGCTCAACGCTCTCGCTGAGCAGCAGATTCTGTATGCCCTTGCGCAGCTTCCGCTTCGGATTGGCTAGGGCGAGTGCGTGTTCGCGATCGACGCGACCGGAGAGCACCTCGACGGCGGCGCCGAGGCTGACTAGCTTCTTGTTGCCTTTGGCCTTGTCGGCGCCAACGATGACCTTCTCCGCGTAGGCGGTGTCGAACGGATCGGGTCCGTCGTCAAACTCGAGCACTGGCGAATCGGGTACGACGCCTAGTTGGACCTCGCCGCTGGTAATTGCCTCGATGTAGTCGGTGGCGAAGATGTCATCGACGTCGTCCTGGTGCTCGTCCTCCGAATCGGATAGCTCGACAACGGCCTCAGCGAGCTTGTCGCGGTTGGCCTCACGCTCGGCGGCTAGCCGGCGTTCGTGCTCGAGTCGTTCCGCCTCCCGGCGAGCGGCCGCCTCCTCTTGCTGTTTCTTCTTTTCGGCTGCGGAGGGCAGGCGCTGGTAGAAGGACTCCTTCTTGATGCGATCGAGCTCGTCCTGTGTCTTGTGTAATATTGTATCGACGCCTGAGGTTAGCGCCTTAAACTTGGCCCATTCTTCGTCGCCGGCGTCAGCGGTCTGTTGGTGCTGCTGCTGCTGCTGCTGATGCTGCTGTTGATGCTGCTGCTGATGCTGCTGATGGTGCTGCTGCTGGTGGTGATGATGTTGCTGCTCGTGGGCAACCGCTGTCGCGGCAAAGGCCGAAACGCCTGGCCGGCTGGATGTGGCTGCTGCGCCCTCGACGTCTGATGCTGCGTCCGAATCGCCAGCGTCTGATTTGTTGGCGGCCGCCTCCTGCTTGGCTTTGAGATCCCGCTTGTACTGCTCGAGCTCCTCTTCGGTGAAGAGTTCTTGGTCCTTTTTCGACTTCTTCTTTTTCTTTTTTAAACCTTTTGGTAGCTTAAGCATTATCTAATTGCGGAGACATCGAGATCGGTCTGCAAATACATGCGCACACGCACATGTGCACAAATTATATAGCACACATATTCGTACGTTAACGGGCTCTACGGGGCAAGGGAGGCTGAGACTATTATGTAAGCTACGGATTCTATTACTAAAACGGATACTGCAACACAAACAAGTATATGCTATCTCTGATGGAGTGTTCAGAGGACGCAACGAACAGTTAAATGAATCTACTCTTTGCTACATTCAAATATATATGTATATGTATGTCTATATACATATACGTAAGCATAAAATCTATCGATGCGTTGGATGAGTAATGGGTATTTCGCTATTTGGCAATGGGTTAGATACGAAGGCACTCACCGCCGCACCGTTGACCCCTCGCAATGTCCAGTCTACTTGCCGAAATACTCAGCGAAAACCTTTCGACGCTTTTCCTCGTTTTTTCATGCGTTTACATTGAATAATTTACATTGAATTCGCTTCTGATTTGGCTTTCAAACTGCGTGTGTTGCATGGAAAAATTCGCAAAAAAAAGAAATTCACACTCTTACACACACGCACACACAAGCAGACCCTCTCCGAGCAGTGGATTGACACAATTGTGTACCTACACATGAACTTGCTACTTGGCAAAGCTTTTTCACCACACCACAACTCACCACAGCAGTACCAATACCAACAGCAGCAGCAACGACAAGAAGAAGAAGAACAACAACAACAACTGTAACACCAACAATGACAGCTTTGGTTACACTTGGCAAAAAGATTGTAACGCACGGGTAATCGGTAATGGAAATGGAAATGGAAATGAAAATAACAATGGCATGATTATGTTATTTATGGAACAAAAGCTCCGCTGCGGTTAACTGCGGCGCCCAGCTGCATGCAATATAAATTATCGCACATCTGTGGGGAAACACTTGCAATCTTTAAATGGAATCGAATGTGTAACTATATACATATAAGTAATAAAAGTAAGGTATCTATCGAGTTATATTTATATTTGAAATCTTTTCTAAGTAACTGGGCCCATAATGTAAACGCGGGTATATTAACAATATTTTCCCTGAAATATGCAACATTTTCATTTCAATATTTTTACAATATAAAATCTGAGTGCGTACGGGTTGTTCCTTAAATTTGTTTAATTAATAAAAGTATGTTATAATATAATAATCGTAATGTTGTTCCCCAGTAGAGGAAATGATTTTTTTTTTATAATCGAATACCTTGGATTGTCAGACGCAGTTCTTCGGCTCAAAATGGATGGGGCAGTAGAATAAAGCTTACGTCTAAGTTTTGAGGGGTGCCACATGTTATTTATCACAATTATAGTAATTTGAATGTGCGCTAAACATTATAACATTTTTACAATTTATAAACACATATACATTTAAAAAGCTCAGTCAATATAGGAAGTAAAAGTGTGTAACAGTGGAAAATCATGAATGGCCACTGTGATTACATCAATAGGAAAAATACCTCTATTAAATATTTTTCAGTCAACAAATCGAAAAATCTCAAACGACTTGCTCGCGAACAAAAACCATTCAATTACTTTTCCATTGTTATTAGTATCATTTCCATCATTTCCTGACATTGAACGACAGCTTTCACTGTGCAGGAGACACTTTCGTCAAGTGTAAGCTTCAAGGATGTATGGGAGGGAAAATAGATTTCCTGGCTAATTTTCAACATTCGGTGTTTAGGGTTACAAGCAATAAAAAGAAAACTGTTGAGAACAAGGCAATGGCATTACAAACATTACGAAATACACGAAAGGTGTTCGCCACTTGATTACATGTATAAAAGTGAGCGAGAGATACAAAAGAAATGTACGAAAAAAAGGACGAACGTCAATGTAAATGGGGGCAGTAGTAGCTTTTTTCGTGTACTTGTTGTTGTCGCGTTTTTGTAATAGCTCGGAAAAATCGATGGTTTTGAGACAAACCGAGAGAGGAGGGCTAAGAGATATGTGCGACGTTGCTGGAGAAGGGAATAGAGAGCGATATATTGGGTGCACGCTACTGACCAGACCAGAACGCGCCTACGCACACCAAACCCACACAGGCACACACACTGATATATATATACATATATATAAATATAGCTATATGTATATATATATATACACTCCCCACACGTTTTTTTTTCTTTTTTGTTAAATTGTCAAACACGTTATGAAAAAAGTTTTGCGTTCATTAATTTTTGGTTCTTCTGTAACTTTTTTTTTGGTTTTTCTCCACTTTTTTTCAGCACTCACAAATCGCAAAAAAGAACATTGAAAAAATAGAGGAAGTTAATGGCAACTGAACCATTCGCAACGTGCATGTATCTCGCTGGGCTTTTAACTTTTCGCTCGTTTCATGGTTCTCTTTCGGTTTGAAAATTATGCAACTTACGTCTCACTTTTGCGCACTTTTAAAGAACAATTCAAAAACTATTGCGACTGTTGCTGCGCTCCAAACTGAGCAAATCAATGACTATGTTTATTGTGGCTGTTGTTTTTTATCGTTTTTGTTGGGTATTGGTTCGGTTTTTGCTGGATTTTATTTATATATTTTTATTGGGTGCCTTTTTTCTTTGTTACCTCTGATTTGAACTATCGGGAAATCTAGCACAGAATGAACGAAAATGCCACGAAAATTCATAGGAAGTGCTTTTCGCCAAACGCAACGGTATCCTTCAAAAGCTTTGCCGCAAAAAGCTGCGCGAATAGCGCGCACAAAAAACTTTCAACATATACATACACAAGAGCACGTGCACACACACAGCTGACGTCTTTCGCTCGCTGGCTGTATGTCCTCTCCGTGTGTGTGGGCGCTGGACAGGCGGAGGAGGGGGGGTGGTTCTCCTGCGGGCTGCTGCTGTGCCAGAAAGCTGTGACGCGATAAGTGCCCGGAGGCAGAAGCTCATTTCAACAAACAACAACTTTCACGCTCGCCAAGAGAGCGCGCGAGAGCGAGAGCGAAAGCGAAAGAGAGAACGTGCCGAGGAGAGGCGCGCTTTGATGCGGGGGTTGCGGACGAGCCAAAAACAATGCAGTTCCTGTCAATGTGTCGCCTCCAGCAGTTTTGACACTTGACATTTGGCTAGGCGCGTGCGCGTGCCTCGTGACACGCTACTCGTGCTCCACTCGTGAGCCGTGCGAAAAACCAACGGGCTTGCCCAGCCCTGGTGCCCCGGTTAAAATTTGATTGATTTGAAAGCTTAAACATCTAAGACACAGCCTTTGAATTATCACTGAAGCTTTTTCGGTCCAATCTACATACATATGTAATTATAATCATGCTAAGATATATATTGAATTTTTACATAATTACAATACTCTACCACTTGCAATATGAATACTGTTATTCCAATATTTAATACAAGCATTATATTCAAAAATGATATAAGACCATTTATTTTAAATATTTTTATTATTAATATTATTATAATATCTGAATATTTGTATGTTTTGCTTAGGAATTTTGGAATAAAAAAACTAGAATTTTGTTACCAAATTAAGGCAGTTTTTGACAATGCTTGTACTTAATTTTAGTCTAAAATTCTTAGTTTTTTTATCCACGTGTATAATTTCTAAATAATATATGTATGTATCTGCAGCGGAAATCAAATTGTTTACGTATTTATGTATTCAGTTTTTACTAATTAAAAATTTTATTTTCTACACTTCTACATATACATATCTAATAGCATTTCGGAAAGCATATCAAGGCACATAGAATATATATATAATAAATACCACTTAATAAAATCTTATCATTGCGACTCTTTTTAGAGATAACAATGAAAAAAGTAAACAATGATAAGCAGATATAAAAAACAGGTAAAGTTTCATTAGTCACAAGTTTTAACAACACCCATAGAACTATAAATGAGTTCTAACAGTACTTTGCATATACGGAAACTTCAAAGTTCGACGTGACACGCAGTTAAAGGCAAACCCATATTTGTGTGTTGTCCACATTGGATGTTATTGGCATACGTAACGGTTATAGCCTGTCACATAGCATTCCCTCTCGCTCCCACCCATCGCACGGCGCATAGCTGCGTCTCGTTCAGTCTCATGTAGCGACTATTGCTGCTCTCCTCAGAAGCGTATGTTGGACGCGAGACGACAACTGTTGAACCACCAGGCCTGGATATCGCCATAACTCTGGGTCTTGTGCGCCCAGCCCGGACTGTGGAGCCGCGCGCAGAGCTCACAGAAGGGTGAGCTGGTGGCGAGCTTATAGTGTTGCCGCCACCAGAAGTAGCTCATGTATTGCTCCAGATCGCCGGCCACGAAGCGCAAATGCTCCGCCAGCTGCTCGACGCTGTCGAACCGATCCGCGTCGATGTACGAGTGTGGGGGCAGGAAGCGGGCGTAGTTGGCGCCACCAAACACAACCGGCACAATGTGGCGCTGCAGTGCACCATAGAGCTTCTCGGTGACATAGTCCACGCACAGCGAGTTCTCGAAGGCCAAGTAGAACTTGTAATCCGTGTCGAGCATCTCATTGCAGCGCGGATCGTCGCGGGCGCAGCTGCAATCAGGACCAGGATTAGGCATGTGCCGGCGGCGGAGTCCGTTGTCACTCACCTGAGGTTGCCACAGCGACCATAGATATCCAGTTGGATGTGCTGCTGCAGTGCAGCAGCCAGCTGCTCGCGCTTCGATAGCGTCTTGCAGTGCGACACAAACCAGGCGGCCATCTTGGTCTTCGTGGGCCACAGACGCCACACCGTGCTGTCGTTCCAGCTGCCCAGAGCCGGCGGTTCGCGCCAATGCCTGTTCAGGCTGGGCGCCACAAGTGCGCCCGTTTCCGCATCCACCAGCCGGGCGTAAGACCACACAATGTCCGAATCCAAGCGGTAGCTCATCGTTAGGTTGTAGAAATGCTGCTCATCGCTCAGCTGGTGCTTGGTCTCGCCGGGTGGCTCCATCAGAGCAAACACATAGGCCTGATGGGGGCTGCGGCGGGCGGGCAGCGGCACCAGCACCGGAAACGGCTGGGCGGCGTGAAAGACGATGGCGTCATAGAGCTCCAGGCTGGGCAGAAACGCATGGCGATTGCTCAGCTCGCACTGATACACCGGACAGCGCAGCTCGTCCCGGAATTGCTGCGGGCCCAGCGAATCGAACGGCAGCTTCCAGCGCCTGTCCCCAAAGAAGCTGCTCCAGAGCAGAATGGTGCGCGTGGCGGGTCGCGTGCCCGTCCTGCCGTCGAGGTACTCACGCAATATTTCATTCTGGTTGACCAGCGGCGAGTTGTTTATCTTGTAGATCAGCGCCCCAAACAGGAACAGGCAGAGCAGCAGCAAGGTTAGCGTGCGGCGCGTTTGTAGGCGCATTCTACGCTCCGGCCACGTTAGTTGGCCAACCAGCCAGCTCGAACCGTCATCGGCGATTGCCATGGTCGTTAGATGGCATGTCCGGGCCCGAGTGCGTGCTCCTCCAATTGATTAGCGGCGATTAGTGGCCGTTCTCGCCTCACCTCTTTGGTGTCACGGCCTAATTGCACTTGCCCTTATCGCGACGTCGCGACGTCAGCCGGACTGGCAATGTTGTGGCCCAGCGGGGCGGACCCGGGGTGCGCACGGCAGACCTGTGAACGTGTCGACTATTAGGCATTATTGATTGCTGTGCCAATAGGCAAACATACTCACATACTCCTCGTTCGCCCCTCGATATTGCCAGAAACTCAGTGTTGATAAAAAGATTTACAGCTACGCAACTTGGCGCTGATAGCGATAGCGACGCGATATCTGATAAGCCACTTGCAGCTGTCCGAAATCTGGGAATTAAAGTTGAAAAAGAACATTTGAAAAGTATTTCACATATGGAAAGGTTTTTTGGCTACTGGCAGCGGCAGGTGCTCTGGCAAAATAAATGTTCATTTCTCTTTTACAAGCTGGCTATTTTGAATATTGAACCGACCGTCATAAAATGTGACGTTCTTCAGAAATCGCGCGAGCCCTCATGAACTTATAAACCTTATCATTCATTCGACTGCAGATTAGTCACTGCATCGCATAAGTACCCTGCCCGCTTGAGTACGTACAGCTTTGAGAAATTCACAAACTCACAAATGAATAGACTGACGCATACAAATAAATTTAATTAACAATTGCCAAAAGTACAAAAAAACAAAGGTGAAACGACCAAGTTGCAAAAACAAAATGAAAAAAAAAAAAAAAATACTGAACCCTTCTTTGTGGGAGCTTATAATCCAACCCTTTTTTGAGGGAGCTTATAATCCAAAACAGATAATTGATAACAGAATCATATAGACATGCCAACACACATTGCACATGGTACTACATGGTAGGGGTATACATAAATACACGTATTATATACAAACACACATCGGTTATAGAGCTACTAGTACATATGTATTATCACAATAGACGACTGTCTGGCAGCCTAGATGCCACAGCAGGAACGGTGCACGTTGGCAGAGTGTCCGTTCTCCTGATCCGCATCAACATCATCTGAAATGCTGATGGCGCCGGCATTGGGCGCTAGTCCGGAGTTTTGCAGCCGCAGTGCATTGGTATCGATCTGCTGCTTGCTGCCATGATGCTCGACCATCAGTTTGGTGAGCAGCTCAAACAGCTCGGTGACGCCCTCGTTCTCCTTGGCGGACGTCTCCACGTACTGGGCGCCCACCGTCTGGGCATATCGCAGTGCTGTTTCATAGCTAATGGAGCGCTGGTCTTCAAGGTCAGTCTTGTTGCCCACGATGATCAGGGCGATTTCACTGCCGTTCTCGCCTCACCTCTTTGGTGTCACGGCCTAATTGCACTTGCCCTTATCGCGACGTCGCGACGTCAGCCGGACTGGCAATGTTGTGGCCCAGCGGGGCGGACCCGGGGTGCGCACGGCAGACCTGTGAACGTGTCGACTATTAGGCATTATTGATTGCTGTGCCAATAGGCAAACATACTCACATACTCCTCGTTCGCCCCTCGATATTGCCAGAAACTCAGTGTTGATAAAAAGATTTACAGCTACGCAACTTGGCGCTGATAGCGATAGCGACGCGATATCTGATAAGCCACTTGCAGCTGTCCGAAATCTGGGAATTAAAGTTGAAAAAGAACATTTGAAAAGTATTTCACATATGGAAAGGGTTTTTGGCTACTGGCAGCGGCAGGTGCTCTGGCTTTTTACAGGACTGCAAAATCCTTTTCATTTCTGTATTGGTCACATTTGCTGAGTAGTTTATTTACTATATTTAAATCCTAGTTGAATCCAATATATTCTTCAATGGAGTACTCTTGAATATTTGCATTTCTTGAACACAAAATACTCATTAGACGAATTTTCGCATTTGCAATAAATGTTAAGCGTTCGTAATGGAAATATAATGTTTCAAGGTTACGGGTGGGGGTTTCAGAAAACCATTTACAAAGAAATATATTGCTTACAATCTAAGAAAGTTCCACCTTGGCCGAATTTTGATTGATTTCAGCACAAAATTCGAGCATTTGCGGTCAAAATAATTGAATTACTTCCTTTACCAATGTTCAACCTTCGATATTTCGGCTATTTATTAGCGCTTACGTTTGTTATATAATACATATATGTATACATATAATTAATAAATAAGTTAAACATTATATATCGAAAAATTTGAATATTTTCTTCCCTTTTGGGATTGGATCAATTATAAATATTGCACGAGAATTAAGTTCAGAGTTCTTAAATTAAATTCAATTAAGGTTTAAATTGATTCCTTAAAATAAGTTCGATTTGAGCTCAGTTGAAAGGTGGTTTATTTATGTATTTTTTACTATCTTCTATGTTATGTATAGATAATAATCTTTACCCACTTTGGTGTTTTGATAATAATTCTGTTAATACATATATTCAAGCTTATAGATACAAAAATGTAGGGGTATAAAATGTTCATGGACTTCACAATTTCTCATTTCTATTTGAAATGTGTAGATCTTGCTTAGTTCATTTCGATATACATTTCAAATAATTAACATCCTTGCCAAGTTTTTTCAGTTCACTTTTAAAAATTATATATTATTTTCTTTAAGTGCACAGCTATAGGTTCAAAGCCATAGAGTACTATCATTTCATTGCTTCTCATAAATGATTTGAGTGCAGAATTATTTATTATTACAACTACCACTTGGATATAGTTGAACTTAAGGTTAGAGCTAACGAACTGAATTGAACTTTAGCTTAACTTATCTGACATGTGGTAAACGCTTGATTGTATTGTTAGCACAGTAGATAGTTATTACATTTAAACCTCGGCTCTAGCACAGCTCCAGCTACCTTCTGCCTCATGGTGGTGCCAGTGAGTGCAGCGCCTGAATGGATCTCTCCAGCAGAAGCGACAGCAGCGCGAAAAGCGTTACAAATCCGTAGACGAGCAACGTTTTTAGCAGCACGAGCAGCGGCTTCATTTTTCACGTATTTTTCACTCCGCGTTCGATTTCAAAAGAAGCAAAAACCAAAGAATATGTCCCTCAGTTGACGCAAAAAATAAACTAAGCAAAAACCTTTCAGTAAAGCCAGCGTAGGGCTTTCCACCTGTTACAAGCGACAAGGCAGCTGACTATGCATTAATAACAAGACAGTTGAGAATTTGAACACAAGGCCTTCACATCACACATATATATACATATATGTATATACACAACATATACATATGTATGTATATCTACAAATATGTGCATGTTGTGCCGCATTTCCGTCAAATGACACGCCCGTGTGGAATTGCGTGGTTAATTTGGCCAGCCACGAATGGAGCTAATTGGTGAGCAATCTTTTGACTGAATTAGTTCATTACCCTAATGGACTCATGGCGTCCATTTCATGTCTTGTACGGAGCAATTTGCTGCATTTTAAATTGGCTTCTAATGGTGTCTGGGCGGTAGTTGCCTTACTGGCCACAATATAATTTGATGTTCAGGGTGTTCAACAGCAATTTCGGAAAACTTTACTTGCAAACTATGATTTTCTTTTAGCTCAAACTACGTTCTTTGCGTGATATTTTATTTATTTGTAAGCCGAAACTTTTTCGAAAAGTTATGAATTGAAACAAGTATGGGTGATTTTAAGTGTTGTTTTGAAAGTAGTTGATCGCCTGAATTTTTCGTAAATAAATCATAGTAAAGCTTGCACAATTTTTGGACCTACCTATAATTACATTAAATTGGAAATTGCATTAATTGAGAAAATACATTTTCTGCGTTTAAATAATTTGTGTACAAAACTATGTGAAAGGTGTTTTGAATAAAATAATAAAAATGTTTTGAATATCTTTATAATAAGATTTCTCTTTTAATGGTTATATTTATACATAATATTGGTAAAAGAGGATAATATATTTTAAAACAGCCAAGTAAATATCAGTCAAAATAAATGTTCTTCATTTCTCTTTTACAAGCTGGCTATTTTGAATATTGAACCGACCGTCATAAAATGTGACGTTCTTCAGAAATCGCGCGAGCCCTCATGAACTTATAAACCTTATCATTCATTCGACTGCAGATTAGTCACTGCATCGCATAAGTACCCTGCCCGCTTGAGTACGTACAGCTTTGAGAAATTCACAAACTCACAAATGAATAGACTGACGCATACAAATAAATTTAATTAACAATTGCCAAAAGTACAAAAAAACAAAGGTGAAACGACCAAGTTGCAAAAACAAAATGAAAAAAAAAAAAAAAATACTGAACCCTTCTTTGTGGGAGCTTATAATCCAACCCTTTTTTGAGGGAGCTTATAATCCAAAACAGATAATTGATAACAGAATCATATAGACATGCCAACACACATTGCACATGGTACTACATGGTAGGGGTATACATAAATACACGTATTATATACAAACACACATCGGTTATAGAGCTACTAGTACATATGTATTATCACAATAGACGACTGTCTGGCAGCCTAGATGCCACAGCAGGAACGGTGCACGTTGGCAGAGTGTCCGTTCTCCTGATCCGCATCAACATCATCTGAAATGCTGATGGCGCCGGCATTGGGCGCTAGTCCGGAGTTTTGCAGCCGCAGTGCATTGGTATCGATCTGCTGCTTGCTGCCATGATGCTCGACCATCAGTTTGGTGAGCAGCTCAAACAGCTCGGTGACGCCCTCGTTCTCCTTGGCGGACGTCTCCACGTACTGGGCGCCCACCGTCTGGGCATATCGCAGTGCTGTTTCATAGCTAATGGAGCGCTGGTCTTCAAGGTCAGTCTTGTTGCCCACGATGATCAGGGCGATTTCACTGCCGCGCATCTGCTTTAGTTCGCGCACCCACGACTTGACCTTTTGGAAGGAGTCTTGATCGGTGATGTCGTACACCAGAAGCGCACCATCCGAGCCCCTATAGTAAATGGGACCCAGTGCATGGAAGCGCTCCTGCCCGGCCGTGTCCCATATGTTGAGCTGTGCGCGGCCCTCATCTGGAAGCGTCACCTTTTTGGTCACAAACGACGCCTGAAGCGTGCTTAAGTGGTGTGTGTTGAATTTGTCCTCCATGTAACGCAGCACCAGCGATGTTTTGCCCACGCAGCCTGCAAATGCCAAATGCGCATTACATTACACACCAACAACAACAACAACACACAAAAAAACGTCTACAAGAGACACTGCAATTGTGAGTGGCCCAACTCTATCTCTTGCTTACCTTCGCCCAATAGCACCGCCTTGAAGTTGAGCGTGGGTCCGGCGCCTGATCTGCGCGAGCTCATTATGTGTCCAGTGCTTCGCAATTTATTAAGTGGTTCCCAAACATTGAGTTAATCTAATATACGTAAAAATTTTTAATTGATTTTATTTTCCTCTATTTTTTTTATCAGGTTGTCCAGAAGAGTCGCAAACTAATCGAGGATTGATTGTGGCGGCTTGTCGATGAAAACGATAAGTATATGTATTTAGTATTTTGATATGACGCATGCGATAACGATAAGCGTTACAATATTAATCGTGCCCTTGGCAAACTGAAAATACATTGCTGCAAGTTGAATTAAATACCAACAAATATCGATATTTGGGTTCGTGCTTTGCAGCACCTAAGTGTTGGCGCGCGGTTTGATTTTTATGTCGTAAATAAAAGAATCATATTGCAAATATTTGTGTTTATTTCTGTTTTCAACAAAAAAAAAAACTATTCAACTTAATTTGCGGAAACAGTTACGGCTTCTGCTTTCTGTGCCCTGCGTCACCACGCAGGTTCCATACTCATGCCGTATCCACCACCCCCTCGTACGCAAAATGTGCGAAATTCCAGCACACATTGCACGGGTCTGGAGGCGTGCGCACAGCGGTTATGACCAAGTTGCAGTTGTTTTTGTGCCACTCACTGTTCATGCGACCTGTGCTCTCAATAGAGGCGTCACTACGCAGCGTCGCTTTTCACACACTCCCCGGAACGCACAGATGGAGAGACCCACGGTGGCACAAGTGGATGCTCGTCTAGAATATTACTCTTCATTCATGGGTTGCTCTCACTCGCGTTGTCTCCCTCTCACTCTCTCCTCTCTCTCTCTCTCTCTCTCTCTCGTCTTTGAGCCATCCACTCTGCTCTCAATTGTCGCGCGCTCTCTGCCTCCGGCTCCGGCTCTGGCTCTGGCTCTAGCTCTGGCTGAGAGGCTGCGGCCTCTGTTTTCTATGACAACAGCAATGGCGCAGCTTTGTCTTGTGCTGGCGTTTCATTCTAGAATTAAGTGCCGCCGTAGCAGGAATCTAAAAGTCCCAGCGTCAGGCGCGCGCTCCGTGTGCCCCCAAAAAGTCCGGAACCGAAACAAACCGAAAAACGGAAAAACCGAAACGTAGTGGAACGAAGCGAACGTGAACGTCTAACGGTATCGGCAATTAACGTTGCCCGACAACAAAAACTCAAATTACAAAAAATCAGAACAATTTTTAAAAAACCCAATCGAAAACAGTTGGTTGTCCTCGAATAACGGTACTAGCACGTTGCCCGCTCAAGCGGCGTTTGCTCCGCCCTGTTGAATCCTGTTTACTGTGCAAAAATCACAAGAAGCCCAAACACTGCCCTACAAAAAAGAAAACGAAAAAAAAACATACACACACACACACACACACACACACACGCATTATTTTTGGTGTACACACACGCACAGTTGGAGGAGCCTTTGGCATACATAAAGTTTTTGGCCAGTCCGTTAGAATTCAAAATGCCGCTTAACGGCACTTGCCTGAGTTGCTGAGTTGCTGAGTGTGTGTGCGTGTGCGGGTGTGTGTGCGAGTGTGTGTATTTGGTCAGTAAGTCAACAACAACTGCGCAGCAAACAAGCGAAAGCCAACAAAAACAACAACAACAATTTCGCTGCTTAGCATTTTCGCTTGGGCATTCGGGGTTGCTGTTGTTGCGTCCCCTTTACTACGCACTTTTGCAAACACACACGCACACGCACACGCACACACTCACACGCACACACGCCACACATACACACACAAAGGATTTGTGGCGTAAAAGCCAAATGCGCAGCAAATGCAATTGCCACGCCCCACTCCGCTGGCTCGTCCTACAAGCCAGAGTGCGTGTGTGTGTGTGGCGTGTGTGTCTTAGTGTAACTGTAATTTTTGCATTTCAAGGGATACACAGGATACACAAAATAAGGTAAAAAGCCCCAACACCAGGAACAATAACAAAAGCCAGCGGGCCCAGCGGGAGGAGGGAAAGCGGAAATAGGCAGAAGGGAAGGAGCAGAGAGGAAGAGGAAACGAAAACAATTCACAGCTCGAGCCGAGGAATTTGTAAGAGCGTAAGAGGAGCAGGGGGAGCAGCCGGAGCAGGAGCAGGAGCAGGAGCAGGAGCATGGATAGCTCGCCGGATTTGTCGCTGTCGCTGAAATTGCGACGCGGCTCGAGCGACTCGCGGGACAACTTCTACATGGACTTCGCACAGGGCATCGATTCGGACATCGAGGAGGTGGACAACAGCAATACAAATCTGGACGACGCGCTGGCTTCGGGCTCGGGCACGCAGGTGGCGGTGGCGGTGCCGCTGCCGCCGCCGCTGCCCACGGTACCGCTGAGCGAGGAGATGCTGCTGCTGGTGGCGCCGCCGCCGCCGCTGCTCGGACAGCCGCTGCCGACGCTGACGGAGGCGGAGGACATGCCGCCGACGCCAACGCCGCCGCCACAGCAGCAGGCCAGCATCGAGGCCAGCTCGCCGCCCGGTTCGCCCATCAACTCGGTGCTGGAGCTGGAGCTAATACCGCCGCCGCCGCTGTCGCCGATGGACGACGCCGGACTGCGCACCGACGACGACGATGGCGAGGAGACGGACGAGGCCGAGGAGGCTGTCATTGAGCCGCCAGCAGCGATGCAGCAGGAGCAGGAGGATGCCGATGACGACGACGACGACGACGATGACCAAGACGAGGACGAGGACGATGACAAATCCACACCCCCACCACCGCTGCCGCCGCTGCCCTCGAATCTGTCGTACGTGCAGGGCAGCGTCACGCCCCCGCTGACCAAGTCGCCATCGACGTCGCCATCGCCGCCAGCTACGCCGCCGCGCTGCCCGGAGCTGAACATCTGCAAGATGGTCTCGCCGCCGGCGCAGCACGTCAGCCAAATACCGCCGCTGACGCCCTCGTCCGAGAGCGAGGAGGAGTCGCAGCCGAACTCGCCGCAGCCCATCGCCAGGCAGCCGGAGCAGCAGCCGCCGGCGATGGAGGGTCCGGAACAGCAGCAGCAGGAGCAAGAGCCGGAGCCGGAGCCGGAGCCGGAACCGGAGCTGGATCAGCTACCGGTCAGCGGTGGCCAGCAGCTGGCCGCCGAGGAGTACAGCAGGTCGCTCGACAACGAGGACGAGTCCACAACGATCACCACGCCGCCCAGCAACGGCTACTCGGCATCCTCGATTATTGCACCGCCGCCGGAGCACTTTGGCGAACTGGACGAGGACAGCCTGGGGCGCGGCTTCATACCGCCGCCGCCGCTGGGTCTCGAGGATGCCAATGCGGACGCAGGCGAGCGGGATGAGCAGCAGCACGAGAACCTGCGCTCGCTCGACGCCGACGACGAGGAGCTGACCAAGGTCGAAACCGACGACCTATCCATGGACAAGATATCGCTGACCGTGGGCGACGACGACGCCGACGACGACGACGATGAGCCCGGCGACAGCATCAGCTCGCCCAGAGCCGCCAGCATCGCCAGCGGCGGCATTATGTCCACCAGTGGCGCCATCGCCGCCATGGCCGCTGGCAACGCGGGCCCAGCGTCGCCCAAGTCCGACGGCCGTGTGCCCAGCCGCAGCGGCAGCCAGCGCTCCCATGCCGGCTCGCGCGCCAGTTCCCAGCACGGCTCCCACGCGGGCTCCCAGCACGGCTCCCAGCACGGCTCCCACGCGGGCTCCCAGCACGGCTCCCGCACTGGCTCCCACGCGGGCTCCCACGCAGGCTCCCGTGCCGGCTCCCGTGCCGGCTCAATCGCCTCTGGCTCGGCGCCCGTGCTCTCGCCGCAGGCCTCGCTCAAGTCGCAGGCCTCGATCTCGCTGCGGAGTCCGGCGCCCTCGCTCAAGTCGGCGCCGCGCAGCGCCGAGCGCGTCCAGAGCCCGACCGTGGGCGAGGGCGCACCGGCCATGCCCTCGCCGCCGCTGATGCGCAGCTCGCCGCCCGAGCTGGCCAAGAGTCCGCCGCGGCAAATGCACAGTCCGCCGCGGATCACAACGCCGCCGCGCGTCTGCAGCCCCCCGCTGCTCAGCAGTCCGCCCAAGCTGGCGGAGACAGCCGCAGCGGCCGCTGCCACAGTTCCGCTCGCGGCCAAGGAACGCGCCAGGTAAGCCAAGTCCCGTTGCTCTCACCGAGTCTTTTGCTTTGCAAGCCCCGAAATGCTCCAGTCGAGAGTGCTCGACTAGCAGACACCCTGTGGCGGCATCTGTTTTATCTTATTCAATTATTCGAACCATCGATTTTCAAAATGTCAAGGCAATAAAATATTTGGAGCTCAAAAAGGGTCTCACGGGAAAAGTATCCAAGTACCCAAAATAAAGAGATTTTGGCAAACTTTGCATTACATTTTAAGTAACGTATACTTTAATAGGCATACAAGTCCTTCAGAGGATCGGGGTACTCACTTTAGTCTGTTTTAATTATCGATTCCCAATATGTGTTACAGTATTATGCGTGAAGATTCTTATACTCGTTTACAAACTGAAAAGGGTATATTGGGTTTTTTCAATGTCCATCCGCATGAACGCAATTTTTTTAGCCACTATTGAAGCTGGAGACTAAAAATTTGGAATATACAAACATGTATTCCCGCCCCAAATAGAGTGTTCCTCTTTTTTAGATACACCAAAAGCTAAATGCATAAAGATCGCATATATCTTGAGGGCAATGACCTTCTCTACAAATATAAAATATAAATTACAAAAATCTATAATTTTATAAAATAACAAGAAGACAATTTTCGACTGTTGTAAGCTGTTATTATACTGTGAACGAGTATTTCACAGCCGGTTACTCCCGACTGCAACGTTCTTACCTGTTTTGGCTGCGATGCTATTATCTAAGTGATTAAGTCACGAATCCACTAAACGCTATTTTTTTCGAGTTTTAACTTCAGGTTAGGATATGCAAGTTTCTCGACTTTCGAAAGCTTTATCGCAAGTCCTTATCGAAGTCGAGACCAAAGGCTGCGCAGTTCCAAGTTTCTTCTTCCTTCTAGTTTGATAAACGAAATCCGGCTAGTATAATATTATAATAATTATTGGAGCCACAATTAAATATATTTGTTTCATTGTAATCAAATTAAGGCTAATGGAGTTTTTCCAAGAACTAGCCGACTTCTGTAAAAGCTACAAAAAGTCGGTTTCAGAGAATCTTTGTAGCAGTTGTTGTTTCCTAAAATTATTAATAATATAACTCGCAATAAATATAATATTTAAAATACTAACTAAGTATTAATTTTGACTAATCTTTTTAATTAATATTTACATTTGATATATAGCATTGCAGGGATTACATATTTTCCGCAACAATATCCACTCTAAGCTTTCCCACTCGTCTTCCACGCAGTGTCCCAGTTAACTAAAAAAACAAGAGCGACAGCAGTTTTTCCTTTTAAATCGTTAACCCATTTGGCCTGAATAATTTGTTCATTAGGGATACGCTAGGAACTGAAAATGAATATTTTGCGCTCCAAAACTTCTGCTCCCGATATAAATCTCGAGGGATTGGTATCTATTGAAGCCATCTGTTGGCTGTTCGCAATTGTGTTCGCCTGCTTGTTGGTCTGCTCCGGTTGCATTATAATGAGCTTGCCTAAGCACTTTAAGCAACGTATCGACTCACAACCCCCACACACACACACACACTCAGAGGCTGGCAGGGCCGCATCCTCTCGCACTTTTGTTAATTGCATAAGCCTTGCCTTGGCTCTCAGCCGCGTTGTCTGCCTCCATTAGTTGCTGTTAATAGCCGAGCAAAACTGTTTAGCTCGAGCACTCAACGCTTGCCGCATGTTGCATGCAGCTCTTGTTGCCCAGGGCTCACGTCTGTCGCCTGCTATTAATGTAATGCCAACCCCCGTGCCACGCCCCCCGCCCAGCTCAGTCCCGCTTGCGCTGCAGAGCTCTTTTTACACTTTGCATTAATTAAACATCACGTTTCCAGTGCAACACCCTGACAAGTTGCACAGCCATTCAGGCCGCACGGCCCACGAGGCGTATGCGGCATTTGCCATTGCGCATACGTCATGTTGCCCGCTGGCGCCAGTTAGCAGTTGGCCGTCCATCCCAGGCAACGGCAGCTGCTGCCGCGTCGATTGGCTCGCCACGAACAAATTGCGCAACAAAAAGGAGATGCTGCAGGTTGTTGTCCTCCGCTGATGTCACCTGCTGTCGAGGCGACGTCTGGCCAGCGCCACGCCCACGTGCCGAGGCAGCCCAGCGCACCGCAAAATGGGTCAACTGAAACTCCGTTGTGCAAGCTGCAGCTGCAGCTGGGTCCCGGAAATCGCAGGCTGTCCATTCAAACGTCGTTGGGTTCGCGGTTTTGTTCGCCCGGTCAATGGACAGGTGCCGGGCTCGTCTGGCAATCGTTGGCTGAACGACTCCGGCGTGCAAGTTGCGCACACAGCCGGATGAATGCGTTTCGAGTGCTTAGAAATTAGCGTGCGAATAAACATAGCGCACTCGCCGTTGACAGTTGAAGCACTCAAGTCTTATGACTTATTCAAACTATCGATAAGTTGAACGATCCAGTGAATATGCTGACTGTGCCCCTTGACTTTTTATTTATGTGGCACGACGCGGTGCCACGTTTGCGGCATGTGCAACATGCCACATGCCCGCCCACATCACGACCCCGGCCGGTGCATCCATTTATGCAACAGCCGCGTCGAGGGCAGGTTAACAACCCCGACCGAAACGCCCCAAAGTATGCAGCACGCTTTGAGAAATCTGATTACAAGCGCGCTTGAGTGCATGACCCACAGTAACCACCAGCCAGCAACCACCACGCGGTTAGCTGGCAGCCAGGCAGGCGTCGAGTCCTGTGTCCTGTCGCCTGCAAGCTCGTCAGAGTCGCCCTATGTCAAGGTTATTTATAAGCTCTGCCACACTTGTTGCAATACCCTTAGTCCTGTTATACCTGAGCTGCTCCATAAGGACGAGTACCCGCTGAAGTGCCGCCGTGCTCGACAATACTTTTGAGTACCAAGCGGACAGACACTCAAACCCCAACTGAAACTCAAACTCAATCTCAATGTTTCATCCAGATTTCACATAAACAAATCATGCATATGAATCCATTCCATTGCATTTACACTCAAAGTCAAGTGCCCAGTGTGTGTGTGTGTGCGTGTGTGTGTGCTCGTTTGTTAGTGTGAATGCAAATGAATTGCAGCATGTGACAAAGATTCGTGTGAATAACCTCAGACGGGGCTGTCTGCAATCTCTGATTTGTGTATGCCAAGAATGATCTACGCTTGTCATACTTGAGATCCACTTGAGTTTGATGAATATAAATCTGATATATTTAGTGGGCATACGCTTCCTTAGCTTTTTTACACTAGGCGGGTTCTGATTTGAATCGCAGTTCTACTTGGAAATCGCTCAAACTCCATCGATTTTATAAGTCATGTCTGTGAATACAATTTTTGTCAACTGTCTCTGTCAACTAAACAACAAACTTTCCCTTTTCAAATCTGCTGTTAATTTATAGTTTTATATTTTGTAAATCAGCTATATATCTGATTAATTCAGTAACATTTATTTCCATGGATCCGGCTCGAATCCACTTCATAGCTGGTTATTTATAAATATATTAGAGACATAGTTGCAAATCTTTAAAAATCGTTACTGGTTCGGTTCGCGGTTCGAAACTCGGGTTCAGATTTGGAGCGTGAACCTTGCTACCCACATAAATTAATTTTGGCTTCGGTTCGAATCCCGATTCGACACAATCTTATAAGCTTAAAAGAAATGTACTCTATTTACTATTTATTTTTAATTGTTGAATTTTTTAAGAGCCTCTGAAGTTAGAGCAATGAATTTTTTGGGGTTGAAATTAAAACTTTTTTTTATAAAAAAAAAATATGGGCTATAGGTTTGGCTGATTTGTTGTCAACTGGTGCAGTTCAAGGTCAGGTTTATGATTAAAAAATATTGGAATTTCTGGTTTCAACTTAAAGCCGGTTAGCAACGTTGATTGATAATATAGATATAGTACGTATTTTACCTGTCTCGCCGCCTCATTGTGCGCCTTAATTACACGTCCGCCGTGCAGGAGACCCAAACATTGGAGAGAATAAAGCGGACAGCTGTCATCCAGCTATATCTGCATGTGTGTACACATTCGGTTTATATTTAGAAAGATGTGCAGCTCGCTGGAGAACGATTAGTTTCAATTGCCGCAGTGGGCAGCCCCAGCAGCGGCTTTAGGAGGGGGTTTTTCATTAGTGCTTTTTTCACTTTTTCTGTTATCATTTATTTTTTTTTTTTTGCTACTGTTATTAAGCGCAATTTAGGCGCACGCTGAACATTTGTAGCGTGTGGGAGTACGTGGTCGGGAATTAAAAGACCCGCTGGCAACAGCTGCTGATCACGGGGCTGGCAGAGTGATTTACGGCAGGAACACGATTCCAATCTTTGCGCCAGGAATCTCAGAAAATGCGCGGATCTCGCAGATCTTGCTGCTCAGAATTATCTGTTTAATTGAGGCTTGCAATTCCGGCTGTTTTGTGTATCTTTTGTGCTTGCCAGCCGCACAATGACGACGCCAACGGAGACGGCGACGGCGACGGCGACGCCTCGGCGGAAGTGTCTGGCACCCGAAATGATGATCAGTGGCCAACGGTCAAGCGCTCCTATATGCATATAGCGGGCATTTAGTGGTGTTCGCATGCCTCGATGCCTGTGTGTGCCCCATGGCAACAGCGGGTCCCATTATTTAATTAAGCGTCCGCACGGGTGTCTGCAGAATATCTGCGCGAATCGGGGGCCTCTGGCACAGCCAGCGAGCGAGGGCGCAATCAGTGAACCGATGTCGCTCAGCGTTGCGACTGCACCGAGTTTAACGGGCCATCGAGCAGACATTCCATGCCTCTCACCTCCACTTGTACTTCCAGCAGCAGCAGCAGCAGCAGCATTGTCGCCCCGGAGCCGCCGCTGGCCACGCTCAGCTACCAGGATGAGCAGAAGTCGCAGCTGGCCAGCGCCGAGGCCGCGTCGACGCCGCCGCCGCTCAGCGTGGTGACCAGCCAGCCGCGGGCGCACTTCACGAGCAGCCACCACCACTACCATCTGCCCCACCAGTTCCAGCATCCCCACCACCAGAACCACCATACGCACAGCGTGCGCGTGCTCACGCCCACGGTGCCGAGCAGCTATGCGCCCTCCTCCGCGTCATCCGCTCTGGATGCGGAGGGACGTTCGCCGGGCTACGGACGTCGCGCGGTGCCGCTGGCCGCGCCGGTGCTGGCCACCTCGCTGCTGTCCACGTCCGGCGAGGCTGGCCACGTGATGGCCGCCGTTTCGCCGGGCCGGCAGTCGGCGCGCTCGGGCTCGCAGCATCACGTGACCATCGACGAGTCCAGCTTGCCGCACAAGAGCAGCGTGGAGAGCGCCGGGCCCAGTGGCCTCATAATCGGCGGCGGCGACGGCGACGGCGATGACAATGGCGACAACGGCGGCGACAGCTCCGAGCCGCCCTCATCGCCCGACAGCAGCTCCCAGCAGCAGCTCAGCCAGGCCGAGGGCGATCATCAGGGCGGCCAGCTGGCGCTCTATCACTCGCATCAGCTGACCAACTATCCGGTGCTGCCGGCCATCAAGCGCACCCATCGCCCCTCCTTCGTCTATCCGCCAATGCCGCGCGTCAAGGCGTAAGTAGCGACTGCATCCGGCCGGACTGTCATCCTCCAATAATCATAAATCATGTTCCCAGCGGCGATGCTCTGGCCACACTCTTTTCGGCTCTCTACGGCAAGCTGCTGGTCGTCATGGGCGTGGCCTTTCCCATGGCGGAAGTTATTTCCACCTATATTCCGCCCTCCTTCTACGAGGTAGGTTTTCAATTCAATTTCAAATTTACTTAATATTTTTCCTCTATTTGGCGTTCGCTTCCTTGTGTTAATTTCTTATTTTTCCTAAATGATGTTTGCTCCGAGCTTTTTTATTTATAAATATATAAATATATATATATATATATATATATATATATATATATATATATATATATATATATATATATATATATATATATATATATATATATATATATATATATATATATATATATATATATATATATATATATATATATATATATATATATATATATATATATATATATATATATATATTTTTTTTTATATATATTTTATGCGCTAGAGACATGAAACTTGTCGAATATGTATATATGTATATACCCGTGTCACATATTTTTTAGTTTTTTTATTCTTTTTTTATTATTATTTCCTTTTTTGCAAGATCTCGCTGCCTTATGCACAATATGTTACATTAAAAAATTATTTTCGCCACATTTTTAAATAAAGTTTAACTTAATTTAGTTTTTTATTAGAGATTAAAAATGTCAAGAATTGACATGTAATGCGGAATCAGTCGAAACTGAATCTGCATTTAAAATATAAGCAAATTACTTCCCGTATAGAATTCTTTCTTATGAATTTAGTCTTTGTACTCATTTTAATCACAGGTTCTTTATATTATCTAATCTCTTTATGTTTTCTAATAAATTCTTTCAGTTCGCTAAAAATGCTGAGTTCAGTAAAAAATTGTCAAAGATATCAAAATTTATATCGCTCCAACTAAAAAACTAATTCTGCAATGTTTGACAATTAATTTGATCTGAAATCCTTTGATTTTCTCAGTGTAACTGAAGCAAGCGTTGCTTTTTTAGATTTAGTTGAGTTCCCAATTTTTTAAAAATTCAGTTGAATTTAAGTTTATTTTGCTCGCGTTTTGCAGGTCTACTATTTGTACTTGTACATTGGCAGCATGATCTTCCTGCTCTTCATGTACGCCACGATGCTCTGGGGCCGACCCAAGCTGCCAGTGCCCATGGGTAAGTGAATAATTGGCTTGCCAAGCACATGACCTTGACGCATTCGCTGCCCTTCGCAGCTACCTCGCCCAACAAGGCCAAGGTGAGCGCCTCGGACAGCCTGGACGAATCGGACACGGACAGCACCTCGACGCACCGCCGCATCCCGCCGCCCATTCAGGTGCGTCGTCCGTCGCTGCTGTCGCCGCTGGGCCGGCAGCACCACTATGGCAGCTTCTACCTGCGCATGGGCGCTGTGGGTGAGTGGGCCGGGTGGAGGGTGGGCGGGAGCCACGGCGTTTGTTAACATTTGCACTCTGATCCGCAGCGTTTGGCATTGGCAGCATGATCTACTCGGGCCTGGAGTTTGGCCAGTACTTCGAGCTGAATCCGGACACCAAGTGCCACAATGTGCTGCTCGCACTGACGCCAGCGACGCGCATGGCCTTCATCTTCATCCAGATGTACTTCATCTTCCTGAACAACGAGCAGATCAAGGTGTATCGCTACAAGATCATCGCCCGGTTCGGCCTGATGCACATGATCGGCACGAATCTGGCCGTCTGGCTGAACGTGCTCATCCAGGAGACGAAGCACGAGATACTCACCTTTTACAATCCCGAGAATCGCACGCTCCGCATCTCGCACCGCATTCCGGGCCACTCGCGCGGACACGCGGTCATCGCCCACGACCCGACCGCCCATCTGCGTGTGCCGCGGGGCCTCAAGGGACCCTACCAGCTGTTCGAGTGCCGTCGCACCAACATCATCGGCACGCTCGTGCAGGACGCCTCGCCCTTTCTGTTCCCCTGCACCATCGAGTACTCGCTGATCTGTGCCGCCATCCTCTATGTGATGTGGCGCAGCATCTCGCGTCCCCAGGCGCCGACCCCGCAGCGCCCGGACATGATCAGCTCGCCGATGAAGCGCTCGCCGCACCACTACTCCGTGGACTGTGCACGCGCCCACAAGGGCCTCTTCGTGGGCATTCTGATCCTGGTGCTGACCATCATCTCGCTGATCATCTTCTTTGTGCTGATCTCGCGTCCGGAGTTCGTGGCCCTGGCCGTCACCGAGGTGACCATCTGTGAGCTGCTCATCTACGGCACCGCGACCATCGCCACGCTGCTGGGCATGATTCAGATCCGGCACCTGCAGTACGACGCCTGCCGCAGCTTCTCCCTGGACGACATCCTGCTGGTGGGCGCGCAGACGGGCTCGTTCCTGTACAACATCTTCACGGTGATCGCCGGCCACTTTACGCTGCGCAGCGACGACATGCTGGTGCCGATCAATGCGCTGGCCTCCATCGTGCAGACCGCCTGCCAGACGATGTTCATACTGGACGCCAGCCGACGGCAGGCGGTCAGCCCGGAGCACATCCGGAAGAAGCCGGGCCGCGAGATCGTCACGTTCATGCTGGTGGTGAACCTGGCCATGTGGGCCATTAGCACGCTGGAGAAGTCGCGGGCCGAGTCGCATCCGATACAGCTGAACTTCTACGGGCTGTGGGCCTGGACCATAATCACGCACGTCTCGATGCCGCTGGCCATATTCTATCGGTTCCACTCGACGGTGTGCCTGTGCGAGATCTGGAAGCGGGCCTACAAGCTAAAGCCGACGTACATGTGAGAATTCGCCCGGTCGCGCATTCAAAGCATTGCGCAGCAGCAACAGTTCTGCGAGGATCTCAAGACCAATCTATCCTACTGCTACTGCTCCACAACTCTGGCCGGTGGCGAGCTCGAGACAGTCGAGGAGGTGGACAGCGGCGGCAGCGGCAACGGCAACATCAACAGCAACAGCAATGGCAACAGCAACAGCAACAGCAATGGTAACAGCAACAGCAATGGCAACGGCAACAACAATGCCAACACCAACACCAACACCAACGGCAGCGGTGTCGATGGCGACGCTGAGGCAGGAGTGGCCACTGCTGGGGACGCACATGTCCAGCTGGACGAGGGCGAACAGGGCGGCGGCAGCGCAGCCAGCCGATTGGAACGGGCCCACGGACGGGCGCTGTCGCCGCAGAGCCTCAACGCTGAGAAGGCCTTTTGTCCGGTCTACGTCATAAACGGTGAATGAGTTTACGCGCACTTTGAGTTCATCGACGCGTTGAGCGGCCATGAGCTCAGCTTTGTTTAGCACTCAGGCACCCGCACCACCAGCAGCACCAGCACCACCACCACCCACCAAACCACTTGAGAGTAACGAAGAGTATACCAACACCGAACACCACCACCCAACACCCACCATCTGCGAACCACCTTCACGACACACTTCAACCTGGGCGGGTGCACAAGTTCTTTAGGGCTCGAAAAGAAAAACCAATTACACATATCCGCAAGTTGGAAATGGCAATGAATATGAAAACTAATGAAAGTTGAATTCGAATACTAATCTAAGTTACATAAACGTATATATTTAAATCAACATACATATACATACATAATCGTATATGATTCCAGGTAAACCCCATCAAGACTTTATACAACATAAACTCCAAAAAAATTTCTGAGAAATGCCCCATAAGCAATGTCAAGTCTCACTCAAAGTTAAAGTCTCGTATTTAAGTAAATTATATGTATATGCATGTGTGTGTGAGTCTGTATGTGCGTGTGCGTGTGTGCGTGTGTGTGATTTGTGTGTATGTCGTGGTAACACATCACAAACTTAAGTATTGTAGATGACATCAAGTTAATACATACATACATACTCGTCTACCCAAAAGTTAGTTCCGTGTTGATTCACAATTACATATGAATATATTTAAATATTTGCAAATATTTATAGGCAGAGAGTAGATGAAAGTTCCACAACAGATCTTGAGAGTGGGACACAGCAAAAGCAGTGAAAAAAAATATATAAAAAATCTTGCAGTTTTACACAACATTCAATTTCTATTGCACATCTCGCCGAGTTGAGATACCGATTATATTGACTCTAAAGAGACTGAATGTTTGTCCACAGAGACCAGCCCAAGTAGCTCAACTGAGAAGCGCCGAGAAAGGCGCTGCCGAAATACGAGTTGTGAATCGTACAGCAAAAAATATGCATATAACCTAAAGAGTTCGATTTAACAGTATACAAGATACGATATGATATGATATGATACTATAGTTGACATTCCTGCAGTTCGTAAACGTTCTACATGCATATTATCAAACAAAAGTAAAAATATATATGAATTATAAAAATTTAATATACAAAAAAAAAGATATCGTAGACGTTGCCGCATACTCGTTATTAAGTACATTGAAATCAAAATACATCTACTTGCATATTAAATATAAAGCGAGAAAAAACATAAACCCCACCAAATGCGAGCGATAAAGTCAAGCAACCAAAAAAAAAGTATTAACTATATTATACTACATAGTAGCATATGATATAGAATGGTTTATAAAGTATAAGATATGATATACACATAATACAATGTTTATTATCAACAGACAACTATAAACATACTTAACTTAGATATATATACATATAAATTTATATGTATATGTATATATATATATGGATACCTTATTCTCAGCACTCTTAAGTTATAGTCTTATAGATATGATCCTTTTATTGTTGAAATTCCTCGTTTATTAATCGTATAGCGTTGTCATTAGCTGATGAATAACTAAATTTGGGTTTGTTGAATTGCAAGTTTGAATTAAATACTAGATGTTCTATTTATTGGAAACTATTTTATAAGCATTGAAATACTTACTTGTTGAGAGCTTCGTTTGCCCTTATCCATAGGTTCTTGTGATAATTTATTTATGCTTGTTCAAATCGATCAATCGATCAAACATACATATACATAACCATACACATACGTATATGTTATTCCCCTTATTTACCAATTACATAAAAAGTTAGTGGCTAAGACTTAAGAGTTTATATTAACTATTCAGTATTGAGTAAGCTCAAACATTAGAAGGACAAATCATAAAGCGAGATAAATGGGAATCATATTAAAGAGACGCACAAGTAAAACAGCAACAAACTATATAATGTATTTTTAAATACTTAAGAAAAACTAAACAATTTTTTGTCTACCATAAAGCTATAGTATATAGTAAGTATATGAGTGTATGTGTACAATATATGTACGACTAAATGTTAAACATACATAAGTTTTTATTAGTATATTTCGAATGTGTAAACTTCTCCTCCCTCATCTACGATATATTCACTTGTATATTTTTCAATGCCAAAGAGTTTTTACTTAGCCTAAGTTCAAATTGCTTTCTATATATGTACGCGACATATATATATGTTTATACATATGTATAAATGTATATATATATTTCTGTATATGTACTTATGTACTTGGAACCAATGATTTGAGTTCGAATTTGAAAGCAAATCTATAGATTTAAATACTTAGGTATTGTATATTCAAGTTATTATGCCGAAAACAGAAATTCAAGCAAATAAAAATAATTAATATTTATATACACATATGTATAACTTAGTTATCTCAATTTTATATTCAAACTAAATTTTTAACTAGCATAACTGTAACTTTGTATACATTTTCTTACATGTATTTATTGTACACCGACTTGGACACTGCTCAAAAATAAAAAGATAAAATGGAAACTCAAAATAAAATAAAAATCGAAATGGAAATCGTATAATCGAAAATGTCAAATCAAAATTGATATGTATTTACAAAATGTAATATTAGAATTTATTAAACTAGTTGCTAGTTGAGAAATGAATTCGAACTACATTCAAACGTGTATTGAAAACTCCTATTCCAGTAGCCAAAGAAAAAGAAACATTAATAAAGTCAACATTAAAGTTATACCCTAAAACATCATTTTGTCGTATTTCTTTACAAGTCTTTTAATCAAATAAAATTTAAATAAATAAACAGAAAATAATGAAAGTTATAAAATAATTACAATTTCGGTACAATCGAAAAATATGTATTCTTCAGCAAAAAATATGATATTGGCGTCTTTTTATCAATTTAGTGCAATCAATAACAGAGTTTTTAAAATAATAATGGCTAACAAGCTCGCTGGCTCTCTCCAGAAGCTGAAGAATATAAGAAAGTCTAAATCTTGAATTAAATGCTTAAAGTAAAATACATCAATTAATATAAAATAGAAATGAATATGTAAACCATATACGATCGATTTCCGTAGCCCAAGCCATTACATAGAGAAACTCCAGTTTTGTGTGTACCCAAACTCTCCTCCCTAAACTGATTATAGATGGGCAGTAATTATGCAATTAATAAAAACAAATTCGATTACAATAAAAAAAAGCTCACATGCCAATTGTTTTATTTGGGTCAAGTTAGCGCGCCAGCCACCACATCCGGTTTTCCAGTTCTCTAAACAATTTGCCACATAATTATGCCTCATATTGCCATGGAACAAAACCATTCGCTGCAAAATGGGAGCAGCCCGGCGAGTACAGAAACAGCTACGAGAAAAGAAACAAATTAACAAAAAATTAATTGCAAAAAAAAGGAATATTAAAAATTTATGTGCTCGAATTTGAATCTCTAAATGGGCATGTATCTGTGGGTCGTGCGAGCGACCCGCGAGACTGACTAAGGGTTGGAAACACGCGGGAGAGAGCGCCAAAAAAAAAGAAAACAAAAAAAACGCTCTTGCGTATCTCCTGGACCAGGACGCAGCCCAAAAAACCGGGGCTGTGCAATTTAGGGGATCTGCAGCATTAAAAGGTGGCATGTAAATACTTTCCCCGTCTATCTCACGCTTTCATTCCAACACACACACACACACACACACTCTCTCTCTCTCTCTCTCTGTCTCTCTCTCTTTACTCAAATTCGCTGTCTCTGCTGTGGATGCTGTGTGCGGCCCCTGATTTGTGCTGCATTCTTGTGGATGCTGTTCAGCTAGGAGCTGCGGGGGCTCTGCCTTATGTACCTAAGCGAGGTATGTGTATACCAAACACCAACTGGTTACCCGGGATTCGAACCACGCCCTGGCCAACTGAGCTGGCCGAAAACTAGGTTAGCATTTCTGTTCGTGCTTTCTTAATTCTTGTTTTTTTTCTGGCTGACTTCTTTACAAATGCGACGCAGTAGCCTGCTGTTTATCCAGGGACTGCAGCCTACTTCTGCTTAGGACGAGTGCCTTGTTGGCGATTTAATTCAATTAGCGCACCGTCTTTGTTAACACCCACCCACACACGCACACACAGCCGCACTGAGGCCTGCAGCTTGACCATTGCACATGCCCCCCGTAGCGTCCTCAGGCCGTGTCCACACCTTTGTATGCCTACGGGTACACGCACCACCACCCACATCCACATCCACGCCCGCATAGGCCCCGCCCAACCCACGCCAATAGCAACAATAATTGTGGGCGCGCCACATTGCAATTAGATACAAAAACAAGTTTACACAAAATGCACCCTGTTTGGCGGCAAACTAAAGCAAGAGGTGAATGTCCTTTGCCTGATTTTTCGCGCATGCGCCACGCAAATCCCAGCCACAGTCACAGCCAAAGCCATCACCAGAGCCACAGTCGCAGGGAGCAGGAGCACCCGCTCCGACTCGCTCGCATCTCATGTGCGGGCCGTGTCGCAGCTCTTGAGCCTACTCGTACCTGGAGATGTATGTGTCTGCCCGTGTATAGACACGCAGAGGCACGCACCGAAACAAGCCCTTTATGCTGCGTAATCTTGGCAGTCAAGAGTGTCAACAAGGCGATACCCTCTGCCACTCCATGGGCAACTGAAAAGCACGCCCAGGACAAGCCCAGCTCACACCCAGATACCAGCCTCAATTACCTTTAAGATGCTCACAGTTCTTAAAAGCTTTTCTTTTTATACGCGTTCACGAAGTGAAAAGAATCATTTGGCGCATAATTTGTTCTCTAGATTTAATTTAATCTATATACATTATTGGAGATACAAGTATGTAAACAAGTAAGAGTACTCTAATCGGGAGTGCCCGACTTGGAGCTACCCAGCAATACAGACACACAGGCACTCACTCTGCAATTCTGCTCTCCTCAGCCCCCACTATTAAAATTTCATTCCTGAATAACTTATATTTATTGTCGGATCCTTTTTTAACTTTAGTCACAGCTTAAGCGACCCAGTTAGTCGTCCTGCTCAAGAGTATATGTACTTACTTTTACGCTTGTTTACCCAATTTTCATAAATACAGGATATGAAGAGGTTTCTCAAAAAAGAAAGTCTAATAAATTCAATTTAAGCGACCTTTTTTGATTCAATATTTGGTTTATTTGATTTGTGGTATCCTGTTGCTGTAGCAACTTTTATCAGAGTGTGAGGTATTTAAAGCTTAACGATAATTGTCTGTTTACAATTAGATTAAATTAGGGTTTGTTAGAATTAGATTTATGTGCGTAGTTAACTTGATTTGGATTACGTACAGATGGGTATATATCTATGTATGCGAGTTGTTGTTTGCTGGGCTTGAGGTAGCGATTCTTTGGATGGATTCTTTTCAGACGCCTTCTTCTGCGTCTCCTTAGCAGTTTCCAGGCGCAGTATATTCGGTATTGGGGTAGTTTTGGTACTTTCCGACTCAAGAAATAAAACGCTGATTTAAATAAATACAAATGAAATAATCATTATCATAGAATATAAATATTTCATGCACACAAAGCAGCCCTCAGATTTGATTGCAAAATCAAAATCTTAGTAGCCTCCGTTTTAACTGTCGTTGAGAAACACACTTTAGCCGAGCTGTGCTCTAGAATTTTCAGTTCCAATTCTCTCCTTCACAAGTTTACACTAAAATTAGTATTATAAAGTTTTTTATATTTTTTTAATATTTTCAATAATTATAAACGCGCTCCGCAGTAATTATAAACGGATATGGAAGCAGATAATCCTTTGGACAACAACTTGCAATGCATTGATACAGAGCTACCGAGTACTTCGGGTGCATCGGTAAGTGAGAGAAGTCGCGACAAGTAAGGCCAAATTATTCGAAACATAATTTTAGTGCGGGGCAACAGTGCTGCAGAAGAAGCCCAGGCCCGTAGGTAGACCGAGGGGTGCAGTGACGAAATCGAAGGCGGGTGTCAAGGCCAAATGTCCAGCAGCCAAAAGTAAGATGGCCAATTTGAATTTGAAGTCAGAAGCACGTAAGGCAAAGGCCAAACCAAGAACCAAGACCAAGACATCTATGCCAAAGACTTTGCTAAATTCTGGCAATCGTAAATTAAAATCCTGGATTAGTCGCAGCATGAAACCCAAAACTTCCGCTGTAGTACACAAACACAGGCCCTTGAATATGAAGCGATCCTTATCTATAAAGCCTAGACTAGAAGCCACTCGGACGTATATGAACCTAATGCACAAGTATAACAATACATCCAATTTAAACGGAAAAATCTCGACCGCATGTTGCCGCCTACCGGACATTGAGCGGCGGATATTTTTAAATAAGGTAAAATCTTCGATCTGTGATAATATGTTCCCATTATAAGTCCTTCTCTGCACAGGCTAAATATGACAAGGACGCTTTTTGTGCAATCCAATAGAGCTCAATTATCGCAATGAAAAAAAAAAGACTGCCAAAACTATTTCGATCTGCTGCACGAGCTTTGACTGATAAATCTTTGTTAAAAATATTAAATCTGGCGATCTTCACGCGTCATCTATTCGATCATGATTAGTAATTGGAGCGAACATGACATAACAACTCGAATATATATTTTTTAAATACAAAGAATACAAAACACGTTACGTTTTTTTATTTATTCCAAAAAAGGTACGGGTTAAGTTTTATAAGGGTAAGTAATTTACACCTATCTTAAATCGATTTAGTGTTATACAGTACTTTCTTTGTTCATAAACATTTCAATAATATTTAGCACGTGTAAGAAATAAAATAAAATAAGTGCCAAATACTCGTTTCAATGGAACTATGATTTCTTGTAGATTTATGTGAGAATTATTTTTAGGTATTATGAAAAGCTGGATAAAAAAGTGATGTAACTATTATAAACTAATATTAAATTAAATATTAAAAACCTGGCCGAATTTTGAAAATCCTTGGTTTCTTATCTGGGTGTATCTATGTAAAAATATTTGTGCAAGTGTACGTACACATACATTATTTTTTACATACGGCCTTTCTTATAAATGTAATCATAGTAGTGTTACCCAACGATGGCAGAATAACCGTTAGCTGCTTAATTATGCAATCTGTCGCATTCAGCGACGGTCGCCAGAATTCACGTGCTTCTGTTCCAGACAGTCATCGTTATTCAGTCAATCATCATCTCGGTTTCATTATGATCATTACATTTTGTCTGTGGATTCGCGCAACGAATGTCGTGTGCAGCGGACAGCGCAACTACGTAACTTCCAACAGCAGCAGCAGCAGCAGCCGCAGCAGCAACAGCAGCAATAGCAGCAGCAGCAATGCCACCGAATGTGAATATCGTAAATGCTTACGATATACGAAAAAGCGTCACATCACGACGCCGACTGCGACGTTGCCAATAGCTGCTGCCCGTTGTGGTTGTTGTTGCTGTTGCGACGCACGCCAACGACTGTTGCGGCGCTGCGACGCGACGCTGACGCTGGCGCTGGCGCTGGCAGAGCGCTGCTTTAACGTGTTGGCCTGTGTGCGTTCAACGTTCTGAGTTGTTAGTTGCGTTCGAACTCAGTCATAAACGAACTGTTACGAGTGATGGAAGAGTCAATACGGTGCCAGCAAACAACAGGCCAACGCAAGCAACAACCGCAACGACAACAACGACAACAACAGCAACAGCAATAGAAAAATAAAACACTATAAAACAAAACAAAGTACTAAAATTGCAATCAAATTCCGTTTTAGAATCGAGCCAAGTTTCAATTCCAGCTCCGATCAATTCGCTTGAGTAGTCATACAATTTAAATACTTGTATTTATTGTTGTTTTTTTAGAGAATGCTGTCATTGTTGATGCTCTTGTGATTTGTTGCTGCGATGACGCTAGCTGTAATTGCCAGCATTCAATTGTTTTTTTTTTTGCTTAACTTTTTTTTCTTCAACCAGTGCTAAAGCAAACTATTTTTGTAAAAGTTGTTAGCTTTTGATATCCCGAACAACAATAATAGTGGTAACAACAATATAAATAATAAGTATAATAACCAGAAACTGAAGTGAACGTTGTGCGCGTCGTCCATTTTGTCTGAGTGTGCCCCTTCCGTTTCCGGTAATCGCAACAAATTTTTGGCCAAGCCAGTCCACCGTTTGACTGACAGCAACAACAACAGCCACAAAGACAACAGCAAAGCAAACGCGCGCGCAACAATCAAACGCCCACGCACCCCGTTCGTGCCGTCCCCCACCCCCTGGGCCCCGCTCGGCCCCCAACTCTGCACTGACAGCAGGACGAAGTCGTGACAGCGACATGCGAAACGCGTAACAAAACAAACAACACAAAGACGCAACTGCCATTCCAACTGAGCGTTGAAAGCCGACGAGGAATTAGAAGCGTGTGACGGAAAAGAAACCCCCAAAAAGTAAGCTATTGTATGCATGCATGTGTGTGTGTGCGTGTGTGTGTGCGTGTGTATGCGATCATCTCTTATTTATCCAAGTGACAATTTCGTGTACTTGGAGATACATGTGGACGGAGAATTGCGCGCTAATTACCGCAGAGAAGCTCTTTAAGCCAAACAAACAACAAGACAACAACAAAAACGCCAAACAAGCAATCAAAACTTTGGGCGCCCCTCTCAAGTTACAGACATGCCACACGTTACCTCGATTGCCCACGAAACTAGCATATATGCTTATATGCATATATACTCGGTGTACGCGTACATATATACCCGTATTTGTTTTCACATTTCTTGGTCTTCCATTAGAAAGACATTGGAATGTCCGCTATATGCGTTTCTTTCGCTTTGCTACCTTCGCTGCCAAAGTAAACCCATAGAAGTGCCGCACAATACAGAAACAGCAGCGACAAAAGATATGTATGTTGCAGCGGCAAATGTTACGAGTATTTGCAAAAGAAATGAAAATTAAATCGTTAACCGCAGGGCTGACACACACACACACACACACACTTATAGTAAATGTGCCACAGAACTGGGTCAGTTAACTGGGAGACGAGCAGTTCTCTGTGGGACAGATCGCTGAATAGCAGTACAAGACTCGAATGACAGCTGCAAATCAACATGAAGTGTTGTCAAACACTGTCCAAGTTTGAAATGTGTCATAGTACTAGATTAGTGTTAAGAGACGTCGACTTCAACAGGAAAAAACTCTATAAACTTCACACAGATAGGTTCACAATAGATTGATTTTGAGGAGGACGGGTAGATTTTAAAGAGACAGTTTCATAACAGTATTAAACTCGTTTGGCATGTGCAAATCAACGTACAGTATTGTAAAACCTTTGCAGACACTCTCAAAGTGAGTTCCTTTGATGGAAAAGGTAGAAAAGGGCATCTATATCACACAGACAGGTTCATGTGATAATAATTATGCAGAGGTGTTAAATAAACTAAAATAAAATCAATGAAAATACTCATACCACCTCTTATTACCTCATTATAATATTTGTTGTAATTAATATTTGCTTAATTTATTTAATTTGTATATTAATATAAATCAATTTTATATAAGACAAATCAATTAATGAATCAAACTGATTTGAATATTAAAGGCTTTTTATGCCCATGCATCTAAATTTTCTTTAACATTTATCAACATATATACTATATATTCATGCTTTGCTCACAAAGAACATTAAAAAAAACCGAAGGTTATATACAAATATAAAAATGCTAGCTAAGCCTCCAAAAATATATAAAAATATATTTTGGATATTTTGTGCCCCTTTTCAGCGGACTGTTTCAACAATTTCCGATTAATGTCGTTCATAAAACTTGTATTTTTCAAGCGTTCTTTAAATGCATTCTTAACATGCGAGGGTTGAAAGCGCCACGTTTCTAATGGTGGTGTGTTTTCCACTGACCCCTTGTGGGTGGTTGGTTCGCATGGGGCATGTAGCGCGCATCTGAAGCAGAAACGCAGCCCAGACATAAAACATAATATCTGCATATCTAGCGTACGAGAATATTGAGCTAATGAGGCGGCGACCTCGCCCACAGTGCATAAGCGAGCACAATACCATCAAATTGCAGCCCAAAAATGGGGTGGTTCAAACCGACTGCCGCCCAACCCTCTGCGACTCAAAGCTGACCAAAGGAACGCACCGGGCAAAAAAATAAAAAAAAAAATAAGAAAACAAAAAACAAAACAAAATACAAAACCAGCCCATCCACCCACAGCGTCAAACGTCAGCTGTGGATCGCTGACAGCAATACATTGAGAATTGTTGATGTTTTTGTTTTTGTTGCGGCTTATAAGGTCACCCTATTTTCTCATGCTTTGCTTTCTATACCCTGTTCCAGAGCACGCTGTGCGTGGGGTATTATGGAACTGAGCGCAGTGCTACTAATTGTAGGTCAATTAGCCCAGTGCTCGAACATACGAAACTATAAGAGGCTTAAGACTTAAGCTCCTGGCGCAGGGTGTCAATTGCAGATATACGAATTTTGAGAGCTTTAACTAGACCTATTTTCCATTCGTAATTTTATTAACTTCCCCCAATATTAACTTACATTGAGGCTCTTCAAAATCTTAATTAGATTTAACGTTCGTCGGTTGGCTCCTATTTTCTAGTGTAAAAATAGTTCTAATCATTTTTAACTTTCGCTTCGTAGATATCACTTAATACCTTTATACAGGGTGTCTTCTTGTCACGCAGTCTTGTTTACTTTGACTTTTGTACTTATGTTGCGTCTGGCAAAAAAAAAACAAAATGTGTTCATCTGCTCCATCATTCTCATGCCCATTTCCATACCCAATTCCAATTTGGTATTCGTTTGCAACTGTTTTAAACAATTGCATTTCCGGTTCTCAATGTGGGCGCCGTCTCTTTAATGCTCACAGATCTGCATCAGCACAAAAAACAAATGCAGAAGGAAAAAAACACAAAAAAAAAGAACGAAATCATTTTTTTTAAATGCCCCGCCAGTGGCGCCGATCCGCAAGTCTGCGACGGGTGTGGGTGCGGTTTGCATGTCTGGCTGTCTGTCTGTCTGTCTGTCGCTTGTTTCTAATCTGTCATCGGACACTTTTGTGCTACTGTCATAAAGGCAGCAACAACAATAATTAATGCCCCGGGCAATGATCGGCCACAGAAGATGTGCATTGAACTTCCATGCAAGAGATTTGTTTGGGCGCAAATGAAAATGTTTTATGTGAATGTAAACATTGGGCTCATGCCACATGTGGCATCATCTTGTGGCACTTATGCATCAGGTGATTACCCAACGCCCAGCGAAAAGAAACAAAAGCAAAGCATCGCAATTAACAAGCGAGCGCTAGTTTTGCACCAGTTTCAAGCTCGACTCGATGACCTGGACGTGGATAAGTCCATAACTGGCCACAACAGTTGCTGCAGTCGTTAGCCATAAAATGTTAATGGCATTAAGCAAGCTTTCAATTAAAGCGCCTGTGTTGGTGTTAATGCTGCGGCTGCCGCAACTACGGCTGGGGAGGTGCAAATGCAGTAGGCAGTGACCGCGAGCACCAAGAACATGCGACAGTTCTCAAACGGGGCGAACGAGGCGAACGGGGCGAAGCGTCGCCCAAGAACAACATTGGGCGTCAGCGTAGAAATGGCCATGGCACAACGGCAAAATGCGTTTGGGCCAACATCGTGGCAACAATGTTTTATGTTTGCCGCGTCGTTGCATTTTTGTGGTTTAGCTCGCTTGCGGGCCAGCCAGTGAATGGGCAGCGCGCATTCCGAATACATAAGGGCACATACCACAAGAACACACTCTGCACACATAATGTTGATTAAAACGAAAACCCCCACAGTCGAAACTTGGGTCAAAGTGACAAAGGTATTCTGCTTCGTATAAACACTAGCTAAAAGTCTTAAAAGATACACAACAATCTAAAAGACGCAACTTTCTAGTCCGAAATAATTAAAAGAAGAAAGAAATGTTTTTATGCAGAATCCCATATACGTAACAGCGGGAAGCTAGCTAGTTAAATAGATATGAACATCATCTAAAAAATCTAAAAGTAAAGATACAAAAACAGAAATCAAGATATGCGGTTTATTCGTTAGGTTCCATATAATTTATCGATGAGAAATAAAGTGTATCTCAAATACAAACACAGCTAAAAGAAACAAAATATAAATGTTTCTGAGAATCAAATTTATCTGAGAGAACCCAAAATGTATTTGAGGCACAAATATATCTTAAATATACGTTAGTTCCTCAAACTCAAATGTATCTGAGACACAAATGTATCTGGAATACAAAGATACTTACATGAGATTTACAACTTAAAATAAGCCAAAATTAGTTATATCAACAATAGGTACATGGCATACAATTGAATCAGTTATATTTTTGATATATGATCTGGGGTTGGCTATACATAATTGTGGCTTTTAAAGCTACTATAAATCTTGGAACTCGGCACGGCGTTTGTTTTTGCTTGGCTACGTTTGTTTTTATACGCATTCTCCACGCAGTTCACAGCCGATTTTCTGCTGTGTGGGTTTAATATGCTCAGACAGCTGGCCAAAAACTGAAATGGCACACGACCTCGCCGCGAAACCCAATACAAACACTTGCCCGAAAATCTGCAGCAAGGCGATTGCTGGATGCACTTGCTCGACGAACGCGCCACATGCGGGTCCGACGCTTGAATGGAATTGGGGGCGTGCTGTGTATTCAGTTTTTTTGGCCAGCAGCCAGCAACAAAGTGTGGCAGCTCGTTATAACAAATGGTGTATGCTGGATATATATTATATGACTTGATTTTTAAGTTAGCGCAGCGTGCGTCTATAGGGCGTATGAACCTCATCAATCTGTCAAGATCGCTGAAAATCCGCTGGATTTTTATTAGATTTTAGTATTTTTTAGATTTAGATTTTTTGCTATAAGCAATATCAAGCGATCTTAGACTGACAGCCAGCTGTCCATCAAGCAAAGAGATGCCCCCCTCCCCCCACACTCTTCCAGTCTCTGGCATGCTTGTTTCCACAGATGGTCGATGCGATTGTGCGTGCTTTTCTCTACTGGAATTTCCACTTGTTCGATTCGCTCAGCATTTCAAGGCCACTCATTTACATATATGCGATTATTTAACCCTATTCAATAATCTAATTTGCATTCATTTTTTCTCATTCCAGAACGACCAATTTGCTAACCAAAAGTCTTAAAATAAAACTGCTGCTGCAAACTGAATGACTGATTTTTCTGAACAAATAGAAATTAACTTCTAACGAACTTTATACCTATCGATACCAGCATATACATATACATGCCTGCTATGGCAAATCATTTACAATAATATTAGGGCCTTTGATAAAACAAAACCACAGCTTAACTGTAACCCTAACAAAGTAGATAGCTACATATAACTTTGACAAATATCTTTAGCTAAGCTTTAAATTCACAAGATCAACAAGCGAAAGAAGATATCAGGTGCACGTCGGGAGTGTGGAGAGTGAGGAATGCAGCGTTGTCCCTATCTACATGAGATGCGCGAACGTCTATTGGATCAGCCAAGGGAAACACTTCAGCTGGAGAATATGGAGCGTGCCAACTTGCTGGACAACCGCCAATCGGCATCTGAGTCGAATCAGGTCGGCACTGTGGTCAAGGTAGGGGCTGTTGGATGTACTCGTATCAAGGATTCAAATCATGTGCAATATACATACGCTCACAATACACTCACAGTCACGATCACAACTCATGAATACCATCCACAGAACTGTCAGTCGCAAATCATCTTTTCGACTTGCCTGTAAATATTGCATATGGGTGCAAATAAAACAACATAATTACACACACATGAATATATAAATATTTTTACATATATATCTATCTATATGTAACATTGATAGTTGCCTTTTCGTTGTGTACTATTTTTAGCAAATGTTTACATTAATACGTTATTGTTTGAGCTTTTCAATTATAGATAAGTTCAGTTTACCATGTGAAATAAAATACCTCCTGATTGATTGATTGATTGATTGGTTGACTAATTGATTGCTTGATTGATAATAAGATCGCTAGACTGCTCGACATGAGCCAAAGCAAACAACTCCAAAATGTGATAAGCCAAATGAAAAAAGAAACATAAATTCAAATCAAACATGCAAAAGAAAAAAACCAAAATCCTTGCACGAGTTACGAAACGATTCGCCCTTTACTTTGAGTTCTCAAATAATATATATAATTTATCAGTTTTAATGTTTTTATTTTTCTGGCAATAAATTGGAATTGTTTTTCAATTGTTTTCTTTTGAATTTGACATGGAAAATGCATGCATGCCAATTATCTAACGATCGCAACGCGTCATTCACAATAAAAGCCTGAGAGTTTTCCACCATCTCGGATCTACTGTGAACGACGCTATGCTGATATCATACTTGTGTTTTATATATAATCTCTATATATTATATCGCTGTATATACGAAATTCCAATTTATTGTTGTGGCCTTAAACTGAACGATAACTGAATGAGACCTAATCTCAATTTTCTTAAAAAACCCCCTTCCGCCCACAACAAAATACAGCTACAAGGAGACGGATATCACACGAGTCCCGCTCACCAGCGCACTCCGCTAGTACCCCACGATCTGGGCGAGGATTTCAATTTGGATTTCGATGATGACTTTCCGATCGATGCGCGAAGACCGAAAAATGCCAAGTAAGTGTGTTCCATTGAGACAGTTTAATATATATGCAATATACACCCCATCGCCATTTCCGTATCCGTTCTAAATGTATTTCGTTTTATACGTCATAACAAATAACATATTACACTATATTTCATAATCAACATACAAATATTTCATATACCTCTCATACCCTCTATATAGAATATGGTATACCACCCATCATATCATTGCTATTAAACGCTGCTTCTACTTTCTTCAGCGCTCGTTTGATTTTGATTTCCTCATATAATTATGACCAGTCCACCTGAGGCGTTCACTCTATTCATATCTATATATTCATACCAAAGGCATATAATTCCAGAGTATTTCCTACCCACTGTGAACTGTTTGTGGTTCTACAGTTTTTACCTTTTAAGTACTTGTTAGTATACAAAAAAAAAAAACAATAAACGTTGTGAAAATCTCATTTAACTAATGCGCAAGAAACCTTTGCAGCGGCAATCATCCACAGGTTCTGACGAAACCACATAAAAGGTCAGATTTGGTGTAATCATTTCGAAAATTGTAAAATTTTCGTTATATCCATAAGATAATTAATTATGTACTACTTAACCACTTTTAGTTTCTATCGAATTCCTTTTAAACCTAACTCAAACTCGATCTCTATACCAACTATTTTATTTTGCTTTGCCCACACTTAGCCGTCAATAGAACTATCGTTGACCTCACTGCATTGTGTTACGAGTAGAACTCATAGAAAGCACATAGACTAATACTGGAAAGCAGCTAATCACTAGATACTCCCACTAGAGCTCTATACTGAATTATGTCGCCACCTTCTAATACCATTGTATGAATCAGCTAATACCCGACTCGACACCGCTGGCCAAGTTGCCAAATATCATGATTGAATTGTTGTTTAGCTTTTGTTTGCCAGCCCGACCGATTATAATGTCAATGAACTAATGCCACACAACAGGCACATTGCCTTACATTTCCGATTATGCCGGCATTGTTAAGCAGCATGCAATTCCATCTGCAACTCTATCCCTCTCCCTCTCTCCCTCTCTCTCTCTCTTCACTGCATTCCATTTCTCCTCACTTCTGGCACATAATGTAAATAGTCAGCGGAAGAAAAAATACATATAAAATCGCTCACACAATGGCGGCAGGCATGTAAGTTGAAGAAGTTGCAAACAAATTACGCAACTTGACAACTGGCAGCAGGCAAGCCGCCAAAACCCGCCGAAACCCGCCGAAACCCGCCGAAACCCGCCAAAGCCGACAAGCCCCAGCAACCTCTGGCCGGGCCTGCACTGCCAGCGAAGCGTGCCAAGATCTTTGCTCCACTAACTGACTCGGCAGTCCAACTCCCCCACTTCCCCCTTTCGCTTTGGCTCTGTTTCCGAGTCGGACTCTGCCTCCGCCTCTGTGTTGGGTGTCATTGTACGAATGACTTACATTCGCATGCGACACACAATGAGCAGACAATTCGCGACAGCTCAAATAAAACGTGATGGAGGGCTGGGAGGGGAGGGGAGGGCAGGGGAGGGGAGGGGAGGGGGAGGCTTGTCTGCATGGGACAAAATCTGCTCAACACTTGAATATTTACAGAAAACCAACTTGTACGGCAACTGAAACAAGTTAACAAGTTGTAACGTTGTAGTATTTATGATCGATAGTTATTGATACTTAAACCCATAGAACAACTTAGACAAGGCAATTGTAAAGTGTCCTCGTATCTGCCTCCAGCTCTTATGATCGGTAATTATAATTGTTATTGATAATTATCAATATTCAAATTGGTAGCCAAGTCACTTATCTGATTTAGACCCGTTCGAAGTTTGGCTCTCAATTGTTATCCAGCTCCCAATGTGAGCAATATTGGCCTTATTTTATCGATCTAACCTTGCCCCTACGCTCTGCCTATTTCTGGATGCTCAGTCCCGCGGCAAATGCGACGCATGATTAGATGAATGCACACAAGGTGAGCGATTATCACCTTCAATTAGGCCAGCCTTTTGCCATCAAGCAACTCACTTTTCTTTTATAAATAGCGGCAAACTCCTGATGGGCACTGATAGCTTTTTTTGCCCGGCCACCTCGTTAATGTGCTAGCAAAGACCAGAAGCTATAAATAACAGTGGCCAAAGCACAAACCAAACGAATCGCCCTTAGAGTCCGCCCCAGTCCGTGCCTCCTGCTGCTGGGCGCAACATATGTTCAGTGTCATCAGCAGCCATTCATAAAAATGAGCTCAGAACGAGGGCCAAGCTATTTTAGCTATACATATCTATGTATTATCCGTCACTAACCACGCCCGGAAATAGATCAAATTTTGCTGCGCCTGGAGCTAAAGACTTGCATGATAACTTTTTGCGGGAATTATTTTGGGGAGTTTTCTTCAAAAAAAACCCGGATTGTGCTTCTTTATTTGAAAAGTTGAACCACCCCGATTAAATCAACACCAAGTATTAAACGTGGCAGCCAACTAGATATTTTTAGCATTTAACCTCTGTTTGCTCAGGGCTTTAGTGCTTGCCAACTGTGTCCCATTTTTATCGGCTTATACTTATGGCTGGCTCTGGGTGCGGTTATTGGACTGTGTGTGGTATTCTGCCCGTTCCCAGTTGGCGAGCTCCCGTCATGTCATTCAGTGCACTGCGACGCAGTTGTTGGCAACTCGCAACGCGACGCAAATCCCCTTCCGCCTTTGGCCAAATGCAACCCCTTCCTGGGCGACGTACTCTGCAGCCAAGTGGCTCGGCTTCTTGGTGCGCACACGACCCGGCCAGGTCCTGGCAGCGCCCAGCCGGGGTCGACAGAGCCTCGCCGGCTTTGCATGGCGAACGGGCAAGCAAAACAGAATGCGATGTTGCTTGTTGTGAAACGCGCACAAAACAAAACTACGCAAAACACACACGAAATGCGGCAAACGAACCGAACGCCCGACACAAACTTACGATATAAAATGGGTCGTCGCCAGCCAGCGAAAGGAACTGAACTGAATTGAACGAGCGGCGGCAGCAGCGTCGACGGCGGCGTCGCTGCTGCTTTTATCGTAAGCGCACAGTGGTACATATATGCTTGATGTATGCATTTTAGTGGCTCGTATGAGCGCAGCAGCTGGAAATAGTCTGAGAGCTGTTTGCGCTACAATATTCTTCTATATCTTATATTGGGTACACATGCATTTTTGTATAAATAACCCAAATGTGTTTAGCTTGAGGAAACCACTTTATATACTACAAATAAAATTATTATGTAACATAACAAATAGAACTCTCGAACCAATGTTTCGCCAATGGGCTCCGTTTATGAACATTATTGTATCTTTAATTATTTTTCCATTATTTATTTATTTTTCAAAATAAAGGTTTTTAAAAATTTAAAAATATTGTAGGTTTCGAGCTCAAGCCGGTTTCATGCAAAACCAGTTGACAGCCGTGAATAAAGAAATCAGACTGATTTTTTTGCAAGATCTATATTTATCCATATATATGTATATAGCAAAACACTTTGTATAATTTAGCTAACAATTGGCCGAGCCAATTTGATATCCCTTTTACAAACATTTCGCTCACTTATTAAGTCAGTGCAACCACTGTGCTTGCTTTTTATGTTTCACGCACACACATGCACACACACGTAGTCACACATACACACAGACCCAGACACAGACAGCCTGCGGCCAACGTGGGTAATTGAGTTTTGGGCTGTTGCTTTCAGTTAACTGACAGCTCGCCCTTTTTCCTTTGATTTTCTGATTCGACTGCCGCTGGACTGGGACCCCTTTCGTGGTGCTGTGGGCTGCACTTTGGAATTGCACAAGCGGCCTGTCGGGGGTGGGACTCACCCCGGACGCTGCTCGCATACACCCTGCAATGTGGGAATCGAAATACGTTTCGCATTCCCAGCTTAAGTGACCCATTTTCTTAGTGCATTGAATGTTTTAAAGATCGAAAACGTGATGCAGTCGAGTGTTACAACATAACTAAGAAAAGTGAAATATATACGAAAATAACCCTTGACATTTTGTGCACGTTAACTACGCAATATCTTGCGGCCATAACTGTACAAAGTTAATTGAGGACAATCCAGGAATTCGGGAACCAGGCCCAGCCGTTGCTACGACTACGGCTCCATTCACAATTCCAGTGAACCAAGCAGACAAATGGCAAAGTGCGACGACGCCAGAACGATAAGCCACTGAGCCACTAAACCACTCAGCCATGAGCCATGAGCCAAGAGGCAAGAGCCACAGCACCCACTCACAACGTCGTCGTCGTCGAAATCCGAAATGTAAACGGAACTAAAACGATTTGAGCTCTGTCAACAAGCTAGGCAAGCTGATGATCTGCCGAACGGCCAGGGGGTCGGGAACTGGGGGCTTATTCGAGGCGTACAGCAATCAGAGCCAAACAAGTCATTAACATTCCAATCAAAAACAAAAAATGTGAAGAAAACGAATATAACAAAAGTGGCAAAAAAGAAATTCAACGCTTCGTGCAAATAAAGCGCACTATGAATGGCAATGCCCGAAAGGGACGGGGATGCAAAAAGCCAAGAGGTAAACGGCAAGAGCCATGAGAAAGTATAAAAGCGCACACACACAACGTGTCCCAGTTTCTGGCATACAACGCGAGGTTTCCCCTACGCGCCGCGAGAGGCATCCACAAGCATCCTCGCCCTGCAACGCGGCAGCATCCGCCAGAGAGCGCGCGCGAGAGAGCGAGAGGAAGAGAGCCGCCAGCTCGCTGCATCCTAGAAGAGAGCCAGAACGAGAGGCACAGCTGCAGCCAGACAGGGACGGGGATAGAGAGCAGATTCGGCGCACAGGGGCGGCTGCTGCAGAGGCAGCACACGGAACACAGAACACAGGCACTTGGGCCGAGACGAGCCTTTTCAGTTGTAGTTGGATAGTAAAGGGTCTTGGACGTGTTGTGCACAGCGTTCGCAAGGAAGCCAAGACACAGTCAGTTACACAGTGAAAGCCTCAATTCCAGCAATCAGTCTGAAGCATCAGCATTAACCAGAAATGCCATATATCAATTCAATAGAATACACTTTTTTTGCCTTTTTTCATTTTGAGCTGTGCAAAAGCTGCTGTTGAACAAGTGACAAAAGTGCTAAAAGATTAAACATGAAATGTGATACACACAAGAGCTGAGCACTAAACAATTAGTTAAGACAGCTCTGCTAGCAGCTCAGCTATTTTATATTTAACACGATCTCCGAAATAGAAGGCTTCAGACGAATGTTGAGTCTTTGGTGTCTTTTTGCGAAAATCCTTTTGAAACAATTTGCTGTCTTGGGCGCGCTAAAGATTTTGCTATTGAATGTCTCTCCTGGTTTTGATAGCACCGGGCAGCTATACACACAGGCACACACCCGCACACCCATACACCCATACACCCGCACACACTCGCTCATTTAGTCTACTGTATTACACAGCATAAACAGCGCCTAGCTGCGAGAGCGACTGCGCAAATGTAGCTCCAGCCACAGCTCCAGCTCCAGCTAAGATTTCGCAGTATGCAATGTGTACATATATGTGTATATACTGTGCAACGCATACACACACACGCACAGCAGCCGCTGCTCCATTTCAATTTGAGTTAATCTCACGCAGTTTTTCTTTTCCCCTCTCGCTGCGGAATGCGTGAGCGAGGGTTGAATCCGCTGGCTGAGTTGTTTACTTGCGCTGCCTGCATACAAGAGAGGTCACTAGGTCGCTCCGGGACGCATTCCAAAGCAGCAGCAGCACCAACAGCAACAGCAACAGCAGCAGCAGCGGCAGCGGCTCCAAGTGCGGCTTCAACTTTTGAGCAGGGCCTGCGCATTTTGGCCACGCCTCATCTGCCCATTTGACTATTGCATTTCAAATGCGTTCCACAAAAAGTCAGAGAGCAACACACACACACACACACGCGCACCTAGAGCGAGAGCGAAAACAAACAACAAAAGATGTGTTGCATACTTTTGTGCGTGGCATGCAAGACCAGCTGCAAATTGTTTCATTAATATTTGACGCCACAGCCAAACAACAACGACAAGTGAACCAAGTGTTGTGATTAAAGATAAACGACAAATAAAGGAACAAAAAAAAAAAGAAAAAACAAAAAACAAATAGGCTAAAGAAGAAGCATCGATACCGATACCAATATCAACTGAGCGCCGAAAAGGATCCTCAGCCAGCACAACGGAGACCGACACGGAAACGGAGACAATGGGCGGCGGTGAAGTGAAGGTCGCTACCGTTGACGTGGAGGGCGGCGATAATATGGCAACTCTGCCGGTATCGCGCTCCCATACCGCCGGCAGCACCGACAGCGCCGAGAAGAACAATGCGGCCAACAAGGAAATGGAGCTGAAGAACGTTATGCCCCAGCCGTTGCAAAGGTGCGCTGCCTGTGTAACAGAGCGAGACAGTGGGAGAGAGCGAGAGCGAGAGAGGGGCAGTGGGAGTGAGTGAGATGAAGAGGCTCAAGAGAGCGTTTAAAAGGAGTAGGGGTGGCAAGCTCTGAAAAGTGGGGTGGGCAGTGTATGCTTCTCAAGGCCGCCAAAAGTGCCAGGCCCTCAGTCATGTACACACACTGACAGACAGACAAACAGACAGACACACACACACACATACACACAGCCAATTACATTCGTATATTTGCAATGTATACCACTTATAACAGCCAGATACACACACTAATACCCTAACGAACTCCTTTGTATATATGTATATACACATGAATATGTATGTAGTACTAATACCATACTCGTATGTATCCACAACAACAACTTAGTTACTAACAGTACTCACTAATAGTATATTACCACTTGCAACCCGAACAGCTTCATTGTACCCCCAGCAAGCCAGATGAACCTTCGATTAGCTTAAAACTCGTTTGCAGCTACTCCTAACGAATGTGTTTTTTTAACAATTTCAACAATTGCCGATTGTCCATTGTCGTCTTATAGGGTTTGCTACACGTTCAAGCCAAATCCAAATAAGCACAGTTTTATGCCAGCGAACATAACGGTGCAGGGCACATATCAAACAAATCCGATAACGGGACCAATCGAACTATGGTAATATACAATGCAACAATACAATATTCCGCCTCCCCATCAGTTATATATGTTACCCGTTCCCGATCCAATCTCAAGCCAAACACTTAACTATAAAGGAGGCATTTAAGTATACTCTATTTATATATATCTCTGGTATATCCGTTTTAATTGCTGCCCTGTGTCATTATTATAGCTTTATAATCGGACAGTTTCAGACACTAAGTGCTTCAAACGTTCTCTATTAAAATGAGGCTGTATGTGTGCGACTCAAGCACACATACACACACACACACACTCACACACATACAGTTACACAGCAGCCCAAATACATATGCAAATGGGTGCTTTGAGTGGTGCGAATGGGCGGAATGGCTGAGAACGAGTATTTGAGAAGCGATGATGTTTCTAACTGGGTCAAAAAGTGCAAATGAGCTGCATGCAATGCAAAGCGGCGCACAGTGGGACCAAAATAATAACGAAATCAAAAATATGCCATTACTGTCGAGCAGCAATTTCCAGTCCAACACATTCACAGTAAAAATTAACAGTTACGCAAACGCAACTAGATGTAACCTAAAAGTCTTAACTGAATCTTCTAAAAAAATTTAGAATTTTTGAATATTTTTATTTTATTTATTAGTTCTCCACATTGTTGTGAATATAATGAAGAGAAGCAAAGTATGGATTGATTCTTTAAATTTGTCTCAAATTGCGTCCATTTAATTTTAAGTAAAAAAAATTGAACTATGGTAACTTGCGGTGCGACCCACTGTGCAAGCTTTAATGCCTATAGAGCTCGTAAAAAGCGTTGATTGGCATCGAATATCGAGAGCCAATACTTGCCAAGTGGTGTCAGATGATAGCTAATTAGGTATGCATGTATGGAGGGGCTTTCGTTGCTCTTAAGATGCATGGAAACACACACACATACACACACACACACACACACTAGCAGATAACCTTACTAGCACAGTGAATGACATTTTTGCCTACACTTATTATAGAGTCTATTTAATGTAAACTAGGTAATTGCCACAGACACAAAAGCAACCGCAAACATACACACACACATACACACACACACACACGCACAAACACATTCGTTGTTCAATTTAGGACTGGGTCATGTAAATTGTGCAGCACACACACACACACACACACACACACTTGTAGGAAATGAGCATTTAGATATTGCGGACAAATGGAATTTAACTAATGTTGAACTATTTTGACATACGATTCAACAGGACTTCGCTCTTCATTGTGACCAGTCTGGTTTATGCGATTCTATTGATTGTCGTATGCATTGCATATGTGATTAGCGATGTGACCACACACCGACTGCCGGTGCTCTACTATGAGACATTCTTTACATACCTGTACGGCACCAGCATACTCTTCCTGTTGTACGTCTTCTGTTTTCTGCTGCAGGGTAAGCTTCCTGGCCCAATTGTTGTCCTTTTCTCGTTTTCCCTCATGAGTCCCCGTATTTCTCGTCGGCAGAGAGCTCTTGCTGCAACGGCGGCAATGGCGGCAGCAAACCGAAACCACAGCCCAAGGAGAAGAAATCGAAGAAAACGAAGAATGCAGATCCGGCCGATTCGAAGGATGCGAAAGGCTCTAAGGACTCTGGAAAAGCTGGCAAAGGCGCCGCATATCAGGTGGGTGAAAGTCAGTGAACAATATATATTTATTATCTCACAGCAGTGAAGAAAATCGACATCAGTCCGCTTTAATTGCAGTCTGACCGGGGAGAAGCGCAACGAGAAGTTCATTTGCAATACTGCAAGCAAAGTGCAAGCAGATAGTTAGTTAGTTAAAATTATTTTCGATACAAAAAAAATTCACAATAGTCGAGGGGTGCCAAATTTGTTGTTAAAAATCATACCAAAATTGTCAAAAAAATGTTACACGTTAAAGCTCTCTGATTCATTGCTCCCATAACTTTGCCAAAACTGAACCGATTTTCAAGTTTGATGGCATTCTGGTCATGATTTGTTCTTTAGATTGACTCTGCATTTAAAATATATGCATTATTAAAAACAATTTTTTTAAAATTTTTTGTTAAAAAATTTTGTAATTTTTTTTTTTAAATTCACAATTCCGTATTTTGATTTTTAAACTATTGTGGTTATTAGAAATGGGTTAAAAAAACAACATTAAAACCAATTTTGAAGAGGTAATTTATTTTGTCAAAAGTCATATCAAAATGGACAAAAACTAGACAGTTCTCTCTTGCCCTTACCTGCAGCTGAGTTCTTTTCGTGTTTATCAAGGCAAATATAGTTATTGCCGATAATTAGACGTAAGCAATTTATGCCAGGGTTGCAGGGCGGGGCATGACGGGGTGGCTGGCTGAACAGCACACCATGGGGCACATTAACAGTTCGTCGTTAATTACGTGACGCCGTTCGCCAAGCGATAAGGCCACATCAATTAAGGCGATCGTATGAAAATTTGCCATACGCTGATTCAGTGACGATCTCATCATGCACATGCACAAATACTAATATGTCAATGCATTTTGTTTCTCTTTATTTCTCTCGGTGCACAGGAAGCACCCGTGGATGCCGAGGTGGCCGTCACCCCGAAGAACGTGCGCAAGCGAAAGACCACGCACAGCGATCTCACGCATGGAAGTTTCTTTCTGCGCGTCGGTGCCATCGGTAAAAGATCAGCTTTATTTCTCGGATATACTACCACTGAACGGATTGGCAATTGTCGGTTTTATTCAAATTTCGTTTGTGTTTTCTTTGCTGTTGGTTTCTGTAGCTTTTGGACTTGGTGCAATGATCTATATTGGCCTGGAATTTGGTTCGTTCTTTGAGATACCATTCGATTCGCCCTGCCATCACATTTTGATTGGCGTAAATCCGCTACTGCAGATGATCTTCACTTTCATGCAGATGTACTTTATATTCATGAATGCACGGGTAAGTCAATACAGTCCACAGTTGGGCGCAGCTCAAATCGAGTACCCTTAACTCAACTTTCTGTCTAAAAAAAAAATCTAAATATAAAAAAAACACTGTAAGCATATTACTACCTACTACTAAATACAATATACTACCTACTATTATCTACTACTACTACTACTACTACTCAAACTACTGTATGTTAACAATCACGAGTACACACAGAAATAGATAAACAACTTAACAAACAGCCAACAAAGTCCCAGTCCTCCAACGGTCTAATTGAGGTTAGTTTTAAGTGTAAGCTTACGATATACTCGCTGGCCACGGGATGGAGAAGGGTACCAGATTGTCCAGCTGGAAATCGTAAGAGACTCCGTTTAAATATGCCGAAATCTCAAAATTCCGAATAAGTTCGAGGCTCTGACGATTTACCCATCGACAGTCGAGTGCCGTATCCATGTCCTAGTCACGATCACATCATAACAGTCCAGGCTCGGTTCGGTCACTCTCTCTGTCTCTCTCTCTCTCTCTCTCTCTGTCACTCTCTCTCTCTTTCTCTCTCTATCAATCTATCTCTCTCACTATCACTATCTTTTACGTCTGTATCGCTCGCTCGAATTGGCGTGTTAATTGGCAGTTAGTTCAGTTGAGTTTATTATCATTGATTCGTGCATTCATTACGTTTATCTTTAGTACAACAACATTATCATCATCTGTCATTTTCACTTATTTGTTTTCGCTTTGCTTCATTCAACAATGCAACAACGCAACATTGCAAAAGAAACCGAATAAAATATGAGTGCTTGCACTGAGATATGAATTCTAAAGCGCAATCATATGTCATATTTTATCGGCACATTATCACATTCGGCACACAGTCGAATAGCTCATTCAGACCAACGCCAATATCCAGCGATTAGCAAAATCAGTTAACAGTTTAGCAGCTTAGATTCACATTGTTCACATTCACAAACACGTACACGCATTCATCAAGCATTCATTAATCATTCCAAACTCACGTCATCATCATTATATTTTTAAACAAATTTCGAAATTGTGCAAAGTACTTAGTTTTTTTAATGAACCATTTTTGTGTACATAATCCCCACAACTCCGCCCCATTCGCGATCGCAGACTAGGCCACCATTTCAGGTACGATATACAACTCATTTTCTAACTCTACTCTACTACTCTACTCTACTCTACTCTAGTCTCTACCCTACGCTCATTTCTCTCACACGTTTAACCTATATGTATGTGTGATATTATAATAATATATAATACCTTTAGCTTAAACTTAATACTATATTAACAATTTAAGGGTTTCGGGTGTGGGCTTTAACAATTATTAACACCACAAATACTCTTGCAGGCCATCCAAGTGCGTTCTATATAAACATAATATGTGCATATATATATTTTTTATACTCGTTCACGAAGTGAAAGGAGTATATTGGGTTTGCGCAAAGAATGTCTGTCCGTACCGAGACTTCGAAATTTGGAATTTATGTTAAGATTTTTTGTTGTTAAGATTTCTTGACTATGTCTATAGGGGGCATGGCAATTCGATAAAATCGATCGAAAGCTATATATATTATATTTTTTCAAAGAGATAACTGATGACTGATATAATCCATATATATCTACCACAATTTTAGAGCTAGAGTCACAAAATTTAGCAAACAGTTTTCCGATCAAAAAAACTAAAATTGCAAAAATTGATATTTTTCTAAAAGAACAATAATAATGAAAACTTTTGAGTGTTTTAAGCTGTTATGATATTGTGAACGAGTATTGCGCAGTCGGTTACATCCGACTGCAAAGTTTTTACTTTTGTTTTTTGTTTTGAAATATATTTTTGATGATGTATTTATGTACGAGTCCTGCGTGTGGAGTATGCAAGAGTATTGAAACTTCGTCGAAGTTCTTTTTCTTTTTAGCACCTAATTGCATATCTTTGTAAATAATATATACATATATACATACAATATATATTTAAAGTGCTGTAAGCGCGTTTTCCATCCGTACTCAAGATTGCGTCTGCGCACAACTTTCTCCCTTTCTCTCTCTCTCTGTCTCTCTCTCTCTCTCTCTCTCTCTTCTGTGTATCCCACCCTGTCGCTTTATAATTGCCGATCCGCTTGCAGCTCAACATACACCGCTTCAAGGTGATCGCCCGCTTCGGGCTGATGCACGTGGTGGCCACCAACATCTGCGTATGGATACGCACCTTGGTGAAGGAGTCGCTGCTGGAGATCACGATCTACCATCAGAAGCGCGAGGCCGACCCGGAGGCCTCCTCGATCGCCCACTCGATAAGGCAGCATGCGCTGCGCCACGCCGGCACCGTGCTGCGGACCCACGCGGGACCCAACAGCGAGTTCGAGGTGCTCGACGGCGAGGATGTGCTGCCGAAGAACGTCTACAAGAGCGACAATGTGCTGTCCAAGCTGGTGCGCAACACGGTCGATGGCATTTCGAAGAGCCTGGGCATGGGCGGCGCCGCCAGCAGCACCACCACCACGACGACGACAACAACAACAACGAGGGCGCCATACACGACGCCCGGGTATCAATGGCACAGCACTACTATGGCCCGCAAGCTGAAGAAGTTTATCACTAGCACCACCGCTGCGACCAGCACAGTGGGCAGCAGCAGCACAAGCACCATCACACCCAGCACATCCACCAGCAGCATTCCATTGAGCAGCGCTGCAACGGCCGCCGACGTTAGCAGCACGACCAGTGAAACGCCCTTCAATAGCCTGGAGCGCATCCTCTCGAGCGTTGCCCCGAGCCTGACGCCCGTCGACGAGTCCGCGCCAACGTTGCCTGCCGCCGCTGGCGATGGCAATGCCGCTTTCGCCACCGCCACATCCGGCGTCTCCTCGTTCTTGAACAATCTGGTCGCGTCCACGCCCAGCACGAGCGTCAGCAGCAGCACGCCAGCGAGCAGCACCGAGCGGGCCGTGAATGTGATGAACAATCTGTTTGGGCCCGGCATCGAGAACAGCTTCCAAACGTATTCGGATATCTCGCACGACGAGTCGAACGGCCTGATCGCCTTTGAGAATCTGGAGAGCCTGGACAATATCTATCCGGCAGCGCTGTCTTCCAACATTGGCACACTCAACTCCACCGCCTGTGGCCGCATCGACATAATGGGCACCATCGTCTACGATTCGGCGCCGTATCTGTATCCGTTTATCATCGAGTATTCGCTGATTGGCGCGGTGGTTTTGTATGTCATGTGGAAGCACATCGGTCGCTATCCGGGCAGGCTGAACGATGAGGACCTGGAGCACAGGCTCGAGGTGATGCTGTCCCGTCGAGCCGTTGCCATGGCGCAGCAGGCACGTTCCGGTCGCGTCGATTGCGTTGGCTCCTCGAAGGGCCTGTTCTTTGGTCTGTTGTTGTTGGTCGGCGCGCTGATTTGCTTGATACTCTTCTTCGTCTTGGTGCGTCATCAGCAGTTCTCGCTGTTGGCCATTTATCTCGCTGATGCCAGCCACTGCATCCTGATGGCCTTCGCCATACTCGCCATCATTGTGGGCTTCATCAGGTGCGTCCATCGACCATATGCAATCTAATCCATAAAAACTCTTAACTGAATCTCTTCCCGACACATCCGATCGGTCGACAGGGTCAAGAACTTGAAGTTCCGCTGCGAGGAGCAATCTAATCTGAATGACATTTTGCTGCGCATCTCGGCCTTTGGCCTGTTCACCTACTCCGTATTCAGCATCATTGCCGGCAGCTTGAAGGTGCTGGAGAGCGAGCCCAGCCTGCTGGTGACGACCACCGGCGGCGTCGCCGTCTTCCAGGTGATCTTGCAGCTGCTCTTCATAGCCGACGTATCGCGCCGTCGCGTCCACTTGCCGGAGCACGATCGCAGCAAGCCCGGCCGCCAGATTGTCACCTTCCTACTCATCTGCAACGTGGCCATGTTCGCCATCTACACCTTCGAAGCTCAAAAAGTATTCGCCAATCCTGTAAGTAGATATGTACGTAAGCGAGACTGAGTTAAGTAAAACGATTAACGCTCTCGTTCGTTCTACTCGTTCGATTTGTTCTTGTTGTTTGTTATTCCATTTCGTACACCTGTCTTATAAAACTCTATTAGGGCCCATTTTTCAAAAATTACATTTGAGAAACATGTCCAATTTAAAGGGAGGCTCACTTCTATTTAAATTGTTTACAATTTACAACAAGTTGGCAGCACTTCATAGCTATGGAGCTACCAGATGTGTAAGAAATTCTCAGTTGGCAGCACTGCCATGCTAAACTGCTTGCTAAATTTTGACAGGAGCTTAATTTAATGAAAGTGAGATTTTTGTGCTCTGTCCACAAAGTGAAAAAAGATAATGTGTGTGCCACGCCTACTCTGGCGTCACAAACTTGGGAAATATCTTCCTCAAAAACGATATTTTTTAAATTTAATGCTTAAATTTATAACTCATTAGGCCAATACTTCACCATGAGCACAGTATTGCGCAGTCGGTTACGCCCGACTGCATCATTCTCACTTGTTTTTACATGTTGAAAAGATATGAAAAATGGGCTCTACATATTGTACGTAATTCAACATCAGAGCTGTAATAATTACTTTAACAAAAGCAACACTTAAAATTAATTACTAAACATTATCTAATAATAATTTATGTTCTATATTTTTAAAATACCTATCTTGAGCTTTACGTTATTAATGAGAACACAGCTCTGATGAAAATGCATGTTCAAATCCAAGTCAGCTTATGGCTTCAATATTAACTGCAACCGATGTGCATGAAATTTTCGATGCTGTTGTTTAACCTTTATCCCCTTATCCTGACCTTTTATTGACAAACGGTTTTCGCAAGTAGTTGTTGTCCCGGGCTCTTGTGGGCCCATTTGTTTATGCATGCGTTGTTTGTGAATACCCCTACTCTACCCAATGCATTGCAATTAATGTAATATCAACTTTCTACGAAAAACAACAGGTGCAGTTGGAGTTCTATGGCTTTGTGCCCTGGTCCATCATACAGCGCATTACACTGCCCCTGTGCATTTTCCATCGGTTCCACAGCGCCGTGACACTTGCCGAGATCTGGAAGACCACCTACAAGGCGCGCTTGGAGTAAGATGTGTCCCGAATGCGGCTGAATGCAAATCGAAGAGGTTATGAAATGCACCAAAACAAAAACAAAAAGTAAAAACAACAAAAATTATAGCGAAACGAAACGCAAAGAAAAAGTTAAAAAAGTTAGTTTCTAATTGCATATTATATATAATAACTATATATATACACATATATATATAAATATATATGTAACTTTATGTTTTTAGTTACGCATACGTATAGGTTAACTAAGTTCAGAAGGCGAAAAACAAAACAGAACGAAGGAAACCAAAAAAAAAACAAAAACAAAAAAACAACAAAAAGCAAAAAGCAACAACAGAATTACGAGTTGAATCAAAGACAGCTAACTCCCAAAGCAAACCATTGTGGACCATTGTGCATGGTTTAGGAAAGCGAAAGCCAAACTTTAGAGCGTATGTTGAAATGTTTGAACGTTTATTGATGCTAAATACCAAAAGGATAACCAAGCAGCAGCCACACAAAAACAAAAACAAAAACAAAAAAAGAAAGTGAATTCTTTGGATGAAATTGAAATTGTTGAGAAAATGAGAAATGAGACAGCGCCGAAGGACGCTTTGCGAATCGCTTGTTGTTTTTTGATTTTGTTTTCATTTTTATATCAACATATACATATACATATATATCATTTCGATTTGTGACATGTGAGCTGCGATCGCTGACATGGAAAACTTAAGAACTAAGTCATAGCGTTTACATTTAAAATGCATTTCGAAAATCAAATGCAAACGAAAAGCTACACTTTCTATTTTGTTCTTTATTTTAAAAATTAAGTGCAAAAATAATAATATTCTTACAATTTAATTATTAATTTATGTATACTTACATTTAATTGTTTCCCTATATATACGATAAATAATTTTTTTTTTGCCTTGTTTATGCATTATTATTATTAGTATTATTATTTAACTCGCTGCAATGTGTTTGTAACTAAAAGTTTTACATTTATCTTTGAATGTTTTTTATTTTTGTTTTTCATTTCTGCTGCAAAACAATTAAAAATCATGTAACAATTAAGCCAACAAAAAAAGAAAAACATATTAAAAGGTTGTTTACTTTTCGCGATGCAGTCGAGTGCACGAGTACTCCAAAAATTCAAGGGTACAGTTGGACAAATAATTCCAAAGCCAAAGGCGCCGCCAAGTATGCAGCGATTTTCCGCCAGAATTTACAAACAACAAATAAGAAAAACATTACTCACACACACGCAATTCACATACATATACATACATATGTATGATCACCTCCATACAAATACATTTGGAATGCCATGAAATGTGTTGGAGTTAGGCGCGAGTATTGAAAAATTCATGGAATTTTTGTGTAGGTTTTCGATTACCTTTCACTCGAAACAACAGCCGAAGACAAACGACAACAACAACAAACTGTGATGAATCGTATTGTTTAATGACTTTGGATACCCTTTTTTATCGGTTGCGTTGCATATTTTACTTTAAGCATTCTCAACAACAAAAGTCAACAAAGAGACGGCTAAAATGCGTTCAACCAACTTCATGGCCCATTGTAAAACACCATTACAAAGACAACAAAAAAAAACAACAAATGACAAAAAAAAACAACAACAAGAAAACGCAAACGGAAAAAATCATGTTGTGGCACTAAAATGCCAAACAAATAAACAAAACATTTTTAATATTTATATATATACATACACATATATATATGTATACATATGTATATATAAATGCATACATGTATATGTATATATATGTGAATAAAAGTTTATAAATGTCCATTTTTTGATTATTAGTAGTGATGTTAAATGAGAAACAAAAACTTAATAGTAATTATAATAATTTAAATACGTATGTAATAGCTGCAAAAATATGAAAAACAACCAATGAGATTGTCGTATGTGGTTCGCCAGAACACTTCTTAAGTCCCCGAACAATGAAACGCATTTAGGAGATGACAAAAAAAACACGAAAAACGTTTACAATTACAAGTTAAGAACCATTTTTAAGGATATGCAACGTATATCTATAAATATATGTATACTAACCCACCAAATTCAAAGTATTTCAAAGTTTTATATCGAAATAAACGCGAAGAAAGGGACGGCAATCACGATTCTTCGCTGTCCCTTCAAAATAGCAACAACAACAACAACTATAACTACTTATAACACCAATGAGAAAGCGAATAATGGCTCAAAATAGGCAACATGACCAAACAAAACAAAAAATAAAAACGCTAAAATAAAAAAATACTTTCTACTCAGAGGGAGATATCAAACATAAAGCACATACGTTGCAAGTTTTTGTTGGCAATTTATATACACTGCCGTCTCTTGTACTGCTCATACCTATGTATGTACCAATATATAGATATATATAAATATATATATATATATATAAATATATATGTATTTATGTGTATGTCTAAAGCATGTATATCTTTGTATACTACGCATAGGACGTTGCGCGATACGTGATCAAAGCAATCCAAATCCAAATCGAAATTCAAATCTAAACTGAAACCAAAAACCTATTTCGTACTCGTCAATAGCGATACATACGTATTATATGTAAAAGAGAGATATTGAATTCAAATCAATCGCAGAAGACGACTCTCTTTCATCTGCGAGTGCGAGCGAGAGCGTCAAGGCGTAGCACACGAGAGAGAGAGAGAGAGAGAGAGAGAGAGAGAGAGTCAGCGAGCGAGTTCGCTCTCTTTGCATGTATCTTTGTGTGTGCCGGATATACTTAAGCATTTCAATGGCGAATCAAATTCAGTTAAACAAGTACTTGTGTAGCTTTTAGTAATCGATAAATATTATGTGTACACATACATATACATATATATACATACATATAAATGATAAGGATCGCGTGGAGATAGGGGGAAGGAAATCGAATGGAACGAAAAGAAAATCATAAATACCAAAAAAAAAAATAATAATAATAAAAACAACAAAAAACAAAAAAACAAATATATGCGTATATCTAATTGTTTTTTCTTAAAATATTTAGTTTAACATAAGATCATATTTTATGTATTTTTAATAACTACAACATAAATTATTGAATGTTTCAACTAAGTTGTATAATTATAAGAACGCGTCTAGACATAATGGAATTATGTATCTGTATCTTAAAACACGCATGAAAAGATCGCTTCATGGGATATCCGCAGAGCAACAACAGCAACAACAAAAACTACATGTAGAGTTATTCGAAAACTTAACGCACAAGCAAAACAAGCATTAACAACCAAATATAATATGAAACCAGAAAGATCGATAAGCAAATATATAGAGAAAGAAGTAAAACATTCATATATATACATCTATAATATATATATATATATACATATATATATATATAATTGCATATTCGTGTATACATGAGTACATATATATATACAATATATAGGCGATTTCAGTAAAACAAAAACAAAACAAAAATTTACAAGCATTTAACATACATTTTCCCATAACCATACAAATTTAATAAATACATAATTACAAAATAATACAAATAATTTTTATGATAATAACAACAACAACAACAAAATGATACCCAATGAGAATGATATTGCAGAGTTTTGACCCAGCAAGTGTTGTAAGCAATTTTTAAATCATTGTCGCATTTTAGATACCAAATTATTTCGATGCGCGAATACATTTCGTTGAATAAACGAATACACTCACTCATTTACGATGGACAGCGGTGCTCGTTTTGAGTGACACATATACACACGTTTACACACACCCACTCACACACACACACACTCCCACACACACACACACACACATACATATGAATAAACGAAGCAAACACAAGCAAAACAAAAAATGAGAAAAATTACAAGAAATGGCATACAAGTAATTTTAAATTGAATAAAATTAGTAATTAATATGTACAACAATTCCAACGGTCTTTCAAATGGGTGGATGGGCGGTACATAGAAACGGATTAATCAGTTGATCACATTATTTATTCGATGCTTATCATACATAAATACTTATATTCAGATAAAGTCACATTCCTAAACGCCATCAGACACGTTCAGGTTCACATCAAAGCGAGCGAAACGATAGTCACGACTGCCCACATCGCGCACCAGGCAGAGCAGTGGGTGTCCCTTGCCGCAGGCCTTGTCGGCGTTGGCGGCCTCTACCAGCTGCTGCAGGCCGCCGGGCGTTATGTAGCCAACGGCACAGACGGTCGCCTCGACGAAGCTGAAGCCGGCGGTGGTCACGTAGCCAAACACCTCGCGACTGCATTGCCGGCGCACGCTGTTGAGCGTCTCGGCTGGCTCAGTGGGCAGCCAGAGGCGGCACATTTCGTCCATTTGTGCGCGCACCAGTGACGCCGTCTTGGCTGGGCGTATGTGGACGCGACGTGTGCTCGTCTCCTGGAGGCGCTGCTTCTCGCGCACGCGACGTGCGCGCAAACGCTTCAACTTGCTCTTGTGATTGAGGCGCAGCTCCTTGCGCGCACGTTCGTTCAGGTCCGGCTGCTGTGGCTCGCTATGGACGGGCGCGTGCTCGTTGTTGCGCATCTGCTGGCGGCGACGCTTCCAATCCTCGCGCGTCGGCAGGCAGATCAGCGCATTGTCCTGCAACTGGCCGCGCGCCTGCAGGCGCAACTGTATCTGGATGAGGCAGCCGGCGAAGTGCAGCTCTGGAAATGCCTGACGACGGTGCACATACTCATCGAAGCGCTGCAGCACAACGCGATCACGAATCACATAGAAGCTGCTGCCAGACTGGCCAGCTGCATCGTTCCAGTCGCGCACCAGCGATCGCCATGGCCCCACAAAGGGACTGACCACCGCCAGCTTGCGATAGTTGCAGCGTTTGTTGGGCGGCAGACGGAAATAGTTGGTGCGCCGCTCGGCCGCAGTCTGCGATGCCAGCTCCAGGCCTGCAAGGGCTACAATTAGCAACTGATTCAATGCATGGATGGGCGCTGGCACTTACCCGCCACAGTGTCCGGCAGATGATGGTCGACGCCCGCCTCTCTGGCCACCGAGTCGAATTCGCGCAGTCCACCCGGCCGGGCGCCCCACATAATCAGCGTCAGCCAGAGCGGCATGCCGTAGTGGGCGGGCACGATCACATCCCAGCCGGATGCGTAGCCCAGGCGCTTGTAGTGCGCCTGCTGCGAGCCCGGACGTTGTATCAGCAGCAGCGGCACCGGCTGCATCTGCTCCTCGAAGGCACACGGTTCGCCGGGCACAACGGCGTGGTGTGCGCGCAGCTGATTGTATTGGTATGTCGACAACATCTGCTGGCGGAGTAGCGCGCGCAACTCCGGCTCCCAGAGGTCGCTGTACGGCAAGATTATCGGCTGCATCATGAGCAGTTCACGGGCCGACGCAACGGAGAACGCATGTGGCTTTGAGGCCTTGGTGCGCTTGCAGGGCCGCTGCAGACGCGGATCGACCACATTGACCCCAATGATCAGGTTGGAGAGAAGCTCGCCGGGCGAGCTCAGCTGCAGCGCGGCCTCGCAGTAGTCGGCCTGCGTCAGCAGCTCCTCCGGCATGCCAAGCAGCTCGTTCGACTCCTCCACCTCGAGGCCGACGCCGTTCGAACGGTAGGCGCGCAGACTGGCGGACAGCACACGCTGCGAACGCGGCCCGGTCAGGCGAAAGCGATTGAACTCCTGCTGGAGGATCACCAGTTCCACTTTGGTAGCCGCATTGGCGTAGCTCCTGTTCCGCTCAAACGCTTTGGTGCATGTCCAGAAACGCTGCGGCTGCTCGCCCGATTCATCTGGCAGCGGCAGCGTTTGCTGCTTGGTGGATTTCAACTCAAATACCTTAATTAGTTGGGCTACAGTTATTTCGGCGGCGCCCGGATGCAGCCAGAGCCAAAGCGAGCGCCGTGCTTGATCGCCCAGATGCTCGGGCAGCTCCTCGGGGCGCCACATAAAACTGGCGCGCTGCAGAGCACCCAACGGATACTGGCAATCGGCGAAGAGCTGAATGTTGCCCTCGCGACGTCCGCTCAGATAGGTCTTGGCCGTAATGCCCAGGCCGGCGTCCGGGCTGGTGATGCGGCCAAAACCAAGGCGCAGCAGGTCAACGGGGCCTGTCATCTGGACGCAGCTGTAAAACGAGATGTCCTGCAGCAGACAGTGCTCGGCACTGGCGCGATAGCAGGCCCGGTAGGTCTTGTCGCAGCTGGCATACGGCAGACGATAGCCCCACCGGTCGATCATGCGGAAGCGCTTCGCGTGCCAGATGTGTGTCTCCAGCCAGTTGACCTTGCGCTGACGGCGCACGTACTCCGACATCAGGTTCTTTGGACGGCGACGGTACTTGCGAGACGGACGCTTGCCGTTCACCGGCTGGTTGCCCGCCTTGCCCATCTGCGATTTGTGGGCGGCGCGATATTTGCGCGGCAGGCGCTTGGGATGATGCGACATGGCGCGACGGCGCATGTGCTTGGGCAGTGTTTGAAAGATGAGCTTACTGTTGGCCGGCAACTGGGCCTCCGCGATGATGGACCTAATCTCCCGCAATGCTCCAGCTGCATAGTGATATGTGGGCACATTACTCGGCAGCGTTACCCGTCCGCCCAGGCTGGCATCGTACTGCAGCTTGCGCGCGCTCATGATAATTTTTTTCAATCTTCTACGATTTGTTAATTCATAAATTAAACACAAAATTCAAACAAGACAGTTCAAAATATCGGCACGTGTACCGCTCCTAGTTGAGTGACAATTCCACTGTTACTAGATCTGTATCAAATTGTTCGATTGAACTACTCACTTAGTTCAGTGAACAGCGTTCGTTTTGCTTCGTTGAGTCCCATCACGAACATCTATCTTTACGAATTTCTGCTTCTTTATAGGATAGAAATGAAAAATTAGCATTTTGGTAAGTTTTTAATGATTACATTCATTGATAAATTAATTATTTTATATTTTTATATTTATTTACAATAAAAAAAAACTGAAATTTATTTAATTTAATTGTACTTGGACTCAAGGGAGCAAAACGAACGCTCCTGAAAATAGTAGCATGAAACATAAACGAATAATAAATAAGTAAACGATTTGTTCATTCATAAAAATTGAGCAACGAAAGTTACTCTTTGAACTGAACTAAAGACTTGCGTGTGCTAATTGAGAAATCAACTGAAATTTGAAATTCCAAAATAATTGGTCGGCTTAAATAAATCGTATTTTATTTCATAATTTATCGTAATAAATGTGAAAAACTAATGAAGATAAGTATTCATGACCTTATGAGAACAAAAATTTATGGTTGTGTTTGAAAGAATTTGTTGCACATATTATTATTTGCATATTTATATTTATTATTATTTTAGTTTTTTTGTAATTGCTGTTTTTCGTTCGCAATGGTTGGCAACACAGACTTTTAATTCTATGGCAATTATATCGATAGATTTTTTCATCTCAATTTTGCATGCACAGCACTATCGATATAAGATCAACAATCCGAGAACTTGTTTCGCCTTTTAGCAGTGTTCAATTCGGCTAATAATGCAAGGATGGTGGTCAGTGCAGTGGTCACAGCTGCTGCTGCTGCTGGTCCTGGTCGCCCTCACATTGGCAGCCACCGGCCGAGTACCGCATAACGGCACCGCTTCGAGCAGCAGCCACCTGAGGAGCAACAACGTCTGTCTGCGGCGGCTCTTCTGGCGTCTGCCTGACAAGGACACCTGCCCGAGCTCCATATTGCCGCTGCGCGGTACCGTCTACCTACTGTACGACGTGAACATCTCGGAGGGCTTCAATCTACGACGTGATGTCTACATTCGCATGGCCGTCTTTGTGCGTCGCCTGCGACGCCGCAAACGCTTTCGCAACGTGCGCCTGGTGCTTCCGCCCTGGCCACGCCTCTACCACTGGCACTCGCACGGCCTGGGCCAGAGCGACTTGATGTGGCGCAACTTCTTCGACCTGGACAGCCTACGTCGCTATGCGCCCGTCCTCGACTACGACGAGTTTGTGGCCGAGTACCGGCGGTTTGGCATGCCGGCCCCGCCCTACGTCCATGTTTCGCAGGCTTTCAGGCTAACGCACTACGAGATCATGATGGAACAGGGCGTCTTTCGGGACAAGTACGAGCGCATAGCGCCCGATTCCAATGTGGATTCCCATGCATGCAATGAGAACTCCATCAGTGGCGGCCCGCTCCTGCAGCAGCGGCTACTTCGTTACGGTCGCTATCATTGCGTGCGCTTTCAGGGCAGCGCCGGCCTGCTGGAGCGCATGCTGCGCGAGGCCATAGACGAGGATACGGCTGGCGCCGACGATGCGGACGACATGCGCGTCTATGCCGTGCTCAGCGCCGAGACGGTGCTCCACGACAACTGGGGCGATGAGCATTTCTGGTTGGCGCGGCGCTCGATGCGCTTCGCCCCAGCCCTGGCCCGGGTGGCTGCGGACTTTCGACTCATGTCGCTCAGCACGACGGACACCACGGCCGGCGTGCAGCGACCAGCCATGTGGGAGCTGGAGCGGCCCAAGCGGGATGCGCGCGGCGGCGACTATTTGTGTGCCCATCTGCGACGCGGCGACTTCGTGAGGTCACGGGAATCGACGACGCCCACGCTCAAGGCGGCAGCACAGCAGATAAAGCAGCTGCTGCGCGCATTTAATCTGACCAGCGTGTTCGTGGCCAGCGATGCGACGCCGTATGAGCTGCTCGAACTGAAGGAGCTCTTCTACAGGTTCCGCTTTGTGCACTTTACGCCGGAGTCGAACGCCCAGCGACAGCAGCTCAAGGATGGCGGCGTGGCCATTGTCGATCAACTGATCTGCGCCTACGCTCGCCACTTTGTGGGCACCTACGAGAGCACGTTCACCTATCGAATCTACGAGGAGCGCGAGATCCTCGGCTTCAGCAAGTCCAGCACATTCAACACATTCTGCAAGGCTTTGGGCGGCAACTGCGCCCGGAATGCCGTCTGGCCCATTGTATGGAATGAAGACGATGAAAAACTTTACTGAATTTCTGTTTAGTTTACGGCCACTCTATTTCTCTAATATGCCATAGTTAAGTGTATTTGATGTAAGCTTATTTTTTAAATACTGTGTAATTTTGAACAAACTGCGATGCCATACCAAAAATAAAATTTTTTTAAAGAATTTTTTGCAATATAAAAAATATAAAACTGAAATCGAAAAATAATAATAATAAATTTTTTATTTTGCCAAGTTATTTAACAAATATTAAAATTAGTATAACGATATTTATGCTAGCTTTGAGAGTTGGTGGACTATCGATAGAAAGTTTTAAATCAAATATGTTTAGTATAACGAAAATGTTGTTTTTAATTAAAAACGAACTAAAATGTAACAAAATATAATACTTCATATAATATAATATGGAAAATTTGTTTGCATACACAAAATAATATTTTATTTAATAAGCCATCAGTTCTTATTTAACAAGAGCAACATATTAAGATTTGTATCCTTTATGCGAAGTTTCGGGTTCACCTAAATATTAAAACATCAGTATCGTTATTAAATCGACTTCAATTTTTGTTACCTCAAATTTGGAAAAATAATTTATATATTGTTGAATAAATTAATAGTTATGTGTAAAGTTTTCAAGAAAAACTCTTTAAAACTCGATAGTGCCCAACCCTTACCTCTACAAGCTTAAACAAACTATCGATAAAAAACACATTTGCTGTTATTAATACAATTTTTTGGTATTTCACGACAGGAACACCAAAAAATTTTATATATCGATAACTAGCAAGTCAACATGTTAAGTCGCATTAAATACTCTTAGTTGAGTTTGCAATTGTTGCACGTGTTCTGTTTGAAATTCAATTTTGCTAGAAAGTCAATTTTCTTTTGCCAAAAATGGGCAAAAAGAACAAGGAGGGCTCCAATCTGGGACGCCAACTGATCAAAGATCGATTTGGCCACACGCCTCGCCGCAAGGTGGACAACGACACAATGGTGCGTAGTATTTGACATTAATTCGGTCGGCGCTAACAATAATGCGATCGAATTAAATACACCTGTAGTTGCACACAACGGAGCTGCAGGACGGCTATGACTGGGGCCGCTTGAATCTCTCGTCAGTGACGGAGGAATCTTCGTTTAATGCGTTCCTGCGCACTGCAGAACTGGCGGGCACCGAATTTCAGGCCGAGAAACTCAATATAACGTTCGTGAATCCGAAGCAGCGCGTGGGTCTGCTCAGCAAGACGCAGGAGCAGACAATGCACCAGAAGCACGCCGAGCATCGGGATCAGCTGAAGATTCCGCGTCGTCCCAAGTGGAGCAAGGAGACCAGCGCTGAAGACTTGGAACGTGCCGAAAACGAGGCCTTTCTCAATTGGCGTCGTGACCTGGCGATGCTGCAGGAGAACGAGGAGATCCTCATGACGCCGTACGAGAAAAATCTCGAGTTTTGGCGCCAGCTGTGGCGTGTCGTCGAGCGCTCCGACGTCGTTGTCCAGATTGTGGACGCACGCAATCCGCTGCTCTTTCGCAGCATTGATCTGGAACGTTACGTGAAAGAGGTGGACGGCAACAAGCTCAACATGATCTTGGTAAACAAATCCGATCTGCTAACTCTGGAGCAACGACAGCACTGGGCACAGTTTTTCGACTGTGAGGGCATTCGCACTGCATTCTACTCCGCCACTTTGGTCGAGGAGGAACTGAAGCGTGAAGCTGAGGCGGCCAGGCAGGCTGCTGAGTCGCCGTCGTCGGCGCTGGAGCTGCAGCAGCTGCGCGAAGCGGCCGAGGAGATCCAGCAATCGCTGGATGCCGTTGAACAGACACTGGACGCCATCGAGAGCAAAATCAAACCGAAGCCAGCAGAAACGGCAGAGACAGCCGATCCCAAGTTGCCCAGGCTGCCCGGCGATAAGAACAGCGCGCATCTGCTGTCCCGCACAGAGCTGATTGACTTTCTGCGCCACATCTACACCGGGCCCAGGCACACCACACAGCATGTGACCATCGGCATGGTGGGCTATCCGAATGTGGGCAAGAGCAGCACAATCAACTCCCTGATGACTGTGAAGAAGGTCTCGGTGTCGGCCACGCCCGGCAAGACAAAGCGCTTCCAGACGCTTTTCCTGGACAATGACATCCTGCTGTGCGATTGTCCGGGTCTGGTAATGCCTAGTTTTGTGCTCACCAAGGCGGACATGTTGCTCAACGGTATCCTACCGATTGATCAAATGCGTGATCATGTGCCCGCCGTCAATTTGCTCTGCGAACGCATACCGCGCCACATCCTCGAGGATAAATATGGCATTGTGATAGCTAAGCCCGTTGAGGGCGAGGACCCAAATCGTCCCCCTTTCTCCGAGGAGCTGCTGCTCGCATATGGCTGTAAGTAGACCATGCTCCTTTAGAATCGCAGACCGTTTGGCATATTTAACCCGTTTTTCCAATACTCGATAGACAATCGAGGCTTCATGACCTCCAATGGGCAACCGGATCAGGCTCGCTCTGCACGCTACGTGCTGAAGGATTACGTCAATGGCCGGCTGCTGTTTGCTCTGGGCCCACCCTCTGTCGTTCAGTCCGAGTATCACATCTTTCCAGAGCGCCAACGTAAGCCCCTGGAGGAGTCCCAGCTGCCCGGACAACAGCAACGTGCCATGCGCGTAAGTTGTCCCCTTACCAAAGATTTATCTGCACCGGTTAACGTTTATGTTTGTACCCACAGATCGATAAGAGCACATCCAAGGAGCTGGACCAACAGTTTTTCACCGCCCGCCCGAGCGTTGCGCACGTTAAGGGTCGTACAAACTTTCCACATGTGCGCCTGGCAAACGATGGCAGCCTCGTGGCTGGCGAGGCTCCAGCAAAGCCCTGGCGCAATATAAAAAAAGAGCGACGCGAGAAGCTACGCAAAAAGTTCTCCCACCTGGATGAGCACTAAGCATATACCGTGCAGCGACAACCGGAACATACACACACACAGACACACAGTGCTGCAGGGCAGCAGCCAAGTCGGCACCGATACTCCAGTCATGTATGCATGTTTTTAAGAGTTGGGTCGAAAGCCCCCCGTTTTAAATTAAAGTTAGCATAAGCATTACAACACGTGATTCTTGTGTCAGCTCCTAAACCTAACAAATGTTTATATATACCATGTGCATATATATAGATGCATATGTATGTACCTATATATATAATGGTCCCATAAATGGTTGTTGACGATAATCAAGCAAGATTCAGCTCAAACATAAATCAATCTGTGGCAAGAGACGGATGAGTAGATATCTCTCTCATCTACTTTTACAGATTGTTTGCAGATGAATTTGAAGTTGAAATAAAAACTCTCGTTATGCATGGGTTTATTTATAAACTCAAACTAATTTCATGCATTTATTTTCTATTTGCAATCAGTGTTGTATTTATTTTTGTTTCTGCCTGATCAATCCCGTTTTTATACTCGCTCACGAAGCGAAAAGAGTATATTGGGTTTGTGCAAAATCCGTCGGTCCGTATGAAGGAATTGAAGCTAGAGACTTGGAATATTTTCTCGTGCTTACTCGCCTCAGGTAAACTGTTAAGGATTGTAATTCACGAAATCTATGTCTCCCTCAGTTTAAAGCTAGATAGAACAAATTTTTCCACACATTAAAATTGACAACAAGCTTGGCATGCAAAGCTCTCGGATCCATAGTTCCCATATTTCAAACTTCCATTACTTGGCCAAAACTGAACTGATTTCCATGTCTGATGTTTTGGTTGTGATCACACTGAACGAGTATTGCGCTGTCGGTTACACCCAACTGCCATTTTCTTGTTTTGATGTGTTTCTGTCTGCCGTAATCAGCTCTTGGCTGGGCTGCATGTGAAACACGTTCCTATCTCTGTCTCATGCAACCGGCTGGTTTAACTTGCCTCTCTTTCTGTGCCATTCGTTGGCTCTGCCATCCAGAGGGTATTACGATCATCTTACGAAATGTGTGCAGTTGATGACATAATATATTATATAGTACCAATCAGTATCAACAGCCAAGTGTGTCTATTAAACCTGGTTTAAATCTGAGATAGCTGTAACTTCTGTATCCTATATGTCATTTGATTTGCTACTACTTCTACCAATGAGCGGCCTAGAATAGGACCGGAAAAGTAAGCCGTAAATCGAAATACCGTAAAACGAATACCACTCAAGTATTTTTAAGTTAAAATCTTGGATCAAGTACGATTTCTTAAGTCTGAGAATTTATATATTTTGGTAATTTACTATTTTCAAACTAAAAAAGTAAGTTCAAAGCGTATATGATATAACGAATTTTTCTTGATTAAAGTACGATTAATTCGTGCTCATTCAAATTTAATTTTAGTCCGACTTTTTTCTCTCTGTGTATGAAAAGAAGACAAAACTAATTGCGCTTTTTTATCTTGGACAATACAATAGATAATTCAATATTTCGTTATAACAAACATAGAAAACTTCAACAACTTTTCAATTTATAAGATGCTTATTTTAACAATGTAAACAAGATGTTAACTTAATAAATTTGTTCACATTTGTCCAGCATCGAGACGACTTCATTTCTTTGATTGTATCAATTTTATATATATACATTAATATTATTTGGAGCCAATTTGGCAATAAAAAAAATTGCATTTAGCCGAAGTTGTATATTTTTATTATTTGCGAGGCCGTTAAATGAATAGGTCGTAATATGAATTATGGACTGAAAGCGCTAACCGTTGTATAGGTGTATCCAAAGATCTAAATTGATTTGGTCGTATTGGCAAGGGTATCTGTTCTTCGGCAGCCATTTTGTTGCCATATACCTATACACACAAATATAAATATATACATGCGTATTCTGCTCTCTTGTAGTAAAAGCTGTTGGCTGAGCAGCTTGCCGGAGATGGAAGAGGAGGCATGGCATTCAGTGTACTTGTCTCTGCACTTTGATCAGGCAGCAGCAGCGATAGCTCAGCGACCTCCTTGATAAAAGAAATGTGTACACATATGTGAACGCGAGTGCGTATTTGTGCCTGTATGTATTTGCCCAAGCGCCGTTGTCTCTTGCGTGGGGGCAGCAATCGGGTAAACTGGAACGCTGGCCGGGGCCAGTCTGTTTGCCAGCGTTGCAATGAGCGGAGCTGCTGCTGCGGTCAACTTTAAGACGTTCAAGGAGCTCTTGATTACGCGCCGCGGCCGGCTGCTAACTGTCCAATTCAATCGGCCGGCGGTACAGAATGCGCTGCGTCGCCGCACCATCTACGAGCTGCTGCGCGCGCTGGACATGGCCAATGCGGATGCGGAGATCAGCATCATCGTGCTGACGGGCAATGGGGCCGCCTTCACGTCGGGCAACGACTTGACCGATCTGCTGGCGCTGCAGCGCAACGGCGGCGACGAGGCGCTCGACGTACACTTCCGTGCCTCGAACTTTGTGATGCAGGCGCTGGTGAAGAAGATGCTGATCAATCGCAAGGTGCTGGTGGCGCTCGTCCAGGGCAACTGCATTGGGCTGGGCGTCGTCATTTGCGCGCTCTGCGACATCGTCTATGCCACGGACTCCGCCCAATTTTGGCTGCCCTTCTCGCAGCTGGGCCTGTGCGCCGAGGGCGCCACCAGCTGGACGCTGCCCCAGCTGCTGGGGCGCAGCAAGGCGGCTGAGTTGCTGCTCTTCGGCGAGCGCTTGGACGGCCAGGCGGCGCTGCAACATGGCTTGATCGCTGGCTTGGTGGCCAACGAGCAGGAGTTCTGGACACGCATGGAGCAGCACTCGCGGCTGCCCGCCGTCTCGTTGTTGACCACCAAGAGACTGCTGCTGCAGCCCTGGCGGCAGCCGCTGCTCGATGCTCTGCGTGCCGAAGGCGCCCAGCTGGAGGCACTGCGTCTTGGCCCGATCTATCGCGCCCAGATCATGGCGTTTGCCAAACGCAGCAAGTTGAGCAAGCTGTAAAGGCTTCACATCGCAAAATTATTACTCTTTGTTAGATACATAAGATTATAACCTCAGCTAAAGTCGAAAGTCCCAGAAATACAAAATGCCTAATAACACATACAAAGTTCTTTTATGACGAAAGCTATTTACGAATTCGCATAAGGTAATATGAAAGATCTAGCGGGAGAGAGTGGAAGTAAGCTTCACAGCTATTTATATTTACGTATTTATATCAAAACATGAGAAAGACTAAGTAAACACGGGGCAAGTAAGTGGGAGAGCGATCAGCGAAGCAGAGAGGGACATAGCTCAAGTGAGGAACAATAGAGAAAGTTTAATCTGATATGCATTATTGCATCAAATAATAATAAAACCTTACGATCTAGTCTTAACTCTTATTATCTGACTCGTTGACATTATCTAATATATGTATATCATTCAGTTCATAATTCACAATCAAATAAACAAGTTTAGCAGATCTTGTGATAATATTGTTATTGTGCTTTTCTATTCGAAATAAGCCAACAATGAAGAAACTGTCGCTGCTAAACAATTCATCATGGGTAGCTAATTCAGTGAGATAATAATGCGAACAGGATTTACTTTGATTTTCCCTTAGACCCATGCAAGGCACAAGAATATGGCCAAACTATATCCACGCGTTAGCAAATTCTGTAAGACGACAGGTGTGAAATATATATATATATAATATATCAGTAATCTGTCTGAAAAATGGTATGTATCTAGTTTTAAAACTAAGGGAGATATACCGATTTTATCGAATTGACTTAACATATTGCTAACATATTAATTAACACATAATTGTTTTAACACTTTAAAGGAAGACGTCTCAGATTTCAATCGCGAGGAGGGACGCAAACAGTAACTAATAGACCTCAACACCTTCCTCCTAATTGGCGCGTCGCATTTTTTGCTTAGTACACAAAATGCATTTACTCTCAGTACGTTAGCTAACAAACCAATAATAAATAACCTCAAGCTAGTAAAGTTCTCTAGACAGTGCTATATTTTCACGTCTAGAGTCTAGAATAATCCTAATAATTCATTAAAGTATGTAAGCTATTTGAAAATTTAGTTCTTTTATTTTAAAAAATAGAATGCAAACAGGCAATGTACTGCCAAACTACCAGGCCATTTTAATTGATGTTGAAGCTGTTAACATCCGCCTTTATATTTAAACTTAAATCTTATAAGAAATCGATCTATCCAATAAATAAATTATTTGGTTATTTTATTCTATTCTGCAAGTATATAGTAGTTATAAACTAACAACCTACACTAGCATGAGACTCGAACTCGGATCCTTGCCTAAGCATTAAGGCAATTCATCTGCTGCGATTCGAGATTTTGACCAAATTCAGTATAGTCAGCCAAGCGGAGCCGGTAGGTGGCTAGATACACGTTCCCCGACAGGAACTCACCCAAGTGCCCATTAATAGACCCCTTAAAATATATAGAAGAAAATCATGACACTTTTGATTGAAAGATAAGAGTTTGTATTTTTATATAAGTTCTCAGAATTTGAGCTGTGTTATTGCCGTTCATGTTATAACCTTTTTGGGTTTTAGAATTATTAATATTAAATGTATTTTTAAAGTGAAGTGTAAACGATTTGCTCTTTGTGTATTCTTATCCATTCATCGCCATTATTATAAAGCAAATATATATTTTTATAGCAACCGATACATGTATATATGTACGTATCTCGTTTTTTTTTATCAATTTTTGTGTTATAAAGTAAAAAAATGTTGTGATTATATCGGGTTTCCCTTTATATTTTTTTTTTTGTATTTAAATATTTATCTATTTGCGTGTGATTTGTTTGTCTTTTTGTTAAAGTTTTCGTTTGCTTGACCTTTGTTCGAAAAGTATTCTGGCTTTGCTTTAAACTATTGGTCAAACCCGTCAATTTAATTTATATACATACGTACTCATATATATGTACATATGTATGTGCATATACTTAGTATAAAGTTGAGTTTCCCATGCACCTAAACGGGATATTTGTAGCATTTTTATTTTTATTTCGTTTTTGTTTACTTTTTTGTTTGGTTTTTGCTTTTGTGTTATTATTTAAATGACTGTAATTGTGTTTTATTAATTTTTTTGTTTTGTTTTTTTTTTAATTGTTGAATTAATATTAGGCGTATGCAAATATATGCTTTGCTACAATTATTATTGCCAGGTTCGATAAGAAAATAACTTTGTTGAATATTAATGAATTTTTTCAATTGTTGTTGGCGTTATTTCGTATTAATATATATAATTAATGTAATTATTATTTGTGCCCAACACACAATTGTTGGTTGAGCTTGTTTTTTTTTATTTATACTTATTTTTTATTGTTATGCTTGAATAATTTAACACTCTTCTTGTGTAAAGTAAAATTTGTTGTCTAGATTATTCACTAGCGGGCTTTTGTTTATTATGATTATAATTATCATTTGTTTTTTATGCTTTTCGTATGCCGCATATTTGTAATACTTTTTGTTTCTGCTTGCTTTGTTCTGTTATATGCTACAATTGGCATTCCATAAACTGTTCGATTTGTTAAATTTTGGTTTTTAATTTGTAATTTATAAATTACTAGCTACGGGTTAATAACAACAGACAAAAAAATAACGCTCACAATGCACCTGCGCTAACTTTTTGTTTTTTTCTTGGTTGCTTGTTTTTTTATATTCTTCTTCTTCTTGTATTGCTTTTATAATTTACTAGTTGAACTTTTCACCGACGCTTGTTATTGCTTTCCATTGGCATTAATGTTTCTAACGTCTTAAACCCTGCACCCAAAGACTGAAAGAGTTCTGATTCCGGTGAAATAATTGAAATATATATATATGTATAAAAAGTTAAGACCAGAATCTTACGAACCGTATTGGAGTGACAAAAGTTGTGAAAGATTTTCATTTACTAAGGTAGAAAGGGGATACAGGGTAACTTACATTTGGATATGCTCGACTGCAATTGCTTTATTTTCTTTAACTTGAGATTATGTGTTTTTGGGTATACCCTGTCAGTTTTAATGGGGGTATACGTGTGTCGTGCTTATACGATTAGTGGAAATAGACGAGTCAGGCTCCATACATTTTTATTTTGTTATCCCTCAGCTTACTTATTTATAAGTATGCACTTATTTTAAGTCCATAAAGCTACTTATTTCCATCTGTTCTTCCGCCAGTCTAATTGCATTTATTTATGCAAATCTTATATAATTTTTATATCGTATCTAATTTTTTTGTAATAAAATGTTGATTTTACTTTTTATATTAAGTATGTATTTATATATTGGGATGCACTACGGTTTTTGAATTTATAATTTTTATTACTATATTTGTTTTCATTTTTGTTGTTTATTTATTTATTTTTCTTTAATTAGGCAATTCTACGTACTTTTAAAGCTGCTGAATTGTTGATCTATCTGAAATTGGGTACAGGGTATGTAATAGTCGAGAATTCTCGACTATACGCGATCGCAATTCTTGTCTGTTGGCCGTTACTGAGGACGGATTAACTACAAAAAAATGCAAATGTTATTCTTAAGGTAATAAAAAAGTACGTTATCCGCTGAACTAATGTAATTACATAAGGTTTTGGCCTGCGGCCTGATGTTTGCATATTGATTAGGCACGATTTCTCAAGCACCAGTTAGCATTAAGGATAGAGAATCAGGCAGCTCAACCGTAATTCAACTGAAGATTGAGGAAACCGGCCTGACTTTACTTTACTTAACGTTTTGCTTATTTCAATTATGATTAGGTTTCTCTACATATGCTTATGTACATATGTAACTGTTGTAAGTATTATATATTGAATTATTTTTTTATTTTTAGTTTTGTTATATTGTTTATTAAGGCAAACGCAAACGCATTTTAATTGTGAATACATAGTGTCAATTGTTATGCACTTTTTTTGTTTTTTTTTCGTTTTGTTCTTTCTACATAGTTTCTCTGTTTTTTAGAATATGCCATTCGATTTTTGTTGGTATTCAAAATTGTTAACTGGCCCAAAAATGTTAGAGCTCAGTTAAGCACATGCTTAATTAGCATGCATATGCATGTTGTAATGCATTATATACTATATACATACTTATACACATAAGTTTGTATATAGAATATATCGTTAATGAACTTTTGCTAATTCGTTCTGTGTTGTTGTTGTTTTTGCTTATGTCTTTGCTTCGATTAAACTAGAATGTTATATTAATCTATTACATTATTAATTTTATGATTTTAATTATTATATTTATTATTAAATATATATGTATATTTTATTTTACGTGAAATCACAGTCCGTATGTGAAAAGACTTTATGTACTTGAATGATAAAATATATATATATACATGTATATAGATATATGTATATATGTATATATATGCATGGATTTGTATATGTATTTGTAAATATGTATTATGTATACGCTGTATATACGCATATACGGCTAATTACTTCGTACCTATGTACTCCTTTTATATATCAACTATTTTATGCATAAGTATCTCAAGGCTGTGAATGAAAAAATCTTGTTAACAAAATGCGTATTATGCGATGTGGCTGTGTATGTGTGTGTGTGTGTGTATATCTATATGAGGCAAATTTTAAAATGTCAATTGCTGCATTCAATGGATAACAATTCAATTATTTATTTGTTTTTAATATTATTATATTTAAAATATAAACGTTCTTAATAAGAAGGCATTTGTTTAATCATGTTCTTTGTTAGAAAAAAACTTCTTGGTTTTAGATTCAAATTGATTTTTAACTATATAATGTGTGTGTCTATAAGATTTGATTCAAATTGTTCATTTTTTATTAGCTAAAATTTATTTTATTATTTGATGAAGTTTTTTGTGGTTGTTTCTGTTCAACATTCGTTAAGCTTAATTTTTAATTATTTGTTAGCTAATTTAATAAAAAAGCTTTTTTATGAGTTCTTTTTTTGTGTATTTGTTTTCATTTCTTTTACGTTTTTTTTTTGTTTTGCTTTTGTTTTTCGAGTTGATATGAGCATTCACATTAAATTTATGATTTTAAAATTGTTTTATTCCGTGCTTATGTGTATGTGTGTGTTTGTGTGTGTGTATTTGTGTGTGTGTGTGTATCTGAAGCAAATATTTGGCAAAAGCGCAGCGTAGACAAAGTTAACCAAACGTTGAGAGCTCTGATCATTGATTTATAGTTAGGATCTAATATTGTCATCAAAAATGGGGCACGAGCAAGTGTTGTAAAACGACAGAGAGATGGGGCATAGTTATAAGGAAATTAAAAAAAAAACTGTACGTGAAAGTTGAGAGCAGTATTTCAATAAAAATGAATTATTTTCGTGGCATAGTGCTTCGTGTTACATTAGGCATTCGTATTACATATTTTAAGTATAGTAGTAAATATATGCATATAAGTACTTGAAGTGTTTCACTTGATTTGCGATTTGGTGTTTTTTATATATTTTTTTTTAGTTTTTTGTTGGGTTGTGTCTGCCTTGGTTTGGTTAAAAAAACTGTTGTTGTTCTTGATTTCTACGTGTGTAGGTAGTAAAAATTCATAAGCGCCATTTGTCAGCTGATTTGATCGATTTGTAGCTATCGTGAGTGCGCCTAGAAGGCCATGCTAGTGCGCCTGCCCCCCATGCAGCTACCCCCGCCGCCCCCGCCCCCAGCCCCGCCCCGCATCGCACTGTGGGAAACACTGCGCCCCAAGCGCGCTTCGCCGCCGCGACGCTCGCGCGCCCGCCGCAACAAATCCGAGGTGCTCGGCCGGCGACTGCTGCTGGCACTGGCGGCGCCGCGTCGTCGACAGGCCACAATGTCCGAGGTCGAGGAGCGACGGATGTTGCCCGAATTGCAATCGTCGCCAGCCGACGCCGACGATGCGGCGCCGGCGCCGGCGCCACCAGCTGCCGCGTACGGCGACAGGAAGTATGGCGACAGGGAGGATGAGATCGCCGGCGAGCCGCCGTATTTGCTGATGGGCAGCAGCTGTGCACTGGAGTTGTGTCGCGGCGTCAACGGCGACTGCGCATAGTCCAACAGTAGATCCATTGACTCCTGCTGCTCCGGCTCCAGGTCCGGGTCCACGCCCTCGATGCGCAGATGGGGCGGTATGCGCTTGGGCGCGGCGCCGCCAGGAACGGCCAGGCTGGCGCCACCGCCGCCGAACGAGGATGAGCGCGACTGCGACTGGGAGCCCGACTCCGATTTGTGGCCAACGTTGCCGGAGGCGCCCGCTCGCAGGCCGCTGTACAGCGTCTTGATGTGAAAGTCGAACGACTTGAAGTTGAGCAGGGAGCGACGCTTCAGGCCCTTCGCCTGCGCCGGCAGTTGACCCGACTCCGGATCGTCTAGGCTGGCGCCAACTGCAGCGATGTCGTTGTTGTTCAGCGTATCGAATTGTGTCTCCTCGGGCGCCTCAGTTGTTGTTGTTGCTGCTGTTGCTGCTGTTTCTGCTGTAATGGCTAGCTGCTGATAATGTTGCAGTCGGTGTTGCTGCTGCTGTTGTTGCTGCACCTCATGCTTGCTTATTGTTGTTGTCATAGTATTGCTACTTAGGCTAGTTTTACTGCTAATCACTTTCAAAAATTTATTATCATTATCTAAGGACTCCTTTCGTCACTGAATAACACAGAAACCCTGCTTGGCAGCCTCCTTGGCATCCGCCTCCTCAATGAACGCCTCCTCCTCATGCTTTGGCGAATCGGCACCGCAGGGCCCACCGCCGCTCAGGCTGAGTGGGCCCTGCGGGCAGGCTGATTGTCACCGAAGCGCCAGTGTCGATATCATTGGCGGTCGCACTGGCTTATTCTCCAATATCCGCTCCAATTCCAGCATAACGCTCGACGACAGACGCGGCAATAGCTGCGATAGTCATTGGACACCTCTCAGATCAGACCGCACCGTATTATAGCACACATTCGACTCACCTGCAGCGATTGCAGGCTCTGATGCAGCTGCTCCGCCGAGGTGGCGCCCAGCAGAAGGCACTGAACGGGCTCGTGCTTCAGCGACCAGGCAATCGATAGCTGCGTTGGACTGCAGCCAAGCTTCTCGGCCAGAGCGGCCAGGTCGCGCAGCCGATCGCAATGGCGTCGTCCTTCCTCAATGCGATCCTTGCCCCAGCTACCCTGCGGCGATAGTGCAGCCTACAGAAGCAAATGCCAATTTGACCAGTTCATTTTAGCCATACGAATTGGGGGAACTCACATTGCGATTGATCTCGTCCTCGGTCCACGAGAAGCTCTTCGTCTTGAACGAGCCCTTGGGCAAAAACAGCTTGTCCCCGTTCTGTGTGTCGCTCAATGCCATCGATAGTGGTCCCCAGGCCATTAGGCCCACGCCTATTTTATTGTACATCTCGGGCAAATAGAGCTCGCACTTCTCGCGACAGAACATATGGTACTCCGATTGCTCGACGATCGGGGTAATGCAGTTAAATTGCCGGCAGTTGGTGTAGGCCTCCATTATCTCAACCTGAGACCATCTCGCGGTGCCCCAATACATGGCCCAGCCTTGCTGGATGACATAGCTCATGGCGCGCACCACTTCTGCAAGTAATGTTCAGTAACATATATGGATGTGGGTATAAATATCGGCACAAGTACAAGTGGATGTTAATAAAGCTATACGTAAGGGTTGAGTATGGAAATGTAGATAAAATATAAGTATCCATAAGAAATACATCGTTCACAGTTATAACAGCTGAAACCAGTCGAAAACGGTCTAAATTATTATCGATTTTGTAGAAAAATATAGATTTTTGTAATTTGGGTAATTGTGTGAGGAACCGAAACTTTTCAGCTCGAACTTTAAACAAACTTATAAGAAAACTGTCTGCCAAATTTTGTGAATCTAGCTCTAAAATTATGGGATATATCAATTTTTGGCTTACCCCTACGTGGGCGTGCGAAATACATTTTTTCTTGATCTTTAGAGAAGGTTATTATATATATCTGTCTAATAAATATGGTGTATCTAGCTTTAAAAAGAATATTTTATGCGATCTTTAAAAAAAGTAGTCAGTAATCAGTCTGACAAATTTGATGTATCTAGCTTTAAAAGTGGGGGAGATGTATAGATTAAATAAAATTGCCACGCCCCAGTGGACGATACATATGGGCATATTATCATTAATCAATATGTAGAGATATTATATAAATATATAGATATATATGTGTATGTACCAAAGGTGTAGGCGTAATAAAAAACATTCAGAAAATGAATAGACATAAGGAATGTAATTGGTAAAAATAATACATATGACATTTATATTAGTAAAATATAATTAAATACCTATGTACTAATATATAATATAATAGTTATGTATTAGTATAGGCATGAGTGTAAATAATTAATGATGTAAAATAAATAAAGACAGACATATGCATAGGTAAATGTATTGAAATGGAATATGTTTAGGTAGACATATGAAAAGTATGTAAAGCTAAAGGTAAAGAAAAGCTTGCATACATTTAGGTATATACATAAGTGCAGCTTTAAGGTACATAGGCATATTATAGCTGTTTGTATAGAGTAGAGTGATTGAGTAAGAGGAACAAGTTAAGAGTACACACCTTCCATTGGGCACATGGGATCTGCCTTATGAATGATGACAATATCGATGTAGTTCAACTGCAAACGCTGCAAACTGGCCCGGACGCACTCGATGATGTGCTTACGTGAGAGGCCCCGTTCCTCGGATCTGTTTGGACGGGGTAGATATAGGTGAGCAGACCCATGACAATTGTTATATTTGTATTGAGCTCACTTTGTGCTCCAGTACACCTTGGTCGTGATCACGTAGGTGGTGCGCTTCCAACCCGTGCGCTGCAGTATCTTGCCAATTTCCGTCTCAGAGTGCGCCTCGGAGATGTCAAAGAGATTGATGCCGCTGTCGATGGCCAGTTTTAGTATGGCCTCGGCCTGTTCATCACTCACCCCCGGCGAGAAAACTGGCCATGTGCCCAAGCCGACGTTCGAAATGCGCAGACCGCTCTTGCCCAGATTCTTGTACCGCAAGCCCGGCGTCGGCGTCGAGCCGTGCCGCAGCGGCAGCGCCGGATTGGAGCCCAGGCTTATGGAACGGCCTATAGCGTTCACCAGTCCAGAGATTGGTCAGTTTGTCAGGGTTGGGTTGAATTGGGTTCGGTTAACATGCGGCGGGAAATGTTTGTAATTTTCTTTGTTAGCAAATCTCATTACCAAAAAATACAAAACCAAATAAACTAAAAAAACGTGCAATAACCAGCAACAAAAAAATGGAAAAAACATAACACTCCAAAGGTTAATACCAATGCCAAGTTGCATCAGTGGGCATGTAAGTAAGATAAGCAAGTAAATCATTTAAATAATTTCAATTATAAGTTTACATTTGGAAATTCAAAAATATTAATTTTTTAATATATTCTTATAGCTTTGCTCATTCTTAGTTACATTATTATTGCAAACTCTACATGCATCTGTCAATATTAACTATAGTCTGAAAAAAAGGTTATAGGGATTAAATCAAACAAGTAAGAACGTTGCAGTCGGGTGTAACCGAGAGCACAATACTCGTTCACAGTGTAATATGTTTATTCTACATTTTGAGAGAATCTGTTTTTTGAGAATTTGTAACGGGTTTATGACTTTTTTAAATTAAAACAAAATATTTTCAATGACGCAGATTGAATAAAGAGAGACAAACTATGACCAAAATGCCATAAAACTTGAAAGTCGCCTCGGTTTTGACAAAGTTATAGGAATTTGAGATATGGGAGCTAATACATGTCAATATTTTGGTTAATATGTTTTTTGACAAGAAAATTAACCCAATCAGAATCGGATTTAATGTTGTTTTTATACTAATTGTCACCACTACAATTGATTAAAAATATATATTTGCAATTCTAAATAGGGAAAATTAAATTTGTTTTTAAATAAGTAAGGGTAGCACATGATTTTTATCCAAAAAAAAATTATAAAAATTGTATTTTCAATAATGAATATACTTTAAATGCAGAATCAATATAACGGATACGACATTACCACAATGACATGAGACATGAAAATCGGTTCAGTTTTGACAAAGTTGTGCGAGTTTGAAATAATCTGACAGCTTTACAAGTCAAAATTTTTGTCAATTTTGGGAATATTTTTGACCAAAAAATCTGAATCGATTTTAATGGTATTTTTCATACTAATTGTGACAACTAAAACCGGTTAAAAATGTAAATTTGCAATTTTAAATTTTGAAAAATTGAGAATCGAAAAAATGTTGGAAAATAAGTAAGAGGGGAGTACATGATTTTTTACCAAAATATTCAAACAAAATCATATTTTCAATAATGCATACATTTAATATACAGAATCATTTTAGAGAGGAAACTATGAACGAAATGCCATCAAACTTGAAATCGGTTCATTTTTGACAAAGTTATAATTATTATTAAGCTGTTCATGTCAACATAACATGTTTTTGAATGTTAATCTGTCTGCAAAACTATTGTCTATCTAGCTTAAAAACTGAGGGTAATCTATATATATCCGCGAATTGCACCCCCCATGAGCGTAGCCAACAAATTTATACACTTTATCTGTTGGGTGTACACACGAGTATACATATATTCCAAATTTCAAGTCTCTGGCTTCAATAGCGGCGAAACAGACGGACTGCTAGACGGACATTGTACGAACCGATATACTCGTTTCACTTTGTGAACGAGTATGAAAATATTCCGAAGGGGTTTCGTGCCTGGTCTGAACAATTCCTGACAATGCGCGACACAAGGCAAAACTAGAGCTGTTTCGTGTTCGAGTACGACTACGTACGGCTAGTTATACGTCTTTGAAAGGTATGCATGTACATGTGCACATGTAATTACTTATGTTTATAAAAATAAAAGTACAACAAGCCAAGCAATCGAAGAGTATCAACTAAAAGAACAAAAAATTATAAGGTTATATAATAGTGAGAAATTCGATACCGAAATCAAGATGACCGCCCGTACCACTGAACTCCTCCATGCAGTCGAGTGACGCTATCGGAGCCCGGCACCTGCAAATAGAACAGCAGAACAATGTTTTTACTTAAACTCCTACATGGATTTGACCAAATTATTAGCATGCAATTATTATTGGATTTTATTTTCAACAAGTGTGAGTTGATATTAAATTCTCGAATAAATAAACATTTTTGTCAATTTCCTGGACCGAGCCAACAATCACAACTTAACTATAGATATATATAATTAAATAAGCCGCTGCCACGGAATACGGAATACCCTTATTAAAGTCTTGATCCCACGCATACACATTACAACTATTGCTCTCCAGTTCTTGGACTCGAGCTGGATGCAAAAAAATTGGGCAAGCTCCTTGACAGCTGGTTCGGGCATTACCTGTAAATGGTCACCGGGTTTGAGTCGTCGCTCGCATTGTCCATGTTGTTGTTGTTGTCATTGTTGCTCGCCTGCGCGGAAGTGGCGCCCATTACGAAATTCAATGTGCCTGGCAACGCCATGCCAGACACATTCAAAGTGCCGTTATTCATGCTTAGTATTGTGTCTGCCGATGACGCCGCAGTCGCCGTCGCCGTCGCCGTCGCTGTGGCAGTGGCCGTCGCAGTCGCAGCCGCAGTCAGTTCCGCTGCATTGATCGAGTAGTTGGCTGTGCCAATGATGGCAGGCGGTTGCATTACCGTTATAATTGTGCCGCTGGCGCTATTGGCAACGTCGCTGCTGGCAGCGCCGCCCGACTCGTGGCCAAGGAGCAGCGGCGTGTTGGCATTGGGTACATCAACGATGCTTTGTTGTTGCTGTTGTTGTTGCTGCTGCTGCTGTTGTTGTTGTGTGTAGTCGAACGTTGTGTGCGTGGCCGTCGACGCAATTGCGTTTGTGTTTGTATTTGTGTTTGTGTTTGTGTTCGTGTTTGCGTTTGCAATTGTATTGGTGCTGGTGTTGGCCTGGCTGCCATCACCATTCAGACTGCATACCATGGACATGTTGAGCGGCTGTCCCTATAAGCTGTATTACCGTTGCTTTCTTTTCGTTCGGTTACACACTAAATGGATTCCATTATTTACATTCTTTTATTATACATTTTGTTTTGGCTGTGGCTCTCGTTGTGTTGTTGTCCTTTTATTTATTTCATTTTTTTTGTTTCTTATTTATTTATTCGATTTGTACACTACTTTTCTTAAATTTGACTAATAATCACAATTTGAATGTTTCACAGCAGCTTTTAGCTTAAGCTGCTACTTTAAGGCAAGTCCAGTCAAAAATTTGTTGCTTTGGATTCTATTGTAAGGATTAAACATTCGTTCAAGGCAAACAACTTATACAAAGTGTATGTTGGTGGTATATAAATATGTATCTTATTTATATATATTGTTTCACCATTTTCTTAAACTATTCAGTTGAGTTCACAAATATTTACACAAAATACCTCATCAAGGGGCAAGCTCTGGGTAATGCAAACAAAAGCGATTGATAATAATAAAAGCTGAAACTTTTATATTATTATCTGTTAACAAAATATTTTAGCTGCTACTAGACTTTCCCCTTTTTGAAATGATTAGTAATATTTTCACGTTTATATATTTTGTACATGCAGGGTATTTAGCAGTCGTGACACCACAACTCGCTTTGTTTGCGGCCAGTCTCCCCACGCTGGCATTGTGTTTGTGTCTTTTCAATATAAAACAATGGGTAAACTGTAAACAGCTGCAACCACATCCAGAACAACAGAACTATCACAAAAGACGATTGAAGTAATGGGGTCAAAGTTCGTGACACCAGCAACCAACAACAACAAACTGTGCCGCACCGCAGCACAGTTGCACCAATCGTGTAAAGTCAACAACAAACATTTAATTTACACACTCCAACACAAAATGTATGCAAATTGAAAAAGCAACATTTGCGTTGTTGGCTAACTTATAAAACTAACATTTATCGACAAATATGTGTGTATATGACAGGAACTTGAGAAATTTTGATCAATGATGACGACATAAAGTTTTCCTGATTCCTTCTGCGGCACAAAATAGTAGAAAACGTGACCTGAAATTAAACATTAGCCCACCGGCCAGGTACCCAGGGCCGGCACACGCCGCCTCACATGGCTGGTCACGCAACACAACCACAGAACCAAGGGCCAAAATGCAAATAACTGTGCGCGGTAGGCAAAAAAAAAAACAAAAACAAAAAAAATAAAATTGAACAAAAAAACATTATGACCCAGCCGCAGCATTGACTTTGGCTAAAACCCAATGCCTAATTTCTGTTACCGGCCCGCCGGCCCGTGACTTCTGGCATGACCTTCGGCCAGGAAAGGGTAGGCCCGAAGTGCCAACACGAGGCACGTAAGTACATAATACAGAAATCTGAGTGGTAACAACAGCGCACACACCATGGACATTACTTACATTATTCGCAGCTATTGATTTTATAACAGCAGCTGCAGGAAGTGCATTAAGTTAAGTTCAACAGCGTATTTTGATCACTGATAAAATACAATACCAAATTATGCCACTGAGCTAGACGCTTGTACGCAGCCATTATTATTATTATTATTTTATTATTATTATTTAAAATTCATAAAAATTATTTGAGTGCCATTTTGTTTTAAGACTTAAGACCTTAAGACTTACAACTGAGAAACACGAAATTTGGTCAACGGAATAAGTTGACAAAATCGATTAGTAAATACATTTTGGTATACCCTTAGTAGAAGAATTATATTTTCGTCACGAAATATATAACGCGCCTAATGAGATATATCCAACACTATAAAGTATGCATATTCTTAATAGGAACTAACTGGCTGGTGGCTGTGTTAACCCAGTTTTAAAGTTATCGGCAGGAAAATGTACACAGATTCATCTGTTTGTTATAGATAGTAAGCCCACATATAGATTTAAGATCTATAATGTTGGCCGTAATGCATAATGCGGCAAATAAAAGAGAAAAGTCACACAATTGAATTACATTCAAAAATGTATAAAACCAAAACATATTTTTTACACAACAATCCTAAACTCAATTAAAAATAAAATTTTTAATTTACAAAAGTGCTCGCCAGTAATCGAGAAAATATGCCGCTAATTGAACTCTAGTATAAAATAAGCAGATGCCGCTAGCAAAGATGCCGTTATGAATTATGGGAAAGAGAAGTATGGGTGTATATAAATCGGAATCGGTCGGATTGGAAAACTTTATCATATAGCTGCTGGAAACTATGGGATGAAAATTATGTATATATTTACTATTCAAGATATTCTTACCACACGTATCGTAACTTCAATATTGTATAAACATCTAACCACTATAGCACATAGCTCAAATAGGTATGATCGGCCAAAAATTAATTTTTATATTAAAAACTTTATTGTTTTTCATGACATTCCAATCAATTGTAAGCGATCCTACTATATGTCAGTCATCTGACTATTTATCTTAAATCTTCGGCATCCTGAAGATAACTGTTATTTCTTGTTGAGTCTTCCTGCAATGAGATGGCATTCTAATGGCAACACACAAGCAACTAGCTGCTGCTGAATTCTCAATAATAAATTCTCAATGCAGTGGGAACTACAAAAGTCATTTGTAAATCGTAGTTAAGTGCATTTTGTTTGTTGTGCACTAGCAATTATAATTAATTATTTAATGAATGCAACGTGCCAAACTTCTTTGAGTACGCAATTGACCTGAATGCGTATTATCCAGTTCTGAAGTAATGCTCAATTAATTTCTTACCTACATTTGTATTCATATTTAATGCATAGTTCTAAAGGTTTCTGCTGAAGGTCAGCGTATAAAAGGCTATGTGCGCAATTATATAAATTATCTAAAAATCACTGTTGACCGCTAAACGTATGTACTTGAGCTGTCAAGCTATCTGATAAGTGTAATAATAAATTAACTTCGCACTTGAAAAGTGTGGCGTATAAAAGCTTTCGGTTAAGTGCATCGTGTAATGTGACATTAAAGACAATTATTTTCAGATTAGCAGCAGTGGAAGTACAGTAGCCCCCAGATGTATGCTATAGTAAATGTCCGCTGGCTAATTGCACACGTATTTGTGAGATTTTGTGACAGATGTGTGAGTGTGTGCATTATATAGCAAGTTCATTTATTGATTTTGTTTAGCGCTTAAATTGTCTCATTGGGGATTATCTGTTCAGCTTTGACCTTTGCAAATAGCTATATACATACGTTCATACACATATATACAAATATTTATATATCTATATAACGCTTAGCCTTGTCTTGTCACATTTGGTCCATAAATCGAGAGTCTGGGCCATATATTTGGCGGGCAGTTGGGCTACATCTGACTACTCGGTGTGTGGGCTTATGACAACTGAACCGCAAAGCCCGCAATTACATAAAAGCTGCTGCGGCAGGCCCTTGATCTTAATAACAACAGCTCCCCGCACAGATTTTGCGGTCGGCCTAAAAGCAACAAAAGCAACAAAAACAATAAAAGAAGCAAAAAAAGGAAATAAATGCAATTTTATGTTTATGCACTTCGTTGCAGCTGCCACAGACGCGGACACCGCGGCACCGGCTGAACCAGCGCACGCCCCCAATCCCGCCCCCAGCAAGCGGCCAAACCTTGACTTGTCTCGCGCTGATGCTGAAAATAGTCCACTTACACACACAGACACACACAAGTATTGTATACGTATATAGTATATATGTTTTATTACGACACTTTTCAAGCCGCGTTGTTTTGAGCTGCTTTTTTTCGTGTGACTTTACACGGCCAGTGCTGTAAAGTGTTTTACGAGTTGAGCAAAAAAAAAAACCAACAAGAGCTGGAAATGGAATTGTAGACGTAAACTGCAGGTGAACTGCTGTTTTTGCTACTGTGCCGCAGCTGCATTTGTCAGTATTAATTTGTTACAGAGCTGACACGAAGGCGAACTTCTTCTGTATGTGCGCATAAATACTTGATGTGCATAGGTTTTAAACATTTATGCAACTTGCATAACAACACAATATGCTCAGCTGCTGCTGCATATACAATATACATGTACTATGTAAATGTATATTATATTAAATGCAGGTGTTTATGCTCATATACTAAGGTTTAGCTTCATGTTCGCAGATGTACAGATTCATGCGTACACGTGTATATATAAGTGAGTGTCACGAATAGTTCTGAAAGTTGGAACTTGTCGCAGGGCAACGCTTAATTTGCCCGTTTAAGCCAAAGTGTTGGCCGACTTAGGCCCAGCACGTAGCAGACTGTATAAATAATAAAATAAATAGCTAAATATACATACATATGTAAGTTGTTGTATATGGAGTAGGTTTGTTTTTTTGCTGCGAAAAAGAAATGTAGCCGCATTTGCACTGGTTACTGGTAGCTGGTCGATATGCCGCATTTTCAGTGGCGTTTTTAACTGGAGATTGCCCTGACCCACAGCTGGGCTTTAGAAGAGGCAATTTTTTATTATTAATATATGCGCAATTAAAAGTAATTTAACTGTTCCCATTAAAAATGTAAATTGCAAGCTAATGCATGAATAGTAATTGGCATTGGCTAAACACATGTCCACAAGTATGCTATCTATACATCTCAAGAGACTCAAAAAGTTAGCAAAAGGTCTTCAAATTGAATAAATACTTTTTCCTAACTTGTTTGGTTGATCGTGACACGCATGTTAACGTATATGTATATGCATAAATATTTCTATATATATGTATGTACTTGTGTTACAATATTAACCAGTTCGTGTGGCATGCAACATTATAAGCCTTCAAACGCTTGTCATGTTTCTGCGACCAAAAGATCAAATGACACGAAAACACGACAAATCAACTCGATATAAACTCAATTATATATGAGGCAAACAATAAACAAATAAGCGCAAAAAATCAGATATAATATTGACAATGCGATTGATTTTCAAATGCCATATGACCATATTTATGACAAGGATTCATTTATATAAGTTATAGGCAGGCCTAAAGGAATACAAAACACCTCCCAATGTGACTTACAGTAGTTACTTGATTCACAATAGATACAAATGTTACTTCGCTATAATCTGGCTTAATGCACTGGCCAAAATCGCGTAACTCTGAGAGATGCTTTGTTTGTACTTTTGTCGCGCACAGATGGAAATACAAATAAATAACGGAATACTGCAAAATGTAATAAGGATGTTGCGACGTGCAACGCGCCACATGCGGCACAGGCGCAATGGACCGTGTGGACGTGCGTGTGTCACATCTGTAGGCAGTTCAAAGAGGGCCCCCACAACAATAATAGAAAAGCCCGTTATATTTGTCATTTTTCAAACTTGGACAAAGCAAAGACAACGAAGGTAAGAAGAAAATCGAATTGGTTTTTTTTCTTTTCGTAAATAAATTTAATCATATTTTTTTAAACTGATCAGTAGCGTCAAATAAGTAAATTTACCGACCACACATGACTTACAGATATATTCAAAGAACTTTTTCATAAATGCTTTCAAAACATTTTCAACAAACACTTTATCACATACAAAAAATAAAACAAAAAATGTTGAGATAAATGTGGTAAATATGTTTAAAGATTTTGCAATAAGATGAATACTTAAAGCCTGTTCTGCGAATATCTGGTGGTTTATTAATAGGGAAATCGCTTTCCTATCGTCTGCTGCCGGCACGTGTACCCAAAAGAACGAATGAATTGACGACGCACACTTGAAGATGCTTTTGAAACTGGATGCCATAAGCCATGGGCCAAAGCTCAAATACTTCAAGTGCGAAGGAAGAGCGACTGGATAGAAGCCAAAGTTGAATTGCATCTATATATATATATACATATATATATTCTGTTACGTATGCATACACTAACAACAATAGCCGAGTATATAGGAAGATGATAGAACATTGGCCGAACAGCCAAACATACATGCATACGAACACATGCGTTAGCGTATGTATGTGTGTGTGTGTGTGCTGGCATGTAAATAGTAAATAAACAACATTCTGGCAATCGAGCAGACAATGTCGCATCGTTTATGGCACCTAAACAGACATTTAAGAACGCGATTTTCAATATTATGCGATTTGTGAATAGTGTTACATTCTCATGTATTGTATATATTATGCGTGTATATATATATATTTATACATAAGCATGTGCGTTTCTGGCTGGCATATATATACATTTTTAAACGCGGTATTTTTGTTTAATGTTTTCACACAGATGACATACATATATTTATATATTTGTGTGTACTTTTATGCTAAACACTATTTCTATGCTACAATTTATTAATGTTTTAAAATAAATATTTTTATTGTTGTCGTTCGCTTTGTCAATTCTTTTATTGTTTTTATTTTTTTTCTGTTTTATGTTGTTGTTATTGTTTTTTTGTGTTTTTGTTTTAATTTGTTGTTTAATGCCGCTTTAGCCGCGCGCCGTGGCCGTCCGTTGCGTCTGACACGCGAAACACGTAACACCGCAATGAAGTCGACAGGCGAAAGACAAAATATTTTGGCCCGCAAGCCGAAAACAGCAAAGCGAAAATGGCGAATACGCTGGCAGTGACAGAGGCAGCAAGCATAAAGCACAAGGCAGAAGGCAAAAAGCAAACTTGGCCAACTTGGCGCAATGGCCACAACACACACGAGCAAAAATTGCTGTGCTGCTGCCCGGCGCGGGCAGGCGCAGCGGGGCGAACGCTTGTGCGAATAAAAAAAAGAAAATAAGAATAAAAGAAAAGAAAACACTGGCAACTGGCGCAAAAAAAATATTAAACGGCGGCATCTCGGCAACGGGATCGGCATCGGCATCGGCATCGGCATTGGCAACGAAACGACGACGACGCTAAATGCACGTGTTGTTTGTACCAGAGGAAAAAGCAATCAAATAGAAGAAAATGTCGTACGGGCGAGCCGAGAGAGTGGGAGAGTGGGAGAGAGCGAGAGAGAGAGCGAGCGAGAAGCAAAGCAAAAGAGCACACTAATAGCACGCGCAATTGCAATTGAGAGTGTTACAAACAGAAGCCGAAGCTTTTTGGCTCTCTGTTTTTGTGGTGAATTTGAGTGGGGCACACGTGTGCCACTTTTCAAGCGCACCATTACAAAACCGCAGTGTTGCTCATGCCAACCCACCATCAACCTGCCCCTGCCCCCAACTAAGCACAACTGTGCGGCTCTTGTTACTATGTTCTGTCCAAAATGTGCCTTCGCCAGGCAAATGGAAATGGAAATGGAAACATACATATGTATACATTTTTATGCATGTAAATACATGTGTGTATGTAAAGAGGCCCGCATGCCATGTGCATTTGTGTGTTTTACTCATACACAATTTGTGTCGAGTCGCAAGTGGCCGCACTTTTTTTGGATTTAGACAAAGCGTAAGCTGAGTTTATAGTTTTTATTGTTGTCTAGTGTGCTTTTGTAACCACGCAAATGTCCACCATGACATAGATAGCACATACATATCGTATTTTGCAGTTATCCTTACAGACTACACGCCGGGTAGTGTATATAAATTAACGATCCAATGTATCAGAATCGCCGCAGGACACTTGGTCAATAAAGAGTTAGGAAGCATACACAAAAAAGCAAGAGCCATGATCAGCGACTCTGCTGGAGTTATCAATTTGAACGACAAATCAGCCAAGGGAATGTACCTTTTTTCAGTGGCAATATTCGAGAGAAGATGAACCCAGCACAACATTTTTAAATGTAATTTAACTTAAATGTATTCACTTGCCTGCACTAAACACCGCACTTTAAATAGTTTTAGATATGTTTTGCACACTTTGAAAGATGTGAAAGATAATGATACAAATATTTGTACAGCACTGCGTATGAGTAATATAAAAATTCTAACAATTTAAGAGAATTTTGCCACATGACGTACAAGTTATATACTCGAGAACATAAATTTACACAAAAAATATATCACAGTCATTTAACTGCAATCAAAAGTTTTCTGTCACCACATGGCGTATAAGTAACATTTTAGAAAACGTAGATAAATTTACCGATTTAAGTGTATATAATTGTATATTGTTAATAATAATTAACAACTTACTCACTTATTTAAAAGCTGTGAGGACATTTTGTATTCATAACGTACACTTAATCAAATGCTCAAAATACTAACTATCCTTAACTATTTCGCACGAATAATGAATCATCCTGCGGAGTTGAATGTCTGCGGCACAACTGAAACTACAAGAATGTCCGGCAGTAAGTGCATTTACAATTGTACTCAATTTGCATATTAATAACGAATAGTCGTGGGAAGCAAATCTATATTTAATTATATAGAAGTTATATGAACAATACTGCGCAAATTCTATTGAACCAGCACACTTCACGTGCGTACATGGCTTTTACAGTAATAGTAATAGTACAACATTTATGGTTTTATTTGGATTAATTAAGGATTGAAAAAGGAAACACATTTTTAAAATTTCGATTCAAGTCCAACTTGCAATTAAAAAAGTTTGAACTATTTGCCATACGTATTATTGATTGGGTATAGTAGGGCATACTATCACAGTTCTATGAAGAAAGCCTAAACTTGGTAGTATTTCTAACATCCAGTGTCCGGTGCATGTCTCGGCTAATTGAGGCCTTCACACACACTCATAAATGTGTGGCGCATGGTGTGAAACATCACGCAAAAGCTGAACGGCCGAAAAGCTTTACATGGCGAATGCAAATACGGTTCAACCGTGACGCACTCAAAAGCTCTCGCAGTGAACTTTTCGCGTTTGCGCGTCTGCTGAGCTGGGAGAACCGCGAGAATTGCCACAAAGCTAATTCTCGATTAATATTTATGAGCAATGAACAAACAGTATGGACATAGGACTAACAGTAACTGTTTGCATTGAGATGGCATGAGCTTTTTATAGACGATCTTAAGTACACAACGATTCACAAAATGCTTTCAAATCAAACTTAAACTTCTTACAAAACCTTGACACTATTTTATTGACTAATATTTTATGTGCAATAAGAAAATTGTGTGCATAGGAAAACCGAAATTGTTTTCATGAGCTTTTTGTAAATGATCTAAGCTTTTAAAGCTGCTAGCACAGACCTGACTGTTGCTCTACAAAATGAGTTTAAGCTCATGTCATTGCAACATTATTATAATAAACTTCAATTTCACATCACGCAGAAAGAAATAAACATATATAGCATTGATAGATATACTCACATGATGCGATGGTAGGCATCCGGCTGTGTTTGGGCACATGTCACGGACTGCTCGGACTCCGTAGAATCATCGCGCAGCGTCGCAACGCCGAGCGGTAGTATGGGTATTATAGCAGCTGTTGCAGCTGCCGCTGTTGCCGGCGGTCCCGCCAATGCCGCCGTGTATGCTGTCGGCGGCGTTCCGGTTAAGGTTTGCGTCTGCGGAGATGGTGTCGTACTTACGGCCTCCTACACAAAACCAAAGCATTTAAGTGGGGTTAAAAACAAAAAAAACAAAAAAAAAAAAACAAAAAAAAACGAAAACGAAAAACAAAACAGATAGGCAATTTAGAATGTGCCTTATGTTAGACAACAGTGCATAAAGATTGAAAACACACAAAAACCTTGAATTCAGCTGATTCCTGTACTGAGATGCGTTTGCGTTCGTATAGAATTTCCCGCTCAATGGAGCGGCTGCGAAAGGCGGGCGGCAGCGAGCGATCCGGTGGCGTCTGCAACTTGGGCGTGTCCGGTGTCTGAACCCGTCCACTTGCGCTGGCTTGTGTTGCAGCGCTCTGTTGCAGCTGCAATTGTTGTCGCTGCTGTGGCTGTTGTTGCTGCTGTTGCTGCTGTTGTTGCTGCTGTTGTTGCTGCTGTTGTTGCTGCTGTTGTTGCTGCTGCTGCTGTTGCTGCTGCTGCTGCGAATGAGACGATGTTGTGGGTGGACTTTTTTCGTTTTGTTGCTGCTGCTGCTGCTGTTGTTGTTGTTGTTGCTGTGGCTGCTGCTGCTGCTGCTGTTGTTGCTGCTGCTGTTGTTGCTGCTGCTGCTGCTGCTGTTGCTGCTGCTGCTGGTGTTGCTGATGTAATTGCTGCTGCTGTTGGCGCTGCTGGTTCTGCTCCTCGCGCTTTTGCTGGCGTCGTATTTCAAAGTCCAGCAAACGCGCCTCACGTTGCTCCTTGTCGCGCTGTTTACATGCAATTGTTGCAAAGTGCATTTTAGCTATAAATTCATCGGCTGTTCAGCCATATTTGAGCCTAATTACGAGCAGTACTTGTGCAGTTTTTCATCATTGGGCTTACTTCTCATTTGCTCTAGCGACTTTTTGATTTGATGACGCGAGATGCATAAATTTATATATAATTTTTTGCGCTATTTGATTGGTTTTTTGATTTGGTTGTTAATTGTTCTTTTTTCTTATTTTTTTTTTTGTTTTGCTTTTTAATTAAAGGCGCGTCTGCTTGCACACACACAGGGTTAGGCGAGCACGAGTACACACACACACATACGCACAGAGAGAGAGTGAGAGAGAGACGGGAACACTGACACACTCACCTTATAATTGATAGCGTCCTGCTCTTCCTTTTTAGCCTCACGCTCGTTGCGCTGCCGATCGCGTTGCTTTTCCTCGTCGGTTTGCGATGTTTTGCTATCTGTGTTGGTAAACGAATGAAAGAGAAACAGAAACAAATGCCGATTGATAACTAATTGGTACAGCCATTCAACTGCCATCGACGACTGGTGGCTGCGTGTTCCATGCGCAATTCGAAAAGCAAGAGAACCTTTCAAAATTAAAACCGAATCATGAGCAGACAGAACAGACAATGCATACAAAATCAAAATACATACATAATTATATACATAGTTAAGGATTTTTCTTTTAGTGTGAACAGCATGCCTTCTTTAGTCGATACATGGTATTAAAAAAAAAAAAAAAACCAAACAAAAAAAATATAAAAAACAAAAACAATTCACATACGCACATTCGTGTGCACAGGCAAAAATCAAAAGAGATTAGCAAAATTCTAATTCTAGAAGGCTCTTGACAAGCTACTACTACCACTCTCCTGTCGCATTCAGTCGTGCACAATTCATATACTATAATAATATATATGTATATACATAAATCTAACTAAAATCTAAGCTACTAATAATAAGCGAAACTATAAATTTCACACTGGTATGTAGTTATTGTTGTACTTATGTATGTATGTACATAATTTCATAGATGGATCAATTTTATTTTCAACGTAGTTTTTCATTTGATCTTCAAGTTGCTAAATTTTATTAAAGTAATTTTTATCCATTGTCAATCTTCAGTTTAAAATTGCAGTTAATTGCTCTGATTTTATTGACCATACTTCATATAGTATATTCAATGTACCCTAAATTCCCTAAAAATATGCTATAAATTTGGATTGTATCCACGCAATTGCCCGCACAACGCAATTGCGTTGAATGTAAGTTAATTAATAACCTACAACTGTTGGCAACAAATGCAATTTTAGATAGAATGGGCTGCGCTTTAATGGAACCAGAGCTATTACATTATTTCGTGTGGAAATACAAATTTAATGCAATTTTAGGTAGAATGGGCTGAGCTTTAATGAAACTAGAGCTATTACATTATTTCGTGTGAAAATTTTATTAATAATGAGCAGCAGTTATTTCATCTTGTGCAGCTGCCACATATGAAACTTTTTAATTATGTGGTGAAAACTATATGCAAGCTTTTTAGCAATTAAAATTTCATAATTATCACAAAGTAGCCATTTTGTATAGTCTGTTCAAAATTAAATATGTATGTGTGATTAGCATATTTGTTTTTTTTTTGCGCTAGCTGTAAGCGAATTGGCACAATAATAGTAGTAATAATACATTTTATTTATGTTTACTGCAATTAATTAAAAAGACAACAGTTGTTATTTTTAATTAATTTCAATAATTGTAGGTAGCAATAGCTTCTGATTATATTTGTTTTAACTATATTATCGGAAGCAACTGCTTAGGTTTTAAACATTAAAAGCCTACGACACCAGCCAAAAGCTTGGGCATTTGATTTATAGTACGAAAAAGAGGAGCAAAAGCTTTTACAAACTTTGGCACAGATTATTTATTGTGCGAGGTATATGTTGAAAAGAACTCTAACTTTCCACATTGATTTTTTTAACGCTATGAACATTTTGATAAACAATTTACAAAGCACATGCAAAGAATGACTTTTGCTTGAACTACTTTTCTCTTCGTACTTGAACTAGTTAAAAGTTTGCTAAGACTTGTTGTGCTAGCCACTTCTCTAAGTGTTATTCAATAGGTAATTGCGTTACGGCTTTCAGCTCGTGTCATTAGGGCACAAGCAATGTGATTTGAGTGTGCGACCTTCGATTTGTATTAGAATAAGTACATATATACATAAGTATTGTATATGAACATACATACCAGATTTGCTTGTGCTACTTGTGCTTCTGCTTCTTCTTGTGTTCTTCTTGCTCTTTTTTAACCAAGCACACTTTGTACAATAATTGTATTAAATGTAAGTACATACATATGTATGTATGTGCCATAACCTTTGAAAAGGAATCACTTGAAGCGAGAATTATTACAGAGACGCGATATTCTACTTATGGACTTATGTATGTGCTTACAGTTATTGGACATACATGTGTGTATGTATGTGCATAAGTATACAACAAGAGCAAAATATATGAAAAGGAAATGAAAAGAGGAAACTAAAAATAAAAATATACATATATGTACTTATACTGCACACAATGTTTGCAAACAGAATTGAGGGAAATAATGCTTTCTGCAACGACGGCAAAACAATCTATTACAAAAATAATACTGCAAATTATGAAACAAATAGTAATAATAATAATAATAATAACAATAGAAACCATAAACTATGCGATAAATTTTCAAATTCAATTTAGGCAACACTACGAGACCAGAGAGAGAGAGACAGAGAGCGAGAGCGAGAGAGAGAGATTGAGTGAGACAGGCGTACTCCTTACCTCTAGATGTGTCAGTTGGTTTTGTTGTTCTTTGTTGTTGTTGTTATTGTTGTTGTTGTTGTCGGAGGTGGTTATACTAGTGGGTGTGTCGATTGTATGATATTTGAGCATTTAAATTTGCAACCTTACGAGTGCGTGTGTTGCGTGTGCAAAGCAGACGAAAATTTTGTTTTTCTTTCTTTTTGTTTTTTTGTTTTTTGTTTTTTGTAGCTTTTATTTAATTTGGCTTGTTGTTGCTTTTCGCTTTTGTTGTTGTATTGTTATTTTGTTTTGTTTTGCTTAGATTTTCATTTTATTTTTCTTATATTTATTATTTATTTTGAACAGCAGCGGCGGCGGCGTTTAACGACGAAATTAGCAGCGGGTGAGAGTGTGTTTGAGTGTGTGTGTGTGCGCATACCATGAAGAGGGCAGTTTACCGTTACAACCGGGCACAACGAATTGTCGAATAAATGGCAACTGCTGCATATGCAGTGGCAGTGTGCATAAATGTGTGTGTGTGCTGATGTGTGTGTGTGCTGTATTGTTGTGTTGTTCTGTGTGTTGGACAAGAGTCGAGGTCGAGGAAACACTGAACATTCAAATACTCTTGCAGCTATGCACATGTGTATGTGCGTGTGTGTTTCTGTCTACGATTCATGTTCAAAAATGTTGATGTACCGTTGAATGTTAGTATGTATGGCGAGTATTACATATACATATATATATATATGTATATATATATATATATATATATATATATACACATATATATATTACGATCTTGCTAAAATATTAGCTGAGCTGTGGCGGTTACGTGGTCGTGGAGGTGGGCGGTGGGCGTGTCAAGGTGGATAAACGACACAATACCAAAGAAAAGAAAAGAAACAACAAAATTGTGAACGATTAATAATTTATTTGCAACGATTTGCTTTGCTTAAATTTGCTTTGCTTTGCTTTGTTTTGCTCATTTTTGCAATTGGCGTCAACTATTTTAAGTATGTTTTTAAGCAAAAACAATTTTTAAAATTCAATACATTTTGTTGCAGCAGCAGCCACAGATAAAACATACGTGTACATATACATAGACAAACAAGTAAAAACAAGTAAACAAAAGATACAATTAAATTTCTTGAATTTTTCTCCGATATTCATCATGATGTCTATATCATTATATGCCACCTATACGCCTTCAATTCTACCCTAACTAAACGATCTCTAATTTACGAATTTTCAAAACAAAAATAAAATTGTACTACATGTAGTTAATGTTCATGAATATAAAACCAAAGTACTGCAGTTTGGTGTATATATATTTAATGGCTGTCCGCCTCTGTAAATTAAAATAAAAACCTCTCCTACACACTCTATATATTTGTTCTCATACCTTGCAGATTACTTCTTCTTGGTTTTGGAAATTATAAGCTACATACATACATACGTAGGCCGTTATACATATGCCTAGCGGCTAGTTTTTCAAAATTAATTCAAATCAAGAAACTTAAAACTAAAATTGTGACTGAGTTTATATTGTGTTGTACTATATAAAATACTTATATAGCGTTTGGTACATGGTACTTAGCACTCGTACTACACGATAAACGTCTCATGATAATAAACGTACCAAGAATTTGGAGATACATAATCAATATTTAAGATACATACATATAATTGTTTTGATATTTAGCATAGTATATAGTTTTACATCTATGAATATACGATTCAGGTTCACTTAGTTACATACGTACGTATACAAACGCAAGAATATATTTAATCGAACTGTAAACAGAGCAAGAGACTGGGTACATTTAGAGACTTGCCGTTATAAAAGGAAAAACAACCAAAGATCAAAAACGAAAAATTATGAAAAAGACGTACACGAAATCAAAAATGCTGCAACACCTAAATCGTACATGCAACTCACTTGAGGAGCCGCCGCCAGCGCCAGGTGGCGGATAGGAAAACCAAAATTGATGTGCCAGTTTGAAATGGCCCAATGATGGGCTTGCTGCAAGAAAAACAACAATTTTTCGCATACATTATTGTGCTGTACATATACATGAGTTGTCAACATTTTAACGCTGGTCTAGCCCCCCAAGAAATCTAACTAAGCATAAATATTTACGAAATTTAATTAAATTCCCCCATTACAAATTCAGAAAAAGTTAGTTTTACATCACAAAATACTCCATGTATTGAAATTATCATTTAGGTTATTCAGCACTTAGCTGCTAGCTTAAAATTTTCAATATTACATATATATTCAGTTTAAATGTACTTCAAATCGGATTTAATATCAGTTCAAAATTGGTTCAGTTCAGGTACAAAACTGAGTGAACAGAAAGTATTTAAAATAATTAAAATTTACTTCAATCCGTAAATTTTTAAGATACGTTATTTAAATAAAGCATATAATCAATTGGTTTAAAGATTTGATTATGTTTTCCCTTCATTAGCCACTTGAACCATGTATATGAATCTTAAAAAGAGCTAGACAGTTGACCTGATTTTTTAGCCGTTCCATTTTTCTTCTTCTTGTTTTTGGTAAGAAGAAAAAGCAGAGGAATCAGCTTATGACCATGTTATAATAGCTTATGCATGTTTATACCGGCTTCCCTAGAATTGCGTTTGAATTCAGCTTTCAATGGATACTCACCAATTAACTAAGTGTCGTGTATTTTAGGTTAACAATTTGGGATTTTTTTGAACTTTTATTCGCTTTCTTAACGGCTCCTTATGCCTCTTTTTGATGCAACGAAACGTACATGGCATATATACTATATACACATACACACATGTGTATACGCATATGTGCACATGTGTGCATATGTATGTAGTTGATGTGTGTGTGTGTGTTTGTGTGTGTTTTGCTATTGCATGTGTGTATATGCACAAAATTATTTGATTACAAGCACATAGCATGTGCGTATATTCAAGAATATAATTTTGATAGAATGTTTATAACATTCCAACAATCGAACTTTAAGTTGAACCAAGTGCATAAATTCAATTCGAGGTCAAGCATTCAAGCAAATTAATTGAAAACAACCTCACACACGCACACACACACACACACACATGCGTACACACACAGGCAATGCTTTTATGCAAAACAAACAACATGTAGCAGCATAACACACACAGAATATTCAATGATAAGACAACATTTACACACAATCCTCGGGCATGAAAATCGTTTTTATTACGTTGCTGGCATTTACCGGTATTGCGAATTTAACGGAACTGAATACAAACAATTGAAACGATAAACGCTTGACGTCTAACGGGACACTGGTAATCTGTCACACTTGCAACATTTTCAAGTGTAATTTAATATGAGGAACCTACGAAATGGAATACGACACACTGCGCTGACGTTTATCGCGACTCGAGGAGGGTTCTGCAAGTACGAACAAGTATCAAAACGCCAGCAGCATCAAATGTTTGTCGTCGGCCTTCGCAATGCAAAAGCGCTGTCGCTGTCGACGCTGCCGCCGCCATCGACGTCGCCAACGCCACGCCATCGCTGTCGGCAAACGGCGGTCGGCAATCGGGCCGTTCGGCTCGGCTGGGAACTTAAATGCTTGTGCCTTCGTATTTGGTTACCACTGCAGTTGCACCACAGTCTCGAGTAGCCCACGAGTGCCTCTGTGGGGTGCGCTCTGTCACTCTCTCGCGCCTTTATTTTTTTTTTTCGTTCGCTCTCCGTATGGGCTCTCTGGCGCTCGGCGTTATTAACGTCGCTTTTCTTTTATTTGGCATTAACGATTTCAAACCAAAACTAAGGTGCACACAAGCGAAAACGTTCGCAATACACTGGGACAAGATACATGACAAGTACATGTAAATCAATTAATTGCCATTTATGTGTGCATTAGTATTTGTTTTAAGTACCCAGGGGGCACAGGGACCTATGTATGTGTAACTGTTGTTGGCAAGTATTCAGACGCAGCATTTTGCTGACATCATCAACATAATCATCAGACGCCCAAAATTACTTGCTAAAAAAACCCGCTTATAAATTGGGCGAACCTTGAGCTCAGATAAAACTCTAACCAATGCATTGATCATACAAGCCGGACCAAAAAAACCCACTGAATCTAGTATTCAATTTGATCATAAGTGTTTAATCAATGAAATATATTAGATAAATAGGCTAATCGACCAAATATTCAAACAAAGTTTAAAGCTAACTTTGTTTTATATGTGTATACATATATAATTAGGTAACTCTGGTACTATATAACAAATATATGTATCTTACTATACAAATTTGTTAATTATTGAATAGAGCATTTTCTTGCCTAGTTTATGTCGCTAACTAGATAATTACAGGAAGTAATTTTTTCAGGCAATTGGAGGCCACTTTTACAGACAGCAAGGCACATACTATATACATGTAGTATATATATTTATTGATAGCCCTAACAGCCCATTGCCGACAGGCAGATAATTCTTATTTGCTTATTTTCCTTGGAAGGGGGCCAGTTAATTTGTTACGCTATATAATAAATAAGCAGCAAGCTAAGGCAACCACGAGCACACCCACAAAAGTCTGCGCACATGTAGTATATATATAGACATTACATATGAACAATACGTGACACAGTCCATTTAGTGAAAACATAGACAAGGTTGAGACAATGCAACAACTACATACACTTTCTTATACAAAAAAAAAAAAAAAACAAAAAAAAACAAAAAAGGGAAACACGACAAAAGTTGAAAAAAAAATATAGACACTTTGAATTTGTATTCTTATTCGTATCATTAGGCATTACCATTGGCTACAGACGAGTAGCCAAAACCGGAACAAGCTAAACCAGGGCACGTTTGATGCGTGAAGTGAGACTTGTCGGGGACTTGCAATGTATGTGACTGTGGCTGCTGGATTTGATTGTGCGACTGGTGCTCCCACGTCGCCTTGCTGCTGTCCAAACTATGCACATTGTCTCATAATGGATGCCTGATTACGGCCGAGAACGAGCGCCAGCACATGGTTAAAACTCTAACGAGCCACGAAGGAGCCAAATAGCGAAACATCAACTACTCTCGCTCTCTCTCTCTCTCTCTCTCTGTATCTTTTTGGTTGTGAGAGCGCACGGCTCTCAGCACGGCTGCGTGGGAAAGTGGGAATTTGCCCAAGAACGCCGCAGAAACTGTGCCTGCATCCTGTCCTATATTTTATTTCTGTCTTTTGAACATTCATTTATGTTTCAAATAGGTTATTAATTAATTATTTATGTTCATTTTTGAACTTTAAAAATTTGACCCATTTGTTAAAAGTTCCAGAGTTCTGTGCGTTTTAACTTTAGGGCTTAACGGATAAAATCTATGCTACTTACAATTCGAATTTTGAAAACTCCGCCAACCAAGTTGACCGATTGCCAAAATATCGATTTTTTCTTCCCATTAACTGACAAGCGATTTTCCTCAACGACAGGTTTCGATACCAACAATAATCGTTATCGCAAATTAAATTCCTGAAATTTAATGAAATGAGATTCCAAAATTAACTTGTTAAATCAGATTAATATGTAAATTTTTTCAAATTTAATATGCCCATACTTACATGGACTTACCTTAGCCGCATTGGGCAAATACTCTTTTGATTAAACACGCGTAACGGTACACGCCCACGGTTTATAGGGCAGTAGGATAAGCATTGCGCAGGTCTGTTACAAAACAACTTACTTCAAGCCAGAATGAAGCAAAGATCAAAGACATGCATAAGCGTGAGGGTAAAAATATATTACTACTCAAGAATATATTTCTCTTCCTAGAGCTCAATAGAGAGAAACTTTCGGTCTTTCCTATATTTTTTCAAAAGCACGAAAGAACACAATTATTTGCAGATGATTTGGGGACTCCTCCTTGTGACGCTTGTCTCATACTCCCTTGAATCAATTGACCCAATGCAATATACCAACTATTTAGTAGACGAAGTTATTACAGCCTGGCCTTTGGCACGTCGATAAACACTTACAAATATTCTCGAGGATGGCAGAGCACTCCTTTTCTTTTAAGCTTTTACTACAGCACGAGAAACGCGAAGACGACCCAAAATGATTAAATGTATTGAAAACACTTTTAATATAGTAATATATTTAATAATATCAACTCCTTTTTATGCTTTATTTTTTATTGAGCACTCGACCTGTCCCAAATGTGCGATAAGGTTTGGTTAAATTATTTTACAAATTGACACATTCGTCGATTTACATACATCATATGTTCTTGTTTCTACATTTATGAATTTTGCATATTCAATAAAATATAAACGAAAAACAGTTTTGACAGATCTCGTTGCGATGACAATTTTTTCATTTTTGTAATACATACAATACATACATATTTAGTTTTCAGTGCAGCTTCAACGCAACGGTTTTAATAATGTCATCAACACAAACAAAAATTATAATTTCTCTTATTTTTCATTTTCCTTTTGTATATGTACATATATTTACGCATAAGATTTAAACGAGTAAATACTAAGACTAACAATCAAAGCTGTGCAAATCGAAAAATTTACTTATTTTGTTAGTTTTTTTTGCCTTTTTTTTTTTTTTTTGATTTTCGAAACACCAATCAATTCCACTTTCGCTGAATTCGATTAAAATCGCGATTGCTAGTATTGAAAATTCCATATGCTTGAATTATGGAAGATTAAAACCAGTTTGTAATAGTTTTTGTTGAGTTTTGTTTTTAATACTTGTTTTTTTTTGTTATTTTTTTGTTGTTGTTTAATTTTTGCTCATAGTTACAGTGTCGCCATTTTTATAGTTTCCTGTTCAGAATACCGAATATGTTATTGCCAGCAGAGTTAACATAAATGTTAACAGCAAAATATACATTTTCGAAAGGATTTTAAAATCAGTTATAATTTTTGATTTTGTTGTAGTTCTCATAAAGGCAAACTTTTGTTTAAAATATTATATTCAGTTGGCTTGTTTATTTGTGTTGGCAACACTGACTGTCATAAGTATATGTACATACATTTGTACTAGTTTACTCTCTGTTTATTTTAGTGGTTTTGCTATGGGCTGATGTTCATTATTGCACGGTGAATCGATCGGCCAACACTCACATGGAGTTCAAAAAATAAGAAAACTTCAACAATAGAATGGAGGCGAGTAAAAATGAAAAAAAAAATTCAAAAAAAAAATTAATAGCAAATGAAAGGCCTAACAACAGAGCAATTATTTGTAGATATATTAATGTATCTACAGATTTATTCATTTCAACAAAATGTGTGAATTATATTACAATTTTTCGCCCAGACGATTTTTAACGGTTTAAGCCACATTTATAACGTGATAATACTTGCTTAATTACTACTAACATTTACATTTATTTGTTGCAACTATGTTACAATCTTTGTTTTTATACAAATAACCGTCTGCCTTGCATTTTGTCGATTTCATATTTGATTTCAGTTTTACCAGTATTGAAAAATAAATAGATAGAAAAAAACTATGAAACATTTGAAAGTTCATAGTTTGTAAACGTCATAAGAATAAGTTTACTATATTTTCTAGTTTGCTTCATGTTTTTGATTTCAGTTAAGAGAATGAAATTCCATGGGTAAGAGCGAGACAGCAGTATGTTAACTAAAAAGAACCTGAGTTTATTTCATAACCTTTTTAAACGTTTTAAAGGAAAATGCATTCCTTTGGAGCCTATAACTTGATAATAAGCCCCAAAAGTAACATTAAAAACATAAATGAAATGAAAAAGTACTTTACTTGTGCACTTTTCACTCTACATATGTTTCTCTACCATTCGCACACTATCTGCTCTCTTCGTTTAATCTGTCTCCTTCTAACAATGAACCGAGTTCTCATTGAGCATTGTCCCGTTTGACCTACCTACATCTTTGTATTAACAACAGAAAACAAAATGAAACGAGGGCAAGCCTTTTGTTTTTATTAACAAATGAAACTTTTCACCGTTCGGTATATATACATATGTTTGTGTGCATCTTAACCGTAACACACTCTTATTGGAAACACTGTTAAAGTTAGAATATAGCATGTATATGCAGGTACAGATAAGTGCATATACTTAGTATAATTTGAAACATATATCATGCTCTAACATTTGGTATACTGGTACTGAAAGAACTTGGCTACCATACATACATACATACATCCCCTATATATTTGGTTTTAGGCAAGTATGATCACGGCATAAATAACTGGCTGTCAAAATAGAAATGAAAGTTTTATAAAAATCCACGTCATTAACAGGCCTAAGTCTTTACTTAGCTTCAATAAAATTACACAGCCAATTAGGCAGATAATTTATATATATGCTTTACCCAGGGCATAACATCTAACCCAAGAATAACTAATGGATCTGAGGAGCCCAATATCTAAGACCTATACATACAACATCATCATTATCATCAAAGTCATAATTATCTCATTCTCATTGTAACAAAATGGTATTATAAATAATGTAATATGCCTTTACGGAATGTCTTTTGATCTATGTAACATCATTTGAGTTTATGTGATAGTCGAGAGCGTTGTCAGTTGCATAGTCTTTGTTGACGGCGACGCCATTGGAGACGGTGTCGGTACAAACAAGCTGGACGAGGCGGTTTCCGTGGTTAGACTGCGCTCCTCGTATACTCCGGCGCGTTCCTAATGTAAAATATATTTACAAAAAGAATTTAAATATATTGAACCATCAACAACAATGTTTAAAGCACCGAAAAGTGAGCTATTTCAAGAACCTTCCGGTTCTATCATCGGCAGACTTTACTATCGACCTTGGGTTGAAAACACCTTGCCACTCTTTCGCAGCTTGAACTCGTTGTGAATTCTAACGAAACAAACAACGAAAAAACCAGCAAAACGCGCAAAACCAAAGTCGTTCCTTCTGCTTTATACCCTGTTTTTGGCCTACAATTTTTACAGAAAGAGCTTAATACAAATATAAATAGAAACAGAACTATAACTATAAATACATATACATATATATAAATTTAAATGTAAAAGTAAACATAGACTTTATATAATACAGATGCAATTTAATTGTAAACTAACTAACTAACTTACGTGCGATTTGTCGTATTTGAAACGTTTCCAGATGTTCGTCTTCGGCTCCATGGGTGTGCCGTCCACATTATAGTTAGGATTTGAGAAGGTCAGTACTGAGCGGCTGGAGCCGCGTGAGTTGCGCTTCGACTTCTTACGATTTGTGTTAAAAGCGAGCACTGCGAAACAGGCAAAGGATATGAATATGGGTTGAGTGTATGTCTGAAACAGGACTTACTAAATATCACGAGCATTATGATGACGACCATGACAATGACGACGCCGAGCGCGACGAGCACAAAGAACTCGCGCTCGTTGTCTTCCTTTTGCTTGAGGTCGTCATCCAGCTGGTTATTGCTATCTTGGTTTTCAGTCGATGCCGTATCATCAGTCAGCTCGTCCGAGTAATCGGGCTGTTGGTCGCTCTCGAGACGCGATTGCACCAGCTCCTTGGGCGTGGTCGAACATGATCGGCCGTCGCTCTCCAAACGATCCGGACAGGCGCACACGTAGTCAACGACACGGTAAAAGCACAGATGAGAGCAGCCGCCATTGTCCTGGGCGCACTGGTTCCAGCCCTTGGCCTGGCGCTGCAGCGAGACGGCGCGTATGTCCAGAGCACCACTGAGAGCGTCCCGCACCTCGAACGGATAACTGTAGCCCATGCGTGGCACACGCTGTGAGCGGTACACGGACTTGTTGTACCAATCAGTCCAGTATATATTGCTCTCAAACTGCAACGATTCAGGTGTGTGTGTGTGAAATGAGATAGAGGTGCCAATTCTGCTGGCTTACCATGGTCAGACCGAATGGGTGTGGCGCATATGGCACAATGGTCTGTCGGCGTTTACCATTGAAATCGACCTGGCCAATATTGTCCTCGAGCGCATCAGCCCAAAGCAAACGTCGATTGCTGAAAAAACATCATAAAGTTGTAAATCACAATTTTCAAAATCTATCAAAAAAAGATGCCTTTCATTTTATAGCCTGTTCCGTGTTCTTGATAGTGGAAAAAGGCTATTATAAGGAGAAGCTTGAACATTGTACTTTTGACCCCATTTTCCATCCAGGGCATGGTGAGTTTGATAAAGCTGCACTTATAGATTTTTGGTATGAATAAAACCGCGTTAGTTTTCCCTACTCATATTCCAAAGCAACTCCTAGTTAGCTGGCTTACATCATAAAATGTATCTATTCGTTCTAAGGTTAATCAGTCTATCAATATTAAGTAGTATTAATTGAACTTACGTAAAATCTATGGTCAGACCCGTTGGGAAACCAATGCCCGATGTCACAATAGCTGTGCGATTCGAACCATCCAAAACACTGCGTTCGATTTTCGATGGCGAATTCCAGTCCGACCAGAAAAGGTAACTGCAAATATATAAAGACACTATCTGCAAGACTTGTCGATTAAATGGATTGACTTTCGCTTACGCCTTGGAGGGATGCACAATAAGAGAGCGCGGATCGCCCAAATCCTCGGTGATAAGCTTCTTCCGGCAGCTGCCGTCGATGCGAGCAACCTCAATCAGCTTGCGATCCGTATCAGACCAATAGAGATTATCAGCAATCCAGTCGACTGCGATGCCATTCGGGGTCAGCAGCTCGGTGCTGACCACCACCTTGCTGTCGGTGAAGTTCAGCAGATTGACGCGGCGAATAACGTCCAGATTGACGTCGGCAAAGAACAGCCAACTATTGCGGTAATGATAGTCTAGGACAACAGCTCCATGCACGCCGCTGATGGGCAGCACAACGTCCATGTAATCTCCGCTATTCAAAGAGATCATGCCGATGCCAGAGCGCAGAGCAATCAGTAGATAGTCCTATATAAAAATAAAAGAGAGATCATCTTATTTGTATTTGTATACACTAAAGGACATAACAGATAAATAGTGGAAGACGAAGTTGTGAAAAGGGCATTGAATCAAAAAGAAACAGAAGTAAGAATGTTGCAGTCGGGTCTAACCGACTGTGTAATACTCGCTCGCAGTAATAACAACATCAAGCGGTCTTAAGTATTATTGTCATTTTGGAAGAATATCGATTTCGTAATTTGAGAAAGAGGTGTGGGCGTGGCTAAAGTTTTTCTGCTCGATCTTTAGAGGAGGTCATCAGAAAAGTGCCATATTTGGTGACGCTAGCTCTAAATTTGTGGAGATTTTCGCGGCTTACACGCCTCCATTTATCGATTTGCCACGCCACCAGTGGGCGTATTCAAAAAATCGAAATACATTGTCCGAGGCGGATATACACGAGTATATATTTGAAGTTTCAAGGCTCTAGATTTAACAGCGGCGGCAAAAATTGCGTTCATACGGAACGAGTACAAAAAGTTAATCTAGCAAAACTTACGTCTGGCAAACTTTGGCATTCCGTTGTGCTGTTGTCCCGCAACTTGAGTCCAGTGGGACACTGGCACGTGAAGCCCGCCGGGTTGCGCAGGCAGAGGTGGGAGCAGCCGCCGTTATTGTGGCCACAGACATTCTCCGTCAGCATCTGATGCTTGACAATCACTTTGATGTCCATGAGGCCGTCGATGTTGGTCATCACATCGCGCCTGTCGCTTGTGTTGCGTCGATCAGCCATGTGCAGGGCCTTGGACTTCCAGTCGGTCCAGTAGATGTAGTCGTCGGTGAGGGCGAGTGCATAGGGATGGTGCAGGGCGGACATAATCAACTTGCGCTGGTTGCCCGTATAGTCACAGGAGTCAATTGTCTTCAGGCGCGCGTCCACCCAGTAGATGCGCTTGCTCTTCAGGTCCAGCGAGAGGCCATTTGGCCAGCCGAGGTTGGCGGTGACGATGCGCGAGCGCTCGTTGCCATCCAGATGGGAGCGCTCGATCTTGCGATAGTGCCCCCAGTCGGTCCAAAATAGCAGGCCCGCCTCGTAGTCGAGGGCCAGGCCACGCGGCGACTCCAGATCCTTGTAGGCAATCACGTGCCGATGGTTGCCCTCGAGCGTGGCCACTTCGATTGTGTGACGGCCAGCGTCGGCCCAATAGATCGTGCGTCCGATCGAGTCGACAACCAGGCCGTCCGGATTCTCTAGGCTTTCGCCGATCACTTTGTGCACATGGAGGCCATCGGGACTGGAGCTCATGATCACATTCTCAATGGTGTCCGACCAGAAAATATAGCCGGTCGTCTGGTCAACGTCGAGGGCAACGGCATTGGAGATCGGCGGCAGTGGCAGCACCACATCGATCAGATGATCAAAGTCCAAAGAGATTTGCCTGATGTCGATGCGATGCGCGAACAGGATGTACTTCGTCGGTCCCTCGGAGCACGTGCGACCATCCGCCTTCAGCTGCACTCCAACGGCACAGGCACACGTGAAGCTCGTCGGATTCAGGAGACAAAGGTGCGAACAGCCGCCATTCTGCTTGTCGCACGCATTGTAAACGCGCCTGCGCATCCGATGAAACACCCGGATGTCCATGAGGTCACTGCTGTTGGCAATGACCGTGGCGACGTTCTTGCCAGTCGTTTTATCGGCACTCATCGCCGATTTGGTATCCCAGTCGGTCCAGTACACCCGACCGCCGCTCACATCCAATCCAAGGATGCCCGAGTCCATCTGCGTGGCAGGCAATTAGGTCTGTGGGTAACTGGAAGGGGGTTTTCGTTTTCGCTACTTACTGATTATCACCTTGCGACTGCTGCCATCGAAGTTCATGTTCTCCAGGGTTTTGGTGCCGCCGTCCACAAAGTACAATTTGTGCTGATCATAATCGATGGCGAGTCCGTTGGGCCATATCAGTTTCTTGGACGCTACGATCACTCGACTGGCGCCGTCCATATTGGCACGCTCGATCATGGCCTCGTCTCCCCAGTCCGACCAGAACATAAGCCCATCTACGGTTAGTAAGGAGACAAAAAAGATCGTTGCAGTTGAGCTCAAAAAATACAAAACCAAACTGGGTAATATTCATTGAGAGACGAAGGATGGAAACGCCTTCCCAGGCAATCCAATGTCCAAAATCCAGCACAATATCAAGATTTACGGAACTAAACAATCAGCGGATGCTGAGGATAGTACTAAGGAAAAACTGAATCATTGATGAGAAAGCTAACGAATTTGATCGAATTAATTTATAAGGCTGCATTCCCTGTCACCGTTTGTAGAAGGAAGGAGAAGAACTCTTAATGGTCAGGGGGTGTTTTATATACCTGCAGGAGTTACAACATATTATATCACTAAATAAACAATTCCTTGTAAAGTCTCTTACCGGATTGTGGTACCAGAAATTAAATACCCCAACCCATTAAAAAAAATTCCAACAGATGTTCCCTACAAAAGCAGTAGTGTGACGTCATGCATTTAACGGACTTTGTAAAAAATACAAACATAGAGAAAAACTGCCTTATCTATGGAAAGGGGAGTATATTTTATTATAGAAAGCAATCTACAAAATCTAGAACTGTGCCTTAATTGTGACACTAAAACTCTAAAATTTATAGATTTTGTTGATATGCGGGAGATATATTTATAAAGTTAGGAAATTATAGAACGCCTTAAAAAATAATAAATTTATCCTGCATATGGTATAGTAGAATCTAAATTCCAAAAGTTTAGGTCTCCAACTTTTGTTGTTTCCGAGATAGCTGCGTTCATACAGATGGATTTCCAGACGGACGGACATGACTAAATCGACTCAGCTGGACGTCTTGATCAATACTATATCTACTTTATGGGCTCGAAGATGCCTTCTTCTGCCTGTTACATACATCTGCACAACTGCCGTAGATCCCTTCTACCCATTTAAAATTAAAAAAGGGCTTACCTATGGGATTCACAACAATATCGCGCGGCTTATCCAACTTCTCCCAGACGAGCAGCGTGCGCATTTTGCCATTTGTGGTGGCCACCTCGATGCGATTCGTGGAGGGATCCGTCCAATAGAGCTTATCGGTGATCCAGTCAAGGGCCAGGCCAACGGGCGATACCAAATTCGAGTGGACGACGCGCTGCTGATAGCTGCCATTGAGATGTGCCTTGTTAATGGAGCTGCGCTCCACATCGGTCCAGTAGATGAAATCCGTTTCGCTGCACCAGTCTAAAGCGACCGCATGCTTCAGATTGTCCAGGGGCACAATCATGTCCACCTCGTTGGGGCCAGAGGGCTTGCCGTTCAGCTGGCGCAGGCGAATGTCCTTGCGGCGCGCCACCAGGACGAGCTTATCGGGCGCACTCTTGCAGGTCTTGCCATCGTCCTTGAGCGACAGCCCGATGGGGCAGCCGCAGCGGCGGGATGTCTTGTTGGGCAGGCACAAATGCGAACAGCCGCCGCGCATGCCACGCCTGTCCTTCTGGCAGCGATCCTGGTAGTCCGGCTGCCGTGCCGGATGGTAGGCGTGTATGTCCATGGGAAAGTGGAAGTTCTCGTGCACGGAGCGAAAGCCCTTGCCGGTTATCTTGTTGGCAGCCGAAACGGTCTTTGTGTTCCAGTCCGTCCAGTACATGGTATCCTCGAATATGGTCAATGCGAACGGATGCGGCAGATGGGTGCTAAGCACCTTGATCCGCTCGCTGCCATCCAGGTTGGAGCACTCGATGGCATGCTGCTTGGCATCGGCCCAGTATATCTTGCTATTGGGATAGTCGATGGCCAGGCCATTCGGCCAGGTGACACCCTTCGAAATAATCACCTGTCGCTGCGACCCATCCATGTGGGCGCGTTCGATCTTCGGATTCGGTCCCCAGTCGCTCCAGAAGGCCAACGCCTCGCCCGGATGGATGACAATCGCACGCGGCTTATCCAAATCGCTCGATGCGATCACCGTACGCAGATTACCCTGAAAGTTGGAGACCTCGACGCGTCGTGTGCCCGAGTCTGTCCAAAACAATAGGTCATGCACCCAGTCCACGGCAATGCCGCCCGGCGACTCCAGGCCCCACTTGATAACGTCGCGCACACGCGTCCCATTGATGTACACCATTTTGATGACATCGGTGGAGACGTCGGACCAGAACATCAGGCCCTTGCGATAGTGAAAGTCCAAGGCGATCGCATTGTGCAGGCCCTTAACTATCGCCATATAACGATTATTGCTCAGCGTCACGCGCCGTATATCCCAGCGATTGGCCACGAGCAGCGTCATGGCGCCGCCCAGGGCCTTGCACGTCCGCAGATCCGGCCGCAATATGTAGCCCATCTCGCAGGAGCACACGAACGAGCCGAGCGTGTTGTGGCACTTCTGGGAGCAGACGGGACTGGTCAGATATTGGCATTCGTCGATGTCCGTGCAGCTGTTCGAGAGTAGAACGCAGAGGTTTCTTTAATGGAATGGGGCGGAGGGGGTTTCTGATTCGAGACCTACTTGCGCTTGTTCGCATTCATGAGATAGCCCAAGCGACAGGCGCACTCATCTCGTCCGCGCGCCGTCTTGATGCACAGCTGCTCGCACTGCCTGGGCTCGGGGCACTTCTGCTCGACGGGACAGCTGACCTCATCCTCGCCGAGTGGACAGTCGTTTTGGCCATCGCAGACGTGTTTCTGATGCACGCATATCCTGTTCAAGTGTTCGGGTATTCGCTATTTATATGGCTATGCGCTGGGATATGGGCTTGAAAACTCACTTGAGGTTGGTGATGTTCTTCTTGGCCGGACACAGAAATTGGCCAGCATCGCACAGCAGGTGGCAGTCCACCTCGTCCTCCGCCGAGGAGCAATCCGGATAGCCATCGCAGAGCCAGGTACGCTGTTATTTAAATAAGAGAAATCATTTATAAATTTTAACAAATTTTATCTTATGCAAATTATATGGTATGCCAGTCCAATGCTGATAAGTTTTCCAATTGGGAATCATTAGACAAAAGCAAAAAATGTTCTCATATAAAGTATATATACTCAGAAAGAAACTGATCAAGAATTAAGAAATATATAACACCCCCTTCAAGGGTATAAAAAGGTATTTCAACTGTGTAAGCCATTTAAAATAAAGAACTATCAAACTGGGTAAAAGTAAAAACAAGTAAGAACATTGGAGTCGGATGCAACCGATTTAAAAACTGTCGAAAACGGTTTTAATTATGATTGTTATATTGGCAAAATTATGGAATTTTGTGTTTTGTGATTATGGGAGTGGCCAAAATTTAAGGGAGGATGTCAGAAAATCCATATCCATATTCACAATTTTGGCAGACAAACTGTGGAAGATATGGATTTTCGCGGCTTGGACACCCCAGTCAGAAATGTCAGACGGACGAATGAACATTATATAAGCCCATACTCTGTTCACTTCGTGAACAAATATAAAAACTCTCGATTGAAAGAACCGTTAGTTGAGCTAGTCCACACTTTAGACTTACCAAAATGCAACGGCCGTTGTGGCAAGTGAACTCGTCGGGGCCACAGGTCACCGGATGCTCCGGGCTCATGCTGCCGCAATCGTTCTCGTCCTCGCCGCCGTCGCAGTCCTGCTCCTTGTCGCACTTCCAGCGCTTGGGAATGCACGTGCCGTCCGCGCACTTGTACTCGCCGGACGTGCACTGCGATGGCTTCTGCTGGCAGTTCTCCTCGTCGCTCCAGTCGCCGCAATCGTTGTCGCCGTCGCAGCGAAAGCGATTCAGGATGCACTGGCCGCTGGGTCCGCCGGCGCCGCCGAGGCCGCCGCGGCACTTGAACTCACCCTCCGGACAGCTGTTGATGACGGCCGGGCACTTGAGCTCGTCGGAGTTGTCATCGCAATCGCGCTCGCCGTCGCAGCGAAAGGCCAGCGAAATGCAATAGCCGTCGTGGCAGGTGAAATGCTCGTCGGTGCAGCTGCTCCGGTTGCAGTGGACCTCGTCGGAGTAGTCCTTGCAATCGTTCTCGCCGTCGCACAGCCATTGGCGCGGAATGCAGAAGCCGTTCTGGCACTCGAACTGATCCTCCGTGCAGTTGGTGCGCGCCCCACAGTGCGTCTCGTCCGAGTAGTCGCCGCAGTCGTCGTCGCCGTCGCAGAGCCAGTCCTTGTTGATGCAGCGGTAGGTCTTCGGGCACATGACATGCAGGCCGCTCTGCTCGCACTCCTTCTGCAGCTTGGACATCATGTCGTCCATGTTGTCGCACTCGAACTCGTCCGAGCCATCGGTGCACTGCACCTCCCGGTTGCAGCGGCCGTGCGATTCGATGCACTGGCAATTGCTGCACTGCCACTGCGCCTCCTCGCAGGTGTTGTGGCAGCCGGTGGACGGCGCTGCGCTGTAGCTATCGCCGGGCTGGCCCAGCTGCCGGGGATCGTCGTGGACGACGACGCGATTGGCGAATGGCCGGAAGCCCTTCTGCTTGTTATTGGCGCCGGCGACGAAGCCGTCGCGACCCCGTGTGCTCGACTGTCTGTCGGACTCGCGCACCACATACATATCGCCCCGGCCGCCCACGTTGCGGAACTTTGGGGTGTCGCCAGTGCTGGTCGTGCCAGCGCCGGTCACAACGCTCGGCTTGTGGGGTATCATTGGCTCCTTGGTGAATACGTGGCCGTACAATTTGTCGCCATCTTCAATGCCCTCCAAATCTAATCCAATCTTGTCATGGTCGGGATCGTGCTCATGCTCGGATTCATGGTCGTGTTCATGTTCGTGATCGTGATCGTGGTCATGCTCGTGATAATGCTCCGGGTCGTGGTCATGGTCATGGTCATGGTCATGGTCAAGATCATGGTCATGGTCAAGATCATGGTCATGATCCATGTCATGGTCATGATCATGGTCATGGTCATGATCGTGATCATGGTCATGATCATGCTCCTGATGTGGTGGGAAGTCGGAAACGGTGAGATAGTCGTGATCGTCGTCCTTGTGCAGCAACTCATCAGTTAACTCCTCCTCATGCACTCCGTGCCCATTTCCGTTCGCCGATCGTGGATGAGCTTGCTGATACCAGTTCTGTGGACGCTCTTGGGTATTTTCTGGACCGCCGCCGCGGCTGTTTATGCCGCGTTCATACTGCTCGTCGAGCCCGTACGTCGAAACGCCATTTCCCAAACCTTTGTGAAATGATTAATTCGAGCGAATTGATGTTACATATAAATATAATAGCATATACAGCAAGAAACAAGGTGTTTGTATTGTTATGCGTTTTTGTTATTATAAAAACTATTTCACAATCAAACTGAATTCTGGTATTCATATTCAAATATTGTAGGACAAATACGACTCAAGATCCACTCACAGAATATAGCTATTAAAAATGTGTCTACAAAATATTTAAAAGATTAAAATTCACTGCATAATGTTCCTAATTTTATTAACATTAGTCTAAATAGCAGTTAGCCTCAATCGTTTATTTGTTTCCTTCACGTGAACTTGCCTAATAATATATATATATGTACTAAAAACAGAAATATAATGAAGTGCCCCAAGAAGTATGCTATAAGAATTTTCAGATGCTCTAAAGGAGAGCGAAATGTCTAATGAATAAATTCCCAAAGCAGCTCTTATTGGCTTTGATATATTTATTAGATTTAAATTAACTTTTGCTTTTATATAAATATATATTAGTTTTTGTTATGAGACAAAATTGGGATCATACAAATAGTTAAAACACCACTTTTATTTAGAATTAGGATTCTAAAATAAATTATATCAGATTTTTTCCTATCTAAAACTTAGGAGCCTTAGAAGAGTAAAGAAAAATTATATTTTCTTCTAAGTTTTAGCAATTTTTAAAACCAAACACGATTTATGGACAATACAAACTTGAGGAAAAGTGCTAATTTAAATAAATTTTTTTTCAGTATATTATTATATTTTTCAATTTGCCAATTACATTTGTAAATATGAATCTTATATTATTTGAACATTTTAAATTCAAGTCTGCCAAGGTCGTTTTCGCTGAGCTAAGCATGAAAAATTTGTAACATTTCATCACGAAATTTTCGTGAACAACAAAAATGAAAAAAGAAAAAGCTCAAGTGTAGCGATAAAAAAAATGGCAACAACGCCTACGAAGTTCATGTGAAGAAAAACTATACAGATGTACGTATGTATTTGGAAGTGCGTGGGCTAATAAACTAACAGGTGGTATACACAAAGGTGTACACACTTACATAGATAGATACATATGTGTGTATAAGGTACAACTAAAATGGCCCAAATGGAAAAGCCATAGTTGCTAAAAGGCTAATTGTCTAAAATCTGCAATAGTCGGTAATGGAAATTATTCAATCGGATTAAAGGTAACATACAGGCTTTTAATAAATCATCAATTCTGCATAATTTAAATTTAATGTAATGCGAGAAGCTGCCGCAATGCTAAGACGCTTGTTTGTTTTGTTTTGTTTTGTCAGTCCTAAGTCGGCTTATCATTTGAAATGTGTACTAAATTTCTAGAGAATTTTCTAATGCCAATGCAAATACCAGTTTTCATTGATAAGTACGCAAATGCATACACATTAACAATGTGAGTGGGTGTTTGGGTGCTTAGTAGCTGTGTGTGTGTGTGTGTGTGTGCGTGTAAATGTTTGTGTGTGAGTGTGGTTGTTTTGGATGTACGTGACAGAGATAATATACTTACACAAGCATAGCAGGCACACCAAAGGGCAAAACGGCAAGGCTAGCAAATACATTGCCACCGCGCGCGCACACACACACGCGCACGTACACGCACACAATGGCACGCACGCAGGCACGCACGCAGCACTGGCTCTGTGTAGATATGCGGCTGATGCTGCTGCGGCTGCTGCTGAGGCTGCTGAGGCTGCTGCTGCTGCTGCTGCGGCTTCTGTTGTTGTCTCTTTTTGTTTTATTGGTTTTTGGCGCGTGCGTGTGACGCGCTTCTAATTGGAGTTGGGCTGCTGCTCAGTTGGCTGCTGTGTTCGCACTTTAATGCGCTTCGCGTTGCGTAGGTGTCACATTCACAAGACCGTATGTACATACATATGTACTGAAGCATACATACATATGTACATCGGTATACGTTGGCGAGCCAATTCGCTGATTGCACATATGTACACGATTCACTTGCTATTGTTGTTGTTGTTGTTGTTGTTGTTAGTCGTGCTTGTTGTTATTGTTGTTGGGCACTTCACAGTTAACGCGAATTGCATAAAACATTTGTGTGCGCAAAAGTTTGGCTCTGTTTTTGTGCTGAACTTTCACTTGTTACACATAAGAACAACTTTGTAGTTGTTTTTGTTTTATTGAGAAGTTTTTTAAGTTTTCATATTATTTATTTGTGGCTGCGGCTGTAGTTAAGATCCATCGTGCATGCTTAAACTGCTAATCGATAAAAAAGATTTCGTTTTTCATTATCTCTTCTCACTACTTACATATGCATAAATAGCGAATGCTCTATACATGTCAATTCGAACCAACTAGTTTGTCATTTAAGTTATATTTTACAAGAATAACAATTAACTGTTGCATTACTTTATGGAAGCTTATGAATACGAGCATAAGGTATGCACATAACATGGCTCCTTAAGAGCCTTGGCAGAAACTACAACTAAAGATTTTTAATATTTTTGGTACTTTTTTGCTGTTATAATGGGTTGGTTTTTTATAGTTATGTGCATAAGGTATGCACATAACATGGCTCCTTAAGAGCCTTGGCAGAAACTACAACTAAGGATTTTTAATATTTTTGGTATTTTTTTGATGTTATAATGGGTTGGTTTTTCATAGTTATGATTTTTGCTTTTTAGATAATCAGCTATATCCATATTTATAAACGTTTACTTTAGCAGATCATCTACATGCTTACGAACACAGTTGCATGCATAAGCCGAATTTGATGCAATGTAAAACAATAAGAACAAAATCATAATCTTTGACATTTAATGTAATTAGTGTAGTTTTGCTCGTCTTTTTTTGTCTCACTCTTTTGTTTCAACGGGCCATTTTTCGCTGTGGGAAAAAAGGCCTGTTGCGACCGCTGTGTAGCATACTTTGAGGCGCCACCGATTTGACAGCCAATTATTTGATCGAACAATGCAAATCGTTTTCTATTCTCGGTAAATATCAAATTATTTGCATTCTCCTTATGTCAAGCCTTAATTGGTTATTAATTATTTTTATGGCCATTAGCTGATGCTGCGCCCACTTGCTTGGCTGTAGCTACTTTGTAGCTGATTTTGTGTGGGTGTGCTTTTGTGTGTGTGAGTAAGTATTTGACGCGTATGTGTGTGTTGCGGCGTGGGAAACACCCACTGTGAACGTCTACAGCGGCAGCGGCATCAACCACGGCCCACGGTTTTCTCTATATTGCAAATGATAATTTTTTTGCTCAATAGATTAGAAATTAAAATAAATTATATATATATACATATATATACATATACATGTTTCTATGGTGTTTTTTGTTTTTAATTGAACTTTACCACCATTAAATGGTTTAATTTTTGCACACACCGCAATAAATTAAATATTTTGAAGAGCATGCGCATTCACTCACATCAACGAACTGCACAATGTATGTAGATACATACATATTATGTATTTTAGATTTAAGCCGTTTAGCTAGCAAATTAAAATGCGTATTTTGCAATTATTTGCTTAGTGGCCAAACGCCCCGCCCTATTGAGGCCAACACTGTCGTTGCTGTTGTTGTTGTTGCCGCACTGTTTCTTAGCACATTTTCTGTCTACATGAGTTTCTGCACTGAGCTAAGGATTCGGTTGATCCTTGCTCGCCGTTTCGTTTGCTTCACACACAAAAAAGGAAAAAAAAACAAAGAAAATAAATTCTTGTAGTTGTACTGCTGGCCAAGTCCTTGCTGAAGTTTTGTGTAGCGTGTTGTTGTTGCTGCCGTTGTTGTTGTTGTTATTGCTGCTGAAGCGTGATGTACGTGCGTCAGCCCAATACTTGGAACGTCTGCTTCCGTGCTCCGCACGAAGAAAAATGTGAAATAGCCAGAGATTCACAGCAGAATTCGGCGTTCTGCTCCCAATTCGCAGCTGAGCCGATTGTTTTACACGACCGCGCTTGTGTGTGTGTGTGTTTGAGTGTGTGTGTGTGTGTGTGTGTGTGTGTGTATGTGTGTGTGTGAGTGTGTGTGTGTGAGTGTGTGTGTTTGAGTGTGTGTGTTTGAGTGTGTGTGTGCGAGCGTGTGTGTGTATGTGCGTGTGTGTGTGTCAGTGTATGTGTGTAAAAATCTTGCGCTAAACGAAAGCTGAGCACAAACAGTGGGAACACAATCGTTTCTCAATGGGCTTACTGAATGGGCGAGCGTAACTCACGCACACACTGACACAACTCGCGCTCACTTGAAACACACACATAGGCGCAAACACCCACACGCACGCGGATTGCGTAAAACGATGTAAATTTAACTGTAACTACTGCCGCTGCTGCTGCTGATGATGCTGTGTCGCTTGTCCTTGTCTTACGCGCTCGCTGCTTGACAGCTTTTATTTTTAAAACAAAGCTCGCTCTGGTCCGCCGTGGAGCTTTTTGCCAGCACGCTGCACACGAGCCTGGACAGCAGCATCCGAGCTTTCGTCATTGAGTGTCACGCGCCCCACGCTCAGTCCATGCAAAACAGCTGGCACAAATCAATTGTTGGTCAGTCATTCAAGGCACACCTCGTCCCGCCCCGTCCTCTAAAACAATTCGAAAAACAAAATATAATCTGATTTACCAGAAATGTACATTTATCAAACTATCTTACATAAGCACCTAACTAACTTTGCATCTGTGTAAGGAGCTTTGGTAAATAACTATTCATATGCCCATGCCTTTAAATAGAACTCGCCTGAGCTCGTGAACACGTTTGGAAACATCATAAATACTATAATACAAAGCGAAATGGCTAGCCGAGAATACAAAAGGGTTTCCAAGAAGACGGCGCAAAGTTCCTGAGAATTTAACGTCATGCTTTCACTTTCATTTTATTCATTGGTATTCATAGTTAAATGAGTCAGTATGCGTGCGTGTGTTTGTGTGTGTGTGTGCGTGTGCGTGTGCGTGCTCCGCACACCAGATGGCGCTAGACAGCAGCGAAACGGCGACAACCCTAAATGAGCATTGGCATCTCGTGATTCTGAATGAACCGTTGCGCTGCGCTGCGCTGCGTTGCGTGTGCGGCTGTGGCAGTGGAATGTCAACGGAATGTGATATGCGCAGGCCCAGGGCCTACGTTCGACATCAGCCGAGTGCGCCCCACAATCATTATCATCAATTAGAGCATGAGTCGCAGCAGCCGAAGACGAACGGTAACTGACAGTAATCATTCGCTAGCTAGCAACGGTAGCCGCTCCACACAGTCGCCGCTCCACGACGCGCATCCGTAGCGATGCGATACAGATACATATTTAGATATAGGACGAGCGGGAAAAAGTGAATGAGAAACCGAATTTTTAGGGCGTCCGTGTAATTCGTTATTCGTTCGACGTGTTACAGTGTCATTTGTTGTTTGTATGTTTCACAATGTTTTTTATTTTTGATTTCTAATTAACCATTTTATGCAACGCGGGCATTTGTGTGTGTGTGTGTGTCTGTGTTTGACTTTGTTGCAGTCAAGAAATTGTACAAAATACTCAAGCAGCATAATTAACACAAATAATGGCGATACATGAATACAATGTCACCTAAAATGCACATTAACAGACATTAACAGTTGCGTATTGTGTGTGTGCCCATAAATATGTCCTCAAAATAAAACAAAATCAGAGTGCGGCACAGTTGCCATTTTTATTTTGTATTTCTGCATTAGCTGCAATTCCAAAAATGGGTCAAACACACAAAAGGCATGCACACAAACATACATAGGCATACATATGTACGACGGTATGTGTGTAGAGCAACAATGATGAGGGCCACATTAACGAGCTGAAAATTGTGTGTAGCAAAAAGCCATGAAGATGCCTTCACAATACGCTATTAGGAGAAACATATTTATGTACTCGTGCACACTTACGAGTATATTTCGAGCATATTCAAGGCATGTTACAGATTTCGAAGTGAATACTTTTGTTGCTATTCGCCCATTAGTTAGCCATTTAATATTGGAGCAATTTGTCTGTTACGACGGTGCTTTCTGGCTGTAATAGTTGAACCAAAACACGCCTTGAAGCTCAAGGTTTCAAATATAAACAAACAAGTAGCGTGCTTCTAGCTACTTTTCGCAACAGAAAATTGAATTTTAAATAATAGATTTGCAGATCTTAATCAAATCCAAATAAAAAGTTAAGAAAATGTCAATTTCTCAGGCATTATTTTTGCGACAACGGTTTCCTTTTTTTTATTTTTTTTAGCAAATCGAACATCTAAATGTGCATACTCATGTATATAAATATATGTGCATCACAATCATCGCGTTAATAACAATGCCGCACTAAAAAAAGCACCAAAAAGAGCACCTCCGAACGGCTGCCGATGGCAGAGTATCTGCATCCGGAATGAAACTGGAAATGTCAGCACAGATAATGCCAACGAGTTGAGAATCAGAGACAGATAGCAACAGCAACTGTAAACGCTGCCAATATGATTAGTTTCGGCCACCTGGGCGTCTACAGTTACAGCCTGCTGCTGTTACTGCTGAGCGCTCAGCTATCATTAGTACGGTAAGTCCGCAAAAACAATGATTACCTTTTCTATATACCTGTGCAGTCTTTAACTTTGGTAATAGGTTAAATAGATCTTAGTCTATCTAATATCTAATATATTATATTTATATTTTAATTTGCTATTCCTGGTCACATTATGCTTCTATCAACATGTTTTTTCGCTCGTAAACGTCCTTAAATATTATTAATATTATTATTTTAAATGTTGTTATTAATACCCATTTATGTTCAATATTGTTTGCCACATCAGCTTCCGATTTCAAATATAATTTCGTTATATTTTTATAACAATATCAAAATTTGGAAACAACTCTCTGGCAATTTAAATGCACTATAATATTTAATATATTCCTATTTGCAGATGTAAGCGAAAAGAAATGCTCGCGGGCCGCTTAGAAAATGTAACGCAGACGATTTCAAAAATATTACAAGGATACGATATACGCCTGCGGCCCAATTTTGGCGGAGAGCCATTACACGTGGGCATGGATTTGACTATAGCAAGTTTTGATGCGATCTCAGAAGTGAATATGGTGAGCAGAGCTCTAAACACCAAGCGTACTGCATTCAAATCCATAATCAATCAATTTGTTGCCATCTAGGACTATACGATAACAATGTATTTGAATCAGTATTGGCGCGACGAGCGCCTAGCTTTTAATATCTACGGACCGTACTATGATTCCGATGCAGACGACGATGGAGTCAACGATGTGCTGACGCTATCTGGTGACTTTGCCGAGAAGATCTGGGTGCCCGACACATTCTTTGCCAACGACAAGAACAGGTCAGTCCCCCCGATCGACCAGCTATATAATGAACGTATAACTAAATATTTGATGCAGCTTCCTACACGACGTCACCGAGCGCAATAAGCTGGTGCGTCTCGGTGGCGATGGCGCCGTGACCTATGGCATGCGCTTCACCACAACACTCGCCTGCATGATGGATTTGCACTACTACCCACTGGACTCGCAGAACTGCACCGTGGAAATCGAGAGTTGTGAGTACATAGCAATTGCGATATACTTTCATAAGCAAAATGCAAAGGTGCTCAATAACTTCTATGTGCGACTTTTGCATCTATTTCTCTATTGCCAATATATTCCTAATACCATTGCTTTTGTTTAAGGTTAAGCTGTAATTTAAATTTGTTTACTTTAATTTATAATTCTTTTACTTAACCAACAGTTATGTGAATAATTTGTTGTGTTATTTTTATTTAAAGATTCACTCGCACTTTCAAGCTTAGACAAACAGACTTAAAGCAAAATATGTTTTTATGTTTAATGAAGCAAGAGAATGTTTTTTATGAGACAACACCAAAGAAAACGAAACAAAAAAGTGAATTTCTATGCACAGGATAATAATATAAATACACATTTATAATTTTTTTATACTTTGAAGTATTTACAAAACAAAGTTTTGCTTTCGTGTTTATTATTCGTTGTATTATTTTTAACAAGGAAGTTTATTATGACTTCCTAGGCATTTTTTATTCTATGAATGCCCAATGGCTTCAATAATTGAAAACAATTCATCCGAATCCGAGCACAGGCCGCCACTTTAATTCAATTGAATTTTCTTTTATTTCGACTCACACCAAATGAAACAAGAAAACAAAGCGTTTTGTTTTGTTTCATTCTGTTTCCCGTGGTGTGCGTTAAAAAATCTATTTTGATATACGAATCAAAAAAGTTTTGCTTTTGCATTTTCCAATGTTTCCAAGTCTTAGTTTTAGTTTCAATAAATACTAGACCCTCAAAAATGTGCCAAACTCGTATCATTTATCTATTTTTATTTGTACTTTTATTTCCTTTTTGCTTACCTTGTGTCTAAGCTTATCAGAACGCAACCTTCATTCACATGCTGTGGAACAGCATCGCACTATATTGCCATCTCTTTCAAATTATGCTTCACAGATGGTTACACGGTCAGCGATGTAGTCATGTACTGGAAGCCAACGCCAGTACGCGGCGTGGAGGACGCCGAACTGCCACAGTTTACGATAATTGGTTATGAGACGAATGACCGGAAGGAGCGGCTGGCCACTGGGGTCTACCAACGGCTGTCGCTCTCATTTAAATTGCAACGCAACATTGGATACTTTGTGTTCCAGACATACTTGCCCAGCATACTGATTGTGATGCTCTCCTGGGTATCATTTTGGATCAACCACGAGGCGACGAGCGCTCGCGTCGCACTGGGCATCACGACGGTGCTGACCATGACAACGATCAGCACGGGGGTACGCAGCTCACTGCCCCGCATCTCCTACGTGAAAGCCATTGATATCTACTTGGTGATGTGCTTTGTGTTCGTGTTTGCGGCGCTCCTTGAATACGCCGCAGTCAATTATACATACTGGGGCAAGCGGGCCAAGAAGAAGATTAAAAAGCTGAAGGATTGTGATCGACATAAAATAGGTGACGTAGATTTCCATAGATCCCATTATATCTATTTAGATTAATCATTATTCGTATTTATTTGATTTACGTGAAAGCACATGCTACCTTTAAATGAAACAGTTTTTGTATGAAAATATATTTAAAGCTTTTGTTTATGTCAACCCAAAAGCACATGATAGATTAAAGCATGACAAATTCTTAAAACAAATATGTGAATTATTTTAGAGAGTAAAGCTCTTATTTCACAGCCTAATTTTTATGAAAATAAATTTAAAGCTTTTGTTTATGTTAACCTATAAGCACATGCATTGTAAAAGCAAATATGTGATTTCTTTTGGAGAGCAAAGCTTTTATATAGCTTTTCATGTTTTTAATTTAGATTTATCATTATTCCTATTTGCTTCTTTTAGGTGAAAGCATATGAAAGTTTTAATTGAAGAAGATTTTCACAGCCTAATTTTTATGAAAATAAATTTAAAGCTTTTGTTTATGTTAACCTATAAGCACATACAGTGTTAAATCAAATATGTGATTTATTTTAGAGAGCAAAGCTCATATCTAGATTTTCATATTTTTAAGCTCATTAAAGTGACACCTTTCTAATAGTTAATACATAAATGTTATTGTTTTTTGCATTTCTTTGGACAATAGGTAAATTGGAAAAGTCCGAGACGTGTTCAACCACAGAAGACATTATTGAGCTGCAGGACGTACGCATGAGTCCTATACCTTCGTTGCGCAAAGGTAACTACAATGTGACCCTCGGCTCCATTGGTACCGAAACCATGGACTTGGCTAAGTTTCCGCCAAGTTTTCGAATTACGCGCAATTATGGTACCGGTCGCACCCAGCTGCGTCATCGTGGCCAACGAGGTGAGTGCTGGCTTGGACAGCCCAACTATATCCTAATCCTAATACCCTCTTTTCTCACTCTCTCCCTGCCTGTTTGGTCTGAATTTTTCGTAGGAATCTCAGCGCGTCCACGAATGTTGCATGCCATAAAGAAGAGCGCCTCGGCCATCAGGGCGACAATACCGAAAATCAAAGATGTTAACATTATTGACAAATATTCGCGCATGATATTCCCGATTAGCTTCTGTGCTTTCAACCTTGGCTACTGGATCTTCTATATACTAGAATAAGTAGTGGCGGCTGAAAGTTGTAGTCATACTAACCATTGACCCCGGCCTCTACCTGCTGCCCTCCCACTGATGAACTATGATATAATATATTGACATTGACCAATTTATATAAATGAAAGATAAACCCGCAACGTAGACACATACATACATACATATATACATATACATGCGATATATATACATACAAGGAAACATAGATACATATGAGTATATAGTTAAGTATTGCTATTCACAATAGGTAAATCACAGTAAATGTGTTCCCAGTAATTTGAAAATTTAGTTACAGGTAAATTAAGTACGAGTTTAGCCAAATTGTACAAGGAATTGGAATGCATTTGGCAAAATATTGACTCGGGCAGCTCAGCATTAAAGAAAAACTTAAGATATAGAAAAATAAAAATTTAAAAAAATTTAAAAAAGAAAAAAAAACATAATGTAAACTGAGCTAGCTCGATGTCATGAAAATATCTTCACTCTCGTTCTTTCAAGTGCTTTTCATTGTTATTCACAATATTCACAATATCATCGAGATCATTTACTGTATATTTCTTAGAAATGTTATTTAAATGGTTTACATATTTTACACAAAACGCAGTTTTATTTCACTTCCTTTGGGGCAAAAAACAAATGGTTGGTATTTACTTTTCAGAATAAACAATTTCCATGGGCAGATACTACTTACTGGAAAGTTTCCCAGAAAAACAGTTGAAAGCGCGGATTGGAGCTACGCCAAATACGATATAATTATAATATATGAATATATAATAATCTCGCCTTCTGCTATTCACCAGATTGAAAGTTAAAGGAAATTTGATAAATTTTTAATTTTCTTTCTGATAGTTAAAATTATTATAATTATTTCATAGCCGATTCTTACTACTTCGTAATTTCATTATTCAAAAGTTGTTTCAAAATGACTGACTAATCCATTGGAAAAATACAAGTCCAAGTTAGTACAGGATAGAGCATCCACAATTTCAAGAACATACTCTTACATACTCTTGAATTAAAATGCAATGCTGCATAAACAAGAACAAAATTCTTGAATTAAATTCAAAATACTTATTTCAAGAAGTTTTGTACTTAAAATAAGCATGAAACGTTCTTAATGAAAATACAATTTCTTTATATATTTGGTATTGAGTCTTTGAGTTTTATATTTAGTAATATTCTGATTAAGAATAATGAAATATTCACTTTGGCGAATTTTAAGAATGCTTGAACTTAACTGAAGTGCAAAATTCATAATTTGTTCCTTCGGTGTATTGAGTCATAATTTTAAATTCGAAAATTGATCTGCTGTTAGGTAACGGTTAAGAAGAAATGTAAAGCAATTCATATAGCATAGCAACAATTTATTAATGATAATAAAAAAACATATATATATATATTTATATATACATATATATTCAGGTGCAGGAAAATATATGGTCTTAAATTATATATATATATTTATAAGGATTGTGGGTGCGTTGGCTATGTAAGTCTAATGAAGCATATGTCTGTGGGCTTAAGCCTTAATCATCGACCAGGAGAACTCTTTCTTGTACATGCCATAAGCCAGCCAGTACAGCAAATTGAAAAGGGCAAAGGTCATGGGAAAGGCAATACGGGCAACTCGGTCGATCAGTGATATGCTATTCACATAGCTGGCCCCGCGACCCTGGCCACTCTTCTCGGCGGCAGCATCGCGTTCCCGCTGCCTGCGAAACTTGTCGTCCCCCTTGAGGCAGAGCCACATCTGACGCATCCCGGAAACAGCGGGCGGCTCCGTTTGTGTGGTGCGCTCCATGGTCGAGGCATGCGACGAGAGCTTCGGAAATATGTGGGCGGGCTCCTGCTGTTGATTCTGCCAAAAGAAAACAAGTAAGAACGTTGCCGTTGGGTGTAACCGACTGCGAAATACTCGTTCACAGCCTAAAACAGTTAATGACAGTTTTAATTATTATCGTTTTTTTTTTTAATTGGGCATGGCTTAAAGTCGTCGGCTGCATATTTAGAGGAAATAATCAGCAAACCCGCCCCAAGATATATGGATTTTATCGAATTGCCACGCCCCAGTAGGCGTACGCAGAAATCAGTAATCTATCTGAATTAATTGTATGTATGTAGCATTAAGACTGTAGAAGATTAATGTATTTTATTGAATTGCCACGCCGCCAGTGGGTGTAACCAAAAACATCTTAACAAATCCAATCCAAAAGCGAAAAAGATTGCATTCATACGGACGGACGGACAGTCGGACGAACAGACGGACGGACAGCAAGGCCAATATACCCTTTTCACTTGGTGAACGAGTATAAACTGGGCCAGCGGCCATAGGCAATGGCTGCAACTCACATTGTAGATGGGGCAGCTGAAGGCGTTGCGTTTGGGGTAGCCCCCGCCATTGAGGTCAGCCGGCAACGGGAGCTCACAGTGCAGTGCATCGTGGTCGGCAAAGGCGAATACATCGCTGTCGGAGTTGGCTGGCTCGCTGTCGTCGCTGGCTTCGGCGGCATCGGCGATTTCGCCGGACGCAAAGCCCAGTGCGCCAATGTCCTCCCATTCGTCGTCCAGACGCGGAAACTCACCGCTACCCAGTTTGGTGAAGTAGTGCACGCCGGCAAACTCCAGTAGCGTGGCGATGCAGTAGAGGAAACTCATGAGCAGAAACCAGTCCAAGGCCGTGGCATACTTCACCTTGGGCAAATCGGTGCGCGAATCCAAGCTAATGGTCGATAACGTCAGCACCGCCGTCACACAGAGCCCGACCCGATCGCTGGTGGCCTCGCGGTGTATCCAGAAGGAGACCCACGACAGCACCACAATCAATATGCAGGGCACATAGACCTGCAAACAAGGAATCGCAATTTCGCTGGGGCCATGGCAATTAGTCGCGCTCACCTGTATCAGAAAGTAGCCGGTGTGGCGCTTCAGATTGAAGGCCACGTGCAACACGCTGAAGTCGCCCTCGCGGCGGGTGGACGTGAAATTGCGATGCATCATGCTGATCAGGTCGAACTGATTGAGTGTCATGCCGGGCACAAAGGAGACGGCGTCATCGTGATTCTGCCACTCGTACACCAGCTGCTGATTAGTGTACCCATCTGCAATTGGATGGGGATTGGAAACGGGTGCGTTGAAACGACCAAGCGTATACCCACAGCTGCCAATGATGAGGGGACAGGACTGTCGATCCATCGGAAAGTTCTTCAGCTCCATCGGACAGGTGGCTTTAATAGTTAAGCTGCGGGCAGAGTTTCGATTAAGGCGGAATGAACTTTTGGCCCCGTTAGGGCGCATTTCGTACCGCATGGAATAGAGTATGCCGCCATCCTGATCCAGTCGCAGCAGCTTGTTGGGCACGGTGATCGTGTGTATGTGCGAGTGCTTGCCGTTGTAAAAGTAGGTATCGGGTCGCCAGATCTTATCCAACATTTTAATGCTCAGCGACAGACTCTTGATGGGCCCCTGAAAGCTCAGGCGCTTGTCGCGCCAGTACTGGCGAAAATAGCAATCCATCGAGTAGTCCATGTCCAGCTCGGACACGGGTCCCATGCTCCGTATCAGTATATTTGTGCGCACCACCGTCGGCAAGCCCTGGCCATGTGTGGGCAGCTGCGATTGCTCGTAGCGCTTCAGCAGGTTCTCCAAAATGCTGGATATATTCCGGCTGAGCATGTCCGCCGATGCAGTACGTGGCCGCGACTTACGTCCGCCCGGCCCGCCAGCTCCATAAGCGCTGGTCTCGTTCACGTAGCGCCGACTGAGGCGACTTTTGGCCGAGCCGCTGGACGAGTCCTGGACGGTGGGCAGCGCTCGAAAGGACTCGTATATGCGACTGGCCTTGAACTCGCTGGTTATCAGAGGCATTTTGGTTAGCTGCAATCGCATTTGCTCTGCCCGCGTGGGTGCCGTGGTTATCCTTTGACCCCAATGCCGGTCAAGCAGGCTAAGGTAAATCAAGAAGCTGAGGAAACGTTTTCAATTTTAGGAAACATATCGTACATTGCACAAATAACACCATAACAAATTTGCAGTCAGGTGTAACCGACTGCGCAATACTCAACAACAGTCGAAAACGGTCTTAAGTATTATTGGTATATTGGAAAAATATCGGTAATTTTTGGAGGCGATCATCAGCCATCAGCTGATCATCAGTAATCTTCAAAACTAAGGGAGATGTATAGATTAAATTGATTTGCCAAGCCCCCTGCGAGCGAAACTATTGAATCTTAAGGCTTTATCTGACGCGGGTAAACACGAGTATATATTCCAAATTTCTAGCTTAAATAGTGGTGACAAAAACTGCATTCATACGATCGAACGGACGGACACTGTACAAACCCAGTAAGCACATTTCACTTCGGGAACGTGTATAAAATGCCCAAATAAAGAAATTTTCTATTTGAGCAACGCAGGCATGGCAAGAAGTTTTTATTGATTGTGTCTATTCAATGCCACGCGAAAAATACTCCATGTACTATATAACAGTATACGTATTACCTATAGAGTGCAACTAAACACTCGTCAGCAAAATGAAGTGCTCCAAACAGCGCCCAACAGCTCGATGGAAGCAATTTATGTTTTTATAATTTTCTTGGGTTTTCTTTTTGCATTGTTCAACACTTGAAGTGGCTTTAGTAATTAAACACTTGAGCTGGAAATTGTTGGGCTCAAGTGTGAAATAAACAGTCAGCTCGATTGCGAGATACCGCTTAAAAAACGAACAGTGTACACTTATTGCTCAAAGTCAGGTCATTTTTATAAAGTGCTTGATAGAAAAGAAATATAAATATATAATTGATATATTGTCCAAATCACTGCAAATCTTCATCTATATTTGTAGCTTTATTTACAGCTATTTCTTTATCCTTTTCTATACTTTATCTATATACATAAAAGTTTCTAACCAACATAGCCTTTTACAAACATTATTGTCATGCTCATATGACCTGCCAATGCCATCGTACGGGGTATAGAAAGTGTGACATTTTTAAACAAAGGGAAAAGCGACAGCGTTGGCGTCCGTGGCAACACGAAAACAACACGAAAAGTACAAATAAACGCCGTTTACAGGAAAACAAAAGAATGCCTGGATAATTTGTACCGTGTGCCCATGAATATATGTCTCTAAGTGTGTGTATGTTTTTTGCATTTGCGCGCATTAAACTATTTCAAAAAATTCGAAAATGTACCACAAATGTAATACACACATAAAAATCTATACTCATACGACATGTTGTACGTAACCTGATATTTATAACCATTTTAAACTTTTTTATACAAGTATATAGATATCATAAAGTTTTACAAAGTTTAAAGTTTACTGGGAAAATTCAATATAATCTAAAAGTTTCTGGCCAACTACAGTTGAACTAAGCTTTAAACTACAAAATGTGAAAATAAAACCTGATAGTAATTGTATAACGACAGTTAAACTAAGTCAATAGGCACTAATCAGCTGTATAAGTGTTCTTCAGCTTTTGTGTCAACATGTACACGCCCATTTTCGAACTGTCTCGAAACATTTTTCCAGTTTCAAAAAGTTGCACGCTCGCAACAGAGAGCATGGCATGAAATGGCTCAACTGTTCTGGCCCCACTGTGCAATCTGCATGTGTTGTTAACTGGCCGCGGGTGCTATGCTTTATTTCAGCTTTTGAACGGCTTAATAAAAAATAAAAAAAATGAAAAAAAAATTAAAACGTGTTATTCAGTTCACGACCTTGCAACCGCTTCTAATGTTGTGCTGGGGTAATCTTGGCGTGCGTGTCTGCAAATGTTGTGACGGTGAGGATGTCGATGTCGATGCCTCTGGGCTAGTCTTATGCAACAAGGTGGGTCGGAAATGTGTCCCAATGTATATGCTTTTAATTACTTCCTTTTGAAATGCACACCTATGAACAACATATATATAGGAACAATTTAAAGTGCCAACTTGATGATGCAGTGTATATAGCCAGTTGGGCTAGTGAAGCTCACTCACTTAGCATTTTTCCACTTGTCAATCTCCACCCACTTGGCTAAAAAATGCTTGATTCGCAAAATAATAGTTGTTGGCGTGTGCCTATGCACACACTTGTGTCCTGCCCTCAAACACACAAACACACACACACACACACACACACACACCGATGCCTTAATATGTGCCATAATGCACGATGGCTTTGTTAGAAAGTCAGTTTGATTTTCAAATTCGGTTTGGGCTCATGTAGTTTTTTTTGCTGCATATTGGAGTTGGGCTATAAAAATGCTGGAAGGAATGCTGTAATTAAATTTGAATACGCTATACCTTTATATAAATATAGAAACAATGTCGTATAGCAGGCAATCAATTTAAGCACTCTGCCTGAACTGATTCCCTCGGCCCGTCCACTTGACCGCGTCTGACAGTTGCGCAGCTATTGACAGCGTACTAAGCTCTAAGTGCCAATAAGCAGGGGATATTGAGTGATTGAACGCATGACAAGCGCTGCATGAAATGTGTCTTTAGGTCATTTACTTACCGCACCAAAAGCCGCAGCAGAAACATTTCGATGTATCAGGTGTTTAAAAACAAAAATTTGAAAATCCTTGGAGCACCCGCGACCCGCGTATCGAACACCTCAAAGTATATTACGAGCTTGAGTAATCCATCACTATCAGTGCCTTTAACGGTAATTGCCAGTGGATGCGCTGGCCAAAACTGGCGCTCGTTGTTGCACTCTTGGCGTCTAAATCCAGACAAGGCGGCTGAGACAAGCCTAAGTCGGCTCTGGCTTTGACTCTGGCGGCCAATGGGTCTGGCATGCGCAAAGCATCCATCAAACCATCAGTGTGGTTGCAACATGCAACATAGCATGTGGGCATTACCTGCCCGTTATTTTGCCGCCCATCACCGCCTGGCCCCGGCACAGATCTCGCATGCACATTTACGCCCATAGGCATTTTTACCTAAATATGCATACCCCATACGCTTTTCTGCATCCACCCCAACACATCTCGGCCATTGTCTGACGAGCATTAATTATTGCTAAAAGCATTGCGCTAATCGATTGCGGCTTTTCATTCTAACACTTTGTACTCAATACGCATACTTGGAGTGTGTTTAGGTAAGGCATATTTAAACAACTGTCATTATTTATTTATTAACAGCCATAAACGATGTGTATGCGAAGAGGGTAAAAAATTAGTTAATAAATGGTTTTAATTACTTTTCGAAAATAAACTGACAAAAATGATTAAATTATTATTATATAATTATTATATTCGTAAAAATTAAAATAACTGTAGGCTACCTGTAACTGTAATAGTAACAGTTATAGTAATAGTAACTAAGATTGCCAGCAATCAAATAAAAATACAAACTGCGGTTTTTAAATTAAAAAAGAAATTTCGGAAAAAGAGGAGTTTCGTTTTTAAAAAAAGTGATTTTTTTTATAAAACCATCAAAATATTATCAAACATAAGCCGTTGACTTGGCTGTTTATGAAGTTATGGGAGTTTACAGTCCGGGTCTTCCAGGTTCTTGCGAACTTTACATGTCAAGAATATCGTCAACTTTGTCATGATATTTAATAGAAAAATTAACGGCTTCAAAATGTGATATTTCTTTCGGCATTTCACACTAATATAGATGCCAATTGATTTAAAGCACAAAGTTGCGTTCTCAAATATATATAATTTTATAAAAAATAATTTATTGAAAAACAAACATAAACATCGATTAATTTGCAATTTCTTCACCAACGGAAACCGGCATTTTGATTTTTCTTCGCATTATCAATCATAACACTATCGATTCGCGAATCATTTATGTATCGATATTGCAACGGCAACTTGAATAAAATCTTAAGCAAACATAGCAAAGAGTGATCAGAAAACATGAAAATAAAATAGAAGGAACAAAAAAAATAAATTTAATAGGATAGATATTTCTAATTTAACAATATCCATGGGGCTGGACGAAACTGTCGCCAGAAAACTCAACCAAGCAATATCTAGAATTATTGAATTCAAATTGTGGATGCGATAAAGGTATTCAGCTAATTTAACATTTTTAAAAATAAAAAAATGTGTACTACCAAAATTAGCTTTAATCGGCTAATTTCCCACTTATTTCGAAAAGAAACAAATATACTTGTTTGTGTTAAGCATATAAATAGTTGTCAGTTTATTCAATTAAAATCTTCATGAGATGTACTGAAGGTTTATCATTGCATCAATCGCGTTCATCAGTTTCTTATGAGTTATGGCAGGGAGGCATCAGCAGAGGCGTCCCATCAAAGGATCCAATTATACTAATTTCACAAAAAGAAACAAAGGTTTTACATGTTTATTTTTTGGTTTTTTCCATTTTTTTGTTTTTGTTTTTTTTTTGTTTTTTATACCAGAGAGAAGTGATAAGCAACATAATGTCAAAGATATATCTTCAGACAGACTATTTGTTGATGCTTCATAAAGAGAGCATTAGAATTTTTACTTTTTTTCTCTCGCACTTTTTTTTCAGAATTCCTAGTGTTCGTGACGGGATTTCGGCCGGATCCAAATAGAGAAAATATGTTAGATTATTTTCAGATATCTGTGACTGTGCGAAATTTTGAAGTGCTGTACGCGCCTGTCGTTTAATTCAATTCGACTTTTATTTTTTACATTTAGTGCAAATGAGGCTCCGATTCGAGCAGTGAGAACATTTGAAAAATAATTGAAAAAGTTGTAGCAAATATAGCATTCTATTGTTATCATTCTTATCACATCAAAGCCAAAATGCCCAACCAAATTTTAGACGAAATGCATTTTTGCGGTGCTGTTGCCAAAGCTCGTACTTATACAAAATGCCCAGCGTGAACTGCATTTGAAATATCTCACTGGGATATCTTAGCGATAGTATCTGTAAGTAAAACAAAATATGGCATTAGCTTGATCAATTTAATAAGATCGTTTAATTGCATTTATCTATAGCCCTGTGTCTGAGGTGCGTTCTTTGGCTGAATTCTGAACTTTTTAGCCAAAATAAGCTCGTCGAATATTTGCGACTTAATTAATTGTCTGGTGCGGCAAATCCAGTCCATCATAATTTTCACCTAATATGCGTAATAACATATTTTGTTCTGCTATTTTCCAATTGTTTTCAAATGTTGTCCGATGACTCAGTAAAGTTTTGGTTTCACTTTAGATTCGTCTAAGTGGTGGCCTGGACTTAACGCATTTTCAATTTGATTGAGCAGGAATACTAGAATAAGAAATTTTACTTAGCTGCTGCCAATTATACATATATATATACAAATATCTATAATTTTGCCAGCAAAATTTTATTAAAGTAATTTTAATTTTTCTTTCATGTTTATGTTTTTTGTTTGTTTGTCGCACCAGACAGTGAAATTATGTTTTATGCATAAAAATATCTATAGGTATGTGTATACATATATAAAAAGTATTTGCTGTTAAATGTGTGTATATTAAAGGGTGTGTACATACACACACATACATATGCATGTGCGATGATAAATTATTAGAAACTCGTAAGTATGTATGCAAATACATGTACATATGTACAGTCACAACGAATATGCTTGTTTTTTACATACATAAATAGTGCAGGGTATCTTGAAATTCACCCATTCCGTACGCATGAATGTGACTTTATACTTAGGTTGAATGCTCGTTATGGTATGCATGTATGTTAACAGTACCCGCGATGAACATCTTAACATGTATATATATAAGACATATGTTAACGATATATATCGTATGTATGCATGGGTGTGTATGTACTTGTAGGGTATACGGGGTATACGGGTGCTCATGCATGTTTGTCCGTTCCCTTGGATTAGAAGCCCCTCTTCCAACTTGTTGGCAGGTTTATACATAAAAAAGTTACAAACTGAGTTATTAAATAAGAATGGAATATTGTTAGAAGTTCAAATAAACAACAAAGAAGAAAAGGTAATAAATTGGTAAGTACGCTTGAAACTTATAATTGGCAAGAAACTAGATACAAATAAGGATGAAAAAAAACTGCCTTACATTCGAATGTAGTATGTATGTATATTGTTTGTACATATGCATGTGTTAAAGCATAGTGTGCTATTGTTATCATATTTGTGTGTATATATGTGTATTGATACATACATATGTATGTACGTATGTATGTCTATAGCAAAATATGAAATTTTGCTATATTACTAGTAAAACATAAAAACATATACATATATTAAATTTTGATCTGTTGTTGTTGTTTTTTTTTTTGCTTTCATATTTTATTTTGTAATAAATTTTAATTGGTTTTTGAATGTTGTGGCTGTTGTTTTTTTCATCTTTCTTTCTGTTTGTTGTATTACGCTTAGTATTTATTTTATACGTTTACTTAAATTATTTAGACCACATTATGGACCATATTATCCAATTGGCATCTTACAGCTATGTTATTAATATTTAATTCTCCTCAGCCTCATACATATGCACGTATGTATGTATCTATATACATATTTCATAAATGTCTTCATAGTGTGAAGCTCCATACAATTCAGTTGTTTTTTTGTTTTTATTTCTGGTTTTTTTAATATTTATTTATTATTTAATTTTATTAACAGTTAACAGTTCTTTAGAAATGGTTTCAAAAAGTTTATTATAATGAACATTTTTTTTTCTCTTCGATATTGTTGCTTTTCTAATATTCCTTGACAAACATACGGTGTGAGTGTTTAATGTGTGTAAATGTGTTCACGTGTGTGTGTGTGTGTGTATGTGTGACGATTTTTACCAAACTTCTGATGGGCCTGTTAACGCCTATTTCCTTTTCATCTATTTTTTTAATACATACCAATATGTGTACACGTATATATGTACGTATATTTGTAATTGTCATACATACATACAAACATACATATTTAAATATGAATTGCAACATTTGATGGATAAGAAATGCTCAATTCCATTTCAACAATATACTTACATATATATTTACATAAGTATATTGATTTTGTACTGCTTTCAAATAATTGTATAAATGTATTTGATCTTGCTAGGGATTATTTCTGTATTAGTTCATATAAGAGCTATTATGGTTTTCTAATGCATGTCGAATGTACGAATATTCACTACATATTTTCGACCATCGTTCCAATAGTGAGATACAATAAAGAAATTCTGATCTTGCGCTATTCCAGAAAAATTTATATATTTATCAAAATTTAATACTAGATATGAACAACATATTTTTTAATCGTGTCATTGTTGAGCGGCAAGCTTTAGGAATCCGGATCAGAAGTTCGGTCAGACAGCAGTTAAGACAAAAACTGAGGACCATCAGAAGCATTTTGGGCTAAGCACATATTGTTTATATATATGCGATATGTGAGATTTGGGTGTTTATTATTTTTTGTTTCATTTTTTATTTCTCATTCACTTGGACTAAGTATGTGTAAGTATATACGTACATAAGTATATTGCGTTTGGATTGTTGTGCAAGTTTTTGATACTTGTTCTATGTGTGTGTGTGTGTGTGTGTGAGTCTGTGTGTGTGTTATCATCTATATGTGGTGTGTGCGTGTGTATGAGTGTGTGCGTATGTGTGAATGTTGAGCATCCATTGGCCTATAAATTCATGTTAGATTCTTGTATTTAATCCAAAATATTATTGTTGTTCCTGTTAATGGATGTTGCTGTTGTTTGTCAACAGTTTGGCAAACTGCATATTTAAGTTTGATCTCTAAATAACATTTAATGGTTTGCGTTTTCTTTCATTATTATTATTTTTGGTTTTGGTTTGTTTTCCTTTTCTGCTTTTTAGAAATCTCCTGTGTACCGTTACTTATCTGTAAGTGTCTAATTCGTTTATTTAAACATTTTAACCTATTTAATTATGCATTCACGCGACACACTCATACATACATACTACGACAATCAAACATGTTCCTACATCTGTATGTATGTATGCATTCTAGGTGTCTGTGTTCATGTCTGTGTGTATATATATATATATATATACCATTTATCAATCTATCTTAGATAATATCATATTTAGCAGTTGCTACGACCGCACTTGTCACAATAAAAACCAATCAATATCATTAAGAAATTCACTTACTTAGTTAATAACTTATTTAGTAAATGTTACATAAACATGCACACGTTTGTGTCATGTGTTCACATACAGATACACATACACATTGCACAATTACAAGTACAATTACATACTTTGAATCAATTTGAGTCACATGCTGCCTTAAACACTTAAACACTTACAATTAAAATACAAATTTCTTGTCTTCTGTTTAAGTATGTATTTTTATGAAATACATTGTACACACAAAAATATGTATGCATACCACATGCAACAGTAATTACCTATATATTTATGTTTAGTATACGAGTATGTGTGTGTGCAGTATGTATGTATTCGTACAGTTACGAGTTAAGAGTACTTAGTATAGGTAGGAATTTATGTGAGTTCTGTTACTTTCCATACCATTACATGATGATAAATCTTTGTCTGTGAATTTATTTATGTATTAGCTCCAATTTATCAACTAAATACATATATGATTTTTATGAGTGCACCAACTTTTCTGGGTATTTCAGTTAATTTTCCTAATCCTTTGGCTATGCCCAACCCTCTATGCAATTGCCGTGAATACAGTACAGACAACTATGCATACATATATGTACATACATACAAAGTCATACATACATCTATATGATATATGTATCTATCTACATTTCCAATTGGTTACTCCAACAGTCATACAAGTCTTATGCTAAAGAGAAAGTCTTGCACATTATACACGAACGAACATTTTGGATTTGTATATCTCGTGTTATGGGTAACTCTATGAAGAACACAATTTCGAACTCTTCAAGTCCCCAAGAATATTTGAAATTGCTATAAAAACGTCTGAATCCTTTACATCCATTTAATGTGAGGGCGTTGCCCCTTCGCAAGACTTGGGAAATCCGTCTGGCATCAATTGAGGAAAGAGTTGATGCGGGTCATCGTCATCCAAGACAGCTCAGCCAAAGTCAGAGTGGACGATGGCTATGAGAAGACCATCGAAGGCACTTTCCTTATCACCTTTGAGAAAGTCGCTAATATCAATGGCACCCGATTTGTAAATCAATATAATATCCAGATAATATCCCCACCTTTGCCTGACATCATTCTTGCGAATGCAAATTTATACTAAAACCGAAAAATGTGTAAACTTGATTTTAAAAGACCGGGAATAGGCCATTGGCTTTGATAGTCGGATCATGAACGATCGAAGTGTGAGGGCGCCCAACGTGGGGCAAAGAATATCGAACAACTGTTATTTGGACCGTTACCCAACCGATTCGTGGTCAGACAACATAGGCATTAAATATTGGCTGTAGCTGGATGTAGTTAAGGAAATAAGTCACTATTAATGGGGACTAATATGTTGCGTCATTAATCTACTTATAATTGACATTAAGAAACAATTATGCGGGTATGAAAGAGACCTTTGACTAAAAACATGTCAATTGCATATTTCGAGTTGGTTCTCACAAACATGTGAAACATACATATGTATGTATACATAATACATATATAACACATACGTAACTATGCACGCCTACATATTTATTTGCTTAGTATGCCTGACATAAGTATGCACTCATGTTTCAATCGTTCTATTTCAATCTAGTACTAGCTATGTATGTATTTACATATGTAAACATGTGTTTATACCTTTTTCATGCCAATTGAGCTCTTACAACATCCATCAATTCATGTACTAACTAATGAAACTTTGTTCCATCTCTGACCCACATTCAAACAAGCATTTGCCATGGTATCTACGAGTATGCATATACTTATACATATGTATGAATGAATGTACTTATTTATCTTAAGCTTATGTATGTATGCATTTATGTATTCATTTATCATTCATTAACTAATTATAACACTAGTCATCAGTGGGCTAGCTAGTGTACACACCAAGTTTTACTCAACGCCGTATCAGTGAGTATGATTAATAGAAATAGTCAAGGTGAATGCAATTTTGAGAAACTTTATAAAAAATGAAACTTTAAGATACAATTTTTAGCATTTGCAATATGTGAAAATTGATCGAAAATGGAAATGCATGGAATTCTAACATATAGCTTATGTAGTAGCTGAGTTTATAGTAGAATTATAAAATTAGTATTAAAGAGTTTTTGAAACGGTAAAGAAATTGAAAAGCGTATTTGGTTACCCACAACAAAACCTAAATCAAAAAAACTATTCAATCTACGATTACCCATTCTGATTAATTAGTATGTTGATAATGTGGTATGTTTATCATTGTTATTTTTACAAATGTTGCTTATGTTTTAGCATTAGCATCTGTTATCCTTATCATAAGTAAACTCATTGTTCTTATTTTAATGGGTGTCCATTGGGTTACTCAATGTGAACTGGCGGCACTTTGCCTCAAAATCTATCAGTCGTTATAAAATTTGTTCATTTGCAGCTCATGACATAAGTGCAAGACGATTATAATTTGAATCTGGATGTACATGCATCAATTTGCATCAGCATTCTTGAGGGCAGATTCTGGGACTTATACATATACTATATATCCGACATGCTTATGTACAATGTTTGGCAATGTGAAGTACAGAGATCGAACTAAGCAATTCTGCATACATATATATATATATAGATATACATGTATATATATATATTTCAATAGAGTATGGGAAACAAAAATAATTGCGAAACCGGGAAATTGTTTCTATTTTAATATAGCACGCACACACAATTGTGTTTGTATGTTAGCTGGCAAGCTATAGATAGTTGTCGATTCCTTAGTGGATTATGAAAAGCCTCGAAAGTAGCTTTAAAACTATTGATTATTTCCCAGCTCTGATTTGCATATATATATTTTTTGTTTGTTTGTTTTGTTTTTGTATGCATGTATGTATATGTATGCATGTGTGTGTGTGTGTATTTACAATTATTACATTTACTTGATTTATATTGAATGTGTTCAGGCGTCGCCGGCACGTCTGAGGTACTTATGTATGTACATACTCGTATGTAATTAAGTATAAAAAATCTTACATATCTAATTCACATGTAAATCCAATACGTGCATGTATGAATGTATTCATATGTGTATATGTTTGCATGCATGTCTGTATGTATGTATGTACATGTGTTTATGTATGCGTGCAACGGCCTAAAACCAAATTAAGTGTTTGGCTTAGTTCGCATGACGTTAACTTCTTTAATTTTACATCTATCCCACACTATATCCTAGGTGTGTATGTATGTATATATGCACGCATAGTAAGTACTTACTCGTATGTGTGTATGAATGCATGTATGTATGTAAGTATAATCGAGTATGTATTCTATTTTTTTGTTTTTTGTTTGCTTTTTTTGTGTTTTTTGGTTTTTGAGTTTTTTGTTTTCTTGTTTTTTTTTGCATTTATGGTTTTCCTCTTCTTTAAACTATGTATGCATATGTATGCCGAAGTACGACGAGTACGGATAATCTAACGGAATCGTCTGCTTTGAATGCTTGCCTGCCTCTGCCAGCCGACGGGGTTGGCCAGAAAACGGAACAGCTTAGTGGGACTGCTGTGGAGCTGTTGGGTTGTTGTTGTTGTTGTTGCTGTTGTTGTTGGTGTGGCTGAAGCTAGAGCTGTTTGAACTGTCAATGCTTATATTCCGGGTAGCAGCCATTCTCGATTATTTGACCGGATTGACTGTTGTTGCTGCTGCTGGTATCGATTGATTGTTGCTGAAGCTGCTGCTGCTGCGGCTGCTGATGATGATGCTGATATTGCTGATGCTGATGCAATTGCAGCTGATGGAGCTGCAGTTGCTGTTGGCTTATGGCTGCCGTGTCTGCCGATTGTGACTGCAACGTGCGGCGCGTAGGTGGCTGGATAACACTTCCACTGCTTTCCGTCTCCGTTGAGGGTGGCGAGGGGTAATAGTCCCTCTGACTTACATTTATACCATTTGGGACGACTGCCATACCCATTATAGAGTTGTTGTTGGCTGCCGCCGCCGCCGCCGCCGCTGCTGCCGCTGCGGAGGATTGATGATCGCCGTGGTGCTGGTGCGGATGCTGATGGTGGATAACGTTGTTCGTTGTAGCTACCGACATGGGCGCGACGCCGCTGGATGGTTGGGAATCCGGCATTGTGCCGGATTGCGGCTGGTCCAATACCACGACGGATACCACATCCTCACTCGCCCACCGGGCTAACTGTTGTTGAGCTTGAATAAAGTCATCACTAGAAAATAATAATCGTAACAGGAACAACGGTACATGGTAAGAACACAAGGGGGCTCATCAGGACTCAGGACCTTAGGCTGGGACTGGTGCAGGCACCTTGACCTTTCTTACACAGGGCAGTAGATCATAACACAGTCGAAACTGAATGGATCTTGGCAACCATTTACGAAGCTTTTGCTAACCTTCAACAAACCCTCGCGACGGAGGGAGCCAAACTTTCAATGTAAAAAAGGTTTCGAAATGGCAGAACTATATGTTAGAAGTCTCAGAACAAACGCACTACTAATGAGTATTTATGTATCCACATATATGTATGTATGTATGTAGGGAGTCATGGAACAGAATACAAATGGCGGGAATCGTTTCCTAGCAGGTACATGTAAAGCACGACAAAAAGATGACAGACATTTTTAGTTACTTAACTTTGATTGAAATTTGTTCCTCTTTGCAACATCCTTTAGCATAAACCTTGTACATATTTTTTATTGCCAGCAGCTCCCCACAAATACCTACGCTTAATATTTTTCTGAAAGGGACTTAAGAGTCTGCAACGAACCGACAAAAAAAAACGATAAACGGCTCAACAAAAGTACACAGTACAACAAATTGTTTACATTTAAAACCATTGTGTGGTTTATATATAACAATTCCAAAGGGATTTAATTTTTAACCAAAATTGGATTTAAAACTCAGAGTGTAAAATAAATTCCTTCTTTAATAGAATAAAATTTGTTTACGTTTTTATAGCTGTTCACGAAGTAAAAAAAAGGGTATATTGGATTTATGCAATGTCCATCTTGAAATTGGAATATATATTCGTGAATACCACTGTCCGATAAAGTGCTTAGACTTCTATTGGCAGATTTAAATTGACAAACATTTTGACATGTGAAGCTCCATTATTTCAAACTCCCATATCTTTATTTTATTAATGGTTGTTTCCTCTAAATTGTGAACGCGTATTGCGCTGTCGGTTACACCCGACTGCAGCTTGTTAATTTTAAATGAATTCCAGCATGCATTATATCGATTCGTCGTGGTTTTAAATGTAAATAATTTTGAATCAAATTGAATTTCAGTCCATGATAAGTGACATATTAAGGCTGCAAGGTATTAAAACGAAACCAAAAAGTTCTACAGCAAATATAATTACAAATTAAAGTATAGGATACAGCTATAAGCTATCAATTAAACTATTTTTAAATAACACTGACAGCTATGGCCTTCGGCTAAGATAAAAAGGACACTAAATCCATTCACTAGCCTGGAATTCGAACTTGGTTGTTCAGCAACTCATGTACCGCGGACTGCAATGAACAATAATAAAAATATGGCAACGCTGCAGGTAGATTCTGTTACAGGTAATTAATTGGAGAGTTCGGCCAAAGCTCATGCTCCCTAAAACTGTATCCCAAGTTGTGAACAAGCTGCAACTGCACCAAAATCAGAAAGCAACCTACCAAGGGATGGCGGATGTTAACGAGTTGGGCTGCTTTGGTTGCGACTGGGAGGCGAGTGGGCGCGACAGTGATACAGGTGAAGAGGCGGAGACTTACCTTTCGCTCTCGGGCGTCTCCTGTGGATCGAGTCGTGTGTCGAGCGCGCCGCGCTCATGGTGATCGGCGCTCTCGTAGATGCCCTCATCATCCTGGTGCAGGTGCGTGTGCGACGAGTGGTGCGATGAGTGCGGGCCATGTGTGGCATGTCCATGGGCGTGCGAATGGTGTGTGTGGTGTCCGAATGCATGCGGAGAGTGCGACTGATGCGTTGTATGGCGGCCAGCGGGCGCCGGCTGGCGGTAACGTCCGCCGTATGCAAAGCGCGAGTCCTCGTCAGAGCGGGGCCGACAACGGCTGCTGTAAGACGGGTGGATTGTAGCGGTTTTCTGAGATTGAGCTGCTTGCTGATTCGAGCTGGCGGTAGCGAAAAGCAGAAAGGCAATCAAAAATTCTTTTAGCACAGTGGAGCACAACAAAACATAAAACGGGATGGGGCGGGAAGGGAACGACGAGACCGAGACCGTATTTACGACTGAGAAGATAACGACAACGCAAGCCGAACCTGTTCACGTATCGTTATCACAAAGAAAAATATATATGTATATATATATCTGTATATATTTTAAAAAGGTAAATACTCGTTCTTGGATATTGATATTGTGAAGTAGACAAGCTGTCAAACAGCTAGCCCTATTTCGTATCTGTGTATCTGACTATGTGTTTGTTAAGAGGATCCATGGGTTGCTGGGAACCCGTGGTTGATTTCTTATTGAGAGGGGGCTAGTTTTTTGTTTGGTTTTTTATTGTGGGCGTGGCAACGCATGTGAAACCAACCTTTATCACACAAGATATTCCAGTCTGAAGCCTGCAAGAAATGCGAATAGAAATTTGCGTTGGCTAAAGTTCGGTTTAAATATCTGCAGTCCAAACGGACCACAGCATAGTACATGCTCATCTTGGTTTGTAGATGTGTGTGGTGTGTGTCAGTGTGTGTGGTGTGTGTGTTTATGCGGTTGTTCCAGTTGTTCTATGTTGCAATGTCTGCAATGTTGTGAAGAATGTTAAAGCCATATAATTACACGCTAGACCATTAACAATGCGAAGATATTGCGCTACATTCGATCAGGCTCTATATAGATTTTGTATGTAGTATATTAATTAATATAGAACTGGGTGATTTTATATATAATACGAGTACAAATAATACTTATTGCGGTTATAAGACAAGCATATTGGTACTGGCTATTTAAGTAAGTATTTGGTTGCATACTTTCCAATCGCAATGCACACAGTTCTTGTTGTGCATCCAACAAATTACCAGCAAATCCTACGCTAAGTCATACAAGGTACGAGTATGAGCATGTCTGTGTGTGTGTGAGTGTGTGTGTGTGTGTGTGTACAATATGTATGCATGTGTTTGTGTATGATGCAAATTAAATGTAACTCCTAAGCATGATAAGCATTTATCAGGTTTTCGGACTCGGCGTTTAAAATTGTTGGGATGTTCTTTTTTTTCGTTTTGCTTTTGGGAAGGGGAATTGGGAGTTTCGGGCATTTGGGATCGCATCGAAATAAAATCGATATCGAATACGAATTCGAAACTAACCCTTGCGAGGACTCACTACAAGCGGCGGAACTATCTAATCTATAGTGACGATCGGCCTCCGTTTCCGACATGCGTATATCTTCGGAGCCACTGGGGCTCATGTGACGCGACGAATGATGCTCTAACTGCCTGATCAGATCCTCCAGATTGCGGATACGCAGCGGCCCAGTCGATGGGGCGTCATCCTCGTCAGTTGGTTGCTGCTGTAGGGCCAGTCCGGTCGGCTGATGCAACTGGTGTTGCGACCGATGGTGATGCATCAATGCGCCGCCATGGCCAATGGCATTTGCGACGCCGGCAGCACCGCCAACACCAACGCCGCCACCGCCGACGCCCCGTACGCCGCTCAGGTCGCCGCCCAGCGCCAGGCCGGCCAGGGCGGAGCCACTGCCATCTAACAGTATGGCATGTGCGGCGGCGCTGTCGCAGATGTTCTCGCGCGAACTGGACTTGGAGCCGCTGGCCCGCTTGTACGGCTCGGCCGAGTAGCCCAGCTGGGCGCTGGTGCAATCCTGCAGGGTTTTCCGTAGCATTTCCTCACTGAGGCTGCCGCTGCCGACGGGCGTGTTGCCAGTGCCGGTGCCGCGGTGCGAGGCCGCATTGCGCAGCGCCTCCAAAATGTCCTCATGGTAACCGTTGAGCGATTTAAGGGTACGCTCCACCTCGGAGGCAGCCGCACCACCAATCGTGGATGCCTGTGTGCCATCCTGTGTGATCAGCTCAAGGTTGTCCGACTGGCTGTCATCGCACCACTTGTCTTTCAGCTGCTCGCCATGCACAAGTCCATAGCCATGCTTCTTCAGTATGCCCTTCTCTGTGGCGTCCAATCGATTCAATCGTTGTGTTCAAGCGGTTTCCATGTACATGCAAAAGAACATACAAATGTGGTAGAATCAGACAGCAGAGAGAGCAGAGAGCTCGTCGTATACAGAGAAGTAGTAGTAGTAGTAGTAGTAGTAGAAGTAGTAGTAGTAGTAGTAGAAGTAGTGGTAGTAGTAGAGAGAGTAGAGAGTGCCGCAAAATTATTCACTGATTTACAACAATTTGTTTAGATTAAAACTTAAATCAAGGATTAATTCGTCCTTAACCCTGTTTATGCTTAGCTAGTAATTATTAATTTTAAAATCATCATCAGCATTTCATATCTTTTAATAGGCATTAGACTAAAAAAGTTATAGCTTTCTTAAATAACTAAACTACAAACGCATATTAATTTGTAACCCATATTCCACCGTTGCGATTAAAATTGTTTGATTAAAAGCGGATAATAAAAATTTAAGCTTACTATAAACTGTTAGCCTTTGATTTGGAATCTTTCAAAACAATTTCTAAACGCTCATGTCAAAAAGAAAAATACTTTGAAAACATTTTGCTTTCTAGCTGTTCATATAAATTGCTTTATATTGTAATCTGAAGTAAGCAAATGAGGATTTAATAAAGAATATTGAAAATATTGTAATACGCTAAAATATACTCGAATGCTAATTTAATACGATTTTATACGAGACGAAAGTCAATCGATTTTATTAAACGAATTCCTCGTTGAATATAGATATATTCCCATTTAATCAATCATAATAGTTCTTAAGTTATACAAAACAATTAAAAGGGACACTTTACGAACATTTTGGGACGATGTAAAATTTGTAGTTAACTGTTAAGCTATGACTTACGAGCTCTTAAAAAGTATCAAAAAATAAAAAATAAAACAATATAATTTTCTAATGTTTTCAATGCAGTAAAAATTATTGACAAACGTCGTGTGTATTAAATAAAAAAAATGTCTTATAATAAAACCAACAAGAAATGTGTACAACTAGCTTTAAAATAATTACGACCAACTGGTTTTCAAAAGTCCTTAAGCCCGGCTCCCGAATGGAACCAATTGAAAATTGTATAGTGTGTATAGGGTAACTATCTTAAAGCTACAAATGAATTTAAGAACGTACATAATTATGTAGTAGTATTCAAGTATTTAAGTATAATAGTTAGTAGCTGCAACGTTAACGGGAAACGGCAAAGGCACTGCATTATATAAGTATATGTATATAGTGTATATATATATACTAGTTAAGAACGTCAATTACTTGGTATACCTATGCATAGCAATATGATACGTATACGATATTTGTTTGAAGATTGTATGTGTGTGTGTGTGTGAATAAGTATGTAGTGGTATTGGTATTGATATGATGACCTCTAGCGCATGAATATGTTTAGGGAATGTTGTATTAACCTGCATGTGATTGATCGTCCTCACCACCCGTCGTATAGCGACGTCCATGTAAGTTCTTATCTCTGCATGGAAAATGGAAAACAAACGAAAAGCAAATACGATAGAAAAATGCATAAAATACATAAAAGTAACGAGGCGTGTTAACAAGTGGGAGTGGGTGGTTGTTGGGTGTTGGGGCTTGGATTTAGATGTGGTAATGCTCACCTGAATCCGGCCTGATTGGCATACACCAATTTGCTGGAGCCATCCAAGGATACCTCCTCGACGGAATGATGATTGGGGGCCGTTGCCGCACCGCCGTAGCCCTTGGGGATGGGTTTTTTGGAGAAGGGCGGATCGTACTTAAGGGTGGTTGTTTTGCGTCTATGTTGATGTTGATATCGACGTCAGAGTTGTTTGGTTGTTGTTGTTATTGTTGTTTATTTTATATGCGTTATATATATTTAATTCATAGGTTTTTGTATACACACAGGGCATATACATATATATGTATATATAAATATATATATATGTACATATGTATACATAATTGTTTAAAGCGTTGAATGGTGCGTATGATTTGGATTTATAATTCATTATGAAATTATTTGTATTGGATTATATACAAAATCAGTTGGAAACATTTTGGCATGGTCGATGGATTTGGTCGTAGGTTGGTTGATTGGTTGATTGGTTGTTGGGTTGGTTGGTTGATTGAGATACGATAAATATACACACATATAAAATATGTTTGTATAAACGAGGTGTATGGGGCGTGGGAATGCCAACATACACACACCCACACAGACACGCATTCATACATTCAAAAATTCAAAGAAGCACGCACACGCACACACAGTCAGAAACAGAAACAGACACACACATACATGCACATACGTACGCGCCGTATTTAAGGATGTGGGTGTGTGTACACATGGCAGTGTGTTTGCACACATAAATTTGTTTGTTTGATTTGAATTTTGATTTTGTATTTTGATTTTGATTTGATTTTTGGTTGATTTTGTTTTTGTTGTTTCGGTTTCGGTATATTTTTTTTGTTGATGTTGTTGTTGTTATTGTTGTAGTTGTTGTTGTTGTTGGGAAACGAAAGGTTATGATGAGATACTTGATTAATAAAATGCTCATAATAGAATTGTTGTTTTTCTTTTTTTACAGTTTTTGTTTTGTTTTGTTTGTTGTGAAAGAAAAAAATTAAGTGCCACATAAAGAATTTTGTTATGCAAAGATAAACTCAAATAAAAATACATCCTCACATAACTATATACACAAGTGTACATATACATACATACATTTGTACAATATGCCAACAATTTATTTTGAATTCTTTATTTTCATGTTTTTCCCCTATATTTACTTTTTTTGTACTGCAAATATGTATGTACGTATGTATTTGCAAAACAACTTGAATACATTGAATGTGCCTTAAGAAACAAAGAAACGGAACACAAGACGAAAGCAAAAAGTATGTACAGTATGTAAATGCATTAACAATGATGTCATTCTTGAATGAAAGTTATATGATATCAGAATTTTGCAGACGACAAAGTTGTTTAGAAATTTTTGGGCTAACACATTATCAATGAAATTCACTTCAACGATATAACACGAAACACAAAATATTTATTATTTTCACAGTTAATAATGGGATGTAAATATAAATGTATGCAAGTATGTAGAACAGTAGTAATATGTAGGCGCGGACAGGTGGAGAGTGAGTTATTTGGAAGGCATTACATTGACCTGGCGCATACATACATACCCAAACATACATACAATTTTGCATGCCCGCTGCATTCGTACATACATAAATCGTACACACAGACAGTTGGAAACATAGATACACACATTCAATCTGGACCGAATGGGATTAATTACATTTTCAGTACTCATTAACAAGCTTGAAAATAGGTTTTTTTTCAGACAGCCCAAGTTAGATGAAGAGAAAGAGAGTTAAATAGAGAGAGAGAGATGTAGAGACACAGACAGATAGAGAAACGAATAGCGACAAGCATGGATGAGATATAAGTACAAACAGTAAATAACATAAACAAAGCCGTAGGTCAAATGGGTTTAGGGGCAACATGTATGTTAAATAGGTGAATTTATTTACATGAATATGTGTGGGTATATACATACGTATGTGGGCTGTTAAGTATGTATGTATGCATGTAAATGTGTGTGGCATCCAAATTTTAAATCGTTTAATCATAACTGTTTTATTTTAAAAGCCATTTTGTGAACTTTTAATCTTAAAGTAAGCAACATTTTATTTATTATCGGATTTTATCTGAAAAGTTGTATTGTTTAAAATGTTAATTTCCGTTTTTTTTTCTTCTGACCTTAAGCTCTTGTTTTTGTTTGATTGTTAAATTTCACTGCATACTTTAAGGATGAATTTAAATATTTAATACATGTATGTAAGGCTTTAAGAAAGTTATACTTAACTAAAATAAGCGATGGACATTAGAAAGAGAAAATACCCCATATAAGAAAATATTTAATATATGAAATATATACAATTATATTGGATGTAACTTATTCAGTACGCATACATACATTCGAAGACAGCTTTGGAAGCGTTTAGCTTGCGTTCATTTGTGGGGCAAGCGAAAAACTTCTAGTTTATATACGTGTATGAAAACTGAGTTTGACATAAGGACTGAAAATCGGGCAATGGGAATGGGATATAGGTAATGGGGCTGTAGCATGTGTGTGCATGTACGTATATAGTAAATACATGCATACACACATCTGCTTGAGGATATGCGTGTGTAGTTAGTGTCATTAATATCAAATATCGATACATATACGAAAATACACATAGAAAACACATACACATACTCATACACAACAGGTATGTAGGTATTTAATGCTTTCTGCGTGTATATTGTATTAATTTAGTAGGACATTTGCAATTCGCTCATGATAGCGGCTAATCGGAAATATCGCTGGCTCTCTCAGCAGAAAGCACCACCATAACTCAAAGTCAGTTTCGTCTATGTTGGGCCCTAAGCGCAAAAAAGATATCTCCAATCGTTATTGGAGGCACAGCAAATGCAAATTTGGCAAATGCTTCCCCCAACCTACATACAATATCATCTGAAGAGTATGCATTAAATTGCGTACTCCTTTTTATTCAAATTTGGCTTTGGGCTGCAAGTAAGCGGGGGCCTTGTTACTTATTTGTGTGTTTATATATGTGTGTGTATGGTGTTTGTGAGACTGTAACTAAGTACCATAATAATGATGTGGCATTGCTAATATGTAAGTACTTTGTCATATGCATTAGTTATATAGTATTTCGATCATGTTGGGTTATTTTATTTTTATTTTTATTTTTTTTTATATTTTTTTTTTACTTCGGGAAGACTAAATTGAACAAAAGTAGTAATGAAAATAGTCAACAAGATCAGCGATCAGAGATTAGCGACGCTCTGGCCGCAATTTCCATTTATTTGGCGCGGCCTTGTTCAAATCGTTTGATTTTCACTCATTAACAATAATCAAAAATAATTGATGCTAATACATTGAAATAAAATGCTATGTATTAAATTAGGTTTGGAAATAAAATATAAATATGCATATGTTATTCTTATGTACTTATGTGTTCTACGATTGTTCCCATTGTACTCGTTTGATAATAATATTTATATTTTATTATTTTTGCCTAAGTTGGAGGGCATATGCATGTACTATGTACATACATATAAGTACTTTCATGCAAAACTCTTTGGAAATTTATCAGATTGATATATGTATGTGTGCCTTTTTACTATAGCATATACTGGTACTGTGCGGGGGCTCACTAAATTTGATTGTTATTGTATTCCCAATTATTAAATTATTTGTATATAAATATATATGGATATAAAGATATATATATATATTTATATATAAATATATGTATTTCGATAATTTTAATATCTACTTCTACTTCGGCGATCTAAGTTGTAAGTCTTTTATATCATTTCATTGATGGTGTTCTCTCCTTTATTTTTTGTAGTGTTCAAGTTAACACTTTATTTTACTAAGGTTGATCTTCTTGCTCTCTTTTTATATTTTTTGATATAACAACTAATATTTAATTGCTCTTTAATATTGAACGTATTTTACGAAAATTTCATTAGTAGTTCTATCTATTAAATTTAGATATTTTTTTATTTCGTTTGCAAAATTAAATCAAGGCCGAATGATTTTCAGACCTGTCTTCTATCGTTTGTAAAAAATCGAATTATTATTGGACATTTGTTAATCTTGCTTTAGTTGCTATCACAGTTAATGCTGCTATTACCTTCATATTATTTTAATTTTGAAATCTATTGATAAGCTAACCAATTATTTACCTATCGCTTTTATTTATTTGGGTTTACTGTGTGTCTGCTTTCATTATTTTTATATTTTTTTATAGGATTGGAGCTAACAAATTCGTAATTTAAACTTGAAGGGCATATAAATAAGAATTTGGTAGCTAATTGTGTTGTGTATTTGGGTCTTTAATTGTATAAAAACAAATATAAGATTTAAATTGTAAAGTAAGAGGAAAATAATAAATATAGTGTGACTTTTGTTTTGGGCTTACAGCCATCAGGAAGGAATCGTGATTTAAAGATTGCTTATAATAATGATGTGTGCCGCTGTACAAATAATGTAATGTTGTGGGTGTTTGGGTGTGTGGGTGTGTATGTATATACGTACGTATGTCCCACGCATGCATATTTACCAATTTACATAAATTCATATGTAATTTGATCTGCATTAATATTAATTATATGTGGGTATATGCGCTGTTCAACAGACAATGAATGTTGTCGTAAGTACATAGGTACATACCCACATTCATATTCATGCAGGACTTTATAACAGGCATATATGCATATGTATGTACATACACGTCTGTTTGTCTGTTTACAGTGAAATTTTCATTACGTATACGTATAGAATGTTATACTCTGTGGGTTTTTTTGGATTTGTTTGGGTGTTGGGTCCTAGCGTATTTACAAAAGGTATTTACATGTGTTAGGAACTGGCAAAGTAGGTGAGATATGGTATCCAACAAGCGATAAACTGCGATATATAGTTTGTATATATGTATGTACATATATATGCAATTAATTATTATGAACATGCGTTCAGTTATATACATATGTATGTATGAGAATTTTAATTATAGTTCTATAACTATATTTTCAAGCATATATATATGAATATTTCAACCATATGTACAAACATATATACACATAAATATATATACAGTTGTATGTAGAACATGTGCATGTCGGTGCAATGGCAATTACACGTTCCTTAAATGGATTCTAACGAACTAAACTGAAAACACAAAATTACTATGCGCAACGTTTACATTGATGTACATATGCAGGTGCATATGTACATACATATGTACACACTCACATACACATATATATGTTGAAAGATATATATGTATGTATGCATGTATTTATGCACTAAATACTACGACTCATAATGAGGGCAACATTTGGATAGAAAAAAATTAATAAATTTCAAAACAAAAAACACATTAAAAAAATATTGAGTTTTTTTCGATTTTTGTTAGTGTTCTTTTGTACTTTTTGCAATAATTTTTCAGTTTTTTTGTTTTCTTATTTGTTTTTTTTTTGTTTTTTTCATTTTTTTTTTTGTTGTAGTAATTTGTATTTGTATTTAGAGCTGGCTTTTTCATTACTTCTTTTCAACTAACCTCAGACACAGGGAGAAGTTTCTATGTACTACAACTGACCTGTAGCACAATGCCATCAAGGTGAATGTTATAAAAACGAACCCTACAACTGACATTAGAACACCGACTAGGAACACTGTATTTGAGCCGTGGTAGTTCTCTATACGAGATTATGGTAGCCATTTGTATCGATACGTGTGTTCGTGTTTGTGTGTGTGTGTGTGTGAGAGAGTGTGTAGTTGTGTACACATGGTTTGGATTTTGTGTATGGTGCGTGTGTATTTTTTTTGTGTGGATTGCATTTCAAATTGATGCGTTTTTTAAACATATGCATATATACACATATATATGGATATATGTACAATATTATGCATACGCCACGGTGTATTGACAATGTTTGTTTTCAAGGTATTTTAAAATATTTTATAGTTCAATTTGCATACGTTACGTTGTAATATACCAGGTGTTTGTTGTTGTATTTTATTGTTTTTGTTGTTTTTATTTTATTTACACATATATATATAATTTTTTTCGGTTGAAGTTGTTGGTTTCGTCGATATCAGTTTTGCAGTTGGGTGAAAGGTCAGCCGAAAAAAAAACAAGCAAACAAATAACATTTTGTACGTTTTCCTTTTATAGTTTTTTTTTTGTTTTTTGTTTTGGAGGTGTCACATAAATATTAGAGTTCAGCACACAAGTAAAGGCAATTCAGGCATTTTAATGCATGATACTTGACTTTCATTCATACATACACATAAATACATACAAATGTTATGTATGTATGTATATAATGGTATTGTGTGCCGTTGTTGGCTTAGCAACAAAAATTTTCTGTTGGCCACAAAACGCATCGAATGAAGCCAAAATCAAACGATTCTCACATTTGCGCCTCGAGTTTACACTTTGGTCACAGTTTAACTGATTTATTCTGTTTTTTGTTTCTCTTTTTTTCTTCAAGTTTTTTGTTTTGTTTTTTTTTTAGATTTTGTTTTTGACTTTTGTTTTTAGACTTTCGGCAGCACCCAGGCTATGACAATGGTAATCCAAGCTATGCAAATACTCTATAGGAAAGGCCACGCCTTCCAGCTACGCCCTAGCAGATACTTATATGTATGTCTCATATGTATATGCAGTTTTTAAAATATTCTTAAGTAAAGTTCGAGAGCAATTGTCGTACCACCGTTGATATCCCGCACTTTAGAGAGTTGAAGGTCGTTTCTTTGAAAGGTATCGTATATACAATAACTTCAGCAAATCATTAAAAAGTTCTCCGAAAACTATGTATGTATATAAGTATGCTTGTATTCGGAACTTTGGAATGCAAATACATAGATTGCGTTGTGTCAGTTTCTTAAAAAAGAGAGAGTTTCTCAAGTTGCAGATATATATATATGTATGTATTTGTGCCCGGAAGTGTATGACGCATGTGTGTGGTTGTGTATGTGTGGGTATGTGTGTGTGTGTGTGTGCGTGTAAATGTCAGGAACAGGAAATGGGTTGGTTGGTGCAATTTGGGTGTGTCTGTCTATTGCGTATTGTGAATGAATGTGATCGTGAATATATATATGAGTATACATACAAGTACAAATACAAGTGAATATCTCTTAAATCGTATTTGTAAATATATGTAAATGCACATGAGTGTGTTGTATAAGTCCAACATATGAATACATATATAGGTTAAAGATACATACATACATACACGGCACTTGATATACGAACAACAATGTAAATAAACACAGATTACTCGATAGCATTAACCAGCGCGTAAGTATAAGGGTACATCAAGTATTTAACAACATAAATACATACACACATTGCACACATACACACACGTATGTATGCAGTTATAAACGTGCTTACATACACACAAACTGTATGTCATTATGTATATAGGGATCAAATTAGAAATACACTGCATAAAAAACTTAATAAATAAATTAACAAGACGATAACAAATAAAAACAAAGAAAGTAAAGTTTAAAAACAAAGGCACACATGTATGTATGCAGGTACGAGCAAATTAAACGTACATACATACTCATGTACGTATGTACATTTTTACATATTACAAATACCTTATAGCCCGTCTCATACATGCGTACATATCCATATACATTAAAACATATATATGTTGTGAAGCTTACAAATCAAAATAGCATGTAATAAGAATTACAAAAGGAACCTCATACTCATAATGGCGGTGGCAGGTATGTATGCACATACATACATACATACATACATATGTTTGTGATTGACTTTACAAACGAGCACATGCATACAACCATACACAAACATACAAACGCACACATATGCATACGTCGGGTATACCGTGGCACAAAACCTGTTGGTCAGACATTTCAACAGTTCCACGGAGACAGTATATCTCCAAATTGAATTGCGAGTCAGGGGAATCCCCATTCTTGGGACTGCTCACAAAATGCATTTAAAGCGCGCACAAAAAAGACAGAGAAAGCGATAGAAGCTGATAGAGAGTAAAATAGTGGAAAAGAAACTGTTCCGTCTGACCTTTAGCTTTAAGCATGCAGCAAACGAACTGGATTGATATATATATATATGTATCACAAATTCGGGGGTGGGGGCTGCTGTTGGCTCTACGGTCTTATAGACACAACTACGAAAAGCATGTGTTCAATGCGTATGCGTGTACGCGTATACATATGTGCGTGTGCGTGTGTGTGTGTGTGTGCATGTGTGTGTGTGTGTGTGTGTGCATGTGTATGTGAGCGCATGATCGGCATGACCGATTGGTGACTTGCTTAGTACTCTACCTGTAGCAAACGGCCAGTGTTGCAAAACTAATGAAGACACATTTGACGATAACTGTTAAAATGATGACCATGGTTAATGTGCTGATCCTATTTTGGTCAGAGGCGCCTGGAAATGGTGGTTGCATTTATATTTTATTTTGAATTTTTTCGTTTCTTATTTTTTACCAAATTATATAAATTTGTAAGTATTAATTTCTTGTAGCAATTGTTCTGAAATCTGAGTACTAAATTTGCCCAACACTTTTACAATAAATGTATGTACTTATCAATTCCTATCAAAATAATATTTACTTAAAATAACTATAGAAACCTATGTTATTAATCAAAATAAAAGATGGGTCAATAAAAGCTTGATGATGAAAAGCCTTGGTGCTTTCTTTTATTTTAGATTTATGTATCGATGTTAAGTAGAAAATAAAACTAAAATAGTATGTGCAAATAATACATGTGGACATTAAACAATTATTTCATATATATAATCTCATATTATAATTCTTATATAACTTGTAACTTAAAAAAAACGTTCAGGTAATTAAGATTTAGCTATATATATCTAGTTTCCTCAGTTGCCCTAAAATTGCAAAGATATAGTAATCTTTTTAATCAAGATATAAAAATGAAGTGAATAAAGGAAAAACAGAAATAAACTCAGATATAATTGAAATTTGTAGCTTTCAGAACCCAGAACATTTGCGATATTTTAGTTTATCAATCAGTAATCTGATTCTGGAATTACGGGAATGTATGATCTGATACTGGAACTCGAGTGGGGTTAAACAAGTCGATTGTTGAATCGTTGATGAATTGAGTTTGTGATTTGATGTAGTGGGGCCGGCTATAGCTATAACGCTAGGGTTAGCTATTGAGCTGTATAGCTATGATAAATCTGTATCTGAATAGTTGGACCATAAGGGATTTGTAGGCCTCGATTATTTAGTTCATACGCCTGTCGCCTAACGAGACTAGCAATCGATGTAATTACCATTGTCATACGAGTTATCGAAACAAATTTTGTATATCGATGGTATCGAATTGCAATCAAATCAATTATCAAACTTATCGAGAGACCGTGTGAGTTCGCTATTTGGGTTTAGTTGTGGCAAGTGTTAGTACCGTTAGTGCCGGTGCATAACCGATGCCCCTCCATAACGCCGGCTTAGCTAAGTTAGTTATGTTTAGTTAAGTCTAATGTGGTTAAATTCGATTAGCATGTATTCCAATACGTTGATGATGCCAGGCGCCAGTCGTCGCTGACCTTGGCCCACACCAACTATATCTTACCATATGGAGTTTCTTTCTTTTCCATCTTAATTGTATTCTCCGGCGTTGGCAATGCCTCGGTTGGCACCGGTGTTGTCAGCAGCACGACATTGCTGCAGTCCGAGCCGCCCCAGCCCATATCGCAGAAGCAACGATTTGCGTTGGTGCAGAACTGCGAAATGGCATAAGCAAAAAGTACGTGAGTATTGGGGTATTCGGTTCAGGTTGGATGGAAGCTCTTGTTTTAATTGTAGTTGTTGTTGTTGTTGTTGTTGTTGTGTGTGTTCCACTTTTTGAACTTACACCACGCTCCGAGCACTCTTGACCCTGCTTATTTGTTGGGCACTTGGTTTGATCCACATGCGGAAAGAGACTGACGCACGTTTGGTTCAGGCAAATCAAATTATCGCCGCACGGCGTGCCATCCTTGACCAAACCGTGCTGTGCATACGTGTTGGTGCCCACCGGACCGCTGGTTGCCCTGCAAATGCATATAGATAACAGCCGCATGACTAAAAGCTGTAAACGCTGCAGAAACCGAACACCCCACCCCCTCAACTCAGCACACCCCAAAACCCGCACCCACAAACACTCAATCGACCCCCCAACCCCCATTGGGAAGGCCAAAGTACTGTGGTCGCTACGCACTTGCATTCGTATTCCAGACCCTTGATGGAGATAATTGTACGCGAGTAGAGCTGGTCGATGCCATCACTCAAAGGCTGCCGTTCGCCCTCCTTGCACTGCAGCGTCCCGCACTGCACATTCCTGTAGCAGGAGAATCAAAGGTATAAATATTATTCAGCAGCTTCACAGCGGGCAACGAGTGGTTTTAAGCATTTCGAGTAATAAATGGAAAATTGCAAAAAAATAAACTTTCGCAATATTCGCTGGCAAATGGACCAAATGCACGCAAATCATATAAAAGCGATGGGTCATGCAAAAATGTGTTATTAAATGAAATAAGTAGCGTATTTATCGGTGAAAGCAGCACACACACACTTTCGATAATATTCGAGTTAAATATACGTACTCTGGCTCGCATTTGATATAGTGCTCGTTGGCGTCGCGACCGCAGTGGCCGTTAATGGAGCCCTTTGAGTTGAACTGTTCGTAGCACTGGCGATCGCCCGCAGAGCCGCCGTAGCCCCAAATCGACTCGCATTGTAGGCTCAATGTTGGGCAATAGCCCTGGAAACAATAGCCTGGCGTGGAACAAAAAAATCAATTTGATATCGCACTATATATATATCGGCTTGAAATGCTCACCCGAAACACCCGACTTGCTCAGTCCGCACGGCGAACCATTCTTTTTGTAGATATCAATGGGACATTGGCCATCCAGTCCGTCACAATACTCCGGTAAATCGCACTCGTTGTGGGAATCGCGGCATATGTAGTCCTTGGGTCGCAGCTGGCATAAACACAATTGTGCTCCAGTCAAAAGCAATCACATTTTCCACTTTTCACATTCCACTTACCCGGCATTGGTCGCAGCAGGCGCCGCTGGCACACTGTGCCTCGGACTTCAGCTTACAAGTAATGGCATCGCAGCAGGGATCCATTGCGCATTCCTCAAATGTGCCGCAGTCGCACTCCTCATCCTCCTCAATAACTTTGTTGCCACAGTTGCGTCGCAACTCGATCTGCAAATGTCGGAAATCGACTTACATTTCTGTGCTCTTTATAGTTTTGTAAAAAGTTCTCGTTGCGTGTAAGAATTTGTATTTATGGCGTCCCTTTATATTGAATTGATTTCATTTCATTTTGTAACTATTTTTTTTTAAATTTATATTAAACTATTTAATAAAAAAATTACAAATTGTGTGTTTAACTCCTGGACCGCGTCGAAATGACGACGCGTGATATCTTTTTCAAGATTTTTCATGTTTTTATTGTGTGTTGTGATATCAATTTTAAGTTAAATGTATAAAAAAATATGTATTTCTTTTAATTTACACGAAAAACTACTGATAAGAATGGACACTGTCTGTGCTCAGGATAGGTCGTCGTCGAAAAGACGAAGGATTAAATTAAAAAATTATCGCCTGGAGCTCCCAAACTGAAAGTCTGAAAATTAGTTCATTTCTTATTTACGTTCGCATTAAACAGCGACTTCAAATTGGTTGAAAGGCGTTCGCAGAAACGTCTTTCCGCATAATTGAATGAAATGATAATACCTCTTGGCAATACCAAAAGTACTTAGCCTTATTACTACTTTGCGGCACTAAAACACTTGGTGAAGTGTATTTCCTAGTAAGCAACAGGCAACTTGAACAAAGGATCCCAGTTGGTTTATCTGTGTTGATGCGCTTACTCACAACAGTAAACCCGCATAACGAGCAACCGCAGTGCCACAGTTGGAATCGCATTCTGTATCAATTAAGACGGGGGATGCGTAGGGCGGGGAGGGGGAAAGGGAGGTAGGTGGGGGATGGCTTGGTGCCGTATTCACCTCGTTGGGCTTGTTGAGCAAACAAAGCCCGTGACCCGTTCGCAATGCGTCAATGTAGTCCTTTTTGCTGCATTCAGAGAATTTGTATGGCTGCACATTCTCCTGACCGACTATTGACTGCGCCATAATGCAACCATGCCAGTCCCGACAGAAGCATTCCTCACCTGCGTAAAATGTGAACATTCCATTGAATTCACTTAAAACATGAGCGTCAACAAATACCACGAAATGAAAATTCTTGGAACAAATTAAACTTAAGCCATTTTCAATTGAAACGTTCACAGAGAAACAATATTAAATTTTAAAGCTGCTTGCTCTCAAGTTAAGCGTAAAATAAACCTTATAACCTAAGGCAGTATAAAACGTTACAAATCTATCAAAGTGTATAAAGTGTAGGAGTCAATTTAGCCATAAGGAGAAAATACAAACAGTTTAATGAAGAGCAATATGTGTGACTGCAAGACCAAATGAAATTGTAAACCAAACGGAATTTGGAATTTGTCATGTTTTCCCAACATTCCAATTAAACAAAATGTTGGAATATTAAATGTTTGGTTTGATTATTTAAAATTAGAAAAATCTTCTTTCCTAATATTTTATTCCGTTTTTAATAAAACCAATTTAAATGTGTGGCAGAGTTTAACTAGCTTTTTAAAAGATTTGCATAAACAATTAATTGGAAATTCAGCTGTGCAGACATTCTAAATACGATTTAAATTGTAAAACAAAAGTATTTAATTCTAATCCAAAGCATCTAATAAACGTTAGATTTAAATTCGCAAGGGCTTTGTATTGTACTTACGCCCATCATCGTGACCCATGCCAATATTGTGGCCAATCATATGTGCCATTGTGCCGGCCAAAAGGTGCGGCTCATACACATTGACATCGACGCTGATGCCAATGGCACGTGGTGTGCAGACAGTCTCGGGCACGGCCATGCCAGCCTCGCCTCCGGCGAATGTTTCCCCGCTGCGTTATCGAGGAAGCACGTGCATGTGCATGTAAATGTGAGGTGTTTATAGACATATCTGTGTGTGTGTGTGTGCGGTTACTTACGTTAACAGCTGCGTGGTATCCCGTTCAATTTGGTATAGATTTCTTGAAGTGTACTCATTAAAGTTAGATATGGCCTTGCTAATATCCTTGCTGCCGTCAATGGCCGCCTGATTCTTGCCCCACGTCTCAATGTACACCACCGACACACGAGTGTTCAGCGTGCGGAAGTACTGAGCGGTGGGGAGATTAGCCGAATTACACGTGTCGCCTATATAGAAACGAGTGCTGCCCCATACTCACCAGATCAGCTATATTGGCCACCTGTATGGCATCGTGTATGACCTCGGCCCGTGTGCTACCGTTACGCTTCTCGAACATGGCCTTATCGACTATGATGGCCGTTTCGATGTACTTGGTCGCCTCGCGCACATCCCGCTTGTAGCGACCCGCTCCATTCGGATGTATCTCATCGACAACGCCCGCCGACAGGTGCTTGGTGCGACGCGATAGACGCCACGAGTCCAAATTGCCGGAGTTGGCGCAGCCCTTGTTCGCCTTGGTGCGCGCCTCAAAAATCACATGCGGATGTTTCTGAAGAAAAAAACAATTAAAAAAAAACAAAACAAAAACTGTAAGGGTCTTAGCTTACCGATAGATCACCGCCGTAAAAGGGATGGATGACAAAGGTCTCGTTGCCAATATGTATGACCCCGCTGACACCGTTGCAGGTATGAAATGCGGCACTGGCGCCCGGATAATCCTTCACGGTGCCATGGTAGTAACAGTGCTCAATGTCCTGCAACAAAGCACATGAGACAAAAATATTTAACTATTTGTATCTTGTATGTATTTTCAAAGGAAACGATGTAATCGGGCGTAAATGACAACAACCGTGTAACAACCAAAACATGTAGCCTATCATTATTTGTATAAATCCAATCTAAAGGACAGACCAAATTGCCTTTAAATATGAACAAATCGGTTCAGTTTTGACAAAGTTAAAGGAGTTTGAAATATGGCAGAAATCGATCCGAGAACTATATAAATGCGCATTTCTAAATAAGTATGGGGAACGTAAATGATTTTTTGCCAAAAAAATTAACAAAAAAATTTATTTTTTTAACAATGAATATACTTTAAATACAGATTCAATTTAAAGAACTATATCTATGACTAGAATGCCATTAAACTTGAAATCGGTTGAGTTTTGACAAAGTTATGGGAGTTTGAAAATTGGGAGCTGTGAATCCGAGAGCTTAACTTGTCAAAATTGTTGTCAATTTTGGCATGTTTTTGACAAAAAATTCTACCACCTCAGAATCAGCACAAATGTTGTTTTATATATTAATTGTGATACTCACAATCAATTCAAAATATAAATTTGAAATTCTAAATTTTTCTAAACATTTTTTAAAAATATGTAAGAGGGGAAATAAATGAATTTTTTTACTAAGAAATTCAACTACATTTTTTTTTTAATGCATTTCTTTCAAATGCAGAATCAATCTAGAAGATAAACCGCGTACAAAGTGACATTAGACATGAAAATCGGTTTAGTTTATACAATTCGATGGGAATATGGGAGCTATGGATCCAAAAGATTTAATTGTCAATATTTTGGTCAATTTTTTTCTGTCAATAAAAATCTTTACATATTGTCTGGCGCTGTCATGCTACATTCGTGCATTCCAAGTTTTAAGTCTCTCTTATCAAATGCAAGACGGAAATAGCACAAGCCCAATATACTGTTAACATTTCGTGAACGAGAATAATAATAATTTAGATCAAGTTGTATCATGCGACTTGAAACAAAATAATAAATTGATTTTTAAAATTCCGCCATAAAGTGTGAAGATTGGGTGGATAGTTCTTATATTATTATATATATTATTATTATTATGGGTTGCCGTGTAGAGGTTGACGATATAAATTCTCTTAACTTATTTCGCAGTTGCGCACTGGGCACTATTTAGATGCATTGTAATTAAATTATAAGAAATATAAAAATGTATTATAAGAACATACAACTTCTCAGCAGATATTGACTGGACCCAACTGTAAAATTTAATTCCGAAGGAACTCGAAATATATTAGGCAATCCTTAAATTTATGTTTACTTTATTTTTTTTATTGTATGTATGTTTATTCGCGGTTCATAAGGTGATTCTGATTAAGACCCATATCCTACATAAATCAGTTACTACAAAATATTTTATAAAAAGTTCATTTTTTTTGTGATTTTTTGAAATATTTAATCAGCATCATTTATTTCATTTTTTTATGATTATTAAAGTGCAAGTAAAATTCATATTTAGCAAAACAATAAATGCATATGCGCAAACCCTGGGACCTATTACATAACATACTCATATCTAAATCAACTTCAATGTACAATGCACTCAAAAATAACAGAACAAACTGACCAATTCCGAATCCCATATTTATTTTGAATGCGCAAAGATTCTGTTATGGCACGACCCCGAGGGCATGCCATAAAGAACACTTGGGTATTCGAAATAAACTGCGATCCGAAAGGGGGCTGATTGTCGGCACTAAACTTAAATTACACAGTAAATGAATTTCGAAATGTTGAAATGGACAAATACTACATAATAAAAATTTGGGCGTTGCAAATTGTTGGACAAGGTCCATGGATGACACTTTGCATGTTGGAAAATTGGAAGTAGAATGCTGAAGCAGCTGTATGAAACTGTACTAGAATTTTGGACTGTTATTTTCGTTGTTATTGTTGGTGTTGCTGTTGTTGTTGGATTGCATATGATCGAGTTGATTCATTGAAGTTCATTCACTCATTTGGTTTCAAAACTGTTGCTGTTGTGGTTGTTGTTATTGTTATCCCCAGTTCTGCGCAGCTATATGAATAGGCACTCGGCTGCCCTCTCCAAGTCCCAATTCTCTTTGGAAAGCACCGCGCGCGCATCATGCTCATCGATGCCCATATCCTTGAGGCGCTCAATTTTCAGATCCAAATCGGGAAATGTGCGCGAGCCGCCCGCATACGCGCTAGTCCAATGCTTGGCCGTGAGTAGAAATAGATCGTGCCGCTTCTTAAACTGATACGCGACCACAAAGTCCTGCCAGTCGTCTGGCTCGGCGGCGGTCAGCATGCCCTGCAGTGACAATAAAACGGTGCTCAACGTCATCGCTGCGGCCCAATGATCCTTCAGTATGTCCATGCGTATGGCACCGGTAACCGATGAGATATTTGGGTGCCAAATGCGTGTCATGAAGCGGACATCGGGTGGACAGAATGGATATTTATCTGGCACCTTAATTTCCAGCACAAACTTGCCGCCCTCGTAGGGCGTGCCCCGCGGCCCAGTTATCTCGCCGCGCAGCTCTGTCCAGCTGTCATTGACGAGCTCCATTTTGATCAAACGCTGGCGGAACTCCTCGGCGCTCAGTGCCTCCTTGAATTCCCGCTTGATGCGTGCCTCAGCCATGTTCATCATGTTCCTCCAAGTTGTTCTTGTTGTTGTTTCTCTTGTTGTTCGCGTGTTTAATTAATTCGGACTGTAGTTGTTCTGAACGTTTGAGACTTTTTTATATATATATATTTATATTTTTATCTTTTTTTTTTTTTGGTCTTTTCTATATACTTTATATATGAAACGCTTCAGTATTTCTATTTTATTAAACTGACACTTGTTTAACACACAAATTGTTTAGAGCCAGAACTGCTAGATCGATAATATGTAAAATGTTTTTGACGTAGCTATCGCAGTGACATAGTCACGACCTCTTATTATTTAAGTTATAATCTTCGCTACAAGCACTTAATGCCTCTATATCTTTTTGGGTGTATTTTAATGCGCATACTTACATGTCGATTGCCATCTACCTGGTATCCCCCGACGTGATAGTGTTTCTGCTGTATGTTGGGTGAGAGTAGTTGACTATAAAGAGACACAAGCGATAAGGTTCAATATATCATCTTCCAAGAATAAGCAACACAGCTTTTGAACTAGTTCATTTTGTGTAAGAAGTGACCGAAAAAATCAGGTCTTTTTCTACTTACGAGTTTAATTCCAAATCTAATCGGAATTTGTGATTAAATGCCTTGATAAGCAATGAGGTGCGATGAAAATGTTTCTGAAATTCAAAAGTCAAAAATAACACAATCGTTAATAATTTCAATAAATGCGTTTAGCCTATTTTCCTAGGTATCCGTCTTCTCCCAATACTAAAAAAAAAAGCTGACGCTGACTGTAACATTGACGAAATAAACATCACGGCTGCAAACCCAATAAAAAATTGTTGTTGGCTTGGTACACGGTTCGAACTAATGCCTTACGTTTACGTTCGGTTTATGTACCTATTTTGTACCCTGGTTTTGCTTCGAAAAGAAAATATAAATATAAAATAATAATTATAATAAAATATTTATTTGCTTCTTTATTCAGTTTTAATAATTAAGTAATATACCGTCTATTTGTGGCCGAATTTTCCCACTGTACTAAAATGCACCAAACCATATTTTTAAAACAATTTGGGTCGATTCGGCTTTAGGTTCAACTAATATTTTGAGCTAACGGTTCGCTTCAAGGTACAGTTCGTGATTTGTAAAATAATAGAGTGCTAGGTTCAAACCGGTTAGGTTCAAAGGCAGTTATGTAATTAGTAATTAATTTGTTCAGCAGTAAAATCATGTATGGATTATAATTAAATGTGTCCAATGTTAAACGTCCATCGTGTATATTATTTATAAGTCAATTTCTTTAACTCTTATATTATAGGTCAAAGTTAGAATTCTTTGGGATCGTTTAAATGTGTGAAATGTGAGACCTGAAAAACCTGAGCAGCTTAAAATACAGTTTTCGGTTCTGAAACAAATTAGATTTGACTTCTCAAATTGTACTTAAATGTATGTACCTTTGTCCTGCCTCTGCTAAATCCGCTGTCATCATGTGGGCGTGGCCGTTGTCCCGGCTAAAAAAATCAAAAATAAACGTCGTGCTTTGAATAGTTGTTAAAAAGACGGAAACGCTTACGAATCTACAATTAAATTCTAAACACTAAAGGCAGCTGAGACTTAGACGAAACACAATTTTTTAGTGAATACCGCTAGTAAAGTACATTTTTATTACATTTCTTTAGAATACGTAAAGACAGACAGTTTTGTGGCTTTAATAAAGGTGACCAGAGACAATATGTGAATATTTATTTTTTGTAATTTATATTTAATATAATTGTCAAGTTCTTCAACGTGTTGTAATATATTCAAATTTTGGTGTAGTTTCTTTTGAATGGATAGTTGGCTGACTGTTCAGGTGAGTGTAAGCAGTGTGTATGTGTGTGGGGTGTGTGTGTGTGTGTGTGTGTGTATGTGTGTGCGTATGTGTGTGGAGAAAAACAATGGGACAAACAATATCACGAGTGAATGAAAATAAATGTGAACATACCATTGTGTCTGTTTCGATTTTTCTAGTATTTCTCTTATGCAAATCTTTGCGTACCTTTGGAGGACTAACTTCGCGTGTTGAGATTCCCATCTTTTCGTGATGACGCAGCTGTACCGGATAGATAATTTGATAATAATGTCCACCGATACGACGCACAAGTTCCTGATTTTGTCTATACTCTTTAAGCAAGCGTTCCACTTCACCTGCAAAAATTAATTTCATCATTTTTAGAAAACATATTCTGCGTGAACTATAAAATGCATTAAAGTCTTTCATATGGCCCAAGTTTTTAATAGGATCTATAGCACTTGATAGGCAGATATGGTTTTATTTATTTAAGTATACTTACCAACAGGACTTTCTTCATTCCAAAATGAATCATCGAGTGTGTAATCAGCTTCTGTAAGAGAAAGATATAAAAGATATTGTATTGCAATAAAAGTCTCATTTCGAGTAGAACTTAAAGGCTCTAAAAAAGGTATACACCATTAGCTAACACAACACCCTGAACAATTAGTAGCTTAGCTACTCTTGAATTAGGTTTATAAAGTGTTATACAACAGAGATGGACAGTTTACAGCTAAGATTAAAACTTCAGGTATTAACTATATATTCATTGGATAACAGTACATAAGAAATCAAAACAATTACAAGTATGCGAAACAACATTATAATATATAATAATTCAATGAAAACTAAAGTCAACGAGTGTATCATTAAAAGTTCTGTGCAACAATCTTTGATTCGATGTATTGTTAAAGAGCTTGGACTGTTTTTATATATCCTTCCCTGTAAATTGTTTAAAATTCTATCCAAGTACCGAAACAGAATAACAAAAACTCAACATTTGTTATTGTAACAACTTTTGTATTTCATGTCATGCTAAGCAACATATTTGTCGCACTAACGTCAACGTTTAACTATTTTGTTGTTGTTTTTAGACCACATAACGTTTCAGAATCCAAACGCTTTGCCAAATTTCGTATACGACGGTAAAGCGTAGGAATTCTAAAACGATACTTTGGACAACATATCGCACTATCTTTTAAGTTAAACAATAGTTCTAGCTAATAAATAATGAAATTCATATCTTCCACTTTATATAACCTTGTGCGAATACTTTCGATTTAAAAAAAAAAACCTATTCCCAAATAATACTAGTAATCACACGATGTAACCTATATATATATATACTTATACATATTGAAAAATAGATAATCGATAGTTGCTACTGTTGTGTTGGCTAAAAAAATTCGAATTATGCACTGTTTTTGTACATAAAATGAATTCCATCTTTGATGAATTGTTAACCCATCGATCAACTTGATGCCCGACAGCGGTCTAATTGCAATGACCAGCTTGTAGCTTTTCGAAATCAGCGCAAACTGAACCACCTGTTATAGTAGCCAACATTTTGCGATAGTTGGTGCGATACTTATTAACAGCTGGCGCCCAACGACCACGCCAAGGCCCCCAAAAGCGATGCTAAAAGGTGTAATCATACTACACGCTCGCTCCTGCTAAACAACATACTAACTTATGCAATATACTCAACTTAAACCAAATTAGTACTATTCACAACACCGGTTAATAACTAAGCAGCGGGTATAAGAACTAAAATGAAATTAATAAATAAAAAAATTCATTTTAAAAAGTTTATAAATAAATTAAAAATGGCTTTAAATTATATAAAATACCACGTGTCTTAATATCTAAATATGTTTTATTGCAGGTTGTAAAAAACTGTGCTTGACTAATAAGTTTGAATACATTCAGGTTTCAGGTGTGTTAACACTCACAATAACTCTAAAGGAATAATGCCAAAGGAGGCGAAAGCTAAAACCAAGCTGGAAAATTAGGTTAAACAGAAAAAAAGAAGTATTAATGCTCTTGTCGGGAGTGCCTGTTTAGGAAGTACACTTAACCCAGCTACGTGCTGTCGTTATATACCTTTGAACCCCTTTGCATACAAATACATACATACATACACAAAATACACTAGAGGTATGATCTTTAGTGATGTTCAGTACCAAAATATAAACAAATCTAAGTTTTTAGTTTCCGAGATCAGAAAGACGGATATGACCAAATCAACTCAACTCGTCGTCCTAATCAAGAATATATACTTTGTGGGGTCGTAGATATTTTCTTCTAGCTGTTACATACAATTGTACAAAACCATCACAGCCTTTTTTCCCATTTTCAATGGGTTCAGGGTATAAAAAAAAGATAAGCTCATTTAAAATGGCTTCTCGGCAGCTTTACAAACAGAGGACAAAGACAATAAATATACACAGAAGCTGAATAGGCTTCAATTCAAACGAAGAAGTAAAAGTAACACACGCAGAGACTGACGTTAAATTATAAAAGCTTGTGCACCAACGACTAGATTGTTGTAGCTTTATAAATTAGAGGCAGCTCTCGCTCTGCGGACCGTTTCCAGGGAACTAGATAGCTCTTGTGTACTTATGTACAAAGCTGTGCCATATACCAGCAAATTATGTATTTTAAACTATCAGCGTTACGCTTTCTGGAGCAATTATCATAATATTATATAAGAAAGTACAGGTAAGAGTGCTTTAAGCGGGATCACGCGACTAGAGGATACCTTGTACCCAGCTGTGCCTAACCATAACAGAAAAAAAACAAGTACCGAAAATCGATAAATAAACTTTATAATTAGGAAAGCCTACAATATAAATTTTAAGTCTCTAGTTCCAATAGTCTTTGCTTACCGACAGTCTAAATCTACTCAACTGTTGACTTTGACTATGAATATTTTATGTTATACATATATGCGATAAAGATGCCTTCTTGTGTATTTTACATACATTTTCCTAAAAACAGTATACTCCGCTTTAACCATATTCAATGGGTACAAGGTATTAAAATATAATTGCAAAGAACATTTTGTAAAGACCCTGCACTGCCATATAGAGACAGCAGCAGCTTGTCGGCGAGTCCTTGCCAAAGAGCCGCACAGTTTCTTTGAGCCGCGCCGCATTTATTGAAAGCTTAAGGAGAAGTGAAAAGGACAAGCTCTTAGAGCAAATTAAAAGACGTTCGGTGTTCAGTTTCACAAATGCTACAAGAAGTGCTTAATGCATTAAAGTAGTTGCTTAAATATAAGACTGATTAAATCACTTGATAAAAATGCAATTTAATTTTCGTTCTTCCCAACTGCACAAAGTCCAATAAGAAAATGGGTAAATAACATTCGCAATCAACAAGTGCGAGTAAAGCAACTTATTTTTACCGTAATTAACACGGCGTCCAATGCAGCACAATACAAACGGTAACAAAATTCGCCAAAACCCGCAAACCAACTCTTTGAGCAGCGCCGAGAGAGCGAGTAAATCAAGGCGAATCTGTGCGAAAAAAATATTCTATCTGCCTGCAGAATGACGGGGAATACAGTATGGTAAAACAGGTTTCCGATTAAATTAATTCCTTTGATGTCAATAATCGTATTAATTTAAAAGGGGACAATGAAACCACCGAACAAAATGTCAAAAAAATTAAAAGCTCTAAAATATCCGGTCTACCATCCAAGGACTACGTATGTCAGGCTATTTTGTTACTTTGCAATATGCTAAAAGCTTTTATGTAATAGCACAGGGTATTTTAACTTTGTTACGAAATGTGTAATGCATTAAAGTGAGCGCGAACTATACATATATACTCTTAATCAGGACGCCGAACTGATTTTATTGTTTTTAATTCTGTTTCTTTTTTGTTTTCGTAGAAAAACAATATTTTTCTTAAGATATTTTGACCACGCTCGACAATTACAAGACCTCCTGGTTGTTGAGCAAATTGTTATATTTTTACATAGTAGTTCTACTAGTACGTATAGTCGAATATACCGTTGAATTTCTGCTCTGTATCTGTAAGGGTATTTAATTAACGGTACACCGAAGAATAATGTTCTATGTTGTTTATTTTAATGCAGTTAATTGACATGGTAAATTGAGTTATGAGCCTGTTAAGGTCAGCGTTGAAAAAGAAACGAAAACCCCGGGGAATATATAACTATAACTTGCACATCGCTGCGAGCTAAAAGCACATCGCCTATGGGGAGGTATTGGGGGCTGTCAATGCTAAAATTCTGCTGGCAGCGCAAAATAAAAAAAAAGCCTGCGTTATATTTGCACAATGTGTTTATATTCGGGCTCTGCATTGACTCACGTCATACCACGAGTGTTGTACCACCACCCCCCAGTCACATATTTGAGCCAAATCCCACAAAATGAGCATCAATCAAAAGCAAATCACGCCAGAAACTTGATGAAAGCGTGACATGTGTGGTAAAAAAAATATGTATATATATATATACAATCCCAAGGGTTGGGCGGCACAGCGAAGTACTTTAAAACCGTATTCTCTGCCTTTGGGAAAGTTATGTATTTGTCAAATTTAAACTTTTTCAACGCATGCCATTTTTATTCCCATTTGCCATTTCTTATTTGCAATTTAAATGTGAGCTGTGAAAGCAAGACTCCAAATACTTTAGTTGGAATTAATGGAAAGAAAAAAGTTTATTTCATTATTTAATAAGAGAGTTGGCCAACAATTTCAATTTTCACAACCAAAAGTTACTGATTGAACGGCAGACAACAAGGGAAATTCCTAGAAAATAATGTGTGGTAAAATAAATATGACCCCAAGGGTTGGGCGTTTGGGCGGCACATCAGAAATTCTTTAAAAGCGTAACTGGAGCTCTTAATAAGGCCATGTACTTGTTAAATTTACGCATGCCTAACGCATTCTATTTCCCATTTCATAGAAAGCCATCCACTTAAAACCTAATTATAGAGCAAAAATGCAAAATAATCTTACGGATAGTTTAGTTGGAATTACTTGCAAAGCGGCTGTTGCTTAATGCTATAGCAAAGTTGCCAACAATATTAATTTGCAGAACTACATAAAAGTTGCTGATAAAGCCGGAGACTACAATAAAGATTCCTTGAAAATTACTCACCATGGCAGCCTTATTTGAATACATAGTATATATGAAAGTAAATTGAAAAGTATACAGTTTTTTAAATGAATATTGCTACTTCTGCTTGGCCGCATTATACTGTAATTCATTTAAGGAATAACAAGTGCAGGATAAAAAGATAAATAGTATCGTTTAATGCAGACGCTGCACATTTCTGATTTTAAGGTTGAGTGGTTCAAGGGCGTTTCTGTTGCTTGAAATACGTGAATGTGATGAAAAGTGCAGGCCAGATGCCAGATTCCAGCTGCTAGCTGATTAAGTGCAGCTATTTATAAGTATGGCAGACGGTTAATAGTAGTACATACTTTAAAAGGTCGCATACTAAAGCTTGTTGGCGCACACATTGCAAAAAAAGTACTTATGTACTTAAGCAATGCACCTCAACAAAGTTTAATGAAAAAGTTTATGTTTACATTTTATATTTTTGTAATTACCTTAATTAATAATAACGCACACAGCTGTAAGCATAACTAACGATAACTAACTTGAGGCATACATATGTTACAAAAATAGAATGCCAATAAATACGAGCATGATTATATGACCACATACAAAAATTCTGGGATAACCGTCAACTCTAAATTTAGAATATCGATGAGGAATATCGTCCGAACGAAGACGTAAGAACCACACAACCATCTCGAACATATCAAACTTAATTCCTGTAGACATTCCTGAAGGACTAATTTAAATATTAAATACATACGTATACAAATATATGAACTCTCCATACTGAGAAAATAGCACATTAAACCAGCTAAGATCCATCGCAAAATATTAATAGCCCGCTTAAATATACGTTTAAAATTATTTTAAAAAAATCGCTCTAAAATACCTAATTCTGATTGATTTGCGCTAACGGTGTAGATAACATGTTCGCATATGTATATATAAATATCGGTATTATGTACTTACCACCAGCGGAGTGGACCAAGGCACAAAGCTGGGCTATGATGACGACCAAAGAGGCGAGTGTTATCCACATGACGGCGGTTGCACTGACGTGGTCGCTGGCCTTGGCACTCTCCTGGCCAAAGGTAACTGCTTTGAGAGCCTTCTGGTATGCTTGCTACTTGACACACCCGTTATCTCTCACTCACATACGATTGTCGCAATTGCTTTCAAGCTCCTAGGAAATTTCTTTCTAATATATATATATATTTGTTTTGTGTTGGCTCTAAATTTGTTCTAAATGTATTCCTTGTATATTTAGCTTGATCTTCCACAGCAGCTCGTGGCAGAGGCGAAGGCTGGGGCTGTTTCTGTTGCTGTTGCTGTTGCTGTGGCTGTGGCTGTGGCTGAGGCAGAGGTTGTGTTGTATGGCAGTGGCGGACAGGCGTGACTGGCTGTGGCTGGGCTGACGTCAGTGTGCAGGTCGAGTCGATGTTGCGGCATCATTTCGCGCTGCACAGTGCACTTCCTGCCCCGCAATTCTCTACGACTACTTTGCCGCCTCCCGTTAAACACTTAAGTCTAGCACTTCTTTAATAATCACTTCTCTCTCGTGAATGAGTTTCGAAAAAATATTTAAAAAAATAAATCACTGTTTTAACTCTTGTCACAATCACAATATTTTGGAGAAAAAAATTTGTCGCTCGCTACACCAGAAACTTGTCACAGCGCCCGCCGCTAAAGGGGCATATGCGAATGCCTGGTGCAATAGTCTGTCATGCGAAATTGATCTGCAAAGATATATACAAAGCATATAGCACATTAGTTATTTGATAATTTAGGCATACCAAAAATCATTTTTAATATATATTTATTCTTATCTCTTTGCAACAAGTAATAAAATTTGTTATATTCAGATTGTTAAAATTTCAATATCCTTGCTAACATACACATAGCATATTTATGGTTTACTTAGCCGACGGTGCTTCTATTGCTTCTATTCGAGATATAGGATTTAGTATATCGATGATGCTAGTTTGTGCTTTAATATTGACAAATCGAGAAAACTGTGCATACAAAAACTCTGGTTTTCACCAATATTAATGCTAAGCTATAGTTATAAAAAAATTAAATAAAATGTTCAGGACTTAAAAAAAGAGTATTCAAGTCCCTGTATAAATCAAAACGTATGGCCGTGGTACTTGAATTGAACTTTTTTTATATTTGGGGTTAGTATCCAAAAAGTTAAGTTAAGTAAAGTTAAGTTGTGGCTCTAGCTCTTAAAGTTTCTGAACTATGCTTTAAAACACTGGCCAAAAACCCGATAATTGACGATACTAAGAAAACGCGGAGGGTTATTGACAATTTGAAATGAACACGAACTTAAAAAACTGAACTGACTGTTACATACATTTGCACAAAATATTACAACTTTTCTACCCATTTTTAATTTTTTAGCGACCATTTTAGTAGCTGCTTGGCTCTAACTTATCTCTAATTTAATAAATATATGTAAATATCAACACATTCCCGTTTGATTGTTCTCCATTAAATACACCAAAAAAAAATGGATTGCATTGAGAATACTCACAATTTGCGTATTAAGCAGTAAAGATTATATCCAACTAAACGATAATTATATATTGCCTAGAGTTATTTATCCGTTTTTTATGTATATACTACGTGCATAAACATTCCCGTTAACTATTTTATTGTTCCGGTAAAACGCGCTGGCCAATCACTGCACCACGACTAAGCAATCGGCGCCGCCCGAACCAACTGCTGATGCTCGCCGATGAAGCTCGATTCGTTGCGAGAGCAGCTTCCGCACAGTGGGCATAATGCAATTTTCGTATGCGATAAAATCTTAATCTTCATATTTGTTGCCCACGCTAACATGTTTATATTTCAAATAAATGCCACTTAGCAAAACTTGTTTTATTACATTATTTTTATCAAAGATTCTAATCTTTTAAAAATAAAAAGAGGAAGAAAAGTGAATACTGGAACAGTGCAAAATATATTCAAAGACGTTGCCTACGATTTTTTAAAGTTTAAAAATAAACTCAATAGATAACGAAGAAATTAGAAATTAAATAATTTTGCGGAAACTTTCTCATGATTTCCCCCATTGTTGGTCGCCTAATTAGCCAAGGGCAGCCATAAAGGGGTCATAGTTAAATCACAGCAACAAATGCAATCACAAGCTTAAATAATTAATTGCGACGACCCTCATGCGAAACGGCTAGCCAGTCAAGGGTGCACAAAGTGGATACATCAACAAATCGCGATGCGAATGTCCCTGAATAACGTCACCTGTGCGGATGCTGCTCGTTTATAATTGGATTTTTCAATAAGTCAATTAATATGTCAATTTTCGATATTCCCAATTCATTTCTTTGTTGGGCGGGAGCTTTTAATCAGCTTGTGACGTACCATATAACTAGTATAAGCCGCAATAGTAGTACAATAAAAATATTATTATTTAACTAGCTAGTTTGTAAAACTGAGCTGTCAATTGTTCTGCGAAATGTATAGAAATATGATTTAAAAACGAATACTAGATAACAGTAATTGCTTAGACTGCAAACTCCCATAGCTCTGTCGAAATTAAACCAATTTCTAGGTGAAATGCAAGTTTTTTGCGGAATTTATGCTAGAAAGCAATATAATATATTAATAAATACGTGGAAAGATATAAGCTGATGGAAAGAACTTTTGAATAATTCGATAGTTTAACCTTGTTCAGAGTATTTTTACTGTGGTAAAAATAACAGAGCGTTTTATAGCGAAGGTATGTGGCAAACAGCAAAACAGCTACAACTAAATAAAATTATAAAAACCGCGATGTTAACATACTTAAAATAATTTAAAGCATTTTTGTATTTGCCTACGAAAAATACAATAACACTATTTTTGGGTAAACATCTATGAATACGGGTGAACAAAGTTTCGAGCCCATTTGAATCGGAATACCACGGCGAAAGAATGCTAAAGGTACTGGGTTTTCGCAGTGGTCCACAACAATTGAAAAATTGCTGTATGAGGCAAGAGTTCGGTTTGAAAGTTTTATTGCGGCTTGGCTGTGGCCAGCACTGGCCACACAGATTATCCGCATAGGCACCGCGTACCCACCCTGTTAATGACAGCCGCAGCAGAAATGGGGATAATAGAGGGGGCAGTGGGGTGCGCCAACGTGCCACAGTTTCAATCATGCGGCTGCATAATCACACAGCATTTGTTGCCAACGGCATTGTGCTGCAGCGGTCATTGTTGTTTTTGTTGTTTTTCTTGTTTTTTTTTTGTTGTTGTTGTTGTATGCTCAACTAGGGGTGATCTATCTTCTGCTTTGCATAGGCCCATCGCTCAATAAGCCGCAAAAAATTCAAACTCGAGGGCTCGTGGGGCCAGCGGTATACGCAAAGAACACGCCCCTCGTTCGGGTATGTGTGTGTGTGTATTTGTCTCCGTGCCAACAGCGGATTGGAAAACTTTTCTGGTTTTCACATGGCTCCAAGCAAATATTTTTGGGTATATGTGTATGCCTGATGTAACATTTTTACATAAACCGCAATGTGGTTTTGCCTATTAGCTAAAAATAGCCCTCAACATTGGCCCAACTGTGCTTTCAATTTCACATTTGCCCATTTGAACGGAAATTTGGTATTTAATTGAAAAAGGAAAAATACAAAACATTTGCTTTCTATTGAACGAAAATGTTGTTGGAAACAATGAAGTTCTCGCCGTCTTCAAAGGACGTAATCCGTGCTTTTAAAGTGCCCCATTTCAGGCTGCCCGTGGAGTACAACAAACCCAAATTTGTTAAGCACAAGAAGAAAAGAAATCTAAACAAAACACACAGCCTGGACTCAAGAATCGTCTGGGCAGTTCACTATACGGAGCGCAAAACAAATCTCTCTCTGGCATGCAGACATTGCCCTGTGGAATCCGACGCCCCTGCCCTGGGGCCAACGGCTGCTGGCGGCGGGGGCCGGGTGGGAGTGGGGTGGTCCGGACATTCGCCAGGCGCCGCTGACTGCCGCTTGCCGTTTTGCCGATTGCTGTGAGACAAAATGCAGACCCATACACACACACTAACATACACACGGCCAGAGCCAGGTCCAGAGCCACAAACTGGTAGTCACGAACTCAGCAGGCAGCTGACAACCCAGACACAGAGTGAGTGCCAGCACTCGCTCTCTCGCTTTCTCTCTCTCTCTAACAGTCTATCTCTCTCTCTTTCTCTGGCCGTACCTCTCTCTGTCTCGCACTCTCTTTCTCTTTCTCAGTTGAGTTGTTGCTCACGCTGTGCAGTTCGCTCTCGCTCAAACAGCATCCCACTGCGAAGCTGTAGCCAAAATGTGCGCCCCATCAAATAGCCGAGCAGCCACCATCGACGCATGCCCAAGCCGCGGTGGCCGAAAACGCGCCCAAACTTGGGGCCTTGGCGTAGCTGGGAACTGGCCAGGCGAAGGAAAAATGAAAACCATTACGTCGCCTCTGCCAAGATAATGGTGATGAGGCAGGAATGCTGCATTCAATATCCAATTAACTAAAATGTTCACCATCTTACCGCACCGCCCAAAAGGCGGCCCCAAATCCCCTAATCTAATCTACAGCGGACAGACAAATGGCCCGACGGGCGAGAAACAATTTTCGTATAGCGATTGTCAGTCATGCGCAGCTGACGCCGCCTCCGACCCCGCCCCCAATATCGAAGACTCGCGATGGGAAAACCTTTTGGATATCTCACGTAGTACAATTTGCAACATATGTACACACATATATTTGAGTAATAATATAATATATAATGTAAACATATTAACATTTAAAAAGATATATATATACATATACATTTATGTATACTATATAAGTATATAAACATATTCAGATATGTATATCATACATTCGGATATAGTAAAGATCCCTATACATATCGTACCCAGACATATCCATACTGAGGATATTGTAATGATCCCAAAAGTCTCCAACACCACATTATATATCAAATATTTCTACAGTCGTATTTTTAACTATGCTTACCACTTGCAATAAGACAAATATTTGAACGCTCTTTGAGATCAAAAAAGGATCAAAAATAAAATCCTTTAAAGACCTTAGTAAGATCAAAAGGTTGATTAAGTTTAAATATGTTGTAAAATTCGAACACAAAACTCTAAAATCTCGTTTACATTTATCAACTATTTATTACAATACAAACACAGAAAAAACGATAACGATATAATCATATAAACAGTTAAACAGTTAAGCAGAATTGCAATTTTCGTTGTAAAACAGAACAGAAGCATTTATCTTTAACCGTTAATACACTGAAGTGGTTAGAGATAATTGAGATGCTGAATGATGCAAGTGGCAATTTCGCAAAGCTGCCACGCTGATTGCAATACTGTAAGTGGTAATTTAGCAAAGACGCCAAGCGATTAAAATTGCAGCAGAAACTTGGATGACATTTAATCAAAAGGCGATGATATTTTGACCGCTCTACCACAATGCACACATGATTGAGTTGATTAACTGAACAATTTCGATGCGATGCACTGTTGTAACTTTAACAGGAAATGCATAAGGAAAATAGCTATACTATAGTGTGGTATGGTTTAACAAATGTGTATGTATGTATGCATGTGGATACACTATACGAATGCATTTGTATCCGAGCGGGTGGCGCCTGTAAGCATGCAACGCTTTTTCGCCCATTTGTTTGTTGACCCGGACAACCGAAAGCACAGCATGTGTGTGTATACACACACATTCTTGTGTGTAACGCTATGCAAGTCTTCATTGTGTGTGTCTGTAAGTGCGTGTGTAAGCATTTGTGTGTGCCGAACCAATAGCTAATGCTCATTGCCATAGATAGCAAGCAGTATAATTAGGGATGTGTGCTGGAATTTCGGACTTTACCTTTGCTGTTGCCACAATTGATGCCGCTGGAATGTTGCTTGTTGTTTTATTTGAGAGATATTTTCAATGGGATTTCTTATGTGATTAAATTGCATGCAGCAAATAATTTTTTATTTTTATTTATTTTTTGTTTTGTTTTTTGTTTTTTAGCGCTGTCGTTTTTTCTTTTTTGGCATTTGACTATTCGCTATTAGATTTGAGTTTAGAGCACACTTAACTAGATGAACACTTTTCGTTTGTCGTTTGAGAGCAAACAGTAAAAAAAAATTGGCAAAAAATCTTTATAAAATATTTGTATTTTTTTTTTGTTTTTTTTTTTTGTATTTTATCGTATTAAAGGTGCAGCTTTTTACCCGATTGCTTCGTTAGTGGGTTGGTTGGTTGGTTGCTTGATTGAATGCGCCTGCTCGCCGAATCGCAATTATGTGTAATCGCAGTTTTTTATCTTTGTCTGCTTGTCATTTCTTTTTCATTTTTTGTTTGGTTTATTTTTTATTTGAATTTGTTGTTTTTATATGAAGTTAACATTGTCCAAGGACCAACTGCATTTATGTGTGTTTGCGTTTAATTGAATTTGTGTCCCTTTTCCTGTCGCCTACTTCTTGTCTTGCTCAGTGCGTGCGTCGTGTATACGTGGATGTGTGTGTGTGTGTGTGTGTGTGTGTGTGTTATTTTTTCTTTTTCTTTCTTTTTTGTATATTTCTTTTGCTGACTCAGACTCCGGCTGTGACTCTGGATGCGGCCGTTGACTGTTGTTGTGCTCTGGCACTGTTATGTTATGGTTGACTGTTGGCGGTGCTGTTGCTGTCGTCACCGTTGCTGATTTCCCGTTGCCACTTTCCGCGATTGCAAACAACGTTCTAAAGCGCTCGCATACGTCTGCAGTCTGCAGGACATTCGCACGCGACATAGTCACGGCGTACGGCCCAAATCCCGAGTCCCAGCAACATCGGTCTCGGCGTCGTCATCGTCGCCAACAACGACGCAGTCGCAGATGAAGATGGCCACAATTCACGCTCTGCAGCAATGGGGCAATGGAGCAATGGACCATGCTGGAGCCGGTTTCATTTTGCGAGTCTCCGGCGGGCTGGGGCAGCAGCGTCTCTCAATCTGCACGCTCACTAGCTCGCTCACTCGTTTTCTCGCTCACTCGTTTTCTCTGTCTCTCGCTCTCGCTCTCGCTCTCTCTCTCTCTCGCTCTCTCTCTCTCTCTCTCTCTCTCTCTCTCTCTCTCTCTCTCTCTGTCTGTCTGTCTCTCTTTCGTTTGATTCAGCCAGAGGCCCCGTATGTGTAAGTACCTTTAGGTGGTCTCTTATTAAGCGAGGCGTCTCTCTCTCTTGCGCTCTATCTCAGTCTCTCGGAATGTTACGTGCTGCGATGTAGGCCAAAATGTTTGGTGTTGGGACGGGAGCATCAACGCCCCTGTTTTACACGATGGTATGGACTTATCTAGGAAAAATGGGATATTTTGTAGATACGAAAGAACGCACACACACACATACCTACACACACGCACACACGCACACACAATAATAAACAGCGACACACACAGATAGGGCCCACATATATGCCGACACCAAAGTTTCGCCGTCATCCAAATTACATACAACTACAGACACAAAGACTGGCTCAAGCATTGGCAACACAATTTTGGACCACTCTGCGTGCCCCGAAATATATTCAGGCACACTCAAGACCGAAATACAAAAAACCAAAAAAAAAAAAAAATACAAAAAATATACAAAAAAATAAGAGCAAATATTAAGTTGTTTTTAGAGTTAATTCGAAAAGTTGTTGAAAACTTTTAATTGGTTAGGTGTCGGTTGCCGCAGTTGCTGTTGCTTATTTTACTTATTGTCTCGAGTACCGGTTGCAGCAACTTCGTCAATTTAGTGTTAAGCATCACTTAACACTGAGCTGCAGTTAAACAGAAATGCTCTTGTCTAAGCGCAAAGATGCATAGTTTCCAGGAAATCCTAGATTTCACACCGGAGGCGTTTCAACTTAACAAGCTTACACTTCACCTTTCACAATTACAAATTTGCCTGGGTTAAATGAAATTATTACCGAGCATTTTCGACACTAATTTCAATGGCCTTTCAAAGAAGTACTCGCCCAGGTGTGAATTGTAGAATTTCCGCGAAATCCTTGTAAATATACGAGCAAACCATATTCTGAAGTGCTCCGTTTCCAGGTAATCGTTAAGCTTAATTGAAAGCACATATACGCATGTGCATTAAATAACAACGAAATTAGAATTATATTTAATAACATTTATAGTTTTACCTATAACGAACTTCAAATCTTAACTGTACCCAATTTGCTGGCGGGATTTCTTTTTTTTCGCTCTCTCTCTTTGTTAGTTGATGCTTAAGCTGTTTAGGAATTCAAAGGGCACAAAATCAGAACCAGAACGTAGGCTTTACACTGCCCATTGGGGATGTTCTTTGGTTTGTTTGTTATGCCACAAACAAAAAAAAAAATAGAAAGGAAATAGAAAAAAAGAAACCCCTGACCTCGGCAATTGAAATAAATATTATCTGGGGAAACTTATTTCGCGTGCTTAACGCTACTTTGCGGGGATATACATACATGCATATTTAAGTACTATATCTGTACGGGCACGCATACATATGAACGCTGGCATATGCAGAGACATGTGCATAACGTCGTTAAAGTAAATTCCGGAATTCCGGCAGGCAAATACGAGTAATCACAAATTGAAAATTTACATGAATTGAAGGCTGTCAAATTCAATAGTGTGCGATTTCCAAATCTAATCATGACCCGAACCCACCAACTGCGCTCGCTTTCCTTCGACACCACCGTCACCACTCTGCCCCCCCCCCCCCCTCTTGACACACCCTTAAAGCCTGACTCCCCTTGGGGTGTAGTAGTGCGCGCAGAAAAGTATGCTACACATTTTGACTGAATGTTTGCTGTTTAGGAGTCGACCAATTTTCCAGTTGAACCTCTGAGGCATACATAATTAATACCCATTGTAAATGGACAGGGACTGAAATGGGTGGACAATCAAATGAGAAATCAAAAAGCGCACACGGTCCTACACACACACACACACACAAACACACACACGGGCGCGCTCACAACCTGTGAACTTCGCCCTATGCCGCCCACTAAGTGTCACTATTGCCCGTTCATTGCCTTTTGTTATTCGCACACTGAGACACGCACACGCCACACCTGTGTGTGTACACAGCGTATAGACCATGTATATAGTTGTACATATATACTAGTTGGTTGTATGTGTGAGTGTACACATGTATGTGTTGTCTTTGTGCTTCATTTACAACTTTACACAACATTGTAAACATAATAACGAGGCGCCTGACGTCGCTGCCGCTGCCGCTGTTGTTGCTGCTGTTGCTGCCGTTGTTGTTACATGCTGTTTATGTGGAGGCCAGGGGTCAGGCGGGTCGGCAGCGCTGTCTGGCAGCACCGCACATCAGCTGCAAAGAGCACGACGGCCACAGCGGAGCTCACTATTCTCAGCAAGTGGCTGTGGAGTGCCTGCCAAGAAGACCAACGCCAACTATTGACATAGTGACACAATCAGACCACACAAACAGCGCTCACACGCACGCACACACACACACACACGCACACACACACATGCGGCACTTCGGTGGCTGCTGTGGTTGCTTGAAAAGAGCGCGAGCACTAAGTAAACACACACACCTTATTACTCGCTGAATAACTAGGCCAGCAGCAGCTGGAGCAGCTGCAGCCAGCATCCATCAGTGGCTTATGGATTGGATGGATGCACAGCGCCTTCGTCGACTTGGCCTCGGCCTCGACGCGCTGCGCGCGAGCATTTGCGCAGAATAAGCGGCGCTCGTTGAGCGGCCGAGGCGCTCCTCATCCGGTTTTATGGCCATCTATCACGTTCGAGAAGAGAGCATTCTCCATTCTCTTGCTCTTTCTGCATATATCGCTGTGGCTGTTCACACGCGTATGTGTTGAGGATATTTTCATAAATTGTATATTGTTTTTATTGTTCTCGTTTGCTACAAGTTGGGAAATTTTTCGAAGCGCACGTTGGACTTTTTACGCCTCTCTACCTCCCGTTTTGCTTCCCTCTCTCTCACTGTCCCTCTCTCTCTATCTCTCTCTCTCTCTCCCTCTCCTCTCTCTCTCTCTCTCTCTCTTCTTTGACGCTTTGTGAGTGAGCATTGACATTTGCTATTTGTACGGCATGGGTATGAGCATTGGGGTATTTGGGTTTGAAGATTGCGTATGGTTGGCAGGGGGAAAGGCGGGGGCTCTTGGTTGGAGGATTGTTGTGCTATGTGAGAGTATGAGGGCTGGCGGTGTGACTGAGTGCCTGACTGCGCGCACTGGTGCCCAGCCTGGTTGTTGCTGGCAACTGCTGGCATACCATGCCACATGCTTGAGATATTTTTAGTGTTTTGTCACACAAGCAGACATCTGTTTCTGAAATACCCACATACATACAAAGTCGCGCACAAATATAATTAAGATGTGGAGCCAACAGCGAAGAGTCCCACACGGACACAGACACACACACACCCCACACACACACACACACATACACATATGTAGGCATGTAAATAAGTAACAAGTACATATTTATGTCCGTGCACGGACTTGAAGAATTTAGACCCAGCCATTTTTGGGTGTTGTAAAATGGCCTCCAAAGAAATGTACAAAATGTATCAATCTAAGCAAGTTAAAAAAAGAAAAGAAAAGAAAAAACGAAAATAAATAAAAAAAAGAAAACGAAAACAACAACAAAAATGTATCCTAATATTCAAGGACACGTAGCTCTTAGCCCTTGGTTTCGTAGCACAAATGCCTACTCACACACACGCACACACACACACACACTTTGGCACAACTCAACCGAGTACTCGTAGAGCTCGTAGAGGGTCCAAAAGATGCGCTGGCGTTGCCATCTTCAAGTTGATGCTGCTGCTGTTTGTTGTTTTTTTTTTTTGCTTTTTACTTGTTTCTTTTTTTATGGCCATGACATGACACATGTCTTGACAAAACGCATAAGGGTATTCCCAAGTACACATAAATGTGTCCATGTTTATGAAACTGCATATGGTAAAGTACCTATAAGTTATATATTATAAGTTATAAGCTATTATTGAGTTATGTTTATCGAAATTTTGAATTTGCTTTCAAAATAATAGCGAAATTTGTTACCTTGGCAAATTCAAATTAAAGTTATATACGTTCACGACCATCTATGCATTTATGCAACCGAACGTTGTCCAGTTGTGTTGAGGGACACAGATTTAATTACATTATATCGCAATATGCTGACCTCACCAGCACTCAACTTTGGCAAGCAACTTAATAGAAAAGCCAATCGATATGCACAAGTTTTCAAATCCGGAAACCCCTCCCCACCCACACTGCATGAAATAGCCAAAAGGTCCAGCCAAGTGGTCCCCCTGCTGTGGGGGCTTCCATCAACATGACGGAACTGCCTTTGTTTTAATGCAAACATTTTAATTACAAAGTGTTTTTTTTGCTTTTAGTTCTTTGCTAAGTACAATATAATAAGTTGAGCTAATTTAAAAAATATATGTATGTATAAAGCATTATAATTTAAAAGTTAAACAGGTTAAACAGGATAAAAAATAAAGTTGTTCCTTTTGTTCGAAATTAAACTTTTTTCTATACGAAAACAAAGCAAACTGTGGGTTTTTTCGTCTCGTCGATAAAAACGAGATATACAAATTGTATATAAAAGATGAGTGATTTAATAAAAATTTATATTTATACCTAAAACCATGGCAAAGTGTCAAATCTTCTGTCTGTTGGTATCGAAAAGCTTTAAAAAACAATGGAAGCAAAAGCTAACCCTGATTACAGCGATAATATTGCCAGTGCTATTTTCATTTTTCATCATTTTTCTGAGTTTTACGCCAGGTGCTTCGAATAACGAAATAGCCACAGTTGAATCCATTGACTATGACTTCTGGTGGCAGACACTAATCGAGAAGATAAACGATCGCCGCGACCAGATGGTCAAGGAGGAGAAAACGTAAGCTCTATTTAGTACATATAGTATATAGCTTGAAGACGTTAATTAATTGAGCTAATTGGGTATATATAGTTTTCAGAGCAATGTCTTTATACCTCAGATAATTGTGGGCTATGCCCCAAACACGACAGATGGTATAGGTAAGCTGTTTAAAGGCGCCATGAATCAAATGAGTCTGACAGCGGAGCAAATTTTGAGTTTTATCGACTGCGAAGAATTGCGTATGCGTGCCCATATGGATAATTATATTGCCAGCGTGTGTTTTCATAATGTCGATGAGACGCACTTTGGTCTGCCCCACAAGCTCCACTATTCGATATTAATGCCGTCCGAGCTGAGGTACTACGAGGACTCGTGGATTGGCGACAACTGGAAAGTGAATTATATGTTCGATACTTATCCCAATTGGTACATTGGGATTAGCACCACAACTACTGTGTCCAGCTATGTGCGAGAGGGCTTCATATCGCTTCAGTACTACATTGGCATTGAGTATCTGCAGATGGCATCCGGTAACGCTAAGATACCAGACGTGCTACTGCGTACCTCTAGTCTAACTCATAGCTATCATGACTTAATAACCGAGGGCATAAATACATCTGTATTAGTGGTGCTACTTGCATTCATGTTTCCTATTGCTGTTCTAACAAAGGTTTGTAGTATTACATTATATATATATATTTTATATATTATATAAAAATTAGGGAAATTGGAAAATTTGCGTTGGTTTACGGTTCGCTCCTAGCTTCGGTTCGGGCACCTGCTTTTAGTTTTTTCTAATTGAAACGAACACTACTATAATTATTATTATTATTTTTCTGTTATTCTTTTGTTCAAATAATACTTTCCAGCGAATTAAATTGGGCTATACATAGTCCGTTGTACTAAAATTAATCCGAACCATTTCTTTAAAGAAGCGGTTCGGTTCGGCTCAACTTAATTAATGTGCAACTGGTTGGATTGAAGGTTCGCATAATGATTTGAAAAATATTAGAATTTTATATTAAATAACTTAAATACCACACGTACCAAACACAGTAAAAATTTCAAAAAATTTCAAAATATTCATTTCAGTTTCCACGTAACATACATCCTTCATATTAGCTACGATCTTCAAATGTATATTATTTTGTTCCAGGAATTAGTTGAGGAGCGCGAAATCTCGCAACATTATTCGCTTAATAAAAACCCGACCGGAACACTTTCGCAGTTGGCTGCCTGGTTTTTCAATGGCTTTTGCCTGCTGCTGCTAACCAGTTTGATATTTACACTGGTGCTTAAGGTATTGGGCTTATTACACCATGCATTTTGACCACTTATCATAATGGATAATGATTTGCAGATTGAATGGAGCGCCAATGCGACGGCTTTCAGAAAGTGCCCATGGTATATTATTATGTTCTTCTTTACCTCCTTTGCGATTTCCGCCGTTGGGTTCTCCCTGCTCATTGCCGCCATTGTGCACACCACCAAAATGGTGATGATAATAATACCAATCTTCTGGATTGTCGTATCGGTGCCACTGCTGATGGGTCAAACATTGGAGTCCTCATGTTCGGACGCTGTGCTATTTGTGGCCTCAATATTCTTTTGCAATGTGACAATGTGCCGGGGACTGAAGAAGATCTTGTGCTACGAGAGCCATGTTAATGATTTGAGCGCCAAGCAGTATCTCATCTCCACGCTAATCACCGCAGATCCGACGCTTTTAATGTTTATCGGCATCTTTTATGTCCAGGCCGTTATGTATATTATAGTGGCAATAGCTTTGGATGGTCACATCTGTCCCTATCTGAATAGCTGGATCAGGTGCCTGCCATGTCGTCGCCTGGTGAAATGGATTAAACGGTGGTCGAAGCGGCGACAGCGCAGGAAACAAAAGCTCAGGGAACACGAGCAGGAGCTGAAGGAGAGCCTGTCGCGACGCCTTTCCGAATTTACCGAAGAAAGCGAAAAACTAACAAAAACAGTGGAGCTTCAAAGTAAAGATAGAACTAGTCATTTATTCGGTAGGCCAAAGCAACAGGCAGATAATTCGAAATATTATGAACAACACAGCAGCGATACAATCAGCTCCACAAGCGAATCGGAGGACGTTGAGACCCCAGACACACATCAAACACAGCTCGACAAGCATCTGCTAGTTTGGTTGAGTAATCACGAACTGCACAAGAGGACGCACCTTGAAAGGAATGAAAAAAAATTCACTCAAATACTATATGCAATCGGCGGCCAAAGTTGATATGCCAGATAATAGCAGCAGCGAGAGCGACACTGATACTACGGATGAGGAGAATCGAGGTCCGGTTGTCATCGAGTTTAACAAGGTTTGGAAGAAATATTCGAAAACCTTTGTCGTGCGCAATTTCTCGCTCAAAGTGCACAAAAATGAATTGTTAGTGCTGCTTGGCCACAATGCAGCCGGCAAGACGACCATATTAAATATGGCGTGTGGTCGGGTGGTGCCGAGCTATGGTCACGTCTTTATTGATGGATACGATGTGAGCAAGCGACCGTTGCGTGCCCTGGCAAATGTTGGCATTTGCCTGCAAAGCGTGAGGATCTTCAACGAATTCACCGTCACCGAACACATCATCTACTTTTGTCGTTTGCGCGGCTTTTCGCTTAGCCAGGCCCAACAGGAGGTCAACTCGTATATGCACCTGCTACGCATCGAGAACCTGGCCCAGATGCCTGTCGCAACGCTGTCAAATGGACACAAGAGACTGCTGCAGGTGCTGTCCGCCTTTGCCGGGCGCACGCAAATCCTGCTCCTCGACAGGCCGATGGAGGGCGTGAGCGCTGATAAGCGACGCCTCTTCTATGACTTTGTGCTGCGCGAAAGGTGGAAGCGCACGATATTGATAACAACAAACTATCCGAATGTGGCCAGCAACGTGGGCGACCGCATTGCCATTTTGATCAATGGGCAACTGTTTGCCTGCAACAGGGAGAGGCGTCTGCTCCGAAATAACACGAATGTATATCGTTTGGTAAGAGCTTTGACTTCGTTCGCTGTGGCTTTTAGAGCATTTTTTACTCTGATCGCCAAGTAAAAACCATTAAGAACATTGCAGTCGGGTGTACCCGACTGCACAATACTCGTTCACAGTATAATAACGGTTTAAAACAGTCGAAAATGGTCTTAGTATTTATTATTTTTTTAAAAATATAGATTTGCCGGCTCGATCTTTAGAAGAGCTCATCAGACTCAACTGTCCCTATCTTTTAAATTTTGAAATATTTTTTATTTTATATTTAGTTATTTATTTATTGTATATTTTTATATATTTTTTCTTGATCTTTGGAGGGGGTCATCAATAATCTGTCTGCCAAATGTGATGTATCTAGCTTTAAAGCTGAGAATTATATAGATTTTATCGATTTGCCACGCCCCCAATAATATTGTCTCACTTTTTCCAACGCGTAACAGAACGAGTGTAAAAAGAGTTAAACGAAAATGCCTGACTTTGAGATACTCTGTACTCTGATTCAGACTACCATTACATACGCGAAATGAATTCATTCACACAATTTAACAACTTTTGTGCTTATTGTCCGATACGAAAACTGAATATACATTTGCAACTGCAATACACTTTATGAAAGGGCTTTATTTTATCTAACTTAAGAATTTTAAATTCGAATATATTCATTTAGGTACAAAGAAATTTGACCCCACCCACAACTTATAGTATTTACAGCGTTCGATAATAGATTTCTAATTGTGAAGTTTTTTACTCGTTACATATCTATTTTTTTTCCCCCTAACAGATCTGTTTTCTGGGCGCCCAGTGCAATTTTAAAAAGCTGTTCAACTTTTTCGCTTATCATATACCCAGCATGGAGCTTGAATCGAAAATGGGCGACACAGCCGTATTTTTAATTGATCATTCGGACTTGGCGCTATTATATAAATTTGTGCATTTGCTGTCGCTAAATGAGAAGGATCTGCATCTGGATAGCTTTAAATTAGGGTCGACTGGTCTCGAGCAGATTCTGCTGAGCTCCTTGTTGCACAATCAAACCAAAAAACGCAACATGTGACAAACATATTGCCGACTCTGGCCAACCGGATACGGAGCATCGAGGAGACGAAGAGTTCGACAAAGAAGGGACAATTACTGGCTCACTTCGTCGGACTGCTGAACCATATCGAAGTTGTGCTCCGCAAGCGCTTCCTCATCGATCTACGTTGCTTCGCAGTGCCAATAGCGCAGATAATATTGCCCAGTGTATTGTGCATCTGGTGTATTCTCCAGCCGCATCTGCATCAGGAACGCAGGTCGCTCCCATCGATCCCAATGACCATCAATTGTTTTGAAAACACGATCACTTTGCTGGCGCAAAGGGGATTATTGGAACCGGTGCAGGCCTCAAGCAAACACTATCTGGAACATGCGACACTCGATCAGCAGATTATTGAGGTTGATCAAGACATTGAGATAGCCGATTTTATGCATCGGTATATGGCAGAAAATCGAATGATTACCGATCTCAGTTTCGTTGTAGCAGCCATATTCAGCGATCAGACAGTCGAGGCGCTATATAACAACAACCTAATGCATTCGGCGCCAGTTAGCCTGAGCCTGGTAATGAACTCATTGGCAGTGTGAGTACTCCTTTACTCCCGACATGCAACTATTAGCTTTCCACTACATTTTTTAATCCGGTTTCCTTCCATTTTTCGCCTTTGGCATTCTTAATTTTTCTGTGAAGCGCTTTAAAATCAAGTTCGAAACCCAACTTTACTCACTTACAACCATTTACAACTGTTTAAATTTAATATTTGCACTTCATCATTTTTCTACATGTTTTATATTGCTCAGTGAATAATTCTAATTTTTTTTGATATATACAAGTTGCCAGATAATAATAATAATTCAACATTTTGAAAGTATTTAAATTTTTATTTTTTTTAATTACTGTCAAAGTAATTTATTATTTTTTTTTAAAATAAACTAAAATATAAAATATATTCCATAAAAAATTGTTCCTTTATATTAACCTTATACAAAAAAAGTTACGACTAACTTTTATGTTCAGTTAATTCATAACTTTTAAAAACAAAGTTTTAAATTAAGCATGAATAATTATAGTTAAAACACACTTTTATTACAAAAGTTATAAACACAAGCTTATTGCGTTTTGAAAAAGCTCAGGCCAAAATACAAACACTACAAAACTATTTTCATCGTGAATTTTCTATACAAATTTCCATGGCATTAAAGTTATTTTAAATAACATAAAAGTTGAGCGCTTGGACAAAATTGAGTTTAAACAATTACATTCAATCATGACAAACAGCTGTATATACATATATATACAATTTATTTGTGCAATTGCTTATGTCATTTAACCACATATTTTTAGCGGCTTTGTGAACCCCGATGCCGGCATAAATGTTCAGCTAGAGCTTTTGCCCTTCTCTACACTGCACTCTGCCTACATGGGCAGTGACGTGCGCTGCCTGGACTGGGTCATTTGCATTGGGTTGACTTTCTACTTCTGTTGTATTTGGGCGCTGCCGCTGCTGGACTTTGGCCTCGGCCAGGACACGGCCTACAATCGGATTGAGCTAATCGGTGGCATGCGTTTTGCCACCCTAAGCGTTGCCAATTTCATTTATGGTGTCCTCGTGATATTCATCAGTATGATACCCATGAATGCCGTCATTCTTTTCTATCACAATTCACTGCCCATGGACATGAATGCCAATTGTGAGTGTGTTGCTAACGATTTTAAATCGCACTCCTAATACACCCACAACTTACACTGTAGTCGCATTGGTCTATGTCATACTGGTTGCGGGCATTTGCGTAATGTCCTTCAATATTCTACTCTCGTTTTGGCTAACACAGCTGCGCATTGGCTATATTATAATTGTATTAATTTACTCAGTGGGCATTTTATTATTTCTATCGAATGAGGAATGGCAGGAAACGCAATTTCCTGATCACTTATGGGAGCTAAACTTTTTACCATATTTTGCGCTAGTTAAAAATCTGATGCACATCAATACAATTTCCGAACTACTTGACGCATGCGGCGATATGCAGACCTATGAGACCAGTGTCCATCTGGAGCAGTGCCAGAAAACGCCAAATTGTTGTCGTAAGTACCAAAATAAACCTCTCCTATGAAACTATATAAGACTTGCAACGGAATGGTTTTTACTCTGCGCTTAGGTACTTGATGTTACAAAGTGCATCAAATCAATATATAAATTTACAAAAATTATCATCCGTTTTATAGAAGATATTTACCACATCATTCAGAGAAAATTAAGCCAAATTAAACATATTTCACTTGAGAGCGGAATTCCCTTTTCAAAAACGTTTTTATAATCGCTAATATTGAAACTCACCTTAAAAAATTTGTTTTCTTTTCCATTAGGTGCATTTTACGCTTTTTATAAGTACAAAAAATATTGTATTTTTATATATTATTGGGTCAAAAGTGTTGTCAAAAATTATACCAAACTGGACAAAAATGTTGACAAGTCCAGATCTCGGATCTATAGCTCCCATATTTCAAACTCCCACAACTGTGTCAAAACTTTAACGATTTTCACGTTTGATGACAATTGTTCCTGCTTTTTTCTCTAGATTGAGTTTACATTGATGTGTACAAATAATGGTGGCACACATGTTTTAGTTGTAAATACACCCTGATCAAGTATTGCTCTGTCGGTTACACCCGACTGTAACGTGTTTTCTTGCTTATTTAAGACAAAAACAAAAACTGTTTATATCACGTCGATTGCAGCCTGAAATTAACTTAAAATTTATACAAACAATTTTACTCAAAATATAACAGTTTTTTGGGTGAAAAAAATATATTAAAAAAGGATTCGAAACCATGTCACTCACTATTTTAATTATATTTAATATTGATTTAACTCCTTGCTAAGCCTTAATATGCTGACTCTCTCAATATTTATTCACAATTGACTGCGTGGCATGTCAGATTATGACATTCCGATTACACAAGTTGAGTTCAATGAAGTGCAAAATAACCAAATGTAATAATAATACACATAATTATGCATATTTAGGCCGTGTGTAGGTATGTGAGAGAAGTAAAGGAGTGCATCAGAAAATATAAATGCAAACGGAATTGACAGTTGATGCTACACTCTATCGCCTTTCTTTAATTTTAACACCAATTTTGGTTAATATTCAAATTAGTTTTGGTTTAATGTGAATTCCAATTGCCTTAAATTCGTTGCCAACTTCGGTTTTAAAATGCAAAAGACCAGTGAATTTTTTACTCAAAGGAATTTAAATCCAGTTTTGGCTCAAAGTTAATTCTGTTTCGAATTATTATATATAAATGATTTTAAATACAACTATAATTATTATCAGATAAAGTATTGGGATTTTTATTAACAGATTAAAATAGACAACAATTTAAATTTAATCTGCATTTAAAATATATGCGTTATTAAAAATAATAATATTTGTAATGTTTTGAGAAGTTATTTTATTTTTGAAAAGGATTTTTCCAAATTGAGAATTGCAAATTTATATTTTTATTTAACTATTATAAAAAGCATTTCAAAAACAGATTCAGGTCCAAACATCATGGCGAAATTAACAAATTTTTGTTGTTATTACACTGTGAACGCAAATTGCCCTGTGGCCTACACCCGACTGCAATATTTTTAATTGTTATTTTTTTTATTAAATTTATTATTTTTTGCCCAACATATTAAATGACTTATAACATTTCTTAAAATTAAATATAGAATGCTCGAAAAAATAAGTTTTTCTTAACATTAAAATTTCTATTTCTATTTATTGTTGTGCTTTAGAGGAACCAAAAATAGAACAAATACTCTATGATCTAACATGGGTCTCATATCTCACTGTGCTGCTGATCTGGGTATTTATCTACATACGCTTTGGGCTGAATGTGTCCATATGTAAGCGTTCCGGTAGATGCGATGATTTGAAAAAGACAGCGAGTAAGTAAATAGACACATTTTAATACTTAGTTTGAATGAGTGCATACTATGATAATTATTATTATTATCCTTATTATAGCCCGGACAGTTGCTTTGACCAAACTGTCCTTCATAGTAGATACCGGAGCGAGCACGACAACACCTGGATCAATGAGAAGATCCGTGTACGGACAATGGAACGTCCCATCATCAGGACCAAGGCGCTGCATGTCGAAAATTTGGGCGTCTTCTATCGCAACCAGGTGGTGCTAAATCATATCAACTTTTTGGTTGAACGGTCTGTGTCAGATATACACTATACATTTTAGTTCATTTATTTTTAATCATATTTTATGCAATGAATATAGGTATCAAATCGTTAGTGTGCTTGGGGGCAATAATTCGGGCAAATCGGTGCTGATCAAGACGATTCTGGGCGTCTGTCCGCAAAGCACGGGCAGCATCAGCTGCTATGGGAAGCATTCGTATCAGTACAGCGAGCATGATAACTATAAGCTTATCGGCTACTGTGCCCAGGATGATACGATCAAGGAGCACCTGACCGTCGTTGAATACATTCAAACCGTATTGACCATACGCGGCCTGAACAGGGCGAATGCGCTGGAGGAGACGAACAATCTGTTGAAAATATTCGATCTGTATAACAGTCGATTCCACTTGCTGCCCAACTGCAGTCGGGGCGTGTTGAAGCGCCTGAGCATTGCCATATCCTTAATTGGCTATGCGGGCCTCATTCTGATGGACGATCCGTTTGCGTATCTCGACGTGAGCAGCCAGATCAAAATATTCAGTTTGATTCAATTGCAGTGCTCGAACGGCCAGGCCGTGCTCTACACCAGCTCGGATTCCAAATATTGCGACTATGCCAATCGGACGACACTCCTCAACCATGGGAGCCTCTGCGTCGTCGGTGAACGACACGACCTGCAGACGAAGACCTTTTCCCAGTACATCGCTGTCACGGCGCGTATCCAAATGTACTATGAGTTTCAGAACGAACCCAGTACTGGCAACGACATACGAATGTCTGGCATTTCCAAATGTTCGAGCAACAATGAGAACAAATATTACTTCCAAGCGTGCGCCATCATTGAGCATTTCTTCCCGCATGCAATCATTCAGTACGTACTGGATGCATTTGAATTACTTGAATATAGTGTTTTTTTATGATTTCAGTAAAGTAACCAATCACACGGTCTGCTTCTTCTTATCAAGATACACGTATTCCATATCGTTTACTCTGGAGGTGCTCCACAAAAACCATCACGTCTTTAATCCATTTAGGATCGCTTCGCCGTTCCTCAAGACTCTATTTAACCGTGCCGTGGAACAGCCAATCAAAAAGAGTGATATAATCGATAATGAAGATATCTAATTTCTATATTTCCCCATACCATGGCTTCATTTAGACCCGTGGCTAGTGCAAGCAATTCATTTAATGGGGCGCAAGCTATACTAAATATAAATAAAATCTAAATATAATTTATATTTTTTATAGGTTCAATATTATATATTTTATTCAGGCTCAATTCCATTAATCATCTTGTGAACAAGTACTCTTGGCTTGTAAATATTGTGCGAGCCAAATATTAGCTTCAGATATTATATTTATGTATTATGTGACTCAAAAGATACTCTTCGCAAATATATGTATTCAGATACAAACAATACAAATCGCAAACATGACAGCTGCCAACAACACTTTAGCTGGCGCATTTGTCAGACAATTGTTTAGGGTTATACCCTGAGGCACTCAAGACATGAAAGAAACCAAGCCAACAGTGTTCCAAGCGTGACAAAATCAAAACTGACAGACCGTCCAATTGGCGATCAAAACGAGGCCCACCTCACCAGACGAGCAATCGAGTTAAAAATAATACGCCCACTTTTTCACAGGGCACAGAATGTAACAATAAAACGCGGCATAAATAAAAGAAAAAATTATTTATATAGAAATATGTGCATATAAATATAAATTCAGCAAATGTGCTTGACAAGCAGATACCCTACCTGACCCTACCCTATAAAAATATGGCAAATATCTAGCCTTAAGATTTTTGCGTTAACATGGTTTTCAACTTCCATAAGCCCAGGTTTTGGCTTTAGACACGGCTTTTCTCACCCTTTGCTAATTTTAAATAGAGCAATTTCATAAAGTTGACTGAATTTTCATTTATGCAATTTCAGGATTTTTATGTTTATTTTTCATTTGTGATGGGTATGTTCGATGCGGCGCTTGCCAAACTACGCAAAAAACAAGGAAACAAGTTGCAGCCGGTTGTAACCGACAGCGCAATACTCGTTCAGAGTTTGAAATATGGGAGATCCGAGAGCTTGTCCGAATTGTTGTAAAATGTGGCATGATTTATTGACAAAAAATTTGACCCCCTCGTAATCGGTTTAAATGGTGTTTTTAATACTAATTGTGATAACCACTATCGATTAAAAAAATAAATTTAAAATTCTAAATTTAAAAAAAAATTGTTCGAATATATGTAGAGGGGGGAAGGATTACAATACAGATTTATTCTAGAGTACAGATTTATTCTAGAGTACAGATTTATTCTAGAAGACAAGCCATGACAATAATGCTTTCCAAGTTGAAAATCGGTTCAGTTTTGCTAAAGTAATGAGAATTTGAAATATTAGAGCTATGAATCCGAAAATTTGCTTTCAATTGTAATCTGTCAATAAAAATGTTAACACTTTATCTGACGGGGGCTACGACGAGTATATTTTCAAATTTCATACGCACGGACAGCAAGACTAACAGTGCACAAAGCCAATATACTCTTTACACTTTGTGAACGAGTATAAAAAACAAATTTAAGTTTTTTTATATTTTTTGAAAGTTCGCTGATAGGGTCTATTTAGAAACGAATAAAAAAATATTCGAGTATTTGCAGCATACAGATATGTTTGTTTTTCTTTGGTCTTGTTGTTTTTTCTGCAATTTATTAATAGGATTGAGGCCCAGAGCAAGTGCAGCACTGGTGCTCAGAGCTCTGAGAGTGCGATGCCCATGTATTTTATGCATATGCATAAAAATTATTTTCATCTGGGAATATTTGCTATGGGCACAATTAGTCTGTGCGAATAGGTTGAGTAAACTATTTGGAAGGCGCGAAAATACTAGAAAATACTTTGCACGCCCATTGGGCAACGACAACGAGCACTTTTATCGGTGCAACAAACGAAATATAGATTGCAACAAAAGTTTTGATCTCTGCAGGATTATCATCAATTTCTAATACGAATATGGTGCGCGGCCAAACGACGACTGGCGCCATTTGGTTAGCCATACTATTCGTCAGTTTATTAATGCCACTGGGCACCGAGGAGGCGAGCCGTGACCTGTGCAGGGGCTCCGACGATGCGGCCGCCTGTGCCCAAGCGACCGAAGCTCTGGGAACGGGGCGGAGGTTGACGGCACGACGAGCTGCAGGGCGTAAGTTTAAATTCCATAAAATCCAGCGCACGGACGACGATACTGACGATGATAATGATTCAGGCGATGAAGATATGGCTGATGAAAATGCAAATGAAAATGAAGATGACGACGATGACAATGACAATGATAATGCGAATGGAAATGTTGAGAAATTGAGGAACGCGAAGAGCAAACGCCAGGCTCACGATAGATCATCGATTGAAAGCTATGCTGATGATGACGAAGCTGAAGATGATAATGACAATGCGGACGATGTCGACGATGAACGACCAACACTATTTCGTCGCATTTGGGACAGATTTATGGGCGGCGACGATGCCAATCGGACAGAGACAGCGCCCGCCACCGAGACAGAGGCGAAATCTCAGTACCCCAATGTGCTCCACTGGCTCCACTGGCTGACCGAGCAGACCGGAGAGGCCGCGCAAGTAGGCAAAAAAAAAGAAAAGCAGAAATCTTTAAAAAGCGACATCGATTGGCTCACCTATTTAAAACGTTGGCCGTTCAACAGCATCTTCCCCGAGCGGCCACCGACGCCGCCGCCGACGCCGACGCCGCCACGCAGCGCCGCCCGCCAGCGAGAGCGGACCAAGAGCAGCCCCGACGCCAGCGATTCGGAGCGCCAACAGCAGCAGCGGCCCAGGAGCGAGGAGGCCGGGGAGCTGCTGCGGCACGCACTGCCCGCCTTCATTGGCGACGCGTCGCTGGTGAAGAGCGGCGAGTGCCAGCAGCAGCTGGAGCTGCTCCACCGCCAGTTGGGCGCGCACAAGCTGTGGACGTTGCAGAGTATATGAGCGCACTTGGCCGCCAGTTCTGATCCCTGGCGCTGCCGCCACGTTGTTCGCCCGCCATTCTCATGCCCGTTTCAATTGCAGTGCTCGACGCCAGCGGCAAAATTGGCGCCGGTCTGCTGCGCGGCAACATCAACCAGCTGGGCGACTTTGATCAGTGCACCCAAGTCGCCACGGCGCCGAAGGCGAAGGCGAAGGCGGGCCCGAAGAGTCCGCCGCGAGTGCTCGGCAAGTACTGTCTGGCCCAGATCGAGGTGCGGTCGACGGACGGCAGTCTGAAGGAGCCGCTGCACTTGCTGCACGGACGCGGCCTCTGGCACGGCCACTTGCGCAATGTAAATGAGTACACTGGGCGCAAAAGCCAAGTGAAAAGGGTGTATTGAGTTTGTGCACTGTCCGTCTGTCCGTCGGTCCGTTTGTCCGTCGGTCCATCTGTCCGTTTGTTTTCGCCTCTTTTGAAGCTAGAGATTTGAAACTTGGAATGTATACTCGTGGTTACCCGCGTCGGATATAGCGTCATGATTTTTAGGCTGCGCCCACTGGGGACGTGGCAATTCGATTCAATCTATATACTCAAAAATTCCCACAATATATTTGCCGGACACCCCACTGGGGGCGTAAAAAATTGATAAAAATCTGTATACCTTGGGGCGGGTAAGCCGCAAAAATCCAAATCTTCCACAATTTTAGAATCACCAAATTTGTCAGTCGGTTTTCTGATGACCTCTTTCAAAGATCGAGCCGACAAATGTCGTCCACGTCCACGCCTGCCCTCATAAATTAAAAAAAACTATATATTTTTCCCAAATAACAATAATAATTAAGACAGTTTGACACTGTTTTAAACTGTTAATATGAGTATTGCGCAGTCGGTTACAACCGACTGCAACATAGCAACTGGTTTTTTTTTGTCAAAATTTTATTTTTAAGAGGTATGTTGGTTTTGTGCAATATCCCTCTGTCCGTCCGTATGTACGCCACAAGAGACTTGGAACTTATAACATATACAACATATATAACTAAAACTTGAAATATATACAATATATATAGTATATATCCGCACCATAGAGTATTCAGGTCTATCGCAAAAACCCATTTCACCCACACTTTAAGAGCTTGAGTCACCAAATTTATAAGATTTTATTAGACGACTAATAAAATGATGCCACGCCCACTCTCCCGCCCACAAATAGGAAACATCGTCTTAGGCACTATCAATCAGTTCGTAATGTTGCCTAAATAAGAAAAAGATTCTGGCATTAGGTACAAAATACTTTGCAAGAATTTCCATACTTGAAACAGGCTTAAAACGTTCTAGAGGAAAGGAAGTACTTAATTTATATTTTATCATGAGGAATTTTCGGGAGTAAGTTAAGAAATTTCAAAGTCGAACGAATTTTAGCAATGCTTGTATCTTATTATATACGGCAATTGTTATTTCTCTCAGTGTAGCACCCAAAGCAGGCCCGACCAATTAATGCCAAAACTTGTCTATTCGCAGCCGAAGCACTTTGCGCCACGCTACAACATCGCCAATTGGGGCATCTGCCTGCCGCACGCCTGCTCCGCCCACGTGGTGCACGGCATCATCGAGACGAGCCTGCGGCCGTATAATGACACCGGCGTCGAGTTTCACATCGATGTGCGGGACGAGCACTGCGCGACCAGGCAGCGCAGGAGCTTCATGCGGCGCTTGGCCAAGGACAGCAATTTGGCGACGGGCATGTGAGTCGGCTGAGGGTGTTGTCCAGCGAGAACTGTATCCGTATTGAACCCGTTTCATAGATTCGGCATTGCCGCGCTGGGACTCGCCTGCCTCTTGGCGCTCGCCTGGGAGCACTGGGATTGGATTACCGTCAAGGTGCTGCGTTTGCAGCTGGCTGCGGCCGCGACGGATGGGGCGGACCGAACTGAGGAATTGAGCGAGCCGCCCGCCACGGAGGAGGAGGAGGAGCAGGAAGAGCAGGAAGAGCAGGAGAAGGAGGAGCAGGAGCAGGAGGCAACAAAGCAGACGCCGGCGCTGCATTTGCGGCTCCTGGAGGCGTTCTCGCCGCAGCGCACGCTCCGCTCGCTGGTGTCGCTGGAGGCGCCGGACACTGAGTTCCCGCTGGTGCATCTGCTCCGGATATTGGCAACGCTGATGATCTATGTGAATCTCAAGTACATCATGGCCGGCCATTTGCCGTTAACGAACCGCGACACATTCGTCGGCACCGTGAACCGCTACTGGAGCCTGGCGTACCGCATGCCGCTGCTCTACGGCGATCTGCTGCTGCTCCTGAGCGGCTTCCTGATGGCCCATCAGCTGTCCCACGAAATGGAGCAGACGTGCCGCCTGAGCTTCCTGCGCAATGTTAGCCGCAAGGCGTGCCGCTACGTGCCCAGCATCCTGGCCGTGCTCGGCTTCCAGACGTGGGTACTGCCCCAACTGGGCGCCGGTCCGCTCTGGAATCTGCTGGTGGGCGAAAACGCCCGCCTCTGCGAGGAGAACATGTGGCGCAGTGCGCTCAGTGTCCAAAATATCGGGGATCTCGAGGAAACGGTAAATAGCTGAAGCTCCATTCGCGGTTGGTAATACTATTCGATATATTTGCCAGTGCTCGCCCACGACGATGCAACTGTCGCTGGAGATGCAGCTGTACTTTTTGGGCGCCCTGGTCGTGTGGCTGTACTTCACCGATCCGGAGGCTGGGTTCTTCCTTTGCGGCGCCTTTCATGCCATCTCCGTGGCGGCGCGCTACTCGCGCACCCAGCGAGATCACCTGGCGCCGTCGCTGTACCACGGCATCGGGTGGGTGCACCACAAAATCGTGGCGAATCCGCGAATCCGCGAATCCGACTCACGCGCCCTTTCATTTTCCAGCGTCAGCAAGTTCTATCGCACCGCGAACCTCATACACAGCTCGCCGATTACACGGGCCACCACCTATCTGCTGGGCATCGGCGCCGGACTGTTGCTCCGCAGCGAGTCCGGCACTTTCAGCATGGCAGCGCGCTACCGGCGTGCGGGCTGGACGCTCGCCGTGCTGGGCATTGCCTGGTGCTTCTGGTCGCCGGCGGCGGGCGTGCGCAGCAAATTCGTTTACAAGCCGACGGAGGCAGCCGCCTACCTGGCATGGAGTCCGCTCATCCTCGGCCTGGCCATATGCTGGGCCCTGCTGATGGCACCGCTGGACAAGAGCGCCGTGCAGCGCTTCCCCAACATTGCCCGGCCAGTGCTGCTCCTGTCGCGCATCCAAATCCCACTGCAGTTGGCCAGCTATGTCATTGTGCTTTGGAACACGGCCAGTGTCAAGGAGCCCCAGCAATTTCAAATCACAGATTTGGTACGTATCTCCCCCTCACCCTCCCCCTCCCCTCCCCCTGTCGCTCTTTTAGGTAATTCCCAGAATCCATCTGCAGATAGACCCCCTGGAGCTGACGAACATTGTGTTTTTCGCCATTGTCGTCGCCTTTCTCATCGACTTTCCTGCCCAGCAAATTGGTTATTTGTTGCTCGATTCCATCTTCAGTGATGCCCTGCTGGCAAGCAGCAAAGCGAACCCGACGGTGCCACCAACGGAGGCGACACAGCCGGAGAAGTCGCCGGATTCACCGGAGCCGATTGAATCAATTTGGTCCTCGGAATCGGAGCCAGAGGAAGAGAAGTCAACGGAGACGTAATGTTTCTACTACTCTAATTTAATCTATGTATTTTTATTGCCATATTAAAGTTTGTCATTAATTGATAGCCCGACTGAAACAATGAAAAAACTTGTTGCTTTACGGTAAACTGAAGATTATGCTCATCCCAGCCCGAGACAAAAGGCTGATTATCTCTTTTATTCTGCTCGTCTGGTGCTAACTCAAATAAAAATATAATACTCAGCTCAAGTTGAGACTAGAGTGGCCGAGTTGGGAGTCGGGCGTGCCCGACTAGCAAATACCCTCTGCTGCCATATCTTGCATTGAGTGTCTTTTTTTAATGTTGTGGCAGCTGGGGATATGTATCCAATTATTCTTTATCTGTGCGCTATATGAGACCAAGTTTCGTGGCTCTAGCTCTTCAAATCTCTGGGATATGCTAAAAAACATGTGTTAAAATCGATATTTAGCGATATGAAGAAAATGCGATGAGATATCGAAAAAGAATAAGGGATAAACTTGTTTTGCGCATGCTTTAGGGACTAATATATTTCACTTACCGATATTTCGATATTTATCGATGTTAACAAATTGGAAGGAGTTATCGAAAATGAATAAGGGACAACCTTGATCTGCGCATGCTAGAGCTATATATATTTCAATTATCTAACTCTAGTTTTCGACATCGCTGATCGCAAACAGAAGGACGGACAGAGGGATAGATAGACGGACGGACAGACAAACATGCATACATCAACGTAGCTTGATTAATTATATATAAGCTTAATGGTGTCGGTGATGCCTCCATTTACCTGTTACATGTGCTAGCACAAGACCAATATACCCTTGATTACCCATTTTCAATAGGTACAGCGTATAAAAAGGAAATTTTTATAGTTTTACGCACTTGGCTAAAAACGAGAAAAAAAATTCCGAATGCTTGAGAATTTTTCCAATTTTGTTAAATTTTTGCTTAATTAAATTTTTCCCAATACAATTTGATATATATTTTTAATGATGTTTGTAAATAAATATGTTAGTATTCATTCAAAAGAACCAGTTCACGAGTTCACAATTTAAATGGTGGCCGTTACGAGCTCATATTCGTTAAAGTAGTTTGTTGACAAAAAACTTAACGAAATATAGCAACTAAGTCGAGAGGACTCGAATAGCGCATACCCTGATGTGCATAAATAAATCGCAAGGGTATGTATGTCTTTGTAAAATGACTACAATTTTGATGAAGCTTTTTACAATATATATTCAAAGTTCCTGTGAACCGAATTCGGTGTCTAATCTCCAAAATAAGCTTCAAAAATATTAGGTTGTTGTACATTTTTATAGATTTTAAGAAAACGGGGTGCGTAAGCGAATATGTATAATAAGCTCGATCTGTGGCTGCTTATCCTGATCAAGAATATATATAATTTTCAGGGTCGAAGGTGTCTCCTTCTGCCTACACACATTCAGACAAAACCAGTATACCCTTTTAACCCATTTTCAATTCAGGGTATAAAACAATACAGACAAAATTGTACAATATTTAAAAGTAACCAATATGACCCATTTAATGTAAGCCACTATTAAAATTCAAGCACGCACGCACAAATTGGTATTGATTAAATACATAAAGCTCTCACTACTTAATTTTAAATATATAGCCAGAGACCATAGCTATATACATAGCTATAGCTATAGCTGTGCTATTTATTTTTAGGCCATGTTAATTATTTATACTCGTATACTCGCTATTTATAACTGAATAAATCACAATTCCCATATCAGTTCTTCATATCAAAGTACATTTATTACAATATTTTTGTGGCAGAAATGTTGTAATACGCAACATATGCGAGCTACCACAATATTGATGTTTAGTTAGCCAACTTATGATGTTCTAGGCGATATATTATGTTTATCATAATACGTAGATCTTAATAAGATTGCGTACAACGTATATGTATTACTAGGCTATAACGTGTCCCTGGCATAATCCAAGCTTGATTTCTTTCAATAGAAAGAAAATCCGAAAGAAACTACAATAATCCTTAGCCTATTAGTCTTTGGCACAAGCCTAGCGGTGGAATTTCGCTCTGTGGAATTCAAGATGCTTGGATAGCCCATTACGCTTTCTCCTTAACTCTACGCTGGCGCAGCAACTGTGCGCCGGAGGTCTCCGGCGCCTTGTCGCTGGCCTTGTCCAGCTGTAGTTCATCAACGATAGCCCCGATGTCGGCAATGTCGTTCTTCTCATCCAGGAAACTTAGCTCGTCCTCGTCGCGCAGACTGCTCGTGCTGGAGATGATCACACTGCTGGCCTTCTTTTGCAGCTGGTTCGTGAGACGAGCGTATTTGATCTGCAAATTGTGCAGCCAGGTGGCATCGGACCAGTGGTACCAGCTGAGCAGAAAGACGACCAATATAAAGAATAGATTGGTGCTAATGGCTGAAAGGGGAGTACACGCAAAACGAATTCAATTTAGATGATATTTTCCAATTTGATTGTAAACCGCAATTCGATCAGAACTTACCCACGATGGCCGAAAGAATGGGCCAATTGAACATGATGTACCGCAGACCAGTAAAATCCGCCTCAATATGCAACGTAACCGTATAAAATTGTATCTTCTGCGATTGTATTTCAACATAGACGTCGGTGATGGGATGCTGTCGCTCCTCCAAATATCGTGAAAATATTTCAACCGGCACCTTCTGGAACTCCTCCTTCCAACCGAGCACATAGAGCGGACTCAGCGCCCATGTGGATATCATGCGTATCAATGGCGATCGATAGCGCATCATGGCCGAGCGGCACGAATGGCCACGCAGCATGGAATCATAGTCGCGCATCTCGGCACAGACCATAAACATGCCCAGCTCCAGATTCTGCGGCGATTCGGGCATATCAATGTTGACAATGACCTTGTACGCTTGACCCACCATCAGCAGCTGTTGTTTCTTGGTCAGCGACACATGGGCGTGGGGAAAGGTGCACGGCGTGCTCGTGTCCAGGCAGGTTCTACAAACGGGAGTAGCCACGCTTTAGGCCGCATTTCATGGCAAACACATTGCGATACGTACTTGAACTGCATGTGCACGGGTCGCGTATGCGATATAGGCGGCATGTAGACGTAGTAGAAGGCGGCATAGAAGAATACGGCCAGCCAGATGATCAGCACGACGGCGAAGGCGATCAGACCCAGGCGCAGCACAAGCTCCCGTATCGTGTCCACCTTTTCGTCGGCCTTGCTGCGAAACCGATCGTAGACATTGAGTGTTAAGTTAAGCGCCGGCCGGACAAGGAAGCGACGGCCCAGGCCAAGCGGATCAAAGCAAAAAATTATGAAACGCAGCAGGAAATTCATGACGGCGTTTGGCGATCGTAACTGTGACTGCGTCTGCTATCGAACTTTGGCTATTAAATACCGCTGTTGTTGTAGCACATACTACAGCAAATAATTGGTTTGTGCTTATCGGCGATAATGGCTATAGCCGGATTTGCATGGTGTGAAGTTCAAACTTTGATCGGCATAGGCGCACATTATCAGTTGTTAACAACTTGCAATCAACTAACAGCTCCTAGCTGAATCATTCACGTGCATATCTGCAGAAATACTGGTTTCGTTGAACTAGTTCTTTCCTGAACTACGATTGACTGCTAACGATCTGCAAAATATATTTACAAGTTGCCATTATGCACATTTGGAATTTAAAAGTTTTGTGGCAAAATATATTATTTATATTTCAATACTTTTAGAATACTTTAAGTATTTATAATGCGATTGTCATATACTTATCGATATATCGATAGGTATTTAAATTTTTATTGAACGAAGGTTCACGTCGTTCGTTCGTTTGTTCGATTTGGTCGTTTGAGTACCATTATCGTTTGTTTTGTGCTTCGTAGTGTCAACGTCGTTCAATACGTTACCAAATTTGTATTTTTTATTTATTTATTGTTAACTAACTGTTGAACAACGCCTTCTTGTGGTAATAATAATAAAACGAATGATAATCTACGACGGGGTTCATTCAGTTCAGTTAATTTTAAGAGTAGTTCAATCGAACTTGTTCATAACGATTCGCTGCAACCCTAGTATGTAAACTAAATATACGCAATGCAATAAAACAAAGCCAAACACTTTAACAAAATAAAAGCTGGCGCGTCAAACAACAATGCGCAAAGCATTAAAAGTGTAACGGGAATATGTGTATGTTTTAATTGAATCGAAGTTGGCTGGCATCAAAGTGAACCCAGACACAAACGAGATATGAGCAACTACAGATACCATGGAGGAGGTGGAGGCGGCGGGGGTGGCGGTGGCGGCATCGTTGGCTACTATGGCATTGAAGTGCGCGACATGCATCAGCGTATATCGTATCCACATCACTTTACGTTCGTCAGCTCCTTCGTGAAATACATGATATTCATGTTGAATTTCATATTTTGGCTATTTGGTGGCCTGCTGCTGGGCATCGGTGTGTATGCGTTTATGGACAAATGGGAGGAGGCCAACGGCTGGGTGAAGCTGGAGAACATTTACGATGTCGTGCTCAATATATCGCTGGTCATGATCATAGCCGGAATTGTCATATTTGTGGTCAGCTTTGCTGGCTGCCTGGGCGCACTGCGCGAAAACACCTGTCTGCTCAAATTCTATTCCATGTGCCTCTTGGTGTTCTTTCTCATGGAAATGGCCATAGGTGAGCAATCTGATGAATACAGCTTATATAATCCATTTTACAACCACGTTTATTTTGCAGCGATCATTTGCTTTGTGTTTCCACAAAACATGAACTCATTTCTGGAGGATCAGTTTACCGATAAGATCATACATTCGTATCGGGACGATCCCGATTTGCAGAATTTCATTGACTTTGCACAGCAGGAGTTCAAGTGCTGCGGCCTGAGTAATGCCGGCTACCAGGACTGGAGCAAAAACGAGTACTTCAACTGCTCATCGCCATCGGTGGAGAAGTGCGGTGTGCCGTACAGTTGTTGCATCAATGCGACCGACATCAGCTCTGGTCTGGTGAATATCATGTGCGGCTATGGCGTCCAGGAGCATTCAGTTGCGGCCGCCAGTAAACTGATTTGGACCAGTGGCTGCATTGAAATCGTTCGCGTCTGGGCCGAGCGCAATCTGTATACAATTGCGGGCATTGCGTTGGGTATTGCTCTTGTCCAATTGTTGGTCATATACTTGGCCAAAACCTTGGAGGGCCAAATCGAATTGCAAAAGTCCCGCTGGGCAGCGTAAGGGAAAGCACACAGATATAGTCAGATTGCCAATTGCTATGCGATAAGCATGGAGCATATTGAGATTGCGAAGAAACTCAAATATTTGTATTATTTCACTCAGCTTTGTTTAAGCACATCCCACTGTAGCAGACTTTATATTCAAATATTTTTGTGTTATCTCATATTTTAATTATGATTTATAAGTAGGAGCAATGATGCGACTTGTATTTATTTATATATATATATATATATATTTTTTATATATATATTTTATATATATATATATACATACTTTTCGTATTTATTTTATAATGACCAGTAATTGTCAGTTCATTTGTGTTCAAAATCTATCTCAAATATATAAATAAAAAGTCTATCGAGCAAACTCGAAAACATTTTGCCAGATTGTAAATAATTACAAAATACTTAGCTCGTTGCTTTAACGACATTATTTCAGCAATTTGTAAAAGTCTGATATAAGTTAATTAAGTAATTTGTATTTGCAATAGGTTGCTATAAAAGAACCAATTTAGCTGTAAAAGTTATTACCCCCTACGATGTATATATACAAATACTTAGATTAATAGAGTCAAGTCAAATGAACAATCACAATATTGTTTATGCACATTAAAAAAAAGATTGCATTTTGTAGCATTTATGTAAACAACAGTTGTCTTCAAATTGACGAATATTTAATACCCTTGCAGGCACATATCAGGTGTGCATTATCTTTCGATAAAATACAACATTCCGATATAGTATATATCCAAGGTTAAGAAAACAATGTCAGAACAAAAAAATACTGCCAAGAATTCATTTTTTGATCGACAATTTCCATGATATATAAGGCCGACAAAAAAATCTATTTATGCTTAGTTTTTAGATCTGAATTTGCATAGAAACAGGCAAGACAAATATGTATGGCTGTCTCCTTTTATGCGTTATACGATACGTGATAAAATTATATCGTCTGCAGGGGTATAGCATTACCGTGTAATTTATTCTATACGATAAAATATATACTCTGAATTAAATGAATAAATGCAGATTTTGTATTTACCCCACCATTTTTCTTTTCTTATTAAATGGTTTTGCTACCCAAAAACTAAACCAAGTTTCACGCCAAATTATGCCTTTTTTTCTTGCATTTCATTTATTTTATTTTTAAGGAAATTTATAACAGACAATTCTTAACATAATTGAAGCAGTAAAACACCACGGCTTGGATATATGTATAGTCGTGTTTTTAGACACGCCCATTAGTAGACGGGCAAATTGCGAAAACCTATAACATTCACAATTTTAATAGGAAATTTTAACGGGTAGATTACAAGGTGTCCTTTATTATTTCCTAGTTTCATTTAAAATTCTTTTGCTAATAAAAGAACATACAAAAACCGAGTTCATAACAGATTTTGAGGTAATATAACAACTCTCCAGACTGCCGACTTTGATTACTTTGTTGAAACTCAACCAACTTTGTGGTTTTTCTAAGATTTTGTTTTGATAAAATCAAAAACCAAATGGTTTCTTTTGAATTGGAACATTTCCTTGCAAATTTATTTGAAATAATCAAAACAAAAAAGAAGTTGGCGAAATATTTTGTTAAACCAAATAAATAATGCTAAATTAGAATAGTTCAAAGTGACGTAATAAGTGTCGATGCGGCGTCGTTCTATTTACAGCTTCCACTCAACTGGGATTCGCGGCACGGCTTCAATAGCTGCGCGGCTGCGACCCAAAGCCCAGGCCCACGCCGCGCATGGTGTGTGTGGCGGCGCGTGCCACCTCGTATTGCTGCTCCATGTTGGAGAACATGCGCTGGCGCAGCTGCACATCGGTTGGCACGGAGCCCCCATTGCTGTTGCCGTTGCCGCTGCTGCTGCTGCTGCTGCACGGCTCAGTCGTTGGGTCCGCTGGGGCAGCCGCGTTGTTGTTGCTGCTATTGTTGTGGTTGCTGCTGCCGCTGCTGTTGATATTGTTGGGATTGTTATTGCTGCTGCTGCTGCTGTTGTTGTTGTTGCTGCTGGTATTTGTATTATTATTGGCATTCTTAATGCCCATGAGCCGCATAAACTTGGATGCCACCTTGCCGTCCGAGTCCTGCGAGAAATGCGCATTGCCCCACTTGTTGGCCGAATCATCGCTCTTCTTGGAGCCCCACAGCATTTTACGCTTCTGCTGCTGCTCCGCATAGCGATTGGCATTGATAATGCCCGGATTGTAGTATTTGGGCAGCTGCACAGCCGCCGGCTGTGCATTGACTAGCACACTTGGCGGCGTGTTCAGCTCCAGCGACATTAACGACGGTATTTTCGGTGCATAGTTGGGCGTTGGCAGCAAGCCGGCACCGCCGCCAACGGCGCCACCGGCGCCACCGGTGCCACCGGCACCGCTGCCAGGGCCACCGCCGCTAGCTGCAGTCACAAGTGCTGTCGGAGCAGCTCCTGGTGCCGTCGTCAACAGCATCGATGGCTTGCCGAGCAGTCCACCAGCAGGAAAGGCTCTCGCCGGCGGCTCGATGGACTTTTTGGCATTGGCCGGATGCTCCGCCGGCGATCTGGAACGGCTGCTCGACTCGCGCGATTCGCGTCTGCGATATTTGCGTGTTGTTGTCTGCGTTGCCAGCGACTGTCCCAGAGCCTGGCGCCGACGATGCGCCGGCAGCGGCGGCGGCGTATCGATTGGTGTCCGTGTACGGGACCGAGAGCCCGAACGCGAACGCGAACGAGAGCGCGAGCGCGAGTCGCGACGACGACGGCTGCGCTCATCGTAGGAGCGACGCTGCGAGGAGTGGAGCTGCTGTTGCAGCGACTGAGATTTGTACGTCGAGGATGAGTTGTGGGAGCGCGAGCTGTCGCCGTAGCGCGCCTCTTTGGCGTGATGGCGCGACGATGTTCTATCCCTCTCCCTGTCCCTATCCCTGTCTCTGTCCCTGCCACTGCCACTGCCATGGCGGCGCTCGTCACGCTCCCGCTTGTGGTCGCTCTCTTTGTTGCTCTCTTTGGTGCGATGATGGCGCTCGCTCTGCAAAATTTTCAAAATGAGTTAAAAAATTCTCTCAATTTGTTCAAATTTCCATGGCACGAGCTTAAAAGAGACAGAAGCATTGCAATAATTTAAGTTGAATCCGCGTGAGATCGAGAGAGACGTTACGCATAGAACCCTGCGCTCTTGGCCTTGTGACGTCACAATTTGTTTATAAATAAAGACAATTTCGCCCCAGCACCAAAATAGGCAATCTACTTTAATGAAACTTGGCACAGATCCGTCTTTTGACCGCACATAGCATATATATCTATATTAGCCACAATACACTGGATACATTAGCTTTTAAGTTTGTCAAAATATTTTGATCAAACTTACCATTGCCTTGTAAGCATTACTATAATTTAATAAAGAGTCCATAAATATGAAAGTCTATTGTGGCTATCTCTTATATGTTAAAGCTCTTTATCCTGTGCTATCGTTTGCACGAATAATTTTCCCTGACTTAGGAGCTCTAATTTCTATTGTACCGAGAGTCTGTCCACCAAACAGAGTCCTACAGTTCTCTAAGATGTGCTCTGGTGTTTCGTCGCCCTCAAGGCAGAGACTTCAAATGCCGTCCTCTACAATCTATAGTGCTCCGTCGAGAAGTGGGTTTTTGCTCATATTCAGGCGTTTCTGGTTATAATAATGTGTTTTCACATTGTTGGTGTAAGATAAAGGATAAATTCAGAAAGCTATATTAGCATCGAACTATAGAAAAACCATTTTGATCCAAATATCAACGGAATATAAAAGAAACACAAACTCTGTTCAGTGACGAATAAAGGAACTGCGCTCTCAACTTCTCGATCGTGATGCTTAAATAGTTGAGTTTAGTTTAGTTCAAATTCAAAGCGTGCTTTGCAACGCTGTCTGTATGCTTCTTTTCAGCTCGTGTCATTGGCCGCACTCACCTTGCTGTTGTCCTTGTCGCGTTCCTTTTCCCTGCTTCGCTCCTTGTCGCGATGACGGCCGCGTGCGTGTGCCTCCTGCAACGAAAAGACACGGGCAGCAGGAACTCATATTAATTGGGGGTTTGCTCGGCCAGCGAATTGGGGACTCAAACAAATAAAGATATTGTTTAAAAGCAAACGAAATGAAACAAAAAACAAATTAATAAAATCGCTGGCACAACGTTGTTGTCGGGGAAGAACCCAAAACAGTTTCTTGTGGACGCGGCTCTGCCCGGATTGGTCCATGCGAATGTTGGATGCGTTGGTCATTGCGATTTTTTGTGGGCTGTTGTTGTTTATAATTGTCGTTAAATTTGTTGTTCAACTGCTGACTGCTGGCGCTGCTGCAAGAGATGGGTTAACCGATGCGTCGGTTCGCACAGTTGATTGGCACATACGTAGGTGTGTAAATTAAATGCTAAGTATTGATTTGTTGTTGTTATTATTTGATGTTGAAATACTCACATTGTTGCGTCTCGATCATCTTTCTCTCTTTGTCGCAACCGTGCGGTCAGAGTGTGTGTTCAAGGAGTTAAAGGAGTGGGACACATACCCTGTTGGGCGCGTTGGAACAACTCTAATAACTCTAAAACTGTCACGTTATCGGTTATTCGTTTTAACAGTCACCGTTTCTTTTTTCAGTTTCTCTGTACGCTTAAGCAATATTTTTTTTTTGGTTTTGCTGCTAAGTTTAAGTCGAGGTCCTGTCCAGGTCCAGGTCAAGACTTTCTTTTTTTTTAATTTTTTTTTGGGTTTTTTGTTTGTTTACATAATAATAACAATAATAAAATAGTATATTTTAGTCATATATAAATATAAATGTTGCATAAAAGTTAAGGCTTACATATGTATTAATAACAAAATACGAGTACAAATTAGAATAAGATTTGAGATTATAATAGACACTAATAGAGTTGTTACAACAACCTCGACTCCAACACCAAGACTCACATTAACTATGGCTTCACTCACAATCATACACACACACACACACCCGCCCATACACACAAACACACATGCAGAGATATACTAGAGCCCCTCTTGAAGGCGCGGTTGGAAGCGGACCAAAACTGAACAATTTCAAATATTTGAAAAGGCCATTAATGAAAACTTTAAACTTTAAACATAAATAATGTGTAAGCAAGTACATATATTTATGTATATACTAACACACAATGTGTAAATGGACAATAGTAAAAAAAATTACCTATAACTATGTGCCTCACATAAATATATAAATATCTGCGCATATTAAAAACAAAAAGTTTAAATATATTAACATTAAGGTAATTTATATTGCTGCACAACGAGTTGTTGAATAGATATCATGGCGGAAAACTCAAAAAAAATGTCTCTGTGAGTAAACCTGGTTTTCTACGTGAATAAACCCAGACCATGGAACGAACCTTGGTTCGTCACATTACTTTAAATTTGAAAAGAATGTATTATGTTTATTATGTATACGATAATATTTCGATAACTTCTTTGTTTTGTTCTATTCAAAATATGGTTTCCTGCACTTTAACGCAACGGGTTTGACTTTGATTTAAGGGAATTGAAAATCGGGTTCGAACCTGCATCCTTGATGCTCTGTTGCGTCAATCCCTGGGTATTGCCAAGGACAGCAGTATTAGTTAATTTTACCTATCTATGCATATTAGTCGACATTATTTTTAAAAAAAATTTTTTTTAAATAAGAAAAAATATTTTATGTTCAGTAATACATATATTTAATATGCAAATTTAACTAGAGGACAAGCCACGCCCAAAATGTCATCGAACTTGAAAATTGGTTCAGTTTTGACAGTGTTATGTGAGTTTGAAACATGGGAACTTTGGATCTGGGAACTTTACATGTACATTTTTGTACAATTGGGCATGATTTCTAACAAATTTGATCCACTCAAAATATAAATTTGCATTTCTAAAATTTTCGAAAATAATTGTGTTGATTTTTTACAAAGAAAATCTAAAAAATATTATTTTCAGTAATGAATACATTTTAAATGAGGATTCAATCTAGAGTTTTGGCATAACATTGCCAAGTTTAAAAAATGGGAACCATGGATCCGAGGGCTATATACCAAAATTTGTTAAATTTGTATCTGTCTGCCAACACATTATTTGAATATATTTTACATATACGGTTCTAGTAGATAAATAGTTTTCCCCAGGATTATATACACAATTCCCTGACCAAATTCAAAACAATTGGAAGCATATATCAATTTAACAAAAAGAAAGGAAAAGCAGATCAACTGCAATGCTATAATCTTTGATTTTCCCTTTCCGTTTTTTTTTGCATTCTTTTGGTTGTTCTTAATTTTGGCACATCCCAAATATTTATATGAGGCATTTTAACTATTTATTGACAAAGAGAACAAAAGTTTACCTCATCGTTGCTGTTGTTGTTGGCGCTATTGCTGTTATTATTATGGCGACTGCTACGGCTCCTGTGGTGATGATGGTGGTGGTGGTGGTGGTGACTGTGACGTGTGCTGGACTGGGCCGGATGGCCATCTTTGGCCAACTTCGACATCGCCGGCTGTGGCGACAGCGTTGCCAAACGTTTCTTTGACTTGTCTTTGCTGTCGGCGTCAATGCTGCTGTCGGTGGCGCTGCTGGCGCTGTTGCTGCTCGAACGTCGGCGCTGGCGTCGCGTCGGACGATCACTGCTTTTGGTTTTAGCCTTGCGTTGCTTTACACCTGTCAAAGAGGACGACACCGATGTTGTTGTTGTTGGCTCCTGTACCGCCGGACTGCACGAGCGTGAACGGCGTCGAGCAGCAGCAGGCGGCGAATGGCGCTTTCGCGTCGTTGTTGTTGTTGCTGTTGTTGTATTTGTGACTGCTGGTGAGGGGGCTGCTGCTGCTGCTGCTGCTGTTGGTGCCTAGGGGAATTTTTCAACTATTCAGAAACAGCAAATTCGCATTATTTTACTAAAGCACTAGGCACAACTACATAAATAGAGGCAGGGGGAAGGTTGGTGAAGGTGGAAGTTTAGGGTTTTGATTTGAGTTTGAGGAATACCCGCCATATGTACGTATTTCAATACAGATTTCTTTTTAAATACATATATAGGTATATAAATGTATGCATATATATGCCACTAATACAAACATACGCACACAAACACACATATATATATATATATAAATATATACACTCTAAGGCATGCACGCCTCGGCAAAATGTATACACAAAAATGCTCTGACATTTGGTGTTTTTTTTTTTTTGCTTTCCTAATATATGTATTTTTTGTGTGGAGTATTTACCCTTATCTCGTAGCCAGTGTCCTCCTCGTTATCATCCTCGCTGCTGTAATTAACGAGTGCCTCCATATTGGCAAAGTGTTAATTAATCTCAGCACTTGGGCTGTTCATAAAATTGAATATTAAAATCAATAAATCTATTCCGTTGCTGCTGCAATTTTTTTCTTTTTTTTCTGCATAGACAGCCTGTCGACACACTGCGACGATAAACGTTGGCACCAACTGTCGGCAAATATATATCGATATATATTGAACTCTGCTTCGATAGTATCGTTGCAATGGTAAGACAAGAAAAAACAAATACCAAATGTATGGGATAACCAGTATGGGTTAAATAATCAAAGAAGTGCTCACAAATGTTCGTCACCTATGTTAATATATATATTTTAAAATTAATATAAATCAGTGCCTACAATGGCAATCCTGTCCGCAGTGGAACCAAATTTTTCTCAATGCAACTCTGAATAAGCCCGCCAATTTCAAAATGTAAATAAATAAATGGTTTAGGTAACCACAAGATAACGCATTCGTAAAACCCATTATGTAAAATACTCTTACGTCACCTGTCGCATGCCTCTCTGCTACTTCTCTCACCCTCCAAATATTTGGCTCCAAAACTGTAATAAGATAAGTACACTAAGGTTGTGGCGCTTCGTTGTTTACCTTTGTTTTTTTTTTACAACTTTGTTTACGCACAATTTTTTGGCTAACGTGCCGGCTTCAACGTCGCCGAAGTTACAAATTAGCCCTATTTTTGTTGAGAGATAAAGCAAAACACATTTGGCACCTAAAAATAGCCATAAATTTACAATTGTGCTGCCGAAGGGCCATCGAAATGGAGAGTTGGCGTTCACCACTTAGCACTTGACCGATGTGGAGAACACAGTACAGTGAACGCTCTACATGAAGAACACACATATGTACTTGTATGAGCCAACATGTTTAGGCGTATTAGGAGTCGAAGGTAAAGAATTTTCAGAAATTATTAGAGCTGAGTCGCTTAGTTTATTCAGCTGATCAGTTCAGTCTTTCATGAACGATGTTCAGTAAATCGATAGCCTGAACAATTGAATAAGTGAATAAAATGACTGATCAAGTTCGTGACCAAAAAATGAACAGATGAAGTTATTAAGCAAATTGAACTGAAATTCGTCTAAATGAACTTACCTTTGTTGGAATATTTTCTGCTCAACACCAATTAAAAATGTCAAATAAAATCCAGAATTAAATAAAGAAGTTTATGCAGTTAAGTTAATTTTAACTTAAATTTATAAATTTATTGAATGTATTATCAATTGTGAAAAGTGGTACGTGCACAATTTGTTATTTGTTATTGTTTAAGTTCAAACTAGTTCGTTGTGTCAAGTGTTCACTGTAAGACCAAGCGCCTCAATCGTCGCTGACTACCAGGGCTACCACTGTATAGATTACAAACCAGCATACACACACAGACACCCCCTCACATACACATGTACACATGCATATGTGTGTGTTTTTGTGCATCGCTTATGCTGTTATTTGTTTAGACATTTCAAATGTTGTTTTGATTTCTCTTGTTTTTTGCCGTTTTTTTTTGTACTCTTTAAAATGTTATTGTTTGCTTTGCAAGGCCAATTGTTCTTCTCATATTTACATATCCTTATTTACGATATCTTTTCAATTTATATTAATCCATGATTAACAAATTATTAAACATTTATTTTGCTTATAATGTGGACTTGGACCGTTGCAAATAAACAAATGTTGAACTTTGGTAACACAAAGCGAAACGAAGAAAACTCTCAGACAGATACACATACGCACGCAGATACATATCCATAAATTAAAAACTTTGTTTACCATTTGTGTTCCTTTTTTACCCAATTCGTCAAAGCGATTTACAAATTTGTTTGCGACTGATTTCTGCGAGGGCTGTTTTGTATGTATGCATACATGTGTGTATGTATGTATGTTGAAAATATACTATGTATAAAACTTGTTTCGAAGCTTCCGCTGTTGAACATCAGCAGAACCTTTTTGTATATACATACATACATTAATACTTAATTACAAATCGGTATTTATGCCTATACAAAAACTGATAAGTACTATGCTCAAAAACGTATGTACACACATACATATGTATTGTTTTTTTTTACATTGTAATACATTTATATTATTTGATTACTTTCAATCATGGCTGCAAACCGAAAAATAGTTTATCAATAAAATATTTTCTTTAATACATACATATATTTTTTTGATTTACGATGAAGTTAATAGGTAAATTATGATTTAAGTACCGAGTGCGAACTGGTTTGCTTAAAATATGTAAATATTCGCCATTTATTCGTCAATTATTAAACCCAAAGAAACATAGCAGCACATTCGAGACGTTTCGAGAACACGTGAGAAATTAACAGAAAATAATTTGCTGAGCTACCCTCGTTTGTTTCTGTTTATTTTTTGGCCTAATCTTTACACACAAAGCGACCACGCCGCCACTTTCAAGATTATAATGGACAAAAAGTCCGCTACTGTTGTTGTTGCTTTTATCAATTGCAACAACAACGAAGGGAACAAAAATAAAATTACATTAAATGAAAAGTAGCATAAGCAGGTCGCTGATAAGGCGACAATTGTGGCTGTCCATGAATAGCTGTAAACAGACAAACATAACTGTAAATATATTAATATGTAACTAGATTGCAAGAAATGCAATTGCCTTTAACTGCCGTAACAATAACCTACGACAACAAAAAGGACGCGTTGCACGGCGCACGTAGGCACTGCAGCTGTCTGGCAACGGCACCAACCACAAAAACACACACATTGACATTTACATGCACACGCACGCACACACACACACAAACACAGGGGGAGAGAGAGCACGCAATTAATATGATGCCATCTTATGCAAGAATCAAATCAAAAGCAACGGCAAAAATTACAAGCGCTGCTTTGGCTGCCACTGCCGGCGTATCGGTGCCGACGTGCCAAAAATCTACATACAAAAACAGCAGCAACAACAACAACTGGTGCGCACGCCCTCTTGCTGGCACTTAACCGCTCTTCGCATATGCAGGGCGCAAATGCGCAGCATCAATGAAATTGAAAAATCTCTCAAGCGCTGTTGTTGCTTTTGAGCCGGCAGACGACAATGAGGCGCAACACGTACGCCAAAAATTAAATGGCGTTGCGGAAATCTCGAACAGACGAAAATGAAAACCTTGACAAAAGCGCCAAGCGCAAAAAAAGAAGGCAACACCGAAAAAAACAACAGATGTCAGTTCAAGACAGAGCGAGAAACAGAAACTGAGCTTCTAAATGTTACGTACATATGTATGTTCATGTACATACGGTAATTATGTATGTAAATACATACATATATACACGCTTACATACTGCGAAGTCGCCGGCGCAACTACAAAATAACACTTACGCATACATGTAATTACATACACATGTACATATACAATACTTCGCATTTTGATTCGCAGTTTTATAAGACACGCACACATACATATACATACTTACACATGTAAATACACAGTTTCTGCACCAAAACCAGCCATATTTTCTTTACACCTACATTTATTTAACTACACGTGTATCTACATAATTAGCATTCAGCTGATGTTTTCAAATTTTTTTTTAACTCCAGGTTTGCGCCTGTGACGTAAAGATTGTTAATGCTGCTCACGAAATTGTCAACATATTAAAGTTTGCGCTATATGTAAAGCTTGTTCAGAGCAAATATAAAATCCTTTTTAAATGATACATTTTTATACCCTGAAACAATTAATAATGTGCAAAAAAGGGTATAATGGTTTTGTGCAAATGTATGTAACAGGAAGGAGGTATCTCCGACCCCATAGTATACATACATACATATGTATATATGTACATACTCTTGTTCAACACCAATAGCAGAGTTGATGTCATATCCGTCTGTATGAATGCGTCGATTTCAGAAGTTTTAAGAGCTAGAAAACTAAGCTTGGAGTTTTTAAGTTCGTCTCGTCTTCCTACTATCGATAATTATCGGTTTGCCCCATATATATATAAAAAAAACCCAATTCAAGTACAACATACTTGCGATTTTGTGTAAGTATGTATGAATACAAAGGTTTGAATACACATACATACATGCATACATACATCCATAGACATACACATGTATGTAAAGACGGTTCAGGATATCCCCCAGTTGGGCGCTCCCAACTAGAGTCCCCTCACTTGTTTTTCTAGGTTTAGTTATTACTTTGGAAGAAACTTGCAGTGCATTTCACAAATAATTAGTTGCTAAAATTAGGTAACTTATCATTCAATAGAATTTGGCCAGCAACGGTCTTCATACCAAGCTTTAGCTTGGTATTGGGTCGCGTGCCAGAGACAATTGGATAACCGCTACTTCACCATGATATTGCGTTTAGACGTAATTCAATATGTGCCCACACACATGTTGATTTGCGTATTTAGGCATGCACATGGCAAGGTAACGAGAGCATTCTCTTGAACCTGTTGTTGTTGCTTCATGTAAATTGTTTGCATTCGCCGGCGCTTAAAATGTTACGTGACGACTCGGGAGTCAGCCGCTGCCGCTGCCGTTGCCGATGCCACTGTCAATGCGTGCGCTGTTCTTCTACACGTCCACATGCAGAGAGACTCACTAATACTCTGAATAAAGCCCGAGTGCATTGCACTCCCAATACAAAAGCAACGAACAATTTGCGCTGCTGGGGGCCGTTCGAAGCTAAGCCAACTTGTAACTCGTACATTTGGCCAAGTAAAACATAATCCAAAAGTGCGTCAGCAAGTCTGCACATGCATGAACACGTGCCTTTGCATAACAGTTAAGATTTGATAACTCGTCTTCCTAGTCCTTTGCCTTCTTAACACAGCTTAGGGAAAAACAATATTTTCATATGACGCTCTGACGTAGATATTAGAGTTGTATCAAATCGTTCCATATACATAAGTTCGATTGAACGATGTCCCAGTTCATCGTTTATTCGAATTGCTTATTTGAGTCCCTTACAATCATAGTTCTTTACGTATAGAATTTTTGATAAATACAACTGCGCGTTGTTCAAAAGGTGGTTAATAATAAATTTAATTAAATTTGTATTCAGTAATAAATAAATAATTTAATATCTATAATTTAAAAGTATTTAACGACACTGACACTAAGGAGCAGAAAACAAACGATAATGGCTTCAATGGAACAAAAGGAATAAAAAAAATTGAACAACTGAACTTAATCTTTGAACTGTACATCGTAACATCGTAAGTTTACCAGCTGGCAGGATCGCTGGCGGAGAACTTGAGTTGGGTGAGTAAAAAGCGCTCTATTTGAACAAGACAAATTATATAACACAACTCTTACATCCATATAGTAATATGTATGTATATGCATACATACGTACATACGTATTGTGCGTGCAGTAAATATTCGCTCGAGTGTGCGTGTGCCTGTGCGTGAGGCAATGAAGTAGAAGTAGAACAAAAACAGAAATCCAAAAACTCGCTCGACCGTTCGACCGCTTGCGTTTATGTGTGTGCACATAAATACACATACATACATAGATATGTAAGCGCCCGTTCGTTCATCAAACAGTCTCTCACACCGACCTAAATATGTAAGTTTTTCGTTTACTTTATCAATAAGCATACAAACTACCGTAAATTTACGTGCATATGAGCATACAATCAAGCATATGCACATATATACGTGTCTGTGTATGTATGATTGCATTAAATAAATTTCTCTTCATTCAATTGCATACAAACACATACAATTCATAAAATAGTTAAACTTAAGATGTTTAACGGTTTGAAAGTCACTGACCGGCCTGTAACATCTGTTGACGTTGTTTCTTATAATGCTGCTGCTGGCTGCTTAAAAACAAGCATATATATGTGTGTGTGTGTGTTTGTGTGTAATTTTTCTGGTAACATCGCCGCTGCCCCTATGCTCGCACACTCCCATTTTCACTTACAGCGTACACACACAAACAAACACCACTCTCACAGACACACTCACACACGTAAAGCGGTGCTGTTGCCTTTGCCGCTTCGTCGACGTCGCCGTTGTTTTCATTTCTTTTCGCCGCAACAGTCGCCGTCAAAACGAATTCGAACGCGCCAGCGAACGGACGTGCTTAACGGAAAGAAATCAAAGAAGGAAGAAATTCAAGAAGAAACAGAAGTTGAAGAGGAGCAGCAAAGTGTAATAAACAAAAGCAAACAAAACTGCAATTCTTTGTTGTAAATTCGTAAAAGTGTGTGCGTGACTTCAAACCGGTTGTTAAATGCGCGCTGCAACAGCAACAATCAACACAAAAACAACAAAACTAGCAGCAGCTAAGCAAAGCCATCAGCTTGCATATTTTTTTTCGCTTGCCTGATACAGTGACAGCAGCAAAGACAAAGAGTGCAACTGCTCGATTGTACCGTTACGATTCGAAACCAAAACAACAATAACAGTTAAAAAATGGCACTCTCCATTGTAAGCCGCAGTCTTTTGCGTACTTCGAGAGAAGTCCTGGAACGCAATATGGCCGCAACGGTGGGCGCACTGCAGCAGCAGCAGCAACACCCCCTCCAGCAGCAGCAATCCCTCTCCACCATGCCGCTGCCAACGGACACATACAACAACAATGTAAGCGTTTGTGTATGTGTGCATTAGTTAATTTAATTATAAAGAGCTCAAAAAAAAATTAAAAGCGGTTGAGAGGGGAAAGGGGCATCTGTTATAGTTGGTGGAAATGAGGCCACTCGTATGTGTGTGTGTGTGCGATAGAGATAGAATGTGAAGTTGGATTTGAGAGGCAATTTGTAAGCGTGGCGAGTTAAAAGAATGTGATTCAATACATAGTACGTTAGCAAATAGATCAGTATACATACGAATTTATGCATCAATTCTCACTACTCGCCCTTGCCCTTCCCGTCCCCCTACTGCGCTTCACACTACAACAGCAATCAATACTGCCAAAGACGCATATCTTTCAATGCAAAAAACAACAACAACAACACTACTTTGCTGCTGAGTGAAGGGAACTTTCAAAGCAACCCCAAAAGTAAACAAAAATATAGAAAATGGGGCGACTCAACGGCAACTGCGCAAATTCTGCAAATGAAAACATGCGCAAAGCGCCAAAGAGCAATAACAACAACAAACAGTTACCTGGCGAAACGTAACGGAAATCGTGCGCTGAGCCTTCCACAGTTTTCTGTCCATAGCGTGCGTTTAGCCGTGACGCAAACCCATGTAAATTCTATACGCAGTTCTAGCCGATGCCACCACCAGCTTTCTGTTTTTCTATTCCCTGCTTATTTTCGCACTTGTTGTTGCTTGGCTGACTTCCTTTGCGCTTCATTCGGTATATATTAAATGTTATTTGCAGGCTTGTCATTGAGATTTTTTTGTTTTGGCATTTGACTTGTTTTGCTTTATTTCTTGAAGCCTGCTAGCTTAAAATATATTTGTATATTTTTAAAAGTAGAGGGTCGTGTGAGAGAGATACTGAAACTCGTTTCAAATCCAAATTTTATGATAATGATAATGATGTCATCGTAATTATCATATTGAAGCCACCAGCAGAAATTTCCATCTTATCTTGGGCCTACAAAATTGGAGCTCCCCGAAAAGTTGTTGACAAGTTTTGGGGCTCGTAATTAAAAACCCAAAAAGAGAAAAGAAAGAAAAGAAACGCTCAATGCAGTTATCTCCCCAACTAAACTGTCAACAACAATAATGCCTAAAAACTCATTAATAATGTACATGCATACATAGATACGCAAAAGATTCGATGTTGTATTTAAGTTTTAATGCTTTACTCCCATAATCACACGTTCATGTGTGTGCGTGTGTGGGTGTTTTTTGTTATGTTTTTGTGAAGCTGATCTGAACATATTGCGCTCTCTTTTTCTCCCTTTGGCACAAGGTCAAGGAGAGTCTAAATCCAGAAAACGTAACCCAACTCCAACACTTGAGTTGAGAATTCATTGGTGTTTTTTCCGTTTGCGCCACGTGGTGTGATTAGAGCCCGCTCAATTACTTTCAAACCTGAGCGTCGGTTATAAACATGCGTTGGACTCAGGGCCGCTGTTAAGCTGCTGTAGAGAAACCGGTTCATAACAAGAATCTAGAACTGACCTTAACAATAACAAAAACAAACGCATCTAATTAAGAGCATATTATTAGTGTTTGTTTATATGTACGCCGAAGGGCAAAGCGCGGCGTGAGTGCCGAAAATTGTGTAACAGCCCACTGTTAATGCAACAGTACACAGTAAACACAAACAACATTAACAGACTTGATTTATGTGCTTGTAAAAACAAAAACAGCAAGCAGTGCGTTGGCACGCAAGCAGTTTTCAAGGCCCAATGACCCACAAACTGTAACTTGGGCAACAAGCAGCCATTAACAAAAACATGTTTTCTTATTGTTTGCAGCGCCTGGCGAGCCTTATACTCCGCCCATCAGTTGTGCTGCAGAACGTGCGTCAACATTCAAAGAAAACCGGAGGCGCAGCCACCTTGCGGCGCCAGGACAGCGACAGCGACTCTGATTCGGACGACGAATTCGAGCGCCGTCGCAAATCTGCCAATGTAAAGCGCAGCGAGCGGGTGAGTGAACGAACGGACACGTGGCCAAAACTGGAATTGTGTGTGCTCGAAACGTGTTTTGTAACTGGCTAATTTGAATACGAATTCGAATTGGATTGGCTCAATGTCGTTTTTTGAACTCTTGAAAGCGGGCGGCGCAGACGCATTAGCTGCCAGCGGTTTGTGTCTTGGCTACACTTGAACAGTAACATGTCGCTACGTGCAAGCAGTGCACGCAAGCAGTGCCACACAATGCCAGTTGAATTTGAATTTAAAATTTGAATTCGTCACAAAATGAAATTTAATTTGAATTATATTGATTTTTTTTATTAATTTGTATTGTGTTTTGTGTTTAGGGCGACTCGGAGTTCTGGCGCCGCAAAATGCGTACCTTGCACCGCATTATGGACGTTAATCACGACGGCGTCATCTCGTACGATGATTTCAACTTATTGGCCAAGCGCTTTAGCGATTTGGGCCATTTGTCGGACGAGGTGGCCGCCGAGTTCAATAATGTGATTAAGCAAACGTGGGAGGAGCAATTCGGCGAAGTAACACCATATAATTTGGTCACTGCTGAGCAGTTTCTAACCGACTTGCATCATCGACTGAATGATAAGAAAATGGCCAAGCGCATTGGACGCTTTTTGCCGTATTTGTTTAAGGTATAAATACTTGAAATGAGTTTAATTTGATTTAACTAATTTGCATTTGTTGGTTTTTACAGGCCGTTGATTTTGATCACACTGGCCATTTGGATCTCGAACAATATAAGCTCTTCTTCCGTTGTCTGGGACTCTCCGAAGAGGATGCTGCCATTTCATTCGCTGTGATAGACAAGAATGGTGATGGCCAATTGTCGCTCAAGGAGTTTGTACATTTGGGTCGTCAGTTCTTTTTAACCGAAGATGATACCAAAATATCGAAAATGTTCTGGGGCCCGCTGATCACTGATCATTGACGGGTTGCAGTCACTGCTGTAGATCAACATGTTCGCGATGTAAACAACAACAACTACAACGAAACGAAGCCAATGCTGACAAGAACAACATTAATACCAACAATAAAAAGAGATATAACAAGAAATACACAAACGATGCCAACACACAGTTGGCCGTATCTACAGCATGTGGCGCTGCATAAATCGAGCTCAATCAACCGGCTAACGACTAACGACAACAGAGAGAACGAGCACAACAAGAACATCAGCAACATTAACTCCATCAACTTGATCACCATTAAACGCATGAGCATTTACGATTATTTACGTCAACATTTCAATACGGCCAGCAAACGCAATCGCCGCCACTCGGAGAGCGATGATGATGAGGCGTTGCCGCCGCCCTCGCCCAAGGTGCGTAAACATAACTACAGCTACTATCAGCGGCAGCAGCAGCAGAAGCAGCAGCAACAGCAGCAGCAGCAGCAGCAAAAGCAGCAGCATCAATGGGATTGGGAGCGGAATGGGGAGCGCAGCAAGCATGGCCAAAATTCTACTATGCATAATTATGATATAAGATTTTTTTTCTATGTTAATTCGCTTATATTATTCACAATGTCGTGTCGTCAATACGAGGGCGATGATCTTAAGCATTTCATTGTTAATCACATAAGAGAATTTGATCGGATACGGCGCAAGGCGCGCAAGCGACGCAAGCGCAAAATGAAGCCAACAACAAAAACTGCAGTGCAATTGTAGATGCAAGCAAGCACAAGAAAAATAACTGAAATGTACGATTCAAATAATTCAAATAAATGTTTTAGATTATTCGATGTACTACAAATGATATATACCATGATATAAAAACCAAAATAAAACAAACTAAAATCTATATTGTCATTGTAATTGTTCTAACCGTTCTGTTTTTCAAACGCTTTGTTAACTTCATTAACTTGTCAAATTTCCAACTTTAATTATTGAGTCATAATTGTTCGTGCTGAATGGAAACGGAGCAGATAAAACGAATTTGGCATCAATGAGAATGTGATATAATTAAGAGTATTTAGGCTTGACAATAACTATTTACATATATGTGTGAATGTCTGATTGCACGTGGGAATGTGTGTATGAATGAATTGTGTACATTATACATAAATATAATTAATGTATGTTTTAAGCTTTTTAGGGTGCTCCAATAGGGGTTACCCTCTCAGCTTACTTTAAGCCATGAAAATCGCATAGAGAGGCGGTAGTATAAAGGAGACTGTGGTGAGAGTTAATAACAAGTGAGTGTGAGAAAGAAAGAGAAAAGATAGAATGAGATAGAGACGAGAAACGGAGACGAAGAGAAAGAGTCTAAATATGAGAGAGAGATAAAGAGAGTGTGATAGAGAAAGAGAGGTTAGAGAAACGCATAGATATTAATAAAGAGAGTAAATAGAGAGGGAGAAGATAAGCGTATGACATGCGACAGAGTAATAGAGAAGTAGAGAGAGATGGATGGATTGTTAGAGAGAGAAATCAACGAACGATAGCGATAAGTAAAAAAGAGAGTTTGAAGACGATAGAATGGGAGAGGGATGGAGAGCGAGACAATGACAGAGGGAGTCAGAAAGTGGAAAAAAGAGCAAGAAAGAGTGAAATGAGAGAGGGATAGAGAAAGTGTAAAAGAGAGTAAGAAAAGAGCCAGAAAGAGTGTTAAATGAGAGAGAGAGAGTGATAGGGAAAAAGAGTGGTGGAGAGAGAGAGAGAGTGGTAGAGAGAAACAGAAATAGTGATAGCGATCGAGTGAGGGTTGAGAGAGCGCAATGAAGGAAAAGAGTTTCAAGATGAAAGAGTGAGACAGGGAGGCGACGAGAGAGGGAGAGCGAGTGAGGAAGGATAGGCTTAGAGGGAAGAGGGAGCAAACTGGTAACACGAACAGCAACACTGTAGAAAATATAACTAACACTCGTATAAAGGAACTCAGGAAAAACACAAAAGCAGTAGACCTCACTTCAACTCATGAAAATCGCGTAGAAAGGCGATGTTTTAATGCGCATCGTTTGGGAGTGTAACAAATTGGATAAGGAGATTTGCCCAAACATACAGTCAATGTCTGCAGCTATCGTAGCCACGGTTCTGTTCCATTTCGTTCCCTTCAGTTCCGTTCCGTTCCGTTCCGTTTACTATAGTTTATTTTTCGTTACACCCAAAGTAACAAGTGGCGCAATCTTATCGTGTCCGTTTGGCAAATCCCGAGCTACGGCGTTTTTCTTTGGCTCTGTTTTTATTGCGGCACAGCCTGCTCAAGTGGCCGCTGGCCGCCCAAAATCAACAACGCAAATTGCATGCAAGTGCAGCCACCTCCCCTCAGCCTCCCCCGCAAAGCGGTGCACGCGCCGTTGCAGGCCACAAAAAGCCGCTGCCCACATATCATTATGTAAGCGCTGCGCAAAAGGATTTGCGATATCAAATGAAAAGTGTTTAGCCCCACGAGAACTGAACTGAATGGAACACAAAAAATTAAAAAAACTAGTGGGCAGTCGGGTGTAGCCGACAGCGCAATACTCGCTTACAGTGTGCGCATAATAAAAAATAAAATTATAAAAATAAAATATTTCTTAAAAACAAAACTGCTTCTGGGGCATGAATCGAACTCAAACCTTTGTTGTTAGGATTCAGGAATATATTGGAACTTTTTTCTGGCGAAATTTAGCTTAATTTAGCCAACATGCGATTATAAAAAAAGCTTAGCCTGCTTGCAGTATCTATATTGTGAAAATATTTAATTTTCTTTAATAGTGTGGAGAGGGCGTAGCCTAATATTTTCAGCGCGATCTTTAGAGTTCATCTGTAATCTGTCTGCCAGATTTTGGAGACAATTTATCCGACGCTTATTCGGACAGACGGACTGGCATTGCCCAAACCCAGTATACCCGCTTCGCTTCGTGAACGAGTATAAAAAAACTGTCGCGCGTAAATCTCGGCAAGGAGCCGCTCAGCCCGCCGCCGTCCGGTGTCCGTGACTCTGACCAGAGCTCATTATGCACATTTGTTGCCGGGCAACGCCCATTTTTGCGCTTTTTTATTTTTATTTCTTTTTTTTTGCATTTGTAGCTAATAATTTTAATGCTATTCAAAATTATGTAGCAAAAAAAAAAAACGGAATACGGGAAAAAACACAAGCGAAGTGGAGGCGGGGGAAAGATGCTGAGCGACCATGTGAAAGCATTTTTTTGGGACGACTCGTGCACACACACTCACACACACACACATAATCAGCCACAAGCACACCCACACATGCTTATAAATTGCATTTGTATCTAAAAGGACATTAATTCTGTGTGTGCCCGTAAGTGTGGTTCAGAGCGCCATCTAGACCTCAAAGCGGCAAGCAGTGCGGGCAGCCAAGCATGTGTGGCATGTGTGTGTGTGTGTGTGTGTGGGTGTGGGTGTGTGCTTTGTGCATTTCTTACCCGCCTCAATATTTTATAATTTCATTTTTTTTGCTGCCCCCGCACAATGCTTAAAAAATGCCACGCACATGATGTCCCGTTGCTGCTTATCCCTTTGCCATGAGCTGCAGCCGAACTCGGACTCTCACACACACACACACGCATATTAGGGAGGGAGAGGTGGGGCTGGTATATATGTACATACAGTCACATATTGCTACATCTTTCATTATGTAAATGCACGCTTTACACATTTTTTTGTTTGTTGCCTTTGGTGTCCACCACTCACGACTTGCAATTTGCATTTTTTACCCTGCAAATGCCTAAACACGGGTGTGACGGGCTTATGCAAGGCCATGTAACAGACAGAAGGACGTTCAAAATTTTAAATATATATACATCCCTAAGTATAGCAAGGACAAGTTTATCCCATTTTCATTTTCGATATCTCGTCCCGTTTTCTTAATATCGATAAATATCGATTTAAGGACATGTACATTTAAATGTATATACCCCTAAAGCATGCGAAAGTTAAATTCATCCCTTATTCATTTGCGGGGTCTTGTTCCATTTACACAAAATCGATAAATATCGATTTAAAGACCTTTTTAAGTATATCTCGGAGATTAAAAGAGTTAGAGCCATCAAGTTTGGTGCGTATATTCTTAGATCAACTTCAAATGTTGGGCACAGGGTATCTGCTGGTCGGGCACTCCCGCCTACCGCTTTTTGACTTGTTTTCCATCGCTCTCTTCTACTCTGCCCCTCAACGGGGACTGGGGATTTGCGCGCGTTATATAAAAAATATCGCCTCATATATAAATATGCTAGCATATATTGTATACATACACACACACATACATAATAAATGCTAGCTGTGAGTGTGTGTGCATTTTTTTGTCTTTTGCAACTATTTGGAGTTTCAACGTGTTTTATCACGTTTTAAGAGCAGTTTTTAAAAATTAAAAGCACGTCCTAAGTCCACATTTGGTCAACACAGCTGCTGCTGGCCCCAAGAAATAGACTGTGAACCCGACCCCCCACCGTTGAATTCCCGCATACCCAATTGCTCAACACAGCCAACAACAGAACATCTTGACAGGACAACTCCTCAACTGAAAAAATAATTACAAATGAAAGCTGGAGGTAATCGCGATATTCAATGATCCAAAGAATGCTAAAATAATTAATTTATTTAGGCTGCTTACTTTGAAAACATTTTGAAAATTACTTTTATAAAGACTATCCATCAATGAAAATAATGAACAATTGTTTTTGGAAAGGCCGACGTTGAAATACCCTTGCAGACATATGTCACTGTGTTTTCACACACTTACTCAATTTTTGACTGATATTTTTTTAGTGAAGTTTTTTTTTCGATGTGGCTGATATTTTATCTTTATATTATGAGCATAGGAGCTCTGAGAAAATGTGGTCAAAGTTCAAATTTGGTCACGATGCTTAAAAGAACACAACAATTTTAGAAGAGAGTGAGAAAAAAATATATCATACTGAAAATAATCTTGTAATGTTTCTATACTTAAGCTTATGAAAATCACATAGAAAGGTGCGTCGCATTTAACACACCTGAGAAAAATGTTGACTGATAGCAGCTAATCTGTACTCATGTAACTCATGAAGCAATCAAACTATTTGTAAAAAACTCTACAAAAACTTAAAAAACGCAGCAAGAAATAACAAATATATTATACATAGGAGAGGAATTTGGAATTGTTAGCCTTGAAATGGCAATAAATCATTGATCAAAATGAGACAAATTTGACAAAAATCGAATAATCCTAGCGATCTTAAATTAAGTTTGAAATTGGGGTAAAAATAATGGATTTCTCTTCCCCCAAAATAACATATATGTATTTTTTTGAAATTTATATTTTCTTATCAACATTAGGCAAATACAAGATTTGTATTCTACATTTTTTCCTATTTTAAATTTGTTAAATATATGTAAATTTATACTTAGATAAAATGTTAAATTTCATTTTTGAATACAGGAGTGGGCGTGGCAGGATGTGCAGAGTGCGGCTGCAGTTGTTGTTGCTCTTGTTGTTGTTGTTGATGCCGCAAATGCCTTTTGCGGTTGGCATAAATTTGAACGCTAATCATAGAGATGCGACAACAGCAGCAGCACAACAACAACAATAAACGCAGCAGCAGGAGCAACGACAAGGACTACAACAACGAGCACTTATCCTACGCAGGCCATAAAAAGTGCGCTAATGTTAACCCGTTGTTGTCGTTTGAATTACAACTTCCAGCAGTCAAGACCACAGCCTACCAGTGGGGTGTACTTTACTCCCCCACGCCCCTGTGACAACAAGCCGCATCTTTACATATGCAGGCAAACAATGTCTCAGCCTAAAAGTAGGCAACTTTACGTTGCTCGCATGATAATTTAATTACAGCACTGGGATTGCGGGGGTGGTTAGTGGTGCGAGGCAGCATCAATCTCCGGCTTAGACAAGACAATCTGCGCGTATACACCTATACATGTCCACATTATTCTTGGCACCTTAGCGAACCAAAGCGCCAGATAGAAACCAGATCGCCAAGCCCATCAACTGGTAGGGTATATTCGACCTTTCACTTTAGAAAGCCAACACCCTGGTATAAAATAAAATGATTTTAAGCTAAAGTTCGTTATTTTCTGATGTTCATGCCGAGCTTAACATGTAGTTTAACATGCTTGGCAAAAATTTTGTATTACAAAAAAATGTTATGTGAGGTTTAGTTTAATTCACATAATTAGAAACTAATTTAACATACTTGTCAAAATTTATCAGACATGTATTGAAGTTTTCACTAGAAAATACAAAAAAATCTCGATGTTGGGCCTAGTTTAATAAACATAATTAGAAATTGAAGCTAGTTTTTTATTTTCTGATTAACATGCTTTGCTAATTCTGTCAGGCAAATCATCGACTTTTTATTACAATGCTTAGTTTAATTCACATAATTAAAAAATAAGACTAGTTTGTTATTTTGTAAAGTTCATGACAAGTTTAACATGCACAACTATTTGATTAACTTAAGCTTGGCCTTCCTTGCCGCAATATCTCACAACCTGTTTATTGAGTGGCTACCAAAGCTGATAATTTATCCGCATGGTAAAAGTATTGATCATTTAAAATGTTTGTACTAACTATTGTAAACAATTTATGTTCTATTATATTGAGATGGAACAATATTTGAAGCAGCAAGCCCAATAAGCCCAGTTTTCGGAGATTTGCCATTTTACAGGGTATAATTATATATTAAATTAAGCCATTTGCATGCGCGTATTTTTGGAGCAGTGGCGCTCAGCTAAGGGCCACAGCACAGCCGCTTTTCAACCCGGTCGTGTTGTAGATTATTAAAAATTATGTCTCACAGTAGGACATGCAATGCGCCGGCTTCCAGTTCCCAGCTCCCAGCTCCCAACTCCGAGCTCCCGGCTCTCAGCTGCCGGCTTCAGTCACATAGGCCACATTAATGTGCTACTCATCGCTGCGCTGCGATAAGCAGCAGCAGCAGCAGCAGCAGGCCGAGGCAGCAGTTGTAAAAGTGGTAAAAATTCTCTATTTTCTATTTTCAGTTTGTTTTTCTACTTTTTTGAACATTTTTTATTGTTGCTGTTGTTGTTGTTCCTGTTGTTGTTGTTGTTGTACAGACGCAAATCCACGCAAAAATTATATTTTGACATTTGTTAGTGGTTGGGCCATCGGGTGGCAGTCAGGTGGGTGGCAGCATCAGCAGCTCCAACATTGCATGTGTATTTCGGCAACAGCATTTAGTAGCCTACACAGAGAGAAACAAAAAATTAATGCAATAAACTTAACAGGCCAAAATGCACTTTGGGGGCCTGGGGGGTCAAGTGGTGCCCTACATTCAGGTCGCACTTGTTTTTGGGGCTCTAGCGAAAGAGAGTAATCGACAAAGATCTAAAGCTAACTGAGATTCGAGAAATTGAGTAAGAGGAAGACAGAACCAGCAACAAAATAAGTCCAGAGTAAGAGAGAGTAAATAGAGTTAAAATATAAATTACAATAGTAATTGTAGTCGTTATCGTTATCGAAATCCTAATTTTAATTGTTATAATAATTGTAATCGTTATTGTATTCGTAATTATTGTTAAAATCTTAAATGTAATCGCTATCGTATTCCTAATCCTATTTTTATTGCTCATCATAATTGTAATCGTAATCGAAATCGTAATCGAAATCGTAATCGTAATCCAAATCAAAACTCTAATCAAAGTTGCAATCATCATCGTTATCATTATAACTATTGTAACCTTGAGTATATCTGAAGTAAATTAAGTACAAAATATATGCCTCTTGATATTAAATGTGTCAATTGCAACATATGTATATCGATAAGTTTTGCGATATTGACTGCTCTTATCGCTTATTTTACATATTATAAGTAATTCTCATTAATATAAATACGTTTTTAAAAATTACCATTAAAAAGCCTTCAATTTGTATGGCTTTACTTAACAAAAATCGATCAATCATGTGCGCTTAGGGTATCTTTATAGCTCATCATAAGGTTCGATTTTGTCACATATCAGACACGATCAATTCAATCCAACGAAATGATTGGCTGTATAATATAATAATAATATAATAATATAAGTGTTGCACCTGTTTGCTGCAGCGCACTGTCGTTGCACATGTAAGCTGATGGCAACCCTGGCTCAAACGCTGTCACTGTAGCGTTGCACATGCCACCTGGCTACCCTGGTTACCACGCACGGCGCTATTGCCGCTTGCACCTTGGGGAGGCCGCGCCTGAGATTTGTTTTACGAAATTTATATTCTAAATGTTGTGGCAGTTTCTTTTTTTTTAATTTTTTTTATTTTTTTGTTTGCTTTGAGACGTGGCATAAGCCGCGCTGCTCAGTTTTTTAAAACTTATTTTAATGTTGCCGCTACCCTGTTGTTGTAGTTGTTGTGGTTGCCTGCTAGGGGCCTTTTGCGATTTGGGCAGCTGTTCTGTGGCTCGACAGCGACCCTTAATACATTTAAATTGCTCTCTGTGTCTGTGGTGTCGCAATCCTTTGTTAATATAACGCCATGGTCAAAGAACGTTGCATGGCTCGCGTCCAGCGAGCACAAACAGTGTCTGTTCACTGCCCGCTGGAATGGGCTCGACTAGTGGTTAACCAAATGTACCAGAAATGTACCAGAAATGTACCAAAATGAACCCAAACGTACAAAAATTGTATACAAATGTACCAAAGTATATAGAACACACAAAAATGTAACACTATGTACCTAAACGTACTAAAAATGTATCGACTGTACCAAAAATATACCGCAGTGTACTATAATGCACCCAACTGTACTTAAACGTGCTAAAATTGTGTACCAGATGTACCAAAATACCTATATACACCAAAAAGGTACTCAGATGTACCTAAACACATTAAAACGATATTCAGCTGTACCAAAAGTTTACCTAAATTTACCAAAATTGTACTCAAATGTACCCAAATGTACCTAACTGTACCAACAATTTACCCAAATATACAAAAAATATTATATCTTTACGAAGTACAATATATATGCATATATATTACAATTTGTATGTATAATTATGTATTAATAATTGTATGTATTAATAAATTTGATAAATTTTAATAATTATTCCTAACATGAATTTTGGTTTTACATTATTTATATATATGTATGTACATCATGCATATTTAAATGAAATGATTTCATGGCAATTTTCTGAAATTCTATATAAAACTTTTAGTACATAACCCAATCGAAAATAATTCTCATATTTATATTCAAGGCGATTTGAATTTCCGGATAATTCTAAATTTTGGAAGTTTATCTTTTTGGGTAACCACTGACAATGGAAAATTGAAAATTGAAAATTTTGATCCTTAGATCACGAAATTGATTCAAACTGTCACCATTAATAATCGGTTGTTGGTTACAAAATTATAACTTATTATTTATGAACGAAATATGCTTCAAGTTTTAGAAATGAATTCTACCGTAATACCCAATATATATGGCGGAAACAGGCTCTTTCAGCCTACTAAATACACTTGTAGAACTTTATTATATTAAATTTTATAATGCGAGTTCACACACATATGCATTTTAATATTAGACAACTGGATATCAGAAATCAACTGCAACTGGAGTGTCCGACAAAAACAAAAACAATAAAAGAAAAAGCAACAAACTGGAGAAGAGATCCTTAGATACGACGCTTCAGGAGGCGCAAGAAGATCAAACAGCGATCCAGCCACAGCTTGCTGTCCTGCAACAGAAGCTTGGGACCGCGGACCATCTTGTGCGGCGGCATCGGCAGCATGGCCTCATTGCCCATCATCTGCGGCCCCTCGTAGGAGGTCACGACGGCGCGGCGCTCCAAGCTACCCGGTGAACGCATCGACCCCAACGGCATTTGTTTCATTCGCTGTTGGCTAGCGCCCTTAACTTTGTCCATCTGTCGAACGGCGGTTGGGTGTTATTTATGAAGGTGGATATTTATGCTGCTTACCGTTTGTTCAAATACTTGAAGAGTTTATTATATATTTATAGGCTTTTTAAAAATTTCAAAAATATATATTTACGTTCGATAATTGCAAAAACAAAAATAGTTTCTTGTAGCTCAGTTGAACTGCTAGCTAGACGTATGAAAAGTGATTTGAGAAATATGGGACAATGGAGCTAAACCAGAAGAAAGCGAAGGCATCGCCTGCTGTGGAATATTTTATTTAAATATTATTTACATATGTAAGTTAATAGTTGCATAGAAACTTAAGAACTACTTGTGTCCATAATATGGATGGTGGAAAAGGAATGTGAAAATAAAGTAAATATAATATACAAAATTAAGGGAAAGAAAATCAAAAAAAAATTGAGAAAAATAGATAAAAAGTAAGAGCTTTGTTAAAAGGGTGGAATGTAAATGTAGGTAAAAGATAAATACATACGAAGATACTTAGCTTAAAACGAAATAAACATATAAAAAGAAAAAGTTATATTAACAGAAGAAGAAAAAGATATACAACAAAATACTCTCTTATGTAGAGAAAGTAAAGAAGCTTATCGAAAGAGAAACGAAATATGAAGACATGGTCAGAGAGAGAGATAGAAAGACAGAGAGTAAGGAAAATAGATAGACACAAATATATAGTTATAGAAGGAAGCAGGAGAAAGATAAAGAAGGAAGAGAGAAGGAAAGAGAGTGAGAGAGAGAAAGAGAGTTTGGGTAAGGAATACAAAATTGGAGAAAAAAATAAAAAATAAAATATATTTAGACAATTTTTGAACAAGTATATACTACATCTGTGCACATGGATATATTCTTTAGATGAAAATTAGAATTAGACCCATAAACCGACATAGGCCCCACTCTCTTTATTTTCTGGCAACTCCGACCGGCACATAGATCGTATCGCTGACATATCGCTTTTATTTACAGCCATTTGAAGGAGTGCAAAACCTTCTATACAGCATCAACAAACAAACGGTCAAATGGTCGGTTAGCCGGAACTCTCTTTTTTTCTGGGCATATTTTTGTTTTTGTTTGTGGAATACATTCAGATGCTGATTTTTTGTAACCGAGACAAACAGAGGCAGGCAGATACGGGCCACGTTCCGGTCTAACCGCCTAATGTATTTCTAACATGGCAAAAAGTGCGTCCAGTCCGCAACTGGAGCCGGAACGGACCGTGGCCGGGTCCGGGCGATTTGTTGACACAGCGTTGCCGCAAAAACATTGGCGGGCCGCGTTTAATGAAATGAAAAGCCAAACGCGCGACCGCGAAAATCAAACAACAATAAAAAATAAAGAGTACAGCCGCGTCGAGGGACAGCTGAATGCGGCGGGTGGCGGGGCTGAGGGTGGGTGTGTGGAGGGGGGGAATGTGTCGTTGCGGTTCGGGTAATATGCAACGCAGAAAGTGTGGCAGCAGCAGCGGGGGACGTTGGCAAAACGCCGTGGCAGCATAAAAAATAGTAGTTAAACCCAATTTGTAATTTGTTTGGCCAAATCGCGCGAGTGGCGATAAAAGACAACAAAAACAAAAGCAACAGCAACAACAAGCACGACTGCTAAACGCTGTCACAAAGCTAAAAACACCAACGACCGTTGAATCCTTTTTCACACTAATGCACACAGCAGGCAACACCTGTATCTGTGTGCGTGCGTGTGTGTGTGTGTGTGTGTGTGTGTGTGTGTGTGTGCAGGCCGCGATGAGAAACGTGCCGATGCATAATCATTGAGGCCATTATCATTTATTTTACTCAAAGGCTGCGTTGTTGTTGTTGTTGTTGCCTGTTGCCACCTGCGTTGGAAAAATCAAAAACACACGCACCAACAACAACAACAACTGGGCAAGCAGTTATTGCCGGCTGCTCGGTTAGCTAAGCCAGCGACTAATGCAGCAGGTGATGCCATCCCCACAGCCCTGTGTGTGTCCTGGTTGTGTGTATAAAGGGACTAGTGCCTAAAGTTGAATCTTGAAGCCTTTAAGTTTGCAACTGAAATTAATTAAGTATTTTATGTATATTAGCGTATTTTCGATGCTTTACGTATTGCATTTTTCACACCAAAAACATTATCTTTAAATATAAAATTTCCTTTGCATAATTCAAGCTCTCTTGTATTTTTTAAAATTATTAATTAAATTATTTTATTATAAAATAGTTGATATCTAAAGCTAAGCAATTGGTATTACTTAAAAGTTGCATATGTATTTAATCTAGTATTTTTTCTATGCTAGCAATTTAGCAAACTGTGTTTCGCATAACTTTTGCAACATTTCCAACATTTAGCCTCTTGTTGCTCATACTTAACTGTTGCAAGGTTTACAACATGCCAAATAAAACGTTAGCGAATGCGACACAAAGCAGATTTGGGAAAAAGAACCTCTCGCGAGAGGAAGTCTCAAGCTTGAAGCATAATTGAGAGCTGGTTTAGTACATGCGCTTAACTCTATCATAAAGGGAATACGCTCAATTTCTGACCCGACAACAGCAACAACAACAATTGGCACAACAAGCGGACGCTCGTAGGGCAAACAGCGTCCGGCACTAAATTTACGGTCCGGGTCAGAGCGCCGACCCAGCCGCGCTTCAGTCGCTGTTCTGCGGACCGTTTCTGCGTATTTGGACGCGATTTTCGCCTATTTGCTTAGGTCAACTATAAAAATAGCGTTGGTAGGTCCAACAACTACGGCTACCGACAAAAAGGTTGACTGCTTTTTTTGGTAGTCTATGAAAATAAAGCTTATCTTATACGACTTTTTTTTTCAAGTTTGTAGGTTAATGAAAAATGTATAAGAGAAAAAGATTTGTAAGAAAATATAATTAACTTGCGACTGTTAAAGATTAAATATTCTTGCTCACATAATAATTAAATTTGAGTAAATAAAATAAGATAGTATAATATATAATTCTCTTTTGCACGCAGTTTGAAATAAGACGCGTTAAAAATTTAAAATTTTTTCATTTTACATGAATATATTTGTTTTAACAGGATTTTAAATATTATATGAATTTCGCAATTTACATTTTACATTTACATACCGAAGAATGAACAAGGGGAATTATCTCTATAATAATATAAAAATAATGTTTTAAAATAAAAAAAACTGTTGGAAACTTTCGAATTAATATCGCACCGAATTCTGTCTTGCTTTCTCTATATAGTTTTATATTTCTTCAATTTTCCCGAAGCCATTTAATTGATAGAGTGTATACAAATACCGGATGGCTGCAATCTGGAGTACATAAATCAGCTGGTAAATGATGGCAAATGGAAATGCCAAGAAATTATAAAAATTATGGCAATAAAGTGAAAGCGGACAGAGGGAATTGTGCCCGTTCAGCTACAGCTGCCTTTTTTCATTAGGTGCGCGAATATAACTTCTATATAAATTCATAAATTAATTAATTAAAACAAAAACGCAGGCAGAGCTGAATTATGTGCGCCACCCAACGGGGTGGCGCCCGAACGGGTAAGCAGCTCCGCGCAGCTCCTCCCGCCCAAAGACAGTTGGTTCAACATTGAATAAGCATTACGAGTATTGTTAGATATTGTTAAATGCTGTGGCTCGGGCCAAAAGGGGTTCTGACAGTCGCCAAGTCGCACAGCGCAATCAAGGTAAATTTATTAAAAATATTACATCGCCCCTTAAAAGTTTATAATTCTTAATTACTGCGAACGGGGACATTTAAAAAAGAGACAGAGCGAGAGAGAGAGAGGGAGGGTTACGATAAAAATATTAAAATGCATAAACCATGAACAATATTACTTATACGCAAGGGTGGTTATTGATTTAATATTTAATTGGAATACATGTTTAACATATCTATTTATTTGTATTTAGCATAGCATATCGCTTCGGTCCAAAATATTGTATCTCAGATTGATTTGCCCATGTACTGATATTATTATTTTAGTATACTGCTTTACTTCGCTTGCTATTCGGCATTGTTTTGCTTTACGCTTTGTTTTCTTTACCTTTTGCTATTCTCACTGCGTTTGACTCTTTTTTATTATTCCAAACGATAAGTCACGCTTCACTTCTCGCTTTGTTGCTCACTTAGCTTCTAGCTTTTTAGATTTGCCCGATTTTTGTTGCTTTACTTTATTTTTTGTCCACTTTCTGTCTTTCTTTACTCTTAGCTGTGCTTATCACTACTTTACGGGCCTCGCTTCTCGCTTTTTTATTGGCCTTCACTCGTCTTTTCAGCTCAGTTTTTGGCTTTTAAGCTCGCTTTACTTTTGTAAAGATTTCTTATATTATTGCTTTGCTTCTTGTTTAGCTTCTTGCTTCTAGCGCAAGAATAGAATTCAAGGAACAGTTATAATATTAAACGAATTAAACTTGAGTTGATATTTATTATTATGTATTCACAGATAGTGCGCACTTAAGCCTTACAAGTGGTCTTACAACATCAATCTAATGTTTTGCGGGCGGTAAAGTTGAAAGAAGGAATGGCTGAAAAATAAAGAAAAAATGCTAAAAGATGCAGCGCATAAATTTTATAGTCATTTGCGCATTTAATTAAAATTATGATAAAAGCATGCAAAATATTTCACAGGCGCATATACGAAGACTTATGTGCCATTGCACAGATACATAAGGGCTATGTGTGCATATATGTACATATATATACAAGCCATATAGGAGAGAAAAAAAGGGACAACATGGAAACGGATAAATTAGTGTGTGTGTGTGTGTTTGTGTGTGTGTGTGTGTGTGGGGGCGCAGCAGAAAAAAGGAATTAAAATAAAAATTGCTCATAGCAAAAATCTTGCGCTGTAATTACATCATTTATGCAGGACGAATATGTCGTTCTGCTAGCCCGGGCTAGTAGACCCCCCCCCCCTCCCTCCCCCTCTTTTCCCCACATTGCCAGGCGACAACGACGAAGGATGCCAGCCAAGCAGCGCGCGCGTGCATGTGTATGTTTTGCTGCCACTAAGCGTGCGTGTGGCAAATGCCTTTCAAATAAATACGAAACGGTCAGCGGAATAATAATCAGCAACAACAGCAGCAGCAGCAGCGGCAGCCGCGACGACGTGGCCAGCCGCTGTCTCAGTGACAAGGCGACACGTACAGCGCATAGCCTAGAAAAAAGAGATCAGCGTTACGTTGTCTACAACAGGAAACGGATATGTGCACACACATGCATCATACACACGCGCACACACACACTAATGCATGCATGTCATAGGAGATAGCATAACGAATGGAGGCCAAATAAGAGACGCCGCCAAAGGAGCAACGGCCACAGCTCGTAGAAACTTCCCAGAGGTCTTCCCATGTCTAGACTCTAGAGTTGTTCAGCATAAATTAAAAAAATTAATTTAGTAATTAGCAATTTTTTTTAAGATATTAATAAATCTTCAAATATTGATAATTAATTACTACTACTACTAATAAAAATAATATAACAATAATTTCTTAAAAGGATAACCTTTTCCAATTTCGAATTTTCTGGAATCGGTCAAGTACGTTTCGCATAATTTATAATGTATAATATATAATAATTTTCCACTTTTTTATACCCCGCGCCACACATCTAAATATATATTTGGAAGTGTGTAAAAATCTTCCAATATCTTCATATTAACAACCGAAGTGTTATACCGAATTATTATATTCTTTTCTTGAAAGAAATATTTAAATTTAAACCCCTCCCCACCAAAAAAATCCTGCCTACGCCACTGCCATTGTGTGTATATGGATTGGAAATCAGTAATATTACAGATACAACAAATATCGCTACACATATTTTCCACCACTGAACATCTACAGATTTAAGGTTAATATTATTATTTGTAAGAGTATTTTAACTCGCCGAAGACAAATAAGATACAGTCTATTTTATATTCAATCCCAATAAACATCATTGGCTATTTTTCAGGTCGCCGTTATAAATTCGTATTGGATTTGGAATTTATCTATTAGTTTCAAATCGGTGTTACTTAGGTACAGCAGATAAACGGGTAGGCAAATCGAACCTTGGTACCGCAGCGACCCAAGGCAGTGCATCTCTCTCTTTCTTACACTCATTCTCTCGCATTCATACTGCGGATGTGTAGTGCACCAATTTTTTTCCAATTCCACTCACACTCATTATTAACTGCTGCTTGTGCCACGCCCACGTGATGCACTCGGCACACATTTAATATGAGAAAGCGTTTTCAATTTTTTATGCGCTCATTTTTCTATGCTATGGGAAATATAAAAGCAAAAAAAAGAAAAAATACAAAACTGTTACAGGATGGCCATCTTTCGTGGGAGGCCCAGAGCTGGCCAAAGCCTTCACATGCTCCACATGGCAGCCACAGTCCAGAGATTCGCTGATGTCGCTGCGATACTTCCGCCAATGTGGCACAAACAACAAAAAAACCAACAAAAAAGGAGAAGGGAGCCGCATGTATACAGGGATAGTCGAATACTGAATACTCTTATATATAATTCATAATCAATTTGAAATATATTCTCTGATAACATTGGGATATAACACTCTAATCTTAATTGTTATTAAATTATTAAATTTAGTAAAATATTCGACTAAAAAATATTTATATATTTTTTTATGTATTTAATTCATTTTAAACATATTTTCTTGCAACTTGAGGATGTAACAATCTGATGTTGAAAAATAGTAGGAAATAGGAAAATTACAAAATTATTAAATTTAGTTGAAATAAACGACGAAAAAATTATTTATATTTTATAAATGTAAAATGTGTTCGATATATATATATATAATATAGCATATATTAATAATATAAAAAAAACCTTATATTTTGCAAATTGTAAAAACCAACAAGCTTTGTAACAATAAATAATAGAGAATATATAAGATATTTTACAAATATTATTTCTTTGTAGGTTAGCGATACTATGCTTACAGATAATTTCCGTATTGAATATTCATTATTTACTGTATTAAATAATATTTCATGTAAATTTACTCTTTAATGCATTACACGTTATGTCAGAAAATTGCAATATCCTCGGCTAGGGCATATAAGTCTAAAAAAAGCGCTTAGCGCAGCATTTCGGGAGCACGAGCACAAAAAAAAAAAAACGGGGGGAGTGGGGTGTAATGAAAATAATAAATGTATTGCAAAAAAATGGCTATATATTTTTGTACTCGTACTCGTACATAGAAATGTAAAGGAGCACTAATTTTGTAAGGACACGCGCGCGAAGGACGGACACAGAACGGAGGAGCATGTGGCGCATAAGTAGACGATGGCGACGTTGACATAAAAAACGCTGGGCACACACACACACACATGCGTATGGGTTAATGTGCGAGAGTGGGACCCATGGTGGGTGGGGACTAGGGGGGGGGGGCGGGGGTGCAGCAGGGTGATGGGCAGGGGTTGTCCCTGCTAAATGGTCGCTGGTCAGCAGCGGCGTACAAATGACGGCTTCCGCTTGTGCATATTAAGCGTGAAGGATAATAATTTAACACACACACACATATGCATATAAATATGCGGTATATATAAAATATAATTTTTTTCATAATGCGCATTCGCTACTTTCTTTTTTCTCTTTTTTTTCTTTTAACAAAAATGGGTATTAATATTACTTACGGTTAAAAATAAAAGCGCGACTTCTGTCTGACATGCACGGGGGTGGGGGGTCAAAGGGGATGGGGTTGTTGAGATGGTAGGAGGAGACTTAGAGAGAGTAGGAGATGCAGCTTAAAAAAAAACGTAGCAACTGCAAATAGTGCGCAGTTGTGGTTACCAGCTTCACAGGATGCTGTCAGCTGCTGCAGCACTATCACAACATTGAACAAGGCGCACTCTGTGTAAAAACACACACATACACGCAAAACAACACGTACACACACACACACACATAGCCTTTTTTCAAAGTGTAATGAGCTTGCGTAGGAAACCTTTTAGTACTTAAGTTAAATGAATATATATGCACATATACATATTTATTTTTAATGAGTGGTCCTCCTAGACGAATTGTCCAATTGACATATTTATTTAATAATCCTTTTTATTGCAATTGGCGTGCGTAATTAGGATATATATATAGTTTTAAAGTTTGAAGTAGAAAAAAGTTTGACTTTCACGTGCTCAAAAAAGGTTCACGCTGAAGCAGAAAAAAGAATCTTTGCGAAAAAATAAATTTGTTTAAAGATATGAAAAAAATAGGTTAAAATTATGACAAAATTCACTTAAATTTATAAGAAACAAAATTGGCTCAAACATATGAAAAAATTGCTTAAAAATCTATGAAAAAATAGATTCCCATTTTTTTTGGTTTAGACGAAGAAGGAATCAGAAAATACATCAATATTTCGTTTTAAATTGTTTGTTTTTTTTTTGGTAAATATGTGAGTAATATTTTAGTGTGAATTTTGAGAGAAAGCTTTGTTTTGCTTAAGTGACGTGCAGAATTCTCTTATACGGAATAAATTGTATGTAGAAGAATATATTTCGATTAACTTTTGGTACTTTTATTTAAGTGGGTTATTTCGAAGCATGCGATTATTATAGGATTAAGTAAAGGACATAATTATATATTATGAACTTAATTATTTTTAAATTGCACTGGCTGCTATGACAGTCGGCTAATACAAACACTACATCAATAGGCTAGCATTGTATTCGAACCTGGATTCTTGTTGTTTAGTTGTTTGGATATATATAATTTAGTAAAATTCAACTTGAAATTTAATAAAACTTTTATTTTTTAATGAGTCGCAACTATAATCAATATTTATGGGAGTTGGAAAATTCGGGCCAAGGGATGTAATATGGTATTTATAACGTGTGTCATTAAATTTATTAAATAGACTGCAGATCAGCTCCTCTAAGGATCGAGCCGCGCCCACTTTTGCCCCAACAAATTACGAAAATCAATATTGTTCAAAACTACAGACCCTTTCTGACTCTTTGTGGTTGGTTACATCCGACTTAACGGTTTTTCTTGTTTTTGCATGGAAATGAAAACTATTTTAATACAATTTTCGTGCAAAATGATTGTTTGAAAAAGGTTATGGCCACTATGAAACCCAAAAACTTTCAACCTGAAACCCAAAACTCAAATTCATAGCAAGGCCAAATTGCCAGCTGGCTGCTGGTTAGCCAATTCGAGAATGTTCCGGCTAATCACATACAATTCAATTCGTTTTACAATTTCAACTAATTTCCATTTCAATTAACTTGCTTAAATGTAATTTAGAGAGCGCTGCACTGCCACAGTCGACGGTCCCGTGAACCTAAGCTGGCCCAAAAACCGCGTTGGCTGCGACTGCTAAATCTGGAAGGTGGATAAGGTGAGCTGGTAGGGGGAGGGGGCGTTGGGTGGGATCAGCACAATGACGATGTTGCTGCTGATGCACTCTGACAGCAACAGGACAGTCCGCAGAGAAGCCAGGTGAGAGGAGCACAAGGTACTCGCACTCCCACTCGCACATTGCTAACGGCAGAAATCTGTGCGGTTGGTAAACGCTCAAAATCGTAATTTGACTACAACTGTAAAATCAAACAACTGACTACTCGTTGGCTGCCCAACCAGCTCCGGCCGGCTGACAGGCCGGCTGACAGACTGCCTGGCTGGCGGGTTGACTCGACCGACAGGTGAATCGCAAATCGTGTTTTTGGGCGCGCACTGACGAACTGACAAAAGCATAAACGAATCATCCACATGGCTGCATTTTGCATACTCCCACACACACACACACACACCCATACACCCTATCCCACACATAAGCCGGAATGGCAGCCGGGCAATCTTTGTGCCAGTTTATACTGCCTGTTCCTGCTGCCTTGTTCCTTCCACTTCTCTGGCCTTTTGGCTGCCTGCAATTTTTATGCTGCCTTCGAGGCGTGCGCGCAACAGTTGAAAATAGTCATTAAGTCAGTTGCAGTCGAGAGCGAAACAGGCAACTAACTTGGCCAAATGCTTCGTTGATCAGTAATCAACATTTCAAATGATGTGGCAATCTGTCGAATAATATGCACAAACAATATGAAGCACAAATTAATCTTGGTTAGCAACAAGAAAATTCAACATTTAATTGGATAGCCAATTGCTTTTAACATAGAAAGATTACAAATTTATCCCACAGCAAGCCTATTAGTCAGATAAGTTCCATTGGGCGTTACAAAATTCTTTTAAGCTTATTACAATTGTGGAAGCAAACCGAAATTCATCTATAAATATAATTTAGCAGCTCTGACTCTTGATAATTTATTTATTTATTTATTTATTTTTTTTTTTTTTTTTTTTTTTTTGATAATTTATTTATTTATTTAATAGGTTGACAGATCGAGTGTCAACCTAAGTAACATGTATAAAAACTAAGAAATACATTGAAAATAAATATAGACAATTAAAAGCTAAAAGCCTAAGAGAATTATAAACAATACTCATAACATCACCGACACGATGGGGGTATTTTATTTGCCAGTCCGGCTAGCTATGCCCCTAATCACAGCTAGTTGTTGTCAGTGACGTTAAGAGACTCTACTGCTAAAGAGAAGGTGTTAGTAGTAAGAGTATATTCTACAATTTAAATATAATTCCTATAAATAAACAATAAAATTAGGAAAGTGAAGGAACAGTTTTAGTTATTAATTATAATAATTGTTAGAATTAGATGGATAGATAAGAGGAAAGAGACAGAGACGGAAATCATTGACCCGATGGGGAGAGATTTAGCCCGTCCGGCAAACTGTGCTGTGTGATAATTGAGAAAAGTCTCTTAATACTTTAAACATATGTTTGATAATTTGTTAAATCAAAAATTAATTATTAAAGAAAATTTAAGAAATATAGGAATTAAAAAATGTAAAGTTTATCAACACCAGAAAACATTTGTTTATGAACCAATGTATCGAGTGTTTTTTTAAAATATGTTCTTTTTTATTAAAAGTGTATATACATTTAGTAACATTAACACTTGCATACACTGCAAGATGTGTTTGAAAACGTTCAAACAATTTTTTTTAACTCATAATATTGCATTAAAATAACATCTGCTCACTTTATTAATTGAATTTTGATTATTAATTGAGTTTTGTAAAAACATTCTATATTAAGAATATTACAAAACAACCAAAAATACCTTTGAACATTTTTCAGCACATATTGCAGTGTATCCTATTGTTAGGTAATTGAGCTTCAAGCTCTCATATATTTCAATTCTGCTCATTGGTTGTTTAAATAGACTACAATTAAACGCTAGATAGAGCTAAAAAACCAAACAATAGTACTTAAGTAATTTTAATACATACAACGAATAACAAATGAAGTCTGGAAAATTTTTAATTTTAAAATTTATGAATCCTTTTTCAACACTTTTCCACTCCCGCACCCGCAAAGTTTCCTTGCATAATATTTGCCAATGTTGCGTTAAAATATCGCCGTTTCATGGCCGCACAGGTGAAATTTCACGTGCAATAAATTTATTTGACTTTGCCAACCCAACAAGAGCTTCTCCAGAAGTACCTCAGACGCGTCGACGGATGTACCGTTCGCCAAAGTTACGACAGTACAACAGCAGCAACAACAATACATTTGGCAAAGTCGCTGCTCTGAGCTCAAAACGGGCTTTAAATGAGTTCGGTAATGAACGTTAAGCAATGTTTACAATGCTTATTATGCAAGCTCCTAGCCTCTGGTCGAAACCCCCACTTAATAGTTTCGAAAAATTTTAAAATACCGCCTTGTAGTTATGTTTTTCTCAGGTTCTAGTATTGGCATTATCACAGGCTTAGTACTTGGCATAGAAATTTGAAAACTTGTCAATCCGATTTGAATTTGAAAAACTCTCCTTTGTCTATATTTTAATTAGTTTTGGATTTAATTGAGGCCGTTAGAGCACTGTAGAAAATTGCAATAGTTAAATTTACGATTATTTTTATAAATCAGAATATGAAAATTCTTTTTATATAGAAATATTTACTTTGTAAAGCAGCTTTCTCTGTGGCTCTACCAGGATTTTAATGGTTAATTCTATAAGTTTAAAGGGAAAATTTGCTACAATTCTAATATTTTTTTTGGTATTTTTTTTTACTATTTTTGTATACCCAATTCGTGTCACTTGGAAAATATGTTTAAAGAAGTATTCGAAATGCTCAATTTGAAGGCGCCTGTCGACGATAGTCGAAATCAAGTTGGGCCTCGTTTTGCAACACTGGTATTTAGAATGGGAACTTTGGGTATGTGAAAAATAAACTATCTGGTGGTCAACTATATGACTTTTAATGGTAAATGAAGTGCAGAAAAAAATAATTATAGAGGGATAGATGAATATAGGGGCAGAGAGAGTAAGATAGAGAGAGCGAGAGAGATAGAGACGAGAGATAAAAAGAATTATAAAATGCAAAGTTTCGCAAAGCTGGCAACGGCAATGACAATGTTTCCTCTGCGTGTAACTTTTGCTCAAGGATTTATAGTTGGTTGTTGTGCATGGCCTAAGGTTGGAGTAAATGGAGCAGGGGAAGGGGCAAGGGAATGGCATACGGATGCTTGGCTGGCTGCCTGGCTGCTTGTCTCTGGCTAAACCAAGTTGTCATGGCAACGTATCATAGGCACGGAATAAGCGCCAGTTGGTAGCTGAATATGGATATAAATAGGGATGTGAATGTGGATGCTAAAAGCGGGTAGCCGCTGCCTGTGCAACTGGGACCTGGGCCCGGGTCCTGGATACGTGTGCGCGCCGACGTCGCCGCCTTAAAAGCCATTTGTGCTTAATTGCGTGTAGGGCAACTAATGAGCGGAGTTATATACCGACTAGAAACCGGGAACCAAAGCGACGACGCGCGGCTGTTTATAATTTTCGAGAAATACAAAAAAATGGTAGTCATAAAAATAAAAATTTTTTATACAAGTGCGCATAGAAATAAAGCTGGATGTGTAGGACAGCAGTCGCTGGCATTTATTTATAACTCAGCGACAGCAGCGCAGCGAAGTATTTTTTTTTTCAAATAAAATGTAACATTAATTTGCGAATGGGTCCCTTCCCTTTCGAAAGTTTCTGCATTTGAATTATGCGCGCCAAAGGGTTTTGCGAGTTGCCAGCGCAACGCTAAAGGCCAGCCGAGGGCCATTAAGCGAAAATTATATTGGCCAACAAGCCATTGTAAATTACAACAACTGCGGCGCCAAGGTGTTAATATCGATGCTGACAATGGTCCACGAATTCACATGGCTGAAGAGTTGAAGCTGAAAGGACTTCAATATGTCAGCTAAGCTTTTTATCCTCGTTCACGAAGTAAAATGAGTATATTGGGTATATATTGTAAATTGTCCATCCGTCTGTCGCATGAACGCAATTTTTTTTGCGTGTATACTTTAATCTTTATATCTCTCAGTTTTATATCTAGATACATTAGATTATTGACACTAACAGATTTTTGATGAGCTACTCTAAAAGTCGTAAATTAATTTTCGAACTTAAAAATTCCAAAAATCTATATTTATCATCATATTTTCTAACCTAACCTAAGTCAATTTCGTCACTATAGAATTTAGTTCAATACGCAGTTTAATTTTGGGCTGAGTTCTGGGTTCGGTTTCCCACCAGAAGCATTTTTTTTTGCTTTCTTAATCACACTGCTAAGGTAGGGTCGATATCAACGGCGGCGTTCCTCTTCTTGTTCATAAATTATATTATATTTCGTATAACTACCTTAATATATATTAAAATATATATATTCATTTGTATTCAACAGAGAAACCGAACGTGAGTCTAACCCGTGCAGTATTGTCCTGTTGGTACAGTTGTGCTTAAGTCCAGTTAGGCATTCATGAGCGTGTTTCGAACCAGAGACAACACCATCATCAGTTGTGGTTACTCATAGATGCTGCAGCGTGGGTGGGAATTCAGGAAACAGGAGCTGCAGCTCTGATTCATATGACGCCCCCGGTCCGGTTCCGTGGGATTTGGTTCGTTTCGGCATGGGGGATAGCAGCTGCTGTTCGGGTCCAGACCTTCTTACGAATGTAATTTTTATTTACACAATTTTAAGCTAATATTACGTTTGAGCCACGCCCAAAGCCGGACGAAAGCGGGAGAAACGAAAAAAAAGCGCCGGCGAATTTGTCCCAAAAAAGGATTAATGAAATAAAATTATCTCTTTTACGGCGTAACGCGAACCACTCGCATTGGATGATGGCATGCGGAGGAGGCTAGATGGCTGCAGAGAGACAAGGGGATGGGGGCCAGGAGGTTTAACGGCAGCCTTCTGTTTTCTGTGTGTAGAGAGTTTTTTTGGCGTTTTTGCTTTTAATTGTAATGCCTATTTTCGCTATTTCTTTCCCATTCTTTCTTCATATATTTCTCTTACTCTCCCGCTCTGTCTCTATCTGCGTGTAGCCGGAATTTAAGCTAGTGGGTGGGGTTAACATTGGAAAAGGGGGCGTTTGACACTCGGGGACCTCATCAAGTTACAACACGTACAAATCTTTTGTGTTCTCTGTCTGGCCGCTGTTGCCGTCTCGCTTGCGCTTGCTTTACGTTCTTAGTGCGTGTCTCTGCAGACAATATTTTGTTGTTGTTGTTGGTTTTTCTTCTTTTTTACAACAATTCCCATATTTTAACATTTTTAAATGCATTCAAATTAAGTAGCACGCGATGGGTTAGCTAGGGGGGTAAAAGGGGGGTTATAGACTTGATGGAGAAGGTGTGGGCATGGTTAAGGAAAGGTAACGGTACGTGTTCAAAGGGTTGCAAAAAAAAAATAGAAAGCAAAAATAAAAAAACAAAAGAAAAACCAAATTGCATATAAATAAAACGGCAATTGCTTTAAAAATTCTTGTTGTTCCTTGTATAGCAGGCACCCGAAAGGGGGTGGGGTGGTAACTGCCTCACTCATGCTAAGCATTAAGGAATAATTAAAAGAGGGGGAGGGGGGCTAGGCCTATACGCCTATAATTGTTAAGCCAGGCATACACTACAAAATTATCCAAAAATTCACTAAAATAGAAAAATTATTGTTTTTTGATGGAATACGAACTACAAATTTTAAATTAATGCACCAATATTCGATAGACAATTGAATTTAATTTTATTTTTATAATAAATAATTTTATAAGTATATAAATCGAAATTTGGAATTCTGGTGACTTGCAGACATCTGACAGATCTGCAATATATTTACATATATAATATTTTCATATATTAAATAAATTGGCTGACTAATTTTATATCGAAACTATATAAGATGTTTGAAGAAAAAGAAAATTTGAGTTGTAAATGGGGAGTGTGGTAACGGTAATAATTCTCAACAAATTGGTAGACAACTATACCATATAATAATTGGATGATACAAATATTTTGCTTATATATTGGGTGCATAATTAAGCTCTCAATTAGTGAGTTTAGCAAAAACTTAATAGCTGAATAAATGAATTTATATTTTAATGCGTTATGTAAATTTAGAACAAAGTAAAATGAATTTTATTTTTAAAAATGAATTGAATCGGCAAAGAACTGGCAATGATCCGGGACAAAAAAAAATAAAGTACAAATATTATAAATACAATATGCTACAACCAGATATACGGCTAAAAGTAAACCGCTCTGTTGTCAAAACCCGGCAAGTGCACATCTTTGGAAATTAATTCAATTAAATGTAAAAGTGAATGCTCGAAATGTGGTTGAACTCTCTTGGATTGAAATGTGCTGACACAGAACAACAGCAAGGGCTGACTGCCAAGAACTCGCAGTTAAGTCTCTCCTCGTGGGCAGAGCTAGCGACCTGATGGTCCGAGCCATGTTGCCGTCGTTGGTGGAAGTTTATCAAACAATGGCCAAGAAAGATTGGATAAAAGTCGCGCATCATTTCGGGCGACAAATGACTAGCGACTGGCTGTCAGTCAGTTTAGCTGGCTGTCAGGCTAGGTTTGGCTTTGGCTGTATGCTGTGTTGGCTAAATGGAATACATAAATGTCATTTATTCATTTATGCAAAACTTGTAATAATGACAACTGTGGTATGGGCGGTCGTCAGATTCGTGAAATCCGTGCAAGCGCAAAAAATTTGTTGACTCTGAAAGATTTTCATGGCGCCCAACGATGGTCCTGTCAAAATTTTCTGTGTACGCGGGCCAAAAATTTTTCTGCCAAGGTGTGCAATGGATTTTACGCGGAATGATGCTCTGCCAGGCGACTTGACTATTAAGCTCACCTTTCCCCAACTTTAATACATGCCGTATTGCTGTTGTTGCTGTTTTGTTGTTGTTGTTGGTGTTGTTGTGTGCGGTAATAAAATTCTTAATGTGCCATTAAATCCTTCCACTGGCAACGTCATCAGCGCGTCATGACTTTTGTGAGCCGCCACCAACGACAACAACGACAACTTCGCTATTGCCGTGGAGCTGTCTTGGAATTCCGCCAAGCCAAAGAAATCTAACGAAAATTTCGCTACGAAATGGCACGTAAATAAATTGCAAAGATTTGTCGTCTGTTGAGGATGCGGACCTGCCAGCGGCACCAACAAAAACAATTGAAACGGCCATAACACCTGCCCCATAGACCTAAGACTGCTGTGCGGTTTAACCGCTCACACCGCCCGCCCGTCCGCCCGTCCGCCCGCCCGCCCGACCGCCCGCCCGCCACAGCGTAAAAGGACAACAAATGAGTTAACATTTTTGGCGTCGCTTCGTGAAAGCTTTGGCAATCGTTGTACCCACTGATGACAGTTACAGCACCCCACCCACCAGGCCCCACCTCAGCAGTATCAGTCCCAACTCCAGTTCCGACACTCCACACTCCGCCCCTAACCAAAACATTCAGCTCCTGCCCGGTGGCTGCTGTCATTATGATTATTGTCATTTGGTGGAGGTGATTCAATGCATTTAGATTGCATAATTAAGTAACGCGCGTATTTCGTGGAACTCTCGCGACAGCCGATAAAAGCCTACAAAATACGCAAATATATGTTTTAATTATTAAGTTATCAATTGCTTTAAACAAATCTACGAGCACAATCTTAAAGGGCCATCAGCTTAGGGACTAGTTGCGAATCTGGCAAATACGATCAGGAATCAACATGGCATTCTTTTTGATTTCCTTGATTCTCTTCAAATTCTTGGTTGTTTCGCAGGAATTATTAAAGAGTTTTTAGGTTCTCAAATGTACAGTTGTGCTTTATAAATTGTTGGAAATGTCTTTTTCAAGAGCTATTAGAAGCCTAATAAAGTGGACAGGTGAAATAATGCCGATTTATTTAACCGTAACTTCAGTATTCGAATTTCGAATCTTTTGAAATTGCATTTTATACTTATAAATTGAAAATAAATGTATCGATTCTAATCAATTTGTTTTCCAGAGTAAGTAAAAAAGTATTTTAAAGTATTTACGATTGAAATTTAATTGTAACCATCACGAAAATTGGTTCAGTTTCGACAAAGTTTTGTTACTTTGAAATCTGGCAAGTATGAATAGCGAACTTTACATGTCTAAATTTTAGTCAATTTTGGGCTGATTTTTGACTGAAAAATTGACACCCTTAGAATCACTTTTAAAGTTACGTTATACTCATTTTGGTACACGCTTTCGATTAAAAATAAAATTTGGCAATTCTAAATAAAAGAAAATTTCTTTTCCCAAAATATGTATTTTTATTTATTAAATGTATTTAAATGTAGAATTAAACAAAGTTATAGTAAGTATGAATTCGGATATTTGGTATATTTCAAGATGGATTTTTTAGGAAGAAGTTGGAGCTTTTTAGCTAAAGTGTGGAATGTCCAACAATTTCATATATTTAATTGAATATCTTTCGTCACAAAAGTTGACATGACTTTTGTCACTAGTTTGTTACCTCGTGTACGGTTTTTTAATTGATGATAATACCATAAAGAAGCAAAATTTCTCTGGCTCGCCCACACATTTGTTTAGTATAAGACTTGGCTGAGTTTTATTAAAATTAGACTACTACACAATATAGTTGATGTGGGCCTAAGCTGAAAATATGTGGTCAGCACTTGGGACCATTACGGCAAAGTACTATGCCGACAGCCGACGGCGGCACAGAGTACTTCACCCAGTTAGCTGGAAGCTGTAACAAAGCACCACAAAATTATAAAACCACTCAACCTGCATTACATGCTGTGGTTTGGGAAATCGTTTCGATTGTTGCAACTGCTGCTGCAGCTGCGCCAGTGGCTGTTGCAGCAGCAACTTCGAGTATTTAATACCTGTCGTCATTAATATTTGCAGCGGCACAACAAAAGCGCCTCCTGGCCTCCAGGCCACTTGTCGATATTTAACATAATTGTGCAATTGTGTGGCACTCACACACACACTTATATATTATGCGTGTGTGTGTTGAACATGTCAAATCAAAAAGAGTTCAAGAGTCTGCGTTTAAGTCGCACTGGTTCCAGTTCCAAGTGCCGCCGCTCACTTAGGCAGTTAATGGTTCTGCTTGCAGCGGATGTGCAATTGCTTCAAGACCAGCCCACAAAAGGCCATCCCGCCCCTCCTCATTGACCCCACCAAGCCAAATAACATGATTGTAACATGCATAGATATGTGCACTATGCAGTATTTGCAATGCCAGGGACCTAGTTATACAAAATCCTCATTTGTCCTAAAACTTATAAATTTGGATTCGGATAAACTCAGCTTGTCACGAAATGTGCATTGAAGGAGACACCTGCGATCCCATAAAGCATATACATGAATTTCTTTTTCAGAACAATGATATGAGTCTGTCCTTAAAGCTGCCACATGCACTTTATCATATAGTTATCATAGGAATAATTGGTCGAAATGGCTTTTGTCCGAAAAACTTAGTTGCCTTTCAAGTCATCTTGCCCAAATTTGGCGGTTGTGAGTCCCACAATGTTCACATAACACATAAATTGAACTACGATATAGTATATCTGCCATATGGAAAACTGGTTGAAAATCTAGTTTTTGTTAGAAAACGGAAAGTTTCAGCGCCGTGGGCAGGAGGGCAAAAATCCTGCTTACGTCACATAAAGGATCTTTAATCTTTAATCTTTGCCAAACCAATATCTTGAGGGAATTTTATATAGATCTTGAGCCTCTTGGCTTTTTAAGATATCTTCACAAAACTTACCCGTTACGACATTAAAGCTATATATTATAAACATTGAATTGTATCGTGTAGTCTTGATAGGAAATACCGTTGAACAATTTTTTGTTCAAAAGCACTCCAACAAAATAATTAATTTTTTATAAATATATCTTAACCAAAATGTATTATTTTATTATTTGTTTTTTTTTTGGCACACACATATTGTAATATAAATTTTAAGTGCAACATTGGAAGAATTTGCCCATAACTCACATTTACACTTGTTTTCGTTTTGCGTCTCTTTTTTGAATAACAAGTTAGTTTTTGAAAAAGCATCATAATTTGTTTCTCGCTTAGCAGGCGTTGCTTTTCAAAATCATCAGTATCCATTGAGCTGTTTGGTAGAAAGCTCATTCGGTTCCTATTAAAAGTACAGCACACATATGAAAAAAAATTTCTGAAAAGTAGAAAAAATACAAAATTCCGGTTGAATATAAAAAATAAAAAACATAAAAAAATTTGTTTTTGATATATAAAAGGTGAAATTTAAGTAGAGGTAAATTAAAAAAAAATATATATTTATATATAACAGTTTATATAGTTTATATGTCAGTACATTAGTTATGAAAATTAACGTCTTTTCAACAGCAGAAGAATACGAATCATGCAGCGTTCATCATTTAGATTCCTCGGCTGCCTGTGGAGGCAGCCAACTATGCCGCGTCAGCTGCCCCAGTCGAGGCTCGTCAGGCGCCAGTTGGCCTCTCACGGCTCTGATAAGACGCTGAATTTGGTCGGCAAAAGGACGGCGGCGGGCACATCGACGGGCACATCGGCGGGCACATCGGCGGGCACATCGGCTGGCTCATCGGCGGGCACGCCGGCTGGCACAGCGGCGGGCGGCAACACGGGCGGTAGCGGCATTCGCGTGGATTTTAGTGGGCCGCGTCACGTCCATCGTGAGGATAACATGTGGAGCGATCCACAGCGTTTGGATACGAAGTGGTTGCGTCCATGTGATCCCAGCCGATACAAGCCCGACTTTGGCAAGACCGAGCCACACTCGCTGCGCAAACAATTTATGCGCAGTCCGGACGAGCGCACTCGGGATGCCATGAGCCGGGATTGGGAAGTGGCCATGCGCATCGCGTCCAATCGGCGACGCCAGGCCTACATATCCAACTATAAGCGCGATCTGGAGCTGGCCAACATGCGGGCCGAGAAGGAGCTGCCCAAAAAGGCTACGGAACCCGCGCCGCAGCACAGGCAGTCGCCGCAAAGTACCAAGCGGGAAAAGTGAACAGAAGTATGTGAAGTGTATGATGTATGACAATTTAATCTCTTACCCTAACTTTCCTCTCTCCCGGTTTACCCAGCATAATGGTATTAATTTATTCAAATCCCATGCTCATCGAAACAAACAGCTCGAAATTAATAGGTGACGGCGGCCAAAAAGATATAGCATTATTTTACGCACTTGGTATTGCCTCAACGCCCCATTTGATCGCACCCCTGATTCCAACGTATCTCCCTGCGCCCAATCGTGCTCCATAGGGCTCCATAGCCCAATCAGCCGGCGCCAAAGGCGTAGTTATTAAATGCAGTTTAATTGGAGAGAAACAAGGTGTCGGAAGAAAATGAGACGGATGAGGAATAGAAAGTTGCCAATTCTTTCCATTCTTTTCGAACAACTCGGGTTGGTAGTCGGTGACTAATGCAACTTTTTGGTCCGGTAAAATCCGATTATATATTCGAATCTACCATTATGGCAATTTTATAGAGTATTTTTCAAACAGCTTGTGCAACAATTCCTGATTATATACAAACATGTATGTATGAAAAGATCTCAATTGTATTAGCAAAATTAATTTATATTCTAATTAAAATAAAGTATGAGTTTAAAGAATGGCTATTTCCTTTCCTATTATAAGTATCATAAAAATATGAATAGTATGGCTATTCCAAAAAATTAATTTGGAGGCTTCATCCCCAACACTCAACTAGAGTATATTGGGTCGCTTATCGCATAGTTTTGAAGCTAGGTACATTACATTTGTACATATAGATTACTGATGACCTCGTCTAAAGATAGAATAAAAAATCTGTTTGCGGGTAAACCGCAAAATTTATTATTTTCCATAATTTTAGAGCTAAAGTTGCCAAATAGACAGCTTTCTGACGACCTTTAAAGATCGATCTAAGAACAATCTCGCTCACACAAATTACAATTTATATTTTCCAAAATAATAATTGACGGCTTTAATACAGTGTTATACTGTAAACTAAAGGTTCTTACTTGTTTTTATTCCTTTTAAAAATTGAATATCTGAAGTATCTAAACATATCGCATAATCCAATGCGGATGCTTTCTCAACGAGATCAGAGAGTCGCATCCTTTGGATACTTTGTTGCTGCTGAGGGCGCTCAGAGTCGGCGTTGCTGTGGCACTTGGCAAGAAATATGGCAACACCTCCGCTACGGACATTAATTTTTACTGCTTTTGGGTTTTCAATTTGGCAAAGAAGCCACGTGAACGACGCCGCCGCCATTTAACGCCGCATAGAAAATCAAACGCAAAAGGTCAAAGACAAAGACAAGGACAAGGACAAAGGCAAGGCAAAGGCAGCCCGCAGCTGGCAGGAGCAGGGACAGGAGCAGGAGCAGGAGCAGCAGCAGAAGCGACTTGTGATATATGTATGTATGGCAAAGCGAAAGGCCCCCGCCCCGAACTGGCGGTAAGCGGTAACCGTTACGCGTTACCCATCACCCGTCACCCGTTACCCGGACCAGTCCGGTAACCCTTTATCGAGACGCACAGCATGGGGCAAGTGTTGATTTAGGGTTGCAAACAGAAATTATGATAATGCCTGTGAAAACAACAGCGCAACAGTGGCGGGGGGTGGTGGGTGGTGTGCAATGAAACCCAAGCGAAAGAAAATATATTAAATGATATTGAGAGGAACTAATTTTCATTAAAAGGATTAAAAAGCATTCGGCAGGCGAGGCTGAGCACTGACAACTGCCAACTGAGAGCTGAAGGCAACCGCGATGCGGGCTGGTTATGAATTAACATAAAAATCATAAAAATATGACACTATGCGACGGCGACCATCAACAGCATGATAATCGTCACAGTCATCATCAGCATCATCAGCATCCAGCTCCTGGTTGGCCAGGACGATGGAACGCATGTTGCTCATAATGAGCACAGCTCAGAGGCGACCCGCAACACCGGCTAAATGGATATGCCGAGGGTCGGCTGGAGCGGGAAACGGAGCGGGAGCGGCAGCGGCAGCGGGAGCCGTGAGCGGGGAGCAGGGAGCAGGGAGCTGGGAGCAGGGGCAGGTGCTTGCCATCTGGGTGGCACATTGATGGCAACGCGCGACAATCAACACGAGGCGCGCTGATAGCGCACAGCAAGCGGCGGCGGTTGGTTTGGTTTCTGGGTTGGAGGATTAGTAATGGCGCCAGGCGGGGCGCGGCTGGGTTGGGTTAAAAGGTGGGCCAGCGCATGCTTGGCATCATCTCGTGCTGCTGCCAAAGCTCGAGCCCGAAACTGGATATCCCCCCCACTGCCCCACCCCTCCGTACTTTGTTTGCCCTTTTGTGGGCGTTGATGCGGCTGCTACTGTTGTCGATGCCAATGCCAATGCCAATGCCAATGCTTATGAGATGGGCTCTGATCCACCCGAACCACCCAGGCAGCCAGCCACTTAGTAACTCACCCGCAGTTTATTATTTTCAAAATATTTAAATTTTTTGGTAATAAGCGAAAAATGGTTTTAATATAAGCAAATGGATGGCGGGCAGCAGCAGGAGGAGGCAAACGATGTGGCTGACGGCGGCGTTGCTGTGCCTAATCCACCTGGTTAGAGTAAGTTGGGGTAAGACGGTGGGGTAAATAAAAACCCTCGAATCCTCAGAAGCAGCCCAAGCTACATGAGTAAGTGTGTGTGTGTGTGTGTTTGGGTGTGTGTTTGGCAGCTGCGTGTAGAAACTCTCCAGAAAGATAAATACCTATATTATGTATTATCAGTTAAGCTAAGCTTTGTGCTAAATATCTGCTTTGATGTTTGTGCTTTACTTAATTTCTTATGGCTTGCAGAGGGTACAAGAATTTTGTCACAAAATGTCTGTATATAGACTCTAGATCAGTATCAGCAGTCGGGTAATTTATTTGTATGTCTGAAAACATGATTGCTGTCAAAGATATTCTGAGCAAATTTGTTAAAAATAAGCGTCCCATGAGCAAAATAACAGCAAAAAACAAAATAATATATAATTCTGTCATCTAGGAATACAATTTGTGCTTTTTTTATATTTTTAATTAATAAATTTAATAATTAGCTTAAAAATCAAATTTAAGAGTTTCTGTATTATTACAATATATAAATTCGTGTGATTCGGGCTCGGCTTATATTTTTATTGTGTTGACTAAAAATGTCTATTTTTTTCCTGCCCGAGCACGGTAAATTACTTGAAAAAAGGGATACTGGAAAATGGCTAAAGAAGAGTTTTGATTTGTTAAAAGAAAAGCTTCAGAAATTAAATGCGTTTCTGTTTCCTATAAAGCATAAAGAAACGTGATAATATTGTAAAACTTTTGCCAAGTATATAGAAGAACATTGTATTCTGCACTCAAAGAAAAAATGAACGGTTTGTTCTACGATTTTGAGTATGAATTATTTCTGATTTTCCAATTGCCCGCAATGTTTGCATAAGAAAAAACGAAAGTCTTGAATTAAGTAAAAAGGTTAAATTTATTTTATTTATTATTTTTTTGGATTGAGAAATAAGACAAGTTTGTGAAGCTCTGATATTGTTTTTTAAGTTAAGAAATTTGTACTCTGGTTAAAGTTAAAAATTAATTTTTTCGCTTTTCTCTAAGTGTATGTACCTTATGTAATAGACGCTTGCTTTCGTTGAATGCAACAACTTTTTATGGAACATCAATGCGAGTCCGGAGTCTAAATGCCTAAACAAGCGACCGTTTGGATGGTTCCTTAAGTTCTCGCCAAGGCAATTGTTGTGCCATCTTGCTGGGCTGCCATCCCGTGGCCCAACCCAAGCGAAATTAGCCAAAAGTAATCCTTTAAGTTTAGTGCGGCAAGAATTGCACAGGCAGACAGACAGACAGACAGGCGGGGAAGGCAGAGCGGCTGACTGAGGCTGGCAGAATAACGCCCCCAAAGAACCGGACCGACTGGCCGCTCCGGCTCCGGCTTGGCCTGGCTCCGGTGAACCCCTCGCCTACACCTAACATTGTCAGCCACGTTGATGACATTGTGTAAAATTTTGTAGCTGTCGTCGTCGCTGGTTTTGCGCCATCTTCAGCCGCCTGGCTATAAAACTTTTATAGTAAAAAGTAAATGCCACAAATGAGCAATCGAAAATTTCGCATTATAATGCAAACTGTGTGCATTTTTCGGGTTATTGTAGTCTACTTTTGGGCAAGAGACAAACGCATACCACGACGCGACGCAACGCAACGCGACACGACAGCATCGTCCTGCTGCTGCTGCTGCTGCTCCTTGCTTGTTGTACTTGTTGTCATCCATGGCAGTCGTCCTGGTCGCCTCTTGCCGTTCTCTGTACCAAGCCTCGCATTCATTTGCCTCCCTATGCTACCCCACTCCCCGTTTGCCTCTATTAATAATAATAGAATTTTTGGAAATTTTGCAGCAGCACAGTGAAAGGAAAAGGAAGCTCGCCCCGCGATTTTTGCATTTGATGACAACCAACGGGTTGGTTAGTTGGCAAAACCACTGCCAATGGCACCAAGCACCGGTCCCACGCCCCTCCTTCGTCCCCTCATCCTCGTTTATTTCCTTTTGACTCTGTATTGCATAATTCAGCAGAACTGCCGCCTGCCTGCTGCACTGTGAGCCCTGACAATAATGCTAATAATGTTGATAATACTCGTACTTAATACCCGAAAATGCACGGAATACTCGTATTCCGCCCATGAATTGTTCTCGCTCATAGCTAATGGACTCGTTGTTTAACATTTTCGACCAGACCATTCAAGTTCTTTGAAGTGGGGCCAACTAGCAGCCTAGTGATTAAAGATCCTGCCAAAAACAGTTCATAAAATTAGTAAAATAATTACTTTTCGATTATACTCAATCTAAAATATTAATTCTTCATTGTGTGTTAAGTCATTAATTGTGAGATCAGACTTATCGAAATTCGTTCTAGCTCGTTCTAGCTTTCGTTTTTAATTTAATTATATTTCGATAATTTTTTAAATTTAGTTTTAATTATTAATAGGTTTATTTCCGATATTCCAATTTTAGGCCTGTATTTAGGTATTAAGAAAACGGATGGGACTTACCGTTTTCAATTCTCTTTGAAAGTTTGATTATGAGTAGTTTTGCTCTAATTTTTTTCAAAATCAGTTTGCAGTTCGAGTTAGTTTTTAATTTATTTACGTCGATTACAAGTTCATATCAATTTCAGTTCTATTCTGAATTTAATTTCGATTCTAGGGTAAGTAAGTAAGTTAGTAAGTTTGATTTTAGATTAATCTCAAGGTTATGGCGTTAAAAATATTTTAAAAATTTTAATTATAATTATGATTTTCTATTGAAGTTACCAGTTTATTAGGCCAGACAGGGTGGCCATTATGGGCACTGACTGTGCACCCCCCGCCCCCTCCTCCGACCCGCGAAGACAGCAATGTTTGGCCATAAAAATGCCAAAAACCCATTGACTTATGGGCCGCGGCTTGTCTCTAATTGCGACGCCCTGGACCCCGACTGCCCGATTGGCCGACTCAAGCAGTTGGCCAACTTTGGGGGCAATTGGCGGAGTTAATGTCCTTGGCTGGGCATATTAAAATTGGATTTCCCAAATGTGTATGTATATACTTATACTTAAACCTATACTTATTATTATTATTATTACTATATCTATCTATATGCTTATAAATTAGCATTTTGGGCGGCCGTCCGGACGTTCGCCTTGGAATGCGTTATTAATGGCAAATTAAAAGCAATAAAAAACAGATGTGCTTAACGTAGCACATTTTACGCGGCACAGCCCCTAACCCCCAGGCCAGACGGCAATGCAAGTGAGCGGAGGCAGGGGTTGGGGAAGGGGGGAGGGTGGTAGGTATGGAGCTGGGGTTACAGCTCATCAGCTGTGGGCCGCGCACCTTTAGTCAAGAAGTTGGCGTCGTTGTCGTTATGAAAATGACTTTGCTCTTTGCTGTTTTGCCCAGGCATTGGGCGAGGTAGTGGGGGCAGTACACACACACACAGACAGACACACACTTGTGCAAAAAACTTTTGCATTCGAAATTTGTTGGTCTGTTGCGCTGTGCTGCCGTTGGCTTATGCAGTTTATCATTTGCGCTCCATCCAGGTGGGTAATTTTAATTTTAAGCTTGAGTAATGACAATATTTACTTCCACTTAAGCGACAACGTCACACGCTTTAATGGCATTTTGATTTGAGCTGTTGTTGTTGCTTTTACCTTTAGCAGTTACTTTTTGTTGCTCGGCGCCATTCTTAGCCCAACAGCTGCTGACAGTTGCCTGTTGTCTCAACATTTACCAAAAACATACAACAACAAAAAAAAATGAGAAAGAAATCAGTTTCTTTTTTGTTTTGCCCCACCTCTAGCTAACTAAAGGCTAATGGCTTATAATTTCAAGCAGCATTATGGTAAAATCTGAAAAGAACACTAAGGGACTGTGCACGTGAACTATATTACAGCCTACAGCTCCTACACAGGGTAAACATCGTTGTTCTAAATTCAAGGAGAGCTCATACTGTTTTTATTTTCTTCAAATATCAAGTTTATTTCGTGCTTAAATATATTTGAGCTAAATATCAAATATTCGTTATATATATTAACTGTTTACATTAAAAGAAATTTTTAAATAAATAAACTTAGATATGACATTTATAGTTTATGTAAAAATTAACTGTTTATATTAAAAAGGAAAAAGATAATTATAAAAATAAATAAATCCTATAGAATCCTATATACCCCACCCCCATATAGACATCTAATGTTGTTGTAAATTTCTGCAAGAGTATTTAAATATCCTTATTTGCCATTGGCATTTAGATAATATAGCAAGAGTATTATAATGCTTGCAATCTAAACTTCTTATAGCAGTTTTTTTCCAGTAAATTTCAATGCGAACTACCAAAAAAGAAATAAATTAACAAGGCAATAAAACAATGCGATGCAAGTGCTGATAGGTCTTGTTAAACATAAACAAGCAACTGGAGCTTACGCTCTTCTTGAGCCCTTTGCCCTTTGCCCCACAGCAGCCAAGATCAACAAAAAGTCATAAAAAATATAGATATGTGTTCCATATAAGCACTTCAGTCGACGCATCTCTATAAATTTTGTTGTCTAACAAAAGATGTAAGCAAAATTTGCGCATGTTAACAATGCAAACGCACCAGTCACGCACGCACACACGCACACACGCACACCCCTGATAAACACCCCCGTCCGCAGTAGAAGGCTGGTAAAAAAAAGAGTTCAAGGCAAGTGGAAAAAACAAAAGCAATTGACGCTGCGCCTCCGTCCGCTGGCATCAGAGTAATTCAAGGCTCAAAGAGTTGTTTGCTCGTATCTCTTAGCCAACTTTCGTCTAGGCTGCGCACAGGGGGCGCGAAGTAGGGGGTGGCCACGTTAATGGGGCTGGCGCTGCCGTACCCGTGGCATTGTGTCAAAAGAAGTTAGGCAAAAGTAAGCGGCGCACTAATCTCGTTTATGTAGCGTAAAATGCATGTAATTGTGTAAACACGCCAACTGCGTGGCCTAGAGGGGGTATGTGAGACGGATGGGGGGAGTCACTGATGCACAGATAGAGCATTTGATAATTGTGTGACATAAACGCGTATGTGAAGTGTATCAAGCTGAAGCGCCCAGCCAAATCAAATGCCATAAAATGTGCGCACATGTTTGCTGTGTTTGTTTCTGCATAGTTCTTAGCGAACTCTGAATGCGCTACATTTGAAATGTTATAGAAAAAGTTGCCAACATATACAATAATTAAATTATAATTCTAAATACATATAAGATTTGGCTCGGGTTCGTTCCTTGTTTTACATTATTATTTTTTATAACAACGTTTTCTTGGGTACAAATTAAATTGTGGGAATATATAGAACAGAATATATTAACGGTAAGCTAATTATTTTTTACAATAACTTTTGAAATTCATACATATTTATATATTCTAAATCATTCTCTTATGCTCTCATTTTTGATGTTAAATATGTCTACTTCTGTGTACATTTTTCTCTTGTAATCATTTCAGATTTATCTCACAAAAGTTACATACATTTCTTTTAAAATCGTTAATTATGATAATTTTTTGTTTTTGTTATTATAAAATATTTATTTAAATTTAAATCGTATTTATTCAATTTCCCAATATGGTTTTCTAATACCTTATAATAATGCTATGTTATGTCTTCTCGCTCTTCTCCTTGTTCTTTTTTTAAATTGATGGTATACATAATATATTGATAAGGCTTTTTCAATGTAGATATTTTGTTGTTCTCAGTACCTTGTTGTCTGTCTTATAATTAAGTATTTATACAGCCTCTTCTATATATTGATCTGCATCTTTTTCAACTATGGGCTGCCCTTTTCCTTGCATTTCTAAAGCTTTTCCAACACTGGTCTCATCTTTCTGTCAATATTCAGCACTATTTTACAATCCCTGTTTCGTATATAAGGTCTGTTCTATTGCTTAAATGTGTGAATAAATTCTGGTTAGCCGTCTCGGCTGTGTATGGGGAAGGGAATGTACTCAGATAGGGAGAAATGGGGGGAGGGGGTTAGGCTAACTTGCCTTAAAAGTGATATGAGTGGGAACGTCAATGAGCAGCAAAAATTATGAAGCTCATCAAAATGTGCGCTGAATTGTAAAATTGCCGCTTGCCTTTCTTTCATATATATTTTTATTTTTTATTTTTTTTTGTTGCCTCATAGGGGTGGAGGTGGCTTAAGGGGCAGGAGTTGAAGTTAGCTGCAAGTTATGTGTGCTGTGTCTTATCTGAAGCAATTAAAAAATGTTTTTTGTTTTCGACTTCCGCTGCGATGTCGTCGTCGTCTTCGTCTTCGCAGACAAAGCTACCCAACCAAAGCAGCCAGGAGAGGATTCCGCGCACATGTGAAGGGGATTAGTATTGGGAGTCTGTAGTAGGCAATGCCAGCCATCGAGTCCTCCCACTCAGCCAGGGGCAGCAAAACTTTTGCCTTTGTGTTGATGTGTTTATTTATGCTGTCTTTCTTATGATTTTACTGATTTGCAGTGAACATTTCTCCAAGAACAAGAAGAAGAATAAGACTGCGACCAAGACCAAAGCCAGAGCCGCCATTTTCTTTTGTTAAAATGTTTTTATGACATGCGACTTCTCGCTGTATTCTTGTATTTTAAAATGTTTTTCACAGTTATCGATATTTTATATAATAAATATAATTATTTAAAGTATTATCGATTTTAGAAATTTCACACGAACAGCCGGAAAATGGGTGAAATACCGATTTCTGTAAATTTTTCAAGAAAGATGGGTTATCTTGAAGTTGCTACTGATTGAATATCCTCGTTGACATATAAAACATTCTCTATAGAAATATATAACTGTGTTTTACTTTTAAATGTTATGTTATATTTTAATTCGATGTGGGTAATAATTTTGAGCTTATAACTTGTAAGTTTGGTCAGGGTATTTTGAAGAATAAATAAGGTTTTTAAATAAAATATTAATTTAAAGTGGTCTCATCGGTCCGACTAAAATATAATATTTCCAAAAGTGGGAGACTGTGGCTATATCAACTCAGCTGTTGTTACTGATTATGAACATTACCACTTAATCGGCCCACAGAGGTGTCTTACATTTTTCGTAACAATATTAAAATACCCTCTGCATGGGTGTGAAGAAAAACAAGTAAGAACGTTGCAGTTGGACGTAATAACAGAAGTTATTATTGTTATTTTGGAAAAATATAAAAAAATTATTTTACCCTTATTTAAAGGGGTTGACCTTTAATCTACCTTTAAAATATTGTGCCTCTAGCTCAAAAACTATGGGAGATATAGCCACTTCCGATTTTTTAAGGCAGGGCGGTGGGGGCGTTCTAATGGGCGTGGCCGGAAAATCAAGGCCGCAATTTTTGGGGTAGGACACTAGCAAATTTGGTGACTCTAACTTTAATATTGTGGGAAATATTCACCTTTTATCGATTTGCCAATTTGGCACAAAAACCTTAAGACTTTGTCCGAAGACAGATAACTACAAGTATACATATATCCAAAATTTCAAGCCTCGATCTTCAATAGCGCCGAAAAAAGGCAGACGGACACACTGACGGACAGCATGACTGACGTTGCACAAAACCAATATACTCTTTTCACTTCGTGAATTGGTTAAATTTGATATTAATATGTTTCAAGAAAATATAAAAGTAATCAAATAGAAAAAAAACAAATTTTTTCCCACTGTTTACTATTTTTATGCTATAGTTACAAACATTCAACATACACTCTATGTAAATACCAGTGCCAATATGGAGTACAAAGCGGCAGCTATGTCCTAGCTTGGGATTCGAACCTGCAATTTTGGTGTACAATTGTCTAACAAATTGAAGAACTTATTTAGCGGACAAAGAAATCTAGCTTATCAAATTTATTTTTGATACATTTCCTTTCAGGATTTTCTTTTTCGAACAGGAAAAGAGGTTTATACAGCTCTATTTCATCAGCATCCCGTGGAGAACAACGCATCCTATTCGATGTCAGGAGCTTATTTCCATACCCAATGCTGGCCCTTCATCTCGACTCGACTCGTTTGTGTGTGTGTGTGTGTGTGTATGTGTGTGCGAAGGCTTTTTGTCTCTATTAAATTAATCGACGCTCATTTTTCCAACTTAACAAAACGCTGTAAAAAAAATATAAACGATAAAACATTTGCTGGCTGCCAGTGTTGTTGCATATATTTGCCAGTGTTGCCCCATTCCATTTTACATTCGTTCTTTGTTTTTTTCAACATTTTTTTTTTTATTTTGCTTTTAAGTAGCACTATTTTTTAAGGATTCTGTTTTGGGTGCACCCCGCCCCGCACTCTCGCGTCGCATCTAAAACAATTTTATTTTCTGTGCGTTTTTCATGCTTATCAAATACAAAACAAACGCACACGAGGGTTGACAGTGGCTTGGGTTTTGGGCTACGGGTTCGGATACGGGTTCGGCGGGCATTTTGCGGTTGCTGGGGGCTGCTTGCGGCATTTATGTTTCATTTGGCATTTTTGATACGTTTTTTTTTTTAATTTTTTGTCGGTTTTCTTTCAGGCGTCACATTTAAAGTGACATTTCAATCAATCAGCGCGCGTCAGTGGGCAACAATGGATGCGAGCCGTACCCAAGTCCGGGAGCGCTTAAATGCACGATTTATTGCTGACCATAGATTGCCCGATTAGTCAGTGAAATTACAAAAAAAAAATTAATACACAAAAAAAAACAGAATTAATGAGTACAGAGATTCGCCTCAATTGATAGAGCTTTCTCAAGTATAGCTACCACATATAAGAAACAGTATGCACATATCTTTTCAATTTAGATAAATCTACAGGGTATCCGCAGGGTCAAGCTGCTCTATTTGTGCGCTCGTTACTAGTTATGATTGTTGGTCGGCGCTTTGCTGATTGATCCCCACTGAATGCGTTGCCCCGGAAAGCAGCCTTAGACAAATATACATATTACGTCCAACGAACCTCTGACTTTTTGACTCGCTCGGTCGGTCGCTCAGTTGGTCAACTTTTCATATCTAACAAACTACGATAATACAAAATAACAGACATTTATCTAAACGTTTAGCCATTTATTAGCGCCGAGAGTCGGTGTAGAGGGAAATGGCACACGAAACCCCTAAAAAAAGCAAATATATAAAGAGAAAGTAAAAGTATCGACCCATTAGTGTGCGTGTGAGGGTATAAAAAATAAAAAAGGAGATAGTGTGCGACTAGCAGATATCCTATGTTTGAGCGGCTTAGCAATATACATATTTGTTCAAATGATTTTCAATAATTTAGGTAAATTTTTTTTATTTTCTTGTTTGGTGTAAAAGTATTGCAAAGCTAATTTAAATATTAATTGTATAAGGTATGCGAGATTCTATATACCAAAGTTTAACCAGGCAGGACTAGGACTGGTCAATTTTATGGCAAATGTCCTCCAGTTCAAGTTACATAAATTAGCAAAAAGGGATTATACCCGTTTTTTGACCCATTCCTAATGGGCACAGGGTATAATAAAAAGAAACGAAACGAAACGTATAAAACTAATGAAATCCTTATTAATATGCTTTGGACCTTTGCTGTTTGTTTGGTGCCCTTGTGGCGTCGTCGTCGTTGTCGACCCAACCAAATTGAATATGCAATGAATTGTAAAACGCAAAAGTTTTGCATAAAACAAAAAAAAAAACAAAAAGAAAATAAATAAAATAAAAACAGAAAATAAAAAACATATTTGAGCAAAAGAGAAGCTACTCAACAAATGGTCAGACCGAAAAAAGAACGGAAAAAATCTACGCACATTTTTCAGCGCATATTATGTAATTTTTCACATTTTCCAACAGCTTACAACGACCCATCGACCCATACCAACTGAGCTGACTTCTTCCACTATATATATATATATATACATATACATGCATATATATGTATTTACAGCTTCCTTTTTTATTTTTATTTGGTATTCTCCGTGCTCCGCTGTCCACTTGGGTGCTGTGGCTACTTTGGCTGCTCGAAGCATCGGGAAATTTGTCCAATCAGCTGCCTGCACTCATGCGATTGGTTGCCTGCGTCGCATTCTGGCACCGAAATCGAATCCCCGCACATAGGGTGGCCCAGCGGACCCAGCCCAGTCCCTCCCCGTGTGTGTGCTTGCCACTCTCTTGGCGTCTATGTGTGTGTGCGTGTCCGTGGCTAAGTATTGATATCTGATGCGTATTCAATAGATTTCGACGCGCGCATTCACATGGGGGGTGGAAAATTGAACTCAGAGCAACCCTTTTACATCGCATTCCGTTGGCGTTCACATGTGTGTTTGTGTGTGAACGCTGCGTATGTGCAAGCAAAATATGCGAAATGTTGGAAACTTGATATATAGTTAAGTATCTGTTATTCAAGAGAGCTTAGCTATATGAAAACAATCCAGAACATTTTTTTAAATTTTCTCTGTTTACAGAGGTGCGCTTCCCAGTAACACAGCTCTAGTCGAGGGTGCCGGACTATATATAATATTTTATATATATAGATATGCCTCTGCTCCACAATGTGGCAATTTTTATTTTGAGTTACTATTTGAGTGTCAATGAGGGCCATTAAAATGGGCATATATAGCAAAAAAGTGTACCTTTAGAAATGCTTGTTTGACAAAACTTAATAGCCTAACGGTATATATAAATGAGCACCTACATAAAAGCCGTGCTGTAATTAGCACTTGTAATCTTTATGACAGTTTAACTGTTTTTTAAAGTTGACATTTATCGATTTTGAGCAAATTGAAAAGGTTATCGGATAAAAAGATGTCTTGTCACATTTAATTTTCTAGTCTGTATATTCGAGGTGTTTGGCTTCTACCATGTAAATAAGGCTCGCAGTTTTAAAGCTTCGCTCAGAAATGATACTCTTCTATGACAATCTTTTAGTTCTTCAAGATATTCAATCCACAATCTCATCAACATCGGACAACTATGTCATATAGCTCTATAGATACAATTAATTAAAATTCTGGGTGTTGAAATATATCGTAAATTTTCTTTTATCTTTGCAAGGGCATTTTATATTCGGCATCTTGAAAAATGCTCTGCCTTCTTGTAGTGGCACAGAGGATGCTGCAAATGAAGAGCGGAAGTAAATGGCATTTGTTAGGAGCGATGCCAATAAAAATACTTATACTTCATTAATAAACAATTATGTGTTGCGTTATTGCGCGCTAAGCGCAACGAATTAATGGCCGTTGTCGGCTTCAATAATTTTAATGTGCTCCAGGCCCGATCCCTAACCCTGACCCGTTCCCTCCGCACCGTGCCCCCGCCCACTGCTTTGCACCATGCCATTAATGCCCATTAAAATGCCAAAGTGTGCGCCATACAAGGAAGCGCCACAATGTAATGGCCATAAATTACGGGAGCACAGGCAAAAGAGTAAGAAAAATGTTTAAAAAAAACATAACAAAAACAAAAAAATTATTAACGCTTCAAGGGCGCGTGTGTGTGCGTGAGTGTGTGTAAATATTTGCGAGTCGCCTCTCAAAACAAAGCAACAACAAAAACTATAAACGGTTTTCACAGCCTGATAATACACTACACTAGTTAACAAAATACCTGATTACCAAAAAGAACTGATCAAATTATTTGTCTGCGCTGAGTACAAAAATTGAGTTCACCGAATCTTTAGCATAAAAGTTGATTTATTTATTGAATTTAAGAAAACAAAAAGCAGCCACACAACACTGTTAACTAGTGTTATCGGACCGAGAAATAAATGTGCTTTTCTCTTATATGTGTGCGTAGTTTACCAAAGGGTTTAATGTGTATTTGCATGTGTGGGCTGGGGATGGGGCATGCCGTAGGTCCTGGCACATTAAATTTATGTGCCGCAAAAAGGACATAAGAACCAAAAATCAACCGACAGCTGAGCAACGGCGTATCAATGCAATAAACTCTAAGCCTCTATCTCCCTGTTTCACTCTTTCACTTTGTAACTACTTAAACCGCGCCCTCTTCCCCTCTCTCACTCTCTCTTTTATTCAACTTTCACCATTAAGCAGCGTTACAGTTAGAGATGGGCGCGGCTCGTGCTTTTTGCGTGCTTGCTATCTTTAAATCGAATAATAACTGAAGTTCGGTAGTTTGTAGTTCCGGTATAACAATAATAACGAAGTAGGTATTTAAATTTTTACATTTTTTTGTCTAGTTATACGTTATGGCAATCTGATCCAAGTAGAGATTTTTATCGAATAGCAGTGTATAGATTGAATCACTTCGGCCTTTTATGTAATGCATTATACAAATTCGATTTTAAAAGTGGTTTAAAATTTTCAATTTTAAAATAAGTGTAATTTATCAGCCAAAATCTAACAAATATAGAGATGTCATTACTTAATTTCTTTTTATTTATATATTTAACTCAATAAAATCGATATATTTTTTGATCACTTTGGTATTTTATGTAAGACATTATTTAATAAAATTTTTAAAATTAAAATTAATAGGGCTTCTCAGCCAAAACATAATTATAATAATTTTTTTTACTACATATATTAAAAAAATAAATAAATAAATATATGACACCTATTTATATTAATTATGTTTATTCGGTATATAAGAACAATTTCTACGCCCCACATCTTATGGTTTCTATGAATACATTTTTGCACGCATTTTGTGATATTAAATCTGTTCTTTTTCTTAATTAATGTTGTAGGTCTGTAAAAGGGCAAATAAAGATATGTAAAATAATAGTATATTTCAGTATTTTAAATATACGTTGTGCGGTCACAAATTCAGGCCAGAAAGTAATTCTTAACATAGATTCAATATTGATTTAAACGTATATAAACTTGAATATTCATTGGACACTCGCCAAGTTCGTGTAGAGTCTAGTTGTTTTAATGTGTACCATCTCTATTTAGGGCATATCTGGCTGCTGTGGCCCAAAATAATTTTATAGCATATTTTTCGGCTGTTTTTATATTTATTACGTTGGGGAGTTTTCGTTGTTACGCATCGGTCGTTTTGCCCAGCGGCAAGAAACTAGGCGACAAAATTGTATCTTGAAGAAGCCAAAAGGCACCACGCAACCACCTTGCAACAGCAACAACACACACACATACACACACACACACACACACGAACAATACATACATCGAGTTGCTGTTCGGCTCGGTGTTTGTTTTAGCTTAAATTAACAAATGTGCTTTTGTGTGATAATTATAATTTTACATTACCTTTTGTTAATTGTTCAACGGCATACGATGCCTGGATTTGTGTGTGTGTGTGCTTTTGGCCATATGCCTTGAGCACAGGCTGGGCCCAGGTAAGGTGTTAAAAAGACGTAAATAAGATGATGATGTTGCGCCAGTGTTGTTTGTGTGACGGCTGTCGTTATTAGTTTACCCACCTCAGCAGCCGCTGCACTCCCCGTCCGGACCCCCACCCCCTGCCAACCTAACTACACCTACCCCAGCCAGCTGGCAGTCCACATTCATTCAGCCAACCCCAACGGAGGGGTTGTGTGTGACATATTGGCAATTTGATCATGTTACGTGTGTGTCTCCCTGCGAGTGTGCGTGTGTGTGTGTGTGTTATGCATTAATGGCACAAAATTTTTAATGATGTGCTACGTGTTAAGTCATCTCCAGAGTGTAGCAAAAAGGCAAGCCTAATAACAACAACAACAACAACGAGTGCAACTCGCACATTGTCAAGGTAATAATCGTAAGCAACAAAATTGGTAATTTTCGGAATATGTTTTCCTCCTTAGCCCCCTTCACTCCTCCTTTGCCCCTTGCCCATCTATAATATATATATTTATACATATATATATATATATATATATATAAAATTGTAATAAGTAAAATTATGCTTTTCCTGCGGGTTGCCTAACACCACGAACGAGTAACGAGTATTTCATTAGGACGCGCTAAAAGCTGCTGAGTGTTTGCAGCTTGCCGCGTTGCTGCCTAATCATAAAATAGTGTATCACTGTGCCTAGAAAGTTTTGGGCTTGGGCCCTGTTGTCGCTGCCGTAATAGGCTTTTTGGTTAATTAGAAATTTTATGGGGACGTCACTGTTGAACACTATTTAGTACGTCATAATAGCCATAAGTACCTTGGTAAATACATTTGCATATTTATTATGGCTATGTTGATAGCCATATTATCGGACCAAATATTGCTAAATATTGAATATACATTATGGCATTTCTTTGAAAGGGCAAAAGATACCTGACTAGCTTAAAAACGAATCGCTGGCCTTGCTCGTCGGTATTTGTAAATACCTAATACTTGACCACGAAAAACTGGATATTGAGCACAAATTCAAGTGTAGGCTAAATGCCAAAATTTTACCATAGTCTTTAAGTGAATTTGTAAGTTTTCTTTAAATTGCTTATTCGCTGAATAAGTTAGTAAATCTTACTGTCTCGTTGCTTTAATTCTAACCACGTTTACTCGCTAATTTTACTCGCTCGTATAGTTGCTTTATCTCTCCGCGCATTTACTCGTTGATTTAGCATGTTAATTAAATTGTCTCGTTGTTTCAACTTTCTCTTATTAAGTAATTGCCCGCATTTATCGTTACCTTTTCTCACGCTGTGCCGCAGCTTTAATTATCCACACATTTACTGGTTAGTTTACTAATTTAATTTAATTATTTCGTTGCTTTTCCTTTCTCGTTAATTTTACTCGCCAAATCAACTGTCTCTCTGCTTGCTTTCATTTACTATCGACTTTCGATGCAAGGTGATACAATTATGAGTATTTTGTTATCCACCAAATGCATTCTTCCATTTGGGATCATGGGGCATGTGACCTTTTTGTTGGGCTGTCCATTGCAGGGGCGAGGGCAGAAACGTAACGAAATGTTTGAATTATTTGCAAGTTTTGTACAAATTAACTTTATGACCGCTGGCTAAATACAGTCAAACATAGCCCAGGTACAATGTGTATATAATACACAAAGCATAACAAGGCAAACACAAAATGCAGTGGAAAAGCAGAAGGAGAAGAGGAACAAAAAAAAAAGAAAGAGAAAAAATAAAGAAACTTGCGCCGACTGTCACTGAATGTGGACTGAAATGCGGGTACGAGCATATATAAACATATATATGTATATATCTGAACATGTATATGCAGTAGATATGTATGTTGTAAAAATTGTAAACATTGTTTCCGCTTCATTGTTAGGAGGAACTGGTGCTGGGCCACAAGCAACTGTCACTGGGCATTGCAACGGGCCGACAATGACGAGCACGATGACGCCTTAACGCCGCAGCAGCCGAGATTCAAACAGTCAGTCAGTGTGGCAGTCAGGCAGGCAGTCGGCTAGTCAGTCAGTCAGTCAGTACGTCAGTCAGGCAGCCAGTCCAACCAATCAGCCCAATCAGACTAACAAGCTACAGCCTGGCACTGGCTCGGGTCCGGGTCCGGGTCCGGGTCCGGGGCCAAGCACTGCTTACATTTTAGAGCAGGTGTCCTCTCGTTACAGCTGCGCGACGAGATGAGGTGGGGCCGGGACGAGGCGACGAGAGTTTGCCACATTTTGTTTTCTTACTGCTGACTGAGTTTGTTTACATGGACAGCGAAGCAAAGGCAAAAGTACTCATACTCGCACTCGCACTCGCACTCGTACTCGTACTCGCACTCGTACTTGAAAGCCAACGGGTACAACAACAAGCGAACGGCACAAATTGAGGTTGGATATGCGCGACGCTCGTCGAATCCCGTTGCCAAACTGCAGTAAAAACTCAATGATTTAACAATGAATGCAGGCAACGTCAGCGCCGCCTTTTGGCCAGGTTAGCGACAACGTCTATGGTCCGGCCAGGCTATACAAATAGATATATCCTACGTGTGTGTGTGTGTGTGCATGCAAAAAGCGAAACAGAATGAAAGCAAAACATTGACAGACAACGGGCACTGGCGAAGGACGACCCAGTGCTCCGCAGAAATATGAATGCTTCACTTGTTCAAAATGAATTAATAATCAGTAATTCTTGAACAAAAAGATGCATACAAAAAAAGGAAAAAATGGCTACAGGAAATCCAGAATAAATCCACGTTGAAAATCAAAACAAAGAGGCAAGAAAAAATTGCCATGTATATAGTCATGGGGACTATTAAATACTCTACATACGGGAAAAGATATGCAAAGTAATTTTAAAAGTTATAAATTAAAGCAGATACTGTCATATATATATATATATATTTATTTCATTAGAACTACTTATTTTTATTTTTTTATTTTATTTTTTATTTTTATAAGTCTAAGTTCTGCTTTCATTCATTAGTACAGTATAAATAAAAAATAAAGTTTGTTTAAAACATTTTTTTTATTAAAATATCTGTGCAGATTTACTTTTGTCCGATTACATACCCTTCTAAAAATATAGCGTCCAGTGCCATATACTTAAATACCTGGCTAAACCAATATTTTTCATAAAATGTAAAGTTTGTCTGCCTGGGAACTATATACAATATATATAGTTACATAATCTAAATAGAGTTAGTAGAAGAAACAAAAGTCTTACATATACAAATTATTTTAATAAATATTATCATTAGTAATTTATTTATAATTTAATTTATAATTTAGTGAGCTTAAGATAGCTTGTAAAGATAGAGACAAATGGATATGGAATGAATCAACTGTTGATACTTATTAAAAATGTATCTAAATTTATATATTTTTCTTTATATTACTTAACGTTGTTCAGCAACAAAGTGACAATACCCTTTGTTAGGGTATATAAAGGTTCGCCTTTGGGGCCTGCGCTGCAGTGACAAGTGCAGCTGGCTCGATTCGGTGGTTGGGTGCTTGAATAGCTGTCCGTCCGTCTGTTTGGCTGCCTGGCTGACGGAATGCTGCCTCGGTGGTTGACTCCGGCTGTGACTGATTGGCGCAGCTGAGCACCTGACTGACTCTTGGGCTGACTGAAAAGGCCATGGATTTTAATTACAAGAAATTGTTTGCTTTTATTTACTTTTTTTATTATATATTTTTGTCATCATATATACTACGCACATACAAAGGTTTTTGCAGTTGCATCTAAAACAAAGACCTCTGCTTGCAATATATATCTGTATAATACGTAATTTATACAAGTATAAATATGTATGTACATTTATTTTAAAAAGTGTTAGTACGAGCACTTAAATACAATTCAAATGGGCACTGTTCGATATTAAGGTTCATAAAGGTTAAGGTTCATAAAAAATAAAAAATTTAAAACAAATATTGCAATTAAATATTGATTACATGAAATAGCTTCATGTGTGCGTTAGTTAGCCAAGTCTATTGCGGGTATTGAGTTGGCTGCGCCTAATGAATTTGTTAAGTTGGCTGCGCCCTAACTTAAGTAAACAATCTTAGAAAACGCATAAATTCAACTATTTCCTCCTTTTGAATTTACACAGAGCAACCTGTTGCGCTCAAGTACAATCGTTGCCTACACAAACAACATTGAGAGCGGGGGAAATGGAGTGTTGAATATACCATAAAACAAATTGCGTTTTATTAGCAAACAATAAAGAAAAATGAAACGGCTGTGAAGCAACAAAAAAAAAATAAAGGCTAAATAAAGCAACTATTGTCACATGATTTTGGCCCGCAACGACAACTCGACAACTCTGTGCGGACTCTTGGGCCCTGCGCCTCGTTCAGGTCAAGGGGGAGCGGAGGAAAGCGCTATTCGGTCGGATCGGTCACAATGAAAAGGGTTCGACATGGCTGCGACAGGGATGCGACACAATGGCCACAGCTACAATGCCGCATAAAAAGGTGTCTCGCAATATAAAAATGGCAAAATTTATTGGACAGTTGCACGCCACCCATTTAATTTATATTTATAGAAAATAAACACTGGAGTGATTTGCCCCGAAATGCACAAAGAAAAATGAAATGGAATGAAAATAATAATACTTGTAATTCCAGCAAGCCGCTGGCCTTCTCGACGTACGTATACACTGACAAATAGCAAAAAGGGGTTTAATCTTAGTCGGAATTCGAGTATTTTTTTTTAAATCATGACCCGAGTCCAAAAACTAACCGAAATAACAAAATTAATTTGACAAAACCCCTTAAAAACAATCACCGAAAATCAAATTATCATTGTATATAAATGTAATATAGAAAACTTAGAGATACATTTGAAATTATAATTATTATTACCAATCTCTTGACTAGTTTGTAATGACCCTGCTTGGTAAGGGTATTTGGGCAAGGGTTCAGCAAAGAAACACCCATAGATTGCAATTGAATTCGTTTGGGGGGCATTTGTGGGGCGTTTTCTTATTGGGTGGTGCGCTAATAAATTAGCTCGTTGCCAGAGCCACTCGAACCGCAAACTTGCGTTCCATAACAAAAGCGCAACAAATTAAATGTCAACTTTTGGTTTGTGGAGTGTGTGGGGGGGGGGGGAAGGGGGCTGGGCACACGACTTGAGCACACAAAAAGCATTCTCACTTGGCCACAAGCAGACCCCATTTGGTCATATTAAAAAACAATTTCCACACACACGCACAGCAAATACATCGTAAAACTTGCGACACGCGCCACAAACGACGACAAAAGAAAGAAAAAAAGAGCAAAATGGTAAAAAACTGGGGAAAAGGCAAGAAAATTGGCTACAAAAGATGCTAATGATTTATTTAATCGATTTGACCATGAACATATGTAACGCCATTCAGCGTGTGAAAAATGACAATCCAGCTCCGACAAGAGAGTTCTTCGGGTTTCGGTTCAAGGATTTATTTTTTTCATTTTTTTTTACTTTCCTCAAAGTGTCTGTTGATATTTTTAATAGTTTCGGTTACGCAATGTTGACAAGGGTTTGACCGGGGCTAAAGGGTCAATATTGGGACATGGGACAACGTACACGAACCGAACACGAACTCCGCACTCCGGTTCGGGGTGGCGGCCGGGCGTGGTCAAGCGTAAGTCGTTTGGCTTTGCCGTGTAAATTATGTTAAACGTTTGTCAATTTGTGTGTGATTTGTCTTGCCGGACAAGGTGCGAAAGGGTTGACTGGCATGCCATGGTCACGGACTATTAACTGCGGACCCAACTCCCCACTGCAGGAGCTGTCCCTTATCCATCTTTAGTGTATTGCCTACGCAAGCGATTAGGCGCATTAGATTGGGACACTATTTATCAATATCAATATGCTCACTTTGGCAATTGGTCAACAGGGCCCAAGTTTTTATATCGAAAAGGTACTTGATATAGGGAGAAATATTTAAAGCACATCTCATTGGAATGTGTCGGAGTACGTATAGGGTATGTGCTGGTCGTATGTATAAATAAATATGTAATACAATTTCACTAAAAGTGCAGTAATCGAAACACTTAACATTTTTGTCGGCCTCAAAGTATGCAACGAAAATATTAAATCGTGTTTCTCAAACCACAATCGATAAGTACTCGTGTTAGCCATGAAGAAGCAAATCTTTTTTTCTTCTTATTTTTCAACATAGTCCATAAGATAAAATGTTTTCGATTGTTAAGGAACAATTGTCGCAGAAAAAAGCCTTCGTTTCGGAAATTTGTGATGAAATTTGTGATCTCTAGCTTTTACAGTCTCCCATGATTTTATAGATTTAACTTAAACGATAAATAACCCGCCATTGATCATTAAAAATTGTTATTTTGTATATCTGGTATACAGAACCTTTTGGTGTGAAATTTAAAGTTGTTAGCTCCCTCGGCTTAACCTATATTTTTTTGAATCATTTTCAATGACTTAAAATTGTTTTAAGAGTAAATCGAATTAAGAGCGTAAGCCTACAGATCAAACGAAATAAAACATACGAACAAAGCATAGTTCCATCGAGAAGGGCACGCGATTTGTTGCAGCCACCGTGTTGCTTGTCAGACAATAGAGTCAAGTTGGAAAAAAGAAGGAGGAACAAAAAATTGGTCAAGTCGGTGGCAAAGTTAAAAGAAATGACTAACACTTGGGTGTGGCAAGAAGGCAGCAAATAAATCGACTTCAATATATCAAAGACTTAAATTTCAATTTTTTTCAAATTTCCTGCCATTTAAATGCACTCCTTCGGCCAAGTGCCCAGCGACAGGATTCCAGTCCCCTTTGCCCGTTCCCATTCCCGGCCCATTGTTATGGTTGTGTTGGTAAATGATGCGCAGCGCCTTGGTGTGGGTGTGGGCGTGGCATTGCTGCAGAAATTGTGCCAGGAATTGAAATTTTTTTAACAACAGAGCAACGTCGGCAAAGACGTCGCAATTCTTTAGCATTTTATTTCAATTTTTTCTTTTTTTCTATCTTATTTTGCATTTTACAGAGCTGAGAAATGTGTGTGAGAGATAGAGAGAGAGAGAAGTGTAGAGACAACGCCAGTGTACAGCACATTTACTGCCTCATCTATTTAATACCATAAATAATTGCATCTAATTAAATATGCTCAAATGAAAATGTCCGCTTTTTTCTTCCATTTCTTATTTTTTTTTGTTTTTTGTTGTTGTATTTTTTGCCTTTGCTGCTGCCGCTACGTGCGCTGCCGACGCGACGTTGGCTGCAGTTGACGCGTGATGGAGCGAATGTCATTCGAAATGAAATTCAAGTTCCAATTTGGACCGAAGAGCGAACGACAGCAACTGGACGCGTGAGTGCGAGTAAGAGAGCGTGGGCGAAGGCTGGCGCAAAGAAGAAATTAAGTAGCAGTGCGCGAGAAAAAAAGACAGAATTTAATAGTTTTCAATTAGGAATCGTTTGCAGCCTTTGCTTTTGCGCATTTCGCCGCTATTTTTTTTTTTTTTTGCTTTTCTTTTCTTTTATGGCACACACTTGACGCCACAGCAGCAGCGTCGACGCCGACGTCCTTTACTGGCGACGGCCGCTGTCACTTTTCTTTGCTCTGGAAGTGTCAAGCAAATGAAGTCACGACTCGTCGACGGCCCCCAGATCCAGTTATTTGTTTCGCTGTTTGTGTTGTTTCTTTTGCTGCCTCTGTTGCCTGCCTGTTTTTAATTCAACGTAAATTTTATTTTATTTTAATTTCGCTGCAATTCTTTTAATACACACACACACACACTCACGCATATATACACCTCTCTTTCTTTCAGCCCATGCTGTAATTTTTATGAACCCCAACAGGAACATTGAGCACTGACAGCACAAACGGCTTTTATGGAAATGACACGCTATGCATTTGCTTACGTGACTCTTATTTAGCCGATGGGTTTTTTTGTACTTGTAATTATTGCACACATTCCTTTAATTAAACATACTTTGCTGAAGCACAACAGCTAGTAGTATACAGTTTTGCAAGGCTAAAGGGATTTTCTTATGGTACCAACTATCCACGTTTTGACGGAATTTTCAATTAAAAACGAGTAAGAGTAATATAGGAGTGCCCGACTAGGAGATACACTGAACACGGTTTTGAGCTATCGTTACATATATGTATTTAATTTTATATCATATTTTTCAGAGTTTTGGCATGATTTTTAACAACCAATTTTACTCCTCGGGATCTGTTCTTTTTGTGTTTTTAATAACGAATAGATTTTTAATGCAGATTCAATCTAAAGGACAAGGACAGGGCCAAAATGTTATCAAACTTAAAAATCGGTGCAGTGATAAAGTTTTGGCTTTTTTTTTTAAATAGATGTCAACACTTTTATTTATATTAAGCTGTTTGCAAAAATTTGGTCTTTTGCGAGATGGCATGCGAAATTTCATCTTAAGGTAGAACTAGATCACGCTGCATAAGTTCATTTGAGCTAGATTCTATCTAAATTGCATGCACTTTATATATAGAAATAAGTTTTTCTTATTATCAAATAACTAAAACCTGAAAAGTAATTGTCCAAAACAGCCAAATATTGCCTTAATTTATTTTTTTACTAATTATTGCTTTAATTTAATGTTATTTTACATAATTGAGGTCAAAGAAAAAGATTTCAGGAACCTAATAGACCAAGTATTTTAGGGCTTAAATCAGTATAAAAATACGGATATATAGTATAAAATATTTCCAAATCTAATTTTGATATTAGACATATTATACAACAAATGGGCCAAAAATTCGAAACTTTTTTTTTGGAGTGTGGACAATGGGTGGAAATTGAACTAACCACAATAAGAAATTAGATTCCATGCCATAATAAATAGGCCTTGGACTGTTCCAAATACTTTCGCCTAACTATGGAACAATCCACACGTTAAGCGCTCTGCCTTGTACATGCATATTTATGGAGACTGAGCTTCCTGTTTAGCCCCCCCCCCCCCCCTCCGTAAGGGAACACAATCAATGCAAAGGCGAAAACAAGTCAAGACAGTTACTTAAGTAACTTTGCAGCAACAAAACAAGCAACAAGCCAATTGACGGGATCGGGTGGATGGGTCAGCTAAATGAACGACAGGCGGCAATACATATAGAACTGTGCCTGTACGCCTTGAGGGGGCGTCCGGCGGAAGTTATTGAGTACGGCAAAGGCGCGACCTGCAACAACAACAACGTGAATGAGAGCCAAGCAGCTTTTGGCGCTGCCACCTGCCGTTACCATTGGCTGGCGTGCAAAATTTTGGTTCGATGAATTTATTACTTTTGATGTTCAAACACGAAAACTGCTGCAGGCCATAAAACAAGCAGAGAGCGCCAAAACTTTAGGACAAGCACCCCGGCCAAGTATCCAAGCCGAAGCACTACCCAAACCCGAACCCAAGCGAACTGAAGGCGCCTGAACAGAGTTTGGAACAGCAAATGCTATTAAAAGTTTACATGTCTCAATAGAGTGTTAAGAGATTAGTTGGCATAAAATATTTGGAGAATGCCAGCCAAATGGCAGGCGGCCTTGTTGAAAAGTTAAGAGCCAGTTGACTATGCAAGCCTTATACCAAGAGTGGGGGGGGGGGGATAAGCAATTTAGTGATTTTGGGTTGTAATTTCAAAGAGCAAAGCTGTCGAAAGTTGGCGTTGAAAACGTTTCGAATTGAAATTAAATACAACATTTTCTGCAAAAAACGAGTAAGAACATTGCAGTCGGGTGTAACCGACCGCGCTATTTTTGTTCGTAGTATTCTAACAGCTTAAAACATTCGTAAAAGTTTCCAAAATAAACTTATTTTCAATAATGTATATACTTTAAAAGCAGATTCAATTTAGAGGATAAACCATGACTAAAGCGCCATCAAACTTGAAAATCGGTTCAGTTTTGTCAAAGTGCAAATATGGGAGCTATGGATTTGAGAGCTTTACATGTCAAAATTTTTGTCAATTCTGGATGGTCTAAAACGATAAATTTACAATTATAAATTTTTATCTCCCAGTATTTTACAGTTAGAGTCGCCAAATTTGGCAGACAGTTTTCTCATCACGTCAAATATCAAAAATCGAGCAGAAAAATTTCGGCCACACCCACAAATAACGAAAATTTACTTTTTCAACAAAAAATACGATAATTATTAAGACCGTATTTAACTGTTTTAAACTGGTACTATACATTTAACGAGTATGGGGCAAGTCGGTTACACCCAATTGCAACGTTCTACTTGCTGTTTATTCTAAAGATAAGTAATATTGAAAGAAATGACCTCAAGCTAGCTATTATAATTGTGCATTTATCTACAAAATGTAATGACAGCTGTTTGAGATATAAAACTGCAGATAACGCCAGAAAATTTATGCACATAATGATATAACTATGTATATAACGAAAATATCTCGTATAGCTTGCCTAATTTTTCAATTTTTTCAATTAATATTAAGTACAACATGTCGTTAACATGTACTCACAATGTATTAATCTAAAAATTACCTGTATGGCCAATCTATTAACAAGCTTCAATTATTTGCAATTAACAGGCACCAAAAACAATGATATCGCATGTTAGATAAGAACTTGGGATCATCTCCCAAATTATGTATATATATGTATGTAAATATATATAGAGGTAGCTCGCTGGGAAGCCGTTGTCAATTTAGTTGCAGACACCATGACTAGTCTATCGGGTCTGTTGGTCGTTGGACTGATGCTGCTGGTGTATGCCCGAGCCGAGGATAAAAGCTATAGCGTGGAATTGAACTCCTTCGAGAGGAACGTCGATTTCGAGAACGATGAGAAATGGGTTGATTGGGGCACGTTGCGCATGAAGAAAGTGGGACGCAATAAATACACATTGGACGGCGATTTCGAACTAAAAATGAATATGGGCGATCAGCAGAAGGTATGTCATATTCCAGTTATATAGAATACATTATAGTAATAATATAAGATGATGATCATGTCTATCGAACACACTCAATATATACGCATATTCCACAGATATCGATGCAAGTATTTACATACGATGAAGGCGCCAAACAGAAGGGTCCCATGGTCATGAATGTGAACAAACCGTTCTGTCAATTCGTCAACGAGGATGAGGACACATATCCGCATCTGCAGAAGGCATCCACGCTGCCCGAACAGGGCGACTGTCCCTTTCCCAAGGGCAAGTACGTAATAGACAACTACGAACTGGAGACCACTTTCCTGCCCGATGATGCGCCCAAGCGCGATTATTTGCTGGAGCTCAACATGCTGGATAATGATATCGCTGTCGCTGGTCTAATCGCCACCGTAACGCTGAGCTAATTACTGAGTTTTCTTCTTTTTCCTCTTCAACAATCCATATCTTATTTCTAGTTTAAATTACCTTTTTTTTTTGGGTGGATCCATTTGGCACTGCAAGCGTTTTACATATGCATATCTTTTACTGTAGCCTAAGCTTTGTTTCGTATCTAAACTTTTGTCAAATATAAAATGCTTTCGCTTTCAAAGATCAAAAGCTTCGGGCCTTATCTTTTATCGTCATAATACATGGGATCTCTAAAATATATAATGTTTAGATTTTGAAAATTCAAAATCTGTTTTGTAAAACTGGTTTTCAAGCTGAAATATTTTTAAAACCATAAGTCGATCCTTAAAACGAACCCGTTGCCAAAATCAGTTAAAATTAAACCTGAACAGGTTGGTTTAATTACAGTACTAGCTGCGAACCAGCAAAATTGGTACCGCTGAATTACAAACAAACCAAAGAAAAAGAAAAAAGATCCTAATTTTTTTTTTAAATATTAATATAATGTTTGAATTTGAAGTTAAACAAATGTGACGAGCCAGGGTTCGAACCGATACCAAATTTTATTGATGTGGAAACTCAAGTTCATGAACTGTAGCTAATGGAGATATGGTTACTATATTACTTTTGAAAATACATACTAGAAATCGATTGCTACTAAAAATATCACATTTATAATTTCTAAAAAAATTGTTTTTTTACTCAAAAATGTCGTGGTGTAACGGAGAGCAGAAATGAGCCTATTTCAACGAGCTGATAAGCGATAAGCGTATTATTATTAAAATTCAAATGTGCAAGCATGGAAGTATCGACTGATTTGATACGTCGCGAATTTTGCATCTGACTCATAAAATCAATGTTCATTTCACTAATACACGCAAATAAATCGACGTCATTAGCGCTGAGGAAAGCAAGCATTTCTAGCAAAGCTTTGCTCTGATAAGCTGCGAGTGCTCTCAATACAAATGTATATAGAGCTTTAAAGTGTTGATTAATCAAATGAGAAATTCGTCATAACTTGGGAAAATTAATAGTTGTAGCAATTGACAGTCGAGGATGGGAAGACGAATGAACTTAGAAACTGGCGTAAGGGCCGGGTTGGGGGCTTGATGTAGTCACCGCTTAGTCAAGTAGATAGATGCATGCTTCAAATGCCAAATACAACACAAAAATTGGCGGGCACTGCAGAAAATGCAGTTTCTGCATCAACACCTCGTCTAATTGAAATTTGCAATTGCAATTGCTGCCGTTGTCCCGTTATTTCACGCTGTGCCATTTGTCATTGACAAGCAGAGTGGCAACGCCCAGCATATGGCAAGGCACTCCAAAATACGCGCATAATGACAGCAGCCCCTGCCCCACGCCCCACGGGCCCCACGCCCCTCATGCCTTTGGCCAGATATGCTGCAGGAAGGGAATTGTTGGATTGGGTTGGGTTATGGCCTCGCCATGGGCTGTGTTTTTGCTAAAAATGATTATCTGTGCATTACAATCCATTGATTCCACTTAAGCACCGTTACAATTGCACACACACACACACACACAGAGAGACACACGCAGAGGCAGAGCGACAGCCACATGCGACACTTAATTAACAAATATGCATTTCAAACACCCGCAACGAGCAGCAATTGGTTGGTCATGTCATCACTGTGCGCCTCCTTCCCCGCCCCACCAAAAAACCCAAAATCCTAACCCCTTGCAGCCCCCACACCACACACACCCACACTCACACACACACACACGCATATTGTTGTGCATTTGCATTGCCTATGCATGTGGATGGCTTTTTATTTGCCTCGTCAGCGTGAACCACCCGCGTGGCAGCAACAGCAACAGCAGCCGCGGCATCGGCAACCGTTGCCGCCGTCATCAGCAATTGGGGAGTTGTGTTGCATGTGTTTAATTGAAAAATCATATGCAGCTCGCATAATTATGTTTATTGCAATAATCTGATGCAAATTTTCAAAACTCAAACTGAATGCTTTAGACGACAACGACACACCCTACAGCCAGGCCACACCATCCCCACCCCTCCCCGCCCACTGGCAGGCAACCAGGCAACCTTGCCACACACATACACACACACACGCACGCACTTTTGTGCTATCTGTTGCTGTGGTTGTTGTTGTTGGCTGTTGGTGCACATTAAATTGCACTTGAAATTGCACATTTCAACGCCTACTGATTATGACAGATAATTATGTTATCGAGTGCCGCCACACGCGAGGGCCGATCCCTCGCCCCCTCCATCTCCTGATACTTGCAGACTGACGGGGGTATCTTATATTGACGTACACCTGGGAGTTCGAACATGAATTCATAATTATTTTTCAAAGTATAGTATAGTTATTGTATATAGATATGAACATTTAAATTGGAAGTATAACAAATCAGCTTGTTCGATTTTAGCCTTACTTAATTGTACATTATATTAATAATATTAATAAATATGTATATACATATATATAAATGTTAAATGATAAACAAAACAATCTGAATGTCTATGAGAATCCAAAGTCAAAGTTTCTTTATGCAGGCGTATATGGGAACAGGTTTTTTTCCATACTATATCAAATTCATAAAAAAAGACATTTCAAGACATTTCTGAAGCTGAGATCAAAGTTCATATTTGAATAAAGTTTTTCAGTTAGTGTTCTCTTAAATATATAGATTAAATACTCCTGCAGACATATTAAAGATGTCTTATATACATTTTTGATGCAAAAAGCATATTTTGCATTGTTCCTATAGAAGGCCATATTATGTAAAGAACAGCTCACAATTGCTGTGTATGGTCAATATATATTGAAAAACAGAGAAGTAATTCATACAAAAACTAATTCTTTGATAAGGTGGTCCGATCTGGTCGACTTCGTCATATATATGTAAGTACTGCTAGCCACAAAAACGCAATGCAATGAATTTGTGAATTTATGAATTTATTGCCAAATGAAAAGATTGACAAAAATAACTAACATTTAATCAAATAATTTAATTGTTCTCATAGCATATAAAAATGTTGTGTAATCAGCGGTTATATACTTTTGAACTATTTTCATACTTATCTGAATTCAAGGAAATGATTGTATGTATTGTATATATATTCTATATAAATATAACAATTGATGGACAATATTTACATATAGAATATTAACATACATAGAACTGTGGAGAGACTCTCTCTTCTTTTCTCCGTCCATTTCTTATCAGTATATGTACATTCATATATACATATGTCGAATACACGTGTAGACAACGCATGATTTCTGTACAATTTTGAATGAATTAATAATATGTAAAAATTATGATGTTTAAAGTATTTGATTCGCTGATACCCTGTGCTAATATTCATACACCCATATACATATAATTGCATCAAATATCATAACTTAATAAAGGTAATTTAAGTTACATTTTCTGATTAATACCCTATGGAAACTTCAGAGCCTACATGTCGAATCTCCTGTATGATGCGTATTCAGTCTGTCTCTCTCTCTCTTTCTCTATCTTTCTGGCAGCGTTTGCAAAATTATCGGTAAAGGCGCCAAACATTTTTCATGGAAATTGAGAGTCGACACAATCGATACTTTTCTGTCTTAAATATTTTTATATGGGAATTTGAATTTTACAGTCATACCTTAAATATAACATTTTCGTAAATTAATTGAATCGCGTTTTTAAGCCAGAGTATTTTGTTATATTTAAGGAAAAATTACAGATTTCCAGCAATGTTTGAAATGTCAAAATATATATCGTTGTTTTTGTATCAATTATTTATATATATTCAATAGTTCGATAAAATATCAATCAAATGAATTCTTTTGCCACACACACGTTTTGTAAATTTCATTCTAGAATTACCAAGCACAGTGTTTCATAGATGAACTTAACTTGAAGATACCCTTTAACAAATTGTTGTGTGTAGAGGGTATCCCATACGGCAGGCTCTCGACTTTCGCTAGCAGCTCCGACGATTACAAAATTTAGTTGTATTTTATTTCACTTGCGTGTTGGTCGAACCCTCGGCTAAAATGCTTTTCAAACCAATTATTTTATTGGTTACGTTGTTGCTGGCCGCGGTGCAGTGTTCTTCCGAGGTATGCTAAATAGTTGATCTTTCATGTTTTTAATAATAAAATGTTTTTTGTCAAGGGTGAGCAACCGACAAGCCTGAAGTCGGAGTTCAGCGTAAAATGCTTTGAAATACTGCAACCGATGCTAATCGATTTAACTGCCAAAAAAGAAAAAATCGATCGATTCGATTCGATTATGGAAATCAAAGACAACAAGCTGGCCGAAATAAGTGGAAAATATGATCAAGTTTATACAAGACTTGTCGAGGCAGAGACTCTGATAAAGGAGAAGCAACACCAAATGATGCAACAAGCGATCATCTGTAGCTCCTACAGAAACATCAGCATTGCTAAGGATGAGTTAGTGTCGATTTATAAGAACCAAGCCATGGACAGAAGCAATGAATATCACACTAAGAGGCTAGAAAAGCGTTTAATAGAGCAGACCCAATCTTTTGAGGAGCTACACGCGAAACTTAATAAAATGGTGGAGCAACGCGATCAATTCCAAGCCGAATTGGCCGAGGCGCAGTCGCAGTTATCGGAATACCAAAGTCATATCAAATCTGCGCCATGGATGTATTGTTATTGGTTTGGCAACTCCTCCGGCGAACACAAGATACATGTGCCCGGCACCGATGCCTTTGCGGTGCTCTGCGATTCGCGGCTGGCCGGGCCGGGCTGGACCGTTATACAGCGTCGCATGGACGGGAGCGTGGACTTCTATCGGAACTGGACCGATTATCGCAATGGCTTTGGCAGTGTGCAAGGCGAATTCTTCATCGGCATGGAGAAGCTCTATTTGCTAACAGGGGGTCAGTCCCATGAGCTGTATGTTCACCTGGAGAGCTTCGACAACGGCACCTACTTTGCCCGTTACACGGACTTCGGCGTGGGCAGCGAGGACGAGGCGTACGCTCTGAAACGCTTGGGCACCTATTCGGGCAATGTGAGCGACGGGCTTTACTATTCCAGAAATCGAAATTTCTCCACTTACGATTTCGACAACGATAAGAGCGAGGACAATTGTGCGGAACAGAAGCATGGCGGTTGGTGGTACGATCGGTGTGGTCATAGGTGAGCCAAAAATTCAAAAATTCATTCATTAAATAGCTTTAAAATATTATATTCTTGCAGCAATCTCAATGGTCCGTATTTCAATGAGTCGGGGGCATTTCAAAAGGGCGTCTTTTGGTTAGGCACTCACGCCTTCTCCTTCAAATCGGTCCAAATGATGATCCGCCCAAAATTACAGTGTACGAATGATCAATAATAGATCATCTCTGATTGATATAATTTGGTCACGTTTTTATGTCAAAATATTAATCTTATCAAGTACGAACTCTTTTAGATTTTCTTTAGTTTTTTTTCAATTGTCGATAATACATACATACCTAATGTCATACATACCTCTCCCTCTCTTTCTGCTCGTAGAACCATGCTAGGTGTAATCTTCTTACACAAACTAATCAATGGGGAAATTGATTCTTCAGAATTAATCAGCCAAATTAGTTTTGCGGTTCCGTGCAGAAATACGAGGAATTTTTTACCAATTTCTCTTGAACTATGTATTACTAACTATGCTATCCACAACCCTTTTCGCATCTTATGCGCTACTTATAACAATCTTTTCCATATATTAAAAAATGCATGTCTCTGTCCCTGTCATTAAAAAGTTAATCCTTTGTCATCTGTCCATTTGTTCGCGATCTTCGTCACCGCACGTTATGCGGCGCGCCCCTCGGTCGGTTGGGCGGGAGGTGGGTGGCATTTTGCCTGGGTCCGCGCGTTAACAAGCCCGTGCTTGGTATCGTTGGGCCACTTGAATGTACTGATCGTTAGTACATCTACGTCCAAATTAAAATTAAAATTAAATATTTTGTTTTTGTTAATAATTATTGATAATAATAATTTGTTTATGATTTGTTATACCCTGCACTAACAAAGAATGCGTAAAAATTAATGGTAAAAATATTAAATGCATGCACAGGTTAAATGAGGGTTTTCGATTATTGCAGGTAATGTTCTGTTTCTTTAAAGGGCATACAGAATTCGTTATGTTTTGGTGGGAAACTCTTGTAATTTTTTCAAAGCTGAACCGATTTTCATGTCTAATGGCATTTTGGTCACGATTTGTCCTTTAATTCTGCATTTATAATATATGAATTATATAAAATAATTATACTCGTTCACGAAGAGAAAGAGTATATTGCTTTTGATTTTTTTTTAATTTTTTGGTAAAAAACTTCTGTCATTTTGAAAAAAAAATTTCGTAAGTCAATAAGGAAGATATTCACTTTCCAAACTTTTTTTTCAAAATGTAGAATTGAAATTTGTGGTCGTCACAACTAATATAAAAATTAAATTCTGTGTGACTAAAATTTGTTTCTCAAAAATTAAAGATAAAGCTTTTGGATCTATCGAATTTCCAAGCCTCCATAACTTTGTCAAAACTGAACCGAATTTAATGTTTGATAGCATTTTGACCGTGGTTTGTCCTCTAAAATTTGTATGTGCACAAATAATGCTAACGTACATGTTTTGGTTGTTATTGCACTGTAAACGAGTATTGTACTGTCGATTACACCCGACTGCAACTTTCTTACTTGCTTTTTTTGGCTTTGTGTATAACATATTATTATTAAGTCAGTTCAAAAGCCAAGTTAACACTCGGTTCGAGTCAACGCCGTAAACGAGGACGTTTGGGGAAACGTAGCGAAGTGTTGCCAGGCTGCAAAATCTGTTTGTGATTACGCCCACACGCAGAGAGGGGGACAGAGCGAGGGAGAGAGAGAGAGAGAGAGACAGAGAGTGTGTGTGTGTGTGTGCTGAGGTGTGCTGTGTATTATGTTGGTACACATATTTTTAATCATCATTAACAATAATTCGAGAAATACTTTTTATTTTTTTCGCTCTTTTTTGTACCTGGCACAGAGCCCAAGACGACGCCGACGTGAAAGATGTTGGCCTGGGTGCACTTGGGTTTTGTCTTACAGAAGGGATAACACCATGTGTGTGGGTGTGGGTGTGTGTGGGTGTGTGTGTTTGCTGGTGTTGCTTATTCCCCGCGCTACTTGCTGCCACTTCTGCTTCAATGACATTGCACTTACTGCTCCGACGTCGCGGCAAAAAGATTTATGAAAATATTGCGTTTGCCCAGCGTTGGAGCTGCTGCTAACACTCCGCTTGCCACTCCCCGGCCAACGTCTTTGCCGGCTTCCTCGGGGATTGCGTCGCTGCGTTATGTGTGAGAGAGGCGGCGGTGTAGGTGTCGTTTGCTTGTGTGCAATATTAATTATTATAGGCGAGCCACCCACACAAATAAATCATAAATTAAAAGCCAAGACGCAGGACCGGCCAAGTAGAAAGCGCCCCAACCCCTAACCGCGACTGCGGCCTGCCCCATAATAAACAATTTTTATCATTAAACGCATTTGATAATTAAAAATTGTCATTTTTTAGCAGCGCTCGCTCTTCTAAAATATCATTTTTCTCATATATACATATATTTTTTTCCTTTTTTTTTTTCCTGTTTTGGCTGGAAAAATATTAAATTACCAAATGGGTGTGCTTCGGGCAGCGGGCTTAGCGGCTGGGGCAAGGGGTGTTTCGTTGGACGTATACAAAAGCAACGGCATTTATCATTTTGCCAACTGTTTGTTTGATAAGGGGACAAAAAAAAAACCAAAAAAAAAACAAAACAACGCAAAGCACATAAATAAAAATTAATTGGTGACCAAAAGAAAAAACCATACCAAAAAAAAACTAAGTTGAAAAGGCACATAAATATCACTTAAAATATATTTCAAAGGCAAAAGTGACACAAATGAAATAAGGATGAGCCGCCATTTTTGAATATCCAAGCTGCCGTTAGTTTTCAACTGCCTGGGCATGCCAACTCTTTTACGACTCTTAACCAAGGTGAAGCAGTGTTGCCTTCGCTCTTTACTCAGTCCCCATATTTCTAAGGTAAAAGGTAAAAGCATTATTAACTGCATTCTGAACTTGTCATTTTAGTTTTCAATTCCTGGGATATTCCAACTTATATATTATTTGTAACACAACAAACATTTTGCACAGCTGTCTTCAACTTGTTTTTCATTCTTTTTCTATTTACCCCGCCTTCTTTTAGCGTTTTGCCTTTCAGGTTCTTAAGGCTTCATTTCATTAAATTTTATGAGGTTTTCGATTTTATTTCACAAAAGGAAATTGCAATTCCATTTTGACGGGGCCAACCAAAACCATTCGATGTAATGCATCCTTTAGTTGAATATTTACACTTACAGTTGTTCATTTAATTTAACTGTGGCTTTCCTTCTGCCCCTTGTACTTCCCCTTCATTTGGCCTGTCAGACGCCATAACAATAATCGTCAGAACACTCGTTCCAGACAGACAGACAGATGGCAAATTGTAACTGTAGATGTGCTGCCAATTGTGGGAGCCGCCCACATTGAAAACAACTCGAAATTGCTGTATAACTAAATACCTGATGACTGCAAATGGAATTCAATGCATAAAGACAGCACTTTGTATGCAATAGAAAACATTCTAGAAAATATTATTATTTTGGATGGCTTGAAAAAAAATGAACAAAATATTCTGGTTAACATCATCTATAACGAAGAGATACGAAATTTATATTTAATAGAGGGGAGATGAAATAAGAGACAGGGGCATAGAGAGAATATAAGAACTAAAACTTTAAAATTACACATTTAAAATTATAAACAATAGTGTAAGTGCGAGAATGACACACTAAACTAAAAGTATTACCTACGAACAATTTTTAACTTGTTTAACTTGAAAACAACAACAAAATTCCAGCCTAATTTGAGTCTGAATTCGCATAGAGAGGCAATTAAAAGAGATGTATGTAATTTTTACGTATAGAAGGAAACGTCGACGATCCTATAATTATTCTATTCTATCTATAGTCTTGGTCAGTATTGACAGCAAAGCCATATAGCCATATTCTCTGTATTTTTCTGTGCAAACTATTCTCTAAGTTTTAGAGCCATCATCCCTAAACTTTGCAAAGGTCTGTGTTTCCTTACGCTATATTAGCCCCCATAAAAATAGATTTTTTGATTTTTTGATGTTTTACACAGATAATTGGGTAGGGTATTTAAACTTCGGCATTGCAAATGTGCTCAATAGTTCTCAAACATTATTCTAAGGATTCAAATCATAATCATTTGCAATAAAAGCGTTGAATACAATTTTTCAAAAATTACCAACACTCATAAATCGAAAAGGACGTGAAGAGGTAGATGGGAATGAAAAAAGGAAAGGCAGGAAATTTAAATTACCTGTGCCGTAATTACACAAAAGAATATGCCAATAAAAATGACTTATGTATCAATTTCCTTTACGACGACTCCGCAGGACGAAAACGACAACGATGATAATAATAAAAGGCAGCAACAACAACAACTACGGCAATGGCAACGCCGTGCACAAAGCGAAAATTTCAATTTTATTTTTATTGCCTTATTGTGTATCAAATATTTACAATTATTTGCCATGGGCCATGAAAATGAGCCATTCAGCCAGACAAGGGGCGTGGGCGTGTGCATGCTGATAAATTCAAATAAATTGTGCAGTGTAACCAAGGTGAAAATGATAGCGCCTACTCCAGACCCCCCCATCCGTCCCGCCCACTAAGCAGCAGCCGTGGCAAAAGTTTTCGATCAAAAAGCGACAGAAAATTGCATGGCAAAATGCGAAAATGGAAAATGGAAACTGGAAAATGGGCTTCGTGCTGGCTCTGACTCTCACCTAAATGGAGGCGCAGCGCCGTGGCGCTTTTGCGTGGCATTAAAATTTTATTTTAATGTCATCGAGACGTTGATTTACAGCAGCTGTGTGGCCGGGTGAGAGAGCGAGACGGCTAGGACGAGATGGCGAGCGGGAGAGAGGCAGCGAGACGGCATTGAAGTGTATCCGCTGAATATAATTTTAATAATATTTTATTGCGTCGAAAAGGTGGTAATAGCGCGTGAAATGCCAAAGGAGCTGAAGGCGATTCAATATTAAAGGAAGTCACATTCGCATGCACATCCGCATTTACATCCGCGTTCACATCCGCATTGAATATGCCCTTTACATCCGCATTCTTATCTAAAGAGTGTAACAGTATAGTTGCCTCAGATAGCTACTATTTGTCTCTCTTCATCTGAGTCTATCTTTTCTCTCTATCCCTCTGACTCTCTTTCTGTCCCTCTCTCTATTTCTGCCTAATCTCTCTCTCTCTCTCTCTTTCTTTCCCATCCTCTGTATATCTCGTCATCTTTCTCTCTCTCTTTCTTTCCCTCTCTCTTTTTGTCTCTTTCTCTATCTGTCTCACCCTCCCTCTGTATATCTCGACTTCTTTCTCTCTCTCTTTTTTCCAGCTTCTGTATATTTCGTCTTTCTCTCCCTTTCTCTATTTCGCTTCCACTTTCTCTCTCTCTATTTATCTTTACACCTTTTGCTTTCTCCCTCTCATTCTTTTACTTCTCTTTATCCGTCTATCCCTTCGTCTCTATTTCACTCTCTCTCTCGCTCTTTCTCCCACCGTCTCTATGTCTCTCTCTTTATCTATCTATTCCTCTAACTCTTTATCTTCAACTCTCTCTCTCTCTTTCTATGTTTCTCTCTTCCTTTCTACCTCCTCCCTACATCACTGCATCTTTCACCATCTATCTATTTCTCCAATACCTTCAGTATTTTCTGCTTTCATTTTCACTTAATCTAGAATTCTGCTTGCCAAGTTAGTTGTGTGTGGCCTATATTAGGCACCCAGCGCTCTAGTTGAGCTTTTAGGTGCTGCTCGTCAATTAACTTGTTAGGTAACCCCTGCAAAGCAAAGCAAAGCAAAGGCGTGGCAAATAGCGCTAATAAGTCAATAAATCCATTTAAGCAACAGCCACGCGGAAAAAACATATCCCAAACACCGCGCCACGCCCCCTAACACCGACGAAAGGACCACAAATAGTAGTCAAAGGCAGGTGAAAAAGTTTTGCCGGTTGCCACTTAACCGTTCAATTTGGGGTTTCGACCTTTGGAGCTGCTATCTAAGTCGCTTTTCTTACCTCCCCCTCCCCCTTGTGTGTGTGCTGTGGGGTTCCTTTCCTTCCGTTCCGTTCCGTTCCGTTCTATTTGCTGCTGTTCCTGCCACGTTTTTTGGTGCAAAGTTTTTGCGGCTTTTTCAATATTTTATGAGTCAAGCTTTTGCGTTAACACCTTAAGTACGCAGGGCATTGCGGTTATAGGTGCTTGGCAGGGGTAACTGATAGGGGGTATCGGGGGTGTATATTCCAAGGGGCGCACAGTCAGCTTGCTGCATGCGTGTGTGTGTGTAGGTGTGTGTGTAGCAGGAAACACCGCGCAAGTTGTAAGTTGCAAGTTTTAACTAGCAGCAAACAACTTTTGTCATGGTTGCAGGGTAGTCGTCGGGGGTGTGGGGGACACGGGGGCAGCGTGTTGGCGGCGTAGGGATGTGCTTCAGCAGGGGCACAGTGGCGCCTGTTGAACGAACTGTTGCTGTTGTTCCTGCTGCGGTTGCAATGAAGCATCGAGTATTGCATACATACACACACACGCGCACAAGTAAACACATACACAAGTGAAGCAGCCACATGTACACACTGAGCGAAAAGCGCGGTTCTAAATTCTAGCGTAAGTCAAACAGAATTCAAAACGTTCTTGAAATCTGAAGTACATTTTGATCTTAAATATTGCAAATAAAATTGTCTATATACAAGTTCTTATTAATCAGAAAACACTATTCAAAGTTGAAGAAAAAAGCAAGTAAGTACACCCGACTGCGCAGTACTCGTTCAGAGTATAATATCTTAAAACGGTTTTATTTATAATTTTTATTTTGGGAAACAATCGATTTTTGTAATTTGTGGGACGTGCGTTGGCGCGGCCGATATATTTCTTCTCGATCTTTAGCGGATGTCATCCGAAAAGTGTCTGCCGAATTTAGTGACTCTAGCTTTAGAATTGTGGAAGATTTGAAATTTCGCGGGCGAGTGCCCGTTACATATATAGATTTTATCGATTTGCAAAGACCCAAGTGGGCGTATCCAAAAAATGCTTATGCTATCTTTAGGGGAGGGGATTAATAATCAGTTTAAAAACTTTAAAAATGTTCAGCTATAAAACTGAGAGAGATTTATAGTTTTATCGATTTGCCACGCCCTCCGTGGGCATATCCGAATAATGGTTGTGCGATATTCGGATCAGTAATCTGCGTTCATATGTACGGACGGATGAACAGTAAGATCCGCTTATATATATCTATAATACATTTAATAATTTATCTATACTATATTATTATATATAATAAGTATAAAGTAAATACCAGCTTAAATGAGGTGGCAAATTTAAGATTTGTATTTCCAAATATCGACATCAAATTTGAGGTTTTCATTCGGAAATACAACTCTTAGTATATTTTTCTAAGTGCACACACTAACACACACACACACACACACTCGTACACACATTGTAAACGTCGACAACGATTTATTTCCCAAGCAACTTAAGTGCGCCCAAAACGCGCGCGCCTTTGCACAATGCTGGCCCCTTGCTGGCAGCCACGCCCACATGCTCACTCACACACTCGCACACGCACACAGGCTTGCGGCTTGTATGTGTGTGGCATTTTTAGCGTCGCTAACTCAATGAGTCGAAATTAAACAATGCAAAAGATTAAGTGCAGATTTGGGACTTTATCTGCCTGTGCCATAAATTGGTATTTAAGGGATACCTCACAAATGTCTATAACACACACATACACACACATAGCTCGAGTGAGAGCGGGGGAAATGGAAACTATGGTCTCTGAGCCACTGCGCCTTGAAGTATGCAGCCAAAGTTTGCGGCTGCTGCCAACAGGCGAGACAATAGATCAGCGCCCACACATAAGGTAAGCTCCCAGTGTCGTCCACTGCTCCCACGGCCCCCCTCCACTCTCCACTCTCGCTCTGTCTCACTTTCGGCTGTTGTTGTTTTACCCAAAAAACTGCGGCGCAAACTTTTGTTGTTTACCAATAAACAGAAGCTGCCACCTGCAATGAGAAAGCCCAAAGGGGGGCTTGGGGCAGATGAAGTGGCACTAACTTCGCAGAGTTTGGGGCGTTCAACATGCACAAGATTAATTGCAATCGGTGTTTTGGCATATGTTTTGCCCCCCCCCCTCTCCACTACACACACACTCTGTTTTCCCCGGCATTTATGTGTACTTAGCTTTTGCTTTGCAGTTTCTTTTGTGCATTGTTTCGGCAAGTTTTTTGTGCGAGCGGGGTAAACTGATGGAGGGGTGGGAGGGGGACGGGGTACGAGTGCACTTGGCACTGGAGAAGGTAATTAAGCAACTATTTATGGGCAGGGCGAGCAGTTGCAGCCAAGCAGACGGAGCAGACACAAAACACATGTTTCTTCGGAGTTTTCGATTAAACGAAGCACGTAAATATCCGAGCTTTATGTTGGGTTAGTTCTAGTTAGGCTAGGTTTCTTCTTGTGATTTATCAAATACAGAGTAAGTACGATAATGCTATAACACAAAAAATTATCAACTCTATTGACTTTTTACTGGAGGAGTGTATTTAAGAGTATTTGGTATTTACGAAAGTCAGCTAACAATTTAAAAAAGTTTTAATTAATTTGTTTTCATATTAATATTCATATTAACAACTTATCAAAAATATTGACTTTGTACTAGATATTTATACAGCTATTTAAGTGCATCATAATGGCATTTACTAAAATTGGCTTAAAATTATAATTCTCAACTTAAATTTGTTCATATTTAGTTAATTTTATTTTATATATAATTGTTTTGAGTTACAATAATAATGACAACGAAATATTTTAGATATCTATTATTGGATAAAGTTCAAAATACACAAAAAAGAGAGTAGAGAACATCTTATATATAAAGAAGTTATCAATTGATCAAAGATGCCACAAAACTGATCAACGAGTGATTTATTCATATTTTAAATAAATTTCAATTTATCGATTTGATATTATGTTGGTTTAATATGTCATTCTCAGAAATATCAAAATTATCAACCATTTGCAGAGGATATTATAACAATTATTTATCATTAATTATTATTATTAATATCGGCTTACAATCCGAGTGGATTTAGCCACGTTCTTCCGTCCGTTTATCTGTTTATCTGTTTCGGTGTGCCAAAGTTGGTAGGATCAGCTGTTCTTTTTCCAAGCTTGACAATTGTGCGCATTGTCTGTGCTCCGACCATCTATGCCAAACATTACTTTTTTTGCTTATAAATAAGGGCTCTTAATAAATTCTATTATTTTCCATATTGTGTGCTGATAGCATATTGTTCGTGGATTACTCATCTATCAGTCTTTAAATGAATGCTTTTCCTCACACACACACTGTTTCATTGGCAACAAAGCCAGTTAGATCCGAGGCCATAATTCGATTGCCTGCCTAGGGAGGAAGGGGGGACGTCTTAATGGCATAATCACAGGGCACCAAGACACAACACAGATACACACGCACAACAATTGGCCATATGTGGCATGGCAACAACATGAATAGAACAGAGTTTACTCCCCCTCACTGCTAACCTCCCTCCTTCCCTCCTCCCCCCCCCCCTCTCCCACCAGCCGCTGCTCAACACCATATCACTTTGATTGCTTTATTATTGGTAGTAGGCATGCGGCCTGTGCCTTACCTTGCTTCTGGCCAGATCCTGAATGGCACTCACAATGATTGTGGCACTGCTGTTGTTGTTGTTGTTGTTGATTTTGTTGTTGTCTGCCCCATCGCCAGCATTATCCCCGTGTTGTACACTTTTGCCACTTTTCTTATTAGAAGCAATCATATACAAGACGGGCTACCCCTCATTACTTGACTCGCTCTGCCCCCACCGCTCGCACACACACTCTCTCTTTCTCGCTCTCTCTCTCTCCTGCATAGACACTCAGTGTTTCCCTCTCTTTCGCTGTGCAAAAATAAATCATTTTTCTGTTTTTGTTGTTGATTTATGCGTTTGTTCGATGTGTTTGCTACTTGTGCCCATCTTCAGCATCTCTCTCGCTCTCTCTCTTTCGCTCTCTCTCTAACTGCTTTTGTCCTTCTCTTTCCTCTCGCTGCACTTTGGCTGCTGTTGATAATGAGCCAAATCATTTTTCGTGAGATAAATTTCCGACTCCGCTGCCATATAAGTGGCTGCAAAACTTATGTTTGCGACCCACCACCGTCAGCACCACCGGCAGCCACCACTGGGCTAGTGGCTGCGCTTTGTCTGGCAAGTCATCAGAAGCGCACCCCGACCCCGCCCTCACCTCAGTGCGACGTTGCCGTCGACAACTTCGAGTTTGGCGCGCTCCTTGAAAGCGTTATAAATCATTGACATGATTAAGCGACGGCACGACACGACATGCTTTTGTTGTAGCCCAGTTGAGGATTGTTGTGTGCGTGTGTGCGTGTGTATGGCCTGGCCCCTTACCCCTTGCCCCATACCCCATACCCCTCGCGGTCGATGGGGGCAAAATGATAATTTAATATCGAAAATTGGTTTTATTGAGTTGATTTCAAAGTTCGGTATGCGCTCCAATTGATTGTGTGTGTGAGCTCAGCTTAAGCTCTACTACGGCTCGACTGAAGCTGTTCAAAATCTGTGGGACTCCTGTCCTTATTTTTAATCGGAAATAAATCTTACAATTTTGTAAATCTTCTAGGAAACGGAAAGGGGTAAGCCGGAAAGAGTGATTCATTTACAATAATACCGAAATGTAAGAACGTTGCAGTTGGACGTAACCGACTGCGTAATACTCGTTCTCAGTACATAGTAGTTATTATTGATATTTTATATTAAATATATGTATATAGAGTTTTGAAATTTTTTTGGGCCGAAGGTGAGCATGGCCAACATCTTCGGCTCAATCTTAAGAGGACGTCACATAAAAGTCACACAAATTTGGTGAGAGTGGGTGTGCACTAATCTACCTTCAAATTTTGGTGCCTCTAAATCTAGAATTGTGGGACATACAGGCTTTCGCGATTTGTGTGAAATGGTCGGTATAAAAATATTAACCCTTTGGAGAAAAGGATTTTTTCCCGAAAAAAATTTATTTTCAAATACGAGTTTAATTTAAATGCGGAATTTATTAAGATGTCGAACCATGAGGAAAATGGTAAGCATCATGAAAATCGGTTCAGTTTTGACAAAGGTATAGGACTTTGAAATCTAGGGTGTATGGATTTGGGAAATTTACTTGTCAAAATCTCTGTCCATTTTGAGATGATTTTTGACAGAAAAATCGACCCTCCCAGAATCACTTTTCAAGTTGCGTTTTATACTAATTTAGATACCCGCACATTTGTTCACTTTTTGGTGTTTTCAAATTGTTGATGTTGGCTCGAAAAAATCAACGTTTGACCTAAGTACACTATAGCCATAAAATATAACTAACACTTGTAATTTTTATGATATTTCATTGACTTTGTAACCAATATTTTTTGTTGCTACTTGTACAGAGAGCCCATGATATGGCTATATCAGTATACTATCTTTCAGCCTACTTCTGGGGAATTGACATGCTGTAGTATCTTCTTGACGAGAGTCAACATAAGAAAAAGACAACTTTTAATTGAAAAAATTTATATAATTGCTATGCAATTCTCGGTAGACGATTATGACAACTGAACAATGTGGATTCGGGTTCGAATCTCCGGCCAGTATACGGATGTAGTGTTTGTCTTTCCAAGGCCGAAGTGCTTAGCAGCCAGTGTCATTTAAAAAACGATATATACTTTAATAATACTATAGCTTAAATAAATATAATAATATAATAATATTTTTAATATGCGGCCTATATTTAATTAGGATATCGTTTGAGTTCACAAACTTTCGAAACGCTTATTATTATTATCACTATTATTGTTATGACTTTCAAAATTTGTCCCTTAATTAAAAGTTGAAGGGACCGCTTTGTAGGCCTGCTTGGTGGCATCTTATACATGAGTGCAATAGAATAATATCTCTCGCAGTGCCTGCCGCTTGCGTCCTTGTTAACCCCACTGCCGCTACCCCCAGTCTGCCCCGCACCGGCCCCACTCGCTTCGGCATCGCTCAACTCAAGCACAAACACACATCAAACATATTTATATGTGTACTTTAAGAAACTTTGCTAATATGTTAAAACTGTTCATTGACACCAAAAAATGAGCAAAAACTCAGCGAGCGGCAGAAGTAGAACGGGGCTGTGGTGGTGGGCGGGGTCCCGCTGGTGGAGGGAGGGGGTTTCGGTAGGGTGCAGGCAGCTGAGTGGCTTGGAAAAAAAGGCCAAGCAAAGCTCAAGTGTCAGCGAGTGGCATGCTGCATGTGTGTCTGTGTGTGTGTGTGTGCCTGTGTGTATTGGAGTGTATGTGTGTGCGTGTGTTTGAGTTTTGCTTGCAAGTTGTGGGAGCGAGGGCCGACGCTCATATGAGGCGCTCTTTAGCCAGCTGTTTGCAGTGTTGGAGAACACAAACAAAAACTGTGAGCTTATTAAACGGCAGATTTCCCACTCCCATGCGCATTCCCATTTCGTTCCCGCTCCCGCTCCCTGTTCCCGTTCCCATTCGCCATTTGCATTGCAGCGAGTTCTAAACAAATAGCGCAAATAGAAATAAAACTGACGCTACATGGAGAGTAGGAAGCCGGGCGCAAAAACTTTTGCCGCTATGCAATATTAACTGCTAATTATGGGAGCCAAAGTCGTGAAACCGACCCAGTTCTCGCTCTTTCCAATCTTCCTCTCTCTCTCTCTCTTTCTGCTGTGCGCGCTCTCTGTGCGGTGGGGCCTATGGGGCCGAACTCTATCGCCCAGTGGCAGTCTGTCAATATTTGTTGAAACACTTTCTGATAGGCAAATGGTTTTTGAATATGCCAAAAGTTGTGCAATTGCAATTGCTTTGCCGAAAAAGCGCCCGACAACACGGGGCCCCACTATTTTATTAGAAAAGTTTTTCAAACAGTGCGCCTCGCAAATGGGAAATGCAACGGAAAACCGTAAAACTGAAGCGGAAAACGGAATGTGAATAGCCCACGGTTGAAGCATTTAGCTGTCAATGTTTGACTTTATGCGCTGTTTTTAATATTTATTATGACTGATTGCGGTCGCAATTTTCCATTTTCCCATTGTTACAGCCCCCTCCCCCCACCCCCCGGGGCCCCATTCTTAGCGCTTGTTTGCCTTAGCCGCGGCCGCAAAATGAATGGCATAAAAAATGTTTAGACAGGGGCTGGCTGCATTCACGCATTATAATTTAAGTGAAACATAAATATTGATGTAATAAATTAATTTTTGCTAAATTGAAAGATAGAGCGCTATAGAGACGTCCCCAGTTTGTGGCCCCCACAAAGGCCGCTGCGCTCCTGATTGGGCCCAGGAATACGCTAAACTTAATGCGTCATGTAGGAGCGGGGGCTTCGTCGGTTTTTTTGTTTGCTGCGGGGTTGTAAGTTTCTTAGAAGGTCTAGGACTACAACGAGTAGAGTCTCATTAGCTTTTGTAATTGCTTCAGTATTTATACGTTAAAAGGCGATACCTAAATAATATGGCTCTTGAATATTGCTAAACTAATTTTGTTTATAAGAGATTTTAAATAATGATTTTAAAGTTAATAAAATTTAAATTATGGCTAAGCTTGATAAGTGAGATCTGCCGATTGATATTTTTTTGTCATTACTCGATACGGATCTTTTCTCATATGCTCTTATTTATATTTACCTGCAAGATTTGTGCATATTTTACATATTTTATATATTTTATTTATTTATTGTTACAGTATTTTGGTTTGGTCTTCTATTATTTTAAGTCTGTGTTTTTGTGCATCAAAAGGTACATAGAACTGGCATTATTGTTTATCTAGCATCTAAGTATTTACCTATTTTTAATTGAATTGAATTGCCTTTAGAGGGTATCTGGAAGGCGATCAGCTTGGATTGCACATATTGAACTTCATGAACTCTCTTCCTCCCGCTTCCTTTTCGCTGTCCGTCTGTTCCGTCCGGCAAGCGTCCATGTCTAAGGCGAATGTCTACACGGTTTCTGTGCAGTTCATTTTCATTGTCTTCGGTGACTTTTACTTAGTGCACCCCCGGTGCCGTTCGGTTTACCGTTACCGCTCAGGCAAGAGCATCGACAACGGCATTGACTGCAGCAGCAGCGTCAGAAGGAACGCAAATAACCCGCTGGGAATTAATATTTTCATTTTTCGACAAAATAACAAACGACGACAATGACGGCAAGCCTGCTGCTCACTCGCTCGCACTCACACTCTCAGTCTCAACTCTCCACTTGGCGCTCACTCTCCACGGTCTGCGCTCTGCTTCAAATTTTGGCCCGCCATTGTCTTTAAGTAGAAAATTCAATTTGTATTTCGACTGCTGCCGAAAAGTATGCAATGCTTTTTGTTTGCTCACATTTCGCAATTTCTGTGCACAGCAGCCGGAAGGGGTGTGCCGTGGGGAAGGCGCGACGACATTTGATGCCCCAGCAGTGGCCATTGCATTTGTATAATATACACAAAAGGCACGTAGCCCCCCTTTAGCCCCCTTGCAGTTTGCATGCCAAAATAAAGTCGCAAATCTTGTGAGCTACCCAAAAATTGCTGGGCCTCTTGTAGTTGCGGTACGGAATCCTCCCCTTTCCCCTGCTCGTTGAGCGCTTTATGTTAATTTGAAATTCAAATTGATTTGCGACTGGGGGTTCCAACCTGCCCTTAACCGTTATGTGTGTTTGCTTTTCGTTATTGCGCATTGAATTCATTTTTGCTTGCCGCTTTTCCTTTTTATTTTCTTTTGCATTGTATTTGTTTGCAATTTATTTGCGCTGCGACTAAGCAAATTAATTGGTGTAAAATGCAATTAGCCCCCAGCTCAAGGAGCCCAGCAGCAACCACCAACTAGCAAAGGGGCAGCGGGCAGCAAGTGGACAACTTTGTGCAAAAATAGTTTATGAACTATTTATGCACTTATGCCTGCAGGATGTGGAACTGGTTCGGTTCTCCGGTCCGGCTCGGTATAAGGTCAATGTTGTCAACCGGCTGTTGCCCCACGTTGTTGTTGCTGTTGTTGTCGTTGCCGCAGCTATGCAAACTTTTTGCTGCATAACCTTTGGGGGCCAGTGCAGCACATAACTTCGATGATGCCTTCGACAGGACACCAAAGGACATCCAGCGAGACAACAAAGGCAAGGCAAAAAGGCACAAAAAAGCGAGATACGGCGAGTGAGAGAGAGGGAGAGAGAGGGAGACAACTGCAGCTTGGCAGAAAGTTTGCAATTCTTGTGGGAACACTTGATCATAAGTTGCACATTTTTCACTGATTTATTTTTTGTCTTGGTTGCAAGAAAGTTCTTAAGAACTGCGCTGCATACTTTCAAACGGCGCGCAACAAAAATTTATGGAGCTTGAGCTTTGAGCTTGAGCCAAACTAACTGTAGTTGCAGTTCCAGCTGCCTCTTGATGTACTTTCTGAGGTTATGACTGGAATAGTTGAACCTCACCGGTTGGCACTTTATATCGTTAAATAGCTGGATGATGTACAGTTATTGACTTTAAGCCAACCAAACGGGCACCCACATAAATGTGTATGAAAAGCTTCAACTGTTGCTAAAAATAGATTGAAAGAAAATATATTTATTAGATAACGGAATATTTCAAATACATACTGAAATACTCTGTTCAAGCATAATCATTTAAATAATCAGCTCAGGTTTTAGAGAGCTTAGAAGCTCTCTTTATGAAATGTATATACTTTATCCAACAGCACATGAAAGCTCAAAAGTAATTAGAGCTCATTAGAATATTTAAATTATGTTTAAACTTTGAAGTGATACAGTTAAGTAACGCTTTAATTAATTATTTGAAGCGTACAGCTCGTAAGCTCCACTGCAGGATTAATCAAATATTTAAGTGCCGCTTGCAACTGGGACGAAGAAGCTCAGGTGAATGCCAAAGATGCCTCGTACATTTGCAACAGGCAACAAAGCAGACGACAACGCGACATCTGAGCAAATCAATTCCCTTTAGTGGCATTTTCCTGGCGTATGCGCTCTTAATCCAAGCTATATCCAACAGCCAGCAGCCAGCTTGTTGTAGTTTCCCCTCTACCCCCAACCCAGCTGGCAGGCGGGCCGCCTGGCCACACATTTCTTGCAACAAGCCACGCAACATGCCGCTGATATGCCACAAATTTGTCGTTGTTGTTGCAAAAACAAACACACCTTCGGGTGCTTTTTTCATGCGGGTTTGGGGCCAAAGCTAAAGTGTTGCCGTTGCTCGCATGATGAAGAGGCGGTGGGTGTGGAAGGGGTATGGAAAGACCAACGCCAGCAGATAAAAGTTAGTTTTTTGTTGACTTCAAATGCACGCGTCTTTCACAACGCTCGACTGAAACCTCGACTCCGACTCCAACTGCGACTTGTCTCGACTTTACTGTCATGTGTCTTCTTCAGGTATCCACACACACAGTTGGCCACAAACACACACACTCACACACGCACACATACAACTAGCTGCTGTGAATCGTGTGAATTATTAAAATCTAATAAACCACAAGATTTTATGTTACACAAAACTCGTTCGTCCTGCCAAAACCCAAGCCCCAAGCCCCGAACTTCGCCTAGTCGCCGTCTTCTACAGGCAGCCAAAGTTTTTGCGGTTTTCTTTGGTTACGCTATTGAACCTTAAATTAAGTTTGAACATAACTTCCGCCCACACACACACAGACACACTCGCACAAACCATTTCTTGTCTTGTTTACATAGGTAAGTTTAATTTTCCTGTAGCACACTTTTCGGCGCATGCATGAAACATGTGCGTCGTGCCGTGTGTGTGTGTGCATGTGTGTGTGTTCATAAATTTCCTTAATGTTCCAAGTGTGAAAATCTTTGCCGTTCGATGGCGCTTTTCACACGTTCGCCCTGGCCCATCGCCAGCTCCTCCCGGTCCTTGGCCCAGGCGCAAGTTTCCTGACGCCCGGTGAAATCAAGCGGCAATGTGTAAACTTTCAATAGGTTCGTTAAAATTTTATGATTTTCCGTGTGTGTGTGTGCGTGTGCCTCGTTTTAAGGTGTGAGTGTGTGATAAAAAACCAACACACACACAACAACAAAAACAACAACAACAACAACGGCAACACACAACCGACAAACGTGTTGAAATTTGTTGAGCTACTTCCGCTTTACGGTTCCGTTTGGCCGTGCGCCCTTTGAAGTTGCGCACGGTCTTAAATTTTCATCGGTTCTTGTTTATTTATTGACACGATAAAATTTTTAAGTCGTTTTCGGTTGCTTGTCGACAAAAGTTTTTAATGCGCTTTTATCGTTATTTATCGAATATTTATGAGCCAATTTGTTGTGTGCAGCTTAAGCAAGAGATTAAATACAATCCGACTCAAGTCAACTCGGATGGATACCAAAATGCTGCAATCGATTTTAGGTATATTATTGATTATAATCGTTAATAATTATTATTATTTTGTCCATTATACTTGTGGAAATATAAAACCTTTTTGGTTGCGAGTTTTAATATTATTTCAGGTCAGCGACTTTATTTTTTATCTTTTGAGCAGGCAAAACTAGGTGTTAATTTTAATTATTGGTTTCACTAAGTTTTGAAACTTGGTAAAATATAATTGCCACATCAATTGATACAGCGGTTATCGATTGTGTTAATTTCTTAAGAAATTTACTTGTTTTTTTTTGGTTTATACTTTTGTTATTGTGAACACTCGATGACAACAGTTATCGAAACTATCGAGTGGATTTTGCTGCAATATATGCTGATGTGCTTTGCAAGCATCGTCTTTCTTCTGAAGTGTCTGCTGTAATAGTTGGGCACTTACTTGAGTTAAGTTACCTTGCCGCTGAGTTTCTTTTCGTTTCCTGTTCTTTTTCGCACATCCTGCACACTTTCGCTCTTGCCCGCGCCCCGCGCTCTGCGCTTCTGCTTATATTCCAGTAATTTTGCAACTTTTAAACTGCAGCACAAGTTGGCGGCTGGTCTTTGACAGCTGCATATACAGACCGATTCGGGCTTTTTATCTTGCAGCTCACCCGGACCCAACCCCCTTTCTTAGCTAACTGGCTAGCTTAAGGCCTGCAGGGGTGTGTGTGTATGGAGGAGGCGGCAGGGGGAGGGGGTGGGGCGGCTAACGTCAAGTCAACAACTGATGTCACCTTCTTGCCCCTCGCCAGCTTGCTTGCTGCTGCTTCGTTTACATGCAGTCAGTCAAGTTGGCAGGAAAAAACTTTGGCCCAAGCAAAAGGTGTAACATGCCTGCGCTACCTTGCAACAGTAACGGCAGCGGCTGCAGCAGCACCAGTTGCAGCAGCAGTAGCAGCAGCAGATGTCAAAATGACAGTTGAGAAAACAAGAAGGCGTCGGCAGGTGCCTGGCCTTACCAGTAGCTGGCGAGGCGGGGATCGGGGTCTGGTCCATACGCAACATTTGATAAACTTTTCAAAAACACACACACACACACAACTACAGCTAACTGTGCTCAAGATTTGCTCAACGCAATTCGCTTGGCCGCCCGCCTCGTATGCAGCTCATTTCTGGACCAAAAAAAAGAAGCTGAGCAAGATGGAACACATTGGTTCGGTGTCGCCAAAGTTTAAATACCCTAGCGGACAAATGGAAGAAACTAAGAGACTAGCTTGCACAGAAACAGATGCTGCTTTCTGATCAAGAATATATATAGTTTATAGTTACATATATTTCATCAAAAAAATTTGAATAATTGTTATACATAAAAAAGCTGTTTCAGCTCGAAGACTTTCGTAATATCTTTTACTCTCGTTTAGGCAGCGAAACGAGCATATTGGGTTTGTGTAATAAACGTCTGATTGTCCGTCCGCCTGAAGGCAAGTTTCTACGTCGCTTGAAACTTGAAATATATACTCGAGTCAGATAAAATGTTAAAATTTGTTGGCTATGCTTACTAGGGGCGTGGCAAATCGCTTTGATATGTACATCTCTTTCAGTTGTTAAGCTAAATTAATCAAATATTTACATTATTTACTTATGACCTGTAAAATCGCACAAGAATGTTTTTTGAATTAGCCCACTGGGAGCACGGCAAATCGATAAAATATATATCTTGAGGGCGAGCAAACCGCGAAAATCCAAATTTTCCACAGCTAGAATCGCTAAATTTGACATAAAAAAGATGAGCTGAAAAATTTCCTAATTCACATTTATTAACTCCGCTTTCGACTGTTTCGAGCTGTTGCTTCTTTTTTACTCCATCTGTATAGTATAGCCTGTGATATATGTCCCAGTTTAAAGTCTTTGGCTTGCGTCGAGGAAGAGAGACTAACTAATGGACCCTCTTTGGCTTTGTGAATCGGGCAGCAGGACAACTAGCAGCTGAATGCTAGTTTTGCCAACTCCCAGACCGAGAGCGAAAGGGGCGGGCGGGCTAGCTTGGCTCCACTCAAGTTTTGACTAAACTAATTATGTGTGCAAAAGAAATCAAAGCTGGCGCCCCGCAACCGACCACGACTTGAGAGCTCATGCACACACACGCACACAAGTGCGCCACGCCCAGCGACATTTTGGACGGGCGTCGGCCGTTTGATGTGGCGCAACCAAAAGGCGATCGGCAACAACAACAACAACAGCAGCAGCAAGAAGAACACGAGCCAAACAAAAGGCGCAAAATCAAAGGGAACACATCCTTCCGCACGGCCAGAAGGACTTCGCGGCGGCCACTTCACAGTGGCGGCGGCTGTGAAAATTCTCAAGTGCTTTTTGCACGCATTTTCAATAAATTTTTTGGTTTTCTTGTTTTTTTTATTATTTTATTTTTTTTTTGCATATTTTTCGCTGTTTGCTTTGGCACTCGAGCTCTTGACTCTGTTCGTTTGTGTGTTATTGTTGTGGCAAACAGCTTGTTGTGGTTCAGTGGTTTTCCCAGTGGGTTGGCCGCGAGATGAAGCAGAAGGCGTCTATTATCCTAACGAGGCAGCTCAGACAAGTCTATCGAATTCAGCGGGGATTAAGGAATCAATCGCTGGGCTTTGAGTGCTCCCATTCACAATTGTTATTTATACCCTGTTCAAGGACCTAATTCACGTGGCTGTCAAGGTTCGTGTAAGCGAAAAGGGCATCGAGGTTTTGTTTGACTAGTGGCTCAGTATTCAAATCCTATATTGTTAAATCCTTCAATGGTGTGTGATGCAAATAGTACAGCTATATTCGGACCGAAAACTGAATAAACCTGTAGACAAATGGAAAATGAGCGCTATAAAACTTAAGTGGTCGATTGTTTCTATAGAAGGCCGTATCAAATAAATATTATTTGAATGTTTGTGATATTTGTGATATTATATATTTTGAATGTTTGTGATATTTGCTCATATTTTAGAAGCATGAAAACGCTCACAATTGCCAAGTTTGACTCTTAGAACAAAAATGTTTTTAAAAAAACTTTTTCGACCGATTGTTCATATGTCAGCTATATATTATAGTGCTCCGATATTGATAATATTTTACAAATACGTTGGGAGTATTGTGACACTCTCAGTTCAGTTAGAATTTCTAGAAATGTTCTCAATAACAACAATAGTTTAGTTATATACTGGTCCGATTCGGCCTACTTCTTTATGTGTGAAGTATGTCCACTTAGAGACTAGTTTGTATATAATACAAATATGAGATAATAATATATATACGATTACTCATTTGGGCTTTGGTGCAAGCCCCGTCGCCAGATGTTTCTCCATTTTAATTGACCCAATCAAATCAAATAGAAAAGATTTATTAAGAGGGTTATTAAAGTATAAAATAAAAAGATGTATACAAGTATAGAAAGGAATCCTGCATCGATTCAGTTCGGCTTTTCGGTTCTTCTGGGGTAGTGACAATGCCAAATTGCTGCCAGCGAAATTAGGAAACTCTTGAATTTGAAAGGTTCCAAACATTTCAAGATAATAAAACTGAATATTGTGGAATATTTAATAGATCTATCAGCTGCGAATAAAATAAGCGTTAATGGAAATGGTTTATTTTTCTGCCCAATGATTTTAACATATTTGTTTTTACTCTGTACGAGTTTTTATTGTTTGAAATTCTTAGAGTGTAAGCCATAGAACACATTTTGCCACCTGTTGCTCCCTCGCACTTGGAGGTTTCCCCACCCAGGCCGAATCACCAAATCAACCATGCAAATTTCCTAAGCTTACCACAAGACGGCAACGCCTCCGCCTCCTCCACGCCCCCGCTCCGTGAACTTGAATCCCGTGACTTCCCGCGAGGCACACGCAAAAACAGTGAGAAGAAGGACGCAACGATAAGGAGCGGGAGTGGGAGTGGGAGCAGGAGCAGGAGCGGGAGCGGGAGCAGGAGCAAAGTGAAATAGCGAGCCAGTCAGCCAGGCAGCAAATGCGTCAACTTAATTAGCAGCGTCACGTTTATGGGACTGGGGGCTGCCTGGGAGCTGACAGACGGGCATATTGTTTAATATTGTTTTCTTTTTTTGGTTCGGCAACCCCTGAAGCCTCCTCTGTTCGGTTCGGTTCGGTTTCGTGTTAATTGTTGCACCTCACACAAAATTAATGAACTCAAGTTGTTTGTGTTGTTTTTATTTTGTGTGGGGCGAGCTTGGGGTTTTTTCCCGACAAATTCCTCAACGGAAATTGATACGCTCCAATGTGGTCGGGTGAGGGGGGTGCTTTGGCTTGCGGGGTCAAGGGGGTGTGGCATGTCATTGCCTTGAATGACATAATATAATTGAAAAGCCATTTAAGCGTGCTGCATGATAATTTTTTTTGTTGTTCTTCCCCAATGCCCCACTTGGAGTGAAATGTGAAGCTGGAAGCTCTTAACGTGATTTGAATTGATAATTTGCAACAATTAGGCAAAGCCTATGAAATTTGTCAGGCTGCTGGCAAAAGTTGAAGGCGAATTCGCGCATGTTTAATTGAATCGAATGAAGTTTGACAGCTACTTCGGCAGGAGGGGATGCGCTGATGGTTGGCTGGATTGTTGCACGAGGGGCGTGGTGAGGGGGGGGGGGCGGAAGGCTGTCCACTTGAAAGTGACGTCTAAATGAGCGCAAGTTAAGCGTTGCACGTTACTGCCGAAAGTTACTCAAGTTACAAAGTAGATGGGCGAAATGTTGTTGGTGTTGCGTATAGTTCTTAAGCGCTGGCTACGTGCGCCACCTGGCGGCCAGTAGTTGCAACTGCAGCGCTGTGACGTGACAAACGATATTTGAGTTTTTGAGTTTTCTTTTTTTTTCGTAGCTCTTAACTTGATTTTTGCTTTGCTTTGTGCACTCTGTGCACCCCTAACAGCCCCTGCTGCACCCCTGCCACAATCAAAGTTCCACTTTGTCTGCTTAGCCCGGGAACTGCGTCGTCGTCGCCGTTGTTTCCATCTATGAGGTGTTAATGCTTTGTAAAGTTTACTAAACAACAATAACAAAAAGTTAAAGCGTAGTGTGTGTGGCTTGGTGTGGAGCTGGGTATGGGGCTGGGAGGTGGGGGGCAGGGAGGTTGGGTGCTTGGATCTGATGACGAGGTTAGCACAAAAAGCTCGTCGGGCTGCACAATAAAAATGCCAACCACAAAGCATTTTTATGAGTTTCGTGTGTGTGTCTGTTGCTCTTTTCTTTCGTTCTTTTTTATTTTTTTTAAATTCTTTTTGTTTCTTTTTCGTGTTGTTTAAGTGGCTTTTACTTAGTATGCCAAAACTTGGTTGGACTTAGTTGTTGTTGTCCTTGTTGACATACGACTTGGCAACTCTCTTGTGACGAGCCTCGGTTTGAAAGCTAAATCGTAAATAGCTAAAGATACTGTTGGAGATTTAAGCGATCGACAGCTTCTTGAATAGGTTTTCCTTTTCTTGGGATTGCTTTGACTAAAAATATATAGATTTTTAACAATTTATCTTGATTTATTTCTTTTTATTAATAATTGTGTTACCTAATAAAAGATACCCGAGCTCTCAAAAGTTAAGAACTTCCAGTTAGATTCTTAAGGAGCTTGTTTAACATAAATAATTATGTGTAATTGGCTGAAAAATATTGAACTTAGCTTTTAGGCATGTAAAATTCATGCATATGCAAGAAACTTGTTAATAATTAAACTGACTGAAACTCAACCATTTTTTTGCAGGCTTTTTGCAGAGCTTTACGTTAGAGATCGGACTTAGTTTCTTTTGAGATTGAATTAAATTTTGTGTATAATTGAACAACACAATACAACACAACACAATTATTTAAATGTTTGTACCGATTTTTATTAATTTATCTTAATAAATTTTACTTTATTTAAGCAACAAACAAAATTATTTGAAATAAAACTTGCCCGGAATGAAGGCTACCGAAGCGAACATTAAATTAGTTTATTTTTAAAACACTAAATAGAACCAGTTACTCAAAAAGCAATTTAACCTAAACATAACCGAAACTTATTTTCATTCGAAATGGTTTGGTTTAGTTTCAATGCAATGGAAAATTACAACCCCAAAAATTGTTATGGTCTGCACTTTGAGGGGTTCGCTATGAAATACGTTTTAATTTATTTAAAATTAAAAATAAACAAGCAAACTATTCTTTTTATTCATGATGCATCTGAAAACCTCTAACAATAAAAAAGTGATTCCAAAAATAACTTTGCAATAAGATTTCGATAAAATGAAGCAAACTTTAAAGCCGAATGCGTAGAACGTTTATTTAATAAAATTAACGCGTGGTGGCGCCCATTTACAAAATTTGTCGCTGCCGCATTTTGGGGCAGCTCTTCGGTTCAAATGGCAGCGACTGTGGAGTCGGGGATGGGACTGGAGCCGGAGCTGGAGCTGGGGAGCACACACTTAAAATAGTTTTATTTCAATTAACAACAGAAATTCGATGAGTTTATTTGGTGTTGTTGCGTTTTATGCGAGACAAGATAAGAGCGATGGCGGCGGCAAAACATTTAATGCCCGACTACGGTCCATGGCCATGGACCCATGCATGGGTCCAGCCAATGGGCACGCGTGGAGCGTGGGGGCAGGGGGCGCAGTCAAGGGGTTTTGTGGGGCATTGCGTATTTAACTGCTGCACAGTAACTCGTATAAAGCCGAAATGTTGCTGTGTGTGTGTGATAATGTTGACAGATAATAAACTCGGAAAATTACAAAATTACAATCAACATATACAGAGAAAGAAAGAGAGAGAGAGGTATGGAAGAGAGAGAGAGGGAGAGAGTGGGGCTGGCAAGAGCGAGATACTGGGACATTTGCAAAAATGTCACATGCATGGGGACGCTGCTAATGGCGCGCCATTGTCCCGGCCCCGTTCTGGGTAGCCCCAATTTTATGGCTGGTGTGCCAGTCTCTTGGGTGCCTCGGCCCGGGCCCGAGCTCTTGGGCCATTTTGGCGTCATGGCGAACGTAAATTTGCCACCACAAAACTATTCAATTGAAAGTTATTTACGTTTATTGTTTCATTTCATTGCCAGTTGGCAAACATTTCAAATGCCCCCCAAACCCCAGACTCAGCTACACAAAACAACAAAAACAGCAAATATTTCAAAGTCAAAAGTTATGCAACATCACACACACACACACACACATACGCTGGTATTTGTGAGCTTTTGAATAGCCCGCTGATCGGCACGCGCGCATACGTGAGCTATGTGTGTCTGTGTGTGTGTGTGTGTGGAAGAGAGCTTTGAATAGTTGCGTGTAAGTCAGCTTTAAGCCCTCTGCTGCACAATTGAGAGACGCTTTGATTTATGGCCAAATGCCATTAGACCCGGGCAGCCCATCGATTAGCCACAGTTTGCCGAGCAGTGCTCGAAATCTATACTTCCGTTGTTAATCATTGGCATCACTTAATGGCCCCTTCCGTTTTCCGCACACACACACACGAGGAAGGCAAACGCAATGAACTAGACAAGCCCCAGTCACATCCATATCCACCTCCACCTCCACCTCCACAGTCCCAGTCACAGTCACAGTCAAGTGGTTCGGCGTGTTTCGGCGGTTCGATGAGGGGCAACTGCGAACACGCCCTTCAATTACAAATCTATGCGAGCCGACTCGCTTTTGACTTGCCTGTGCAGATAATCTGCTAAAGGACTTCCGCCCGGTGCGTGCGCTGCGTGCAAAAAAAGTAAGAAATATTTTAAGAAGTGGAGCAGGCAAACCCAATGGCCAAAAATGACGGTGGCGCTGGCAGTGACAGTGGTGCCATTCGGCTATGTGCTTGGCAAATATCACCGTTACAACAAATGGATATTTATTACAATATTTTAACCAAATATTTCAAACTTAAACTTAACTTTATTTAAATATATATCATTTTTTCATTGAAATCAGCTTTACAGCTCTTTTTCTTTTACTTGACAAATTTTCTTAGTTTCTAGTTTCCTATAAGTTTCCTAAAAATTTTAGGTATATTTATTTTTCAATTCTTTTATTATATTATTTATATAACATATTTAAAGATTAGAGTTATATGTGATATCAATAAATTTAATTTTTTTATTAAGACTAGCTTAGGGATATTTTTGTCATTTCTATATGAATCTTGAAAACTTTTTCTTTTATTTAACAATTTTTGCGGTTTTTCTAATAAATATCTAAAAGTTTTCAGTTTTTTTCTGTTAATCCTTAAGTTTAAAATTTCAATACAACTTTGAAACAAAAACCAATTATTTTTGGATCAGTTTTAGAACCTCTGAATTTCGTTTCCATAACTGGGTTCGCGCTCAAGGTCCCACGGTGCATTGCTGAAGACGGAATGATATACGGCCGTGAAATCGAATCGCGGCATGAGAGTCGTGTTCACACACACACGCACACAGGGAAGGCTTTAAGTGCTCGCTGCTGTTTTACTTCTTTCGAACAGTCATAGCTACCCAGCTCCGGGCACGGCCGCCGTCTACGGCTACGGGTTTCTGGCAAGTTCCTTGGCCAAATTCAACAGACTCCGACTCCGACCTCGACTGCGAGTCCGACTCCGAATCCGACTCCATCGTCTTCGCCTTTTGTATGTGCATTGGCGTGGATTTCTTGGCGCTGCAGCCAAAATTTATTGCGCCGCTGTGCCGTGTTGCGTGTCCGCACAGACGTCGACGAAGGCCAGGAGGACGACGACGAGGAAGACATCGCCCAGCGGGTTGCATGTCCTGCTGCCCGGCACGTCGCCGGCGCGTCCTGCCTGCGCCTGCAGTTTGGGTAGGCGTTGGCATTGCGTTTTCGCCGGCCGTGTTGAAATTGACAGCAAAATAATTGGTTGATTATTTATGAGACAAACGAGCGAGACGACTTGCCCCAGCCAAGCCAGACCGGCAGTTGGCCAAAGTTTGTTTAGGCCGCACTTAAATCAATGCCAAAAAATGCTTTTATTTATTCGACTAGCCGTGCAACAGGGAGACTCGACGACTTGGCAGCTTTACAAGTCAAAAGACGCTTAAGATTATTACAGTTAATGCCAGCCAATAATGTGAGCATGGAGCGCACAGCCGCTTGAAAGTTTGGCCGAAACACTTAAAATTAAACGTGAATCGGGTAAAGAGGAAATTAATTATTATTGGCAGACAAGCACATATTTAATATAATCATATATACTCCTAATCGGAAGATCAATTAGTGCGTGCGAATAAAGGTTTGAGGGTATTTGGATACAGCTAGGCTTCCTTTTGCTGAAGCTGCCCGAATCGGAGCTGTTTATCACTATCTTTGCTTCTATATAAAAAGTTGATTGCAAATTCGGTTTATGTATAAAAAGTGGCTGTTTTCTTAAAATATGTTGAGGAAACTCACCATAAACCAGCTTTAACAAATGTGTAAAATAATTAAATTAATATAACATATTTGCTATCATAGAAATGATCGGCCGACTTTTGAGTATTTTTATATATTTATATATCAAATGCATACACTTTACCCTCGAGTGAATTAGGTCTTTGGCATCTTGTTTCATGCTTAATAAAATTCTTGTTTTATATTAATGAATTTTAAATAAAATTATTAGGGTTGTTAAACCTCCAGTCTGTTTATATAAATATATGTGCAATGAGAACATTTTTATATTTCTTTCTTTCTAAGGTTTTTAGAACGTAAAGTTCAATAAAAGGAGCCAGGTGCAAAAAAATATACGCTAAAAGCTATAAAAAGTGAACTATTTGGCACTTACACTAATGCTAAGGTTCTAACTCGATGCCGAATGCTTTAGATACATTAACGAGGGATAAATAGGCATTCGAGTTTTCGGTGATAAATATACGTTAAATATAAATAGTTCTATATATATGTACGTCAGATATTTACACATTTAGATTGAGTTAGGAAAATCTTGGAAGGTGTTAGCTAAGTGCCCAATATAATATTAGATATAAGCGGGCGCCTCGAGTGGCAAGTTCATTAGTCAAATAGAAATCGTGTGTTAGAAAAGACTAGTGTTAATCCTCAGAGAGCGGAGAGAGGAATTAAGGCCATGTCAGAGGCGACATGAGCCACGCCCTGACGCTGGTCCTGGCAGTGGTTCAGGTCATGGTCCTGGCGTTAGCTTGGCTTTGATGTTGCACGAGGCATACAGCTGATTGTTATCCAAATAGTTATTTAAGCAATTCAAATTGTGGTAATTAAAAATGGCCAACAGGCCAAGCGTGGGCGGAGGGGGGCGGGGGGTGACTGCGAGCGGGGGTGCGGGTGCGGGTGGGGGAAGGGGGCTTACACTGGTTATACCTAGACAATGGCTGCGGCAGGCACTTGACATATGGAGCCGGGGTAGCTGAGGCACATGACTTGGGCCCATGGCCTGCGGCTGGCTGTTATTATTTTTGTCACTGACAAAGCAAATCACCGAAAACCAACAAAAGCAAAAGCCGCACAGGAACACACACGCACACACACGCTGAGGCAGAGGCGTAACAAACGACGTCGCCGGCAGCAGAAGGCAAAGGCAGCAGCCCTCCCTGCACCCTGCACCCGCTGGAGCTCTCGGGCCCTCTGGCGAGAGGCCTATGGAGGAGCTGGCCGTTGTCCCGGCCAGTCCAGTCCAGGCAATTTTCCTGTTGAATTATGAGGATATTTGTTTCGTCATGAAAGATTGGCCCCGGCCCGGCAGCTGCATTCACTCTCTCATTGTAATCCTTACGCAACGGGCCAACTGCATTTTTTTTGTAGCTCTGTCCTGTTTTCTGTTCTGGGATTTGTACGGCTCCTTGTGGTGGGGCAGCGTTTTCAATTTGTTGTTGCTGCTGTTGTTGTTGTTGTTGTTGTTGGTGTCGCTGGCCGCAACAGAATCGTCAACTTTGCCTTCGTCTAGAGCTTACCAAATGCACTGCCGCACACCGGGGAGGGGCGCTGCAAGTGAAATGCACTCCACTGACTCCTGGGCCATGGGGCACGGGGCACGGGGCACGGGGTTAGGTGTCACTGTGGGGCACACACATGTACTGGCTATATCTGAAACAGTAACACATGAGTCTTAGCCGGACCACGGACTGGCCCGATTGCATCTACAATTCATAGAAATTTCAAACGATGCGTAAACGAAAACGGAAAATGCGGAGCAGCATTCGAGGACAGCAAGGAAAAGGTGCAGGGCGCAGGCGGGTCGGCTCAAAACGTGGCTAACTCTTGGCCATCTTTTCACTCTGGAGTCCGGGGTCAAAGTAAACGAAATTGTTCAACGCATTGCAATGGAACTTCTGGCCAAGGACCAAAAATTGCGTTTTTGAAATGCAAACGCAAGACAGAGATACACAGAGCGAGCGGGAGAGGGAGCGAGCGAGAGATAGAGAGAGAGAGAGAGAGAGAGAGAGAGAGAGAGAGAGAGAGAGAGAGAGAGAGGAAGTGAGAGCGGGACAGGGCTCGAGTTAGTTTGGGCCAGGCAGCTAGCAAATCCGACTTTGGTTGATGATGAGTGTCGTTATCGCTTTTGTGGAGCTTCGTTTTTGTCATAGCTCTCTCTACAAGTGGGCGACTTGGGGGTGAGGCGGCGGGAGGGGCCGGGGGCTGACTGCAACTTGAATTTACATTTCGATATGTGGCCGGGCCCGGGCCCAAGCACAGCGGCAGCAGCCCAAAACAATCAAGAAAAGCAATTGGTGCAGTTGTGGCCCAGGCTTTCTGCCGGAAAAGCTTCGCAGTCGCCGTCGCCGTCGACGTCGACGCTGCCGTCGTAGTCGGACGATGATGTAGCTGCACGGATTGATTTACGTTCGAAAAGATTTCTCAAGTGACAGTGTGTGCATAGCACAGTTATTCAAACAGCTTACAGTGCTGCCACCCTGTTCCATTCCATTCCATTCCACTCCACTCCACTCCACTCCAGCTCATGCACATTTTTCTATATGTTTGTGCATTTTGAATACTTGCCTTTCAAATCGAAGGAGAGAGAGAGAGGGAGAGAAAGTGCGAGAGCAGCCGACGACTGAGATTTATCAAAAGGTAATTTATATATGTGGGTGTGTAATTTATATATAGATATACGGCCCCAAAAACACACACCCACACATGCATTCAACTCGGTTTACGTTGCTGCCCCCTGCCTCCCTGTTGCAGTTGCACTTGCAACGTACGCAACAATTTTAAGAGTATTTTGTTGAAAATAAATCGCCTGCCCAAGCATGATGTACGGCCAAGAGACCCGTATGCGTTGTGAATCTCCGTGTCCAAGCCGAATTCCGAATCGGAGTCGAAAATAAAGGCTGCCTAGGAGTTACATAGTAGCTGATTTAGAGGCAATCTCTATCTCGAGTTTGTTGTTATTAAAAAAACTAGCGCCCCTAATGTATAAGTATATATAATAAGTAAGAACTGTGCCGAATGCGCAATACTCATTCACAGCATAATACAAAGGAGTATGTTAGCTTGAGCAATATTTAATATTAATAATATCGATATATCTCCATCAGTTTTAAAGCTAGATTGATTAAATATTTGCAGCGAAATTACTGATAATCTCCTCTCTAGAGAGCGAAACAAATTTTCTTCATATGCCTACTAGGGGCGCGCAAATCGATAATCGATGGGAGAACCACAAAAATCCAGATTTCATACATATAGAATTTGGCACACAGTTTTTTTGATGACTGACAGATATAGAGACCGAGCTGAAAAATTTGCTCCACAAATTACATAAGTAAGAAAACCAACAATAATTAAGCTACACCCGATAAATAAATGATAAATGTAATATATGCGACATGAAAATCGATTATATATGGGGCCGATATATATAGCCAACAGTTGCGTCAATTTGAGTTTTGTTCGGAAATGTGTCGCGGTAGGCGCCATAAGCAGCTTGGCAATGGCAAGTTGTGCTCTGTGGCACGCCCAGCCAGTGGTGGCAGTGTCAGCTGCAGATCCTGCCACGGCGCTGGCAGGACTCACTCTCGGTGGGCATTCGGATATGAGGAACATGTCGGCCAGGAGCGCAAATGCATAAATTCAATTTTCGCATAGCAAAAGAAAGAAAAAGTTGCATAATTTAACGGTGTCTATAGACACGGCTAAAAGGACGATGGGTGAGTGCATGTGGCTGTGGTCGATGTTTGCCTGTATCAATGGCCAAATGTTGGGCGGGCTCAAAGGGAGCGACGCTATGACGTAAAAAATTGCAAATCGAATCGAGCAGCCAAACGAGCGACATCGCTACCAATGCATGAAGGTGGCCAGGAGCAGGGCAGGGGAAGGGAGGGAAGGGTATGGGGGGGTCTGCATACCGAAACGTCAAGAGCACTCGCACGACAGTTACACGCCTAAGCCCCCGGCTACCAGATAAGCTCCCCATCCCGAGCAAGCGATCCCAGGACCCGCAGTCGAACGCCGGCCGGGCAATGGCCACGGTATAAACATTGTTGACATTTGCCAAACCTACTTTAATCACTTTTTAACCCCATTTGATACAGTGTCAACATGCATGGGGCGGCGGCGGCTCATAAAATGGACAGTCGACGGCAGAGTCCCTGTCGCCGTCCGTTGTCCGAGCCGGACGGCAGCTGAATGCAACGGACAAAAAAACAAGAGCAAAAACTGCGCCGAGTGACAAAAAATGCCAATGACAAACGTCGAAAAGAAACAACGGGGAAAAAAGGCGAGCGAAAAAAGGAGCATATCCAAAAATGGGAGCGCAACGGCAAAGGACATTCCGGCCGGCGTTTGTGCTGAGCCCCGCCGACGCCCCTCCGGCTGCCAGGGGCATGGTCAACGGGCCGAGCTGCCAAAGCAATTGATTTACTGCACTTTGTTTGCCAAAAATTAATTGAGTTGATGACAAGTGCAATTGATTTATGCGGGACTCAAATGAGTGTGGACAAACGCATGGATAAGCGGACGGACAGACGGACAGTCGCACGGACGAGCCGACGGACGGATGCACAGATGGATGGACGGCCAAAAGGATGAGCAGATGGATGGACTAACAGCGGCGGATAGAAGCCGAAATGAGTGGACAAAGGCCACTAATATGCGGGCCACTGCTTCCAGTCTGGATTTTCATGAATAAGCCCTATGCCCACTCAGGATATTTGGATATCGAAGTGGATTACGTAAGGCGGACTTTATCTGCAGGATGAAATGTATTTTTATTATGCTGCGAAGAAGTTACTAAATAAAAACTATTGTTATTATTACTAACTATTATTAACTAATTGCAATCTATGGAGGTCAATGCTGTTTTTGAATTTTTCAAATGCTTGTCGCAAGGGTTTAAGGATCCCTTTACAATTCAATTTCTCAGGCATTTGGTTTTAACTGCGATCCAAGCTGCTCAGTTCTGGGTGTTGTGTTTCTACGCAGGTTGATTATAATCAACCGATAATTATCGGTCACATAGATAACTCTTTTCTTTTAGGGCGTCGTGAATTCTCTGTTTGCTCTGTACAACTGGAAATTCGGCATGATTGCGAGATTTAAAGGATATCATTATTCTGTATCTCTCTCTCTCGCTCTTTGACTGGCTTTTGAGATCCTCTTTTTTATAGTCTTTTTTATTGTAGTCTTGGACACGCTCACGTTTTTCTTAATTTTATCACTCTTTATATTCTATCAAATCCATTACATAAAATTAAAATTATTATTTTTTCGAGCGCATATTGTTTTAAGTACTATCGATCATCGATTGTGTCTATCGAGAGCACAGCTATTAGCACCCTCTGCATTTCCCACACTGTTTCCCAGCACTGCCTCGCACATTTACGACTATTCGAACACTTGTCGCCGAGTGTATTCAGACCGGGGCTCGGCGGCAGGTGTCAAAGGCAACGCTGTAAAAATGCCACCTGTGTGGCCCCCCATCCCCCCCCCCCATCTTGGCTACATGTTCTGTCACGGAAGCGTGCCGCGCACACATGTCAGGCCGGTGGCTCGGCCAGTTGGTTGGATGGTTCGCCGGTTGGCCGCTGGTTTAGGCCAAAAACGAGCGACGCAACGGAAATAAGCGCCAAGCGGATGCCGACAAACGAAGCAAATGATTCATTTCCGATGATGCGACAGCGTTGCGCGCCCGCTCCGTCCGCCCCGGCACGCCGACACCCCGATACCCTGCCCTGGCATCGCGCTCGCCTTGTCATCGTCGATGTCTGCCGCCAAAAATTTGCATGAAATGCAAAATCAAACGGGTCGCGGCCATTTGGCAGGGCACACCGAGGGGGAAAGGAGGTAAGGGGGGCAATGTGGCAGCAAGGCGTTGCTGCCGGGCATCACGCGTCACGTTTCACATGCCCCGTGCAGGTTGGCGGACGAATGTTGCCACTGCCGTTGAAATATTTTATGAGTCCGGTCTGTGGCGCAGCGTGTGTTATTGATATGCTAACGGTAAATGTCAGTGGGGCAAGGGCGTGGGTCGCCAAACTGGCGGACTCTGCACTTGACGGCCGCGCCCTGTGCGGAAGTGGTTACACCGAGCCATAGGCCAGCTCCAGGGCGACATATGTCGCGGCCAAACGTGTGAAATTTTAAGCCAAATTTTGAACGGGGCGCGCCCCATTTATAATGCGGCCCCCGGATTCATGTGGCGGATAACATATTGGAAATCAAAATGTTGACATGCAGCAGGCAACATTTTTCAATTAAGCTGACAACAACAACAACCCAAACTCACCCAGCTGCGTGGAATGTTATCTGGAAATAGAATGGATCTAAACAGCGAAGGGTGCTGGAATAGAACCAGGCTTTTAAAGTCTTGTCAGCGAAAGGTAGGTTTTAATTTACAAACAGTCCGTTTTCGAACGAAAGTTTCTCTGGGAGCTTTGCCTGTGGAGTAAGGACATCTTGAAAGGACATCGGAAAAGCTGTTCATACAAAAACTCCTTAAAACTGATGAACTTTTTGATATCAAATAACTTATAATGCATTCTGCAAGCATACAAATATGTCAACACAATTTCTATTGATTGATTGCATAATTTAAGGTCGGGTGTAACCGACTGCCCAATACTCGTTTACAGTCTAATTACAGCTAAACAGTCGAAAACGGAGTCAATTATTGTTATTTATTGTTATTTTGGAAAATATAGATTTTTGTAATTTGTGAGGAATGAAATCAGAATACATTCGGTCAACTTTAATTACTTTAGCTTTTTCTATGGATTCTCGTGGGTAACCCGCAGCGTGCTAAAAAAACCTTGTTATAGATCTTTAGAGGAGGTCATCAGTAATCTGTCTGCAAAATTTGATGTATCTAGCTTTGGAACTGAGAGAGGTATATAGGTTAATTCGACTTGCCACGCCTCAAGTGGTCGCAGCCAAGAAACCTTAACACTTTATTTGACAAGTTTCTAGTTCAGATCTAATAGACTCTTTTCGAAGCAAAACGTGTGCTGAAAACTCGATATCAGTTTAAATTGTAAACCCGGCCACCGAGAACATTAGTTCTTTCCAATGGTGACATCAGCCGACTGTTAAGTTTTTGTGACAAGTGGTTTTTGGTGACCCTCGGGACCTTTGGTGCCCTTAGACCTCTGGTCCATATACACATAAAAAGTTTTCAAAAGTATTTGCAGGCTATCAAATTGAAATAATGTTGCTCTTAAAATATATTCATTCGAGTGGAATGTGGCCTAAATAGCTAAAGTCCTTCGGTTTGAAAGGATCCGTTTGGTTATAGGCATACCGTTAGGGGAAAATGTAACTGTAGGTGGGTTGAGTAGGCGTCGACTCAATGCTATGTTTAATATCAGGGCGGGCAATGGGACACATTTAGTTTTACTTCGGCTTTTGTTGGTTACATACATAACAAATATTAGGAATCCTTTTAATTTTTTTCGTGTGTCTGGTTTTTCGTATTTATGTGTCGCTTCTCCTAGGTAAATATTTGCTCGTTACAAGATATATGTAGGTGCATATATATATTTTCGCCGCCATTGTTTCGTTGGTAATCGCCGATTAGTGAGAAACATGAATGAATATTTAGATAATGCCAGACGCAACATTCAGCGGGCGATGACCAGCGGCTACCACTCGCTCACGGAAGCGGCCGTAATGGCCGGTACGCTGGCCGCGAATACCGGCAGCCAGCTATACAGTAGTCTGATGAATCTGAAGACCCAGGTAATGCCCGTGGCCGATGCGCCGCACGCGCCGGCGCCAGCCGCCATGGAGTTGAGCGCCTCAAGGATGTCGACGAGCTCGCAGCAGATACGCCTGGTTAGTGTCGTATGCGGCTTCCCCAAGGATGTCGGCATGTATCCGGACTATGCGAGGGGTCAGTTTGGCGAGGACGCCTGGTTCAAGACGTCCACACCGAAGGCGGACGCGCTGGGCGTCGCCGATGGCGTCGGCGGCTGGCGCGTCTATGGCATCGATCCGGGACAGTTCAGCCGCTTCCTGATGCGCTCCTGCGAGCGCCTGGCCCACGCCACGGACTTCGAGGCGACGCGGCCCGAGCAGCTGCTCGCGCGCGCCTACTGCAATCTGTTGGAGCAGAAGCAGCCAATACTGGGCAGCTGCACCGCCTGCGTCCTGACCCTGCACCGAGACAGCGGCATCCTCCATGCGGCCAACATTGGCGACAGTGGTCTGCTGGTGATACGCGACGGCGCCATTGTCTGCCGCTCCATGGAGCAGCAGCATCACTTCAATACGCCATATCAGCTGGCCGTGCCGCCGCCGGGCCAAGGTCTCAACGTGCTTACAGATGGGCCGGAGTGCGCCGCACTGCTTGAGTTCGATATGCAGTCCGGCGATATACTTATACTGGCCACCGATGGCGTCTACGACAATGTGTCCGAGGAGCTGCTGCTTAAGGTGCTCAGCCATGCGGCCGGCGTCACAGATCCCGTCAAGCTGCAGATGTTCGCCAATTCGGTGGCCCTAATGGCCCGCTCGCTCAGCTTCAATCCCAACCATGATTCGCCATTCACGCAAAATGCCAGACGCCACAATATCGATGCGCCTGGCGGCAAGCCGGACGACATCACCGTCGTCCTGGCCAGCGTTGTTCAATAGATTCGGATGATACGAGTAATACACATATTCACATACAAGTTTCCTTATCAAACCCACCTGCGCAATCACTGGCAGCTGTGCACAGCTCTCAGTATTCCAGTTCAGTTGTGGGCAATTGCCAGTGAATGCCGCCGGGCGAGCAAATGCGGCGACTCAACCTCCGGACCAGTAGGCGGGATCACATCAGATCTTATAGTTAGATGGTATCGTCGCTTCAACAGTGCGCTCACAGGCATTTACAACGGGCTGCGTTTTCCTTATTTAAGCCTATAGATCTTAGCTACCCTCAATTAACACCTCTTCCCCCCAAATCCTATACACTTTCGGAAACTTCTATCTGCAAAATTAAGTCGAGTGCTTTACGAATCTCTGGTAATAAACATATTCAAATGTTCTATTGTGCTAAACTATAAAAGGATTCCTTCGTATATCGAGCCATATCTGTTCACAGCACTTGATAGTCATCCAATATATTAGATACTGTTCACGAAGTGGTCAGCGTATATTAGGCTTGTGCCATGGAGACTTGAAACTTTGCATATATATGCATAACATATATAAAAAAGATGATATTTGACTACTACTTTCGCTCCCACAAATTAAAATTTTTTTAATTTTTTATTATATATATTAATATTTGTTGAAATACAATACGAAATCTAAAGAACACTGCATTATGATATAGTAACTTTCTGTGCAGTCCTAGATTAAAATGCACATTTTCGAGTTGAGTAAATAATGCTGCATCGTGATTGAGGGGCTGTGCAGCGTGGTCCATTGTAATTGCATTTTGGCCAAGTGCCTGCCACACAATGTTGGCCAAACAAAAACAGTTGCCTGCTCACACGCACACAGGCGCACAGCGCTGACAAGCACTCAAATCTGACAGTCAATCAGACAGATACTCCAGCTGTCTCCAGCTCCCAGCTACCAGCTCCATCTTCACGTCAGTTCGTCTGACTGGTTGTCTGCCAGCCCCCTACCCCTCCCCCTGTCGGGTATGTCTATCTGTTTGTCGCTCTATTTGCTTCAACACCCACTGCAAATTAAATTCATTAGTCAACTTCCGGTTTCAAAAACACACGAAGGCGTCTCCTGGAGCCGTTGCCATGTGTTGCCTGCCTCAGCTGACTGCCTGTCAATTCAGACGGATTTGAAGTCAACTCAATTTGAAATCAATAGTGTGTGAATAATCCTTTCACACCGACGCACGTCAATACACACACACACACACGCACACGCACACGACAGCTATCTGTAGTTGGGTTCTGGGGCTGGGTAGCAACTGCAACTGCAACATGCCACAGCCACTGCAACTGCAACTGCAGCTGCGGCAGCTGCAGGTTTGTCTAGCTGGCTGGCTGTGTACTTGAAAACATTTTTGCATTGATTGCACTTCATATCGCTCATTCATTCATTCGTTCATTCATTCGTGCAGCAGCAGCACAGACCGTTTATTCATGGCCTGCCATTGGCATGTGCTGCCTCATTTTGGGGCACATGCCACATGGCAACCAAAAAAGGCGAGCAGCCTGCCAGCCATTAAGCCGACGTCCCTCGGCCGCATTACCAAAGTATTTAAGCAATTCAATGGCATTTTGACAGCAGTCGCCAACAGGCGCCCCGCCCCCGCCCCCTGTTCCCAGTTCCCAGTTCCCTGTTCCCTCTTCCAGCTGCACTTCAGCCACGTCGAGTGGCAAGCAATGAGCTATGCATGCAATTTAAGCGCCCACCAAGTGCCGCACCACATGGCCATGGCCGAATGCAACTGCATTTGTTTGCTGGTGTCATCCTATTCCCCACCTTGCAACCCCCCCCCCCAAAAAAAAGAAAAGAATACCGAAAAAATGCACTGCAGGAGGAGCCACGAGGAGTCGGGAGGAGGAGCTGCAGCGGCTGTCATTGCAATGCGCAGTTAAGTTGCCTCTGGCTCCTATTAAGGTCGTTGCCTATTAAATAGGCGTCGCAACGGGGCAAGGGGCAAGGGGCTGGTTGCATGCATGCATGCCTCACCTCACCTCCATTGCCACTTGGTCTGTTTGTGTCTGTAATTGTGCATAATTGAGTTGAATTTGGCCGCCACTTGGGGGTTATAAGAATGCTGTGGCATGGGGAAGCTGCATAAGTTGCGGGGGATGTGCCATGGATAGCGGGATATCTGTAGATATGGGTTGATAGGGACTTCAGAGAGTTCTGCTATAGAGTATTATCTTAAGAGTTAACAAGGGAGCGAAAAGAGATAGAGCGTGAAGAAAGAAATGAAGAGTTGAAGTGACAGAAAAAGAAGCGCAGAAAGAAAGGCAGAGGGGAGAGAAGTATGGGAGAAAGTAAGATATAGAAGAGAGTAGAAAGCGAGAGAGAGAGGGAGAGAGGGAGAGAGAGAGAGAGAGAAAACAAAGGAAGGCGAGAGGCAAGGCACAGATAGAAAAGTGAGAGAAATTATAAAAAATCTATAGTTTCCGAGATTGCACTTTTTGGGGTCAGATATGCTTTCTTCAATCATTATGCCAGTTTTACCCGTTTTTATTAGGTTCAGGGTATAAAAATACCAATCATTAAAAAAATACTATACTATTCTTTGACAAATTGTAGGAATATAATAACTAATTTGGAACGCATCATAAATTAGTCATGAAATTGCAGGCTTATGTTAATCTAAATACTTAAAGAGTAAGAATATCCACTAAGACACAGATAGGAAGTCGCTTAAAGGAACCCAATTTGACAGACAGTTGTGGCAAATGCCGCAAATAGCTGCAACATCGAGACAATGCAGCAGATGCACAATTTTTGGCATTGGCCACATTCACATTCACACAGGGAGAACGTCCGCAACATTCAGCCAGGCATTTCAATTAATTTCATTAGAAACGTACAATTAATGCACAAAAGTGGCCAGCTCCCTTGGGCTGCCACTCAACGGGCGGACAAAGGCCACAGCAACGGGGCGGGATGGGCGGGGTGGGTTGCCACTCGACGTCCACTTGGCCACAATTGTTGCTGACCAATGATCAATTTAATAGGAAAACAATATTGATAGCCCGGCCCAGAGAGGCGGACGTCGCAGCCGTAGACGCCGCCAGGGACCGAACCGGACAAGACACTTGACGTCGAACTTGGAGCGTTGAGGAGCGGAAGTGTTGCGGTTCGCTTTGGCCAAGGGTTCGGGTTCGGGTTCGGGTTCGGGCTCGACTTGGTGTTGGGGTTGGGGTTCAGGCATTCAGTGGCAACTGGCCTGGACCTGGGCTTTGTTTGTTTGAAAACTTGCTAAACTTTTGGTGTTGTGTTGTAACTAAATTTTAAAACATACACACGCACACACACACACATAGACACACACTCGCATACTGGAGCAGTTTAAGCTGCAGCTAGTTGGCAACACTTTCACTTGTGCGTTGTCTTTGGCCATTGCCGGGGCTCTGTTTGGTTTCTTGTGGTTTATTATTCACGCCTGAATTGATTGTAAATTAAAGTTTGCCAGGACGTGGGCGCAGGTCCTTAGGTCCACAGGTCCTTAGCATTCAGCGTTCGTTCGTTCGTTCGTTGTGCATTTTGAGGTCAGCCTATGGCAAAGTTTTCTTTTGTGTGCGAACCGGCTACTTGGGCTGCTTCAGCCGGGCCCGGCCACTTGTCGTCCCCTGGCCCTCGTCCTGCGTCCTGCGTCCTGCGTCCTTGTCCATTTTGGCAGGTCCTTGTCGCCAGTGTTGTCTGTCGCCTCGCTGCCCATATTAGAAGCCAAAAGGCATTCAAGTGCACATAAGACGATTACACATCATTTAACCGACGCACTGCAAAACTATGGGGCATGCCCCAGCCACCACCCACATATTCTGCGCCTGTAATTGTTGCTCCTTGGCAAGGACTGTGCGCTCCTTGGCTCGCCTTTATTGACTGCTGCATATTGATTATTGTTACAATGCCTTGTGTCCTGCCCTGCCCCACCCCGCCCTACCAGGACTTCATTTTGCTGCTCTTTTAACATGACTTCACTTGATTGCCGGCATTTGTCCTTCTTGTTTAAAATTCAATCGTTGTGTCCTTATACACACACACACACACACGCATTTCTGTCTGTGTGTGTCCGTCTGAATTTTAAGACAAAATTAATTTGGTGTTAATACAGTGAAAGTGTTTCAAACTTAAGGGCCAAGTTTACAGCCAATAGTTTTGTTGTTTGCCAAACTTTAAGATCAAAACTTTAATTTCGCACATTTGAGGTTAGCTTTAAATTGTTCTTTGCTTTGATTTGTTATAGACACACTGAAGAAAGTAAAAAGCTAAAGAAAAGTAAATGAATTGAGCTTAGCTTTTACATAGTTGCAGATTATATACTAAGAAAAAAATGTAATTTCACTTACTTTATTTAAAAACAAGTAAAACTTTTTTCTTTAGGATTCCTATTGGAGGCTATTTTATATATTAGTTCCAGGTTGAATGCTCACAATTAGCATCTTTGATGAGGATTTCCCAAGAAGCCCCAAAGTTATTTAATCAAAAGCTCATATTTTGCGATTGATCGATCGTAAGCAATATGACATAGAGGAGCGATTCCTCCGACTCCGACGTACATATATACTCCCAGCAACAAAAAGACGGACCTCAGGTTTCATGACGATGGTCTTAAGACAAAGAGACTAGTATACATAGCAACAGACAGACAAGGCTCTAACAACTCGACTGTTTAAACTGATCAACAGAGATCAAATATATACGTTATAGCAAGGCTGCAAGTCGGACTTGAACCGAACCGGTTCGAATACGGAATATCCATCTTGTTTAAATTTAAAAACCGAACCGAAGTTTGAAAATGGACAGCTGAGCCTGAACCCGAACCAAACCATAAATTTAAAAAAATGATTTGGATAATAAAAATCTTTTTTTTTGCACATGTATATCTTTATTTATTTTATTGTTAAAATTTCGCGCTTAATAAAAGTGTTAGGCAAAGCAGTTTTGATCAATATCGGTGTTTATTTTTGAGTAAATTATAATGATTATTATATTAATTAATTATTGACACATGGGTTCGAACCGTGAACTGAACCAAGGTAATTTTTTTCATTGGATTTCTCTTTTTATTTGATTTCTGCTTTACATTTTTAAAGAATGCATTCACTAGAAAACTTGCATATTCCCCATCCGAACTAGAGCAGCTGCAGAGGTTGGGGAGATTTTTAGATTAGCAAGAATATCCATTATTATTTAGTTGCTGCTCGTTGCTGTAGACTTAGATTTTGACTTGGACCCGGTCTTGGAGAGCGGGACATCAGCCGGAAATAAATGACAGAATCTAACACGGTGACTCCACTATGCTAGCTGAGTACTTACCTTTTAAGCTCGTGTTGTGTGTGTGTGTGTGTGTGCTCGGGTCTCCTGCTTAGGCAAGCAACTTTTGCCACTTGGCCACATTGCTCAAGTGGCCAAGTGGAGGGCAGCCGAAACTGGCAACTGGAAACTGGCCGCTGCCCAGGCATGCACTTGGCGGTAGCTGCTCCTGCTAACGCATGCCGGCAACGACGTTGCATACTTTGTGGAGTGCAACCAGCGGCCAGATGATGGGGGCTGCAAGCTGGAGCTGGCGCTGGGGGCGGGTCTTTGGACATCAAAGTTGCCAACTTTCGGCTTGAGGAATTTTCGACAAGGCGACTTGAAACTTTTGTTACTTTGCAGGTTGTGAAGATACCTGAACAGAAAAACAACAACGACGCCAGCAGCAACAACACAACTGAAGGACACCACGAAACTGGGCACACAGCAAAGGGCTGAAGAAGAGCAGCAGCAGGCGACGAGCTCTGCATTTAATTGTTGTGTGTTGTTGTTGTGTGTGCTGGTCTCGCCGTACTCGGCTGCCATATAAATTTGCCAGGGCAGACAGAAGGACGCTCAGGTGTCCTTAGTGGTGTTCTAATTACTAACAAACTTAATTTGCTACAAGTTATTTCCCCTAGCCCCCGAAACTCGCTCGGTGACCGCCTCCCCACAAAACCGCGGGCCACTCGACTGCAGCTAGTGACTGTCGCTTTGCTTGAACCTGGAGCTTGATGCGTCTCCTTCCCGCAACTCCTCGAGGCACTTAAGCCACACGCCACGGGCTCAAGATACTGCGCGCCTATTAGCGTGGGAGAGCGAGAGAGAGAGAGAGAGAGAGAGAGAGAGAGAGAGAGAAAGAGAACACTGGCTGGTAAATTGGTAAATAGGGCTGCGGATCACTCAGTATATTTCACACCTCTACATAAGTTATTGAGCTACTCTATGAGCTATAGAATCCTTGACACAGCAAAAGCACCCTTCCCTTTCCGATTCCTTTCTATATCTGACAGATGCCTACTTTACCACATTCTTTTCCATTCCTATCATACTCCTTTCCCATGTCTTTCTTTCCCATCTCATACACCTACTTAAACTATCCTAAACCAATCCTTTAATATCCTATTATTTGCCATGGACAAAATGATTCCATTCGTTGAGCTAAAAACCTCTGAGAAACACTATTTACTAATTTTTTCTAAGTAGTTATACTTGATCTTAGCTAAAAGTAAAATTGTATCCACAGTTCCTATTCCTATTTTCTAGCGAAGCGCAATATCATTAATATAATTACACGGTTTCACAATAATTTATGTATAAATTTAAGAAATACTTTTTTATGTGCTATGAATTGCTTTTATTTTCTTCTTAAAGCTACTGAATCATCAACAATGGGAAATAAAGATAATAACATAGAAACAGCTCAACAATGTAATTTAAGTGATATCAATGTTATTTTAGTCATACAATGAATAAAGTTATTTTGTATTTATATCAGTTTTACTTATTTTATTAATAAATGTCTGATATTTCTTTGTTATAAATTATATATATTCGATGAATTGATTACATTTTCGAGTGAACTTTAACAAGAAGTTTAAAATATTGGTAATTGTAAAAATCTACTATTTTTCCATTTAGCTAATACCTTGTTCTCATGAATTTTTTACACGTATATTTTGGGAACTTATCTATCGTATAAAAAGGATTACGGTGCATTTAAGGGTTTTTATATGATTCCATGGCGACGTGGGTTTCTTATTGGCTTGTTAGGTTTTCTCTTCGATTTGGAATCACAAATTTCAGTTTCTCAATAAATTTCCAATGCTTTTTTTTTAACTTACGAAACTTCCTATAATTTTGATCAATGTAAAAACATTGCAGTTGATTTCAGTATTAGACATTTGAGTTTTTCTGCAAGTGTAGGAACCTCAACTAGCTGCAAGTGTAAGCCTTCGGCTGCGACTTTGATCTATGTCAGCGCTGGCCGAGATGCAGCTGCAATGTCGTGGCCGGCACTTCATTGAGACCAAGACCAAGATGAAGTCGAAGTCCAAGTCCAAGTCTGTGGCGCGGTCAGCTTAAAGCACCGTTAGACGGTTAGACCGACCGAAATGTTCATTGTAAATTATGCGCTTTGGTTTACAAATTGCATGTGCCGGCCGACACGAAGGATGTGGCAGGTCATTCGGCTGGCAGCGACAAGAGCACTTGACTTGACATGGACTTGGGGCAAACGCCACCCCAGCACCAGGCCCCCACCAGCGTGTTGTGCTTTTATGTTGTTGTGTAACTAATGCGTGGTCAAAGTTGTTGCCATGTATTCAAATGAGCTGCGTCGCACAGGCTGCGGCTGCAACTTGTTTGGCAACTTCTTAGACATACTTTTCTTAGGCCACCAAGAGCCCCCTCCCCTGCCGTCCACTCTCTCTTTCTCGACTGGACATCAGCGTTGGCTGCCGTTGGAGTCACTGGCAAATATTTTATGCTTTACGTGGTCAGGCTACGGCAGCTGAGAAATTACGTGGTGCTCCGCATCCAAGAAGAGTGCCCCGCCGCCAGCCCCTTGCCGCACCCCACCCACGGGCGCACCATTGTCTTCTGTTGTTGGGAGGCTTGCATTTAGTATTTAACATGCGCTGCCTAAAAGTATGCAAAGTTATTTCTTGCAAACCTTTTTGCGCTCCTAACTAAATGCTGCGTCTAACTCGCAGCGCCTCAAACTCAACTTTTTATCTCCACCCGCTCTTGCACAACGCCCCCACCCCCATTCCCGCCGCTAGTAGTGTCCAGCAAAAGCTTTTGTGTACTTAGCTGAAAGCGCCGAAAAAAGTTGTAAAAATCGTGTAAAAAATTTGCGCAGAGAAAACGTGCAAAATGCGTTTAGTTCTACGTTGTTGCCACGCCCCCCCAATGCCGGACTCTCTCTAATAATTTATTTTAATGATAATGATAATGCATAGCAGCTATTCGGGGTCGCATAACGACCGACATCGTCCCCGGACTTAACTAAGTGACTCGCTCTGTGTCACACTCGTTCGAAGGGGTGGGGCTGGGGCTGGGGTGGGTGGGGGTTGCTGCTGATGGAGTTAAGGTGCGAGACTCGCGCCTAAAACTTTTGCTTAACCCACAAAATAGACCAATAACTAGCCGCTACTTTTGCATATTGCCTCAAAATATGAAGTGCCTAAACACGCCCACTTAAGCGTTGCCCTCGGGTTGGCCCAAGGGGGGTGTGGCGGGTGCTGGCACGGAGGGTGGTCGCTTGCAGCGCATCATTGTAAAACCCTTTCGGCGGCTACAAGACAAGTGCAAAGTTTTCGCCACAAAAACTTTTATAGAAGCGTAAAACTTGTGCATTTTTCTACAAAACAAAGAAGAAACAATCCAAAAAAAGAAAAACCCGAAAAACAAAACTTAAAAAAAGAAGCAAAATGGAAATAAACACCATTGGTCTCAGTTTTTTACTCTTGTGTTTTTTCTTGCGAATTCTTGTTGCTGCTGCTTAAAACAAAATGCAAATAAAAAAGTTTTAGCCAGTGTTAGGGCGGCTTTTTTTACTTTTCCAAGAACTACTTGGGCGTCGGTCACTCCGAGGGGTTGGCCTGAAAGCGACCCATACATCTTGCTTCTGCTGCGTTCCCCTCCCGCAATGCAACCTCTTCTTCCTTCCTCCAACAACTAACCAATCTGTGGGCCACTTGGCAGTTGTTGTTTTTCCTCTTTTCTCTCGGTGATGTGCGACGTTTTCATACCCAGTGGTCAGCTCACCATAAGCTTGGCTAAGACCTGGCTTATTGCCAGCACGTTGTAAAAGTGTATCGATACATTGGTATTGGTATCGATTCTTACCACTAATCTAATGGCCAAGCTATAAGCAAAAAACTTTAGCTCTAGAAAATCAGTTCAGTATTGAAAAAGTTTGCAAGCAGAAAATTATGATATTATAGATATATTCGACTTATACAATATTGAAATTGTTGTTTTTAAATCGAAATTCAAGATTAATCTAGAACATAAAGATAAAAACGGCATGAAAATTGATTGGGTTTTGACAAAGTTATGGCAGTGAGAATATTAGGATCATATAGAATTTCGAAGTACATGTTTAGTTAGTTCACACTTATGATGATTTATTGCCCATATAGCATGTAATATATATCTAGGAATAAAGCTAACATTGTTTACAGCACAAAAAGCTTGACAGGCTAACAAGTTCACGTGAACACGGATTGATAGTAGGTATAATTAAGTCTAGTACTCTCACTAATATTCATAGGTGAATTAGATGTAGGGATCGATGCAGATCAGATCGGACAGCATAACAAAAGTTGACAGGAGTACGCATTGATAAAAATTAAGTCTATTATACTAATATCACTGATATTCATAGTTGAAGACATAGACATATCTAAATAGAGATCGATGCAGATCAGATCGGGCAGGAATAACAAAAGTTGACACGAGCACGCATTAATAATGACTGTTAAGTCTACTGCTCTCATTAATATTCATAGTTAAAGTACTGCCTATAGACATTGAGCGTGATGTAGGGAGCGATGCTCCGGCTTGTGGACCACCATCAGCTCGCAGAGACGCGCCCAAATGGGTTCGTGGCGAAGCCGCATTACATACAATTTTGAATTGAAAGTTTGAAAATTACATTTTACGGTTTTAAGTTTTGCTATTTAATTAAAATACAAAATAAATCTGAAAGTAAAATTATGAACATTAGTGAACATTAGGTAGTAGAAAAATTAAAATCTGCGTATATGGGAACATAATATTCTTGATACATATTTGAGCTAATATGATTTTTAATATTCTTGATACATATTTGAACTAATATGATTTTTGATCAAGACAGTTTTGTTTTTCAATTATTTAACTATTACACCTATAGTAGATTTATTTATAATTGTAATTCAAAATGTTTACTTTTACAGAATTAACAAACGGAATTTAAAGCTGTACGCAAAATGAATATATTTACTTTGAACAACTTGTGAACCAGTAACCGATAAAGACGTGCCAGCTTAAATACAGTTTTTATATCCAAATAAAACTCAAGATCGAATCGCTACCATTCCGCATTTATAAATGTTCAAACAGGAATGGGTAGAACGCTACAACGAGAATATAAATAAAAGTCCAAATAACATAAATAACAGATAATTGTAATTTTAAATAATCTCCATTAAATCCAACGTTTGGTTGCTTAGAATAGAGTATATATTGCATGCGTGTGTTAATACATTATTTCCATTAATTGTATTTATAATATGAGTACATATAATATCATAGCTTTATCGGATCACAGCCACAGCAATCAGCAGAGCGCCAGATCTGATATGATAGGATTTACTATATATATAGTAACTATCTGCGCTTGATCACCTCCTGCTTTTGCTGCGGCACCCGTTCCCACAGTGTGCGAAAATGAGCGTCCGTTTTGCGGGGATTGAAATTGGCGATGGTATCCTTTGAATAGCTGTGCACTATCGGGGGCAACTCTGCCGAATCTCCATCGTCGTCCATGTCGTGACCCGTCGCTGACTCATCCATAAACTCCAGAGCATGCGCCTAGGCAATGATTCGAACGGTTCAATTGGATTGGATTTGATTGGAATATGGATTAGCTGGAACTCGCTGACTTACCTGACTTCTGGCGAAGAGTGGCAGCAACAGCAGTGCGAGCAGCAGCGCCAGCAGCCACGGGCGCGCCCACATGCATTGGGAGGCCATAAGCACAACACAGCAACCACAACAAAAACAACAATGCGCGAAAAACAGCAACAAAAACCCGCTTAAATATTGGCTCACAACATTTTGCGTTGACCAACGAAACGCGACTGGCCGCAGCTCGTCGCGCGTCAAACAGACGGCCCCCAATTGTGGTACCCTACAAACACCTGTGCCCCCCTTCTTGCTACCTTCCCCCTCCGCCCATTGGTGCCCCTCCTTCGCTGCGGTTCCACCTGGCGTTTGACGACACGTGCGCCGCATACCGAAAAGCTCGCGCTGACCCTAGTATTTGGTTTATTTATAGCGCTGCGCGTCATATGCGAACCCCTTGCCCCATCTCCCCCCCTCCAGGCCCCACTGAGCCCCTACCCCTGCCAAGCTTTTGCCAATGCGGGCATTTTTATTAGGCTCTCTGACCACTGCCTCCCCCCTTTGTTCATCTGCCCAGTCCACTGTTGACTCACACATCGCTTGTTTTAATGATGAAAATTGCCTTTGCTGTTGTTATTGTTTTTTAATTGTTTTGTGTTTGTTTTTTTATTATTTTTTTTATTATATTTATTTTTATTTTGCGAATCGCTGCCGCAAACTGTTTGGACTGGTAAAGACTTTCTTTGAATGACTTTATTTGAATTTTCGTTTTCATTTTCAATTCTCGTTTTAATTTTGATTTGGGCAAGTGGAAATTATTAGCCAGAACGCAAAGTGTCGCGTTATAATTGCATTTGCTCATACCCATTGCAAATTTGCTGATGATGGAACATTGAACCGGAACGGGAACGGAAACGGGAATGGACACAGATGTGAGTGCGGGAAAGGGGAACAGAAACTTGAACCGGATGCCCAAATAGCAACCAGCAGCGAGTTTTGAATGTACCGAAGTAATTCACAATTTGTGAATATGCATCATAATAAATGAATAAAACTATAAATCAAAGAGAATTTTGATCAAATTAACGTATACTTGATTTATCGTACAGTGATTACTGAATTCCATGAGGGTAACCATTGAAACCGCGAATTTAATGCACACAAAAATAATAAATATATCACATAATAGGTTAGATATTTTTAAAAAATATATATAGAGCTCAAGTATTCAATTTTCTAATATTTTAAAATATATAATAATTCCTTAAGTGCCAATATAAGCATATATAGCTTATACTATCTTATCTTCCTTTTAATAGCGTATTCCCTTTAGGAGTGCACATTTCTTAGAAAGCTCATTTAAAGTTCCATTTGTCAGGATACGTACCCCACACTCCTAATTTACTGTTGCCCCATCAAAGCACGCAAATCACCCGCATTAGTGCCACACACCTAAAAATTCAATTAATTTTAGGCTTATCAAAAAATGCAATCATAGCGGCTATGAACTCATCCATATGGTCATATGGTAGGGTCCAGGCCCAGTTTACCTACCTTCCGTATGGCTGTGATGTATCTTTCATGTATTTAGTAAACATAGTTAAAGATCGTTATCCAATTAGTCAAAAGCTCATGTAATAAATTGCCTGAATTAAGGTGCGGAATTTTAATTACATAATTTACGCGTGCGCTCCATAACTGGCGCGGGAGGGTGCGGGGATGTGAGCTAGTATATGTGTATTAGAGCCAAGGAAATATGGGCAAGTAATGTAAAAAATAAACAAAATAAAACAGCTAACTAGGGAGGAACAAATATTGAATACCCTTGCTGACAGAAATTGATCCATTTGTGCCAATGTCATTTGTGGGATATGGTAATAGTCTAAAACATAAACCCCAACATGATATGAAAGGTCATTAGTATATGAGGTGTTCCGATATTGGTTTTGCGATATATACAAAACTTAAATAATGCAATTGAAAAATATGGTTCAATGGTAACAAACATGCCCGGCTATATAAGAGCTAATCTATGTTGGATCTGCTTAATTCTGATCAATGAGCATATGTTCCATAAATTCGTTAGTTATCTGTATATTAACATTATTTTGATGGCTTCTAAAATCGTCTCATATTTCATGTGTAACATATTTCTGAAGAAAGTGCAAATACTCTCGAAAAAGGGTACATGGATAAAACAAACAAATTAGCGTTGTAAAAAAAAGCGAAGAAAAATCAACGACTAGAACGCAACGGTTAGAACGAAGTCAAAGTGCGTTTGATAGGTCATCTTAATAGAAAAGTACACGCAATTTGTGTGCCGCGGGTCATTAGAAGAAATGACAGTAATAACGATAATTATGAATTTTATCCGATTAACCTCGGCCCGAAAGGTGCGTGGGCCAAATGACGGGGCATAAGTCAAAAAATGCTGTAACGCTTCGGTTTGCTCCTAGCCGGGCTACACATACACATATGTGCGCGAACACACGAGTATTCAAATATTAAGTGCAATGCGTGCCATTGAACAATTAATTCTTATCTACTTAGTAAGTCCGAGGGGAGAGGGACTGCGGGCTTGCGGGGGCGGGCGCTGGAACGACTGATGCAACAGTCCGTCCTTTGACAGTCGCACTGTGACTGTCACTTCCACTTCTATTTTCATTTTCATTTCCATATTCAGTTCGAGTACAAGTTGATGTGGCTTGCACCCGACTACCAAGTGCTGACCACCCACCACCCACCTTCCGCATTTCTCACATGTCATCGTGAGGACCGTCAACTGTGAGCTCCAATTGCGTGTCAAATGCGCTCAATTCTGTTATGACAATGCGACGTAATTAGAGGCCACGCATAGGCTCGCCTCATGGTAATGATGATGATGGTGCGCTCGGTCCCGTCCAGCACAGTTCATCCAGCTAAAGCCGCTAATATATGAGCCCAGCACCGGGCCCCTAGTCCTACCTGGGTGTGTACCGCACTTGATAAATATTATTGTAAATGGGCCCGAGATGACTGTCGTTCGCCTACAAAGTCAACGGGCACAAAAGAGGCGTGTGTGAGTGTGTGTCCATAAATTTGCATACTGTGAACAACCAATGACTAATACACATACACACACACACAGTACAGTTGGCGTCTTACAAAACCTCTATTGAATATTATTAGCGATTTGGCAAAATTAGCAAACAACTTTTGTGTCTCGCCTCAGTTGAGAATTCAAAGTCACAATTTCACAAGCACTTGGAATACTTTTCCCATTCTACTTAGCACAATTATAAATCATTTAATTCTTGCTAGCAAGCTAAACTAAATAATACTTGATAAATAATATATCGATATTTTTTTACCTTTTATTTTCATAAACTGTCTTAAAGACCTAATACTACTAGATGTTTAAATTGTGGGCAAGTAAGAAAACTGTGCCCTTTAGGGTAACTACATATATACTAATTACTTATCTAAAATTACAACTTCTCTAAAACAAAGTGCAGCTTCGTATATTACTACAGTCTTAGCTATTTTTGCCGTAGCCTTCTTATGTCTTTTGCTTAAAAATTATGTTTTTGTAATAAACTTACTAATGTATTTATATAGGTAAGTAAGAATAGTTATTACAACCAGTTCTATTAGAAAGTTAGATTGATAGTTTTTAACATTTCAATGTATCACTAATAATAAATAATAATAAGAATCATCGCCACTCTCATTCTAGCTTTCAACTAATTTTATATTATTGTTTTCTTTATTTACGGGAAATTATTTAATTTGAAATAAGATGATTTTGGGTGAAAAATTTTTTATTAACAATTATTGTTTAAGAAATTCTTGAATTAACTCAAAAGTTTAGCATTGTTCGTCGTGATCATTGTTCATATACAGAAACGTTTTCTATGAGCGCCTATTTTGATTTACTCAAAGCTATTAAAACCATTTTAAGCCCTAAACATGAGCGTTTGGCACGAGCTCGTCGGTGTCGTGTTCCCAATAGTTGGACCTTATCTTAAAACGTGCACCTTTAAATTAGTCAACGGCACGACCGCATGAACTTATTTGGAATGCGGCTCTTGATGCAGCTAACAGCGCGTATATAACGGACGTGGGCTTATTTGCGTATTCAGTTAGGAATTAACACCCTTCACACCCAAACACTTAACGAGATGCAGTTCCATTGCAGAAATACCTTGACCTTCTTCGCCTTTGCCTTGGTGCTAGTCTGCGTGCTGGAGATGGCGCCGGGCGCAAGAGCCGTAAGAATAGAACTACCTCAATTCCAAAACTTTAATGCAAACTTGAGCTTCTTACCTTTAGGGCTGTACCACAGACCAGCTACAGGCTAAGGCTAACGAAATTTGCAAGCCATTTTTCATGTTCCCTCCGTGCACAGACATAATTAACGTAAGTCATCGAATAAGGCGCCTCTGTGTACACTGTGTATATAATATGATATTCGATTTACAGCAATTCTTGAAAGCAATTAATTCGATCTGCGCGGATGATGATAAGTCAACCACGACCACAACAACAGCGCCCGCAGCTGTTCCCAAGGCCTAAAGCGATGATGATAGTGGTGACCATTTCTAGCTGACGACAGATTCTTGAACATTTCGTTTAATCATATATTTTCTGATATTTAACTAGCATCATTTTTTAATGGCTTGCCTTGTATAAATAAATTTAATCCGTTTTGCAGCACATAGAAAGATTTCTTGTCAAAGTTTTGAACTGCAGACTGAGTTCTTGAAACTGGGAATTGGTCTGGAATTATTTTGTAGTTGTACGAACAGACGCGATTCCTGAACCGCAACAGGCCAGACCAGAAACCTTTAGGGCAACTAATTAAAACCACTTTAGAAATGCTTTCTCAACTGTAAAGTTAGCTATAAACAACCACCCAAAGCAGGTGTGCGTGCGTGTGTGTATGTGGGTGTGTGTAGACCGAGAGACATATGCTACTTGAAACAAAATTAAAAAGCAAATTATATTCATAGCATTCCAGCAACAGCGGCGGCGCAGCGGTAAAAAATTCCAACATAATTCCAAATAATATTACAACACCTGCAGCAGCGTTTCAAGTGCACAGACGCACACACTCGCAACACACACACATGACTGTGTGTTAAATGTGTAAAAAGGGGGTTTTCTTGAAAAATCGCTGCACTGGAATTAATTAATTTGCCGCTGCCGTTTTAGTACCTGGAAAAAATAGAAAGAAATAAGGAAGAAAAAATCAGGCCGCGAAATCAAAAAGATATGCTATATATGCTAAGGAGCTAGGCGACCCTAAAAGAGCGCTACAAAAAGTGTTAAAAAAAAACGGAATTGGGATATTATCGCTGAGCTCCGTAACAGTCATGGAAAGTAACACAGAATAAATAAAAATACAAACATATTTAGGCGAACAAAATGGAATGGAACCTAGTGACTCTTTTAATAATGGAAATGCAATAAGTGGAACTTAAATATACAGCCGAAGAAACAGGAAATAAATGTATTAGGAATTTTAAAAAATAAAATTGCACAAAAGTGAATGGAATACATTGGAAGAGAACTATGAAGGCAGGTTAAATAAAAAAATTAATACAATAATGCATTAAATTTATGATGATTTATTTTTTGACACACAAAAAAACAATAAAATAAATATTGAAATGAATAAGATCGTTTCGGTTGAGTGTAACCCATTGCGCAATAATCATTCACAATATAAAAACACTTTATAGAAGATTTCAATTATTATTATTATTATTATTAATTATTCTTGTTATTTCGGAAAAATAATAAAAAATATATAGATTTTTGTAGGAAGTCATCAGAAAACTGACTTCCGCATTTTTTGACTATAGCTTTAAAATTGTGGGATTATGCATTTTCGCAGTTTACCCGCCCCTCACTTTAGTGAGGGTATAATAAAAAGTCGAATATATATTGATAAGCTAGACTTATAAGTATGAATGCTAATGTACTCAACTTATTTGTAGCGCATAATGAATACTATTTGCATTCATTCGTAGGGTTCATGTTCATATTTGATTCTGATGTATACACTTGCACCAATGTTCTTTCTCGCTCTCTCTCTCTCTCTCTCTTTGTCTCATTCACATACTGTTTCTCTCTCGCTTGCTCCTTCTCTGGTTGTAGTGGCACTTGCTGCTCATTTTATGCCTCGATTGACAGCAAAGTGCAGACGCTTTTTGCAGGTGCAGCTGCTGCTGCTGTTGCAGCAAGGAAAAACGCAAAAAAAAATGCAATGCAACGTTAAGTATACAGTATTATAGACAGTGCTGTGTAACGCTGAAACGTACATAAGCATCTTAGCCAACAGAACAAACCAAACCAAATACTAAACTTTACTTACTTGAAGCCTACCCGAAGGCTGATCAGCCAAATATCTCATTTGGGATGACATCAATTGAATCTGCATTTAAAGCAATGCAGTGTTGCAAATAAAATATTTTGAATTTTTTGGTAAGAAAAACCTTTGTACCTTCCTTACTTTCAATTAAATTTTTTTTATCAATATCTAAAATTGAAAAATTATATTTTAAATCGTTTACTATATTTATAGAAGAAAAAACCGTTAAAACAAATTCTGAATGGGTTACATTTCATTTGTCGAATATTATGGCAAAATTAACAAAAATGAGTACATGTAAAGCTCTCGGAACAATAGCTGCCATAATTCAAATTTCCATAACTTTGTCGAACATTTCGGTCATGGTTTTTCATTTAGATTGCTAAAGTATCTTTGTTAAAAATCATGAATGAGTAGAATATAAATGAGTATTGCGCTCTCGTTTACACCCGTTCGTCTTTATTTTTGAAATATGCTCTCTATTAAAAATATCTGAGATTTGGCAACAGTTCATTTGCTGCTTAGTAATGCGTTGGCCCAACCGATTAGTGTCTTTAATTGTGCAGAACATGATCGTTGACAGTTGCGATTAGAGTTGGATCTATAAAAGGCTGATTCCACAGTGGGGTAGAGCCATCTATCTGTCAACCTCATGGCTTCAACTGGGACCTGCTTAGGCATCGCGTTGCTTCTGTGTCTGTGCACCTGCGCCTGGGCAGCTCCATCGGTGAATGATTTGCGGGAGTTTGGGGAGCTGGAACGCACGCTCAAGGAGCTGGCCACATCTTTGCTGGCCATGAGTGGTTCTGCGGCTGCAGGTGGTGCTGATGGCGCAGGTGAGTTTTCTGCCTTTGCATTACTCTGGCCACACTTAAAACGATGTGTGGACCTTTTCGCAGAGGACGATCTGGAAGCGGAATTGCTGAGCAGCGATGCTGCGGCTGCTTTGGTAGATCTGAGCGGTTTCCACCTGTGAGAATGAGCCAAGGTAACTGAAACCCGTTCTCGGTGCTGCCAATTTATGTTTAACAGTTCTGCAGCGCCCATGTGTGTTTAACAATACTGCTTTGGAAATTTGAAAAAAAATTAAATTCTTTATATTTCTATTCGCATAATTGTAAGTCAAGTTGGGGATTTGTTCTTTCTTTTCCAGTTATAGTAAATATTTCGACACTCTTAATATTATATTATAGTTAATATTATGAACCCTTAGTAGTCTACAACGAACCGTAATTTGTAAATATGTTACATTTACTTACCCTCTAAAAAGAGTTTTCATAAGAAAAGCTAATCAAAATTAATCAGCAAGGCTCGTAATAAACTTTAATCTTAACCAGTTGAACTGCTTTAATGGAGCGATCTAAAATTGGCGCAGATTCTTTTTATAAATCGCAGTTAATCAGAAAATATGCACATAATTCTATTTAATCTAGCACGATGAGTGGCGCACATCACACTCAGAGTGCTCTCTGGATATCCCCCTGCCTCTGTCGCTCAACCTATAGCCATCTCGCTTGCACACCGGCCTACATAGGCAGAGCTCGCGCCAATTACTGAGCTCAATTTGCGCGCTAAATCTAATCAAGTTAATTTACGCCACCGATTCCTACACATATATCTGGCACCCCAAATAGCCCGATAGGCTCACGGAAAGACAAAGTCTGGTCTACGCTGGGGCTGATCTATGTGCCTACTCAATGCATTCAATTTACGCCGGGCTCCTCAATTGAACGCCCAAGACAATGGGCAGGTGAATGCTGCGATGTAAACAGACGAACTTGGAGCTGTCCGTTGATGTCGCCTCTGATTGTCATGCAAAAATTTGAAAGAAAGAAAAAAGCGAGTGAGATTATGCTAAGCTGGACTGCTGGACTAGCAATACCCTGCAATCAAGTCAGATGAACTCTTGCGTTTAACATATACGTGTATATGAGTAATAAAAAGTAATATATATATTTAATATATATATATACAGAATTATGTGAAGTTTACACTACTTACAGAAATTACATATTTTTAAGATCAGTTAAGAGACATTAACAGAAATTCGAATCCTAATCAAATTTATATGCTTATATATATTTTAATAAGCTTTCCACCATAGCTATAACTCCAAAGTTTGAAACTATTTGTGTTTCGATTTATGGTGCAAATTCATTTCGATCATTTAGCTTCGGTTTCCCAACCTGGCTCATTGAGCCACGTTATTACAAATTAAAATGGAAAATATTCAATTTTTTTTATAAGAAAACATATTGTTTACTTTTCATAGTTTGCTTATTTTAAATTAGGGGAATTTATATTTTCAGACAATGCATATTTTAGAGTGGAAGTTTCGCGTTGTTCTGAAATTAACCCAACCATTTAAAAAAAGGTACTCTTCGCTTTATAATAACAATAATTGGAATTGCGGGTTGAAGCTGGTTCGGTTCACTTGCGGTTTGCAAGGTTTCCACACAAAATTAAACCCTCTTACCAACCATATGTGTACAGGGTATACAAAAAAGAAGAAAAGTGGATGCCATAATATCATTAATAATAATAGCTGAAACAACAACAGGAACGAGCTCACGGCTCTCAGCTCGCAACCGAAGTCCGAGAATGTTGAAACAAATCTAAATATAAATCTAAATCAGAATCTAAAATGTTACCGACCAAGCGACCAGTTTGCGCGCTCAGCTGTCCACTAAGAGCTATCCCACGATCCAACTACGTCCCCATGTGTCTGTCAGTTACTTCTGATGCGTGCAGCTGTGCGGTGGCTTTTTTCTGTGACTGCAGCGGTGCGCGTGAATCGTGACTGCAGCGAGATCAGCCGATTGGCCGATTAATCGATAAGTGAACTCCTTTTTGTTTTGTTCCTGTTGTTGTGCTGTTGTGTCCTTTGCTGTGCGCCATGCATGTGGATGAGCTGCGCACCAGCCTGCAGAGCTTCGGCTGGCCAGACTACCTGGTCTTCTGCCTCATGCTGGCCATCTGCGCTGTGATCGGCATCTACTTCTGCCTCCAGCTGCGTCGCGAGTCCCGCCAGCTCAAGGCCAGCGGCAACGAGGAGGCGGCCAGCAGTGCCGCCTCCTACTTGGTCGGCGGTAGGAAAATGAAGATCTTTCCGATTACCATGTCGCTTATCTCGAGGTGAGCACGCAATTTGATTACCTTATCACAACTAACGGAAGCGAACCGAAGAACAAATGTGGACTGGGCTTCCACACAGAATATAATATAATAGGATATAGTTACAGACGGACAGACGGGCATGGCTTTATAGACTTGGCTGTTGATATATAGATTTAATAGGAGATCTCTCTCCTGCGTAACACATTGCTTAAGAAATTTAGAGTGCCTTCTGGAAGAGATCTTTTTACGATACTCTTACTCTCAGCAACTCTGTATAGTTTGAGAGAGAAGAGAGAGAGCTATCAATGGGGTATATGAACACATATGTGCTATTTACAGTACGTTCAAGTTTTCGTTCACTGGCTTTGGCGAGGGCTCGCGTAGTAGTTGATCAAATCTAAGCGTTATACATACGACTATACATACATGTGTTTCACTCCCATGACCATGGTGTCGCAGTGTTTGACACGAACTGAGGGATTGCTCCACTTACAGCCAGTTACAGCTGGTCGTCAAGTGTTTGCAGTGCTTATCAACGCACCAAATCAACTTGTTTCATAATTTCTAATTGGGTTCGCAAGAGCAGCGAGACTGGAATCCCATGCTGAAAGTAACCCGTATACGGGGCATTCAAATTGCGCGCAATCAACGCCCCCGAGGAAATGACTGCTAATTGAATTGCATAAAACGCTCTTTGATCTCCAAAGAGTTGCAGGCTGACAACGGGAATAGATCCGACTGAAGGTCAAGTGGCTGGGTCAACGAGTAGTTATGCTTATGGGGATTTATGGGCTCTCTCAGCAAGAAATTAAGAATTTTGTATTGAAAGCCAACATAGAAATGCCATAACTTGAGACCAAAATACTTATTTCAGACGTTTTTTTTAATCCCTAATTTGTAAATACATAACTTCAGCTAGGAAATGTTACACTTGCATTAGGAACATTTTCGAACTTTTCGCTCTCATTGTTGCAACATAAAAGGTCGATTACACATTGCAACAATATTAAATTGTTTATTACCGCGATTAATAAAGCAAATGTTTACAACATTTTTAGAAGCAAATGGGTTTCATCAATCGCAGTAATATGCTGGTTCATAGTGTTATATAAGCAAGAATAAGCAAGAACGATATGTTCTAATAATATGTACATTTATCTGTTCCCTCTTCGATTCTCATCAGCTTCATATCGGGCATTACTTTGTTGGGCACACCCACTGAGGTTTACCTGTATGGTGCTCAGTACATGTACATTATGGGCTCCCTGGTGCTCATGGGCTTCTGCATGTACTATATCTTTTTGCCCGTCTTCCACGACCTTAACCTGATATCCACCTACAAGGTATGTGCTTAGCCATCAATTGTCGGTTCGGAACTCAGCTAAATCTAAATCTCGATCTTTACTTCGACATTAGTATCTGGAACAGCGCTACAATCGCAGTCTGCGTCTCTTTGGCTCAATTATGTTCATAATGGCATCGGTAAGTGTTCAAAAATCAATATGTAATATGTAAATAAGCTGGAAAGGTGCCAAAGATTTGTCTACAAAATCACAGTAATGATCGATTGATCTTTTAGAAGTCTACATTATGTTGTATCTCGTTCATTTTTCCATATATTAGTAGCATAGTTTCGGTCACAATCACCAAGTTTGTGAGGGATTCTTTTGAAAATAAATTAACTCAATTTTTCGAGCGATTATTCAAATAGTAGTAACTAATAGCTGTAGTTGTCCGATGTCGATTAGATTTTACCTATATCTTGGGAACATTGTGGCTTATTTAATTGCCATTGCATAGAAAAACTGGTTTTTCTACCGATCGTTCCTATGGCAGCTATTATATACTAATCGTGATTCGATCCGGCGGCAATAAATATACGGATTAATGTGGACAGACGGACAAACCTATATCGACTCTACTGTTGACTCCCGCTCAAGTATACCATTTATGGTGGTGCGTGACACAACTAAAATACCCTGCAAGGGCTTTAACATTTATGTAGCTGTATGTGAATTATCTACTAAACTGATCACTTTACTGATCGCACTGTCAAAATGTTTATTGCCCGAAAGAGCCTGAGGAAATACCCAATTCGATACTCTAACCAAGCTCTCCCACTTGCCAGATACTGTGGCTGCCGATTGTCATCTATGTGCCGGCCATAGCCTTCAACCAGGCGACGGGTGTGAACATACACATCGTGACGCCGTGTGTGTGCGTGGTTTGCATCTTCTACACCTGCATTGGCGGGCTCAAGGCGGTCGTCTGGACGGACGTCGTCCAGACGCTGATCATGTTTGGTGCCATGGCGCTGGTGCTGATCAAGGGCACCATGGACGTGGGCGGGCCGGGCGTTGTCTGGGAGAGGGCGCGGCGGTCGGGTCGCATTGAGGCGCCCAACTTCGACCTGGATCTCAGTGAGCGGTACACCTTCTACTCGCTGGTGCTGGGGGGCGTGGCGCACTGGCTCAAGTCGAACGCCATCAGCCAGAACATGATCCAGCGGTATCTGTCGCTGCCCACGCTGCGCGACGCCCGCATCGCCATCTGGACCTTCATCGGCGGCGTGTTGGCCTTCCTGGCCATCTGCGGGTACACGGGTCTGCTCATCTATGCGACCTACGCCGACTGCGATCCGTTGGAGACGAAGCTGGCGCAGCGCAACGATCAGCTGCTGCCCCTGCTGGTCATGGAGACGCTGAGCTCGTTTCCGGGTCTGCCGGGCGTCTTTGTCGCCGGCGTTTTTAGTGCGGCCCTCTCCTCGCTCTCCACCGGCCTCAATTCGCTCTCTGCCGTCGTCCTGGAGGACTTTGTGAAGACGTTCCGCCGCCAGCCGCTGAGCGAGGCGCAGACCGCCTTCGTCATGCGCAGCGTCGTCGTCCTCTTTGGCGTGATCTTTGTCGCCCTGGTCTTCGTCGTGGAGAAGCTGGGCGCTGTGCTCCAGCTGACCATCACGCTCACCTCCGTGGCCAACGGGCCCCTGCTGGGCATTTTCACCTCCGGCGTCATGCTGCCCTGGGTCAACTCGAAGGGGGCCCTCCTTGGCGGCGTCAGCTCCCTCCTAGTCATGGCCTGGATGTGCATCAGCGCACAGCGCGACCTGGTCACGGGCGATCTGGTCTACCAGCGCAAGTCCTACTCCACGCTGGGCTGCAATTACACCTTCGTCGGTGAGCGGCAGGCATTCAGCGCCCTGCCGCTAGACGACCCTATCAGGTGAGTCTCATTTGCACCTACGCTTTAAAGAAAAGCCAAAGATAAGGCAAGAACGTTGCAGTCGGGTGTAACCGACTGCGCAATACTCGTTCACAGTATAATAACAGCTTAAAATAGTCGAAACGAAATTATTATTGTTATTTTTTATTTTTTTAAATTTTATAAATGTGGAAGATATAAATTTTCGCGGCACCCCCACAAAATATATAAACTTGATCGATTTGCCACGCCCCCAGTGGACGTATCCGGCAAATGTTTTGTGTGATTCAGAGAGGCAATCTTTAAAGGAGGTCATCAGTAATCGACATATCTAGCTTTAAGTCTGAGGGAGATATATAGATTCACTTTGTGATCGAGTACAATAATTGGTTGGAGCCACAACAAAAATTAAACAAAAATGATAAAAAAAAGTTGTTTTTTTCAATATAAATTAAATGGAGTAAACACCGCTAACAAAATGGTTCTCCTTATGGGAGAACTATCTATTCGAAATGTAGGATGTCGATAACTCGTGATAAAGCTTAAAATTTGTAAATTTTTACAAAGAACTTGTTCTATATTACTGAGAAAAAGACTCGTATATGGTGTAGAAAAATGTTAATTTACTTTTTAGACTTTGGGCGAATGTCATTGGTTTACTATTATAATACTATTATAATACCTGTAACCTGTTGTTTTTGATGCTATTTATTATTTCAGCCCCGCCTCGGAGGCGCCCTTTCAGCTGTACCGCATCTCGTACTTGTACTTCACCCTGTTCGGGGCAACGATGACCATCGTGGTGGCGCTGCTGACGAGCCTGCTGCTGCGCGAGTCCGATCTGGACGCGGTGGACACCCGGCTGCTGACGCCCTTCGTGCGGCGCTGGCTGGAGCGACGTCGCAGTCGGCGCACGCAGCTGCCGAAGCAGGGCAAGCGCACAACGGTGCGGGAGACGACGACGTGAGCGGACGGGGTGGGGTGGTGGGGGCGGGTCGTCGCATCTGCTGCCGGCCAAAATGTTCCTTTGGTAGCTTAGTAAATATTTAAAATTAAATAAAATACAATTCATAATTATTTGGCCTTTGTGCCGCCCGCCCGCCTTCAAATGGGGTTCAAAGCAGCTGCTTTCTGTGTAATTAGAAAAATGCCCGCAGTGTTGGAACTGGAGCTGGAACTGGAGTCCGGCCTGAACTGACCGTGAACCTGAACCTTTGCCAAATCAAAGTAAACTACTAAACAAATTAACAGAGACCAAAAAAAAAGATGAGGAGGAGGAAAAAACAGTAAGTGAAAACTTAAATTGTGCCAGCGATGCAAGGGGTTGGGGCGTGGCGCAAAGGGCTTGGCATTAGTTTTACTTGTGCGGCTAATTGAATATTTACTGTTTTTCATGTGCGTGTGTGCTAAGACTAACTCAACTAACTACTTATTAGTAGTCATTGCCAACCACTGACCTCTGCCCTCCCCCCCCTCGTCCCTCCGGCTCTGTGCGTGTGTTCACTTGTATGTTTAGGTCGCTTATGCAGCAAATTGAATTGTTAATGAGCTGACAAATGTTTGCGAAATTAGTTTGCAGCCGGACCACAACAAACAGACGCAGCACAGCCCACAGAGATCTATACAAATTACATATATATTCTATATATTTTATTCTATGCAAATTATAGTAGGGTATCAGAAGAAGTCGTCTCAACTTTGCGTCAGAGCATTTGAGAAACATTTCGGTCCCTTTGTCGGCCCACTTGTCACAAATTCAAAAATAATAGTTGTGGAAAAATAACACCCCCCTCCCACACACACACACACAGACCCTCACAGCTGCTAACTAATATGCTGTATAGGATTTCCATAGCCAGCTGTCTGGCTCTTAATTAGCCGCTACAAAAATAAGCTCGCACAAAAGACAGCGGCGAAATGTCATCAGAATGCATAATGACAACGGTTCGTTATGTGGACCGTGGGACGGGGTGGGTGATAGGGGAGCAGCTTTTGGGCAGGCACTCGCCTGCGGCCAAAGGGAGACCCAGGTGCAAAACTCAAAAACAGACACGGCACATGTGCGCCACCTTGCGGCGCATTCAAAACTAGTCGCATGCATGGCCAGATCCAGTGCCAGAACCAGTGACAGCGACAGCGACAGCGGCAGCGGCAGCGAGCACGCGTTGTCATATGGGTGGATTGTTTTTTGGCCACGGCGGAAACGGAAGCTGCCCCGCTAACGTGCATGCCATACGCTGGCACCAATAGCAACAACAACAGCAGCAACAACAGCTACAAAAGCCGCTCAGTTAACTTGTTTATGTCGCTGTTCGCTTTTGTGTTACTTTTTATGTCGGCATATAATTTGCTTTTGCACCACGCTCATGCCACACACTTGTGGCATATCCGCTGCATGCAGTGTTTCGCAACACTGGCAGAGCATGTGTTTATAAACCTAAATTTAGCCAAAATGGTGCACGTTTCGACAGAAAATTATAGTATACTTTACGGCGGCTCTATTTAACCGATTTAACCTCTAACCATTCAATTGGGGTTGTGTTAATGAAAATGACGCAGCTTCTAAAACATTCATTATTAATCGCTCTCGTTGCAAATTGCTCGATATTAATTAAAAATAACAAAAACTAGCAAAAAGCAATATTAAGAAGATAGTTAAAGGACTTGGTTTTATAAGGATGGCCACCCGTTGTCCTGCTGTGGAGCGACTCGCCTGATTTTAGCGCACTTGAGGAACAACAAATGCCAACTTCAAACAGAACACTCGCATACAAATGCAGCTGTTGACTGGGCTGCCCTGGCGGCTATAAATGCCAGTGACAATTTGCAGCGGGTACACAAGTAACCCAGTCCGGCCGCGCCCCCTCGCCTTCTCGCCCCCGCGCCCTCCAGCGGATGCTAGCCCGACCCAAGTTCCAGCCAGAAAAGGTGGCTGCTGCTGCTGCTTCTACTTCTGCTGTTGCTGCTGCTGCTGCTGCGGCACAAAAGTCATTTTTGATTGTTTTCATGAAAATGAACATAGAAAAATTATAATTAAAATTCATATGGAAATTGTCGAAAAAAGCAGATTCTGCTCTGCTCGGGACCCGTCCGAACAATGGCACGTTGGCCTTGTTGTTGCCGTTGTTGTTGTTGCTGGCGCTACTGCAGGCCAAAAAGATTTCATCTGAAAAACCTAAAGACCAAAGAAATGCAACTGGGGGGCAATGGAAATTTTTTCGGGGCAGGTGGCGAAACGGGGAAACGAGCCAGTTCAGCTGCGGGCGTATTGTTTGTGGAACATGTGTTAAGCACACACACACACACACACACCCACACACATACGCTTAGACTACATGAAACGACAACAATGTCAGGTCTAACAATATTAGGAGAATGGCCTCTACCTGAACCAGCCACACGCCCCATCCTCTCCAGCCACTGCCCCCGCCAGCCCCCAGTGGAGTATGCAAAATGGTCAGGCAAACGCATGCCGGCTGCTCATTTTCTTCTTGTCGTTTCGTTTTGGCACTTTTCCTACGCTTTTATGCGATAAAATATTTAATTATATTTGGCAGCTTGTTGTGCATTGTGCGGTCCGCCTTTGCCTTTGCCTTTGCATTTGCCATTATCCAATTTACATTGCCCGGGGGAAGCAGCGGCAGCCCGGTGGAGAAACGCCAGACTCTGAATGCGACTCGACTGCAAATTGCATTTAAGCGGCTGCCTAAAAGTATGCACTGATCTTTGGCAGGAACAAGCCGAATTGGAACGGAGCTAAGAAATGCATTAAAGGTGGTGCAAGAAGCATCCTTACAGCAATCTCCTCCAGTTGGCTCAAGCTCCACTTGAGGTTTGAATTTGACAAACATTTAAAAGCATGCTCTAAATTTTTTTACCACTTTATTTTGTACATCTTAATGAAACAACAAAAAATCGAAAGGTTTCAATTGCCACATTTAGCCGGGCGCAACTGTGGCTCTGGTTGTGGCCGGCGTTGTTGTTGTTGTGGTTGTTGTCGTCAGCGGTCGCTTCACAATCGTCACTCGAATGCAGCCGGCATGATCCACATGTTCACCAACTGGTGCGGCATGCAACAGCCCCAAGCCGCCCATTAGCCAGAGACAGCACAGCAGCAGCCCAAAGATTTGCATCGCTAACAATCACTGCCAGGCCACGGAACCACTGAACCACTGAACCACTAATCCACTCAACCACTCAACTTGTCGACCAAATGCAACTGCCGGCGCTAGTCAGCGGACATTGCTGATTTATAGTTGTCTTCGGCGTCGGGCCGAACTATAATTGTAATTATAGATCGCGCACCTTGTCCGCATTCGCATTTCATATTATTTACAATTTGTGTGTGTGCTTTAATTTTTAGTTCTGCCGCAATCGGTTTCATTCACATGATATTTCGAGTTTTAGATAAATAACTGTTTATTTTTTAGTGTATCTGCTGGTGTATCTGGTTATCTGCTGTGTTGAGCCCCCAAACAGCTTTCCATTCATATTTCGCATTCAATGTCATCATTTAGAATTATTCACCGGAATTACTTGTGATAAATGTGTTGTGTGTATAATTAAATTTAAGACACGTTTAAATTGCCCACTCTTTTTCATCCCATTGTTGTCGCCGATAAAAATCGTTCATTTGGGTGGTTTTTATGTAAATCTATTCATAGTAATCCAAGTTCCGGTTGCAAAAAATATTGAATCGAGTTATAGAACACAACATTTATTATTAACAGGCATAATCAAGATGTCGCCCATGATGTCATTCGGGGTAAATTCCCCATCCACGCAAACCGCTAAGCTCCAGATTCACCGGTATTATAGCCAATTGCCCACCGTTTTAATTGCGAAATTGTTTCGGGTGCCTTCAACTAGAACTATGCACTCTGCTTTTGTGTGGCTCTATAATGGTTCAAGATTCACATCTCATCTGTGACACACGGTTCCCGTAATTACTACAGTTCTCTTAGGGCGTTACCAACTTTTTACACACATAAAAACAACAATGATTGGCCAGTGGACATGTAGTACGGTGAATAACAATGAATGAAAAATATATATATTACATATATATAAATAGATGCATGTATTGTATATTTATATATATTTACATGCAGCATGCTCTCACTTACAGTTATTTTTTTCACGAATAAGCTTCTTTTGACGTTTTTAAAACAAATGTATTTTCCTCATTCATATATTCAAATACTTTATCCAAAAAGCCATTTGTTATATATTTTTTAACAATTTTTATTTTGTTTATTTGTTTATATGGGCGCACAAGCCGTAAAAATATTAGGGCTGTGTTAGATCTGTGAGAAATTATTAATAGTGTGACAAAATAATATTATGTAAACATTATTTCTAAATGAATCTTAAATATAATTCTGGACATGCGAAGGTATTGGTAAGAAAAATATATACGTCGGCGGTAGGGGTAAAAAATGTCATAAAGACAGGGTATCTGCAAAACTCTTTTCTGTTCTGTTTCAGTATTTTCTATATTTCTATATTTATTATTACATATATATTTTTTAAATAAAAATTGGATTATTATAAGTTTGCTGCTGGCTCAAATTCTTTTTAATCGAAGTATTGGACTTTAAAATTTTTAATATTATTTTTTGATATTTTCTTACATTTGGGCTGGAATTTAATTGATTTACTACGATCAACATTGTTTGTTATTCATAATATCTTAACCAAGCAACAAAATGTCATCAATCGGTAAAAATAAATTTTTTGTATAAGGCCTTTGCCAGGACTATTCAGGGAGATAAATGTTCCTTCCAGTTTTCCCACCCAGCAAAACGCACTTCGATTTGCTTTTTCACTACATGTGCTTTATTGGGTTGCTCAATTAATATGTTACAGTGCAGAGTTATTTAGATACGTTTCATAGGTCCGAGGGCCAGGGTTGATGTCTATGTGGGCTCACTCATCAGCCGGATGAGGAGGCTGTGGTGGTGCGCGGCGGCGGCGGAGGACCTCCACGCGGCGGCTGTCCCGACGGAGCTCCTGCGGCGGTCCTCAGGGAGGCCACCGTGGTCGAGCGCTGGTGCTGAGCGTCCTGGACAGGCGCCACTCCAGCGGCGGCCAGTTGCTGTGCGGGATTAGTGCACCGATTAGTCGGGGAAGGTCTCGAGTCGACGTTGAACTTACCAGCAGCACGGCCAGGGTCAGGGCGAGTAGCAGGCATAGACGCATGTTTGTTGATGCTGTACGTTGGGCCAGTGGTTGCAATCTGTGTCGAGGTTGCCTCTTATATGGTCGGCAGCAGGCCGTCTGGCTGCCCCAGCTCCCCCAGCGCCCCTGCCCCCGCATCCGCTGTAATTGCGGCAAACGTGCAATTATAGTGCCACATTAAAACCTAATTGAGTTGTTCGAATGTTGTTCATCTTTTTTGTGCACAACTAATTCAGTCGCGACTTTGTTTATTCACGCTTTTTCGACGTGTGCCCCGCCACAATTATCATGTGCACTGAAGCCAACGTTTGTCCAATATTTCGCTTTTGTCCACATCCAGGGCTTGGGGCCGGCTCTAGGGTAAGTTCAGGGCATCCGCAAACACTCCATCCGATTGGTCAAGGCGCCACATTTTCCGCAAGGTACGAAACGTCTCCTTATTACGATCTTAAAAAAACATAAGCTAACGATATTATGCAATATTACGAATTACACGAAAAGGAACCAGAAGCGACAACATACAGCGCAACTGTAGTCGAGAAATTCCCGAGCTTGAGCTCGGACTGAAATGCTCCCTGTCGCTGGTGCGTTGAAGCTGTTGGGGTCTGTTTGTTGCTGGCATTATGGGGATTGACTTGGTTGGAGCTTGCGGCGAGGCCCGGATAATTGGTTCAGTCGCTGGCCTACCCAAGAAGATTTCTTCCATGGGCCCGCCGAGGAAGGGGGCAGGTGCTTACTGTTTGGATTGTTGCGCTTCCAGCGCTCCCCAAAGCTTTCCATTATACTGCAAATTTTGGTCTTAAACGCTTTTCTATACAAAATTATATCAGACGTGTTGATTGTAATACGAATAAGTAGCCCTAAAAAATGTGATTGAAAATAGAAATGGTTGCTTTGCATTGACAAATCGGTCAATACTTTAAAGTTTTTAAAGGGAAATATGTTTAAGCGATTTATACAAGTTTCCTGTTATTTAATCTTGACATAATGTCCCATGAAAATATCCCAACCGGCATAAAGAGTCGCAAAAAAATAATAAGAAGACGGTCGTAAATATATAATCCTCAGGACAGCATCGATCTACTACTACCTATGCATAAGTAAGTGCCATAAAGCGACTTAACAGCGCTGTTTGCCCATCAATAATCATGTATGTATGTGTGTTATGTGTAATGTCAAACTAATGAAATGTATCCACTGTCATTGCAGCCATTTGCCAGTGGTGCCATCAGCTCGAGCCACCCGCACAGCTCGTCCTTGTCAGCTATTTGATCTACTGCGCTTTCTGATGATGATGTCTGCCCTGTGGGAGGGAGGCGGGCGAGAGCGGGGAATGAACATAAACGTGTCGGCCAACTTTTATTGAGATTTCTCTATACACGCGCGCCGGCAGGAAGGTGTGCGATACACTAAGCAAAATTGCACAGAGCTTCTGTTTCAGTTTCCGTTTTACTAGGAAAAACTAAGTTTTGTGTGTGAAAAAAACTGCTGATAGTGTAAAATATTGTAAGAAAATACTAAAAACAAAATGCTTCTTTGCTTAAAATATGTACAATGTATTTTCATATTAAAGGTTTATAAACATTTATGTGCTTAACAATATTTTTTCCTAATAAATATTAATAAATAAAATTTTTTTACTTAAAATAAATGCTTGGACTTTTTAAACATTCATACGCATTTTAAAAAACATAAAATAAAATTTTTTGCACTTGAAATTATTAATAAATTATTTGCTTTGACTTTGTAGCAAAACAAGTTGTTAAAATCATTTTTTCTGGACTTTATAATTTTCTGCAGTGCATGATTTGATTGTGTGGCGCTGTCGAGCGGGTGGGCAAGTGTCGTGTAACTGAACTTTGACAGATTCGCCAGAGTACACACACGTATAAAGTAGATATATATAGATATGACGAGAGCGACACATCGAAAGAAAAGTCGTAAACTACAACCAAAGATGACGATGATGGAGGGTGAAGCAAAACCGAATCGTAAAAGGCGAAAGCCCTGTGTGTGCGTGTGTGTGTCTGTGTGTGTGTGTGTGTAGTAGTGGTAGCAGCAGCAGCAACATTTATTGGATTTTTATGATAAGGAACGACAGGTCGACGACAGTTACTCAAAGCTCCTCCGTGGCTGTTGCTTACTTTTAAGATTCTCTGATTTTTATGTTCTGTGTTGGAAAACATTTCCTTTATTTGTTGTTGCTGTTGTTGTTGGAAAGCACTTAGAGGGCAAATTGTTGCTCTTATCGCTGATAAGATGACAGCAAAAAGAAGCCGCACAGGAAACGTGTTGCGAAAGTGGCTCAGAGCGTGCCCCTGCTGCCGGCGAATATCCTGCGCTCTGCCATCCTGTCAACTGGCAACTGTCGCCACGCACAATGCAAATCAAACAAACAATAAATTCGGCGACGGACATTGTTGCATGTAATAGATACAGTTGCAGTTGCAGTCGCCTCGCAGACACCTCCAGCCCTCCCCCTGTGGCAGACAATGGCGCACACCGGCAGTAAAGCGCATGCATATCCTATAAACATTAAGGATATCCTTGAGTAGATGCAATTTTCTAACCAATATAATTCATAAATTTATTTTCAATCCTTTCCGCACATAAATTTTCATATTATGCACACACACACACACACCGCATGCATGTGCAGCCTGCTATCTCGCTCGGACTTGGGCCTTTTTTCTTACGAGCCTATTGTGCTTCATGTCCTGTGCGTGTGTCTGTGTGTGTGTGCATTATTATTTGTCGTCGTGCTTGTCATTATTTATATGGCCAGGCCAAGAGATAAGTTGCTGCAACGTTTTGCTGCTAAGGCGCAAGGATGTGCTGCAGCTACAGCTACAGCTCCTGGCAATTACGCACACATACACACACACACACACACACACAGGCACACACACACACACACTCACATCGATATGGAATTGCAGCAGGCATGTCCTTTTGGCCTGCCAAGGTTTGTTGGCCCAACATTTTGATTTATAAATGCCAACGCCGACTCCGACTCTGATTCCGATTCCGACTCTGAGGCCTGAGCCTCCGCCTGGAGCCCAAGTGCCAGAGTTCTGAGTCCACTCACTGGCGCCGGAAGCTGCAGCTACTTTTGCTGACTGGCCACGGCCCCGCCCCCAGCACTCCCCGCCCTTGCTTGTGCTTGTGCTTGTGTTAGGTAGCCCAAGTGGCCATTAATATATCAGTTCAATTCATATTTGAAATTTTGCATATTCCAGCACGCAGCCCCCGACTCCGACTTTGAGCCCGACTCGGATTCGTCCTTGTTCTCCTTGTCCTGCCAGTTGCCAGTTAGCAGTTCCCATTGCACACGCATACGATTATGATTTGTGTCTTACTTAATGCACAGACAGATGGGGTCAAGAGGTTGTTGTTGCTGCTGGTCGGCTTTGGCCAGCAGACAATTGGACACTGCGAACAGCGGGACTGCGGCTCGGGCAGACAGTTGCTGCCCAGTCATCGTCTCAATCTGATTGATTTAGAATTCCAATTGAGACTGCATGAAATATGTTTGTCTCGTGTCGCCCAACCGCCTGCTGTCCGCTGCTCCCCACCTTTGACCTCTGTCTTGTGCCGTTTTGCCTGCTGTCGTCTGTCGAGTCCAGGTTGCAGCTTCGACTGCTTCTACTGCTGCTGCTGCCATTTATGCATGGGCATATCCTTTTGCGAAATTTGCATTTTCCAACAATTGCAACACGGCAGCAGCAGCAACAACAATAACAACAACAACAATAACGACTTATTGGTATTTCATTGATTTATGACACTTGTGAAACAATTTGGAAAATCACAGATTAGCAGTCCAGGTCGGCCCAGGCCAGGTCAGGCCCGGCCAGGCGGGCGAGCGGGCAGCCGGGAAGCTCGTGGACCGCACTAATTACACCCAATGCTTCATTGGCCCAGCCACAACACACACACACTCACACACGCACACCTCTTAATCTCTGCCTCCAGCACACACAATATGAAGTTTGTCATGTAAATCGCAGCAGGCAGCAACTCAGCCCAGACCTCAGTTGAGGTGAGGAGGTGAACCCGACTTTGGGGTTAAGTGGTCAATTTAATTACAAATCATTTTTGGGGCAATACCAGTAAAACTGCAGGCTAACTACAGGGCATCCGGTCAATTTAATCTTAAACAAATAACCTTTGACAATTATTTTAACGCTTTAGCCAAGATTCGCATTCAAAAATAATATACGACTTTCTCCTGGCTGAAGTTATATATTTTATTTTAAAAATATTATTACCAAATTTTGCTTAATCAATCAAGCAATTGATCAATCAATCATTTACTTGATTAACATGTTAGTCTTTCAAAACTTTTAAGAAGGTTGAAAAAGTGAGCTTAATTAATATAATTTTTCTCATTTCTCATCAATCGATTAATTTATTAGTCAATCAATCGATACCTTTTCTTAAGCTTTTACTTAATACTTAATAATAATTTAAAGCAATCTAACAATAAAATTTCTAAGTTCTTAAATTTTTTATGCGGCAATTTCCTTGGAAGTGAGCGTCTTTATTTAAGTTTTCCAATGCTCTAAACTTCGTTTAATATTTGGCAGCCACAAAGTCGGGCATTCAATCAATCAATCGCTTGCTATATGTTACCTATAACCGCACATTAGGCAGTTAATCAGGCCGAATGGCAGCTTGAGAAATTATCTAAAATTAGCTGAACAATCGCAGCGAGCTGCCCCCGCCCCGAGCGGCATCTATTCAACTGCTTCGACTGAGATTTATATGTCAACCCCGAATGCTTAGTCGCCCAGCCCATTCGCATTCACACTCGCATTCGCATTCAGATTCAGATTCGCATTCGCATCCTTTTGCCGGCTTCCGCTGGCTGTTCAACTAACGTGCAGTGATTAGGCTACGAGGCAACAAACGATTTGTTGCATGTTGTTGCAATTGATTGTTGCAATTTCAATTTTGAATTATGAGCCCTGGCCCAAGCCCAGCCCAGGCCAAGGCAGGGCCCGGCAACGGCAACGGCAACGGCAACTGCATCCTTTGCCATTGCATCCGGCCGCTGCCCGCTTCCGTCCGACTCACACTATGTGTGTGTGTGTGTGTGTGTGTTGTGCGTTTCTGTCGTTTGCATGTTAAGCCCCAGTCTCAGTGCCACCGCCTTCTCCTGCCGCTTGTTGCAAGTGTGTGCAATGTGTTGCAAGTTGCATTGGCAGCGTCATTCAAGTGTTTAGTGATTTATTGAATGCCGTTAGAGCTGTTGCTACCACCCCCAGCCCATGCGCCCGCCCTGCCCTGCTCGTCGAGATTAGCACAATGGCTTTGAGCACTTTTGACAGCCAAGATTTGTTTATGCGCTGCCGGCCCCTGGGTCTTATCTTGGGGCCGGTCTGGCCCGGCTCTGGAGCTGGCTCCGATGTCTGGGCTCCGACTCATGTCTTTGCATATTGGTAACAAATTTGTGGTAATTGATTCGAAATTGATTAATTAAGTTTGCGGCACAGACGCTGCACCCCGTTGTTTGCCAACGGCTTTAACCAATTGCCACAAATACAACTTGCGCTCGCTGCCTCGATTGCCGTTGCAGCTGGGATGCCAAGGTGCAACCGCAAATGGCGGCCTGGGCCGCCAACAGGCAGCAGCAATCCTTCAATCCTTCACTGGCCTGGGGCATGTTTGAACGTTATTGACACGATTTTGACATATTGAATAACAGTAAAACGTTGCCAAGCGGCAGACGACATGTCTGCCTGTCTGGCAGGCTGTGGCTGTGGCTGTGGCCTCCCCTCCACCCTCCCGCCGACGACCAACTTGTATCCTTGCTGGCAGCCCGATGCGCGCGTGTTTGTGGCTGCCTTTTGGCATTTGGCTGCCAAATGGTGCATACGGCTAGATACACATGCAAAAATATGGCAAATCCGTTTAACAAGGCAGCTAACAGGCGGCGGCACTCCAGACGACATCGACACTGACGACGACGACGTCATCAACGAGAATGTTTGTTGACACGCCAGGCAAGGGCTCTGGCCTGGCTCTGGCTGTGGCTCTGGGCTCAGGTTCTCTGTGTGTGCGTGTAGGCGCTGGGTGTTAACATACATCAAATATTGACAGTTTACTTAACACACCCGCAGATGGGCGACCGAAGACGACAAACGACACTTGCAATCGACGCCCGATACAGCCTATCCTATCCTTCCCTGCAAGCACTTAAAGTCAGTTGAAACCCAAGCCCAGAGCCCGATTCGTGCGAAAGACAAGCCAAGTAGTTGATATGCCCACTACAGAGCTCGTTCAATAGCAAATATTAGATCAATCCCAAACGGGTTTTTTATAATTACTTCTATTCAGATATTAAATTTTATTAACCAATTTTAATAAATTATTCCATTTTGTTTATTTTTTGTCATAAATATTATACTTGTTTTGGGTAAAGCATTTTACTTTTGAAGCATAACTCCAAAACTGTTGCATATGCTTCGCCTGTTGATTTAATGTGAATATAGATATGGCAAAAATTGCATTGCATACTTTTGTGCGGCAGATACAATTTACAAAATGTTTGCACAGAAAAATAAAATAAAAACTAAATTGGACATTTAATCAAAAGTCTATAATAAGTGAATATATATATAAATGAATAAATAAAAATATATATTATACCATTTAAATAAAATGGGATAATTAAATAAAAGTTTATGAAAATTAAAAAAGTTTATATAAATTAAATAGGTGGGCTCAAAATTAAAAAAGAAGGCACAAATATTGTTTTTTCAAAAGATTAATGAAATATATATGAACAACAATGATACTGGTTCCAATTTCGGAATCGCGAGCAGATGGGCTTAACATTAAATAAAAAAAGGTTAAGAAGGCATAATTTATTTGATGTATAATGAAGCACAATGAAGATTTAACATTACGCACGGAAAAATTAAAACTAAATTGGACATTTAATCAAAAGTCTATAATAAGTGAATATATATATAAATGAATAAATAAAAATATATATATTTAAATAAAAAGGGATAATTAAATAAAAAGTTTATGAAATTAAAAAAGTTTACATAAATTAAATAGGTGGGCTCAAAACTAAAAAAGGAAGCCACAAATATTGTTTTCCAAAAATTAATGAAATATATAAACAACAATGATACTGGTTCCAATTTCGGAATCGCGAGCAGATGACAGTCAACATTAAATAAAAAAGGTTAAGAAGGCATAATTTATTTGATGTATAATGAAGCACAATGAAGATTTAACATTACGCACGGAAAAATTAAAACTAAATTGGACATTTAATCAAAAGTCTATAATAAGTGAATATATATATAAATGAATAAATAAAAATATATATATTTAAATAAAAAGGGATAATTAAATAAAAGTTTATGAAATTAAAAAGTTTACATAAATTAAATAGGTGGGCTCAAAACTATAAAAAGGAAGCCACAAATATTGTTTTCCAAAAATTAATGAAATATATATAAACAGCAATGATACTGGTTCCAATTTCGGAATCGCGAGCAGATGGGCTTAACATTATATAATAAAAAGGGTAAGAAGGCATAATTTATTTGATGTATAATGAAGCACAATGAAGATTTAACATTATGTTAAGCTTTGTTTTTTCTTTTATTCTTTTCGGCCTCTAAGTTTGGGAGCTCTGGTCAGCCAATTTTGGTCAATCAAGAGTCTAAGCTTAGCGGGTGTAACATATGATATATGGGTAGTTGGAAATCAAATTTGATAAGCTTTTGGGTAGATTTCGGAGTTGAATGTAAGTTTCATCAAATGCAAATCGAACGCCTTTCCGCTGGACCCTTCTTCCGTTAGCCGCTAGCGCTATGCCCAGCGGTAGCTGGTGTATTGTGGTTGGGTGGTGTTCGCTATTTTTCTCGCGCTACAATAAATCTGTGCGGGGCATTGTGGTTATGAGTTATCAATGCTTTTAACTGCAGCCAATACGTGGCCTCGTGCGGCGTGGGGGGGGGGGGGGGCAGTTTAGGGGGCGGTTCGAAAATTTGCATAAGACGCTGCGAGCTGGCAGATGAAATGTCAATTGAAGCTGCACCATGATTGAAGCACCATGATTAATGGCTGTGATTATATTTTTCCTTTTCGAAGTTTCTCTTTTCCATTTTTGTCTGCTTTTTTTGTTTCTGCTTTCTATTATTTGTAGAGTTGAGATTGTAATTTAATTTAGAGCGATTCCCTCTAGTGGCCGTGGCCATTTCTGATTCCTCGGCGGCGGCTCTATGCAAATGAGCGGCTTTGTGTCTTAAGCCCACCCAGAGCAGATGGCAACGGGCCGGGGAGGATATGGAGCGAGACAATTGTCAATTGCATATCCTTTTCGCATTAATATTTCATTAACAACATTTGCGGAAGTTTGATCTTCTGCATCAATGGTTTGTAAAATTGACTTGGGCCCAACAACAACAACAACAAAAACAACAACAGCAGCAGCGGCAACCTCGGTAAGAAGCTAACAAACTTTGTGGCCCACAACAAGGACAACAACAGGACGACGACAATGTTGCCTTATTAGATTAATTTCATTTTGGTTTTTTGTTCGACTCTCTTCCTCTCTCATCCCCCGCGCCTCGTCCTCTGCCTACTTCTCCCTCTTTCGCTCGGCATAATCATCCTGTTGATTCACAGCGTTGCCCCACCCCCACATCTAAATCACTCGAACCACCCAAAGTTATGCAAATTTTTTTCTTCTGAGTTTTTTTTTATTTTTGGTTTTTTTTTGCCAACCCTCCGCGCTCTACTTTCAATTTTTGCAGCTCTTCGGCTCCGTTGTAATTTTCATTATTTATATTTTTTCCATTTTACTGATTATGATTTAAAGCCCGCATCTCTGGCTGGGGGATTGTCGCACTGATTGCCGCGTATCAATTTCCAGCCGCCAGTTTTGCCAATTTCTCAAAATGCGCCGCGCCACAATTTTAAATAAGCCATTAACCGCAGTCGACGGCCCGCCAGTCGCCACCGTTCAATATATCAAAAGATGTTTAAGCCCGCGAGTGGGTCGCATTTAAAGTTTACCAAAAACAGCTAAAGAAATCAACAAAAGGAAAAACAAAGAATTCATCTCATGCTAGATTTAAGAAGATTTAATTAAAGTATCTTTGCTCCACAAATGTTGTCCCCACAAATATTTTCGGTATGTACAACATAGACATCAAGTGTATATTTATATTAATACTAACCTGTATTAGAATTGGTATAGCTTTTATGGAATTACTTCGATAATGATAAACTTCATAAAAAACTAAAAAAAAACTATGTTTCTTTTATTTCCTACATTTGTCGCCAGCATTCTTGAATTTTTCTTCTCTGAATCGTCAATCCTTCAGTCATGGCAAATTCATATGAATTGAGGAGTACTTTTGCAACTGCCTGAGCGACCCTCGCGAGCTGGCAACATGACTGATATTTGCATTTGATGCTGATGCCCGCTAACTACGCCTGTCAAGTGGGATTTTGTGCGATTTTTCTTGCAGCTCGAGCGCGACCCCCGTATTGAACAGCAGACGCTCGACCCCCGACCCCGGACCCACCGACTCGCCGACCCCCTGGCCCCGCATTGGGGTTGGCTTGGCATCGTGCTTCGACTGGCGGCATGCATGCCGAAAATTGCGTTGTTTTGCGTGTAACCGCGCGTGGTAATCAAACACGCGGCATGGCTCGCGAGGGGTAGGTAGGGGAGGCTGGGGGAGTTTCACATGCCGGGCGTTCTCTTGGCTGCCTTTTCGCCATATCATTTTTTTCTTTTTGGTATTCGGCGCGCATATGCCGCGGGCTGGCGCCTGTGTGCCAGCAGTGGGTGGGTGGTGGAGGGCAGCGGGTGGCATTTGCGCGGCGTGCTGTTCGCAAATATGTTGCCAATTCGACGGCGCATTGACGTTCGCCTTTTGTTTGACGTCGTCGTCAACAGCTCAACTTAAGTTGCTAACGAGCTGCGCGGCTCTCGCCCAGCGGCGTCTCGACGCGTTGTGTTGCGTTGCGTATGCCGCCGACATTAATAAAAAATATCGCAAATTTTGTTTCCACTCCATATGGTGGGTGTGGCAAGCGGGGCTGAAGCATCAATTTTTTTTTCATTTTTTCTATACATTTTTTTTTCAAATATTGTTCAATTTGCAAACGCGCGTTTAACGATGTGTCGTAATTTAAGTGCCCGCTGATGCAGCCGCCAGAGGGGCGTTGGGGAGCGGGGGCGTGGCCTTTGAATTTTCACTTTGATGCTTTGACGCACGACGTCGTCATCGACATCGCTTTTGTGCAATCGCCTGTGCCATCAATGGAATATGATTTAATTATTTTGATTACAATTTTTAATTGTATTGATAAAAGCGCGAATTTCAACAGAGCAAGGTGCGAGGCGAGGGGGTGGGCCGCGGGGGAAAACATAAGTTAGCAATAAAAAAAAACAATTCTTTTACAAATATATGAATATAAAAATAAAATTGCCATAAATAAAATAATGTAAATACTCATTTCTAGACAATACGAAGTATTGTACGAATCGTACCAAGATTTGTATTTTGAAATTTTATTTTTATTTTCTATGTTTACAAAATAATATATCTAATGCGATAGATGCATAGATCAGTAAAATATTATAGAATATAATACGCAGCTGATTCACAACTTACAGGCTTTCTCTCTCTAACCTCTTTTCAATCTCTGGCCTCTGTCTCTCTCAAACTCTTGCTTTCCTGCTGTCCTCAGGCGCTGAGATCTTAAAAATGGAGAAACGGATTCCTAATCATCATATCGCTATATATATCTAAATATGTAGTATATGTTTAGTATATCTTAGCGGTCTCCTCTCGCTCTCTCTCTCACTCTCTCTCTATCAGTCTCTTCCTCTTGGAAGACAACAATGTCAGCAAATCCAACGCCTCGTCTCGTCCCGTCCTGCCTCGCTGCGCGTCCGTTTCCGTTGGCGCCTTCATTTGCAACTCGGCTAGAGTTCCCCCTCCACAGCCCCCGCCCACACACACCCCCATCTCTGCTCGCAGCGTATCTGGCAACCACTTAAATAGTTTTTATCATGTAATTACCGCCGCTGTCGTCTACCAGACGCATCCTCGCATCCTCGCGTGCTCACATCCTTTTTGGCGCTTAACTTTTTCTGTCGCGGCTTCCGTGATTTGTGCAGCCGACCGCTGTGGCAGCTGCCCCGGACCAAACGGACACCCCAAATGCCCCCTTCCGCGTCTCCAATTTGGCTGGCCACATGAGTCGCATTTTGGGAATGTGGGCGTGGGCGTGGGTGTGGGCGCGGCCAGCTGCCCATTGCGTGTATTACAATAATTTTTAATTACCGGCGTAAACGTAATTATGAATTTTTATTTCGCATTTCTCTGCTGCAAATTTTGTTGTTTTTTTTTTTGTGTTTTGCCTTTTTGCCTTGTTGCCCGCCCCGCGCCCCTCCGCGCTTTTTGTTAGGCGTCGTTTGGTGGGCGCCTTTTTTTGCCTTTTTTGTAGTTGTCGCTGGCGCTGATCCGGTTCGCGATATGCACAAAGGCTTCACAGTTGGTTGAGGCGGCCGTCTAAGGGCTTCGGGTCGCGCCTTTTTGCATGTGTCACTTGGCTTGGCGTTGCCAGATTTCGCAGTTTGCGTTCGCGTTTCTTAGAATTCCAGCAAACGGGCAAAGTGGGCTGGGATGGCAGGATTCGAGTGGGAGGGGGAGGGGGCAGGGGGGAGTGGGGGCTGGTTTCCCAGCTACCGGCTGCACGCAATTATCACAAGTGACGTGGAGCGGATATGCTGCCATCGTCACCATCGTTGGCATCGCTGCCATCGCCTCCATCGTCGGCTTCAACGTTGGCGAATAAAACAATAAGTGCTGCATGCTTTCAGGCGACGGGCGATGGGTGCACTGCGCCAAATGCTTGCCGGGCAGTCAAATGGCGCGCTGGGGGGGCTGCCGGGGAGTGCGGGCTTTCGGGGATTGTATGAGATTTTTATGGTTGCCCGCAGCGGCGGGCGCGCTCATTACGCCGACTGCGGGTCGACAGCGTCAGCATCAGCATCAGCTCATCAGCCTTAACCCTTTTTTCCGCCAACGTCAAGCCGTGCCTTTTAGCCCGGCCCGGCCCCAGCCCCTTTGCACCCTTCCCGTTACTTAGTGTCGCGCTCTTTTTGTAGTTTAAGCTGTCGCTGCTGCTGTCGTTGTTGCTGCTGCTGCTGCTACTGCTGCCGCCGTTGCAGCGTTGCATTTTTAGCTTCTTCATTGCGCTTAAGGACTTTTGACTTTTGTTTTATTAGTTGTGAACCCGCGACCCCTGCACAGAGCACCCCCAGTCCCAGCCCCAGTCCCAGCCCCAGCCCCAGCCCCCACCCACCAGCACCTACCCACACGCTGGGCCGCTGCGGGCGCCGTTATTTAAGCATTTGCCATGGCTACTCTCGGCTCTCAACGCAGCCTTAGTCTCTGCGTTTATTCTCATTCTCGTTTTTTTCTTATGTTTTTTCCATTTTTCCCATTTGTTTTGTTTTTTTTTATACATATATTTGCTTCTTTTTTTTGCTGCATGCTCTCTGTACTATTTCTCATATTTTTAATTTCTGCACTTTGTCCCTATTTATCCTGGCGTTGGCAGTTTTTAATTTCTCTGCTTTTCCGGTGCAAAGTTAATGAATAATTGTGCGCACTTTTGCGGCAAACGGCGACGGTGACGGCGACGGTGACGGCGACGACGACGCAGACAGCGACAGCGACGCAGACAGCAACTGCAGCGGCGACATTCCCACTGTGTGTTGACGCCATTTTTATAGAGCCGCGCGCTATCGCATGAGAGACAGCGAGGTGCCGGAGGAGAGGGGCGAGAGCGAGAGCCAACACGGGAGGGAGGGGGAGAGACAGAGAGAGAGGTTCGTTGAGAGAGTGGCTCGCTGAATAGCGCAAAGTGTGATTGCATCCGGCGCCTTAATGAGTTCTTGATTTAATTCTTTTTTCCAGCTGCGTTTCGTTTGGCTTCATTCTATTTGTATACCCTGTAAACATTTGTGCGACATGAAAGGGCAAGCTTGTGCACTTACCCTCTATGCACTGGACTTTGCTTTTAAAACTTTCATTAGATTCAAATGTCTGTGAGCCCCACTTTTCTAAACAAACAAAAATTAAAAAAAAAATTACCTTACATACAATTTAAATGTAATATTTTATATTTATCTTTAAACTTATTAAAACTCAATCCAACAGATTTCTAATATAGCGCTGTCTGCTAAGGCTTTTGGCTATAACTATATTATTTATTTAAAGATAATATAGACTTACTTTATACATACATATATTAATACGTATATATTGTTGATCTCGCTTCAGATTGCAAAGTATAATTTAATATTTATGTAGTGAAATAAATATATATATAGAAAATTATTATGATATTTGCTTAGCTTATATATATATATATGATATATTTATTTTTAAATGGATTTTAATGTATCTCAGTATCTGTCCTTTTGGCAACTGGGTATCTAGTAGTCGCCAACATTTTGAGTTGCTGTCAGCTTGCCCCTCGGCGGCTTCTGCTGCTGAGCTGACGTTGATTTCTTGCCATTTGCAGGGTCCAGCGCCAATGTCGCCTCTCGGTGTCATTGTGACTTGAAATTGGTTGACGTTTCTGCTCAGCGTTCACCGTTCAGCGCCCAAGTCCGAGGGGGAGTCGAGGAAGAGGAGGCTGAGTGGAACGTACTGGGCAGTATCCACACTATCAGAGATTGTTTATTTTCTAACTAAACTAAGCAATTCTAATTTGCTATTTAAGCAGTCGGTGTCTCAGATTTGATACCCTGTTCGCAAATAGTGAAATATACCAAATTAATATATTGGGCCGTATTTCGAAAATGCTGTATTTTTTTTTAATCTAGGATCTGATTTGAAGCTTAAAACATCGGCTGAAGTTACAGTTTCAAAACTGGAGTCTGCAAATTTAGCATGTGGACCTCTGATAACTGGGAGCCACGCCCACTGCCGCCCCCAAAAATCGGTTATTGCTTAAGTTGTGAACCGTTTTCCACTGTTCAAAGTTGTTGTGTCGCTGAGAGTATTGTGCAGTCGGTCACACCTGATTGCAGCATATTCGCTTGTTTTGATCAAGTTTGGCTCAATTTAGCCATTGTCCCTTAGTCCTTGGCTCATTAGTTGTCGCTCGCCCATCGACAGTGGGCACTCGCTACGTGAAACTTTTGGACTTCATCGACACTAATTTGTTTTCAATGACTGGCAAACACACTCAAGTGGCGTGCCCCAGTCCGCGAATTAATTGCCGGGGCACCACGACGCCAAAAGTGCGTGACCGAAGCAGGACAACGGGATAACGGGACAATGGACAGTGGGCGCAAAAAGGCAATGCAAAGCCAAGCTGCAAACGAAATCAAACTGAAGTGCCAAAAGGACAACAGACGCAAACGCCAAACAATGTTGGCCAGAAAAAGAAAGACGCTGGCAGACGGAGCAGGAGCAGCAGCAGCAGCAGGACTTAACCAGGAGCTAAAGGACAGCAGGCAGCTGGCAAAGCCAATGCGTAATCAAAGTGCCAGCGGACCAGGGAGCTGGGCCTGGCCCAGACAGACGACGCCAACAGCCAGGACATCGTCGTCGTCATCTTAGGTGTGTGGCTCCAACGGATCAGCAGCGGCCCCCCTCCCGCCGCACCTCCGCCCATCCCCCGTGCCCTGAACTGTCTGAACCGTAGCTCCGCAGTTGGGCTCGTCCTTTGCCCGCCGCCAGCCTGTCAGACACAATGAGCATCATTGTGTTTTAAGTGCGTTCGTTGTGTCCTGTTCCCTTCCCTGCCCGCCCCCACCCCGCAAGCGCCGCTGCTGCTGCTGCCAACCTCTGCCCGAAGCGGGTTGTTTATTTATTCTTTTTCTTGTCCCTGCTCCCGCTCCAGCGGCGGCAGCTACATTTTTGGCATCGGTTTGGCCATGTATTTCCGTTTGTCTCGAATTTCTGGTCGAGGGTCTGCAAGAAAGTGGCCAGCAGCGCTCTGCCATTGTCCACAGGCTGCCGGCGTCCGTCCGCCCCGCCGACAGCCCCTTGGCCACCGCGTCGCATTGCCAATGAAAAGCGTTTTCAAATTAATTGATTAAAGTCCATTACAAGTTGCCGCCCCGGCCCCAGTTCGGGCGCTCAGGCGACAGCCAAATGACAGTGGCAATTGTATGAGAAACGACTGCAAAGGACTCAGCCAGGACTCGCTTTGTAGCCCGCTAGGTGGTCCACTTCAGCCAACAACTATCAGCCGAGGGCCCCAACTGGAGCTGAAGCTGGCCACTGAGCGCATATGGCAAGGCTCATTGATTTTGTGGGCTTGCCTCGGGCATTGCTTAACGACGGCACAGGAGTAGTTCACAGTGGAAGTGCTTTGGCCCCAGTTCGATATATGCCCATTGTAACCTTTGGCAGGGATATTCATCAAATGCAAATATTTTCTAAAATGTATTCACAATCTAAGTGTCAAACACAACTCCATTTGAAGCTTTTTATTAATTTCATTTTTGAATTATATCTTGACTGTTAAGACATTGCAGTCGGGTGCAACCGGCTGCGCAATACTCGTTCCCAGTGCATTAACTACCAGAACATGAACCCTAGCATTATTTATACACAGACAAAATAATACAAGCAATCAAAATCGTTGCATCTGGTCGGTTTTTAACCCAGGAGCTACCGCATATCTAAACTCAGTGTTGAGATGAGTGTTGAGAATCATAAAAATCGGTTTATTTTTGACAAAAATATGGGAGTTTGATATATGGCAGCTATGGATCCGAGAGCTGTACATTTGAATTTTTTTTGTAGATTTTGGCATGATTTTTCACAACAATCTTTACCCTCTCAGAATTGGTTTTAATGCTGATTTGTATTCTAATTGTGACAGCCTCAATCAATTTAAAATATAACCTTTCAATTCTAAATTTCGAAAAAAAACAATTTTTTTTGAATAAGTGCATGATTTTTTACCAAAGTTTTGACAAAGTTATGGGTGTTGAAATATAGGAGCTATGGAGACGAGAGTTTTTGGCAATTTTATTCTGTCAATACAAATTTAAACAGTTTATCTGACGCGGATATACACGAGTATATATTCAAAGTTTAAAGTCTCATCCTGTGATCATTCCTATAGTAGCTATATGATACAGCGGAGGAAAAGGAAGCCTATGGGAGCGCCTATGGGAGCTTTGGGATATAGTGGTCCGATCCGACCCCACTGAGAAAAGTGTGCAGAGTTGAGACGTTGAGTCGTCTCCTGCCATGATGTGGTAACTTGGTAACAAAATTGTGATACCCTCTGTTGGGGTATAAGGCCTAAGTCAGACTACTGTTTTTGGCCATGCAATCGTTTGAGCCGATTCAAATTTATTCACCTGGAATTTGCAAAAATTCCGTTTTTCGAGGAGTTGCAGTCTCTGTCAATGAATTCTCGAGCAAGTTGTATCTCCTGGCTCAGGCCAGAGTTACCTTTCGCTTGTTGGCTAAGCAAGTCACTTCCGAGTTGTAGTTCAACGGACAACGTCTTGCATCCGAAAGTAGCTACACACACATGCACACACACATAGATACAGCGAGGCAGACACCGAGGTAAAAGTTTGGCGAGTGCTTTTGGCTTGGCCAAAAGGGAGAGCTCCGGACAACACGTTAGTGAGTTTAATTTTATTTATGTACGGCCAGCCAAAAGAATGCCCGGGCAATTTCTCAAGGACTGGCGACCGGCCTGGAGTCCTGGACGACCTGTCCTTTATCTTTCGGCCAGGAAGTGGAGGTGGAAACGGCGGGCGCACAAATCAAACTTGTAAATTAGCAATACTCATTGACAAATATTTCATTCATGCAGACAGTTGGACAGACACTCAGTCAGTCATTCAGTCAGCCAGGCAGCCGATCCCTCCGCTTCTCTGCCAGCTGTGGGTGCTTAGTGGTGCTCACTTCCTGCCGGCTGCCCGCCTTGTGGTTCGCAAACATTTTTGTTTTGCCTTTGTCGAGCTATGCGATATTTCAAACACGAACTTGGCGCGCCAAAGATTAATTAACTTATGTCAAAGTAATTTTCAACGTTCGTTAAGGCGACACGAGACCAGCCGCTGACCCCCCTCTGTACTATATCTATCGCCCCACCGCCCACCCGCCCCGCTCTTGCCTTGGCATGCAGTCAAGCCAAATTGATTGTCAGTCATTCAAAGACATTTTTCTTATTTCGCTGCGGCTGCTGCCAGCTCAAAGATATTGGCTTTTAATGGGGGTTGGCCCCTTCGCTCCCGCTACGCTCTTTGTGGCTTACTCTAGGTCGGAGATTGGGGGGCGGGAGGCGGGGTAGCTGTGTCTTGAATATTGTTAGTTATCTGGGGAGTCTGGTCCGTCGACACAGTCAATAAGTAAATAAATGAATGTAATTACAAGCTAAATAAACACCAATGCGATTAATGGCTCAAGCTCTGCTTCCAGCTGCCACAGGCCACAGCAGCCATGGGAGAGGGGCAGTGGGGTCAGGGGGGGGGGGCTACACATGTTAGTGCGTGTGGTAAGAAATTGTCATAGGCTGCTTTAAGGCTGGCTTAAAGCCTCTGCTCCGTCTGGTAGTATCAAGCATCAAACGCATTGCTGGGCCCAAAAGCAGTCAGCATTTTTTCTTTATGTATTTTCCATATTTTCCATATTTTTTCTATTTTCACTGAATGGGCAAAAATGCTAAGAAGTCGCGGCCGCTGCTTTTGCATAAAGTAGAAATTTACACATTCTTAATAAAATAAATACAGCAGCTGCAAAAGGAAAAGAAGCCAGAAAAAAACTGAAAAAAACATCATGCATATTTTCCAAATGCTAAAAAAAATCAACAGCTACAGAAAAGAAGAAGATGGGGCAAAACCACACAGCGAGTAAAGAACTTGAGAGCGAAATTCTTATAATTTTTACACATGCCCCATGCCTAATGCCGCGCAACTGTGCCCCTGCCCCGGCACCCGGCCAAGCTGCTGTTGACTGTCCTGTGCCGCGGTAAGCGACGTTTTTTCTGAAAGGCTTAACAAAAAAATGCTTTTTAACATTGGCGGGCGCGGAGGGCAGGGGGCATTGGGTGGTTTAAGAAAATGCCCCAGCAAAAAGATTTCAGCTCGTCATTTATGCGTTTATCTCCGACCACCAACAACGCGCGTTGTGGCAAGTTTTTCATGCCCCTGCAAACAGTTCTTTGGGCTTTCCTTTTTTTTTATTTTCCGTGTACCTACACCTAAAGCAAAGGCTCTAACGGTGAGTGTGTGTGTGAGTGTAGAGTGCAAGACGCGGCATTTGGGCAAATTGAGGGGCTGCAGTGCCGCTTAAGCTTTTCCGATTAGTTTTCGCCACAGTACTTGTTGTTTGGTATAAGGACATTCCACTTCCACTTTATTAATATTTATTTGGTCAAGTTTTGTTTGATTTTTGAATCGCATTTTTATGTTAATGGCCCACGTTGGGCGCCAAGCTAGAATGTTGCTGTTTTTGCAGCTGATGTAGCGCCCTTCTTTGCCTTGGCGATGGGATCTGCATGCAACACGGCCCAAAAAATTATGCAACTGTTAATGCCAGGCTGAAGCGGGAGCCGCTGAAGCAAATGAAGGGCCACGGCTGAGGGCAGCAGCTGCGCCTGCAGAGAGGACAGCCCCGGCTCACATATGCGGCCGCTTGCAAATCTTTTCTTCTAAGAGCCACAAAGCCCAAAGCAAAGCAGAGCGAAACGGGAAACAAACAGCACGTAGCAAAGAAAAATACGCGAAAATTATATTTAAGACGACATTTTATTTGGCCAGGCAGCCGATTTTGTCCAGCCTGCGGTTGCCAGTTGCCAGTTGCCAGTTGCGTGCGAGCTAATAGTCTCCCTGTGTGTGTGTGCGTGTGTGTGTGTGCCTTGTTAACCTGTTCGTTTGTTTAGCACTTTGTGTGTCTGTTTGCTTTTGTCTCGCGCGCGCTCCTGGGCAAAAAGAACGCTGGCCAATTAAGCCCCTGGCCGGCGCCCAATCCCAAGTTAAAGGCGGACTCGTCCTTAATTAGGAGTGTTTATGTGTAGCTTTCCGTGGAAGCTGTGCAAGCTGCACTAAGCCGCATCTTGGAGCAGATTCGCAGCCGGGCGGACTCGCAGAGACGCACAGTCTGCATGGCGTTGGCCCGCAATTGTTACAGCTACAGCGGCTGCTTTTTAATTAACATTTAACACGTTCGCCCGCCCACTCCAGGTGCCACGAGTGGCTAGCGAGGGGCAGGGCGCCGGGGAGGACCCATGCATGACATACATCAAAAGCATAGACAGTCGGACGCGCGGACAGACAGCAGGAGATTAGCAACAAGCAGAAAAAGGCCAACACGAATGCGGCAGGTGCCCATCATCAACGGGTGGGCCGCTTTTTTTGGGCAAGGGAGGTGGAGTGGGGGGGGGCGTGGTTGCCATTACACGCGTTAATTTCATTAAAATTAAACACATGCACGGCCAAAAACAAAAGGCGGCCCTTTTAAGTAGCTGACGCTGCTCTGTTGCGGGTAATATAAAAATAACATTAGCATGTCCTTGCACAGGACACCTTTCTGCTTCTGTTTCTGTTTTTTTTGTGTTTTCGTTTTTTTTTTTTGTTGAGTGCTTTCGGTCAGGCATCCCACGTTGGGCGCCATGCCACAAGTCCGCACGTCGAGCCGACAATGAGCTGCGTTTTACGTGTGCATCCTTGCGGCGGCCCACTCAGGCCCACCTGTCACCCGCCGCACCACCCCGCACCACTCGGCTGCGCTTTTTTGTCAAACGCTTCTCTGTTTGCCCGCCTGTCAAACGTGTGCTGCATACTTTCGGGCCGAGTATTATAATTTTTTAGCGCTGCATCCGCTGCCGAAACCCGAAACCAAAACCTCAAATGCATTGCACAAATCTCGAATGGATCCTGTGGACTTACATTGGCTTAGACCCCGCTTCAGTCTGTCCTCCGTCTGTCTGTCTGTCTGCCTGTCTGTTTGGACATGCCACCAGCCCCAACACGCAACTGACACTTGAGTGTTAGAAAAATCACGACAGCTTCACATTATACACATATAGGTTTTACACAGATATTATTCATACAGCTATACACTGGGTGCTTTTGAATAAATATTGACATTTAATATACATTTATGAATAATTATTAATTGTTCATTATATCTCTAGTTTACAAATTTTAAGCACTATTTAAAATCACGAAAAAAGTAATTAAATGTTATATGTAAAAGTCTAAGAATAATAATGACCATTTCATTTTTCATTATTTAAATCTTTTAAGTAATAATTACATTACTAATTATTAATAATTACATCAATTATTACGTTAATAAAAAAAGGTTCAAAATTATTTTAGGAAATTTATTTAATTTTAATTTTTTTATTTTAAATAAATGCAAACTGATTGTGTTGTTAAAGTTATGGCCAAAATATAAACAAGTGTGTAATTCAGGTCTCTGTTGCAAATTATAATAGATAATAAGCTTACAAATTCAGTAGTCAATTTAAAAATTAGTTTCACTTGTACATATATAAATAATATACATACATACATATAATATTTCTATTTTATTTCTATTTATTATTCTTCTTTTGGTTAACGTTTTGCCAAAATTTAGGCCTTTTGATAAATATCCATTACGCCCCATCAACTCGAGATTCGAATTAAAGCAAACAGTTTTCCTGGCTTCAATCCCAACTCTTCAGAGATTCTCCCACCACATTTCGCATGTCAATTCACAGTGGCATTGAAATTCGCATAATGAAAAACGGAGAAACAGAGGATGTTAAGAACGGCGCCAAAATTAAAAGCAGCTGTCAAATGCATTTGATAGTTTTTGGCCCCAACCCGCAATTCTCAATTCGCATTTCTCAATTCCAACTCACGACACAAACAACAAATAGAAAATTATGCTTCAATAAATAAATTTGCCCTTGGCTGAGGGGGGTGGAGTGGGCGAAGTGCGGTAGTGGCATAGGGCTATAATGGTGGTACAGCGGTAAAGGGGCGAAGGGGTTGCCTTTGGGGGCTCAATGGATGCTTTGAAAAACAAAAGTTGATTTTACGAGTAGTTTTGCCAGTTTTGATTTGAAATACGTGTGGAGTGGCAGCAATCAAGTGGAAGGGGTATGTGGGGGGCGGACATGTGGAGAGACTGTCTACATTTATATATATATATGTGTGTGTGTGTGTGCGTGTGCGCTGAAAAGGTGCGATTAATTGAAGAGCAGCCAACGTTGTCCTCGAGTCACTTTTGCAACGCGCTAATTCAATAGCGTCAGCTCATGTGTGTGTGTGTGTGTGTGTGGGTGTGTGGGTATGGGTGTATGTGTTTGCCTGTACATGCGTACGTCCCTTTTTGGACAGCTTTGCGCCGGATAATAATAATCAGCGCGCTCCAATGCATACGGCTAGTTTTTTGTTTGCTTTAGTGCGGTTTCACTGTGTGTGTGTGCGTGTTTGTGGGAATGTTGAGTGTGTGCGCGTATTTTCATTGATAATAAAAGGATAATAACAAAGTGCGCGTCGCGGCAAATATCTGGCTGCCGACTTGCCCAAAGCGTCGCAGGACCCAGCGACTCCCCACAACAGCCAGACGGATCCTTTCATCCGGCGCGCCCAAAAGTATGCATGGATTTCATGCCATTGAGAGTCGCCATCTTGTGTGTGCGTGCGAGTGTGTGTGTGTGTAGAATCCCTTTGCAATTTATTGTTTTCGACATATTTGCGGCTGTTTATTTGGCGCGCACTCATCCTAACCTCATTGTGCCACTAACTAACCTCACTTTTGCCTTAAACTCACGCTCAACAGTCTCGCGTCTTTTAATTACTTATTTCTGTCGCGCCTTACGTACAGTAAAAACATTGAGCTAGTGAGCCGAGTGTCCTTTCGTTCAGGTCCAGTTATATGTTCAGGTTTGATGCAAGATAAAGCCTGGAATAACTAGATGCAAACTATATACACACGTGACGTTACCACCGATTTTGGAAGGCAGCTCGTCACATTCGAAGAGATGGAGACTATCTCGAGTGTCGCTGTTAAAAACACAAAAACAAAACGCATTTTTCAAGCATGGCTGCAAACCGAATTTGAACCGCGCCAGCTTGAACCCAGGAATATAAGTTCTCAAAAAATCATAAACATTTTTGTTAAACAGTTTGACTTCATTTCTGCACAACGGAAAAATGTCACACCCAAAAAAACGTATTGCCTGATCCTTTAAGCAGGCATTGATAAAAACTGCCAAGAAAATAAATTACAAAAAAAGAAAACTAGACATTTGTTCGTTTTAACTAAAAAAAACCTGGTATAATTTATGTTTAAAACCAGGTTCACGAACCAAAATCAAAGGCGAGGCGTGGTCGCGAATCGTGAACCGAACCACTGACAATTTTATTTATGGTTCAAAAATATCAGATGATCTGTGGGCTTATGCTACGCACTCAAAATCCCTCAGTATCGGAGATCCAGACTAAGGATTTTCTTTCTGATCATGTGGCAAAAAGTTCGCTTACATAAGGATAAAAAGAGTAAGAGTGTGTGAGAGAGCGAGATTAACAGAGAGAATACTCTTAACGTAGTGCTTGTTTGCGTGCCTTTGCCACCAGCTGAGTTTGGCATTCGCCGCAGCTGCCGTTAACTGGCAGTTGGGCCAATCTGTGTTTTCCGCATTGCAGATCGTCGCGGGCGGCTGACCTTTCTCTCGGCTGGCTGCTGTTAGCATCTAGTCGTGTGCCAGGGTTGCCAAATGCGGCAAATACAACTAAAGGCTTGCCACGCAGCGTGGCAGGAAGCAAACTGCGCGTTGACAGTCGACAACATAAATTAACCAAAGTTGTATTTAAATCAAATGCGATTAACATCTACAAGGGGCCCACAGAAATGAGAATCCCCCCAGTCCCTTGTGTGCACCACACCCGTCTGGGTTTGACCCATTTTTGGCTTGGCTCTCCCTCGCTCTCTCGCTCTCTCTCTCTCTCTCTCTCTCTCTCTCTTTCGTTCACTTCTATGCCTATCGCAGCGAGCAGATGCACATTTTTGGCCAATTGCCTTGGCCAGGCCAACATCTATCAGCGCCCATTTATGACAAATTGATAATCGTTTACAAGTTGCCAGTTGCAAGTTGCAAGTTGCCAGTTGCCAGTTGCCCGCTGCCAGTTGTTAGTTGCCACAGAATGTTTGGGGCACGCACCACAAAAGTACTTGCCTCCCGCTTGTGGCAAGCAACTGCGCCTTCATTTGCATACAATGCGCCCAGGCGGCCAGCACGCACTTGTCGCCAAATTTGATCATGTTGCCGGCAACTGCGATAAGCGCGGCCCACAGCCTGTTGGGGCCCGCAAGCAGCTCGGCCAACAAAATAGAAAATAATTTAAAAAACTGAGTGGAGTGGAAGGCATGTTCATTGAACGTTTCCAATAATTCGAATATCGATGCGGCTGATGACGCGGACGCCATTTGCATTTGAACTAGTCGAAGAAATCGAAGCGGAGCGGCTTTGAGCTGCCCGACAGCGAGGCCCTGCCCCCTTGCTGAGTGATGAGTGAGTGCTGCAGCTGGCTATCTCACTCACGCGCTCGCTCACTCACTCACTCTCCCGCTCGCTGCCGTCAGTTGCGCTCTTCGCGTGCCCCTCATTGAGCGCATTCGCATGCCGTGCGCTGTGCTCGTTTCGAAATGCTCAAGTTCGAAATGTTTCCCCTGTTCGAAAAGTGCGGAGAAGTTGAGTGGAACGCCGGCGCTCTTGAGTGCTCTTGCCTCGTATTGAGACTAAAAGCGAGCGACAGGTTTGTGAGTGGAAGGGCAATGGAGACTGATTTGGATTCGCTTGTTATATGTATAAACAAATATCTTTATTACTATTATTTTTTTATTATATTTATTCATAACTACTTTTTTCTCTTTTATGTTTTTATATTTCAAATCTATCTCAGCAGATAATAAGTAAATTGTGTGATAATGAAAGTAACAGGAAGAATTAAATTTTTTTGGCTGAATTAACAAAAATGGTAAAATTTATTAAATATTATATACAATAAAAATTTAATTCGCACATTTTTTATTTTGGCTTTTAGTGACAAATCTTACTCATAATATCAGTTTAAAACGCGTTTACTGCCAGTAACGAAATTGCTTTATTTTGTTTAAGAAACAAATTACAAGTTGTTTAAATTAAAACATTCTCTTGCACAATTTCCAGGGACGTATACCCCGTATATTTATGGGCTATTAATTTTGAAACACTTGATTACTTAGAGCGCTATGGCTATGTTCCCTTAAATTATAAGAGCAATAAATGTATAATTTAAAATTGAAAAGTTAATAAAGTAATATGAAATGTATTGGCAATTAATTTCATATTATACTTTTATATTTTAAATTATATATTTTTTGCTATATTTTTATTTTATTGTTATTATTTTTGTAAATAACATTAATATTTTTTATATTTTAAAGCTGCTTCTATTTTTCTGTATACTTTTAAAAAACAAACAAACTTGTTGGTTTATTAAAAATTAATATGAATTTGCTTTGATGCAGAATTATTTATTTGCAATGCAGAATAATAAAATTAGAGAAAGATTTTAATTTAACTGTGCGATTTTCAATTGAAGATGTTTAAATTATTTCATAAAATTATCTGCAATAATTGGCAATTGCAATCCAACTTTGAAACTTTTGCAAATGTTAAGGAGTAGACGGATCTGTAAGTAGACTAAGCTTGATCAGCTTAGGCGGTGCAGACCGTACCAGTCGACAGTATACAAAGCCTCCGCAGTACTTGGAAATTCCCGTTGCATTTGCGTGTGCCAATATTTCAGTGTTTGGAAGCTCCCCTTGTGGCAACTGCGAGTGGAGTCCGATTTCGCCGGATGAGGAACGCGCGACTTGTTGAGCTGGCAGCGCTTGGGAAATGATTGCACAATGATTACTGGGAGCTCAGAGCTGTCGGACTGCGGGACTGCTGGACTCGGGGACTGTGTGGCGCCAGTGCAGCTCATAATTTCGTTGTCAATTGTCGCCGGGGCAAACAAAGGTTCATTAGGCAACGAGGTCCGAGCGGCGTCCGTGGCACACATATGTATGTGGGGGCCAGAGGCCGTGGACGGCGACGGCGACGGCGACTGCGACGGCGACTGCTGGCCCAAGGACACAAAATGCCGCTGGACCTGCACGGGGGCCGCGACACTCGAGGACACTCGAGGAGGAGACGCCACGGGGCGGGACAGCTGAGGACGCAACACAAAATGTCAGCGACATCATTTGTCAAAACAAACTTTTGACGTAGTTGCGTCGCAGCGAAAGTGCGTGGCTGCCACACAGGCCCGAAGAGCCGCCTCCCCCGACCCCGCCCCCGGACCCAGCCCCACCACCTCCCCTGCGCTGCCCCGCTCTTCACGGCTCTGCACTGTGTTCGCTTTCTCTGACGCTCTCTCGCGCCCGCTCTAATTGTGTGTCTGCGTCCATGCAACAACAAACTGATGCCGCATGCATGGTCGCCTCTTGCCACATGCCACATGCCACTTGCCTCACGCCTGCCCAGCGTGATGTTTATCATTATTATCGCGACTCACTCGCGTCCAGCCAACAGCCAAAATCGTCCTCGGTCTCCACTTGCAACCGCCCTTCCTGCCCACTTGCGCTGAGCCTCTGTGGCTCAACAGCTGATCCACAGCCTAAAGAGTTGGATCTATTTGAAGGGGGTTCGAAGGAAAGATCCACGGTTGACTTCGATTACTTTCAAGTGCTTGTATTTGAACGAGTTACCCACATAATAATCGTTCGGGCTTAAATACAATTGAATGTGTACAATAGCATATAAGGATATCTTCGGGATATCACACCCTCAGCTGTGAGCAGGGGCATAGCTTGCCGGACGGGCTAGAAAACTTTTATTTTTTCTGTCTATCTAATACTTATCATTATTACTCATAATATCTAAAATTGTATCTTGCCCTTTCCGGAATATACTTTTTTATCTTTTAGATGAGATTTACATTTTAGAATATATTCTTACTATTAACAATTTTCTCTTTAGCGGTAGGTTCTCTTAATGTCATTAGGCTTTTGGCTTTTAATTGTTATATTTATATATATACAAGTAATAGTTTTTTGTTTTGTACGTTTTACTTAAGTTACACTCGCTTCGTCAACTGTTTAAATAAAGAAATACATCTAAATGAAACTCAAAAGCCAACAAATTTTGCTAACCAGAATTTTAGATACTTAAAAGCTAATTAAAGACTTATTGTCTCTACCAAATAGATAATTAAATATGAAATATAAAAAGTATTCACCGAAATTTAAAATTAATTTAAAAGGCTTCAATTATTTCTTCCAAAATATATTAATCTTAAATTGTTGATGTTTGTCAACTTCCATCATATAAATATAATAATATAATATAATATAATATTTTGCAATTATATGCCTGGGCCTTTAAGGAACTATTATTTTTTTTGTTTACTGTATTTCGATTGCAATTGCTTCACAGAGTTTTTAATAGGATTTGGAACTGTCTCTGGCTCTGCATGCGTTGATCAACACTACCTGCACACTCCACACACTCACACAAGGACACACCCCCTCATACAGACACACACATATGTTGACTGACTGCGATTGCCTGGAATGCCGCATGGCGCATGCCACACGGACATGCCCCATGCCACAATCCGGCCGCCGCTGTTGTTGCCGCTGCTTTTAGCGCTGTTGTGTGTTTTGTGTGTTGATTTTTGGTCGCGTTTTTTGCGGCAACGCCAATGTCGGCATATTAGCGGTTTTCGTGGCCGATTATTTTCGAAGCCCATTTGATTTGGGTGCCGTCGGCGATCCGCTGGACGTCTATTAATTATCCAGCTGGCGCTGGAACTGGACTGGACTCGGCCTCGACTCGATTCTTCTCGATGCCCAGCCGCACACGCACTTGTACTCGATTCGCTTTCATTTTAGTTCATAATTACAACAAAGTCTGTCGCAATGTGACATGCCAAAGAGTCAGACAGCCCCCTTTCACTCCCCGCCCCTGGAGTCCACTTGCGAGCCATAGCGGAAGCTGCAAACAGTCCAGAGTTGTGGGCCCTGTTCTGCGCCCAGTGCCCAGTACTCAACGGGACAGCGGCCAAACGAGGCGAAACTATGCACAGTTATGGACACGTATCCGCACTGGGGGCAGGAGTGGACAGTCTGGGACTGTCCACTTGTGCAAATTATTGTGAAATATATGTACAGCGGAGCGGGACAGCAAAACACAAAAAGCGAAATAAAAAGAGCCGTTGCATACTTTTGCAAATGAAGTCATCGAGGCGCTGAGAGACACACACAGCACAGCAAAGGGGGGTGGGGGCAGTGTGTGCCACACGGAACCCTTAATTAAATAAATTCAATATGCGCAACGGGCGGCAGTCCCCCAATCCCAGCCCCAATCCAACGTTCGGTCGGAAACTCGAACCCCGGCGAACGAACTACAAAATTATATGGCGAAAATGTTCCGTTGGAAATCGTCATGGATTTTAATATTTAAAAGCGTTTTCAAAAACTGTCCCAGCGCCAGTCAGAGAGAGAGAGAGAGAGAGAGAGAGAGCAGAGAGAGGGAGCGGGAGAAGGGCTGAGTGCGACTGCTGACCAGCACGTGGCCTGACCAGAAAGTGCCGCAGTTCAGAGGCCAAACGCATCGACCACGCCACGAACCAAGTCCCAAAGAAGCCCAACCCGTTCGACAGGGCAGCGGCAACGTTTTGATAAGCGTCGTCCGTTGTATACCCCCCCCCCTCCTCCCACCAACGCCCCTGCGCTCGTCGCCAGAAAAGGATATTATTTAATGAGCTAAACTTAAAGCGTTGGGCGCTCCACTGGATCGGTTTGTGGGCTGGGGGACTGGCGACTGACCAAATTGAGTTGACCTGCTTCGTCTGTGTGCGTGTGTGTGTGTGTGTGTGTGTGTGTGCTTGGTGCATAGTTTTTGGTGGCCAGACTCCGTCTCGCTTGGCCTGCATATTCAATTGGAGCTGAAGCCGGGTCCGGTCACCAGACGCCCCAGCTCCTTCGGCTGCTGTGCTCCATTTTTGGGGTCAGGCGTGTGCGTGATTAAAAATTCAACACCCGAAACGAATGTGGAATTGAACGGCAAATTAAATGAGCTCTCAACTGGACTGGGCAGGCCCGCAACTTTTACACAGGCTGATTGCCGCAGCCGAAGGAGGCGGAGGCACGGCCGGAACCAAGTCCTGCAGCCATTTCGTTTCATTTCATTTAACAAATTTGTATTTTCGAGTCTTCCTAATTATAATTATCAATTGTAATTTTATTTCAATCTAGATCTAGAAACATAATTCCATTCACTTCAGCTCTTTGTGTTGCATAATTAATAAATGTTTCCACTTTAGTTGCTTTCAGGCTTTAGCTTCCCACTTTCAAAGACATTGAACAACAACAAACCACATTCAGACTAATTCCGAACGGGACATATACCATATATCCTCCTTCATATCGCTCTCTTTCCGTTTCTTTTTACATCACTGGCAAAAATGCAGCCCTAAAAATCTTCGAATTTTACTGTTTAATCTATGTGGAACGTTCAAAGTTGAAATAGTATGTTAAAAGCCGAAGAAAAATCTGTGCATTGATTAAAGGCCTAGATTGGCACCGAAAAAGTAAGCCGTAATTCGAAATGCCGTAAAACGAATAAGAAAAAAAATTAGATTGGTCCCCAGCTCAAAATAAATATTGAGTTTTTGATTTTGGACATCTTAACACATTATTCAATACCTAGTTGAAACAAGCAAAAAGCTAAAGGTCTACATACTTTTAAATTTATAATATGCTTCACATGATGAAATTAATATAATTAAGAAGTTATCATAACAAACTTGCCCAATGGTGCCAAAAAATATAGCAATATTTATTTAAAGATCTACTGGATGGCTTTTTTATGTCTTAATTAATTACACTAATTTTATTTGCATTTTGGTAATTTGACAAAGTGTGATGTTTTGGCATATTATTATTTTTCGTGAGGCCGCTAAATGAATATACCGGTGTATACCTTCTATGAATCGAAGATAGCTTTTTTAAACAATTTTCATTGGGTACACAGAAATGCTCACTAAATGTGTTTGACAACAAAGGCTGAGTTAAATGCTGTCCAATTATCGTTTTGTTGCAAAGTTACATTTATTTAATTTCACATCAACAGAGCTAGATGGAAGATGGGAATAGAATACCAAAAAAAGACATTAATCGAACAGGACGAATCCTGAGACAGAGTTGCATGCAGAGCTTGAGGGTGCGCCATTTGAGCCAAGTGGGAATCCGGGGAGTCGCTGGGGTCCGCTCAGCCCGACGAGGCCGTGGTCGATGGCGGCGGCGGGCAGCGTCCGCCCGGTGGCGGTCCCGATGGTGGCGGTCCACTTGGCGGCGGTCCGCTGGGCGGTGGGCCGCACGGACCCTGCGGCCTGGCGCTCTACGGAACAGACAAGTCAAGCCGGAGACAGTGTGTATTAGGTGGTGCACAATCGAATCGACAGACTCACCACCAGGGCGCTGCTGCAGAGCAGCACCAGAAGAAGGCTCAGGAAGTAGCTCAGGCTTAGACGCATCTTTTCGGCTGTGTGTCCAGGCGACAACTGTTGACCCATCCCAGCGAGCGTTCCGTATTTATGGCCCGTTCGCGTTTGGGCGCCCTTGCGTGTCCAATTGCTATCGTCAAATTGCTGTGGAAATTGAGTTTTTAGTTTAAGTGTGAAAATTTGCGAGTGAATCGCCGCGACAATAATAGAGAGCACTCGTGCTGGTACTGTGCGATCTGCCTAATCATTATGTCACTATTCATTATCAACTCGAAACGGTTTTAATTGCACTGTCCCAATTACGGCAGCACTTTTGCAATTGGCGCATTACCTGGTTCGGCTCTACTGGCCACATTGCGGCTAAGTGAATTTCACGCACGTGAAGGCAATTAGAAATTATTGAAATATATTTTTGTCTCAGTATCGAAAACAGACTCGCATTTAATTACAGTCATTTGCGGAAATTATCGAACGGCTTAAATAAGTCATCATCCGCAAATTGAATTGAATAAATTGAATAAGCTTTCATGTGCTTCTAAGGCTCTCTGCTCGAGTACTGCAGACAATTAGCATGAATGGAGCTTTTAAAGCCGTAGGTGGAGTCGGGCGCGATTCTGCGGATAGAAATATTAAAAGAGAATGGATTGGGAATCCTTCCAGATCTCTCAGAGATGTTTATTCTCTGTTTATTCGCAAAACATTTTGTTCCTACTGGAGGCTTTATTATATATGTAAGGAGATCTTAAAAAGAAATCCAGAATTTTTATTTATCAAAAATGCAATTCAGTTCAAATTAAATACAATTAATTTCTTGTGTGAACTATAATACCCGCAGCAAGGATTTAAAGAATTTTAAGCACTTTAATTATACAGAGCTGAATATTTTTCTCGCCCTCTCTAGATTTCTACATATCTTTTGTTGTTCACTTATTCTTTTAGTTGTTCTATTTATTCACATGTTTAGCGCCTTCGCATGTTTTACTTTTATTTTCAGATTTCACATTTGGCCATCTCTTAACACTAAGGATCTCAGTCTCTCCTCCCGCTGTTGATCACGCGATGCTCCGACTCTTGTTTCTCTTCTGCTTTTCTGCTCTTTTGCGCTCTTTCGCAATTTCAGCAAACATGATGCGCTTCTCCCAGCTCTCACTCTTTCTCTTTCCCCGCTCGCTCTCACTTTTCGCCGCGCTGCGTTGTTGTTGCTGTTTGCTATAATTAACTGAATATTTATTACTGCGGTAGATAAAATGTTATGCGGCTATTATTTTAGTTTTATGGCCAAGCGAGAAGCCAACAAGCAGACATCCCAGTCAGGTGGGCTTAAGCCGAGCCAAGTTAACGGCCAGCCATGACGCCAGAGAGAGAATGAGAGTGAGAGAGAGAGAGATAGAGAGCGAGAGGGGGCGGAGGTGGAGGTGGAAGCATAAGCAGGGCTTGGCAAAATATGAACCCGAGCCAAAATGCATTCACACGCACTCCCAGCCGGGACACAAACCATTGAGCAAGCGCAACCAATTAAGCCAACAACCACGGGCTCCACGGACTCCAGTTCGAGGCCCGGCTTGGAATGCGGATTGGGTTGCGTGCAGCTAGCACGGGGAAAACGTAAAAACAAAATGGAACAAGTAAGAAGGCCGAGGTCGGGTGTAACCCACTGCGCAATACCCGTTCGCAGTTTAATTACAGCTTCGAACAGTCGAATGTGTATTTGATTCTTCTTGTTATTTCGGCTCGATCTTTAAAGGAACAGTGTCTGCCAAATTTGGTGAATCTAGCTCTAAAATTGATACGGATTTTCGCTGCTTATCCGCCCCGAAGATATATAGATTTAATCGAGTGTAGCCAAGAAATTTGTTGTGCTACATTTGGAGGAGGTTTTCAGTAATAAGTCTGAAAAAGTTTAAGGAATCTAACTTTTAAATAGATTTTATCGAATTGCCACGCCCCCAGTGGGCCCAGCCAAAAAACCTGAACAGGTTATCTGCCGCGGGTATACAGGAGCTTATATGCCAGCTTTCAAGTCTCTAGCTTCAATAGCGGCGAAGAAAACTGCGTTCATGCGGACAGACGGACGGACAGTGCGGAAACCCAATATACTCTTTTCACTTGCGAATTAAAAACGCCGCTAATTGTTTTAGGGCCGCCAACAGCAACAACGTCGCCAACGTCGGCAGCGCAATAAGGTGTGAAATTCAAGCGCATAAATCCAAGACGCAGCCGACGTCGACGCCCAAAAAGTTTCGCCGGTTGTTGAGCTGCTCGAGTCCCGGCTGTTGGCTGCTGGGAGAGTACGCCTTGAGCCAGTTGATAAGGCTAAAAAGTTGGCGCACTGTTCGCTCGCTGGCCCGTAAAATAATAACGACAAGAAAATTACGCATACGCCGTGTTGTTTTACATTGTCTACGTGCGGCGGCCAAATAAGACGGCTTATTAATATTATTACTCATACGCCACAGGCAACTCGCAGGCGCGGGCCCAGGCCCATTCCCAGGCCCAGGACAGCTGCTGCCATACAATTATAATTGTTTAATGAACTGCATGGGCCTCTACCCAGCGCCGCAGCTGCCCCAGCTGGTGGCAAGTGTGGGGCCACTCGAATGTCGAGAAGAATCCTTGCCTCTTATTCTTATTATTGTTATATGGCGCACAGCTGATTTAAACTGGGGGAGATGCATAGTGCGAAGCGTCGATCGGAGAATAGGAAAGTATAGAAAGGAACATAGCTACAGCTGGGCACAGGGTATCGTCCAGCCAGACACGCTTCACTAGCGAACTCTTACTTGCCTTCCATGTATATTTTCTATCACATTCGTGATCTATATACGCTCAGAAATAGACACAATCGACTCAGCATTGATATTAATATATATTTTATGGGGTCGGAGATGCCCACTTCTGCCTGTCACATACATTTACGCAGAGCCTGTATACCCTTTTTGTATATTTTTAAAAATAGGGTATAACAAGTTGGAACTGAGTGAGCAGAGCAAAAGGCAAACACATTATCCACAATAACTTAGCAAACTCAAACGAGCTTGTCAATGAAATGAGCGACTTTCTCCTCCCTATCTCGCTCTCGCTCGCTCTCTTCTCTCTCTTGCTCTTCTCGCCTATAATGAACACACGTTGTGTGTTCGGGACGCGATCGCTGCGCTCATTTCTTTGGGTAAAGGACATACCTGTCTGAATCCAGTCGCTATCCTTGCGTGATCTGCAGGAACACAAGCGCACTGATAGCCCCGACGACGACGACGACAATGATGTAGAAGTAGATGCACATTTCAGGAGCAAGCTGTTCAACTGCTCGCACAGAGAGTCTGAAGTATAATTCGCAGCAAATGGAGCAAGTGATGTCGATTTGACGAGCGTTGAGTTATGTATAAATATGTTTATATATATATGGATATACGAGCATATGTCAGGCCTGATCCCGAACGCCGTTGTGCCGCCTCGAACGAGCACTCATTTGGGCCCCATCCAGTTGGGCCATAACAATTGGCCCACACTAATCGGCCTTGGTTGACCCCAGTACAAGGCGAACATTGCGTATCCGCACCTTGTGCCGAGCAGCCGACAACAATGGCAACGGGCACTACAACAATGTCCCGAATCGACCAAAGCATTTCGACTCCTTCCCGTTCGCATTCGCATTCTCTTGGCCCTATTCCCTGCCCGCTGAACGACCCTCCGTTGCGCATAACCGTTAAAATTTGTGTGCCCCCTCCCCCTCAGAGCTGCCTTCTCCAGCTGGCAGACAGCACATTATGAAGCCCGTCATCGTTGGCACAGCATTGTGTGTGCGTGTGGGTGTGTGGGTGTGTGTGTGTGCTGCCTGTACTTAGCGGTTATAATAATTAAAATGAGCCAAATAATTTCAGCCAAAAAGCATCGATGAAAGGCTAAAATGCTCAATAAATGGCAGAAACGCGCACAGTACCGTTAAGTGCTTGAAGAGAGGGGAGGAGGAGTGGAGGGGGCAGCTAGTAGTAACTCAATGCTTGTTGTCAACCCTCTAGGCCCCCAGGGGCCAATTAAAGAGCATAAAAAACGCAAGCCAGAAAAACTTGGCCAAAAGTTTTCCCATCGATGACTTGGCAGCCTTTGTAACTGTAACGGAGTCGGGGTAGGGGGCTGCGACCGGGGTTGGGGCCGGGTGCTGCCATGTGATATCGATGTCATCCACAGCCAGAGCGTGTGCCAAGTGGGCGCCCATGGCAGTTGGCAATGCGTAAAAGTGTTAACCAAAAGCAGTTAAAATTACAAAAGGCTGCAGACGCCATGGCAATGGCAACAGGCCGCCAAATGGCAAAGTGGCTAAGGGGGCGAGCTGGGGGTACTTTGAAAAATTAACACCTAATATCCGCAAAATCGCATCAAAGTATTGTTGTGGAGTCTGCCCCCGCTCCGCGCTTTCCCCCGGCCAGTTACGCCTTTTGTTAGATGGAAAACTTTGCAATTTCTTAAAAGTGTCGCCCCTCCCATGGCCCCCGCCCCCGCCCCTGCTCAGTGTATGGAACCCCCCGGCAGCTGTTTTACTTAGTTGTAGGCGTTATTAGCAACACTTAAGATGGTCCACGAGCGAATGGAGGATGGGGTTGGGGGTGAGGGGGTGGGTGGGTGGCTGGGTGGTTGTGCGGCAACTGGAACTTGGGTTTTTTCAACACCTACGCAACCGAAAATTGTAGACAATGGCAAATTGCGGCGGAGCGGGGGAAAGGGGCCGGCACTTTGTTGGTTGATTGCGTGGTTGAGTGGTTGGGCGGTTGGGTGGCTCAACGTGGCGACGCAAAATTTGCTATTGTTTTACTTGAGTTGCTGTTGTTGTTTGGCATTGTTGTAAATTGACACCACAGCAATGAGTTAATAAGGCGATAAAAATGTTGCCGCCATGGAGCAAATCTTGGGCACAAAGCTGGGCGGGGGCCGTGAGTGGCGCCCAAGTGGGCGAGTTGTCAGACACTGCGAGCTGCTTAGGTGTAATCGCCAACCCTTGAGGCAGCTGCGAATCAAAGCGTTTATTAATAAAAGGCGCGCCAAGCCTGCCCAACCCCCTCACCCCCGCCCCTTCCACGAACATAAAAAGAGGTAACGCGAGGCAAGTAAGCAGCTGATCTGAAATGCGAAACCCTAACTGGTTCCCGAGAGCAATAAAGCCTGCTTAATGCCGGGCTCATATACACATGCATGTGAATATATCATATTTTCTATATGCGTACGTGTATATAGTATTTATTTGTATGCATATATGTGTGCATATATATTTTTACACATATTTTTAATTATTTTCATTTCATGTCTTTTAATTAACATGCCTAATAAAACACATGCCAATGGGGTGGGAACAGCCGAAGGGGGTACGGCTGGGGTGGCATATCTGGGGGTGGGGTCACGGGGGGGGGGGGCAGCTGTGTGATGGGTGTTGCTTGCGCCTCATATGCACATACGTGTTTGTACATGACGAAAGAGCATAAAAAGATATTGTCGGCAGTCGACAGGCAGGCATCATACAGTCTGATGTATGCAAATAACACCCCCAGGACAAACACACACACACACACAGCCAGCGTGTGTGTGTGTGTGTGTGAAGGAAAAACTTGCAAAGCCTTTGAATCGTGCGCTGCCTGCTAAAAATCCCAAAATATAAATAATTAAAAAGAAAATGTAGCTGGCAAATCAAGCGAGAACCAGAACGGGAACGGGACGAGACGTTTCTTGTAATTATGAAACCCGCACTGCCAGCTCCTGCCCCTCCCCCCACTCGAACTGACGAGCCGCCCCCGCTTCCTCGTTTGCGGTTTTTACAAATGCATAATGCTGATTACGGGCAATAATTTTATGAATTTATGTAAACGTCCCCAGTCGTTGCCAGTCGAGGCGAAGGTGTGCCTCCTCCTGATAAGCGGGATAAGTCGCCAGCCATTTTGATATGTAGCAGCACACACACACACACACACACATGCTGGTGTGTGTGCCCATAAACTCTTTAAATGTGCTCCTATCTGCTGCCAAGTTGAACATAAGAGTCTATTCCTCCCACAAGTCTCATAAATTTCACAAGAAATTGTCAAATTTAATATCAGCTTCTTCTTCTTTTTGTTTCTGGTTTATTTACTTTTTTATACTTAGTTGTTCAGGTCTGGAACCTTCGGCTCTTTCGGATGGCTGCAAAACTATAAACATTTTTATAGCACAAATTGCAATCTGTAAAATCAAAGTTGAAGTCAAAATAATCATGCTGCACAATATATTCCAAAACTTTTCTACATAATTACACCAAATTTGACTTGAAAAGCTGTCAAGTTCGTGCTTTGCTCTGCATCTGAATTTTGCACGTTTTACCTATTTTATATATGTACTATATTTTAGTATCTGAAATTTTATTTTATTTTTTTTTTCGATTTTTAGTAAAAATGGAACATGGCTTCCCAATTCAAGGAACATTTTCTAGTTCGCAATCTAAACTTTTTAAACTAAGTAATATTATATTTCAAAATGCATTAATTTGTTTACCCAAATTACTGTTAAAAATATACCATATTTTAGTACTTATTGTGAATTGTCGCTCTTGCAAGCTTCCAGCGAAATCGAAAATCGGAACAGGTTTTCCTGTTCTTTGACTGTTTTTGACGTACTATGCTTTGGACTTGAGTTTGTGTGTGTTTTAGTTTGGGTTTTTTTTCTTTTTGTTCAGATTTGTAAACAATTTTTTCCAAATTTGTTCGTTTAACTGTTTTAGCATGCCTGATGACTTTCTGATATTCTTGAAATTCAGCATGCATTGCTTTAAATATATCTACATTTACTTTGTATGTGTGAACCTTTTGGAGCATGTGATACAAGGCCATGAGGGGAGCTCCAGTTGAAGGCGTTCAGGCGCGCCGTCCGTATCGGAGTAACTGGAGCTGAGATGGCGCTGTGGCAGCCACAGATCGCTGGCCCAGTTGGGTTGGCTACGCCTATGTGCCCTCAGTGGATACGGCTGAGTTTCCTCTAAGGATCTCGGGAAGTCGAAGGCAGCGGCTGCCACAGAGCTGATCTAATAATAAATCAAAACAGATTGGATTTCCATTTTGGATTGAATTATTGTGGCATCTGAATAAAAACCCGTTAACGCAATTAATACCAAATGATTTTGACATTTTATTGAGAGAGGAAATGCAAAGGCCGTTTAATTGATTAAATGAGCTTTAAAGCTCACTCAAGGATACGATGAGCTTTAAAGCTCATTGATGAATTAATCAAGCCCCTCATCAGCCCCAAAACTCGACACACTACGCACTACGATTTATCACATATCGGAATTTCGATTCCGTCCAAAAGTTCAACTAGGCACTGTCTATGTTGGTTGTGTTATCTTTGCACAGCCAGTAATACGAGTAGGCGACTACCCAAAAGTAAATACTCGTCACTGCAAAGGGGGTAGTGGTCAGTGTCGATCGGTTATGGTAAGTCGGCAGATACGCGCCCACCTATGTTGATGCAGCCCACGCTGATTGTGAGCACCGAATTGCGCCAGCAGAGGAGCCAGGCGTAGGCGGATCCGATGAAAAATACGAACTGCAGACAGTCCGTTGTCAGATAGATCAACACCAGCGGCGACATTTCCTGCAATCCGATGCGAATACAGCTCTCTATTTACATATCTATAGCTATACATATATATATATTTAACACGCATTTGGGCTTACGACTATGGCGCTGAGGAAGAGCATAACGCAGCCCACAAAGTGGGCCGCGTAGATGAAAGGAGACACGATATCGAGCACTTCATCTGTGGAGCTGGCGGCTTTAAATTAGTGGGCCCAATATAGTCGATCCGCTTACTCTTGCAATAGGACACACTGACCAGGTGCATGCACACGTCAATGAACGCAACCAGAACGCAACTCAAGCGCAGATTCACAAAGTAACAGCATTGGGCCAGTCGAATTTTCATGTTGAGTCGACAACCAACTCCTAGCTAGCTAAAGTTTAATGTAAATAGAGTCTCCCTCCCCTAGCCCACACACACACACACACACACACCCACACACACAGTCTGACTAACTCCCCAGCCAATTCCTAGGCAATTCCCCTAACCTGATGTTCAGCTCTTTTGCATATTCCAAACTTTGCGCTAGTTGCTTATAAAACTCCATAGAGCTGCAAAAATATGACGCGCTACGACCCCAAACAACCGTTCCCCATCCCCACTCTAAAGAGAAGGCCCCAAACTTCCCCAGTCGATATTAAAAAAGATAAAGTTTTATTTGGTTTTTCGCGCGGCATTCGGGGGCCTTCTCAAACATATTTAAGATATACAACCTTGTTGTAAAAGCCACGTAGGAAAATCGAACTGCTGCTTGCCGAATAGTGCATACCCTATATGCAATATAGTTGAAGGGTCTTAATAGAAGTTATGTGACGTAAGTAATGTAATAATAAATTAATAATAAATCGATGGATAAATCTATCTCTATCTATCTTTTAACGACTCGAAATTGACAAAATTGTAGTACCTGCCAGGTGCAGAGTAGAGAAGAGGAATGTGTCCGAGTGTGCTGATTGGGCCAGAAAAGCGCTCGGACCGTGTGGCACATCAATTCGAATGCAAGTAAATATAATAAATAATTCTTTAAATAAATAAGTAAATAATTACGAGTAGTGCAAAAAACCGAAGCTGAATGCAGATAAAAAGATGTCGAGAGGGGTGCAAAGCCAAATGTAATAATTAAATTGCATTTGCGTCTGCGGCCGTTGTCCTCCAACAAAATGGCGGCGCCAGCAAGTTGTCCATGTGTGTGTGTTGTAAAAATATTTATGTGACCGCTGCACACTCATTGGTTTTGGCTTTTTTCTCCGAACGGCGCCTCCGGTGCCTCCGCAGAACCGCACAATTTACAATATTATTGCTTTCTCTCTCTATCTCTCTCTTTCGCTCTCCCTGCTTGTCGCTGTCTTTGTCTTTTGCATAGTCTGTCTCGGTTGCTCTTGGCTATATTTATGCATGGCAGTGCTTAAATTTATTTATCATTCAATTAAATATTTAAAATACCAAAAAATGCTTTCACCACTGTCCGACAACAGCCCACAAATACACACACACACACACATACACGCACACCTTTAATATTGAAATTGAAATCATAAATAAATGAGCAAATTTTTGCTCTGTTATTTTTGTTTCTGGTTTTTTTGGTTTTCATTGTGCGAATGTCGACGGGTTTATTTGCTTTGGTCGCGGCAACACGCGGCGTATGCGTAACGTGTGTGCCCGCCTGTGTTGTGTGCGAGTGTCAGTTTGCGTGGGTGTGTGTGTGTGTATTCTGTAAATTTTATTGTTATTATTACATTTTTTTCTTCTGTTCACGCAGTGTTTGTAAAATTAATTGACATTTTATTTGTTAATTAATTGTTATAGCCGTTGGCCGGCCGGCAAAATGGCCAAATGACCAAATGGCCAAATGGCTTTTCATTATTGTTATTACAAATGCCGCGGCCATTATTATTTGCTCGTTATGTGTGCGCGTGTGTGTGGCCAAATTTAATGCATTTGTAATTTAGTTGTAGTTTTAATTGCAAAAATTGTTAATTTTCTAATAATTTATTTATTTGGATAGGACAAATAACAACAAGGACTCTGTGATAGGCTTATCTAAGCAGCGGCCGGACAGGGGGGCATGGTGGAAGGGAGGGGAAGAAAGGGGTTCCGGCTTAAATAAGTAATATACATATATGTATTTATCAAAGCTTAACAGTTTATATAGGTAAACTAAATTAAAGCACAAATTAAATAAAGTAAAAAACGGAAAAAGGAATTAATTTCAGCGCGTTTTAAGTGTGCATGGAGCAGCAAGTTAAGGAGTGTGGTAGATCTTTGGATGTTTTTCCATATTGCTGTCAAAGTTAACAAACACTTTAACAAACTTTTTTTGCTCAATGCTCTGTGAGACAGATTTTAAAATTTAGTTAAGCCTTGTAAAATTGGCTAAGTAATATGAATTACAGATAAAAATAATACCTTTGTAAAATAGGTAAAAGTAAATTCTATTGCGGATCACAGTTACGGCATGAATTTTACCTTAAAAAACCAAAAGTAACTGCCTGTTAGTGGACAGGAACTTTGACAGGCACAGTTTGTTTTCTCCTTGCTTGAATGTACATATTTCCAGAATCCAATCCAATCATTCAAAGAGACAGTCATAAAGATGGGCGTCTCTGAAGCTTAGCCCAAATGAGCAAACTGCAACGGCCAAAAGGAATTGAAGGACACAGCTATCCTGGCGCAGTGCAGAGCTGAGCTGAGCTGAACAGCAGAGGGCCCATCAATTTTTACAACTTTAAATACCAGCAGGAAGTAACTTAAAAACGACCTCGCCGCCTCATCCACCGTCACATTCACATTCACATTCACATTCGCATTCTCATCCGCCCGAGCCCCTCCGCCCCGCTTGGTTCCCCTCTGCCCCTTGCAGCGGACAACATTTGAAATGCGTTCGGCGAATAGCGAATGGCGAAAGGCAATAAGAAAAAGTCATAACAAAATTTTACGACAACTTTGGCGGCGTTTTCATTTGGAGCCGGTGTATCTGCTAGTTGGGCGCCTGGCTGGAAGCTGGCTGCCCGGCTCCTGGGCCAAGGGAGACGGGGCTGCAAGTGGGTGCTTCGGTGGTTGCCCATTGTCGGTTAGGTGAGCTGCAAAATGCAAAACAAAGGAAAATTACCCGGCGAAGCGGAGCACAGACAAAATATTCTAATGGCCGCCATCCCGCTGCTAGCTGCCGCCTCAGACGGGCTTGCCGCGATGGGGCATGGGCGAGGCATATAATAATCATCTATATTCATGGATTAGGATTCAATTTTTATGCCACACGCGAAAGCTGTGGAAAAAACGCAGCGCAACAGCAACAACAATGGGGGTTAAATTGAAAATAAAGCGTCGACGCGACTTTGCCCAAATATGAAATTATAAAGACGCCAAAAGAATAACACCGCCAAGGACAAGGACGCCAATATGGAGAGCGAGAGGGAGAGATAAGAAAAAAAATTATTCAAAAATTTATGCAAGAAAATATTACCAAAGAGCTAATAATTTTCTCCCAACCAAGCGCCGCCTTTCAAGGTGGCAAAACGCCGCGTGAGGCGCGCTGTTTTGTGTTGCGGGGCAGGGTGGGAGTCGGCGGGGGGGACTGGGGGGTATGGCGCACGTTAACTACGCTGGCTGAGCCAACAGAGAACGCTCCGGCTTCTATTAATGAATAATATCGCGGCTAAGGCATCGGCTTCGGCATCGGCATCGGCATCGGGCATTGGCAGCGGCGGATTTGGAGGAGGAGACGGGGGCGAAGACGGAGTCGGTGTGGGGGTTGGGGTTGTGGCACGCCACAGGGGTTAATAAGTAATCTGCATTTTTTGACATTTATTTATGTCTTCAAATATGTGCGACGCTCACATTTTCCCTCTCCTTCCCTCCGTTTCTGTCTCCAGCGGGCGGCACGTAATTCGGGGGCGGCAACAACAGCAACAAAGCGCGCCGCAGAGAAATATAACAGCTGTTAAAAGTGTCATTAGAGAAAATATGGCCAGGTCCAGGCATTTCGCATTTGTGTTGTAGCTAGTGGCAACAGACCCAGAGGCTCAACAGCGTTGCCACATAGCTCGCCATAATCTGTAATTTCAGTGTATTCACACACATGCAATCACACACACACAAAGAATAAGACTGGCACTTCTTAAATTAATCTTATCTCCCAGTTCTTAAAAGGTAAGGCAATAATGACCGATTCTTTTCCGAATTCTAACCAAACTCGGCAGTTGTCACTATGCTCCAATCATATAGTAAAAGCTATTATTATTATTATATTCTAGCCAAGCTCAGCAGCTGTTCCATCACATAGGTAAATGCCAATTTAATGTTGTATGAAAACGAAGTTCCCTGTTGAAGTGATAATAATTGTGTTCTCTTTAGTTAATTATATTAATTAACATCATTAATACACGTAAATATTAATGTTCAAATGTCGCACTATTTTATATATATATGTCTGTCTGTAAGGGTATTTAACTGCTATTTCTTTTTTTTAATGCAAAGTTAAAATCAAAGACTGATAACTTTTATAGAAATCTTCGTAAGCTTAATATATTGTTGGAGACCAATTGAAATGAAATGAAAATAAAGAATATGCTGGAATAAAGAAAAATCTTAAAAAATCTACCAGACTTAAGCGTTAAGCTTGAAAAATGCTTTATAAACAGCTATTTTATTGAGTCGGAAAAAGCTTTTGTGCCACACAAAAAGTGAAAGATAGTCCTTAGCCGTATTCACAGGGTGATTAAAGCCTACACACATGTAATAAGTAGTAAGACGAAGAGGGAAAGAGAGGGAGAGAGTGCGTGTGTGTGGGTGGGTGGGTGGGTGGTGGAGTGGCTGTCACTGTGGCTGCGAATACTACGTGCCGCACAAATCTATATTTACGATTATGGAAGTTTATGATGCGCCTTCGACATTTAAGTGTCATTCAGCGCTCGGCTGTAAACGAGGCTGCTGCTAGACAGAGGCGGAGGAGGGGGCAGAGTTGGATGGGGAATTGGCGCAAGCTAGTGCGAGTGCCGAATGGCTTTGATGCTAGAGCATAAGTAGGGGGAGGTGGGGCGGGGTGGGCTTGGGTTGAGCTAATGACAAATGCCCTGCAAAATGGTCACACACGCAATGCACGCACAGACCCCAACGCCCGCGCCCCCGCCCACGCACAATCATCGCCCTGGTGAAAGTGAAATTGTCATAAAAAGTGAAAGGCAACTGGGGAATGGAACTTGTGCTGGCGCCAGTTCCGCTTCTAGTTCCAACTCCAGTGCCGCTTCTGACATCAGGACCCCCGCCCCCTTCTCTTTATTCACATGTCAAGGTAATTTGGGCGCACTTTTTGTGCCCGCCTCGTTTTATGAGTGAATTAAAATAGTGTGTGTGGCACGCCCAGCCGCCTACAAACGCACACACACTTATGTAATTACTTAGTTTATTATATTGTAAGTGCGAGTATCAACGGTCCGAGTTGGCGCTCGCCCCCAGCTCCTGGCACGCACCAGTGAGTGGCCAAGCCCCCCTCCAGCTGTCCCGTCCCCACTCCCCCGGATGCCCCTTTTTATAGTTTTGGCAAATCGTAAAAACTTTTACAGCATTTACATGGTACGCAGAAGTAGAAGTAGCTGTGGCAGCAGCAGCAGCAGAAGAAGAAGAAGCAGGCGCAGTAGCAGTAGGAGAAGCAACGTTAGTTGTGCAGGGTTGCTCGGCGTCATGCGTTAGGGTTGTCGCCGCAAAAGTTTGCGCCACAGTTGTGCTCTCTATTTGTCTTTGAAGCAGCTGCAGTGGCTGCTTTTTCAATTACACAGCAGTCGCACCTCCCAGCCACCCCCCGCCCCAGCCCCCGCCCACTGGCTTCACTCCGCTTCAGTGGTAGCTGCAGCCACGCCCCCATTGAGCCGCACTTAAGTCGCCTGACCAAAAAATCATTAACTATTTTAATTTCAGTTTGTAAATTCTATGCAATTTAAATGCGACAACCGGCCAATGGCAGGGGCGTGTTTGAGGGGCGGGCCAGGCGTCTAAGCCCGCATCTCCATCGCTCTCCACTCTCTATCTCTCTATCTGTCCGTCTCTCTCTGGGCCGCTGTCCCTGCGACTTGGCGTCGTCCTGTGTGCACTTTACCCAAATGCTGAGCAAATACAATTAGAGCGTCTAAGAAAAAAGCCAATAATTAAAAATGCACAAAACCAAAAGTGAACACCGTGCCCCCCACTCAGCCGCCCACTAGCCAGCCACCTACCACCCCCTGAAGAGACCCCACAAATCCCAGCAAAGCCCACTAAAACCCCAGCTTAGTCGCAGCCATCTAGTTGAAGGCCAGCACTTTGGCTAAAAAACCTCATGAGTGTGTGCTTCAGGCGGGGTAGCCGGAGTGGGTGGGGCGGTGGGTCGGTGGGGCGGGTGGTGTGCTAGCACAGAGAATTCTTTCAAGTGGTTCAGTGGTTGGCTACAAAGCTTTAGACAAATGTAAAGTTTTCAATTACTCTTGTCGCAGTTAATTAATAAGGCAACACTAGACTACAAGTTGCATGGCAAGGATAAGACAAGAATAAGGTCACACACCATCAGTGTGCCCAAAATAATAAATTCGCTATTTTACAGATCCCTAACTTAGGCGACAAACTTTGATAACATTATGTCTTGCAAGCAATTATAAAAAATTCAATTTGATGATTCAAAAATTCAATAGAAAATTAAAAATTTCACATAGAGAAAAACTCAAGTAAAATAATAATTGTCTTGCGAGTGCAGAAATTTAAAAGTTATTTGATGAATAAGCGAAGCACCTTAGTGAATGTTATTTAACAATTTATTTGGGTACTTTACACTGCTATAAAATCGACTCTCAATAAATGATTAACACAGAGTTCACTCAATGCGAGTTTCTGGCAAATAAATGGAAGTCCGAAGAAATGTGATCCGCTTAACGACTGTTTTATGCTCTCCGTTAACCCTTAAGCGTTATCTAATCAGACGTAATCATCGACGGCTGAACAAAACCGGCGACGTTTTGGGCAACTTTATGGCGAGACTAGCGGACAACCGTGGACACAAATGTGGAGGTGGACACGGACACGGCCGCAAACACAGACACGGACATAGAAACGGACATGGACACGGACATGGCATATTTTCCGCGCAGTTACTTGCGTTAATTTCCGAATAGAACTGAGGAGCCGAGTCGCCAAAAAGGTCGCTGCCGTCATCAGCGTTGCCAGCGGTTTCCGGTTCTGTTTCACGCGTTTTTTATTTTATTTACTCAACGCATTTCTGTCCATTACTTTGGTCACATTGCTTAAGGTGGTTCCCCTTTTATTTTTTATACTACTTTTTTATTTCTGTCAGTGAAAAGCTGAGCTTAACAGCCAGAGTTGTTTTTATTTTCCAGATAAACCTAATGTAGTTTACATTGCTTTTTTTACCCGCAACTGTGAAGGGTATGCATATGAGTTTTTATTTAACTCTAGCTTAAGATTCAACTTTATCTTTTCTTGAACTACTTGAGCCAAAGATATATCAAATTTTTCGGCTTACCTTTTAAAATTGCCCGTTACTGGGTATTTCCTGGTCGTGCATACCCTCTGAGCGCTTGGCAACTTGTTTACATTGCTGTTATTTTTCTGTTGCATACTTTGGCGGGCAGCCGACTGGCATCTATTCAAATGGCGTGGGCGTAGAGCGCCACGCCCCCAACTAAACACACACACACACACAACCCAAGCGCACCCAAAGCTATAATTTAAAATTTTAATTTTTTTCTGTTTGTTGTTGCTGTTGTTGTTTTTGGTCCTTCCTTTGGCTGGCGCTTAATCGGATAATACGAGAATTTCGTAATCGAAGTTTGCCGAGTCCTTGTCGCAGTTGTCGTCCTGCGCGGCTGGTGTACATGACTTGAGTCAATATATGCAGTATTTTATGAAAAGCTAACCCTTTTGTTGTTTTTTCTTTCCGTTGCTGTCGTTGTTGTTGTTGTTGCTCGCATTTGCATGACGACAAGCGGCGCGACCCTTCGATGCGCTGCGCCGTGTCTTTTGTTTTAATGTCAGCTCGGTCGGGCGGCGTCGCTGCTCAATTGTCTAACATTATCTGATTTAGCGTTTAATACTTAACCCTTGCCTTGCCGGCTCCTGCCCAGATACTGGATACACGCCGTCGACACACGCGTTGCCATTAAGCAGGCGAATAAAAAGACCGAAACCTGAAAGAGCAGGCGCAAGGATAACGAATTAAAAAATTAAAAATCGAAAAGCAACGACAACAACGACAAGGACGACGACGACGCCGACGACGACGACGACAAAAGGTAAAAATGCGAAAGGGGTGAAACATGATTAGGCGTGCGGATGGTTAGCGCCGTTGGGTGGAGAAGTGCGCGGGGTAGCTCCGGCTGGCTGATGCGCTGCCGCTGATTAGGTAGCGCCCCGGGGTCGGGTCTGGGTCGGGGTCGGTGACGGGGTGGGGGACAACAACGACGACGACGGCGGCATAATTAAAACTCCCAACGTCGCGTAATAAATGCCAAGGCAGGCACGGCCAATAAATAGCAACAACAACAATGCGAAGAAGCAGAAGAAACAGCGGCCGCAGAACATTCACAACCCTTTCGGGCGCAACCCCCAGCGCCACAGCGAAATAAAAGAAACAATCGAATTTTAATCAATCCGCGCAACGCCGCCGAACGCTTCGTCAGTTCCATTTGCATTCGTTTCCACGCAACGAGGCGGCAGCCCAAACAGACTCGACGCCAGCTCCACGGCACGGCACGGGCACGCCCGGATGCCTGCAGCTCCAGCTCCAGCTCCAGCTCCAGCACGGCTGCTTGCCCCGACCAGCTTAAATTATTTTATGCGCTGACCCGCACAGCCGGCAATCCTCTCAAGCGTCCAAATTACTGTTGCATACTTTGCGGCGGCGACCCGACTTTATTTCTGTAAACAGAGACCCCCAAGTATCCAAGCTCACCGAGGCGGACTCTCCTCAGGAGCTGTGTCTGCCCACAACATTCGAAGGAGCGTTCTGGCCAGTGTGTTACCAATATGTTAGCCACATAGAAGCTTGGAGGCTTTCATTTATACCCTGTACTTGTTGGCTATACAGATGCTGTGCTAATGTAACAGGCATCAATTATATATACTCTTGATTAGCATCAGCAGCCAAGTCGATCTCGCCATGAGATATTGAATATGACCCGGTCATATTCCTGAAATCGATTAGTATTGGATTTTGACCCCTTCTTTTAAGACTCAAAATATGTTAAGTACATCGGTAATCATATAGCTTAAACAGGTCAAGAACGTTTTACTTCCACATCCTCCCCACATTTTTAATATGATCTGGTTTTACTGAAATCGATTAGAATGGGATTTTGGCCTGGTTCTTAAGACTCACAATTCGATGAGTATATAGGTTCTCATATAGTTAAAACAGATCAATAATATTTCACTAATTCCTCCTCCATTTATTTTAAGAGGCAGAATCTTTGGTGAATCACAAAAGCCCACCTTGAGCTCGGCCCTGCAAACCCTGCACAGCCGACCCTCCAGTTATATATACGCCATCTCGAACTTAGTTTTTTGAGCTGAAATCAGCTGTACATTTTCTATATGTTAGCTTACGGATAGCGCCAAGGACCCCCACGCCTGCTGTCGATCCAGTTGTAGAACTTGAAGGTGTTTCCCCGCTTTTGTTGCTATCTGTATCAGCTATATATTAGCCATATATTTCTTTGAGGGCGCCTTAATTTCGTCCCGACTGTCAGCGTTGACAGGCCTACCACCTGGCCCCATTTCGGCGAGGCTCGACTCTGTCGCCTGCTTTGTCAGCTGTCAGCGTTGTTGGGCGGGGATGGGGGCTGCGACTGGGGTTGGCAATTGGGGGCTGGTTCTTTTCATTTGTCGCTATTTCTGCCCCATTCACAGTCACCTGGACGGGGCTGTCACGTTGCATTGTGCTTGCCATTTGCTTTGGCAATTTCTATTCATTGCAACTCATCAGCTCTGTTGCTGTCGCTGCTGCATCTTCTTCTTCGTATTGCAATTGGTAGTTGGTTTTTTCCTTCTCGGTGTTCGCTGCAGGCACACACTCGCACACACACACACACAACACTCGCACAGGTATAGAGAGAAACTTCAAGTACTTTGCAGTTCTACACAGTCATCTTTTTTAGCCAACTTCTGCTCTGCCTCTCCTTTTGGTTGCAGTTGGTGTTGTTGTTTTTGTTGTTGTATTGCGGCTCATCATCTTTCGGCCGGGCCAGCGTCCCCTATATAGTATCTCCACTCTATCTCTGTTCATTGCCAATCCCATTCTCAATCCCATTCGCTATGGCATTTGTTTTGCCGTTGTCGTTTTACGTTTTTGTTTCTATTCCCATTCTATTCTCTGCTTTCTCTGCGCTTCTCGTTACTCGTTTCTCTTGCTCGCTAGCTGTTATTTATAATTTTCGTTTATTTGCATTCGCATCCAATTTGTTTGTTCGTTCCAGCGCTGGTGCTGCCTGCACCTACCTGCACCTACCTGCTGCTGCTCCTGCCCAGGCATTTTTTATTACGCTCCCTCATATAGCTTCGGCTTCAGCAGCAGCCATCAGCTTTGCCGCCACCCTGCCCTTGCCACACACCCCCTCCCAACCAACCAACGAACCAAGTCCAAGTCCAACTTGGCGCCATATTCAAACATTTCTACGACTTTTGACTACAACTTTTTATACCCGCACCCAAACGGTTCCACGGAGAGAACGAGAAGTTAAAAATCCACTACTGTATGTATCTGTATCTGCATATGTACCCGCATATGAATCTGTATCTGTATCTCCATCTGTATCTGCACCTCCATTATCTATATCTGCATCTGTTTCTGTGTTTGTATTGGTATCTGCATTTATATCTGCAACTATGTTTGTATCTGTACCTGTATATATATCTGTATCTGTATTTGTGATCGTATCTTTATCTGCCTCTATATTTGTATCTGCATTTGTATCAAAATCTGTATCTGTATCCGTATCTGTATCTCCAACTGTATCTGCATCTACATCTGTATCTGCATCGACGTCTGTATCTGTATCTTCATCATAATCTGTTTCTACATCAGTATCTTATCTATACTTATACCATTATCAATTTCGGGATATTCATATATCTATCTGTGTCATATTACTTCATCTGCATCTGTATCTGGGTCTGCATTTGTATTTGTATCTCCATCTGTATATTTATCTATATTTATACTTTTACCTTTTTGTATTTCCATATATTTATCTATGTACATACTTATTTTTATTTTTACATATTTGCAAGCCTACGTAAATTCTCATTTTTATATAAATTTCAATTACAATATTTGCATCGATATCTTCGCCTCTATTTCTGGTCGGACGGGTGTTGGCTAAGTCGGGTCTTTTTCAGCAGCTCTTATTTGTTGGCTTCAACCATTTTACGCCATTATCAACGTCATCATTGTCGTTGGCATCTTCTGTCCGGCCCCAGCTCAGGCACTGACTGGAACTCGAACGGGGACTGGGGCTGGTCCACGGTTGCCATTGTTGGGGCTTGGCATCATCAGCTCACCTTTGCCAGTTAGCCCATTGTTGTATCACTGTGCATCTCCTGTTGGCCCTCTCCCCCTTCTCTCAATTTGCATCCAACTACCCCCCTCTCTTCCGACCGGCCCGCCTGCCAGCCTGTCAGGGCATATTATTGGTGTGCGGAAAATGTTTGCGTAATTGCAATGTTGACATTCGTATTTTTCGCTCACTTGCTGGAAGAACCGGCCAGGACTGTGACCCCTCCCCCTTCCCCGCCCCTCGTGGTGTGTCGCCTGCTTTCATTTCGCTTGTCATTTGCGCTGGATGGCTACGTGGAACACACAAATCCAAGTGCATCTATTAGCCGCGTCCTAACGCCCAACAACACGTTGCCTCCGGCTGTCGAGCCGCCGAATAGTCCAGCAGCTCTGGCCCGGATGGCGGACGACGAATGGCGGACGGCGGACGGCGGGCCAGATTCAATGTAAAATCGTTGCCAAAGTGAGACATCTCTGACTCATGCCTAGCTATCGCCTTGTTGACTTGCGCCCCAGTCGTGACATCGCTAAAGCTTCGACAACTTGTCAAATTACCTTAAGCAAGCCGCGGGGCAGGCACCCTTAACTCCACCCCTGCCCCCATCGGGCCCAATCCACGTGCTTGTCAATATTTAAAATTGAAAAATACGCGAGCCGCCCGCCCCCCAAGTACGAGTATTTCATATCATTTCAATATCATTGATGTAAAAATGTTGCGCGCTCTGTTAATGTGCGCCAAGGCGGGGCAGAAACAAAACAACAACAAAAAAGCGCGCGAGTCAATGAAAAACCAGAAATACAAATAAGCATGCTGAAAGTTGCGACAACGAATTTCGAATACTCTGGGATCTTAGCCGTTTAAACGAGAATCCTCATTTAATATATATATATATATTATATATTTCCACGCGTTGCAAACAGCATGGGGAAGTCGCAAGGCCTTGCTCAAGGCGGGCAGAGAGCTGACGGGCCGGGGGCAGCCTCGACAGTGACATCGGCATTGAGGACAATCGCAAGACACCCTCAGACACGGTAAGTAAGCGAGTCACCGGGGGTTACCATTACCGACAGCCATTCATCCAGCCGTCCGTCCATCCATCCACCTATCCATCCATTGAGGCATTCAGCCGTCTATCTGTCGTATGTATATTTCATATGCCCTTATGCCATGCCGACGTGAATGTCGCGTCTTTGCATTTCTCAATGTACTCGAAAACGATTTATTAAAAATATCTTTGGCACGGCATCGAGGCAAAACAACAAGCAAGCTTATTAAAAATTTATTACCGAGCTTAAAAAATGTTACCCCAGTCGCTTGTCGCTCAATTCCAGCTAGGTCTCTTGCCACCCGCCTGCGGGCGCACCTCATCCACAAGGATGCGGGCTCGAAGACGACGACGGCGAGGATGTTGGCAAATGCGCCGGGGGCGCAGATATTGAAAGGTATTTTGGCTGATTTGTTTGAGTTGGAAATTTAATTTATAACTGTAAATGTATTTCACTTGGCGGGGATGGGGCCGGGAGCGGGGGGGGGGGGGGGTGTGGGCGCTGTCGGTGCTGCCAGCAAAAATCCAAAAACCCGGGCAGGGGTATAGGCAGGAAGAGTTCCACAATTTGGCACAGCATCGAGAGTGTCACCTAAAATGTGGAGCGCTGTATTATTAATAATTAGAGATATTTAACAAATCCCCAAGCACGAACTTCTACGAACTATAATAATTATAACTATAACAATAATTAACCGATAAGGTGTGGTTGATCTTTGACCTGCAAGTATTTATTTATATTTATATTTACAAATAACAGGCTGATTGGGATAGCTTCTTTATAAGGTAAATTGCCTTATTAGGGTAATATACTACATCTAGGTTAAGACGAGACTTGCATCAGAACAGTTGCTTATAGTTTTTTTCTAATCTTTTATTAAATTTTGCGATCTGTTTTTTGACATTAAACAAATCGATGAATGCTTAAAAGTGTATTACAGGTATGGTTAAGTAAACTCAAACAATACATTTGACTAAGTTTTTGCTCAAATTGTAATTTATAAATATTTTTAAACGTCTTATATCCTACTGTTGTCTAAGAGATCTATTGCCATGTTGTTAACTATTATGGTTGTTTCCACATAATTCATAGCATCTCTACTTAAAAGACACGGACGGAGCACCTGTTATAGTTTTTAATGTCATATACTGATATATTTACAGGACATCTGATATCTTTACGGGATCAATATTGGCTTGCTATGATCGCATGAATAAATCGACTTTTTCTGTAGCACATTTCGCAGGCATTCACCGAGCTTCCTTAAGATCGATGCTGGCAGTATGGAAGCTCTTTGAGCTTAAGCCAGTCCCAGCTGTGTCTAATAGCAAATTCTTTCCTTCCCGCTAGCTAGCCCATTTTCAAAGTCTAGCTCAGATATGCCAACAGCTTCGAGTTGGGACTGCTAAGCCCCATTTCAAAAGGATTTCCCTCACCTTGAGCTGTAAGAGTTATATAGACAGAATAGATAGAAATTTGATGGCACAGCTGTATGGAACGCTAAGTGATATATCAGCAGAGCTGCTGCCCCCTGCTAGCGCTGGTCATCATCATCATTAGTAATGACCGAACTACCACCGAACCCTATCTGCCCGGGTCGGCCCAAGTTCGCAACGGTAACCGCAAAAAGCCCAAGAGTCGACGGGCGGTTCAGGGCCAATGACAAATGATCAAGTGTCACACATGGAATTTAAAGTAGCTGCAGCTGCGTGTGTGTTGGGTGTGCGCGTGTGTGTATGCGTGTGTGTGTGTGGGCCGCAGGGGCAGGTACACGCTTATTAGTTGTCGGCCCTGGGCCCATCCAGCCAAGGGTTGACGCCTGACGGGGCTGCTGTCGCACTATTTGATAACTAAAACTCATCAGCGTCGTCGTCATCATTTTTATTATTTAGCCGAAATGATGAAATGAAAGCCTGAGCAGGCTTAAGTGGCGGGCGAAAAGAGAAGGCGAGAGCGAGCGAGAGTGAGCGGGAACGAGACGAGGCCCTTTCACGTTGCCCGTCGCACATGTGGCGGCCCACACGGCTGGCCCTAAGCCCGACCAGACGCTGTGAGGCGGCAGCCAAAGCATTTTTCAATATTTGACAACAGGCTGCAGCTGTGTGCGTGTGTGTGTGTGTCTCTGTGTGTGAAAAATGGCAACTTTGACAGCTTGACACTTCAGCATTGCCAAGCCAACCCACAGCCAAACCCCAACAACCTCCCGCCCACCCCAAAGATTCACATATGCAGCTCAGCTTCGGGAATATTTTAATTTAAACGTTGCCCAAACCAACTAATAATAATGCGTGTGTGTGTGTCGCTGCGCATGTGTGTGTGTACTCATCTAATAAAAATGTTACCCTCTCCCCCTGTACTCATAACCCCTCTTCACAAAAGCCCGCCCAAGGCGCCAGCAAACCTTCTCAACTCGCTGGCATTTCGAACAGTTTTTGGTTTTGGAATTCCTGGAGCTCTCTTCTGTCGCCTGATTGGTTCAGCTTCTTGCTGACTGCGCCCAATTTGCTCTGCCGCTGCCGCTGTCGCTGTCGCCGTCGACGTCGACATCGTCATTGTCCTCGTTGGCGGCGCTAACGTTGCTGCTATTTTGACAGCTGAACGTCACATTTGACAGCCCAACAATTTGTCATTGCCCGGGCTGCTGGGGCCAAGGCCTAGACCGTTCCTCCACATGTTTTAATTGCCCTTGTTCGAATCTCTTAAATAGGCCAAAAGGGGTGAGGGCAGGCAACGACGTCGGAAAGGTAAGAAGGTGTGCAACGAACACATGAACGCGTAAAACAATTGTCTCCCTGTGATACTAAACTTAAACAAGTAAGAACGTTGCAGTCGACTTTGTAAAAAGGAATATCTGTAGAGGAGGTTATCAGTTTGAAATATGGGAGCTATGATCCCGAGGGCAATACATGTCAATTGTTTATTTTTAATTTTGGCTTGATTTTTGACAGAAAATTGAATTCCCTCAGAATCAGTTTTAATGTTGTTGTTTATGCTAATTGTGACAAATGCGTAAGAAACGAGCGACTAGGTTAAACAAAATAGAGGAAGCAGAGATATTTTCCCAAATTGTTGATGTACGTTGAAAGAATTATAGATTAAGCGACATGTATCATGTAATGGAATCTCAGACTGTCAATAAGATAAAGATACTGAATCGAAATGATGAATTAGTAAAAGTCAGACTATAAAAAAAGGATTTTTTTGCAAGGGATTAAATTGGGGATGAGCAAAAGGAGTCTTACGATCAATAGAGCAAGGACAAGTATAAAAGAAAAAGAAGTCAAAACTTGAGCAGACAGGCTGAGATAAAGACACCGATAAGCTGAGTGTTATGTCAGGAATTAAAGTATTAAAGGATTTTGGACAACTATACTTTATTATGATATCAGCAGAGAGCTCTCCTCTTCCAAATGAGTAAGTTTTAGAAGCAATCAATTTGTACGTACTTATCTTTGAGGTATTATAATTACATTCTGAGCATATTTTACTTGGCTTCTTTTTTAAGCTGAATCCTGTAGTTTACTGGGCTAACCAACTGTGCTGAGTCACTGAGCATCAACGTACTTAACAACGACAGCAGCAACAGCAACAACGGCAACTCACATCTAATTGACAGTCCTTGTGTCGAGCAGTTGCCTCTCTCTCGCCCTCTCTTTCACTCTTGGTGCTTGGCTAACGGTTGCTGGCAAACGTTGTCACCTTTATCTTTTTTTCTATTTTATTTATTTTGTTGTATATTTCTTTTTCCTTGTTTTTGTTGTTGTTGTATAGCGCCTTATATCAACTCATTAATTTCTATTTCTGTATGTCTTGGGCATGAGTGCAATGTGCCTGGCCCTTGCCCCCTGTGCCCCCGTTGGCCCCTTGAGCGCTGCTACAGATCTGAAATTATACTTTGTCCTTTCTATAACAATAATTATTATTTCTTGCTTCAAGCAGCAGCAGCAGCAGCAGCAACAACAGCAACTGCAGTTGCAGCAGCAGCAGAACAACAATCAGAGCGTCTCTGGCCGGTTCGGTGGCCGGTGGGGTGTTTAAGGGAAGGGGTTTGGGGGCTGGGGGCTGGGGATTGGGGTGCGCTGGTAGAGCCAGCAAACACTTAAAAATGCTAAATAAAACATATTCCACTTAGAGCGCAGGCTCTGGGTCCGGGGTAGGGGTGCGGCGCCAAAGAGAGCGGGGCATGGAAGGAGGAGGGTTTGGGGTTAGGTGCTGGCTCACAGGTGCCGCTTGTTAAGAAAACAGGCACAGAGGGGCTAAAACAGAAGGCTGGCCATATTTGCAATTCATATACAGCAGACGTCACACACACACTCACACACGCGCGCACACACACTAACACACACACATGGCATGAAAAAAATAATAATTTGCAAAAGTAGCGTCGTGTGACAATTGCTGGGCTCGGGCTCGGGCTCGGTCCCCCATGTCCATGTCCATGGCTCAGTCTCCAGTTTTGAGTCGACGTCTCGCTGCTTTTCGTGCCCAACTACTCATGTTGTTGTTGTTCGTGTTGTTGTTGCTGCAGTTGCTATTTGAATTTTGAGGACATTGTGATGAGGCTTTAGTTTGCAAATCTCTTGCACACACAACAACAACACCAACAACAACAATAACAACAACAAAAACAACAGCAGCAGCAACGCATGGCAAGAGATGTGCCCCGCCCCACTCCCCCTCGCTCATAAAGCACAGAAGAACACATAAACAAACGTCAACGAGCGACGGCAACGTCAGCGCCGACTGCGACCGCGACCGCGACTGCGACTGCAGCTGAGCGGCTGACTTCGATGCCAGCGGCGCTTCAGTGCTTGATATCTCCACAGCCATGGCCAGCAGGCCCCACCCCCTTCACCAACATGGGGCCAGGTGGGGCCACATGCCGTACATAACCTCAAAAGAGCATAGTGCATATGGGGAATGGATGGATAGATCAGTAATATGAACCAAAACTGGAAGTTGGAACGTTTCAAACACTTCGATTCGCTGGTAAAAAGCGGCTGGATTTAATTACGGGTATACACTCGGCCAAAATATTAAATACACTTCTAAAACTTTGAATTTTCTTTAAATATCTCAGGTTTAATTGCATATATTCTCATTGTGTTGAACAGTTCTTAAAGTGCAGAAAACAAATTAAAAACTAAAAACAAACGGCACAACAAAAATAAACTCAATATGCTTCAATTACAATCATTATCTTGCCAAGACACAACATTAAACTTTGGGTAAAAATATTTATTTTATTTCATTATTTTCCCAAAAAACAGTAAAACTTCAGCCTAAAATATGATTTCATATTACCTGTTGCTTATTTCTTTCATTTTTATAATTTTTGTTTTAACTTATGCAGAATTTCAAATTCTTAATAATATGAAATTAAATGTAAAACAGAAAGAGTGTAGTCACAATTTTATTATAAATAAATATTTGGAAATAATAATTTGAAAGACTTAATGATATAAAAAACTTTCTCCGATTTTTGATGAGCTTAGCTTTGCATTAACAAAGAATATGTATAATATTTGATTATTTAACTTCACCTATACTTGAACTTTATTAACATATAGCAGACCTTGTTTAAACTAATGTAATTGCGGAAATTCTTGAATTGAGATCAGCTGGCAGCTTTAAGCCCATTCATTTACCATCCCCCAAAATACCAAAGCACTTGTCACCCCTCTGTCTTGAGCTCTCGCCGCCTCTGGCTTTCACTCTTCCATTGTTCTCGTGGTTTATTAGCTATTGCATTCCTAGAATTTCTAATTCTTTGGCTTTGCTGCTGCATTGCTTTCATAATAATTTCTCGACGGCTTGCAGCATCAACAAACAAAACGAGGGCCAGATTTAGTAGGCGACCAGAGTTAACGTGTTGTGCAGGTGGCACCCACACACCTGCACTCACACACGCCAGCCCCCATCCCTCCCCCCGCTGTCCGTGTGCTGTCAAGTGCGCTTATGGCTGTCATGACGCCCATAACATTGTCATCAACATTAGTTTTGCAAGATGGGGGCGCAGCCGCTAGATGGCGCTGCTCGGTGCCCAGCTGCAATGCGTTTTGCATTGCTTTGCTCGTTTCTCGTGGATGTTCTTGCTGTTGTTGTTGTTGTTGACATCGTCACAAAAATTGGTGCAAAATGCTTCAGTTCGTGTTTTCTTTTTCTTTTTTATTTTTGCTTATGCTCCTCACACACTCACAGACACAGACAATCGTGTATGCACATCAATGTGGCCTGTGTGCTTAAGATAAATATCTCATGCGTGTTCGTGTGTGTGTGTGTGTGTGTGTGTGTGGGTGTGTGCAGCTGCAAGTGAAGCGCATCCTGTGCGCAGCCTTCGCTGCCTTCTGCCAACGGTGCTCAGCTACAGATTTATTGGTAGCGCCCCTTCAAAACTAGGCTATAGTTAGGCAATACACCCACGACATACACACACGCACATACATATATATAATTAAGCGTTGACTATTTGTAATTTTTAATAAGACAGCACAAAGCAACAAAACTCTCCTAAGGTCCTTTCTGGTGCATTGAGCAGGTTGGGGCTGGGGGCCGGCTTTGGCTGCTGCACTGACAAAACAATATAAAATAAGCATGAATAATTAGAATATGTTAAGTGTTTTTGGGCCTGGCACACACTCGACATACGTATGAAGCTGTGTGTGTGTGTGTGTGCGTGTGTGTGTGTGTGCGTATGCGTGTGTTCGTGTATGGGCGCGCCCGCATATTGTATATTTATATACAGTCAGTCAGTCAGTCAAGTTGGGCGCATACAAAAGCCACGCCCACACAATACGTTGTCGTCACTCGCACTGGCACCGGCAAAAGCGACTCGAGTGCCCACCTGACTTTTTGTCATTCAAATGAAAACTGTACGTCGTCATGCTCATACTCATACGCACACTCACACTCATACTCATTCACATTGCCATCGCCATCAGCAGCAGCATCATCATCGCTGTAGTAGTCATCAACAGCTCTGCGACATATACACACACCCACGCCCACACACACACACACACACACACACACACACACACACTGCTGCACACCTACACCTGCTCTGATTGCTTTGTTCAGCATTTTTCTAACAATTTCTCTGCCGCTGCATCTTTTTGCATTGCATACACTTAGGCGCGACTTTTTCACTTGTGCTTGTATGCGCGCCTTGTTCGCTCTTTTCTTCCTCTTCTTCTCTTTCTTTCTGCTGCCGCTGCGTCTTCTTGTTCTTCTTTCTCTCATTGCTGCTGCTGTTGTCGCCTGGCATAGAAAAATTTACAATGCAATTGAGTATGCAAATATTGCCTACTTGTCATGTAGACAAATACAACCCCCCACGTTCCCCCACCCCGCCCTTGCCCACCTACCTCTCTGCATGCATATGCATGTCTGCTTGTGTCTGTATGTGTGTGCGTGTATTTGTTATTGTTAGCATGCGTCTTCATTGTTGTTGCAATTTTCGAAATTAAAATAACAATATGAAAGCCCGGGCAGCTCAACTGTACCGGGCACGCAAGAAAACGCCAAAATGAGGTCTGCGCATTCAAGTCGAAACTGAAAATATTAGATCAGTTAGTAAAGGAACCTCTTATCATATAAGTAAGTATATCTGAACCCAGCCTCTTCGCTAGCTAATTAATTAATTTTTTATAAATTGCCGTTGATTTCTTCTCTAACATTTTTCCAGCTCGAAAGTTCTTGTAATGATTATTTAAAAGTCAATGCTCTATAATGAAGTCGAGAATGAACTTTATTCATGTAAAAAAAAACTTAACTTTACGATTTTAATCTTATTGAAAATATTCTTGTGGGTAGTACTGATATTTCAGAGTTCGGTTGTATTATGTAGAAAGTGAAGTTAAAATAAATATTTATCATTTATATTCATATAAGTCTGTCCCACACCCCCTTTACGGTTCTTTAAGTCAGCCGAAGCACCTCATCGAAACGTTTTTGCAATTTTTATATATCTCCGCCTTGAAGATCTCGCTTTATGTGCGTGTTCCGGCTGACATTTATGTCCATGCCATTCATAAGAAATGTTTTTATTTGTTACAAATTGTTTGATATTAAAAATGTACGAGTACATTGTAAGCAGGAGTGATATGTGAGGGGCGGGGTCGAGACCTACCAAAAAAAAACTTTGCTCAAGTAAATCATCGCGTCTGGCTTGGGTGGGGGGTTGCCCTTACCCCTGCCCCCCGCGGAACAATGCCAATGTATAGAACTGGCGGTTATGTATTTCTTTTTGGCATCCGAAAATGTCGAGAAATTAATGGCAGTCGGCTGAATTTATGAGCGTTGTGATATTTGTGTGTCTCGCTTTTGGGGTCCTTTGGAATGGGCACTCGAAACAGTATTGGATGCCGTTAGATGTCAATGGGGATAATGTGTGACTGTTGCTTAGAGCTGAGATAACTCCAGCGATATTCAAGCGTTTGCATATACATATATAATACACCATGTATTTGTAAATGAATATATTTCTTACAATAACATATTATATTATATTTATGTTTGCATTTGATGAAGATAAACTTTACCCTATACAGTAAATCTAGGTATTCTCTGACATGCTGTATATGACTATACAAAAAACTATATTAATTACGCATATTCAATTGATCTATAAGTTTTTGCATATTGTTTAAGCATTCAAAACATTCTACAAGTAAGCAAAAATTCAGATAAATTTGATTCAAGATATTGTTACCCAAAGTGCGCAGAGATATTGTTGTCTGTCTACGTGATAGGTGGGGGTTTAATTACACCTGTTTGTGGGACAATACTCCTTCAGGTATCTCAAAGTCTTTTGGTCTGCAATGAACCTATTTCGTCAATTAGAAATGCAAGAGAAGCTGGTTAGAAAGTCGCAAAGTTCTAAAATTGGTTAAATTTGGCCCGGTCCTGGTTATACCCGAGTCGTGTCTGTATTTGGCTTTGGAAAGGAAAGGGTTTTCGGTCAGTTGCTGTTGTTGTTGCCTTTATTCGTGTGGCAGTAAATTCAATTTAGAAAATGTGTGCGAAGGTAATGCAATTTATTTGGACTCGTAATAAAAATTAATAACGAAAACGTGTCGGGCCGCTCGGAGGTCGCATCAACGGAGCCACTAATATGACGAGGCAGAAAAAAAAGAAAACAAAAACCGGCAGAAATAAGAGAGAAAATAGAAACTGTGGGTGCGTTTAGTGCCATGCTGCCGCATATTGTCTATCTAATAAAAATCAAACAAATTATGCTAACAAACGGGATTTCATAGCTCGTTTTATGTGCCGTCCTGTCCTGGTGATTTGCTCAATAACCCTTGTAATGTAAACAGAGCCCCCAGAGCCCTGGGCAGGGACAGGGGCTGGGGCAGGACGAGCCGCAAACATAAACACAAAGCCACCCACACATGACATGACTTTCACTTGGCAGCAGTCCATCAGCTGCCGGACAAGGAGGCGGCCCAGGATCTAACAGAGCCAACAAAAAAGGACATGACTTGAAAATCACTTAATCTACTTGCTTCTCTGAAAAAAATAAAATAAAATAAAAGAAGCGAAAAATAACAGCACACAGGACAAACAAGGCCAAGGCAAAGAAAATGCCGAGTGAAATCGAAACCGAAGCCGAAACCCTTTCGACTGCCCCTCTCGCCGCGCTCTGCATACTTAAGGGCGCGTCCGGTTAACCCCAAAAGGCACACACGCTGAGGTCGAGCCCAGGGGCGGGGGCAACTATTTGCCTCGGCCGGGATATCCGCACAAATCAACAAACCATGACAACGGCATATTTCACATATGAGCCAAGGGGCCGAGCCGAAGCAGAAAAAACGGGGGGCGGCAGCCGCTCAAAATTATTGCAAATCACTAAAACCAACAACAACGGCAACAAACGGGATAAAAACGCGCCAAGAAGCCGAAAGTACACAATCGTGAACAACAACCACCGTGGCGCGTCCTTGTTAAAGGATTCGCCGAGTGGGGCCGGGGGTGGGGGCAGGCGACGTAATTGAATTCAATCAAAATTGTTTGGTCCATCAAACAGACAATTACAAGCCATACATTCAGCCAATACCCCAAGTACACAAAACTGAGGAAAAGAAACAAACACCACAAGAAGCAAGCGCAAAGGCAAAAAATAACTGCAACATCAACCCCTCGTGCGATTTTTGTTGGCATTTCATAAAGTTGTCAGTCGAAGCGACCCCTAACCCCTATCGCGATAAGTTCGATGTGGAACTGGGGAACACACACGTAGACAGGCAATTTGTCAATCGCTCGATTTGATGAGCTCAGGACATTGCCAATGGATTTGCCGCTTCCTCGATTGGTGGGGGTAGAGGGTGGCCACTAAAAGAGTTAAGCGCTGTCAAAGGCTGAACAATGAGTGTGCACTATGTAATGTTATGTGAACTCAGCCAGAGATCAATGAAGCTTAAAGAACTTTGGAATTGGAAGTAGAAACACAGTTTGTGAGACATAAAAAATATTCGGATGGTGAGATTTTGAGGCTTGAGAAAGAAACATACCCGAAGACGTTTTATTGTATTGCTTGACAGGATTTTCAATAGACCTGAGTTGTATCGAAATCTCGTGAGCTTACGCCGCATTTCCATTCATTTCCCTATTCCAGTCTAGCTTTTTCCTATGGCCAACCCCCAACTCCTTGGCTTGCTTTTTTGCCAAATCACTTGACCAATTTGTCAAGTGGCACTTAAGCGTGTGCGTCTGCCCCGAATCCGCATCCCAATCCACGGGACTGCCTTCCCCTAGTTTATCAGCTGGGCTGTTCGCTTGGCCCGGGGTGGATGCGTGATACTTGTAGTCGTCTTGTTTGCGGTGGTCTTCCTCGAGTTTGCCATTATCCTTGTTACAATTTGCATGCATTGTGGTGGGGCCCATTTATCCAACCCCGGCCCAGCCCCAGCCCCAACTCCAGCACCCAACTTCAGCCTCGGCGGCATCATCTTCAGCCCGAGCCATTCATCCATACATTTCTCCATGCTCGTGTCTATCTTTTGGGCCTTGGCCCAGTGATAAAAAGTCACTTGTCATTTCTTTTTAACCCTCGCCCCGCCGCCTCGCCGACGGCCACTTATGCCCAGCTATTTACTTGCTTTTTTATGATTTTATTAGCTGCAAAAACAAGCAATTTTGTTACAATGTTTATTGGTTATAGTGTTTCCCCGGGCTCCGAAGGGTTCAAATCCAGTTGCCGCTTTGATGTGCCCTAAAAAATCATAAGCGTGAGTTATGTTTTATGCCTCTTATGAGTGACGGCGGCCAAGGGGTTGCTGCCAACCCCCACCCCCGCCACACACGATATGACTTTGCATGAGTGTAGATATGGCAATGGATATGGATATGGCCCTTTGCTTGCCAAAGGCAAATTGCGTCAGCGATTAGGCCTGATTTGTGTGATTTCATTTGATTTGATTTGATTGTGTGTGCAGTGGGCGGTACAGGAGGATGGGGTGGGGCAGGAGAAGGGCTAGTAGGGCCTGGGACTGTGCTTCATCTGAGATTGTCAAGATCTGTCTGCCACATGAAAGGAAAAGGTTTAGTTCGAGTTAAGGTTCGCTGGAGAGTTATAGAGAGTGCTAGCCTGGATCAGGTCCATCAGGTCCTTGGCCACACTCGGAGCACCTTTAATGGCAGACGTCTTCATTTCAATTGTTTTCTGCCCCCGCTTCACACGAGATGCGCTTGCTTTTAATTGCCCAGCCCCGGCCAAGCCCGGCGGACCCCAGCCAGCATGCTGGACTGACCATTTCATTAACTGGGCGCAGTCCACACGAAAACGCTGCGGCGATTAGTTCACAGCCATAACACACAAGCCCCCTGCTCCACGTCCATGGGCAATGCCACTATCGCCCCTGCTGCATGTCCACCCGCTGGAGACCAAACTAAACTATAAAATTTTATGAGTTTCTACAGGCCAACACACTCACACACACACACACACACGACACACACACACGCACGCTCAATTGGTTTCTGCTTTTTTCCATGTTTGCAGGTAGTTTAAGCTCCCCCTCCCACTCATCCCCACAAGCCTCGTTGCCGTCGTTCGCCAAATTGCGCAAAATGTTAACAAGCAATTGAGCAGACAAACAAACAACTGTTGAAGGGGGGCCGAGGGGCGGCAAGGTGGCAGCTGTCGAATGCTGAACGTAGCTGCCAGTGGAGACGGCGGCGGGGGGCTGCCTTGGCTGCAATTGGAGCCCGTGTGCGTTGATTAGTTTAACGCGCCCAACGTTGCGGAAAGTTGTGCGACGGCTGCTCATTAAATCGAACCGCGCCGCCTTTTGGCTTATTAGTTCCAATGTGTCCCCGTTCCCTGGCTGCGTCTTCCGGTTAGCCGGGCTAGCCAATCTCCGGCTGCTGCGCTATAAAATTCCGTTTTATATCGAGCGGCTGGCGTGCACGGCTTTTATGGCCTGTAAATGTCCGATCACCGTGAACGTAAACGGGCCTTCTCCCGAAAGTCCGGCCCGCACTTTAATACAAATAGCCTGTCTGCTTTTCGATTGCTTCTGCATCTTAATGGGTGCAGACATCTCCATGGTCACATTATTTAAAATATTTATCCACTTCAACCCTTGGTGACTTTACTACTTGCTTTTTTCGACTCTTTGTGCACCTCCTTGGCCACTTCATTAGAACCCAGTGCAATCTTAGATTGATATATTCTTCACTTGGAGCATGGTTTTGTGCAAATGTGTATAACAGGCAGAAGGAAACATCTCCGACCACATAAAGTATATATGAATATTCTTGGTCAGCATCAATAGCCAAGTCGATCTAGCCTCATCCGTCCGTCTGTCTGTCTGTCTGTTTGTTTTTGAGGGTTGTGTATACCATAAGTAGATCACGTTTACATCAAATTACATTAAATGGTCGCTAACCTTCCTCGTTTTCTTATCATCGATAATTATCGATTTTTTGACCCGGCTTTTCGAGCATATCTCAGAGACTAATATAAACTAATATCACTTTAAATAAACACATTTGCTACCACTTCAGTTAATCGGATGTTATTACTATATTCTTAATTGTTATATGAGATATAGCTGCTTTTTCATAGGCATCCTCCATGGTCACTTCAGTTATCCGCTTAGGATAAGCCACTTGAAAGCTGCAAATATTAGTTTGTGTTCTCGCATCTACCGTGTGTTGCTAAAGTGCTGGGAAACCCTTTCTGTCGGCAATACTTGTGTACCCCTCCCCGTTCCCAATCGCCCCCATCCGATCCTCCCCTCTATGCTCCGGCAGGCGCAGAGTCAAAGCTTGACTGTCAATATTGACTCTTTGCGTGGAAATCGCGCAACTTTGCGGGCCTCTGGCTTAATAACTGTCAAAAATCTTTCGAATTTTAATCAACTTTATTTTTAGCTGCGCTATTTGCTCTGGCACACGTCGGGCCCCAGTCCCCAGTCCCCAGGCCCCAGCCGTTGCTGAGCCTTGTGTGCGTGAAAAGTTTGCAGTCTTCTGTTTTTTCATAGCCAAACAAATATGAACATAAATGCAAATGTGTAAAAGCGGAGCCGGGCAACTGTCTCGCGTATCCGACTTCCATATATGTCTGTTTGCCCATGCACGCCAGAAAGTATTAAAGACGCATTTAATTAAGTCGAAACTGTTGCCAAAGTGACGGGGGTGGGCTAATGTGGCCATGGAGGAAGTCAGGCTGTAAACCGTAGACGAAGACGAAGCCAACACCGAGGCTGAAGCTGAAGCTGAACCTGAAGCTGAAAGATGGCGCAGCAGGCGCCAGGTTATTTCAGAGATTTTCAAGGCAATCATATGAGAGTTGCCAACACGCTCGAATATTTATAAATACTATGTTTGTGAAGTGAATTCTGGGTCGTATAGGTATTAAAGAAGTTGAGATTTATTTATCTAAATATGTTTTACTTAAAAAGATATTCTCGCAGTAGAATGATTTATAAAGGCCTTTTTTCTTAATATCGATAAATATCAATTTGGTTTCTTATATATATTTCGAAGATTATGAGGGTTAGCCTCATTTCAAGAATGTTTCACTCGGGCACTTTCTGTTTTATATTCAGAAGTATTTTTGAATATTATCTAAGATTTTTCCTTTGAAATCTCCTTTTGAATGAATATCAGTTGGCCAGTTTTTATATTTAAGGTTTTTGGGCATAAGATTTGCAACACTTTTTAAATCATATATAAACCTACAGACAATGCAGCCCTTTTTGTATTCCTGGACAATAACCGAGGACTCTCCATCTAACAAGTATTAAATGGAAATTTTAAGCAGATTTGTTTGTAGTAAAGTATACATAAAATATGTTAGAGAAAACATATATATAACAGATCGATTGATATTTACTCGAATATTTAAATAACTCAAAGTTGTTCTTTACCAATTTATTTGTCTTCCTTAAATCTTAATATCCGACTAAAAGTTGTTCGGCTATCAGATACTCTTTAACGAAAATATATGCTCTGTCCAACACTTGAAATAATTGCTGTCAACTTCCCCCGCTCCCTCTGCCGTTTGCTCAACTGTCAAAGCTGTCAAATGGCAAACGCCCAGCCAAAAAAAAAGAAGAAAACCCCCACCGCCTGTCTCGTGTTGTTTGTCAGAAAATTTAACGCGTAAGTGGAAAAGCATAAAAACAGCAACAGCAGCAACAACAACAACAACAAAAGGCGCAACGCATTTCTGGGAAGAAAACACAAAAAAAAAGTTGTAAAAATTATCAAAGAAAATTTGTACAACCACCGGAGCGACCATTGATAACGCACCCAACCCAAACCCAAACCCAAACCCTAGCCCAAGCCCAATCCACGTCCACATCCGCATCCGAATAGCCCAGCACCACCATCCACGCTCAAACCAAACGAGACGTGTAAATGGACTTTGGGTGCCCGTTGACTGACTGACTTTCCGCTGCTCATCCGCTGTCCCGTCCGCGACCAGTGCCCCCGCCCCTCTGCCCCACCCGCTCATCACTCAAATGCAAAATGGCGATTATTCATAAATCATTAAACACCATTTGGAAATGCGCTGGGCGCTGGTAGGTGGGCGGTGAGCGGTGGGCGGTGGGCGGTGGGTGGGGTGCTGAGGGTGTGGCCCGGTCGCGGTCGCTGCTGCTGCCTTTAAAATTTTTATCGCTTTTCCAACAAAACTGGCGAAGAAAAATTCCTAATGAGCCAAAAGAAAAGCCAAAAAAAGCCAAAAAAAAAACGCAGCCCAAAAAAGTTAAAAAACTTCGGAAAAAATCAAAGGCCGTTCCTGACCGGTGCGGGGGTGTGGGGAGTCGAAGTGCCAGTGGGAATGGGGCGCGCGGGTGGGTTTGAAAATTTCGCGGGCTTTTTAACAAGGCGGCCAGGCATAAGGCATACGGCACCGCTATAGCTATAGCTCCCATGCAGCCCCGCCTCCTCCGCCCGGGCGAAGACATTAAAAATTTTGTTTGATACTTTGGCCACGACGCTGGCTCGGTCGCTGTTCTGGTCGTTTGATTTCCGCTTCCGTTTGCCGTTGAGATTAAAAAACATTTTTCGTGAATTTTTCCCTCGTTTCCCTGATGTTTTAACTACGATGTCGACTGCTGCTTTTTTACGTTTCGCTGGCTGCGCTTCTTCTATCTGCGTATCTGTGAGATACATTAAATTAAAAATTCATCTTTAATCAAAAATTATTGTTGGCATGCGCAAGACAAAGTAGCGACGGCGACGGCGACGGCGACGGCGACAGCATCGTCTGGCCGGCTCTCGAAAAGATGGACCCAGGGAAGGTGGCTCAGACCGCATCGGTGCTTAAGAGCCGGGCAAACATAGTTGACAATATATCAAAGTTTTTTGGCGTCTCAGGGGGATGGGTTGGGCGATGGGAGGGGTGTGCTGCAGCGCGATATTGTAATTGCTGTTATTTGGTCTGTTTTGTGGTGGGCGCCCTTGGCCAATTGCAGGTACCGTTAGCAGATGCAGCTGATAAGCGAACAAAAGTGCAGAGCGAGAACAACAATAGACCGAAGTTATCAAAATGGAGTACAGTGTAGGTCGGCTCATCTTCAAGTTGAAATCAATAAGGTGGTGACTTCAACATGTAGGGTATATCCTCCATTTGAAGTTTCCCAAAAACAGTTTCGACGTAGAACAAAACTGACTGTTCGCACTTTTAATCTATTCCAAAAAAACACAATATATATATATATTGCTGCATTTTAGCTGACAAACCCCATTTACAGAAAAGGAACTCATTTGGCAAATCCTTATATCCTTGCAGATATTACAATAATTTAGTCCAGGAGCTCATATGCTATAACGACCGAATAAATAGCTTACTTGTGTGAAATCTAGCTAACTACATATATATCATCCTTAAGTCTGCAAGGATATTTAAAGTTAACTTGTTCTTATTGTTGTACAAAGTTTAAGTTAGTGTTTGTAAAATATATTTTTTAAATGTAAATATCCATTTCGGCAGCTCTCATTTATTCTAATTTAATCGAATTTGGCCTCTGACACATTTTTAGCAACATTTCTGCCCATTCCTATTGCCTGCCCAAGCTCAAAAAGGCGTTTAACTCGTTGGATGAGTAACAAAATACTCCCTTAGCCCGTCATTACAGCATCCCCATACTACACCTCCATCCCTTCTGCTCCTTCTGCTTCCTGCTCCACGCACATAAGCCTATCAATTTTTGTTGTTCTTTTCTTTTGCTGAAGCGACTTAAGAGCTGGTTATCAAACCCAAGCAAATCAAATTCAGACAGACAAGCTGCCGTTAAACTCTCTGACAACAATGGCAGCAACAACAACAGCGACAAGTAACGGGTCTTAAAGTCAAGTAATATCAACAACAAGCTGAGCAATAAAAGCAGCCTCCCACACATGCCACACACACGCAGACACACACACACACTCGAAGCCATTTGCCTATCAGAAAGTTTTGATCTTTGATTGTGTGACTCGGCTTTTTAACTAATTTGCGCCACCTCCAAGCACACATCGTGCCGTCCGCCACCCACACACACACACATGTACCCGCCACAGTACAGGCACACGCACCCATCAGCCCTCCCCACCCCCTTCATCTGACAAAACGCGCGAAAACCGCATGCAAAACGCGTCACATGCAGTCGCTAGGGAATTAACGGCCCACGAGTCGGCACACACGCACCCTCCCACACACACACTCAAATATTTTGCATACGTTTGCTTCATTTAAGCGCCTCGCCGCCCCGCCCCGCCCCGCCCCGCCTCCAGTGCCGCTCTACCCCTCTATTGCTTTTATTTGCGCAATATTTTTCTGATAATAACAAATTCGCGAATATGTTTATCTGCGTTTTCATTGCCGTCTTTGCTCCGTCTGCTTCTGTCCCGTCTCGCCCCGCCTGCTCCGTTTTTCCCTTCTTTTTTATTGTAAACCTTCCTTATGGCAAACACTCCTTGTAGCTGCTCCTGCTGCTGTTGATATGGAGCTTTCGGTCGTGGGGTTTGTTTGGATTTGCCGGCATTGCCGCCTCGTTTTTTGCCATTTGCCCGCGTGCCGCTAATTCCATTTGAGATGTAACGAAAACGAAAATGACATCAATTTATTTGTTGTTGTTTATTTTCGTTTGTCAGTTGTTGTTCCCTTCTTCCCATTTCTTCATACTTTCCTCTTCGCGGTGACAATGACTTTGGGCCAAGGGATGTGCGTGGCTTGACTTGCGTTTAAATTGGAAAATTTGTAATACCACTTTTGAAATTAGCAGAAATATTTTAAAAATTATATAGCATATACAAATACAAATTAAAAAAAGTCTACGTTTATATATCTCAATATAAAATTAATTTCCAGCGATCCCTTCCATGTTTATACTTTATAATTTATTATACTTTATATACAAGTTTTCCTTAACTGTGAAGCCTCCATAAGAAAACTTTGCCTTTAAAATTTAAGTTTTAATTGACAACATAAATAACTGCACATTATATATTTTTTCATATATTTTTTCATAACATACATACGAGCATATTTAACATAAATGTATAAACGCAGTTTAATCTGTCTATACGCAAACTAACTTTCGGCAATTTTTCGTTTGTCAAGTTTTACTTATTGCCATTTCTGGTGTCGTATCTGTGCATGTCCTTAAAGGAGTCGGTCGCCTGCGCAGCTCGCAAAGCACTTTAGAGGCGACTTCTATCAGAAACTCCATCAGCTTCATCATCTTAAACTGCTTCGGCGCTGGGGCCGAGTTAAAAATGCAAACAATAACAACAATTACACCCAAAGGATCAGTTGAAAAGTCAATAAACTCGAGCGTATCAGGCGGCAGGGTCCAGGCGGAACAAAGTGGCATGGCATGGAACGGAGTGGGAACTTGTTGAAACGGACGCTACAAAAACGCGCCAAAAAGCAACCGCAAAGTAACCGCAAAAAAGCAAACAGCAACAACAAGAACAACAACAGCAGCAACAACGATGCACAGGAGAGCTCGCCAGGCGACCACACAGGCCGCTCCCACCCCCAACTGGGCCGAACCCCTAGCCCTCTCCGTCCCCCTACCCAACCACCCCGCGGCGCAACCTTTTCGAGCAAAATATTTGTGTGTTTGTGTTTTTTGTTTTTGGCTTTTTTTTTGTTATTTACAAAAACCATAAATCAATTGGACACGGCACACACACACACACACATGCATATATACAAATGCAAATCTATTTTTAAATGCGAAATAATACGAAGCCAGCCGAAAGGAAGATAGAGATTGCCCAAGAGCAGGAGGGAGTCAGAGCGAGAGGGCGCTAACCCCCGCGGCCAAGCGTTGAAAATCGCGCGCTGCACAAAAAAGGGGCAAAAAAGCCGCAAAAAATATAAGCGACGAGCAGCGAAAAGGTCGAGCGGCAGTGGGAGACAGGGACAGAGGGAGAGAGAGAGAGAGAGAGAAACAGCAGCGAGCAGTGGCAAACGGACGAAGGCCACGCGGGAAAAGCCGCTGATACGACATGTGGGAAAAGTCGAAAAGTGTAAAAGTCAGCGCTGGAGAGTCGAAGAGGAAAAAAGACAAAGGCGAGCTCGAGCAGCCGGGTGGCGGGCGGAGGGTGGAGCGGAAGGAGTACCGGTTACCGAAAGGGCAAAAAAGGAGTCGAAGATGCGTCGCCGACCGCCCGCTGGCAATAAAGGAAAAAAACACGAACAATAAAAATTCTACACTCTGCATGCCCAAAAGCAAGTCGAACGGTTTACACCCACCTCTTCTGCCTCGCCCCTCCTCTCCCTCCCTCTGCCAAGGACTCTCAGGGGTCCAACAGGGGCGCCAAGAAAAAACTGACACACTTTAAAGGAAAGCGCTGGGGAGTGAAAAGTGGATTCGGTCTGCCAAGGAAACGGCAGCTGCCCAGCGGGTAAAGAGATTTGAATGTGGATAGCACCACCCCACCACCGCACTACCCACACGCTCTGGGCGGGCAGTTCGACGTTAGTTTTGATAGACTCGCACGCATGTCCATGAAAATCCTTTTGCCGTCTCACAGCTTTGCTTACAAATCAGGCGACAAGGACGTCCAAGAGGACATGCACATGGACAAGGACAAGGACAGGCTCAGGCTCAGGCTCAGGCACGGGCACGGGCACAAATCTGTTTTCCGTTTGACGGCCGTGCACCACAATTGCCGTGGTTTCTTGTTTGCGTGTGCGTTCTTTTGGCAAAGTGGCGGCTTATTGGCTTAGGAGAACACCGAAGCGAAAGGAAATAAAACTTGCAGGGCAGTGTATGTGGCATAAAAAATATAAACAAATCATTGTGCCATATGTAGTTGCTTCAGGTGTGCCAGTTGTGCCTCAAAGCGATTCACATGTTGGGAACGAGTCTTGTTCCTGACGCTGCCAGAAGTGGGCGTGCTTTAACTGTGACCCATTTCCTTAAGGGATCATCAGTACACCAATATATATATAATATATAAGGAAGCGAGGCATCAACCCAATTTTAAATTCTAAAGATAGAATTTATTTATGATAATTTGTTATGATAATTTGTTTGAACTTAAAAAACTTGCATTGTAATTGTAAAATTATAATTATTATTATTGTTTTTAACTCCATTTATCATAAAATCAATTATAAAAGTATTGTCTAAATAATGCTCTTCCTAGATTTTTAATTGCCATTATCCCTAATTACTTTAATTCTGTTTAATAGCTTATATTAATTCTGCCTGATTGTTCATTATATTAGGTCAACAATAATTTCAGAAAATCTTAAACTTTTCGGTAGATCAGGAACCTTAAAACGCATTTCGTTTTCGACCGAGCATGCTTTATGGCATTTTAGGCATAGCCGGAACCGGGGCAGGGTGCATAAAACAAACTATTTGCACTTTATCAAAGGAATTTTTCACGCGCCGTTGACAAAATGAAACGTGGCAGAAACGAAATGGAGAACTGGAGAAATGGAGCGTAAAGAGCAGGAGGACAGGTAGCCAAAGCCAGCAAAGGAAGCGGAGGAAGCAAGCCACGACGATGACGATGATGAAGAGCACTGGAAAGTGGAACTGGATGCAGGCGAAAAGAAGCGCCACCAACTGCAAAAACGCATGACGGAAACGTGCTTGGTGGGCGTATGGGCCAGCAGGCGTAGGCGGTGAGGGGTGGGGTGGGGGGTCCAGATAGAGATGCAGGGGGTGGAGAGCTGGGAAGGTGTGCCAGCAATGAGTTGGTGACAAAAAATAGATGGCGCGCACTTATTCAAATTAACATAAATCAAAAGAATTTGCTGCGAATAAAATATGAGTGCAAAGCGCGAGGAAAGAGCGAGCGAGACAAGCAAAGAAAGAGAAAGAGAAAAGCCAGGTTGCAGAAAGTTACATACGCAAGTCTTTGATAGAACTAAATCAACTGAATGCGGCATAAACGACTTTGCGAGAAAGGATTCTTGATTAATTTATTTTAAGTATTTGGTATTCTCTAATATTGCCCCAACTTAAATCCTTTTAGTATTCTCCTCAGCAAATCATTTACTTTCATATCAACCAACTAACCGATTTTGTTATGAATATCTTGTAGTAATAAAAGACTTTTGCGGGATTTACCTTATATCTACCATATGAGATTAGTTGGCAGTTGCTTTGTTTTATCTAATCTTTTTCTATGTTTTTTTTTGTGCGCTTATATTGTTTATTATTTCTCTGCTTAAAGACTATCGCCTCTAGTCATTATTTTATTCGTTTTACCTCACCTATCTGGCGGCGCTTTTCCGCGTTTCCCTCCTTTTCTGCTGAGACCCTCTGGAAAACTAACAGCGTCGTAGATCTCATGGACTTCATCGGAAGCTGCGCTTCGCTGCGTATTCAAAAGTCCTTTCTAAAATGTAACGTTGGCCGCCCTCCACATGTGCGGTTGTGTGTGCGTCTGTGTGTGTGTGTGTGTGTGTGACTAACGTGAACATTTTTGTGATTTTTCATAATTTTTTTCGTGCGCGTTTTTCACACCTTTTGCGGCGCTGGCGACGACGTCGCAACGTTTTCGCATCATTTGCTCCGTTGTTGAGCATTTCCATTTCCATTGCCACTTCCGTTTCCGTTGATTTGTTGCCGCTGCCTGCCTCGGGCAACGGGACGGGGGGCGTGGCAGGAAGTGGCTGCTTAAAACGTCGCACGCAGCAAAAGGAGTTGAAAGGCAGAAAGCAGCAGGCGTCGACGTCAGCACCGACGCCGACGTCGACGGCGACGCCTCTGTCGCCGCTGCACATAATTTGTAACAATTTTGCACCCACAGACGTAGCCGCACCCCTCAACCCCTCAGCCCCCATCCCCTCTCCCCAAAAACCGTCCGATCCCGCTCTCCTATCACATTCATATGCCAATAGGCAGGGGGCGGGGGAGGCGGTTGGAGCGTGCACAATGGCCGCATGCATTTGCCCCAAATTGCTCGAATTTAAAATAAACCCTGCGAAGACGCCCCCAACTTCATTGCCCCTCGGCAGGCCCCAGCCTCAAAGCGCCCAACGCCTAAAGTTTACAACGCTCTTCTTCTTCTTCACTGCTATTTCTTTTTTGTATATATGCGAATATAAATGAAATTTTTGTTGTTTGGACGTGACACATTTAGTTTGGATATATGACGACAGTCGTCGTCGGTCGCCAAGTCGTCAGTCGTCAGTCAGGCGCGCATTGGCTCGTTAAGTGGCAGGACAAGGAGGGGGGAGGGGGAGGGAGGGGCGGTGGACTGGAGGGGTGCAATAAAGGGTGCGAGGCTGAGGATGACGACAACGTAATTTCAGTTTGAACAGTTGAAAAGCAGAATTCAAATAACAGACGTTCCAAACCTAGTTTCCCATGAACAAGAACTAGTTCGTTGGAAAACATCTTGAAAAGCAATAGCTCAACCACAAATATTTAAAAATAATAATAATATTTCAAATGACAATTATTCTATTTTATTTAAACAATTATTTGAGAATAATTGATCCAGTTAACATGACTTAAATTGTAGATACTTTGGGGATAACCGTCATGTCTAGGAAGAATTCACATCGTCAAAAAAAAGCTAATGGATTAAGAAATAATCTTCAAATTTGAAGTCTGTCTGGCTTTTAAATGCTAAGCAAGATCTTTGTTTAAATCGTCTTTAAAAATATATAATGTTTGAGAACGAAAGAATAAAAATTTTCAATGCATATGCATATATAAATTTTTAATCAATTAAACTATATTGGTATCTTTTTGGAGTAAAATTAGAATTTTGCTGTGATTTATACACCCTGGGGTAACCCCCAGGGTTAAAATGTATGTAATGACAGCTCGTTGATAATATTATTGTTAATGCACTCACTTGCGAACAACCTTCTGTCGCGTTATTGGGCGCATTTTGGCAAACGAAATAAAGCATAACAACCATGAGTTCAAAATCTATATTTGAAACCGAGGAAGATGTGGCGCAGGCCAACAAATTCTCTAGGAAAGCCAAGGAGTCTCCTTTCATGTTGGTTGGCATTGCTGGCTTCGTGGCGGCGGGTCTGATCGGTGCCTACAAATACAAACACAGGGGCACGATGAGCACCAGCGTTTTCCTGATACAACTGCGTGTGGCCGCCCAGGGCACCGTCGTGGGCCGCCTGACCCTGGCCTGGCCTATCAGATGGCCAAGGAGTATCTGTTTGACAAGCAGCCCAAGGAAAATTGAAAAGTGTTTGACTAATTAATACACATTTGATTGATTTGGCCTGCACATTTCCCAGACACAATCTGTCCAAACAAACAATACATTGCCAGAGGCTATGACGATACTTAATCCCTAGGCAAAATCAGTAACCACATATTTATTACCCTACATTAATGAAGATTGTAAAGCCCTTTGCAGGGGTATAGAGACAAAATCATAACTGCGAGAAATTGTTTAGGCAAATTGTTAAATGTGTCGCCCAAGCGAGCATTGCTAGGATTATGTTTTGTATACCTGTGTAAGATTGTGATAATGCGTGTTTGATACAACCAACGATCTTGATTACGAACGTAAACTGTCAAATTGTCTGAACAGTCTGAAAGATGAATACCTCCTATGTAAATGATATAAAAACAAATAATTAAGCAAAGTTATTTTAGATCGTGTACAACACTACCAAAGATCCTTATAAAAAATGAATTTTTCTTCTCTTAGTAAGAAGCTATATATTTTTTATATGAGGCCTTCATAGCTTTAATCGAACTGAAAGCTTATTTCGCTTAAAAAAAGTAGGTCAGGTAGAGTATTAAAATTTGAATTGCACCCTTTCGGTTGCCCCACCCCTCGGCGTGCTAGCAAATGTTACACCTTTCGCGGGACAGCTGTGTCCCCCTTCGACAAGTATCACGTTGCCCCCGCAGATCATATAAAGTGCCGTAAATCACATGTACTCAATGTCAGCTCAATGAACTGCAAGCGTCGGAGGAGTTGGAGGCTGAGTCAGAGCTAAAAGCAAACCCACAGTAAGAGATGTGACAGGCGTCGCCTCCCCCTAAACCCTAAACAGTAAACCCCCCTCCTGCACTCTTTCCCCCGGCCTTTTCAAGGCTGTGCTGAATTTTAGATGCCAGTTGGCAGTTCGTAGCGCCAGAAACTGGCAGATGCAAGTGAAGCTGGCGTCGCGTTATTTGTGGAATTTCTTGAGTACATTTCGATGATAAGCAGCAGCAGGCAGTCGGCACATGTGGAGCGGAAAGGGGAAAGCTGGGATGCTGCTTCAGTTTTCTTAACAATTTGTCATGCATGGAACGCCAAATATGCCGAAAGGAGAAAAATGTATTAAAAGCAGCCGCCTAACAGTCGAAGATGTAGAAATGCGAGAAATGCGCAAATAAATCATTTCTTTTGCGTGCCTTTTTTCCAACCCAACTGAGTGTGTGCGAGTGTGTGTGTGTGTGTGTTTGTAAGTCGGCATAGATAGCATAAGGGGGTAGCAGGGGTTCTGGGTGCGTGCTGTTGGCTGTCTGAAGTAGTTTTGGTTTCGCAGGCACTTGAAATATTTTCACGTGTCTTGAACAAATGTCAAATACAGAGACCAGGAGAGGGAGCAGGGAGGCAGAGAGAGGCGGAGTAAAAGAAAGAGATGTATACACATAAATCAAAAATTGCATTTACACACACAGACAGACAACAGGCGCGTGTGTGTGTATGTGTGTGTGTAGTTGTGGGGACTGCCACTCGTGAATGTATTGAAATGTAACGCATTTATTTTCATTACAGGCTGCCCGCAAAAGTATGCTATGCAAAAAGGCGCAGCGAGAGTTTTTTGTGTGTGTGTGTGCGTCACTAATGTGACAGTCAGCAGCCCTTTAAGCCGCTGCCGTCGAGCCATAAGCACTTTATTGGATCATCAGACTTATTTTGATATGTGGCCAAATATGAAAAAATAAAAAAAGCCAAGTGAATGTGCTGTCTATTTGTATTTGCGTGTGTGTGCATGTGTGTATGGCAGGCATTGACATTTTGCAAGCGCACAGGCTCATAAATTCTTGTCAGGCGGCCAGCTACTAGGACGCAGAGAGCCCTCGCTCTCTGAGGACGTCAACTTTGGCTCAAGTTATTTTCATTTGTGTAACATTTTTGCATACTTTACGGCGCATTTGACGCACGTTTGCGCGCGCGTGTGTGTGTGTGTGCGTGTGTGTGTGCATGCTCTTTTGCCGACTACTTTTTGACAAATCTACTCAGGCATTTTCTTTGGTTTTGCTTTGTTTATTTATGCTTATTTGTGATTTATTTCGATAACATAATAAATATCAAGCATGTCTACGTGTCGCTCTCTGTGTGTGTGTGTGTGTGTGTAAGAGCCATGTGTATTATCCTTGGTCTCACCAGTTCACTTAGCATTGAATGATATGCCATCTGCGGAATGCCTGTTAATGCATTTCGCCGGCCATGTTCGGATTAGACATTCCATCGATTATTTCCGATTTCTGATTTCTGTGAATATAAACTGAATATCGATCGGGATGTAATACAAAGTGATTACAACACTTTCAGCAAACTAGAGCTACTTATAACATTCACATATTATTTATTTAACTATTCGAATATAAATGAAATATACAAAAATAAAGATTAGAGATTATACAGATTTATTTCCAAAATTGAAAAGAAAGAAAATGTATTAAATACTCTTGCATTCATATAAAAGATGACCGCTATATTTCTATAGTTAACTATGTGTAAATTAAACAATACCCTTCTAATATATTGCATAATATTACCAGCTACTGCTGGTATGGTTGAGAACGACATTTCATATTCCCTGCCCCTGCTCTTCTATGTGAATCAATCATTCAGCAGTAGATGAAAAATGTCCTGTTTACCATCAAATTTGCATTTGCTTTACAGTTTTCGATAGTCCAATCCTCCCCCGCCCCCTCGCCGCTGTTCTTCATCAGCCTCTGGCCAACTGTTGAAATCAAATTATAGCGAATTTCCCATTAGTTTTAATGGAGGTGCTCGGCTATCAAAACGCTGCAGGTGAAATGTGGCAAAGGCATTTCGATAGACAATTTCTGCGTTTCCCATTTTCTTTTCAATCTTAATGCCCCGCGTCCCACTCCGCCGCCGCGCTCAGCTTTGCTCTATATCACTAGTGGCCATTTTCGCTTCGCGCTGCTCGCTGTTTTTTCTCATTTTCCATTTATTTATTTTTTATTATTTTATTTTTTATTTTTATTTTTTTTTGCTCTGTGCCCCGCTGCTGCTCCGCTGCCTGCAACGGAAACGGGAAATATCTTTGGCTGGCCGCTCGTTCGTCCTCGTCCTCATCCTCGACCTCGGCTGCGTCCTTATAAATGACAACGCCTCATCGCGCAATTTGTTTACCTTACATTTTGCGGGCGGGGTGGCAGCACGGCCGCCTCATCTTCTTCTTCTTCTTCTTCGTCATCTTCTTTTTTTCATTTTTGTTCTTTTTTTGTTCCTGGTTACTTGGCCTACAACAACAACATCAATTTTGAAATTGCTACATTAGTGTTGCCCACTTAACAAGTTTAAGGGGCCCTCGAGTTTCGGGCAACGACTACCACCCCAGCCCACCCCCTGCTCCCAGCCTCCCCACAGCCGTGCCTGCCTCATGCTGGTGGCGCCGCCGCGTTGCGTATTAAAATTAGTGATTAATTTTTACGCTCGAAATATGCAAATGTGTTGCATTGATGAATACATTCACTGGATAGCTGGCCAGAGGCGTGGCGCGGGAATGGGGCGGGGGCTGTGTGCCAGGCGGGGCGTGGCATGTCGGGGCGTCACTTCATTTTCTACTTCATTGCCAAAGTTCGACGCCGTGCCACTTGTCCATTGGGAATTGCACACCCGCACACCCCGCACAGGCGAGTCTGCCGAGCGGCGGCCTCTTTGTCGATTTTAACGCACTTTCCTCAAGGAAATGAAAAATTTTATGTCATATTTTTTATTTAATTTTTTTCTGCCGCTTCTTTTCGCTGTTTTCTTCTGTCGGCCAAGTGGGCGTGTGCGTGGCCGGCGGCCAAAATTGATTATGGATGAACGCAGCGCGTCGCAAGTCGCGACGTAGCGCAATTAACATTATTTTTAATTCCTAGCTGCCCACTTTCGGGCGCCGCTAATGAAGCATGCAAATCACCGAATCAGGACGAAAACGCAAACGGGCATGGGGCAGGAACGGGGGCAGAGACAGGGACAGAGACACGGGCAGCGGAGGAGTCGGAGGGCTTGATAAGTTGCGCTCGTTGCCGGCGCTTAACTTAATTTTCTCTATTAGTGTCGAATTTTTAATCTATTTCTCTACTCGCCAATTGATATGCAAATCTTCCTAAAAAAAACCGATGAAAAAAATGTAGACGCAAAGCGGAAAATTCCATTGCCTACTCTTATGCGGCGATTTACATATTTATTTTTTGCTGCAGATTAAGAAATTAACTTTTTATGACATCATTTCTTAAATTGTTGATTAATAATTTCTTAAGCAATTTCAATTAAAAATTTAATTTCAGATTTTGTTTTGCAGTAAATATTAAAATAGAAAATAAAAGTTATGTTGACCTCGTAGTAGGGGCCCAATTTAATTGACGCCTTTCGGGATTTGTTCATATTCTAATATTAATAACTTGTGATATGATACTTTTATATTTTTCATAACATGTATAATCATGGCAATTGCATCTTTTTCTTTGCGCATATGTTGAATATGTTATATATGTGAGATATGTTGTTTCTTATGGGAAAACGTACCGGCAACAAATTTTACATATTTACATTATGCTATGAGATGCCAAACACTATCACATTTCAGATCGTTAAAATAACCTACATATATTGAGTCCAGATCTTTTCAGATGGACTGCAAGATGACTACTGTTTATTTTAAATCTGGAATTCCTTAGTTGTTTTGCTTGATTTCCAACTGTTAAGTTACTCGCTTATCTGCGGAACATAGCAACTGTAAGGTTAGACACGTTCGCAGTTGTCCTGCAAGACAAGTGAATTGCCCAAACAGGCTCAGATCTGGCGCGGTTTCTGCAAATGCGCAAAGCTGTGGGGGCAAAGGAGGGGCCGCCGTTTGGTATCCTGTGCAGGCAGTTGCCTTGCGCCTAGGTGCCAACAGCTAGGGTGTTGCCGTCTACCTACCAGCCCTTAACCCCTATCGGCCCCCACCACCGCCATGCTGAGCCTGTTGTTGTTCTGCCCTTTCTACATTAAGAAATTAAAATCTGCGCTACAAAAATGCACACGGAAAACTGTTCGCCGCGCAAGGCACACGCGGGGCGGGGGTGGGGGGAACTGGGACGAGTGCTGCACATGTGGCGCGCTCTTAACGTCTTCAAACAGCGAGTGTTTTGTTATTTTTGTGGAAGTTTCGTAATTGCGGAAACGGCAACTGCTTCAGCTTCGGCTACACACTCCGTGGCTGCAGCTGCAGCTACAGGAGCCCAGAGACTCGGCGGCTCAGCGGCTCAGCGAATCTGAGACTCCGGCGGAGTCTGTTGCACAAGTGTTCGATATGCGGGCCGCCAGCCGCTAAGCGCGGGGTTGGGGGAGGAGATGTGACAGCCAAACTTGCAAAACTTAAAGTTATGGACGCGTAAATTGAAAATACACATGAGCACAAGATACATACATATGCGAGTGTGTGTGTGTGTGTAAATATTTACCATATATGTATGTACATATTCAGCTCTCACACATGGCAGACAAATAGCTGGAACATGTAGCGAGTTCTGCTTCACATTATTGAAACTATAAATTTCTGGAAGCAATCTTTTGCGGCCAGACAATGCCAGGGCGCAACAAGGGGGCAGCACGTTGAAGGGGGCGGTGCAGGGGCAAGGGAGCACAGTTCTTGGCGAGCGCCACACGTTGCTACAGGACCAACAGGCGCGCCAGTTTATATTTGTGTTTGCATTGTAGTTTTAAGCACCGCGTCCTTTTGATTTCCCCAACCCCACCAACCCCTTGCCCCTTGGCACGTTGCGTCGATGTTGTGGTCGAAAAGTTTTCTCATTTCGCGTGGCAGCGGCAGTTCCATTCTCACCATCCCCCTCCCCTCCCCTCAAACGTATGGCGTACTCCCACTCTCTAAACCCAAAAGTGGGGCTATCCAAGTGAAGAAATTGAAAGATCTTTACCAATTTACTGAATATGCTTCACGTTCCTTTAGGATTTAAAAGAATTCAAATTTTTTAATCGATTTATTTAACGTTTTTCTGAACAACTTTGTTATCGCTTATCAATATCGCGATACTATTGAGAACTGAAGCGTTTATAAGGAACCCGTCATAAAATATAGATTTGTTATAGTAACCAAATATTTAGATACACTGATGGCAAAAATATAGGAACGTGAATTTTAACTCTTCGAACCATATTATTAATAGTGTGAGCAAATTTGATGCCTGAAACCAACTGAAAACAGTTTGTTTATAAAAGTACCTTTTTTAGTTTTTGGTTTCATGGATATTTGGACAAAAATATGAGCTGCCCTTTTGTTAACTTACCACGAGCTAGTGTTGGAAAACAAAATTAACACGCACATCAATTTAAGAAGAATCCGAATGGGTCGTGGGCGCAAAGTCTCTAAAAATCATGTTGTCATAAGTAAGTATATTAATTAAACACTTTAAAGAAGAAATGTTAAGTTCTTTAATTTTAAGTCTCTTGATTCTATTATATTTTTTTAAAGTTATGACAGAACAAAGGTAAAGTATTATTTTTTCCGTCACTGTCACCGTCTGTCGTTTATCATTATTTGAGAAAAGAAATCGTTCTTTCTTTTTGTTGGGAATTACAAAGAACATTTTAATATATGTCAATATATATCAATAAAGGCTTTCATTAAAGAAATCTCATTCTACTTGTGTGTACTGCCTCTATGATAAGAGCTTCATTCTGGACAATAGCTCATTAAATATATATCAAATATCGTATAGCTCTCACTCATATCAAAGCGCTCGAGATACGCGAATACATTGTCCAATCGCAATTTCGCCTTGGCTCTGATATCTTGCCCAGACAGGGGCATGTTTGTATAGTGTGTTAGCGCATCAAAGAAATTGATAATCTCTTAATAAGCAGCGCCCAAGACGGTCAGGCAAACAGAGCAGGACACAAATCCTTGCGAGTCGACTCGAGGCTTTTCATATTAATAACCAGGAGGGAAGCCCAAAAGCCAACAAACTGCAGCGAACTTCAAAGTGCCCACAGCCGGACACGTGGACCAGCAGCAGGACTCTCACATGTAGCAGCAGCGACCAAGGCTTTAAAGGACGCTCGCTCGACGCACGATTCCGGGCGAGAGAGAGCAGAGCGGAGTGGGGAGTTGGGAGTGGGGGTCACTGCTAACAAGCCGTCCGTTCCCCCCCGTTTGACACGCACACAAATCACTTGATTCAATCATCTCGAAAATTGATAACATGCCATTTACAAATGACATCGAGCTGGAGGCGGAGCGCGGCACGAGGAATGTGGCTAAAAAACGCACTGAACTGCGGCCGCCCAGAAGTATGCAACAAATTATTTATGGGCAGCAAAAGAGCAGCCGAGAAAAAACCGAAAGAAAGCGGCAAAGAAAGCAACAAAAAGAAATCAAAATTAGGACACGTGCCACAAGTTGACCAAACACCACAGCCAAACAATGTGCAGCCCTCCCCCCGGCAAGGACCAACCCTAATTGAGGGGAGTGGGGTGTGGGGCACGGACTGCGGGGTGCGAGCGAAAGTTGCAGCAAAAGTGAAAGTGAAACTAAAACGTTTCAACCGCACAGCGGCACGCACCCGCCCACGCACACACACACAGCCCACTTCTCCCGTTCACAACACACTCGCACACACACGCACACCCTCGCACACACTTAGAATTCCCGGCACTCATTTGCGATGCCCTGCACGCTGCGCCTTCCTTTCAATTCGAACTCATTTTTTCCTTTTGGATGTCCTTTCTTTTTTTTTGGTTCACAATCTGAACAATCGGTCCGACTCAATTGGACAATTGATTTGAACGCATTTGCGTGTTTGCCTCAAATAACTGCAAATTATTTTCACTACTCGTCCTCTGCTTTCTTTGCTCCTTCTGCCTGCCAGTCCCCATTGTGCCATAATCATCCCAAGCGCTGGCTGGCTGAGAACTCCATGGACATCGCCCATCATCCTGCGCCTGGCAATGCGGAATCAAGTTAAGTGAATCGCTACGTGCTGCTCTTTTGCGTCCAAACCATAAAAAGTAGCATATTGTCAAAAAGAACGAGCAGAAAGCGGAAAGCGTAAAAAAACGACCAAATGGAAAAGTCTCCTGAACCGCATTGTCTTTTCGCGCGAAATTCTTCAATAAACAATTATACAAATTATGTCGAAAGTTCTTCACCCAGATTAGTTCTAACACTGACGAAAATTTCTGCGTTGTGGCTAAGTAATGATGTTAAACCGCTTCTTGAACCGTTTATTTCTTGGAATTTCCATTTTATTCCTTTAATAGCTTTCACTACAGACACGCCTCACATATTTTCGTATAATATAAATACGTACTCATATGTTTTAAGCTAAACCGCTTTCGAAACGAGCTCATATCATACTTCAGATTTTCCAAGTTATTTCGTGTGCCACTCACTTGCCTCGCATATTTCCGCATCGTAGCTCGTGGTCTTATATGTTAAGCTAAGCCACTTCTCCGGCTCCAAATTGCTTAATGAGTATTCATTTATATTGTAAGCGAGTTGAATAGTTTGTGTAGCAGGCCGATAGCTCCACAGCCGTGGGAATGCTCACTCATCTCTAAGTAGTGTTAACTCTTTGTACATTACTAGTTCTTAAGTGTTGAATAATGTCTTAAGTATGCGAGATGCTATTCTAAGCGAACATTAAAGGAGAATAGAAGTGTCTGCGGAACAAAGTGTTTTAAATTATAACGGCTCCTACATTTGCTAATTCAGTTGTTCTTATTTAAGCATTATTTTATATTATTTGAAATATAATATACTCTGAATTCTTTCTCAAACCGAATCATAAGTTACCCTAGTCAGATTTATTTAGCGAAAGGATTCTCAAATCACATAATTTTCTAGTGCTTCTTCGTGTTTGTCGGGTTCGTAGCTCAGGAACTCGCAAAGATCGAAGATGGCATATGTTTCAAATCTGTTTACAAGCGCTGGAACTCACAGTGGAGTCATGAAAGTTATTTCCCACTCCAACCCCTTCGCCCTGTTGCTCCATTTCAGTTAAACTACAACATCAAAGTTAAAATAACACTTATATTGAGCAATCGAATCCTGTAAACAACCTGAACCGAACGGAATCCATGAGGAGCGTCTGCCAACAAATGGTTCATTATATGCAAACACAGGCAGCGCAACCAAAAGACTTGAGCAAACTTTAATTAAGAGCCTCAGACCCCCAATAAGGGGCGGAAGAAGAGGACGAAGCGTCGTACAAACAGGCGCAGGGCAAACAGCTCAACAACAATGGCCTTGGGTCAGTTGCGGGGCCAAAAGGTGCCCGGGCTGAGGCCCCACTGAAAAAACTGACCAAAAGTCAGCAACACTTAAGCAAAATGTCAAATACACAAATACAAAATGAAAATGCCCTCCGGGGTGCATTTGTTGGACTCGAATGAATAGTTTCAGTCAAACTGAAATGACCAAAAAGGTTGAGCGCCCAGCCCCAAACCCAAATCCGACTGCGAATGCGAACCGGAACCCGAACCCGAACCACAGCCACACTGCACCACTCGCCCCTTTTGCGACCCAAGTATCGATAGTTTCGGAAGCAAAGTTTGCGAAAAAAAGATGGAAAAACAACAAGTGAATACAAAAACAAAGTGACAATAACAAGCACAAATGAACGCTCCTGCTGATGACAATGGTCGTGGCCCTAGTGGTTGTCCCGCTCCTCGTCTCCGCCGTGGACAAAGGCAACATCTTTAGACGCCGCCAGACGCCGTCCGTCCGCTTGACATCCGGCATAAATGTCAAACGCCAACTTTGACCACAGAATACATGTTGGGTCAATGCATTGACAAAATGTGTGACTGCCCGCCCAGCAGGCTGCAGGGGAGGATGGGGGTACCAGTAAACCAAATATATTCATAGCCTGACTGATTTCAATTGGGCCATGGGCATTATTTGGGGTCAGCTACCAACGGCTCACTTAACGGTTGCCTTTGCTTTATTTCACAATTAAATCGTGAGATGCGTCGCAAAGTGACAGTCGAATCGGAAATACCCTTTGAAGAAACAATTTCAACAGGCAAATCTGAAACTAAGAAACTAAGAAGTGTTGGAAGTAATAAAAAACGGTGGCGAAAGTTTTGTAATTCCCTATATTTTATCTTTCAAGTTCGAAAATATTTGAGAAGACAACAAACAAGATTTTACAAATTTTTTTCTTCTCTTGCCTTGTTCTCTGACACTATGATGTAATAAATATCATAATAAAAAAATAAAAAATGAATTTATTTCAATATATAGAATATACGAACTTTGGCATATAATCTCAACTCTTCTTTTGGATGAAATAAACATATTTGTATATTTCAATTGATATTTTTTATTCGTTTAAAAATGTAAGAAACATTCTTATTAAATTAAAATTAAAAGTATTATTGTGAGTAACTTCTAGTCAATAAATAAAATGTTTAACATTACGACACCTATTCAAAAAATTTATTCAAAGAATGATTAGATGTTTAATAAAGTATATTTCACATTAAGAATTGTCAAGAACATAACTTAAAGGTGAAAGGAAAAGATTTCTTTGTTTATTTAATTGTCTAATTTTCCGAGTTCGACTTAAAGAAAGTGCTGATAGTTGTCAATAAGAATCTAATGTACCATTACGTGTGTACGCATGTGTATGTGTGTGTGCGTAAAGACCACTAATATGCTGCCATTTGGGGCAGTGTATTGGAAATGACCGCTGCCACAGTTGTCATGCTGCTCATCTGCCTGCCCAGGACAACAGGCAAATCCAACCAAGTGCGTCGTTTAATTACAAAACGAACAACGCATAAAAACCGACTCGGCAGCTGGGGGATGGGAGGCATGGGAGTGGAATCTGGACCTGGATGGGCCACAGACTGGCGCAGACATGCGGCAGCACTGGGCACACAAGGCTGCCAGCACTGGCATTGTCTGCCGGGACCCATCTCGGCCTCTGGGCTCAGCGTTTGACATTTGCAATATTTGACATTTAAGTAAAGGCATAAATTTGCGTTTAATGAAAGCCAAAGGCAGCCGCATCGGGCTCCGACTCCAACTCCAATTCCGACTCCGACTCCGGATCGAGCCCCAAATCCAAATATGAGTCCAACTACGCCTACGACTCAAATTTCGAGCCAAAACACGCGTGTGCGCCATCTGACGCGATATCCAATGTGGCTGACGATGACGATAGCACTGGCTATAACCATGGCCATAGCTACAGCTAGGGCTAGGGTTGTGGCCATTAGGCGGGCAGCCGCAGCGCCAGATGGCGCCACTAGCCACCAAAGTGGAGTCTATTGAGCGGCAATTGAACATGATGGCCCGAACGTGTTCCTCTTTGTGCTTTAACGCATGTCCCCGCCTTGGCTAGCCCGGGGAAAGCACAACTGGGAAACTGAGCAATTTCATTGTCATCTAAAGGGCAACAATTCACTAATTCTTATTTTACACGAATTTGAAATAACACGCTCTAAATGTTGGTTGATTTCTCGCTTGCACGAATTGCTTTGATTTCACACAACTTTAAATATTCAATGAATTCCTTCACACAGGATAATAATACAGAATTTTTCTGAAAATTATGAATGATACAAATAATTCAAGCAATAGCAGTAATATTGCAGTCTTTCCAAAATTTATCAAAGTTTTGTTATGTTTAAATTAGTTTTCCTTTTTTTCTAATATTGCATTATTCTTATTTTTTTTAAACTTTATTTAATAAGTTAAAATTATCAAGCACGGCAAATAGTTTCTCAAGTTAACTCTAACAAGAATTGTTAAATATTTTTTATTGTACTTTTAAGTTGATTTTTTTCATATAGCTAATATATTTTTTTATAGAAATTTTTTGGGCATGTATTGATCGTGAAAAGCAGATTTTAGTATATATATGGCATATATGTACATATCGGCATGTCTTTAATTTATTAAAGAGTTTTATTAACAGAACGCAGGAATTCATAACTCACAGGTTCTACCAATATTCAGAGCAGCGATGGGTTGACTGACGTAGTGGGTAAAGAGTTGGCAATTAAAAACTTAAAATCTGCGCTGCAAAACAAATAAAATGCAATTAGCATTATTCGAATTAGTTAAGTGCCAAGTACAGCGAACACTGGCCATAAAGGCCAAAGGCAAGAGAATATATTCCGTAGCAGATGAAAAATATGTGACCACTTTTTAAATATGCAATTCATAATTCATATACAGTTATGCAGCGAAAGTTGCAATAGTTTGAACAATAGTCTACTGAACATTTGCGCGTTATTTGAAATCACATTTAGTCAATTTCCACTGTACTTAGTACAGCAGCAAGTGGTAGAAAGTAAGCAAAAGGCGTGGGTTTAGTTTTTGGTGGAGAAGTTCGGCATTCCGGGTAAGAAGGGGGCAAGTGGGAGTGCCTAAGGAAGACGTGTGCCACACTACACACACGCACACACACATGGAGCTGTTGTCTTTGTTTATCTTGCACAACGCACAAACGACGACAATGCGACGTGGCTGCCAGGGCCACTCAAAGCTGTAGCTGGGACTGGGACTGTGACTGAGACTGGGACTGAGACTGGAGCTGAAGGTAGACAGCGGGCAACTCTTTTCGGCAAGACCTCTCCCGGCCACGCCCACAGTGCGAACAGGTTGGAGCAGGGCATAGACAGGCGGCGGCAACAACAGCAAAGTGCAATTATCGCAAATACCTTAAGGTTTACATCGTCAATGTGTGTTGTCGAGGGGGTGGGAGCGGGGCCCAGGCATGTGTGGACTGCTACTGCTGGGCCACAGGTGTGCCATGCTCCTTGCCACATGTGTGTGTGCGTGTGTGTGCGTGTGTGCCATGCCGTTTGTCTGCTGCTCTGTCTTTCTGTTTACCCAAGTGCTTTGTATTGAAGTGCATTTTGGCATGTAATTTGTAGTTCTTTGCTATTTGATTTTTGAGCACAGCGCTTAAGCCCCGCAAGCCCCGCAGCTCCACGTGCGCAGACAACTCACTCGCAGCCCCCGCCCCCGCCCCCTGCCCCAGAACAGCCTCTGCCCTTGCTAGCAGCGACTGCCTAAGCCTGTTTTATCACTGCGATGTCCCGACTCTGATTTAAAATCGTTTAACGAACTTGTGCGCTGCGCTGATTACCTGGTTGCTGTCTGGGCATCATCTTGATCATCTCGAGAAGCGGAGGGCAAGAAGCGGATCACGGATCTATAAGTATTACGCGTAATTAGCTGTTCATTGAAGTCAAGACTCAATCCAATGCCTGATTAAACAAATCGTTGCCTTCTTTGTATATTTCAAGTCTTCTGCTAGAAGTTTCAGTTATATACCCTGTGCTGTATGCACAATGAGACCACATGGCCTGGATCAGGCCACATCTGTTGGTATGCTCAGAATATAGAATGTTGGTGCTCTCCTAACCTACCCAGATGGATATTATTATTTCATTTCCAGCCTCACACTTGGCAGAATCAGCTGAGTACAGGGTATCTGCTGGTCTTTAAAGTGTTGTCCTTAGCCCTGGGCAGTTCTCGCCCGGCTTATGGGCAGAAGGAAGTGCCACAAACATGTTCAAAGCTGCAGCAAACAGCAGCTGGCGATCGTTTCGCAGTCGATCTCATTCGCCGGGGAGCGAAGAGGGGAGCCGAGAGGAGTCTCGCCTTTGATGTTCGATAATTGCAAATTCCATGTGCATGTTTCAGTTTGCATCAAATCGTCGTGCAATGATCGGATTTAAATCAGCGACTGTAGCGCAACTAAATTGATCTTTTATCGCTTCAACGACGACGCTGTCAAGGGGAGGGGGTTGGGGGGAGTTGGGGCTGATGTTGAGCTGTGGTTGCCGGCGCGTAAAAGCTTACAAAATACGACAACGCACAGAAGCGCATAACTCAGCTGACGGCGCAGGGCAAGGGGGGATTTGGAGGTGAGGGGCTCGGGGCTCGGGGCTCGGGGCTCGGGGCTAAGGGCGAACAGGTCTGCGCGGATGGATCGACGACGCGGCGTTCACGCGCTGGGATTAAATCGGAAGTTATGCGAGTGTCAAAAGCTCGTTGCTGCGCTCCGCGGCCCTTGATTGGCGCTGGGTGATGAGGTAAAAATTGTTACCGTATCGAATGCGGATTAAAATCAGCTAAACAAGTTGCCAGACAGTTGCCAGAGATCATTGGATCGGTCAGCGATCCGCAGCGATTCGCGAGCCCCTGTCAATTCACCGGCGAGAACATTCACAACGTATCAATTAAATCGCTGCTGGTGTGCGAGGGGCGGGCCGGGCCGGGACGGGACGGGGCGTGGCGTGGCGGGGCTCTCAAGTGCCAGGGCTGCCTTCTAGCTCGCTGCTGCTCTGGCGCTCTAATCAGCAACATTTGAAGTGGCGGCTAGAGAAGACTGAACAAATCGCTTCAAAATGAAAAGGATTAAACAAATAAATCACTTGGCTCTGTTTTCAGGACATTTTCGGCCTTCGCTTTAGGACACACAGCGGCGACAGGGGAAAAAACGAAAAGCGAAGAAACGCAAAAAAGGGTTGCCCACACCAATTAATGAGTAAAAAATTGTGCTGCATTCATTCAATTGTGAATGAAACGTAGCACCACCCGCACCACCACCATTATCGCCGCACCACCCACAAGCAGCTGCAGCAAAGGCTGACCAAAATTAATGAAGATATTTTCTGTCGTCGTCGAGGGTTCGCCGGTGGTTGGGGTGCTGGGTTAAGGAAAAAATCATTTGATTTTTAATTACGCTGATATTTTTTCCTTTCTTTCTAATATCAAGAACTGAAACTGAAACAGCTTGGCCCAGCAAACACCTTGGAAATTAATACACGAGTGTCGAGCAACGCCCGCAGCTGTGAGAGATGCGAAGATGCTGAGTCTGATGAGAGCCGGCAGCGGGCACTGGCAGTCCGAGAGCGGGCTGCGGAGAGCGAGCCAACTGACTCGCCGTCGGCTCCGAGTTGGCCACTTGAGCCACTTGCCGCGGGGGCGGGGGCACGAGTACTGGCATGGGGCAAGGACGGGGGATACGGCAACTGGCCCAGGCCCTGTCCCTGTCCCTGGTACGCACGAAAGGGTTTCAACTTAATTAAACCGTTTCTTTTTTTCGGTTTTTTCCTTTTTTTTGTTCTCTTCACTTTTTGGCTGCCTCTTGACGGCAACTGGCAGCTAACTGGCAACTGTCATCGCTTTGGCCGCGCCGAAAAGTGGGCACAAATTGACATCTAAAGTGCTTAAAATTTTCTTTAATTAAGTGTGACAAACTGTGGGCAAAACAAGAAACTGGAGGACAACCCTCTACAGACGGAGCAACCCCTCCCCCCACTCCCCCATCCTGATCGATGAGCACAGCTATGCGCAGTTCGTTGAGGCAATTTGCATTTCAGGTGAGGAATCGATGCTGGAATTCCTTGAATTGTATATATATAGATGGAAATCTCCATGTGAGAGCTTGCGAGAATACTTAAAGTTCAAGATGCCTTTAAAAATATTGATACGAGGGCGAAAGGATTCGATCAAGGATTAGTAGACTATCGACTATCATGTGTATTGAGAAGTTAGTATAGTACAGAGACTTCTAGGTCTAATCTACGCAAAAGCCATATTTTAGGATATTAAATACCCCACTAGAGAAAACAAAAAGCCTCAAATTATTTTTCTGCTCTCGCCCGTATAACTAAATAACCTCCAAATTTGGCAAGGCCCGCAGGACTATCGATATCACGATATCAAAAAGTGGATAGCAATGTAGTAGTATCGTTTACTATAGGAAAAAACATAGCATCTCTATTGGAGCTGATGGGGCCGTAATACGTTCCTCAAAATTTGATATCAGAAAATATTTCTGGGCTTGAATATGCTTTCGCCACTAGATTGTTACCTCGTGTAGAGTTATTTGTAGTTGATATCGGTTCATTGCAGTGCCCTGCACTGATTTTACCTGGCTTCTGGTCAACAACTCCGGTCAGCAGCTGACTCATCGAACGGGAGCTGCCCACGCCACGGCGCGTGGCTGGGGCGCGTCTGGGGCTCAATGGAAGTCATTTGGAGCTCGTAAATAAGCAGAGTGCGGCATTAATAGTTGCTGATTAAGCAGCGCCTACGAGAAATTAAAATTAAGTAATTTAGCCCAACGACTGCAGCTCGCGCCGCGTAGGTGGGCAGCAAGGCGGACGCGAATCGGAGCCGGTTTTTGGGAAGAGGCTTTTGCGGTTATAGTTCAAAGCAGTTGCAGCCACTGAAAGGCGGCCAAGAAGAGTTATTCAATTACATTTGCAATATGCGTTGCATTAATCTTGATTTCAATGATTACAACATTCAAATGATTATATTGCAATCAGGTAAAAATAACGTCAAATACATTTAGATAGTAAATTTTATCGAATGTATTTTTTGAAATATTTTAATGGAAATGTTATTCCATTATTGTATACCCTTTGAATAACCGCTGAACAGTTGGCATTCAATTATAACTCGGTTCAAAGAAGAATAACAATAAAAACTAAAATTTAGGCTAGTACTAATTAAACTATAAAATACACTTATAGTAGAATGTATGAAAAAAGTAAATGTGGAATTGAAATAAAGTAAAGTGAAACAACAATAAGCTGACATAAAGAACAATCATTATCATCTCGGTAACTGTTCTTCTCTTAAGTAGCGTTCGCTCTTATATCTTGAGATTGGCAATGCAATGGGCCAACACAATTAGCCGGGCAACGCTGAAATGGCAAATGGCTGACATAAAGTGGCATAAGTAATAATCAATTCGAAATCAAATTGTTCTGGCCGGAAAGGAAAGGGGAAAGGGGGCTAGCCGGCTGACAGGGGTGTCAACGAGAGCGGCGACGACGTCTTGCCAAAAATCAGAATTGATGATTATTGCTTTTTGACAGAGATTCGCCGTCGAGGCGACAATAAAAACAAGAACACTGTGTGTGGGAGGCGGGGCTGAGGCTCAGCTCCTTTTATGGCCAAACTTGCCGAAGATGTGAGCGCGCGCGCGCGTGTGTGTGTGTGTGTGTTAGTATCAATAAAATAGCCACAGAAGCTGGACCAGGCCAAAATATTTATGTGCATGTTATAGTAAGTGCAAAATAATAGCCGCCAGGGACGGGGCGCCTGTGCCAGGACCACGACTGAAACCAGGAACAGGACTGAATCAGAGGCAAAAGCGAAGGCATGCCGCAGCAGCGGGGTCAGGGACGGCAGACGGCTGCTTCTAGTACTAAAAATGTTCCAACAATTACCAGGGCGTGTTGCACATGTGTGTGTGTGTGTGTGTGTGTGTGTGTTGGGCAACGGGCAATAATGCACTCGACACATTTATTTCTTTTTCATTAGCCAAGAAGCGACAACAAGGACAACAACGTCAAATGCGTTCAACCACCGCCCACCGCCCACAACGCGCACGCCCATTGCCCCCACCGCCCTCTGCTGTAGAAGACGAACGCCTTTTGCTTTTACACCGTGACCTTCACATGTGTCGGCTCTGCGTCTGGCCCAGCTTTTGATTTGGGGTCCAGTCAGCAGCCATTAGAGCAGTTGCTTCAGTAAACGGAAGAGTCTACTGAAGGTTAGGTTAATAGCAGAAAAACTAGAGAGCGCTATTGGAAAAAAGTATAAATGAGCTTTGGATTAATAAGCAAAAGCCAATAAAAAATAAAGCTCTACAATATATATAATAATAATATATATATTGTGAGAATGGTCAAGACATGAAAATAGCAGAAAGTTGTATCTAACAAAGCTGAAGGATAATATATGGATCTAGATAAAATTTAAAAAAAAACTCTGAATTAAAATGTTTGATATACTATTATAGGCAGCTAACTGAATAACATGAGTAATTTTAATCGATTTTTAACAAGAGAAAACGAGTATTTTCAGACCACTTTTTATATTTAAGCTAAAATAAAAGTTCAGTTGAATTAAGGTACATCAGTGCAATCTATACAAAATTTTCACATTTGTTTTGCAGTTCAGTTTCCATTTTTCGCTCAGTGTATTTGCTTCGCATACTCAACTAAACACATTTCAGTGTGGCACACAAATCCCAGCGTGTTGGCTATCTCTTTTACTACACACAATTGCCCATACACACACACACAGAGATACACACACACACACTCACTTTTGCTGTGTCTTTTTTTTATTATTATTATTGTTTATGTGTTAGACAACAGCTCCAATATGCCGACATCGATGCCAGGGCTGCCTGGCTAGGCCGTGAGATGGCTCTGTAGTACTTCGTTTTTCTTTCTTTGCTTCTTTCCCTTTTTTGGCGGAAATCTATAAATTTCTGTATTTACAACATTGACGCTACCCAGTTACATTTCCCGCCTGCTCCATTTGCGCTGGGAGACCTCGTGAACAAGCTCACGCATCGTTTTATTTGTTTGCAATCGTTTAGTTGGGATGGGCGGGAGGGGGCGTGTGGCGCAAATTACTGGGGCTGTCATAATTTCTAATACCGAAACGGAACTGCAGATAGGCGACTGTTGCTATAACCCTAGTTTATTGTATAATAATGTCGGAGCTGAGCAGAATGTGTGATTGTGTGTGTGATTTGATGGGTGTGTATGTGTGTGTTTGTGCCTGTCGTTAGGGGCCAATAGTTTGCAATTAAAGGAGAGGGCTATAAAAATGGCAATCAGCATAAAAATAATCGAGAAAAAATTCTGGGAAAAGTGCTTCAAAATTCCACTCTACATTAACTTATTATGTGAAGTTAAAAAGATCTCTATATATATGTCATATATTTATGCATGCAATCATCTGCGGATCTCTCAGAATTGATAAGCTCATCTGTTTTTCCATTTCCCGCGCCCCTTCCCCAGACCTCTGGCAGCGCTTTGGGGCTACACTGCAATGCTAAGTGTAAAATTTAATTGAACACACAACTGTGGACCTAATCAAGCCGAACCCAACCTCCCACCTCTACCTCTACCCCAACCGCTGCCCCTACCCCACCCGCAACGAGGGCTGTCCACAGCAACTGCGCACATTTCCCACCGCAAAAGCAAAGGAAAATACGAAATACGAAAAAAAAAACAAAAAATCTATTAAAAAATGCCTGCAAAAGTAGCCCAAAAAATGTTTCGTGTGCGCGTTGTAACGTACAAATTATGTAAACAAACTGGCTGGAGGGAGGCTGCGGGGAGGAGGCAGCGCTGGAGATATGGGCAAGAAATTATGAACCTTAAGGGTATGGGCTCGGGCTCGGGGTCTGGCCAGGGCTGGGCTGGGGCTGGAGCTGCTCGGCAGATGAAAAATACGACCCTAGGCAATATTTACAATTAAAAAATTAACGTAAAACAGACGAAGAAAATAATGCCAGGGAGTGGGTAACGGCCCCTGGCCAAAAACTGTGAAAAAGCCCTAAAATCAATACAAAAAAAAGAATAAAAAGCAAAAAAAAGAAAAAAAAAGCAAAAAAAAACAAGAAAAAAACTGATAAAAACATGAGAAAAGTATGAATGTGGTTCGAGGGATTTTCCGCGAGGCCTAATGGAAATTGTATTTATCTCGTTTGAAGTTTTGGGCATACTCGTAAAAGCCACCACCACCAACACCGCCAACAAGAGCGACACCACCATCAGGATGCGCCCCCATCTACTTCCCCGGCAGCGACACTTGGCCTCACCTTGCCCACGCCCGCCCTCGCCCCCGCCCTCCGCCCCAAAGGCCGTTGGGCAGCCTTAAGCGTTTTTTATAAATTAGCAACAACAACAGGGAAAGCGTGAGCTAAGCACAAAAATTATCTGAAAAACGAAATGAATATTTTTTTAGTAATTTTTTGTCTTTTTTTCAGAATTACCATTAAATACCCTTAAAAAATAGGTATCCTTAAAAATATTTTATAAATAAATGTTAATTTAGAAAAATATAATTTTCTTAAAGATAAGCTCTCCAGGAAAGAAATAATCGACAATGTCCCTTTTATAAATATATGGTCCATTTAATACATTCCAAAATTTCAATTTTTATATGGTAATTTTTTGCATCTGTCAACACCGTTAAAATACTAAACATATTATTAAAAAATATAAATACTTAAGTTTTAAAATTTCTGCTTAAATAAGATATCAAAAAGTTTTCTGATATTCATATACTACATGCAGTTCACAGTATAAATCATAAGCATATATCGAAATGGTAAACATAAAAATAACAGGGTATTTCACAACCGCCTTCAGTTAAGTAAGATTTATATTTCTACATGAGGTTATGGCTGAAGAAAAATATGGATAAAAAATGTGTTTAAAAATGTTCATTGGTAATTCGTTGGGTTGTTGCTGGGTACCTTTTTTGAATGGATGATTCGGTATCTGTTCGCTGCTATGGCAGTCCGGTGGTGGTGGTGGTGTTGGTGGTGGCTTTCGCCGATCGGCGGTATTGCTGCCGGGCTAATTTAGGCGTTAAACCGTCCTGACGGACAGTGGGAATGAGATTTCGAATTGACATTCCGATTGGTGCTGCGCAAAAAACTGTAAAATGAACAGTTGGCCAAAAGCTGGGCCGCTTTGCTGATCAGCAGGGGTGCAGTGCCCAAACAGGTGTTAAGCGCAAAGAAGCAAATTAAAAAAAAAACAATATTTAGGACTAAAAAGCACAACAATTCCAGATTTTGTATAGGGATGAATTTGCTATATATTCGACATTTTATTTAAAATATTATAATGTTATATCAACACTCTTGTCTTGCAGCCTTAAAATAACTTTAATTAAATGATGTCATTTCAGCACATACATTTTATAGTTCTAGTAATGTAGTAATTATAATAAATATGCAAATTTAGGTGGAAAACTTAAGGAATAAGTAAAAAAATATTAAACGTTATGCACTTAAGATAGGAAACTAGTTAATTTAGCTCACAAGTGCATTAAATTTCGCAACTCTAATCAAATTTACAGCAACATTATCAAAGTGCACGTGAAAATTGCGGCAGCAATTTCCAAAAATTTGCCAATAAACATTTTGATATGTTTGCTTTATTATATTTAGGTACAACAGCAACAACAACACTGACTGTGCGTGTGTATGTGTGAATTCCACATTCGCACACAACTGCCACACGTAGCAGCAACGTGCGTTGTTTTGCCAATTGCCGTTGCTGTTTTGGTGATGGGAAAACTTTTTCGATAATACTCAAAAATAAGTGCGAAAATTGCTAAATATGCAAACGGACTACAAACACACACACACACACAATCACAGTTGGCAATGTGCATGTTGCATGGTTTACATTTTATTGTTGCAACACAGTTTTCGAGGCACTTTTTGGGCAACTTGCAACCATTTTAATTGAAGTCTGTTTACACAGCTATGCAAAGGTATTGAGCCAGGGTTGTGTGTGTGTGTGCGTGTGTGTCTGCTACTGTTTATTGCTGCTGTTTATTGCATCTGTTGTTGCTGTTTGTCCCAATTAACTTGTTAGCACTTGCATCAGCTGCTGTTAGGCACGGAAAATGTCAATCACAATTTGCAACAACGGAACTTTGCGCTCTAAATTATTTCAAAATATCTAACAAATAAAGGAGTAATCACAAGGATGGTAAAAGTAAAGTGAATATCCGAAATACAAATAAATATTGATTTTATTTCCTTAATACAAATACTTTTTGGGCTGCTGCTGCTTTCGTATTTTTTCAAATTATTCAGCCAACCTCAATAAAATTAAAAGATCTTACCAATGTAAATATTCATATATTTCCAACACAGTAAAAAATCGCATCAACCATTTTGTAGTTTTGGGTTTATAGTATTTTTGAAATGACGTCATCGATTTACAATAATAAAATCAAGAATGAATATGCAAGCGTCGCAGCTGCTAGCACTTATGCACGATAGACAATAAAGACTAACACACACACACACAAACACACACACGCACGCAATCCTTTCGATTTCATATTTGCCACGACTTGCTTAAATGTGCGCATCCGCTTCCGACTGCCACCCTCATAGCCGAACGCGTCTAGCAAACCGGCTACACCCGCTCCCCTCACTCCACGCACACACACACACACACACACACACACCACTTTTGAGTGTAAGACAGGCGCATTTGCATATGGAGAAACTTCCCTGCCAGGGCTGTCAAATTTTATGATAGCGCCAAACATAACTCATTGACAGCTTTGCATTTTCACATGCCGCCCCCTTCGCCGCGGGGTGTTGCCCATTGTTGTTCTTGTTGTTTCTGCATATTGCACAAAGTTATGAGCCGCAAATGATAAACGGCAACAGCGACGTGGCAGCTGGAGCTGGAGCGAGGGCGCCAAGCGCTGGGGAACTATTGATTTTTACTCTCATAGCTAATATATTTTTTTTACATTTTTTGTTTAAACTTTTCTTTTCAAGGGAATTTTTTTCATTTTTTTTTTGATTCGTCAGCGCTCATCAGCGACGGGCAGCGAGCGCGTTTATTTTGTCATCAAGCTAATTAATTAATTAGAAACAAAAGCAGCAACAACAACAGCAGCAACAGTTGGTGTGAAAGGCGACAGGACACACCTAAAAAAAGGAGACTTTGGTGCGTTTGGTGTGTGTCAGTGCAATAAAAAAGAGTCCCCAGTCTAATTAGATAGTTGACAATTGTTGCCGTTAATGTTGTTGTTACTGTTTTTGTTGTTGCTGTTGCGCGTAATTCATCAAATGTCAAAGGCAACGCTGACATCGACTGCACCTTTGGGCGTGTTGTGTCCTGTCCGGCCATGTCCTGCCATAGGCCTGCCAGCAAAAACAAGCAAAATAAACCAAATTTGAAGGATATCGATTTTGTGATGTTTTAATAAAAGAATTAGCCGCAAAGTTGTTTTAAAATATATATATGTATAAGTTTGAGGGATCTCGATTTTTAAAGATATGTCGGAGATTTTAAAATTGGTCTAATCAATCTGTAGTTGAATTCAAAATAATTATTAAATGATTTTTAGCTTTTATCAGTTTATTTATACGATTTATACGATATCTAGTTAATTTTTTTTAAGGAAAATGCGAAATCTTTAGAAACCACTGGGAAGCTATAACTCTCTTTTCACTCTTTTCTTGTGTCATATCTCTTATCCTCTGTTTATAGGGATAACATATTTTCATATTTCCGGCTTTTGTCGCCAATTCGTTTTTATTGCCCTTTGTTATAGACGTTTATAGTTTTTTATGCCGCCGCGGCGCATAAATTTCAGCCGCAGACATTCACAATAAAAGGGTAGTTCGATTTGTGAGGCTGTGTTCTGTGGAGCGGGGATTGATGGCCGGCAGTTGGGTGTCGGGAATCGTGAGACGAGAGCCGGGGGCTGCGGCTGAACGGCATTTTGTCAATTTTAGTATTAGCGCGTGCGCCTAAAAATATGCAATAACAATTGTCATGCATGCAAATGACTTCATTTGCTCAGCGCGCAAATATTGCGACTAGCACTACCCCCACCCCACCCCCCTCCATCGCCTGAAGAGGCACTTTGCATGATTGAATTGAGTTATTGGCGCCCCTCACTTCACTTGATTTCCATTCGCGTCCAGCATGGGGTTAGATGCTTTATGAATTTTTCCTTAATTTTTTTTGTTTTGCGTTTTCGCTCCACTTTGCATAGTTTCAGGCGTTGGCTCAATACGAACAAGGGGTTGGCCAGAAGAGGGGCAGGGGCTGTATATCAAGGGTTTTATGTATGCAGATTGCGTGGCGCACGTAAATTCATTTAATAGTGTTCTTTGCAATGCAAAATGTCATGGAAATAAGTTAACTCACACTCACACTCTCATACAAGCACAGCACGAGTACTCAATATCTTAAAGTGCAATTGACCCGATTACCAGACCAATAAAACCAAACCACAGAACATATAAAAATGCTTTAGGAGAGAAAACAACTCAAACCAAATCGTTCTGCGTAAACGATTATACCCGCAAACGACTTCCAAGTACGAGCGGTATATAATTCGTGCTGTGTTCGTAACATTTCAGAACATTACTTAAATATTTTTAAATGAAGTGAATTTCTAAATCGATTTATGCAACTTGATTCGATAAGAACCAAATTCTTGACCGAAGTAAAAACGTACATATTACACGTATTTTCTTATTTAAAATGCTTTCTTCTTGAGAGCACAACATTTTTTAAGTCTTGTATTTAAGATTTTTGGAATAATCAAAAACCTTTTTGACATGGGAATTTTGTTCTTAAGTTAATTAATTTCCACATTGGCCTTTTACAAAGCTTGCATTTGATTTGAATACAAAATGTTTGGTTTCTCTGAGCGTATGAGTGGCTAGCTTTTGCAAATTGCCATGACGTAATACTCAGAAGCAGTTAAATGGTGCGAAATAATTTGCAGCATTTTAAAGTTGAAAAGTTCATTTAATGGAAGCTTGTTAATTTACTTGCTTAGAACTAGATAGTAAATAAAAAATTAATTAACTTTTAGTCATTATTAATTACTGTAACGCATTATATATTCTATGAAAAAAATACTAATTTACCATATCCCACAGGACGAATCTTCCGAAAGTTAAGGTTCTTAATAATTTTGCATATACATGTGTCATACTAAATTAATTTGCAACCGATTTTTGTTGTAGTTTGGGCAATTGTAAATATAAGAAGAGGTCTTTTAATATGTGGAAGCGTCTGACATGAAATGCAGCAAAAAATTTCGGTTGAGACACTTTTCATATTTTATACACAATGCAGGTTTCAAGGATAGCATGAAATGTTTTCGACTAAACTACTGCTTAACTACACTTAAGTTGTGCTTATATCTTCTAGATCTTGAGCTAACCCCAAGCTAGCTATTGTCATATGTATATATTCATATTCTTATCGAGAAGATCTACATTCGCGTTTTGGAATCGTGTGCCGCAGGCCCATAGTTTCCGGCACGAGTATCGAACATTCTGAGCCGGAGTTTAACCCTTAACTTGGCAGTGCTGGTTAGCCGTAATTGGAGGAGGGGAGGGTGGGGGTGGGGGCTGGCGTGGTACTAGCGTGGCTATCTGGGCCGTTTAATCGCGCGTCATTCATCATCCAAATCGAGTTGCGTTTGGCGGCGCAGCGCGCGATGCGAACTATCGATAAGGCGACTGGGCGTTGGGGGGCGAAGTTCACAAACTCAACTTAATGGCAATTTTATCGATAATGTTCGTGCTGAATTTTCGATTATGTTTGCTTGCATGTCGGGCCGCGAATTATGAGCGATCGACACGCCAACAACTACCAAGAAATTGTGCAAATCGAGTCCGAGTCGCAGTCGGAGTCGGAGTCGGAATCGGAACCGGTGTGTGAGTTGGACCCCAGTTACGCTCGGCGCCGTTCCAGCCCGAGTACTCAACCCGAATACTTCTGGGTTGATTTAGTAGTTTAGCGCACAATGTGTTTGTAGGTTTTTCCAAATACCCTGTGTACTGACTTGCACTGGCATGATATGCGCAGTTTAGAGTGGAACTGTGTTGAAAAGTCTGGCTACACAATATTTTTTTACTAAATGGACTTTGATATATAAAACCATTTAATATTGAAGTCAACATAATTTCATGATTTATTTCTGAAATGAGATCAATACAAGTAAGAAATCAAAGCAAAGTTCTATACCTAAATATTTCAATTACACAAAGTATAAAATCTATATAGCTTAATTGCATACATTAGCTTCATCATGGTCTTTAATCTTAACTGACCTCTTGTTCAACACCTCATAAAAACTCTGATTTCATTTCACAATAATTTTCAATAAACTTTACCTTCAACCAGCTCCTTACAGGGTATCTGAAAATCGATCGACAGCTTCAACATTTATATAGTTGACAGTTTTAGGTATTAGTTTTTGGGGTTTTGGGCTTTGGTTTATGTTTTTGTATTTGTTTCGGTCTCTGCTTCGGTTAAAGCAGCGCAAATTATGAGCACGCGAATATCGAACGCTTTCGCTGCCGGTGGGCGGCTCGCTGCTCCTGTGGGCGTGCCCGCCCTATCAATTAGAACTGGCGACCGAACATCTTGATAAGACTGGGCCAGCCCCATAGCAATACAAACAATCGGTATGCGGCCAACTTGTAAATATAAATAAAAATAAAGTGCCAACAACGAAATGCGCTTCGAACGGTCATTAAAATTGCGCGGCCTGGGCCTAAAAGCATGCACTGCTAATTGCCACATAAATAACCAGCTGAATCAGTCGCCAATACCAAAAAATCTGAGGGTTGCCCTTCGCCCATTATGGCTTTTCCCCTCCCACCCACTGTAGAAGTCCCACAAACGTGCACAAAACGAAGCGCATTATAATTTATCCAGCATAGAGTATCGATAAGAAAATATTTGTTTAGAAGAAACCGTTATTCGCGATACACTGAAATTTAAAATATGTCATCTCTTAAAATCTTTTTGTACCTCAATGTCAAGTATAATTCATTCAAATATTAGACAAAGCGATCGGTATTATGTTCAAGTCGTCATTTGAAAAAGGAGTATATTTATAAGATTAAAGTGATAAGCACTAGAAATTATTTCGTAATTCTCGCAAATCGATCTCAGTGTTTTATCGATATCGATATATCAAACTTCAATTGAATGTTGCGTAGAAAAATAGTTTTTAATATATAATCAATGTACCATTTATAAGAAAATCTTTATCAAATGTTAGCTCCCACTTATAATTATACTGAAACAAAGCAGAGCTGAAGCTGAGCACAACTGTACCTTAGGCAGCTTGCGATGGGGCCGACAAGTGCAAGACTGGCGAAACGTGGCCAGAAGCCGCACATGGACACGATATACGATAGAGTCTATAGTTGTATTTGGTTCATTGTGTGTGCCCGGAGCAGCGCATTAAGTTCAATTTCAGCTACTAGATCAGAATTTATGACATTGACGAAACGATAAAAATGTCGGCAGTGGCCGGCACACACATAAATGTGCATTACGGAAGTGGAAGGGCGGCGGCTGGAGACGTGGCCGGAACTGGAACTGGCGAAGCGGAGAGGGGGTGGCGACAGCGCTACTGGGTGGCAATATAACTGACCAGGCAGCATGAAAATGAAATGCGACGCTCAAACTCACGTCAGCGAAGGCAGCAGCAGAAACAGAAGCTGAGGCCAAAGCAAAAGCGAAAGCGAAAGCCTAAAACTATTAATTTCAACGCAGTAGAAGAACACGGAAAGCTGGGGAACTGTCCGCCCTTTGGCCAGGGAGAAATCTATATTTACGATTATTGAAGTTTATGACGAAACGTTTTCGTATCATTTTGCGTCGCCTCATAAATGTTAAACGAGAGACTGACAGCGGCCTCACGGCTGGACCATCTACAGCCACATAGGGTTGAGAATTTCATAAATGCTTTTGCACGCAAGCTGCTAATAATGCCAAGCAGACGGACGGACGGACGGACGGACGGACGGGCAGACTGGGCTGGTCAGATACATCGTATAAACGAGTGTACAAAGTAGACGAGAGATATGTCGTAGCACAGGTGCCAGGCTGAGTTTCGGTTACGGATTTGGGTTCAGTTTCGGCTTCGGTTTCGGTTTCGGTTTCTTTGGGATCTTTTGGGGGTTGCTACAGCCGATGTTCCGTGTTGTATGGCCGCAAAAGTGCAATACGCTCGTAAAACCAATGGCCAAATAGCCAAACGAGAAATGCCTAAGTAAAAATGTTGTGTAATTACGTTGCGTTACGCACAGATAGAGATACAGATGGAAATGAAAATAGAATGGGAAAATGGCCAAGCAGTTGGGGTTACAGTTTCAGTTTCAGTTGGGGTTGGGGTTAGTGATACGGGGCAACCCCAAAGGCAAAAATCGTCCACACTCCAATTGCGACTTGACCACTGTCAGTTGGAAAAATCATAATTAGGCCTCGCTTTCCCACACGCCCTTTCCCCCCGCCCTTTCAAAGGCGTGTGTGTGTGTGCCTTTTATTGTTTTAATGAACACACGAGTGCAATTTTTGGCCCCCTTCCCCAGTCAGCTGGGAGCTGCTTTGGGCAGTTCCAGGAACTGTGGACTTGTTCCTGAATCTCAGGATCTGAGTTCGATAAGAAGCGATTCAGAACCCTCAGTTTTTTAATTAAATAAACAAGTCTACGCACAGCTCAAAAAAATAAAGTTAGCTCAAAGTTTAAAATTTCTAAAATATTCCAAAATGAAAACCACGTATGGGAAATAAACTTAAAAGCTTAAAATATTTAAGGAAATTTGAGTAGTTTTGATATATATTTAAAACTAAAACTAAAAAACCCTTAAAGAACAGTTATTTTCGACAGGCCGCAAATTAAATACACTTGCAGACATGTAATATATAGGTACTGCAAGAAATAAATTTTGATTAAATATATAAATGTAATTAAAAATTATACTCATTGTATACCCAATGAAACTAATATTAATTAATATTTATTAAATAAATAATATATTTAATATAGGAAACATGGCTTATAAAATAAATGCATAAATTTGATCTGTGTGGTATAAAGAAGAATATATTCCCAGGCTTAAATAAACAACTGTAACAGGCATTTGCACATATTATATGTTTACAGGGTATAAGTGAGGTTAGCTGATGGCAGCACAAAAGGCGAATAAAATGTAATCGTCAATTTGTAGCAGCCACGTTGGCCGTCGCACAATAACGTGGTCCACACCATGCCACGCCCACAGTCACACTCACACACACACACGGTCGCGCACAGACACGAGTAACAAGCCGAGATAACATTTAAGCGAAATCGCTTTAAAATCAATTAACCGTAAAATCACTCGGCTATTTGCAACAACAATCGAGTCGCGAGTCCTGCAGGACATTTGCTGCCCGTGAACATCGATGCGACGGCGGCCAAACAATCAAATGTGGTGGCAATAACATTAGCTGCCCCACCCAAACGCTGAGTGTGTGTGTGTGTGTGCGAGTGTGTGTGCAGCATGCAGACGGACAATCTGCCAGGCCAAATACTGCCCCCATTTGGCACGGCTCCTGCGACCCCTCCTCGCCACACAGCCTGGGGCTGCTGCACTTGACCGCCTCGCCGCGTGGATTGTGTCGGCGAGGACGTGCTGCCAGGTATTAACCTCCATTTAATGTTAAACAAAGCCGCGTTACATGTGCACGGGGCGAACAAAAACAACAAAAAAAGGATATAAAAAAGGGGCAAGCAGATGTGCCACGCCCACTCTCAACAGGCAGCCGCCAAACATTTCGATTAACATACGCAAACACACAGCGAGATGGGCGGCTGGACGGTTGGGGACCAGTGGGTGTGGCAGCAGGAAAAAACATAACGTGCATGGCCAGCAAATTGAATTGCTGGCAAACAAGGCCGAGACCTGCGGAAGCTCGGAAAAAATGAACACGCCCGTGCTGGAGTGGGGTTCAGCGCCTGAACGTGGCGCATGATGGCACATGCATGAGAATCAGCTTCATCGTCATCAAAATCATTTTAAACAAAACGGACTAATTAAGCGCACGTTGGTCCTTCGGGCCCGTTGGATCGCACCCGGACCCGGCGCCCGCTCCGTTCCACACTCCGGGTCAAGTTCCTGGCTGCCAAGTGATTTGTTGGTCTGCCTCGTCGGAGGCTGCCACCTGCTGCAGCTTGCCACAAACTTAATCAGAGTCCACTCTCGAGCTCCAGTGAGACTCCTAAATACATATGTCGTGTTCATTGAGATCTTAAGATTGAAAAACTTCCAAATCTTGGCTACAAACCCTTGCCTTGGCTCACTATTCGGCTTGTGAACCTGGCTCTCTTCATCAACAAACCCAGGTATTCGTTCACATTATTTTATATGCAAAAGAAAAGTTTTATATTTATTATTTATTGGATAATATTTCGTTTTCTTTTCAAGGCCACTGGTTAGGTTCCAGGCTGAAAAGGTATTGGAATTCTGTGTTCGAGACGGGTTGGCCCAAACCTGGTTTGCAGCCTTGATCAAAAGTGTTTATATCAGCAAGGCCAAACCATTACAAAAAGCCAGTTTCTCACAAAAATTGGCTCAATTTTAAGAAACTTGTGCAAGTTGACAGATTACAAGGAATTTTGGACTGCACATTTAATTTTTTGATAGAATAAAAAACATCAAATTGATGAGTGAACAGAGTGAACCTTAGCATCAGTTTAAAACGATTGTTATATATTCTACATATATTTTGATGCTGAACAAAGTTTCAAAGTTTCGTACACAGACAGAGACTTAGAAAACCATTCCAAGAACCAGAACTCTTGAGTTTCCAAACAATTTAATGAATCAAGATAAAGTGTTCAGACAATTAAGAAAATGGATTATGAATTGGAATTACATGCAGAGCATTTAATATGAATTAAATTAAATGGAATTTTGTTAAATGCGAATTGTGTAAGATTAATACCCCACATATAGTGTATGTGAATGTTTGCATATAAATATATATTTCCATTGAGCTGTTTCACCTTAAACCTGTGGCAAACTTTCTGAATAATAAGATGAAGAACAGAAGAGGCAGCAGAAAACAAAGCAAACAAAAAATCTCTTTTTGAGTAGTCAGTCAGCTCGGTCGGGTAGTTAAGGCGCTTTGATGTATGTGTGTCAGTTGCCCATGCCACACACAAAGCACACACGCACACACAAACACACACACAGTTACACACAGCCAGACACATTTTTGGTGTATCGTCGCGTAAATCCGTCTTTGAATAATGATGCCGTTGATAGCTGGGATTATAACCCAGGCGCAAGCAACGCAATCGCCCCCACCCCCTTGTCTCTTGCTCCCATATGTGATTGTGTATATCTGTGTGTGTATGCAGCCAGCCTGGCCATTTATTTATTATGCCACAATATTCAATGACCCTTAATGGCATTTCGTAATAAAAATATTGGATTAGTTTGTTAGTTTTGGTCGCACTGTAATATCAACCACCGTCGAGGGGCCCATCGTAGCGCTCAGCCACCCACTGGACACTTTATCAACTGGCCTGGCATTACGTATTCCATTAAACGCCTAATGAGCCCATTGTGCGGCGTCTGGGGTCATCAGGGGCCACCCGCATGGTGGTGGGGGCGTGCCAGGCTCCCAGGTACTTAGACTTAGTGATCAAAGCAACGCGGCCATATGCCACGCCCACGTGAGTGCAATCAATTCATAATTTTTCCTTCTTTCTTCAATAAACGTACTATAAATTACAGATCACAAGCTTAAATCTACTATGAAACAGACTTTATTTAGTAAACGAGAAATACAAATGTTTCCAGTTATGATATTATTATTTGAAGAGCTTACAAAATTTTAAAATTAACCTGCGTTTGATTCGAATATCCTATCATCGTATCTGTAAACAAATGAGGTTTAAGTCGGATAACCAATATTGTATTTAAAATGGTTTAATTTACGTTTAAAGTTAAGTAGAGTAAATACTCGATTTCGCCTCTTCAGGTTGGAGTCAAATCTATATTTAATATTCATTTAATTATGATTAAATTTTTAGCTAGAAATTAATTTTGGTAAATTGTTGATCTTATTATTAACTATTTTTTATCATTACCGACTTATCCTTTAAGTTAAAAGTGCACTTTAGCAATTATTACAGAGTTGAACTGAACGTTTCCCGCTTTTTGTTGTTGTAATAATGAACGTCTAATTTTAAGTTTAATGTAGATATATCAAGTTTTCCATTTCGATGAAGACATTTTATAATAATTTTTAAGTTTTGCGGTTATTTAATTCAATGTACATACATTTCAAACTAAGTTCCCTACTTCAAATGCACCAGAAAGGACAGTTTTAATTGAGGTTAGCGTTGAGTAGCCTGGAATTGTTTTAAATATGAGGTAAAAAGCTAATGATTGTAGTTCGCTTATCCTCTGCTACTTCTATATGCATGTAGCATATTAAAATACCGAACGCCAGCTGCCCCGGCACGTAATCGCCATTGGAACTGGAGTTTGGAGTCGGGATCTGGGACCCGGAACCCGGGCACCGGCACAGGGCACCGGTACCCTTAACTCAAAATGTTGGACTGCATGCATGTGACATAATAAATATTAATGACAACTGACCGACAGCATTGCCATAGATCCCTGCCCAGTGGGTGGGCGGTGCGACGGACGGTGGGAGAGGCCGAGCAGAGAGGCGCGTAGGTGGATGTGGTGGTGGCAGTTCTGCCCGGGTTGACGTTGACACACATTCGACATGTGACAGATAAATTATGGCAATTGGATGAATGCCGCCACACCTCTTCAAACATGCCCCTGGCCAACATCATGCAATTTTGCTTTAGCTATGAGATCATTTTTCATTTTCATTTCCTTCTCGTCTCTTCTACTATTTTTTTCTGTGTCTGTTTGTTTTCTTTTGGGTTCATGGTGCGGAGGTTGTGACATATGTGCGTTCACGACTAATGGCAGTCAAGTTTACCATAACCAAAGGACCTCAACAGGACACACACACACACCATCACACACTAGCACATGGACTCTCCTTAATAGTTTTCAGTTCGCCAATGATACGGTTAGCGGACTAATGACTGAATGCCACCAGGCTGAAATAAATTACAATAATCATTTATTGTTCAATAAGCCCAAGATGTAGGCATGCAGAAGTGGGTGTGGTTCTGGAGCACTAACACACACAAACACACACATGTGTGGCTGTGTAGGAAATATAAAGACAGAGAGCTGCAGGCTAAGTGATCAGTTTAGCACATTCATCAAGTCACGGGGCTTAATCACGGGGTTAATCAATATGTTCAAGGGAACGTAAGGAAGTTTTCTGTTTGAGGAGCTTTCAGCGAGATTATCTACAGGAATTATTGACTGTATTGAACCTTTTGGCTAGCTCTTCTATTATTTTTACATATTGCTACACATATCAACAGAATCAATTCAATTTTAAAGTGAATTTTCTATTACCTTAACCTAATACCTCTACAAGAGGTATGACAAAGGAAATTCAATTTAATGAACCAATCGAAATTATTGAAATAGTTGGACATTCTGCACTTTAGGCAAGAAATTTAAGCTCACTTCGCACCTAAAATTAACTTTTGCGTTGTGCCGAACTATTTTAATAATCAAATAAAATTATAAACTAAGATCTTATTTAAAAAACTTTTTAGTGACTGAATATAATTAGGAAATAGTTACAATTACGTTTCACTTTAAGCTGGTGTCATTTTGTATTTCAACTCTTAGTCTTCTAGTTCAGTAAGGCATCGCCATTGCACTTGATGACAGGCCTGATTGACCTTCATGAGATACTTTCTCCTACTTCCGGGCATCTACTTGATATATGTGCTCCCATCAATACGAGGTGACTCTGACAGTTGGCAAACATGTCGCCAGGTGCCATTGACTGGTTGCACAAGGGGAGGAGAGGAGCGGAAGCGGTTTGTCTTTATTTTGGCCACAATATTAAGCGGCGTAGTATACCAGGAATTGCAACCAATAATGAAAAGCTATTCAAAAGCTGTACGGGATTATTTACAAGCGACGAGCTTAAAGCGAAAACCAATTCAAAAGAACGAGAGAAGAAACCAAACAAATAACCAACAACCAAACAACCAACAACAAATAAACCAACAAACGAACTGCCCCACCCTCACCCCCTCCAAGTGGCGGTCGCTGTGGCAAGGGCTGCCGTGCGGGGGGTTTCTGTAATACGCGTGTATAAAAGAATCAAAAATCTAGATTTTGATTTGAGATACTATGGACTGTAGAGACAGGCTGGCAGCTTGCTAAGTTTCGCTGGCAGGCTGGTGGGTGGCTGTTGGGGTCAGGGTGGAGTGCTGGGCTGTGGATCTGTCCCAGTAGCTCTCATTGGAACAACGACGTGGGCCGTAAGTCAAGTGGCGCTCAATGCCTTGCACGCGCGCGCGTTTTGCCCGCGACTAAAACCGCTCACATTTCCAGACGACGACTTTTCGGTTCTCTTCTTCTTTTTTGTCTTATTTTTTTGTTTTCTTATGGATTCCACTTCAATGAATTGAAAAATTGCCTTGAACAAATTTGATGCGGCAGCCTCGCTTCTGCTTTGCATTTTGCTGTATCTTGTTGTTTTTTTCTTCTTTAACTCCGAGGGTTTCCTTAGGTTTTTGGGCAGTGTGGTGGGGGTGGGGTGCCCCACCCCGACAACATTTTTTTAAACATGACATTTGACATTTGATAATGTCATTTGCCGCGAATTGTTTTTTGATTTGATGCTCCGTTTTGCCGTTGCCATTATTGCCGTTATTGTTGTTGTCCTTGTTGTTGTTGCTTATCTGCCACTTTGGTATTTTAGCCAGGGTGGAGTCAGAGGGTGGGCCGGGCAGTTGGACGTTCTTTGCAGTGTCTTGTCTTGTCAATTGATACGGCAAGCGATCCGTCGAAGGACCGTTCTGCCTCTTATTTTTAGCGGCACTTAAGGAAACTGTCGTCTTAGAGATGTACTCGAAGCACTTTTGATATGCGTTTTATACTGCGAATTAAAAGGCAATTTTGATTGTAAAAATCTTTAAAAATAAATATAGTATTTTAAAAATGTAGAAGCCCAAATATCTATTAATATAGATTCTGAGCTGGTAATTTTTCAGTCAAAAATCATGTCCAATTTGATACGATCAAAACCCCAGATTGTAAACTGCCGCAACTTTGTCAAAACTCAACTGATAGCATTTTGACCAAGTGTTGTCCTTTCGATTGAATCTGTACCTAACAAAAACTAATTTTTAAAAAAGAAAGAAAATTTATTCCAAAACTTAAAGAACATAACATATATACATAAATTTAAATTCACAGGCATATAAGTTTCGTTTCAATAAAGTAAAATTAAAATAAAATGGAACTTATTCAATCGAATAGGCATAGGATATGATAGAAAAAGTGTATGTAAACAATGAAGTTCGCGTGTTTTAGCGATTATCTGCAAAGAAATATAGAAGAAAATACATTTTAGAGCTTTAAGTTTAATGAAATGGAAGAGGCGATCTTCAAGATGCAGCTTTAAAGTCAAGCTGGCTATAAGTGTTTATTATAAGTATAAGTATAAGTTTACCTATTATCTACGTCAATTGGAATTTGAAATTCAAGCTGTGATCAAATTTCCAAGATCTAGATACCAATCTTATTAATATGATCCCCAATCTTGACTTGGGGTATTGCCGACTTACCAGGCGATGGGGCAGCTAAGTCCTCACCACAAATATCCATTCGGGCCAACTGAATGTTGCCGTTATCCTTGCTGTTGGACAAGCTCGGCAGATTGGCCAACGGACCGCTGTTGTCAAAAATGAAGTGGTTGTATACGGGCGATGGCGGCGGTGGCCCCGGCGGCAGTGGGGACGTTACTGGGCCTGCAATCACAAGGACAAGGGTTAGTGCTGAGCTGGCCTATCCGCGGAGATTCCACCGACCTGCCAAGCTCATGGCCTGTCCGCAGCACAAGCGGTGGCCACCGCAGGAACTAACACTGCACTCATTGCCATTAAGGACCTGAAGTGACACCATGCCCCTATTGCCATTGGCGTCTAGGGCGTGCGTGCAGGCCAACTGATTCATGGAAGTTCCAGTGAAGAGATCTTTATAAAACATACACAAATGGGTTTACAAAAATAACGAACTTGACAAATGTGTTTCCCATCCAAGGCTAATACAACAGGTAGAGGGGTTCAGTTCGGGAGCGCCCGACTAGGGGGTACCCTGAACCCTGTCTTCACATACATTTCAACCCATACACAACGATGGAAGATAAATTCGTGAATAACTTTTAAACTAAGAGCATGATCTAAAAGCATGATCAGAAATTTTGAGTACGTAATAAGCCCAAGTCTCTAGTATTTGAATTGCGTTTTTTTCATATACGGGCGATTGGGAGGAGGTATCTAACATCAAAATATTCTTAAGCTGAGAACGGAGTTTCACGCGCATCTTCGAACCAAATTTGTTAGCTCTAGCTCTTATAGTCAAGGAGATATGCTAAAAAAACTAAAAATCGAGTCTTTAAATCGATTTTTATCGATATTAATGAAACGGTGCAAAATATGGAAAAAAGATGATAAACTTGTATTGCCTTTTGTATTACAGCATCTAAAGTCGTTTAGTTTGAGTCTATAGCTTTCGTAGTTTCCAAGAACGGATAAACGGACATGGCTAGATCGACTCAGCTTGTCATTTTGATCAAGAATATATATACTTTAAGGGGTCTGAGATGCTTCCTTCTGCCTCTTATATACATCTGCACAAAACCATTATACATTTTTTACCCATAAAATGAAAAATAGTTCTCTTCGCGGTCCCGCATGCTAAATACCCTTGCAAACGTATAGAAGATGTGCCCTATATATCTATAGTGAAAGTGATTGTTCCTAGGATATTGTAGGTTAGGTTATTTTTATAATATATCAACTCGACTGTTGCTGCTAATCTCTATAGTATATCTACGTAACCGACTGCGGAATACTTATTCACAGTATAATAACAGCTTTTTTTCTTTATTTTTTAAATAAAAATTTTTGTAATTAGTTGGGCCTTTTTGCTTGATATTTAGAGGAGGTAATCAGAAAACTGTCTGCCAAATTTGGTGACTAGCTCTAAAAGTGTGGGAGGCATGGATTTTCTCGGGTTACCCGCATTGCTAAACAAGTGATTTGGAGTCGCGAGATATTTAGTACACACAAATTGGCTGTTGTTTTAAGATATTTTGTTATACATCTTTTAAGAGAAAATTTCGTTTAAGCCTTAAATTTTTGTCTTGGAGTAGTTATTTTACAAAAAGAATGCGGTGTACTTAAACGAACGTTACGAAGTTAATTTCCCTTTTCTCCAAAACAAAAGGCGCTTGAAACCCGTTTCAAACCCCCCAAGTTGGCTTACCTGGCACACTCCGCACCGACTGCAGCGGCTGCTGCTGTGCCGCAAGAGGCATCGGGGAGCGCGAAAAGATGGGCGACGGCGGCACGGGGGAGTGCGAGGACTCCGGACGACGCTCGGACATGGCCAGCGCCAGGGCGCGCGCCTGGGCCGAGGTGCTGGGCAGCAGGTCGATGAAGCCGTTGCTCTGCAGGCCAGCGGGCAGCAGCGAGAGGGGCGCCAGCTCGGGCGTGCAGGGCCGCGTCTCCAGCTGCGATTCGCCGCCGACGAGGCCATTGTCGTACCAGCCGGGCAGCGCCAGCTGGCAATACGGACTGGCGTCCTCGCAGATGGCGAGCGAGTCCAGGGTGGCGGCGAGTGTCTCATTGTCGGCTTCGTCGCGGCCTGCAGCGATACAGCTGGTTAGCAAAGGCCCAACGCCTTGGCTTGGCCGCAACCGACCCGGGGTCACCAGGTCCTCAGCGGCGCCCGGCGGGGGCTGCTGCAGGTGATGGCACACGGGCAGGGCATTGGGGCAATGTGCTCGTCCTCGCGCACCCGGTTCGCGCGGAACTTCTCAATGTAGTCCATGCCGAACTCGCAGTCCAAGTCGATCTCCGGCTCCAGCTGCGCCGTCGTCTTCCTCAGTTGCTCTGCAAGGGAAGATTTCGATTTTAGCTAAGCGGCGCGGGATTTGCTTTCCGATCTTACTGTGCAGCCGCTTGGCAGCCTTCGTGCGGGACGAGCGCTTGGCAGACATCTCCAACTGCTTGCACTTCGGCTTGGGCAGGGCGCCAGTTGGCGCGCTGGCCGCGGGCGGCGGCTGCTTCGTCGGGGACTCCAGCTCAACGATGACGACGTCGCTGCCACGTGCGGGCGGCGCAGGCAGGGGCAGCGGCAGGGGCAGCGGCAGCGGCAGGTGCAGAGGCAGCGGCAGAGGCAGGGCAGGGGCAGAGGCAGAGCTAGGCCGCCGGCCTCGGCCAGACTCATGCTGCGCTGCAGCTGCAGAACGAGGCCGTCGACAAGCGTGAAAATAACTGTGAATGGAACGAGTTTCAGTTGGGGCCTCGGCTGTCGACTTGGCCGGACTTACATAGGGCGCGACGCTCGCGACTCTTGGCCATGCGCTTGGGATAGGGAAAGGGCGCATCGTAGCCCAGGCCGCAGCGCTTGGGCGGCGTGCACTTGGCGCCCTTGTTGTCCTGGCGAAAGCCGTGGCGCGCCTGCCGCAGCATCTGGGTGCAGACGCAACGCGGCGGCGGCACGAACTCCGAGCTCTTCGGCTGCTCCTCCGCCTCGGTTATGGCCAGCAGTTCCGGTTCCACGACCGAGCCCAGTTCCGCCTCCGGTTCCAGCTCGGCGCTAATCTCCTCCAGCTGCAGTGGCTGTGGCAGCGGCAGCGGCAATGGCAACGGCAACAGCTCCGGCACTGCCGTGCCCAACATCGCCGGCGGCTCGCTCAAAAGCAGCCGCTGCATCTCCAGCTGGCGCTCGAGGCGCTCCTGCTGCTGCGCCACGATGTCCAGCAGCAGCTGCTGCTCCTCGAACAGCTCATAGAGATCGTGCTCCAGCCGGTAGATGAAGTACTGATCCGAAATGTGTTCCTCGGGCGTGCTTGGCCGATCCGAATGCGGCATATCGCTGTCGGAGCTACCCCTACAACGAGAACTGGGCACGCCCAGGCGCACAAGGTTACCTATTGGTTATTGGCTATTGGCTATTGGCTATCGGCCGTCGCCCGTCAATACGGCGCAATGTGCCGGGCAGGCGCACTAGCCGCAAACTGCGGCCAGGCCGCAGGGGCAGCCAGAGGGGCTGCCAGACAAGGGCCACAATCATAAAAACTTGCATCGGCCCAAATTAAAGCACGAAACGCAAACACAACGTTGCTGGCGGGTGTAACCGACTGCGCAATACCCGTATGCTAACAGCTTAAAACAGTCAAAAACGCTCCGAATTTCCGTTTTTTTTCGTATATTAAGATATTTGTAATCTTTAGATCTTTAGAGGTCGGCTGAAAACTGTCTGTGCGATATAGTTTACTCGCCCACCAATAAACATATTTTTTGAGCAAATTCCCACGCCCCACGCCCGAAAAATTGTGCGTTCTTTAAAGGCTGTCACCAGTAAACTGTCTGAAAAAAATGCCATTATCTGGCTTTAAAACTGAGCAAGAAATATCGATTTTATCGATAGCCAAAGGATCTTATTCGAGTATATATTCAAAATTGCAGGTCTAGCAAACCCAATATACTCTTTTCACCTCGCGAACGAGTATAAAAACGTCGGGAAACAAGCAGCGAGCAGCGGGAAGAGGCAGAGGCGCGTCCAGGGAGGGAACAAATGAAAAGCGTAGCATGAAATTGGCAGTCGCTTGGCTCTCGAGTGGAGAGGCAGGCTGACGGAAGACGGGCGACGAGAGACGGAAGCCGGGAGACGGTTAGCACGGGCAGCCACTTCCGGCTGCTGCCGCCCAAAATGCACAGCGCCAACCGTAAATTGCGCTCCATTTTTATATAGTTTTCGCCCGGGGGCAACCAGCCGGTGTCAATTTTGGCCAGCAATCGCGCAGCAGAAGGAAACGGGTTACAGATGACCAGAATGAAAAAACAAAAACGGATGTTGATTCTGGGTTTGGAGCTACAAAAACGAGTCATGGTCAACTACATGAGCTATATGCTAAAACTCGAGTATTACCTAAGGAAAACATTCGGAATTTGGAAATGCTCAAAAATTCCTTAATTAAAAGCAATAAGATTTGGGTAGCTTTGCAATATTACTCAGTAGATTGAATAGGTAAATACAATCCTTTCTAAAAATTCGATTAGAAATTTCTTTTTTTTTTAATTCTAACATTATTTTTTATTTTAAAGCAAACTTATGAATTTCTTGCAGGTTTTATTATGGATTTTCTTAGGTATGTTCCCAAACTTAACTTTTTACTGTTTAATATCATACCATATTTTAAAGTAAAATATTAAATCATAAAAAATTGCTATGAATTAAACTTGGACTTTCTACTATATAGAAATATTTGTAATATTTTTTTAAAGATAAATTAGGAAATTTTGAATATAAGGAAATAAAAAAAAAATGTATTGATTAATGCAGCATTAATTATCTACCGCAGTCAAAGTGTCTATATATCCAGGAATACATGTTAATATCGAACCAGTGCGGAAACTCCATCTGGCACTTCCTTTTAAATTGTAGTTTCAACTGCGCTCGGCTTGGGTTTCAGGCTATTCGCGTGTTCGCTCACCCCTGGTAAGCCCGACTAATAACTAACGCCACCTCCTGTCGCTCCCACCGCTCGTCGAATGCTCCGAAACGCAGACCGAGCCAACGCAATCCACCGCTCCTGGCTCTATCAAACCCTACAAAGTTAGTTTACGGCCAAAGTTCAACGGGAAAAAATACTACATAAAACTCATAAAAAATTGCAAAAAAAAAAAATAATACGCCCAAAAAATTGGCCAAAAGCTAGTCACAAAAAAGTCACAACGTGTGAGAATCGTGAAAATGCTGTAAAACAAAAAAATTTTTATATATAAATGTATATATATGTATATATATATATATATATATATATATATATATACATATATATATAAATGGAGTAAAAAAACTGAATACAGAAGGAAAAAAATTGGTTTGTAACGCAACTTTTTTCGTGCTTCGCTTTTCATTTGGCGTTGGCAGCCATTAGAGCAAAAATCAGCAGCATCAGCGGGTAAAGTGCGCCAACGGGGGATGGGTGGGGGAGGGGTTGCAGCGCAGGGGGTGGGCTCGGATTGCAGTGCTGGGTAAAGGTTAGTTGCTGTTGTTGTTGCAGTTTCAGTTGTTGCCACACATGTGGAAATTGTGCGCGTTTTGCAGTTTTTTAATTGACCAACAAATTTATTTGATTCGTTAGCGAGCGACGCGGCGTTTTTAGCTGCTACCCCTGAGACTTTTTTTTATTATATTTTTAAATGTCCATCTAGTACATATTACATAGTATTCAAATAAGCTTAAAGCCAGGAGCAGCCAAGTCGCCTGTTACCAAAAGTCACTTTGCCAGCCAATTGAAATTCAAAGGCCGCTCCGTGAGAAGGTTTGGGCTGGGTTTACTCTTGTTGTTTCTAAGGATTACATATTGGTAAACAACGATTACAACAACAATGACAACAACGACAACTTATTGTGCTGCAAATTTGTTTGCCCGGCAGCCGCCCCAAGTTCTGCTCAAAAGGGACGCCGGGCTCGTTGGACTCGGGGGAGGGGAGCTGTTTGATTTGATTGTTGACTTTATTGGTCAAGCGCTCCTTTAGTGTTGTTGTCTGTTGTTGTTTGCTGCTTGCTGCTTGCTGTTTGTTGTTGTTGCTGTGTTCTTTGTGCTTGTGTTGTTTTAACGATATTTAATCTATGATTAGAATCGTTTCTGGCCAGTAAAATCAATTAAACGCTACACTTGGCTTAATTTATTGTCGCGCTCGATGAGCACAAAAGACAAGTAGCCGCCAGTCAAGTGTATATTTCTTTTGTGGCATACCCTGTAATTAAGTGCTCAGCTTAGCTGGGCTGTATTGACCCCAAAGGCAAAAAATTATACATTAGTATTACACAAATCGCGGTTTCTTGTCTGCCCTAAAGTAAGCTATATATATATATATAGCACATATTTCAACTTTCGTACATACCAATTTGTAAGTGAAATAAAAATATGTAACACAACGTTACGAAAGAAATTAGCAGGAAAGGGCATTCATAGGTCTGCTCGACTTCTTCGCGGCTTCTGTTGAGTCTGCATTTGTATTTGTGTAGAGGTCGTCTGGCAAGCGAATAAGCGAACCAAATCCGATGCAAAATGATATCATATGAACTGAAATGGTCGTAAAATCAAATTGGCCTCTCGCTCGTCCAGTCGAATGCCAATAAAAATACGACAACAAATCTGAAACACACACAAACGCTTTGTCGGTGTCTGTCCGCTCGCTTGTTGGGGGTTATCTTTATAGCTCGATCTCGTTCTCCGACCGATGTCGATGACGATGACCGGCGACGGCGACGTAGAAGATAATTGTTTGCTTTTGGCCAGCGGGGGGCCAACGGGCCAGCGCGAGTATATTGCCAAAAACCAAAAAGCCAGCAAAGGCAAAGAATAATTAAATGAAATAAAATAATAAAGAATTTAAAACTCAGGCATTAGATGATCTTAACTTATGCGCATTCGCATGTGGAATTCGTTGAAAAAAGAAGAAGCACATGCACTGTGCAAATGCTCTCCGTATAATATGATCCACCTCATTATCTCTCGCTATATTGAATAAATATTGAATAAATATTTAGTACTTGTCACAGTCACACACAAAAAAAATGTAATTAAAAAATAATTAAATGTTATTTTCTTCGTTTCATATTTTTCAAATTGCAATTTTCTACCATATTTATCATATATAATATAATATAATATAATTCAGTTAAATCATTTTTTAGCATTAGCATTACCATTCAATTACTTTAATAAAAATTTAACTTTTCTTAAAAATGTTAAAAATATCTCTCAATAATTAATTAATTAAATTGGCAAACAATTAATAAAAAAATCTTCGAATTAGATATAAGCTTTCTTCTAAGCAACAACTACACTTCACTATATGTGCATATTGCTACAAATATAAAGAAATAGACAAAAGATAAATGAACCCTATGATTGTCTTTAACAAAATGAAGCATTCTAATAATTCAACTGCATCCAATTCGCAAATTACATCCGTAACAAAGTTCATCGACTAAAAACAAGAAGAAGCGCCGCACAACATGCAAATTAAGGTAACTCCGACTACACTGCGCGAAAAGTTTGATGCGTGGGTGGCATTAAAAATTCCGTTTAATGATGCAATTGGAATTTGATGAGTTGGAAAACTGACAGAGAATCCGCTCCAGCTGATGGAACGCAATCAATGCGATGCCACTTTGGGCAACACCAGCAGGAGCGGGAGCGGGAGCAGGAGTTCCAATCTGAATCCGAATCCGAGGCCGAGGTCGAGTCCTCCGCAGTCCGGAGTGTCAACAGCAGCGGGCAGGTAAATTGCAACCAATAATAATGAATAATTGAAAATCCAATCAAACACCAAATGAAAACGGAGGCGCACAACGCCGTTGCCATTGCCAGTGGCATATCCATATCCATATCCCATATCACCCACCAGCCACCCACCCACCCCGTTTGGCACATTTGACAAGGCCGAGCGGTCGGTAGCTGCTGGTGTTGATTTTGCCGGCTTTATCGAAGGACATTAGCAAACGGTCGTTGGATTCGGTGAAAATGCAATCAAAAGTGTGGGCCAACAGACAGCAAAGCAACAACAACAACAGCAACCACGAGAAGAGTAACGACAAACCAAAGCGACCTGCATAGATGACACCCCAGGGACGTGGCCAAAGTCAATGAATGGTAATAGGTGTCGACATGGCGTTGGGGCGTGGCGCCCATACTCACGCTCCAACAGCTGCCCATCGCATGTGTGTGTGTGTGTGTTCATGTGTGTTGTTGTCGCTGCGGCTTTATTGGTGTTGTTCTTGCTGATTGCCACTTTCGGCCGGGATCGAATGTGCCCCGGCCTGAGCAATGGGGCAAGTGAGTCAGATTGCGGCTCAGGTGCAGGCAGAGGTACGGGGCAACATGCATTAATTGCCAGTTAAATTGACTTTGACTGCGAATGTCCTGTGACCTGTGCCAATGCATTGATTCCCTTCCAGGGATGTGGCATATAGAACACTACGCAGAGCTGTCTGAGTCTTTTCCTTATAATTTGTCGCATTTTTTAATATACTTAGCAATTATTTAATTATGTTCCTCTACAACGTATATTATTCCTTTAATTTAATTTTATTTTAGTTACCTTTATTTTTATGTATATTTTCTTTAATGTTCTCTCTATTTAAGTTCAGTATTTTTGTTTGATTTCAATGCTTTTGAAAAATATATTTTTAAACAATTTTAAAATTTGTTTTTAAGCAAATAGTAAGTAATAGTAAATTGCAGAACATCATAGAATTTGAAATAAGCATATTGCAAAAACTTCCACACAACGCAATCACCTTTGTCAGTTGGCGATATTCAGGCGAAAGCGATTCCCGCAACTGAGAACCGGCAATTACCGTGGCGCGTGCTTTGTTCTGTTTGTTCAAGGCAAATAGGTTAAATATTTTTATTGGGCCACGTTTGCAAACAAACAAATGCTGCGTATTGAAAATGCCAGAAGGCGATCGAGAATGCCAGCCGGCAGGCCCCGCACTCACACCTACCCTCACCCCTTGCCCCAGCGCTCGTCGTTCTAGTTGCAACCCTCCGCAACGAAGCCGCAAACGCATTGCAAATTGTCGCCTGCGGGCGTGGCAAGACAAAAGTTTATATTTGCTTTTTTGCAGCACTGATACACCAAACACACACACACACACACACACACACACACACACACACACACACATGTGTGTGTCTTTATTAAATTTTGATATAATTACACGCAAATATGCCGCTAACGTTGAAATACTCGCCAAATTGAGTTGAGTCTGAGTTGCGTCTGCTGTTGTGTCTGCCTGTGTGTGTGTGTGTTGTGTGTGCCTGTCGAATGTTGTTCAATTAACGTGGCGCAGTGTTTTTGTTTTTGTTGTCTGTTAGTGTATCGAACCCCTCCCACACACACACACACACACGGCAGCCGAATGACACCGCAAGCGTTTTGCCCGCTGCACTGGGAGGCATGGGGCAGGCATCGCGCCGTGCTCGACGCGGCATCAACATGTTGCACAAATATAAACATAAATCAATTAACAATTTCGACGAGGAGCAGCGAACGCCATCGAGTCGAGGGCTGCGCACTTTTTGGCCTCTCGCCCGCGGCCCTCAAAGCCAAAATCGACAATTTGCGACAGCTGCCGCGTTGTCTGCGAAAATTGCGCGTTGCCTACTTTTAGGCGCCCGCTCAATTTACGGCAAAAGCCAAAAGGCTTTGTGTGTATGGGCGTGTGTATTATGTTGTGCACATGTGCACAGGTCTGCACACAATAATCGTCGAATTATAATGGCTCAAGCCAGACGCTTTCAGAAAGCTTGGGACTAAAGGTGTTACCAAGTTCGGCAATGATATCTGTGTAAGCAAAAGGTTGTTTAAAAAATCTTTATTTTCGAGCGATCATTAGATTTTTATAGTTGATTGGCATATCTTTAAAAGCATTAGAAACAGTTTATGTATGTATATAAACCAAATTTTTTAATGACAAGCCAGTATATTTAATTTTCGTATATTATAAACTGCATTTAAATTCATGTCTATAGCCCCCGGACGGGCTAAATCTCTCCCCCATCGGGTCAATGATTTCCGTCTCTGTCTCTTTCCTCTTATCTATCCATCTAATTCTAATTATTATAATTAATAACTAAAACTGTTCCTTCACTTTCCTTATTTTATTGTTTATTTATAGGAATTATATTTAAATTGTAGAATATACTCTTACTACTAACACCTTCTCTTTAGCAGTAGAGTCTCTTAACGTCACTGACAACAACTAGCGGTGATTAGGGGCATAGCTAGCCGGACTGGCAAATAAAATACCCCCATCGTGTCGGTGATGTTATGAGTATTGTTTATAATTCTCTTAGGCTTTTAGCTTTTAATTGTTTATATTTATTTTCAATGTATTTCTTAGTTTTTATACATTTTACTTAGGTTGACACTCGATCTGTCAACCTATTAAATAAATAAATAAATAAATAAATAAATAAATTTGTTTTATGTGTATAAGTTCTAAACGTACCTCGCTTAGTTTCTGTTGAATATCATTAAAAAAAGAAGAAGTGAAAAACAGTTTTGGTATCTTGTCAATTATTCAGTTAAATGCCATTGTGTGTGGGAAGGGGAAACGTATATTTTATGTGGTCTGATTCACATAGAGTCAATGACGGCCCACAGCCATTATGCCCGAAAAAAGCACACACATACAGAGGGAGACAGTTGGGCGATATAGCACACATGCCCATAATGGCACGCCCCGTAACGGAGCCGGGCCAAAAACCAAACCGAACCGAACTGAACTGAACTGAACCGAACAGGACAGAAACTGAAAAACTTGTTTCATAAATTTTCTATTCAAAATGTAATTAAACCCTTTCGCTGCTGTTGCTGCCGCTCATCTAATTACAACAAAAAGGCATCCTCGAGCAGCCAAATCCCCCCACCAGAAGCCCCAGCCCGGCCGAAAGCCAGAAGCTTTACAGCTCCCGTTCGACTCGAGGCAAAAGGCCCCAGGACGGTAGGGCAGCGAGCCGGGGGGGTTGGGGCAATATACTCGATAATTGCAAACGAAATGGCAAAAGGCGACACACAACAACAACAACAACAACATCGTATATGGCAGCAGGACGAAACGGAGAGTCTCGCCTATTTCCATAAATATCTTCGGAGTCATTAAATTTCACACATGTTGGAGGCAAGCGCTGAATTGTTTTAATTTTAATTTTAAAATTATTGTCATTAATTGATTTTTGATACAGCCACCCCCAACACGCACCACACAGCTCCAGCCCCCTCCCCATTAGCCAGAAGTCGAGAGCGAGCTATAAATCTGCATGTGTGTAAATTTATAGCCGCCCACTGTGGCGGAGGGGGCGGGGGCAAAGGGCAGGGGCGAGCCATAGCATCTTTTCTAACAGTTGCGTTAAGTGCGAGAAAAACAACGACAACAGCAACAAATAATTAGTGTGACTCTGAAAAAAGCAAAGGGTTAGACGCCTAGGCAATTGGACGGGTGGAATTGGAAATGGAAATGGCAAAGGGGGGTTGGGGGGCCGGGCGGAAGTGGGTGCGGGAGCGGGGTTGTTCGGCTGCGTGTTTCTCTGTGCTGCACTTTACGGTTTTGTGTGATTATTGAGACCATTATTTTTGTTTAATTACGTTACGGGCGTTAATGTGCGGATAGCACCAGTAACCAGGAGCAGCAAGAGCAGCAGCCCGACGCTCTGTGCATGGGCCATGCCATGAATTCAACTCCCAGAACTCAACCTGGTCGCATTAATTTCATTTTATATTTATATTCAACAACAACACCAACAACGAAAACAACATTTTTTGAATTTTCAATATATGTTTTTATGTAAGTGCTTCGGTAGTTTAGGCCCAGGGGTTGGCATTTGCTTTGGGGTTGTCTTCTGGATGCGTAAATGTGGCTTGGGCTAAATATAAATTCAAATATAAATTTGAAACAATAGTGTGTCACAAAGCATCTCCATATGCTGATCAAAAAATGTATTGCAAAATATCCTTAATATCTTAATAACAAACATAGGCAGATTTCCGATATTCATAATTTAATTTCCTGATTTCAAACTAGATATTAAAAATGTATGCTCTTTTTAACAGAATAATAACAATGTTTGTACTTGTAAAATTGTACTGGACACACAAATCTTCAAAAATAGTTTCAAACCAACAAATATCCCAAGCAATAAGAAAGGATAACAAAAAAATTACAAATTAAGGGATTCGTTTCAGCTTCAGGTAAACCTAGACTCTACAGAAAACCAACTCTGGAACAGTTTTCCCGACCCTGCTTGGAATGAAAACTAATCCAAGCACACACTAGAGAACCCAAAAACCTACATAACGTCCATTTAGGAGCTTTGACTGCCTGGCTTACTAGGCTAATCCCAAAAAGTAGGCAACGTTATTTTATTCTTCTTTTTTTGCTCTCTTCCGACAAATTTGTGACACGTTCGCCATGTCGATTTTTCTTAAGCAAAACGTTTGTCGTGCGCCCAACTCATATATATTTTATAACTGTAGACGAGGACGATGCCGAAAGAGGAGTAGGAGGAGGATGGAGCTGGGTACCGTGACGTTAACTGCGATACATATCAGGCGGCTGGGAGTGTGGGGAGTTAGAATCTGACGCTGGGGTGCATACGCATACCTGTGCCAATGCCACATGGGCCACGGACTAGGGTGGTGCTGGTGCTGCTGCTGCTGGTGGCGGTGGCGGTGGCGGTGGCGGTGACGGTGCGGTGGTTGAAAGATAGCCGTCATTGCTGTTGACTCATACGCAAATTTTTACTCATATGCGCCAGCCTGTTCTGGCCGGAGGCAGCTATGCTTTACTCCCATTGTTGTTGTTAATGGTTTGATGGGTTTAAAGTCGTGTGGAGGGTGCGTCAATGTATCGCCTGCCCCACCTGCCCCGCGCTGCCCCACCCGCCGCTTCGCAGATACTCGCACACTCGTATGCTCATAAAGTCGTATATTTTGCATATGGACGCACGCCTGGGCGGGCATTGGATGGCTGTAACAGCCCAACCACCGCACCACCCAACCACTTGACTGTATCTTATAGCTTTAATAACTTTAGTGCTGCTACGTGCCATTGATCCTTGACGTGTGTATATGCATAGGTAAAGCTACAGCTAGATTGTATGTATGTGCATGTGTGTGTATATGGAGGAAGAGCCTGTGAGCTGGCGACATTTGTCATGCGACAGGCGAATCTCTCGCATGAAGAAAATGTGATAAGAACCACGAGATTGTACGTAGGGAGCCTCGGCAGGAGATTTTGTCAAATGCGTTGCAGAGCAGACGGCTTACAAGTCAAGCTTTAAACTCATACTACTTACAATTACAATTCGGAACTAGATCAATAAGTATTTATATAAAACAAACATTGTGATTTAAAAGCTGCTAACCATTATTTAAGTCAGTTTCATTGAGGTATTTATTACTGCAACACTCGCTTTGTATAAAGAGAACAGCTTGTGAAGCTTTCAAATCGCAGCTTTGATCTCGTCAAATCATATTTACGTGAACAACTATTTCTTATGAACAGTTTTAATACATGTGCATGTGCATAATAGCCCAATTTTCCCTTATCTTCTAGGTTGATGCGCCATCTTTCTGCTGCTGCTCCTGTTTTCGCCTCAGCCATTAGCAGCGAACTCGCTGGCGATTTTGCCGATTTCGCCATAATTTTGTGATAGTCTTCAACCAATTCGCCGCCCAATTGCGGCGCCTAGTTTGGCGCTCTTGTGGCCGCCTTTGTTGCTGGCTGTGCTTGTGTTGTTGCTTTATCGCTTCTTTTATTTGCCGCGCTTTTGATGGGCCATTCGTACGCCCCCTTCTTTGGCATTTCTTGTTGTTTTTTTTCGCTTTTTTTCTTTTTATGCATAAATTTCATTTTCTGCTCTACGCTTATTGTTCATTTCTTTTGCATTTTGTATTTTGTGTTGCTTTTCTTTTTGCTTATTTATTTACGAGCATGTGTGTGTGTCTGTCTGTGTGTGTGTGTGTGTGTGTGCCTGCGTTATTAATCTTCGTGGGAGTTATAGCTATTTTCTCGTTGCTTTCGGAATTATTTGTAATTTTTTTGTTGTCAGCAGGAAGCCAGAGCAATTGGAGCCACACTCCACCCACTGGCCCCCTCACCGCAATGATTTGCGTTCATTTGTGTATGAAATTAAAATCACACCCATGAGATGCATTCGCTTCGGGGGGCCGGGGCATGGGCTGGACCTGCATTTAGCTGCTGATGAATACACAGTATATAGACATTTTCTTTTTTCATCATATTTTATTTGGTTTTTCTTTCTGCTGCTTCCCTGAAATGGTCACCCTGTGGGCAATGGAATTCCGCGTTCGCGTCCAGCAACTGTAAATTGAGTTGTTGCCCTTTCGCCGAAGCGGACGACGCTCGCCAAACTTTGGCCGCCGCCTAATTCATTCATGAAAACCGTTTGAACAGCCACCACCAGCAGCACCTCCTCCTGCACCACATCAACTGGTGGTGGTGCTGCTGCTGCTTCTTCTTCTTCTACTGCTGCTTAGCATACAATTGCCACATTAACTTGCCAGCCCCCAAAGATAAATCGCGCGGCTAGCTGCAAAATTGTAGTTGCTGTTGTGGTTGTTGTTGTTGCAGCTATTTCGCACTAAAGCCCGCAGCGCAACACACACCAAATCGAGACAAGTTTGGAGGAAATGCTTTTTTGCAAAGTGCATTTGAGGCCCCGAGCCACAGCAACAACAAGAAAACAAAGCTTTAATAGCCCAAGACGAACTTCAGATATCCTAACCATAGTAAAATTATTATCATAAGCGGATTCCACTTAAGTACCTTTATATAAAAACGTAAAAAATTGTACGATATATTAAATTTGATGTTCTAAAAATATTCTAAAGGTAACCAAAGTCAAAAATGATTGACTCTGCATTTCTAATGACTTCGTGATAATACTCGTTTTGTTATGATAGCAAATATCACAAGAGTACAATTAAAATGTATTACAATATTTAATTTTTGTTATTCTAAAAATATTTTAAAGTTCAACAAACTAAATAATTTCGTAATCACCACAAAAGGTTATTGTAACAAAAGTTTATTGATAACTTTGTGGTAATAAAACCCGATTTATTATGATAACAAATCTCATAAGAGTAACAATCCATAATTTTTGTTAATTTCTTTTAATTATTATTATTATAAGTTTTATTAAAATTATTTTTGAGATGAAACTCATACTTCTATCAAATGAATACGTAAAACAGTTAACATTGAGTGGAGTGCCTATGATTGAGAGTGTAAAGTAGTGTATATCCGGCAATGGTAACAACAACGCAAACTACAACAACAATAGGCATGCAGCAGTAGAAGCATTTTTAATGTGTTTGCGCTTTAGCCAAAAGTTGGCGTTGGGCCCATTTTTCTTGGGCTTGTTAGATGCGGCTGCTCTCAAGATTCGAAATACTTTGCCAAAAGGTTCGTCGGGCAGCCAAGTGCAAGAGCAACCGCCCGAGCAGACACAACAGACAACAAGTTGTTGTTGTTGTTGTTTATGATACGTCAGTTGTTGCAGTTGTTTGAAGAAGTTGTAAGAAATAGGCTTGCCAGCGTCGAGGCTGAAGTGCAGGCTGCGGGCGGTAGGCTGAGGAGCCGCCAAACCACCAGACAAATGAGCAGCCACCGCACTGAGCCAACGCACAGTGGTGCCAAGTAGCGTGAACCGGCGACAGTTAACCAGCTGAACGCAGCGCCGCCAGCAAATGAGACTGTGGACAGGGTAGGGCCCAAAATGAAGTAGTTAAAAATGCGCTAAAAAGTCGTAGCATCTATTACCCGAAATGCATTGACTCCGGCCAGTTCCTCAGCTCACAGTTGGCACATGCAAATGCAGGAAGTTGCCGTGGCACCGTGGCACCGTTGCACCAGGCCCAGGCCCACTGAACCAAGCGCTTGATGAATTAGACACAACCTCGTGGGCAATGGACAACACGGACAACGGACAACGGGCTCCGGGCTGGAGGCAACGGGCAACGAGCTCATTTTTCGCATGCGGCGAGTGAGAGACAATTCATTTATTAAACTGCACTTAACATCAACACCACATCATCATTAATATTATTGTATGTACGTGGCGCGACCGTGGACACATGCAACACGACCTCTCAGCGCTTGAGAAATTTACCTGCCGAGTCTTGGACAGACGCTTTTACAACATTAACCATCGTTAACCACCGTTGCCAGTGCTGGAAAACTATCGATAGTCGATCACTCGGACAGTTAATATTTAACACAAGTGAACAACTTAATAATTAAATAAGTAAGAACGTTGCAGTCGGGTGTCACTGACTGCGCAATACTCGTTCACAGTGTTAATTATTATTATTTTAGATAACTTTCAATAGAAATCTGCTCGATCTTTAGATGTCATTCGAAAACTGTCTGCAAAATTTACTGACTAGCTCGAAAATTGTGACAGACATGGATTTTCGTGATTCGACCCGAAGATAGGTTTAGGGTGTATCCAAAAGTATTTTAAAAATTTGTATTACGCGAGTATATATGCCAAGTTTCCATTGCAGTCAAAAAAAATAATAACTCTGCAGTGAATATGGCAAGCAACTTTTATGGTGCGGGCTTTAACTAGTTGTGAATCAGAAACGAAAGTTTGTTTAGAATAATCAGAGACATATACATCTATGAATTTTTTATATTAGATATATATATACACATTTATATATAAATGATCAAGTAGAAAATATTTGACTCCCCTAAGCAATCCAAATTGAATCTGTTGCTAGAAGGTTTGGCTTATAATGCCATTGCATGGTTAGGGATCAATGATTGGACTTTGGTTTGAAGCAACTCGAAATTCGAAAACGAAAAGCAAAGTCAAAGCCAAAGCCAAATCCAGAGCCGATTCCCGCGCGCCAAATGTCAAGAACTCATGTTCAAATGTCAAACTCAACCGACAAACCGTTAATTAGCAAATCAAAGATATGCCACGCCACAGTCAGAGCTGGGGCTGGAGCTGGTGGTGGAGCTGTGGCCACAACCACTGACAGCGCACAGAAATCCGACAGTTGCGCACATTCGAAAAAGATCAATGAGAATTGTGAAAGAAGCTGAAGAAATACAGCAGACGGCGAGCAATTAAAAGCCGCAAGAGGCGCGACGAGACGCGGGGGGCTGGCAGCTGAGGCGGCTGAGGCAGCGGCCAAAACCAAAACGTTTAAAGCGCCCAAAGCACGTCAAGTTGTCAGTGCGGATGGATGTGGACGCACTGGAGGATGGCGATGAGAATGGCAGCGTCAGGGCAAACATATCCACCAGGAACGTGCAAAGAATCCCCAAAGATCCACGTAGCAGCCAAGATGCGTACATGAGCACACACCGCAGCTCAATTCAGTCGTAGTCAATCATAAATTGCCGCCGCCCGGCTCCACCACCGACTACGCGGAGTACTCTGCAGAGCGCATCTTCTAATTCTGCGCATCTCTAAGCGCTTCTAACGCGCAGGCGCAGCTGTCGGATTTGCATTACCGCGTCGACTTGCCTTGAGATTATGTGAAATTGATCAATTTCAACGCTCTGTGATCCACTCTGGCTTTAACACCGACTCCGACTCTGACTCCGTCTCTGACTCTGACTCTGTAAGTCTCTGGTTCTGGTTCTGGCCCCGACGACCGTCTCTCAGTTCCAGGCAGAGCATTTAATGTAAAATGTCAATCAAAAATTGCATTTACACAAATAAAAGGAAAACACGTTGAGAATTTAATTAGAAATGTGGCGATTGTGGCGCTCTGGCTGGCCTGGGAAAATGGAAAATATTTAGCTCAAAGCGAAAATGATTAGTCAATTGAAGCCATGAGAACTTCAGCTTCATTTGACATTGGAGAAAGAAAAATTGTGACGGGGAAATCAGGACGAAAAGCGCATTTTCCATATTCCATTGTGAAAAATTATTTATTAAAAATCAATACATTCATTAAAAAATCAGAATAATTTAAGATAAATGTAATTAGGGGTAAACAGATAATAAACACTTCGAATACTTTCGAAAATATATAAAGATCGCATTATATGATATAGAACCAAATGCAGGAAAATATTTAAAAATTATTAGTAAAAAGTTTGTTAAAATTTAAGGGGGAATTTCCGACTTGGGGCTAGAATTTAGACGCCAAGAATTTATTGTTTTAAAGACAGCTTGAGCGATCGAATGGCCTAATCCATAGTTTTGGGTCAGAAAGGAGTTGATCGAATCGTTGACCTGTAACTAAAATAGGTAGTCCGTCGACTATTTCGTGACCACTTATGTTTCCTTCTAGTTTAAAGTCCGCTTTCGACGAATAGTTGTACTGAGATAAATTGCATGCTTTACTTGTTAGCGTCGAAGTTAAAATGACAAATCAAGGCTAACAGCTAATTCACAGCTCACAATGTTGTTTTTTCTAACTTTAGAGCCGGCAATTATCGTTATTCTAGGAAACTCTCTTGTGTGGTATTTGTAGTTTATTCGGACGAAAATAAGAGTCAAGACTACATTCATTAGTTACATCCTCTGCTGATTCTCTTGTTTATAACAGTATATCGATGTAGCTTCTTTATTAATGGCGTGAATTTAAAATATTTTTTTTTTTTTATAATTTACCAAATTTTGTAGTGACCCCTTACTATTTTTTAATTTAGAATAAATAAACTTCGCAAAATTAACATAAGACAATAAAATGAAAAAGTTATGATAATATTTAAATATTGTGTCCCCGCCTAATACACTTTATATAAGAGTATATATTTTGTTCTTCAAAATTACCTTTCGGACTGCACTTGGCAATTAGAAAATTCACAATATTATAGTATCAAAATAGCCTTTCAATGTTAAGTTGGGCAGCAAACGACAGAAGAGGAAAAATAGAATAATGATTATTTGCAATCCCATATTTGGTTCCAATTGCTAGACTCACCCAACGAAAGCGATTTCCCAAAAATTCGTGTGCTTATTCAGGTAGCAGCTAAAAGAGAGAAAAAGAAGATCAGAGCGAGAAGCAGAGATAAGTTGCATGTAAAATATGTATGTATGTGGTAGCAGCAAACGGCTTATAAAGACATAACTCAAATCCTAATGATTATAAATACGTTGGCTTGTGTGTTGACATGTGTGTTATTAAAGTTTTAGCTCTATTCGCTGGAAAGTGTAAAACAAGGTAACAGCCGAACACCAAAACGCTCAGCAACGGCGAGAAAATGCTCGGACCATCAAATTATGGCGTTGTCCAGTTGAAGTTGAAGTTGAAGTTGTATTTTGTAGTTGTTGTCGTTGTTGTTGATGTTATTGTTAATTGTTGTTGTTTCGCTTTTTATAGCACTTCCAATTTAGGGGGAACTGCAGCCAGCTCCAAATTAGAAATTCAAGTCCAGGCAACGTCGGTCAACTTCAAACGAACCGATTGACAACCCCACAAAACTCAAAGAGCGCAGTTTTGTGTATTAATTTGTCAACCGATTTGACAATGCAAAAAATAAATAAAAAACAAAACAAAACATAAGAAAACAAAAACGCTTTTAAAATGAAAACCAAACAGGGAGCTAACGAATTTTATATACACTCAAAACAATATCCCATATAAAGAAGCTTTAAAATTAACTTAGTAAAATTAAAAGTTTACTATGGATTAAGGAATAAATTTCTGTCAATTGAATTCAAATTAAGAATTTAAAATATTGTTGAATAATTTAATTTTGTTGAATAAGTTAAAACTCTCAGGCCTTTTTTTTTTTTGTTTTTAATTGGCCCCAAGTGCAAAAACCAAATTGTCTCAGTATAAAAACAAAATTTGTGATATGAGAAAAATAATACCCAATTGTAGATTATTTGTATTAATTTTCTGGTAATTTTCGCGATCACGCGGTTCTTTGAAAATTAGAGTATTTAGTTTTTAAGTGTGATGCAAAGAAAAAACTTTTAGCTTTTGAAACCGCTTTTTATCGACATTTAAAATGTATGCCTTGCTTTTCTTAAAATAGCTTCAAAGTTTTAAATCTATTAGTGAGCTACTTAGCTAGCATAGCTATTAACGTTCCGTAAGACAGAAATGTGTTTACCTACATTTATATAAATTTTCTTTGCACACATAAACTCTAATATATCCTAACAATTTTCGAAAATATTATGAATAAGTTTCAGTTCAAAGCAGGCAGGCAAAACTTTATATTCTGTTTTCCAATACTGCAATCATACTAAATATTTATGCATATATAGAGTACTATACTTTTATATAAAACAGTTTTAAAGATGTGAACTGCTCGTATATTTTTGAAATTTCATTAATTTATTCTAATTCCTATTTTTATTCAGATACATCGTAATCCTTGATAGGCACAGCTTTCTTCATTCCAGCCGAGCCAAAATTTCAAAAATATTAAATAACCAGGGTTCGAACCAAAGTTATAAAAGGTGTAAAAACCTAACCTAAGGAAAGGCATCGAATCGATCAATATTTTGTAGTTCCTTTATTCTGGTTTCGGCCTACTTTACATCATAGGTTTATATTAGCCACGTTAGCTGGAAGATCACCCTTATTTAGCAGCTTCTTTGCCCTCTCTATGATTTATGCAAGTCCCATGACAAAGCTGTAATGTTCGTGTGATAAACGTTGGCCCAAAGCTAACAACGTGTTGCTGCATCAATGGGGCCCCAGCTAATTTAGTTATGAGCACTCGTACGCACTCAAATGCACATACGTATGTGTACATATATATACGTATGTATATATATCTATAACATTATTTTTTAATATGCTTCATTTCTTTGAATTTCATAATTACACGGCTTTGACCGCTCAACGACTTTGTCTTCGTTTTTCGGGGCCGTCTTCAGTTATTACCACTCGCATATGTGTACACAGGTAAATACATGCTGTGGCACCCCCCCCCCCCCACTCCTCCCCTCCCACCGCCCGTTCCCCTTTCACCGCTGTGTGCCTGCTGAGATAACTGTGTTTTTGTCGCCATTCTCAGTTTTTTCTTGAATGAAGTGGCAACTGGGCAACTTGGCAACTGGTTGAGTGCCTGTTGACTGGTTTTGGGCTTTTTAGCGCTTGGCTTAATTAATTACGAGTATTGTTGTATAATTTGTAGTTGTTCGGGCATAATTCACAAGAAGCTCATGAATGGCTCGCTTTACACATTTCCGGTACAGTTGCGCGCAAAAGTCACAGCCAATGGGCCGCGGCCCGCCCAGTCAGCTGAAAGCAGCAAGCAACAAAAATAAAAAAATACAACAAAAAATAAAAAGGGCGTTGTGGGCAATGTCAATCAATTGGTTGGCTGCCTGGCCGCTGGTTGCTTGGCTGGTTGGTTGCGGACCTGTGGCCCAAGCAAAAATGGCAGCTGACTGACAGACAGATCGAAAATGCTGCCACAGCAGCAGCAGCAGCAGCAGCCAGCAGCAGCAGCAGCAACAACAACTGAAATTGTGCCGGGGACTGGTCGAGACTTGGACTTGACAGGCGGTGGCATGGCACGGCCACGACTTGCAGCCAGCCAAATCGATCGAACTGCCTTCATTAAACAGCCAAGACACTGGCGCTCTCTCGCTCTGCCCCATTGGCTGTCTCTGTCTGGCTTTAATAACTCCTTTCCTGCCGCCGATTTGCAGCCGCCACAAGTTCCAAATCGAGATCACGGCTGCTGCTGCTGCTGCTGCTTCGATCAGGCAGCAACCGAATGGACGAGCTCCACTAATTTCCATGTTGGCCACAATTTGACTTCTGTTCGCTGCGCCTGTTGTTGTTGTTGGCCACATTTTGCAAATTTGCGCGCCGTGATTGCGGCCCCAGCTTCAGCCTCAGCCTCAGCTCTGCGCAGCAGCCCGGCCCCAGCTTCAGCTTCAGCCTCAGCCTCAGCTTCGACTGCGACTGGCACGCAATTTGCGCTAAATAAAAATACAAAAAAATAAAGCAAAACGAGAAGAGCACGGCAGAGCAGAAGAAGGAAAACGAAGCAGCAGAATCGACCAAGACACATCTGCAACAAATTGGAAGCCAATAATCAAATGTCAGTCAGTCAGTGAGTTCTGCTGCTCGCGCTCGCAGTGTGTCAGCTCGCCTCAAAGTCATTCGCGATCCGGCCACGTAGTAAATCAGTTTTACCCCCAGTGCCTCATTATTCAAACTTGGCTCACAAGCCACAGCCACAGCCACAGCCATAGCCCCTCCCCTACCCTGCCCTGCTCTCCCCTGTCTCTGCTTGCTGCTGTCTGTCTGACTCTTAGCAATCTCTGTCTTATTTTTCTGGGGGTTTTTTTCTTCGCTTTTTTTTTTGTTGAATTCTTGTGGCGTGTCCGATCTGCATGTCTATTCATTTAAAAGTTTTCGATTTTGATTTCATTTCATTTTGGCATTTGGCATTTTGCCTTCACGCTTTGCTGCTTCTTGACTGCGCTGCTGGAGGGGAGGCGAAGGCGGGGTTATATGGGCAGATGTGAGTGGAATTAGCTCGGTTTGATTTAGCTCTTAATTGCGCCTCATGTCGATCGCTTTAGTGTTCTTAGTATCGAAATAATTAGACACATCTCGCAGAATTCTATCCAATTCGAAATTAATTGATAGCTGAGCACAAAAGCATTTGCAAATTGTTAAATTGTCAATTTTCACAAGGGGGTTCAAGGTGTTAATTAATTATTATTTCCGCGAGTTAATGCAATCTTCAAGGATCTTATACTTGAAATGTCCGCAGTTTATAACAAGTTATGTTAAAAATAAATTTAACAAGTTTGTTTGCATCGTAGATCGAAATTTTGATGGAACCAGAAGAATAAGAGAATACGCTTAAAAATAAAGCAGCTGTGTTGCCTATTCTTAAAATATCTTTGTTTGATTTTGCACAACTTGGTTTTTTTTGCTTGTCGTTTCAATTCGAATTAGAAAGTTATATATATTAGCGAATCTGTATCGATAATTGTATATAGTATTTAAATGTGCTTAATTAAATCAAATTTAAGCGGCTAGGTATACGTATAAACAATATATAAAAAATTTAAATTTAAACAATTCACTATTCTCTCTAAGTATTTATCCCAAATAAATATTTAATTAAAAAGAATATTTTCGACACTATACTATCAATTATATTTTGATAGTGCATTCTATTTATTCTATATTCGATATACTAGGAAATATCCTTCGATTCGTGCACTCATGAAAACGTTTATCATCTGATCTTAATTTTAAGCTTGTCGGCTTCTACAGAAGTATAACTGCAGCAACAACAACATTATATTGCTGATCAATGCAAGGCACAAGTGTTGATATATATTATTATTCGTAATAAATTCCGTGCCATTGGCGTTGCCAGCATTTTTGATTGGTTCCACATTACGCGCGCTTCTCGAATAATTAACAATAAAAAATTTCAAACACATTTTGACACAATTTTAATAGTCAATAAAAGTTGGAGGGGAGCGTTAAATGAGCACAGGAGCGCCGTCAAAAGTGCCCCCAACAAGAACAACAACAACAGCAGCAGCAGCAACAACAACGGCGGCAACAATGAACGAAATTGTTGTTGTTATTGTCGCTGTTAATGTGGCCATTGTTCGAGTTTTTTGTGGCCTGTCGTTTCGATTGTTGTTGCTTTTCTTGTTGTTGACAAATCGATAAACAGCTCAATTAGCATTTTTGATCTTAAAACGCTCCAAGTGCTGCGCCGCCCAACCCAACAAAGGTCCGCCTCGCCCCTCACCCCCTTCCCCCTCCACACGACACCGCGCACACACAGAGGCAAATCGCTTGACTGGCGGGCGTCGCTTGGATGCGGGGCAAGCGGGGCCAGCGGAGGGTCGCGCTGTAAATGGTAATCATAAATCAAAGCATAAAAAATTCTGTTCGATAATAAATTTGTATGCTCGGCTCGTAACGCTGCACAATTATGCAAAATGAGCTGTCAAACTTGGCAATTGACAGTTACAAGTTCGAAAATGGAAATTAAAAAGTTTACAACGGGGCTACAACTGTGAATGAGGCTCAACATTGGGCTAGAAATCCGCACAGCAACGAGTAGGGGGAGAGAAAAAGTCGCACGCTTCTCAAACAGCTTGTCCAGACAGAGATGAATGCACAGCGAGGCAAATGGGCAGCACTGCCTGGGTAATGGACAGCACCGGGACAATATACCCCAAATATATATTTCGCGCCTTTCTTTTCGTCTTCTCAGTTTCGTTCTGTTTATCTCGTATATTTAAATTTCTCAGTATTTATTTCGCTCTCTTAATTGGCTCCTCACTTTCTCTCTTTTGATCATTCTCTTCTTATCTGTCTCTCTACTTTCCACTGTTGCTTTCTCTTTAGAGTGAGACTCTTGCGCTCCCTTATTCTTTTCTATCCCTCTTTCTCTTCCTGTCCGCTATCGAAGCTCGTTCTGTCTCCCTTCTTTGCGAGTGGGCAGCACTGCACTTCTTTTCGGTGATATATATATATAACAAATGGGCAGCATTCTTGCAGCCTGCTCGCTGTAACTCCTCCAGCTTATACACAAACACAGCTTGCCCTTTCTATAATTTAATCAACATGAATGTCTGCTCCTTGACTTGTATATTACTTGTGTTTTTTTGATGGTCTTTCAACAGTGAAAGACACATATAAAAATATATGTGTTGCTAATATGTAACTATCCGGAATCGGTAAAGGCCCTGCTCATTCGTTCGGTACTCTCTCACCCAAGCTTCGATCGGTTATATGGCAACTATGTAGAATCATTGAAAGGTTTTATTTGCTTTATCATTGGCTGTAGGGGTCGGTCCATTAAAGTGGGTCAAATTTTGTGGCTCGCTACTAACCGTCGTCCTCTATTTTCTCCTCGTTCATCTCCATTTTGGCCTTCAGCTGCTGTGCCGCATCGCCGGCCGACGCCTCGGCCTCGTTGCCCTGCATGCACTTCTGATAGCTCTCCACGCTCAGCGTCTGCAGGCCCTGCAGAGCGGCCACGGCAGTGGTGGCGGTATTCAGGCTGGCCAGGAACTCCTCGATAGTGCCGAAACGCATGCCAGTGCGTCGAGAGTTGTTTTCCTGCTCGAACTCCGAGTTGTCCTCGTCCGAGCTGCTCGAGCTCAGATACTGCTTGGTCGGTTGATCGCGATATGGTGGCTTATTTGGATTTGTGTCCATTTCGAAAAAAAAAATCGTATTTCGTATTGAATTGGCTTTTGTTTTTCTAAAGCGAAACGTCTGCCAATGCCAGCAGAGAGCATCAAAGACAACAGATTTGGCACTAGAACAAGGGCTATCTGAGTTATTACTATTTTGACGTCCATTACAAATCGATAAATGTGTTTGTTTGGATGCCAATTTATGGTTCTCTTTGCATGCCATATTCCGATATAGAGTTCAGCAACTATAGGGTATAAATGTTGCATGACTGTGGCTGGAGTTGGGCCAGAGTCAAAGAGTTATTTCAATAATTCAATCACGTGTTATCGAATAATTGAATAAGTCATCGTGTCGAGCGACACAAATTTAATTTCAATACGCAGAACGTTTAACGTTTAACGAACGGGCGACAGCCTCAAAGACATCGCCGATTGAAGCAGGAGGCATTAACCGGGCGGGGCGGGTTCCGGGGCCAGGGGCCAGGGCCCGAGACGTAGACGGAACCGCTGTGGCAGCCAGGCAGAGGCAGGCAGGCAACGTGAGTGATTGTCGCAAAAGCTCAAAGGCAACGACTACAACTCTTCGAATTGTACTGATTTTTATTTATTTTATGTTTGAACCAAAACGCTTATGGAATTTCAAATGAAACGCGACTGCGCCCCGTACTCGGGGGGGCCCCGCACCGCCAGAGCACCAGATATAGCCCAGATATTCGTTTAGCCCCAGCCAAATCGCCAATTGGTGTGGGAAAAAGATTTCGTTTTTTCGGCATACGAATCACAAATGGTAACAGGCGTGGCAAATTTCCATTTGCATGTCCAACTCTTCGCGATCTCAATCGAATTTTAAATGTTGCCCGCATTAAGGGCTACCTTGAACTTCAAATCCATCTTGACATTGACGGGCTTTACTTTATGACCCAAAAAATATAATGACATTTCATCAATATACCTTGTCAGTTTGAGAAAGACGGGCTACATTTCCGAAATAGAGATAGATAGCCAATAAGAGTATAAGTATAAGAGTAAAAGTATAAGAAAATAATGATCCTTTCATCATATACAGCACTGAGATACTTTATAATTAGAAAAAGTAAACATCTTAATTAATTGCAACTTAGTTTAAGATTCTTTCGATCCCAAGTCTGCATATTGAAAACAAAAAACAAAATCATCTGAATTATTGCATGGTATATAGCAAAAATAAATAAAAATTTTCCATGATAGCTGCCAAATGAATTACAGATCATGATTGTTTCATAGTTAAATAAACAAACATTGCTATATCTTGGCGATATTTAGCAGTTATATTTATACAGATAATACTTCAACTATCGATAAATAAATAGACAAACTTTGATCAAGCACTCTAAAAAGAATTGTCTTAATTTTGAAAAAAATTACCTAGAACGAAATTCCACAAATTGCCTTATTTTCAAAAAGTTTTGAATATTTTAAAACTATTTTTAAAATATTTTAAATCTTATTGTTAAATGTTGCTTTTGCCGCCTTTTCAAGGAGCTTTTTTATATTAATGCAAATAAATAAAATGAAATAAATAAATCAACAACTACATATTTAAGACAGCTGAAACTCCTTTTACTTTAAGAAGCGAAATGGGAAAATATATTCTCATTTTATTTCTTCACCGAGCAGTTTAAGTAGAACAAGTTAAGGTAAGGCGATATCCATTACACCTTACTCACTTTTCTCCCCGCAACCCAAATGTTTAATGTTTTATGTATAGTATATACAAAAAATAAGCGGAAAATGTTTTTGCCGGAAACATCAGCCAAACAGCGGTGGGAAGATCCTCACGTAAAGTGGGTCGATAACTGACCTACAGGACGTCGAGGCATGCAGCCAGTCAACCAGTCAATCGGCCAATCGACCAATCAGCCAATCAACCAACCAGTCCGTCAGGCACTCGGGCTTGTTGGATTCGATAGATTTTTGACATACTCGAATTTTCGATCAGCTCATTGAACTTGAAATCGCTTCGAGCGGACGCAAAAGGATTTTCTCATTCACACGCTGCTGTCCGTGGGAGAAAAATGTGTGAGTTTTGCTGTTGTTGTTGTTATTGTTGCAGTTGTTTTTGTTTGAATGTTTTGTGGCTTTTTGGGGGCCAAATTTTGCGCTGATTGGCCTCTGCTGTTGGCCAGAACTTAAACAAATCAATACGAAAACGATGCAAATGGCAAAAGGCATGTCAACAATGCTGGCGAGTAATTGGCAGAGTGCTGAGGAGCGGCCTTAACGGCGGCAATCAAGCTGCTGGGGCGGGGCGGGGCGGGTTGGGGAGGGGAGGGGAGCGGCAGCGAGAGCGGCAGCAGCAGGACCAGAGCACTTGTGCAGCGGCTGATGAAGCTCACTGTGATGTTGATGATTGCGAGCTTGTGTGCGTGTGTGCGTGCGTGTGTGTGTGTGTGTGATTGCGATCGCCTTCTCAGTTGCCGCCAAAGTGCAGCTAAACATCTGGAGCAGAAGCAATGGCAAATCGCCGCCCAACTGTCCGACTGTCCCAAGCAGGTGATCAGTGATCTTTGCCGACGCGCCCAACGCTCAATTGTGCTCAACGAGAGACTCGGCGCGAGCGAGAGGTGGCCTGGGGCCGGGGCAGCAGTTGGCTTTGATCTGTCACCGCTGACCGCTTACCGCTTACCAATCGAATCACGGCTGGCGCGCGAGCACCACCAGATAAAATTATTGAAATTACATTGGCAAGACGCCGCAACGTCGATCAGCAGGAACAGCTGCGATCTGGCCGAGTTGCTCGGTTGCCGCGGAGCTGCAGCGATCTCTTTGAGCTTACGCGACACGATCGCCAACACTTCGGTTGAAAGAAAGATCCGGATCCGCCTGAGCCGCTAGCCGCTAACCGCTGAGCCGCCGGCAATAATTATCGCTTTTAGTTTCAACTTGGCCTGTCAATGTAATTCCAAAAATGTCGTCAGTGTCGCGTTGCACTTGTGTAGTAGCTCATCAGGGCCGGGACCGTGGTCCGGGCTCAGTGCCAGGCAAACAGACTAAAGTCCAGCTCTTGATCGGTACTGTGATTCGATTTCATGCCTTCGCCTTCGCCTCTGCCGCTGCCGCTGCCTCTGCTGTGCTCCTCACTCGCTTTTAAAATGTAATCATCATTAAAATATTTATGGGCTATGTCTCGCTCTAACCAACACCAACAGCGACAGCAACGCCAATGCCCAGGCTTGGGTCAACGCAATCCCGCCAGTTAGTTGGGACAAAACTGTGGACGGCTTGTAATGACCATACATAGCAATTGGTTCTCACGTTCGAGAAGAAGCGCTGCCAATTTGGCGTCATCGTTGTCACAGTCGGCCGACTTGCAGTTGGGAGTTGGGAGTCGGGAGTCGGAATCGGGAATCACAGTCAGCATTGGAGTTGTCATTGTCACCTGTACGCCACGAATCTCTGGAACGTAACTAGACGACGACTGGCCAACTTGAGCACAGATCATTGACCACAAATCAAGCAATCAAATTAAAAGTGAGACCTAAAGGATTCCAGTAAATTAATCTAAAGACCAGGCAAATATTAACTAGACAAAAAGCACACACTATAAATTGTTACTCCAATATGTCAATTCACAAAGAAGCACGACTAGTCAGTAAAGATTTAAATAAAGCTTTTGAATTAATCACAAAGCTTAAAGCATGAATTTATTCTTGCAATATGGGTATTCTTTGCTCGAGTCAGTTGTTCAGATCCAAAGCCAAGTCTGCTATGAAAGCACATTAAGACATTCAGCGAAAGTGCGCCAATTAAATTCTACTGAAAGCTCGTCTCTTTAAACGCGTCTCAGCTGGCTCAAAAAATCAAATTTTATAAAATAAAAGCCTAAGCTTAAAAGCACATGCAAATGGTATGCGAAAAGCTTTTCGTAATTTTTCATTTATTCTACAGTAGATGTAAGCTTTAATCGAACGAAATTTTTCTTTTTTGTTTTAATGTTATGTGAGGTCTCTATTATGTGACTAATTGAAATGCAATGATTATTAATTTTCAAATAATATTTGAAAGTACTTTATAACTCAGCAACTTCTCAATAGATATGTGCTTAAATGTAAGCAGGCCGACATGTACCCTCCAGATTTGACAGCAATGTAAGCCAACTTTAACCAGGCTTCCCCATCCCCGTTTGGCCCTGTCGACCACCCCTGATGACTTGTTACACCCGCTGCTGTTGCCGTTGCTGCCAACTTTCCGGCCGCGTCCAAATAACGACGCTTCGATTTGTCTGCCCGTCGAGGCGTTTCACTGTCATTGCCATTGGCATTGGGTTGGGGTCTGGCGGGTCTGCATCGAAGTCGTCTGTCCGACTTGTCATATGTGGCATATGTAGCCTTAAATGCTGTTGTTGCTGTTGCTGTTGATGTTGCTGTTGTTGCTGTGGCAGCTGTTGTCGTTTATCAATTATGACAAATCTTTGCGCATGCGTGGCCAGCGTCGTCAGTGGCAGCGTCGCAGCTATTTTTATAAACTTTTGTAAAAGTGTTTGGCCTGTCTTCCTCATGTGCCTCGAGCCCCCTTCCCTCCCTCCCAGCGCCGCCTCCCCACGCCTTACCCTTATTCGTGTTTCATTTTAATTTGTAATTATTTCTTGAGCGTTTTTGCTCGTCTTCTTGCCGACTTCTGCGGCTGCTTCTTCTTCTACTCCAACTACTATGACTACTTCTTCTTCTTACACATTATGTTCATTATCATCTTGTATAATTTCAAACGATTCCATACTTATTGTTGTTCCTATTGTTGCCGTTGCCGCTTCGAACTTCATTTGCGCTTCGGTTCGGTGACAAATAAATTAAGTAGCTGAGCAAAAAGTTGCCTGGCGGCTTTGGCCATTATTACAACAACAACAACAACAACAGCGGCAACAACGATAATAACAACAGCAACAACAACAACTATAACAACTAGCTGCAATTAAGAGAAGTTGTCGTTGTCGTTGCCGTCGTTCCACTGAAGTTGTCATTGTGGCTGGGGGTCTGTGCAAGTTGCTCGGCTCGTAACAACGCCCCTTTTTAAGATTTATTAAATGTTCGGTGATTGGAAGCAGTCAACGCAGACCGAGCCCCAACTCGCGGCAATTACTCATAATGGCGGCCAATGTAAGTACATGCGATTTGAGCTCAAGTCGCGCTGATGGCCATAGTGCACATACGTGGAGTATCATTGAAGCATTCGCTGAAGTATTCAAATATCTTACGAAAAGGGTATTTTTGCTGTCCAAAAAATCGTGCTTTTTCCTTATTTTCTCACAATATCTAGATTAGGTATTTTCATCATAATTATCAAAAAAATAATTAGAAAATTAAATAAATAAATGTACCTTGAGCAATAACAAATTATATATATGTATTATTTAAAACATGTATGTGTCAAGCTGAAGGAGACTTTGCTAACCCAAAAATAATTATATACTTTTAATGAGTTTAATGCTTGACTGGCTCGAGGTCAAGGGTTAGAATCAAAAACATCGCTAATTATTGCATACGTAAGCCAATATATTTATATATTAGACATATTATATTGTGAAAAATAAATAATAAAATAAGCTACATATGAATTATACTATGCCCAAATTATTTATTTAACAATCGATAAATTTTAGCGTTCACCAAAAATCGATCATCGATAATTGATAACTATTAACTTGCAAATAGCGGAGAGTTGAAGAAAAAGCCACAGAAATTTTAAATAAAAAACAATAAACATTTCATTAAAAGTGAACCTTCAATAAAGTTTACTTAACTAAAAAATATTAATAAAATTATAAATGATAACAAACATATGTATAGAATTAGAATTGTTATATGAATATACTAATTTTTTTACATAATAAACTATTTTCAAAATTATTTAAGACTTTTTATACAGATAGATATCAAATAAAGTATGGGTTTATAATTTCAGAAACGTGTTAAACTTATTTTTGTTCCCTCAGAAACAAAGTGTCACCTTATTTCATCAAATGTGAAATCGACACTGGCCCGTTTGTCGGCTGCTTCAACAGAAGATTAAACTGATTTCGGTGCTTATCACCCAATCCCCACATATCCACACCGAAAACCCCAACCACACCCGGCCAGATGCTGCCCACACTCGGCCAGACAGCAGAGCCACTCAATCAGCGGTTGCTCTGCCAACTTGAAGCCAAATCAGCTGCTACTGTGCGGAGCCACCGCTCGGCTGCGGCTAGTGGTCAGCGGTGGAGCGGCTAGCGCGGCTCTGGTGGTGGTGGTGGTGCTGCTGCCGCTTCAATGGCTTCAAGCTGCATCACTCGCCGCTCGAGTCGTTTATTAATTTGGCATATGACAAATTATGCGTTGGCCAACAATTAGAACTGAAATCAACAGACAACTGTGAGGCTTCTGCCACTGACTGTCGTCTTGGCCAAGAACTGGCTCTGGCTCTGGCAATGGCTTCGGCTCTGGCCCTGAGTCCGAGTCCGAGTCCGAGTCTGGGCCTTGTGCATTTAGCGCTGATTTAACAAAATTTTCTGCAAGACACGTACAAAAAGCTTCGATCTGCTGGCGGGGACAGGGCCCAACCTGAAGGCAGCTGTTCGGGCAGCCTCCCCGAGGCGGGGAGGGCAGGGGCAAGTGAAGGACGAGGTGCGTCAACAGACGACAAGTGGCACTTTGGCGCATTAAGAAAATCTGTACAAGTGTCACTTTGGCAGGGCAGCACAGAGCCACAGCGGCAGGCGGACGGAGTTGGATTGGGAGTTGGAGTTGCAGTCGGTAGTCGGGTAGAATTATAACGCCAACGTTGACCAACGGCAGCAGCAAACGGGCAGGCAAATGCAATTTCACTGCACAACGAGGATTATAAATTTGAGGCTGCTGCCTCCTCTCTGCCCCCGGCTCAGGCCATGGCCGTGTTTAATCACTTTTCATTTAAGCAACAGCAGCGATTGCAGCCAGCAAAAAAATATATTTATTTATATATATGTTTAAATATATATAGGTATATAGATATGTGTGTGTGTGTCTGAAATTTGTCCAGTCATCGGCATTATTTAATGAGTTGCCAACAGGTTGCCGCCGGCCCAGACGAAACCAACCAGAAAATCAGCAGCCGCAGCCGCAGTCCGTCCTGCTTCAGTTTCAGCTGCAAGTTGCTGAGTCAGCGCCGCAAACAGAAGCCAACAGGCGCAGTCGGCGCATCAGTCAGAGTCCGTCAGTCCATGTCCATGGCCAGGTCCAGGTCCAAGTCCAAGTCCAGGGCCAGGCCAACCTACGCCTGCCGCTTCCTTGTGAGCCTGCGCCTGCCAGAAGTGTCATGTAAATGCAACTTGTTGGGCGCTGCCAACGCCACCGTCGATGCCGACGTCGACGGCGACGTCGACGCTGCTGCACTTGACATTGCCGCTGCCGCTGCCGCTGCTGCGGTCGCTGCTGTTGCCTTGGCCTCTGCCGCAGCGCAACGTGTAATGTCAATTTGACAGACAAACTGTCGACCGTTTGAAGCATATTCAGCTACTGTCTACAGTTGCCCATCCACCGATTATGATTTGTTTGATTGTGATCCTCTACAGGCCAGCACGAACGGCATATCAATTGCAGCCAGAGGTGTGATTCCCCGATCAGCTTAGAGCTTAAAGCTTTGTGTAGCTTGCACGTGGAATGCACAGGGTATAAAATAAATAAACAATAAACTAATTATCGTTTACTTTTTTTCATCAGCTTAAGTTCCTTTAGACACTTAAAAGGGACTTGACAACGTTTCTTTCCTAGCTTATCGCTCAAAGCTTTGACGGTTAATTTCATGACTCTGAATCGGTTAAAAGAGACAGGAATCCCTTAACTCACAGAGTTTACTATAATTAAGGTTCATAAAAAAGCTTATAGCAAGCAGCTTAATTTATAAGCTTTATGTTCTTCAAAATGATAACCAACCAAAAAAAAAAATAAACCAAAAAAGTAAAACATTAATTAATATTTTTTTAAAATATCATTAACGTTCATTGCCAGCCAAAAGTTTCTTGATCCTCTAAAAAATCCAAGCTGAGCTTTCAGAAGCTTTTTAGACGGTCCGGTAGCGCCGCAAGCTGTTATTGCCACTGGTCGGATCGAAAGCAACCAAATGTGCTAAAATCGAATACCGCATGGAAACTGGAAGCCGGAGGCTGGAGGCTGAATCTCGGATCTCGGATCTCGTGTCTGGGGTGCCGGGTACCTATGCCACTGGCTCGGCTTGGCTGGCTGCCACAGCTACTTCAACTTGAGGCGCAGACAAAGTGCTACTTCACATGCTTAGAGGCACGCAGATTACACTTGTATACAACAACTCGGGCCATGCACACGATATAGTACATACTTATATGCACATGTATATATGTATATATATTTCTGTATGTTTATATATCAACATATGTACACTTATGTGTATGGGCCGCCTGGCGTTGGCATCCACAGCATTCAATAAAGAATTTTTGCGATTTTTATCTTGCGCGCGCCTTGCCGCGTCACCCGAATACAAATACGAATACAAATACGAATATGAATACCCGTTGCCCCTTTGGGCAAGTGATGTTAGTGTACGGCTGCCCCTTTGCTTAATACTCATAATTGATTAAAAAGAAAATTTCCATGGCATTTATGCGTACCACGCCACTCATATACACAATGTCGAGTTGTTGACAGCCCCCAAGAAGTCGAAGAAGGAAGACACAGACCTCAGCTCTCGGCTCTCGGGCCTTCAGGTCTGTGCCGGCCTGAGGCTGTGGCTCTGAGCTGTGGCTGGAGTTTGTTCTTTGGAAGTAGTTGTCGAAATGTTTTTATTTGTTATCGATTAATCGCTTGAATCAACAGCCAGCAGTCAGTTGTACAGTGGCAGTTGTCTGTCTCCCTCTCGCGCGTCTTTCCCTGCGCACGACCGTAAATACTTGCGCTCACATGCGTATCTGTATCTGTATCTGTATCTGTATCTGTATCTGCATCTGTGTCTGTATCCGTATCTGTATTTGTGTTTGTATCTGTATCTGTATCTGTATCTTTTGCATGCCGGCTTCTCTTGCTGGAAATGTTGCTGTGTAATTGTTTTGAAGTTTGCCTCAAAGATTGGTAGCAACAGCAGGCCAACTGCCTGTCAGCCAGACTCTCGACTCTCAACTACCGAGACTCCTGCCCACCGAGACTCTTAGCCAGCAGCAGTTCTGCATTTAAGTTAACCCGAGATTTGCGCTGCTGTCAAATTCTGATTGATCGATTGTTTGCACACGTTTTTATGAGCTTTCTTCTGCAGCGCATTTATTGAGTATTTTATTAATTTCAACTGATCGATGAGCCATTGCCTGGTGGCAGTTGCCGCTGCTGCCACTGCTGCTGCCACTGCTGCTGCCACCGCTGCTGCTGCTGGTGCCAGTCTTTAATCATCCACAGACCTGTTAAACGCGGCTTGCAGTGGGTGGGTCCACATTAGGTTGAAAGCGTGTCGAAAGCGGCAAGCACAGAGCGCCAGCTGAATGACGGAACAAGGTCACGCAAATATCGGAAAGCTGTAAATCACACCACTCTTCAAAGCGTGCTCAAAATATAGTTCAAGGCTGCGTTCACAGAATTTCAGTTTCGCCTGTAAGGCAAAACTTGAAATGAATCAGTTACCAAAACAAAACAAAAACACTCTCAAATGGTTTAGCTAATAAAAAATATTTCGGGAAATGTGCAAACAATTATTTTTTTAAGTAGAAGATTAAAATTAAAATCAGAAGGATATCATACGTTATAAATTAAATTGTAAATTATAAATTAAATTGCTTCATACAAAATTTTAACAACTGAGTTACAGTTTCACGAACCAAAGCTTAAAGGAATCGATCTATAAATATAGACATTTTATTAGGCCTGGTATATTTGCCTCTAAACTTAAACTGAAAGTAACTGAAAATTAATTCTTTAATGATGTTTTAGCAAAACTATCGATATAAGCGATATCAAAATTTCTTGAATTTTTTAAATTAAACAAACTATTTTAAATTAAAATACAAACAATATAATGCGAGCGATCTCCTTTTTTGAATTTAAAAGTTTCAATATTTAGACTATTTAACTCTTATTAATATAAATATGAAATAGTTTGCATTATCTATCTTTAACATTTTTTGCCACGCTCTAAGAATTAATAAGTTTTTGTAAACCGCAAACTTATTATCCAAAAAGCTGGCAAAAGCATCGATATTTTTTTTAAATAAACAGCCACAATCTGCATTTTCGCTGGCATTTTTTTTTACTATTAAAAGCTTAAAGATACAATTACAAAGAAACAGTCAGAAGTATCAGTTCATCATTTACCTTATACAATAATTCTTTCGACAGCTATGTAGTTCAACTTTAAACTACCACTGAGACTGAATACTAAATCAATATCTCTAACATATCCAACGCTATTCGAGCTCTTTCAAAAACTTCCTAGCTCACCTTTCAATGGAATACATTTAAGTTCATTTAATGATATGTGACTTCCTAACATTTTACAGTCAGTTTATCAATTGGCACCGAGTCTCAGCTTTGAGGTTCGCTCTTCTGCGAACTGATTGATTTCGATTGTGGATCTATTCTACGAAGTTTGGCTACCAGTTGACACCGTTTTGTAAGCCGACCCACTTGTCTCACGTGTCGATGGAAGCACAGATAACAGAACCCCCTCCCCCCACAGCACAGTGGGGCACACTAGTTAAAATTGGATCGAATGTTGTTTGCCTCTGCTGCAGTTTGGTAGCTCTCTAAAGCTTCCGATAGCCAAGGGAATAAACTATTTCTGGTTGGAGTCTCATTTGAGTGTCAGTGCCTCGATTTAGGGCGACAATGTCGCACCCGAAACGCTACAAAAACGCGGAAAAAACGTATTAAATACAAATTTCCTGGTAATAAACCAGAGACAGTCGCATGGGCCTGGACCGGGGGCCAAGAGGCTACCAAATAAAGAAATAAATCTTTACACCAAAAATGACAACAACAAAAAGTGGCCAAGAGCCAGAAAGAGATGGCTATAGAGCTGGTATTAAAGAGATCTTACACCGAGTGACTAACTGCTCTGACCATCGACAACCGAAGGCATCGGTTGTTGTTGTTGTTGTTGTTGTTGTTGTTGTTGCTGCTGCTGCTGCAACTGTTGTAGCGCGATTTGTGCCTTTTGCCTTTATTGTTATTTTTGTGTATTTCTTGTATCAGCGTGTAAATCTCGCTCACACACACAGCCCGCCAGATGAAATACTGAGCTGAACTGGGCTCAGTCCAGCTCCGCTCCGCTCTTGGCCGCTCTGCTCAGCCAGCTCAACTGAACTCAGCTCGACAGAATTTTTATTGGAAATCTGTACGTAGAAGTAGTCATCATCATCAGCAGCATCATGATGATCATTATCATTATCGTGATTATCATTATCTTCAACAGCAGCCGCGGTCGCAGCCGACGCTTGTTCCTTGTATTTGGTTTTTGGATTTTGATTATTTTATTTATTTTTTATTTCTTTTTATTTTAACTTTTTTTGTTTCTGTTTCAGATGCATATCTCAAAGCGCGTTGGCAATAAAAATATATATGAGCTGTTGATGACTGCATATAAAAATTATTCGAGACAGGCACAAAAGTACAAAGAAAAACAACAACAACAGCAACAGCAACAAAAAGAAACCCTTGAGTGCTGTGATATACAGATGTATGTCGAGTCTCTGACAACGCCGCATCTCGCAGCAACTCGACGCCCTGCAGCAGCATCTGCAGCAGCATCATCTCAGATCCTGACAAGCGCCATGGAACGCAGAAGTCCGTAGTTGAGTAATGCTTCCACACACACACACAGACATACATAATTTGATAATATATGATACGAAATCTAATAGCACATTTTAATTGTACATTAAAAGCCAACTCACATAAGTTTAGGGCTTTCTAATATACACATAGGAATAGTATCTAAAATCTTTAGAACTTTTCTTTGGCATTGAAAACGTATTAGCCTAAAACGAACGCACTCCCATAACTTAAATGCAAACTACGGCATTATGTTCCTTATATTCATGGTCTATTTTTGCCATTTAAAAATAAAAATAAACGAGCATGAATAATAGTTATCTTCAGGGGGCCAAAGATTAAATACCCTTGCAGACATATGGAAAAATGTGAGCTATAAATATTTCTAAGCTTAACTGTGTTTACACAACTCAAACTTTTAACCGATAGAAGAAGACAGGCGCATAAGAAAACAAAAAAGTTGATGCAAAAAGAAATAGTATATATTATTTTAAAACAAGTTTATTTGCATTGTCAAACATCCAAGTCAAGGTCCCAAATTAACGTAGTCAAGACTAAAGAAATTTTAACGCATATTCTTTTTATCTTATAGAATAACGCGAATCTAGTTCCATATTTGTGATGTGCAGAGTTCCTAACAAATTAGGAGAGCTCGCCGACTTAGTCAATGATATATCATTAAATAAAACACACATAAATGAGTACCTTTGTCCAAGCACTTACATAAGCCGAATCCAATTCGAGGCAACTGCAACAATGTAGGCCCGGGCTATCAATTGACAGCCTAGTTGAGCGCTAGCTCACGCAGTTGTCCACTTGGCTAGTTTGGGGCAGAGCCGGCGGAGAGGTATGTCGATGCAGAATGCATTTAATTGCTATAATTTTTCAATTGTAACAAAAGACATCAACAAACGGCCGTCCAGACAAAGCAACAAATCACACAAAAGGCAAATGCAAATGCAGATGCGAATGCGAATGCGATTGTGAATGTGAATTGTGAGTTGCAAGTTGTGATTGTGAATGTGCATGCGAATGCAACGAGCCATTTAGCCAGGTGAGTGAGTGCGGGAGTGTGCCTGTGTGTGTGTGTGTGTGTGCAGAGATTTCCTGAAATCAAATCTAGCAAATCAAACCAAAAACCAAACACCAAAGACCGAACTAAATCAAACCAAACCCGAACCCGAACCCAGCCAAAGCCCAAACTGATGGCTGCCTGTGCAGCGATGTCAGCAAAAACTAAATGGCACCATTTTAAATGCTCTTTAGAGTGGTTTACACGAGGCAGCCTATTACCAGACGAACTGGGGGGCTGGGGGCGTGGCAGGTTTCGGTATTGGGCTGGGTCGCACAGGCGCCGGAGCGTGCCATCAATACGGCAAACGACGACAAACGCAAACTTAGAAACGACTGAGTGACTCCCGACTCGCGACGGCATTGAACAGAAGCCGCAGTCGAAGTCGCAGCCAAAGCCGAAGCTGAAGCCTTAGCTCAGCATTTGGCCATAGATACAGCCCAGCATAGATACAGATACAGCATTAACTTCAGCCACAGATACAGATACAACAAGTAAAAGTGCCTTAGTCTGACTAAAATATGCCCTGTGCCCAGCATTGAATAGCCGTCAATATCTTTATCAATTTTGTGGGCAAATTTTCATCGGTATTTAGAGCAATCAAAAACCAAAGTAAAAATTAGCATAAAAAAATATAAATTAACTTTCCACATTTTTAAAAAAATTTTATTTCAGTGATATAAGCTAAAATGATTCCAAATACTACAGAATAATTGTTTTCAGTTTAGCGAAATTCTCTAGGACTTAAAGCATTTTGTTTGCTCGTGTGTGTGAAGGATATTTAGACATAAACTATACTGATAGGCCGGATATACATATGATGCATATGCGTATATATGGTTTTTTCTGTGTTCACAGTTGCCGTCAACTGTCTGTTGCATACTTTGGCACAACCTGAGCATACCCTTTCTGGCCATTGCCTAATGGGTACAGGGTATAAACATACTTATAAATGGGTCGGCCTTGCTGCCGTTGCTCAGCCAGCGCTTGGTAGCTGGCATCTGGGTGTACAATTACCTTAACGCATCGACAATTATACGAATGGTTGGCCGCCCCACAATAAGACAGAACTGGGGACGGGGAGGGGGAGGGGGAGGGGTGGACGACGACGACGGTAGTGGCCAGCCCATCAGGTGCGATATGCGATACGCAGCCGGGCGGCTGAGACAATTGCGCCACGACGTTGCGACTGGGCGCCCAAGAAGATTGGCAGTCAGTCAGACGTTCAGTCGTTCAGTTCTTCAGTCTTTCAATTGTTGCTGCTTGCCGCCAGCTAAATAAAAACAACAACAAAGCAAAAAGGAAGGGAACCAACAAAAAAAACGAAAACAAAAAAACAAAACGCCCCAAAAACACTTTGGCCTGCTGGGCACGGGACATGTGTAAGATGTGTGCGAGTGTGTGGGTGTGTATGTGTGTGTGTGTGTGTGTTTATATGCCACAAGTAATTTGGGGGCGTTGTGGAAGGTATTGACACCGCCAACAATGACTACGACAACGACAACAACGATGATGTTGCTGACAACGTTGGCAACGCGGACGCATCATCTTATTGCCTTGCGGTTTTAATTGTAGCGCTGCACAGTGGGGCGAATTGCGAAAACTCGGTAGCAACTGTGCTCTCCAATAATAGCACACAATTTGAATTGGATAAAAAAGGGATTTCACATAACAATCAGCTTAGCTTAATTGGGTTATTTTTCGAAACCGTTTCAAATTAACTAGTTCAATATCGGACCTAAATGTTGGTTGAACTGAGCGGTATGTTTTATTTTTTTAATCAACTTTTATTATTATATTATCAATTGAACATTAGCGAAGCTGCCCGGATCAAGTACAGTAAAAATAACAAACACAGTTACGACTCTAGTCTAGTCTAGAATTAAAATATTATTAATTAATTTATGATTATTTAAATTTTGATTTTAAAAATAAATTTAAAAAAAAAATAACAATATAAATAAATAAAAAAATATATGTGATTTAAAAAAGTAGAAAACCTAACAAATTAAAAGGCTGTTTTTTAATGACCATTCGTTTTAAAGGATGATAAGCGGAATTTTAAGCAAGCTTTTAATATTCTATGCTTAATTTTTTATAAATCTTTGTAAGAAGTTCTGGCAGAAATTTGTAAAATCTTTGCATACATTTATGGAAATATATTTGCCTCATATTGCAGTCATCCTAAGTGTTTAGGCATTAGGGCAACTGAACAACGAAAATCCAGACTCGAATACTAGTTAATAGTGTGTGTTTTCGAAGAATAGTTTAAAAGTAAATAATAATCTAAATAATAAAGTGCTTTTAGTATTCATTATACTGACATATATTATCACTGGCTCCACTGTGCTCGCTAGAATTTGCGCGGTCTTCTTAGCGGGGCTGCACTCTACCAACGGACGGCCAACTGATTGACATAGCGGCAAGCGTATATCACACACACATGTGTGTATATTTACAATTACATGTGTGTGTGCAAATTGGATTAAATTGTATTGAAAAGTTTTCTACGCCCCAAAAGCCAGTGCCCAAGTCAATAGCGGAGTAGGGGGTGTTATTATTGCATGTGTGTGTGTGTGTGTGTGTGTGTGTGTGGCAAAGGATGCAGGCTCTATTTACTTTTTAATTGGCAAAATTAATGCAATGCAATGAAATGAAGCCCATCGAGGCAATGGATGCGTGGCGTAGAATACAGTGGGCGAGGGCGGCAAGCCAAAACTGAAACTGAAACTGAATCTGAATCTGAAGCCGGCAGCTGCTCGGCGGCTCAGCTGCTCGGCGGCTCGGCGGCTCAGTTTGTTGGCTGGGCTGGCATGCCAACGGCACTTCGACGCACTGAGTTGTTGATATTGCTCTTCGGATTGTTTTTGTTTTTTGCTTTTCTTATTATTGTTTGTTGTTGGTGTTGTTCTTGTAATTCTTAGAAATTCAATTTTCAACTTAAAACCGCCGCCAGCCGACGCCCGGCAACAGTTCCGCACGCCCGCGCCGCCCACCTCCCGGTCCCAGCTCGGGTGCCCTGCTCCACAAGTGATTAAGTGAAAACAACAACAACCACACTGAGAAGAGGAAGCAGCAGAACATCAGCAACCCCAGAGCTGAAGCACATGCAAAAACAAAAAGAAAACAAAAAAAAGTAAGAGAAAAAAGAACTTGGCGGCTTCACGGTTTTGATCCACTCGCATAATATAATGATGATCATGACGATCATGAAGAGCCAGCGCTGGCATTGGCATTGCGCCCGCCTACCGCCCCCTCCCCCTCCCTCTGCCCACCGTCTACTCGCTCCTGCACGGTCTTCCAGCCAGTCAGCCAAGTCAGTCACACATATTGAAATAATTATTATCTGCATTTCGAGATCAACACGCCAAACGGAGCCGAACCAGCCCGGGCAGACGGCGACAGCGGCCTCAATTCCGACGCAGCTTCAATTTGAAGGCCATAAAAAATCAACGCATATTGCACACTGTCAAAGTCATCATCCAGCGGGCGAGCGAATCCTCAGCCGAATCCGAATCCGAACCCGAATCCGAATCCCCCTCACGATTACTTTCGGGCCATGAGCGGAGCGGAGCCACCCAGCGGAGCCACAATGCACAGCTCATTAGCAGCCAGGCCCTTGGGCTCCGCTGTCCTGTTTCCTACTCCGCACTGCGCTGCTGTCCTGTTCTCGCCTCTGCCCAGGCAGCAGGCACAAAAAGGCAAGTGATAATCCTTTGACAAAGGCTGCGGCTCCCTCCAAAATAAGAATAAAAAAAAACTTGAGAGATTTCGCGCATTTCGGCACACGCAATAAAGGCGAAGAAAGCAGCGATACAACAACAACAACAACAACAACAAAAACACGTTTAAGGTGTTCCGAAGCTGAGTTTTAAGCCTGAACCGGAGCCCCTGGTTAAATGATGAACGTAATTCCCCCAGGAGTTGCAAACGCATGACAACAATCAGATTGCCAGGCTCGACTCTCTGCGGCCGTCCCCTCTCCACCCCTCCCCGGACCAACCCTCCCACGTCTCCACGTCTTAGCCGTCGCGTAATGCGACGTGTTTGCCTCAATTCGAGCATATGAAAACGGTTTATTTTGCTCGATTAAGTCGCCCGCTTTTGAAATGCGAGTGCAAAAAAAAAGAGAGAAATAAATAAAACGCGAATGGAAACCAACCCAAAAAATGATTTGCGGGGGCGAGGTTTGTCGCACAGGAAGCTGGCGAGCGACAGGAAGCAATAAAAATCCAAATTGGATGCCAACTATTGAAAACCGTTTGCCTGCCAATTTCTTTAGAGCCGCCAGACAGGCGATGACAATGGATTAACCATTTAGGCAATGAGGCCGAGGAGAGGGCAGAGGAGCTAAGTAGCTGACAGGAGAGGAAAGAAGAAAGAAGAAAACAGCCAGAGTTAAAGGTAACCACAGCGTTGGGCTCAAAGTGGAATAGGCACTTCCGACTGAGGCACTTGAAAGCGCTGCTTAAAAGCTGAACAATATTGTAATCTTCGGTTCTACCCATTATTCAACGATAAACCTAATAAGACAACCAAAAGCTAGATACCTTTTATCAGAAAACTAATTTTTGATACGCAGCAAATATTTAATTAAAATACATCAATATTTATATTGCATCAATCATATATTATTCTACGTTTCTCTCTAAAAAAAACAATTAAAAGTTCTCTGGTCGGGAGTCCTAAATTACCCCTTGAAGGTATAAACATATAGTTGGTAAATATTTTTGCATTCTACATTTCTTTGGCTCTCACGCGTCAACATTTACGTTGGGCAAGTCAATGGTAGATTCCAAAAATTCGATAAGATCGAAGAGCCGTAAAACCCACGGAGCTGCCAGCTGCCGGCGCTCAATTGCAGTTACGAGCGTAACAAGTCGTAAAACTTTCACCGATAAACCGATAAACATCATTGACTACGGACAATGCTGCATTTCACTCAATGGACCAAATCGAACTTCCCAAATGGCAACCAAGATCGGAGCAGGTAGCCCCCGACAGTAGCTCAAACCCATAGTTTTACGATCGCCATAAACCGGACCAGAGGTTTCAATTACGCCCGGCCCTGAGACCCAGTCGATAGCATCTATGTCCAACTAGGTCCGACTCGCCACGATCGTCGCGACAGTAGCCGATCATAAAAACCATTTGTTTTGCGCTCATAAAATCATTTCTATTTTATGTGCAGATTTTCCAAATCTTGATGACTTTATTAGTTGTCATCCTGAGGAGAAAGCGTTAAATCAACCCAGTAAGGATAACTTCGGCCAGAATTGTAACTAGAAAGTTGTGGTTTCTGTATGAATTGTGCTGCTTGATGCATTCTTTTACTTGGGCCTGGAATGATGGCAAATTAACAATTTATAAAAATTTCAAAATCTAAAAAAATATATGATCATAGGTATACAACAATTTTCTCCAATCTCCACATGTGAAAATCGGAAAACTTCAACTTAAGTACTAAATGCATAATCTGACAAGAATTTGAATTAAAAATGTGTAAGATCCCCAAAATCTAAGAAATATATGATATTTACTAAGGTGCATCAAAATGTTCTCCAATTAACATTAGTCTCATTTTTGGAAACCAAAAAATCGGAAAACTTAAAAAAATATATATATTATAAGTCTGCGGCTGAAAAAATATACATAATATACTAAATATAATTTTAAAATATCATAAAAGAAACAACAAAGTTAATTACAATAGTCCAGTTAAACTCTACAAGGACAAATCCATAAACACGCAAGTAAAAAGCTAAAACAATTCTTTAGTATAATTAAATTCAACTTGAGATCGGAGCATTTTCGAAATGTGTCTTTGTTGTTTCTCGAACCGCTTCGATTTGTGGCATCCAAGTGGGCCTCCACAAGGCGTGTCGCCCACACAGACAGACAGTCGGAGAGAGGGAGAGAGAGAGAAAGATAGAGAGGGAGCCAAGGCGACAATATTTATAACTCTGTGTGGCGCGTCTCAATTCATTTGGCTCTATATATGATTATGCCCCGGTTAGCCGGGCAACGGGTGTACCGAGTACCAAGTATTTTGCCTTTAGCTCTATCTTTGGCTGTGCCTGTGCCTGAGTGTCTGCCACCTACGTAAGCGTATAATTCGTTTAGCGTCAGCGGCAGCAGCAGCAACAACAGCAACAGCAACAACAACAGCAACAACAACAACAACTCCGAACTTAATCAGTCACTTTAACACCAGGCAGTTGCCACAGTTGCCACTTACAACGCACTGTTGCAACGTTGAATGCGTGAGCGTTGGGAGAACTGGCGAAATGGCGAACTGAGGATCGGGCGAACGTTGATCGTCGCAGCTCCAGCTCCGGCGCTGTTCCTGTTGCTGTCATGGTCGATATTGCGTTGACACCAAATTTGCATTAAAATGCAATTGCCGCCAGTTGCAGTCGCAGATCGCAGGCGCGGAGAGGACGGCAGATCGTAATGCATCTTTAGTGTCTATTGAGTGGTGCATTAGTCATATGTGAAGGTGGCCAGACACAACGAGAATAAAGAGAGATACAGAGAGCGAGAGAGAGAGAGAGAGCGGCAGAAGCGCGAATATCAATTAAAGCGCAAAAAATAGAAACGAAAGCACTCAAAAAGCACTTTGATCTTGCCAACTTAACGATCGCTGGAAGATCTTTCACTTTCTATATGGCGACGGGCCGCAGTTGGATCGGGTCAGACGCACGTCGCGGGCATTCCAATTAAAAATAGTTTTGACACTTCGCGAGTTGCGACAATTTCTGAAATGCCGCCTGGGGCAATAAATTAATTACAAAATTGCCAACCCGGGCGGCTGCTGCAGATTTTATGGCCATGGCTAAAAATCAAATGTGCTCGCATGTGGGCGTGGGCCAAACAGGAGGAGGATGTGCGAAAAGCTTTGCGGCTCTTCATTTTGGCATCAACTCGAAACTCTCTATGTGCGAGTGTGTGTGTGTGTGTGTGTGGGCGTCACGGTGACAACAACAACGAAATTGAATTCCATGCGAAAGGGCACTTGGTGATAGTGCAGCCAACAGTCGCCTTTCTCTCTCTCAATCTCGCAGCTCTCTAGCGCTTCCTGGCCCTGGCTACCTGCTGCTGCTGCTGCTGCTAATGCTGCTGCTGTTAATGCTGCTGTTGCTGCTACTCTTGATCTACGCGCGCGCCTCTTCAGCGGCTGAATATGCAGACTGGAGTCTAGTGTTTGCTTGCTTGTTGTTTGTAGACAACTCGCGGGAACAGCCCGGCAAGGCCTCCAGCTTGATGCAGTCGCTCAGCCTGTACGCCCCCGGTGCAGCAGCAGCTTTCAATTATTCACACATCATCGAATAGGGGGGCGGGGGAAGGGGTGAGGATGATGTGAAATTGTAAACTGCTGCTGCCAACTTAAACAGCAGCCAGTCCATGACCAAAGCCGAGCGTCAAGTTATTTATGCAAGATTCTGCGTATTGTTTCGTTCATGTCAAATTATTGACCCGCGCCAGGCACTTTGAAATGTTTATGCGTTTTCATGACCGAGATGAGCAATTGATAAATCCAGCTCGAAATTATGAATATGCAAACGTGCCAGACAGCCAGCCAGACGGACGGAGACCAACAAGCAGCAGCGACAAACAACAACAAACAACAACAAACGGCAGCCAGCAGGCACCGCCCGCTGTTTTCGGGCCCGGTCAGTAGCCATCACTAGACTTGGGCCACGTTTACACGTGACCATTAAGTGTCTGAATACAAATCAGATATTATTTTCATAGGACATTCTATAGCTTTTGCATATTCTAATGAAGTTCCCTTTAAGCTTTAACTACGTTTACATTGTTGCTGGATTTATGTGGCTCGAACACGACTCATTTAAGTTAAGGTTCCAGTCGGGTAAATCGCTCAGCGAGTCTTGCGAGTAAAGAAGTTTGTTCAAAAAAGTCACCAAACTGTATTTTCAATAGTGAATATATTTTAAATACAGAATCAATCTAGACGACATATGATCAAAATGCCTTCAAACATGAAAATCGGTTCAGTTTTGACTAAGTTATGGGCGTTTGAAATATGGGAGCTATGGCTTTAATGTTGTTTTTTATACTAATTGTGACCACTAAAATCGATTAAAAATATAAATTTGCATTTCTAAATTTTGAAAAAAATAAAATTTTCGAAACAGTATGGGAGGAGTACATGATATTTTATCAAAAAATCAAAAAAATTTAAATTGCAGTTATTAATATATTTGAATTACAGAATCTAAGACAAATCATGAAAAAATGTTATCAAACATGAAAATCGGTTCAGTTTTGACAAAGTTATAGCGGATTGACTTGTCAAAATTGTTGTCAATTCTGGCATGATTTTTGAGAAAAAAAATGCAAGCAATATAGTAAGTAAAAATGTTTCACAATGGACGGAAATATGCGCTCTGATGCAACCTCAACTTTGACTGTTGTCACGTTGAGCACCGTGTAAACCTGCGCAGTCCTCATCATCATAAAGCAAACACCGATAACTGTATGCAGCATCGGGTCGCTTGGTGTGTGAAGCATCCAACTGTGCTGCATGGCCGGCCATTTGTTTGTTATCAGCTACAAGCGATCAATACAGCAGCAATCAATATGGTCAATAAAGTTCGGCCCAGTCGCTGGCTCGCTAGGGAGTCACAGTCGAAGAGCTCCAAGATGGAGCTGGGGCTGGAGCTGGCGCTGGGCGAGCCAGGCTGGAGGCGCAGACGAAGATCACTGCGTGGCCAGGCGCTGTGGCACTTGGTTCGATACAAGGCAACGTGATGTACACAGTTGAAACCCAAGAAGCCCAACTCACAGCTCACAGTTCACAGCTTGCTGTTCGTTGCTGCAGCGGCGGCCGCGGGGGGAGTGGCCGGCGGTTGGCGGACGACGGTCGTCACTGGGCTCATGTTGTCACTGTTGTTGTCGCTTGATCGCAAATTTGCCATGGCAAGCTTGACAACTTGCAACCAGGCAAGCAGCCAGCGGGGCAGAACCAAGCCGGCACCTTAAAATAATGTTACAAACTTTTTGGCATGTAGCCCAAGTACGGTGCTCCGAGATCGGGCCCTGTATGCGATTCAATTCGCGAGTGCCCCTCGAGCCATCCCTCGGCCAAAGCAACACGGCAACGCGACGCGATGCGATGCAACGCGACTTCATCCGACTGGCTGCAGCCAACAGCAAACAGTCAACAAATTGGAGATCACGGTTTTCATGTACTACATGCAAATTCATTGCTACTGTTGCTCCCTGCCCAGCCACAGCCGCAGCCGCAGCCAGAGACGATTCCAGCCGCGGCTACAGCTCCAACTCGGCCTCTGTTTGGGCTGCCTGGCTACTGTGTATCTGTATCTGTATCTGTATCCATAACCATAAAGCCAGCCTGCAGCCGGAAGAGCGCAAGTTAAATAAACAATCGCAACAACTAGCTGCCGCCGAGGTCCACTGTTCGACGTAGCCAACCAGACAACCCGCGAAACCAACCAACGAAAACCAACGCAGCCAACTCAAGTCATTCACAAATGCAACAGGCAACCAGTTGATACCCTACACTTGTCTCTAGTGAGCATCGTGCATTGTCTTATTCGATCAGCAATCCACAAATCCAGCATCCGAAGGGTATTCAGGTAACTAGAGCTTACATTTATATAGAGAACATGATTGTCAAATGATTTTAGTAAGATTTTAAAAATCACAATAAAGTGCATTTGTGTGAAAATTTTGTTTATGGAAATTTCTATAAAGTATAAAGTGAATGTGTGTGTTGATTTTATAAATAAATAATTATGAAAATGAAAACCTCTTCCAAACAAATACAATACGTTCTACATTTTTCCATGATCTTAGTTACAGGAATTATCACTTTATATAGTATAATGGCTATTGCTTTATAATTCATTTGATTTCCTTTCTTATATATAGCACCGGATTTTTAATTTTTTTGACCAAAATGGAGAACTTAATTTTATTATTACCCATTTAAGCACATTATTATATTTGATCACATGCTGCAATTAATGGACTCTATGAAAGAAAGGTAGCTCTGGGCTATATGCAAAATAGCTAAACTGTTTGATCAGCATGTCCGACTATCGAGTATTCGTCGCCTTTTTGGGTGCCCCGAACAGCATTTAGCCACTGGCGACAGGAAACCACCAAAAGCCGACCCCCTCAAGTCGCAGGGATCGCAGCGCACGTGGCTAACCTGGCTGACAGGGGACAAGGCGAAGTGGCTGGGATGGCAATTGGAATAGGGATTGGGTTAGCGACTGGGCTTGTTAAACGAGGCACGGCCCGGCGCTGCAACAGCATCATGATGTACTAATAGACGACACACACACACACACGCACGACGACGACGACGACTCTGTCATTTCTGGCGCCATTCAGTGGGTGTTTAGTTTGATGTCACATTGATAGCCTAACCCAACCCAACCAGACTGAGGAATACCAAAAGTAAAGACATTCCGAAAACTTAAGATAACCCTCGCCGAATACTTACGTCTACTTGGAAGTGCTGGCTAAATCTTGACTTGTGACTATAAAGAAGCTTCATCGATGACGATTCGCATTTGTTTATCTGGCGGTTTCAGCATAAAAAATGTTCGGGCATCACATATCAGCGGCGCGTCACACAGGAGCCGTCGCTGGGAAAATAAATAAAAGAGAATTTGATAGAGTCTTACAATGGGCTTAAGTTACAAAATGGTTTGCGTAGAAGACACACACATGGGTTTCAAATTATCGATGCGTGCTATCGATAAGCAAAACGCCAAAACGTCACGAGTGTAAAGTGCTTTGTAAGCTTCTCCTGCTCCAAACATACACATATTTTAATTCGGATTTGAATTTCACATTTTGCCCTGTAACCCTTGGCACTTTCCCCCGCTACTCACCTGCCGGCTATGTCGAGCTGAAAGCCTCTACTGTAAACAATTTGATTCTGATTGATCCAATTTCACAAACACTTTGAAATAATCACATGCCACTGAAAACCCGCACCCAACCTCACAAAGCTCCCGATGATTGCCAACTGAGCGAATTTCGATACTAGACGTGCGTTGATCGATATCGGTGCTGCCAACTTGATTGACGCACTGTCATAATATTGATAACACACGTGTTTGCAGTGGCAATCGAATTGCATATTGGATATTAATTTTTAAATGTTTGAAGAGAATTTGTAGTTATAGCTCATTAAAAAATTAGTTATATTGTATGCTAAGGATATATATTTCATTAAATGAAATAAAAAAGATTTTTATTTATTTAAAATTTTAAAACTCATTTTATATCAATATAATTTTTAGTTTATTCATTTGCAGTTGGTAATTATGCTTATTATCTTATGTCAGACTCAGAAGAAATATCAAATAATTATATCTTTCATTTAATTTATTTGATATATGTTTTATATAAATTATTCTGAAAATCTATTATTATTATTACTATTTATTTATTATTATTTTTAATTTATTTATTATTTTTTAATCTAAAAGTTATCAGTTTAATAATGATTATCATTTCGATAAATACATTTACTTTTTAAAAAATCTTTATTTTGAATAACTCAATAAGCACTTAAAAATTTATTGATAGGCGCAGAAATTGTATTGCATTATTTGGACTTGGGACGTCACAAGCATTAACAAGGAAACGTGCGTAATCTTTTTCGCTGATTTAATCAGGTCTCAATTGTCGCATATCCAATTGCAAACTGTCAACAAATTGAAAAGGCGTTCATTTATTTTCCTTTGATATTTAAACGGAAAGTTGACTTTGGACAGTCGTCTACTGTGTTTGCCATATGCGCCTATATACCTTAGCTGTGTGTAAATATAAAGAGAAAGAGTCTGACACATGAATCGAATGGTGAGTAAGCCGCATGTCTCGATCTGCATGGGCCTGTCCAAATGTCTGTCAACTCTCAAGCGGCTGGCTAACAATTTTGTGTGCCATTAATTTGCGGCATGTAGGCCATAAATTCCAGTTGCCGCTCGGCGGTTACAATGAAGAGCGGCCCGGAAACGCGGCTCGAGAAATTTGTAACAAAACGAAAAAATAAAATAGAAGAAAAAACAAAAACAAACATTTCCTGTGGGTTTTTGGCCCGCCGCCTTGTTGCAGGTAGCGCTCTCTTGAGATTGGCCTTAAAAATTATTTATATTTATTTTTTTATTTTGTTGTTAGAAAATCAAACAATTAACCTCGAACTTGCGCCTTGTTGTTGCGGCTGCCGCTTCGCGCTTACAACATGTTTGAGACATAAAAATTTCCAATTAATTTTTGTTTTTGGTTTTCGGTTTTAGTGGCGACGTCTACAAACTTCCACGGAACGCCAACAAGAGACAGAAACAGAAAAAAACCAAAGTAAAAAAATAACAAAATTGTCACAGCCGCCGTTTACAAATAATTTTTGTTTCTTTCGGCTCTTTGGGGTTTTCAATGGAAACGAAACACATAAAACATGGCCAACAAGCCGGCCAAGCGGCCGCCACACAAAATACAATAAAAATCCACACACGCACACACCAATACACACACGCTAAATGTTAGCCAGGCCCGAACGCTGGCCCCGCATACCGATCCATCCCGCCACCCTCGGATCATTCAGGCAACTTCAAACGGGAGCAATTAAAAATTGCTACGTTCGTTCATTTTTGTTTTTGCTTTATTTAATGGAACAGTTGACTATTTGATGCTCTAACATTTACCCTAACGTTGTCCCGTTATAGCTAAAGCAGTTGATTTGGAATCGTTCAATACTGAGCGGTACCCAACAGCCGTGAGCATGGCGTCTAAGTAATCGAGAGGATCAGGATAACAAGCAATACCTATCAACATCTAGAAGGTCCACGACGATGGCTCGGAGCAGAAGCAGATCGTTATTCAACTGACAAAAAGCCGTCGCTGCGTTTTTACATTACAGAAGAGCTTAGAAACGACATAAAACAAATAGTTTATATCAATCTTTCCGCTACTACTACTACAGCTCCCTCAAATTGATTCGAAATAGAAACCTCGAGAAACCTCTAAGACATATACAATATTATTTTCATATATAGCCAGACAAGGCTTTTTTCATACAAATACATTTAAATATAAATATAAAGAGGAGGTTAGAAAGGAGTAGTTATAAGGACGATTGCTTGGACTTGAGCTTAGTAAATTCCTAAAAAAACAAAAATTTTCTTGCTTAAACTTTTTTCTATGATAGATAGGTGAAACGGACGGCAATTATTTAATGAAATTACAATTTAAATAAGCCTTGAAATGCGAACATAATAAAGTTCCCAATTTGGGGCTAATCTATTGATAAATAGCCTTTGCCAACATATTGAAATGTTCATACTTGCGATAAAGTTCGATAATTTTCTAATAAGCAACTCGTTTATACGAGATTCTTGTCTTTTATCTATTGTTGAGGGCCACATGTGCCTCCGCTCCCTGAGCCCTCGTTCGACTCATCAAGCTGACAATAAAAGTTCATTAGCGACGCTTGAGAGCGTCCAATTTTGAACTGGGACATGGGCGCGACGAGGGTTGCTTTGGTCAGTTGGTCGCCTGCTTGTTTTTATTGCTAATAAATATTGGCTCATAAATTCATAATTAATATTTGTGGTAGAACCTGCGTAGATTTCCCCATTGACTCGACTTTGGCAATTGTTCGTCCGCCTGTCTTCAAGATGTGCCCTCCCAAAAGCAACACACACACACCAACGTACGTATACACAGACATATGTACACATATAATTTAGGCAAATATTTTAATTGTCTTTTGCTGTTTCGTGCCCTGTCGGAAAATGTTCATTGCCATTGCCACGCCCACCTGCGCAGCCAAATGAACAAATCCTTTGGCCCCATTTGGCGCTGCATATGATAAAATTTTATCGCTTGGAAATTTTTCAATTTTCCAAAAGGAGTATCTCTGCTGATGTGGCTGGGGATAATCATGTTGATAATGATGATGATGATGATGAGTATGTTTGGCAACTGCAGCGCCGCTGTGTGCAACGTCTACGAAATGGTCGTGCTGCCCAGACTAAAGAAATGATGCCCCTTATTAAGGATAACAACCCGCAACAGGACAAGTAAAAGTTGTGGAACCCTCGTGCGGCGGGCACTAAAAAAGGACATGTTCCACTTGAAAAATAACAATTTCATTCAATTTTTGATCATTTGCTACCAGAAATGGCAAATCAAAAAGCTATAAAAAACCAACAACGACAAAAGCCAAGCGACCAGCCGACAAGGACCGACCCAAAATATTCGTCCTGCTCCGTACGAAAGGAGCCGCATCTTAAGCGGTTTGGGGGCGGTTTTTTCTTGTTTTTTTGCTGTTTTTTTTTTTTTTGTATTTTTGCTTAGGAAAGGGCAGCTCGTTGGCTTTAAAATTGAAATGACACACGCACAGCACACACACACACCCTGCACACACCCCGCCAGCGACCATTCACTTGCATGTGATTGAGTTCTCGGCCAGCAGGCGGCAGTTCCAAATCCTGCACGCAAAATTTATGTTGCATAAAATTTTTCAATGAATTTTATACCAGGAATTTGACTTGGTTTTACATTCGGCCGCCGTCTTGCCACGGCAGTGTCTTAAATTTTTAAATGACTTTCGTCTACGCACGTGGCATATGGAGCGTAAACCATTCGCATTCGCATCCAGATTGAGTTTTGAGTTTCAGCTGGAGTCTGAGCCACCACCCCAGCACCAGGACGCGGCAGGACGCGTCGGTGTCAACGGAGCAACCACCAAAACAGCAGCCGCATCGAAATGTAAGCCAAACACAGGTCATTCGGCATTCGGCAGCGGGATTAAAGGTTTGAGTTTTGAGGTTTGGCCTCTGTCTTTGGCTTTGGCTTTGGCTTCGGCTTGTGCCACAATGTTGCATGTTGCAATTGCTTAGGCAGGCGGTGCCACATGCGGTTTCTTTTTTGCGCGGTGGTGCGCCTGGTGGCTCGTTATATTTCTCTTATATATATTTATGTATTTTTTGCTCTGTTCTTTTTTTCTGCTGTCAATAAGGAAATTAAACTTCCTTGGAGCATTTTTAATTAACGCCTCCGCGAGAGCTGATATTCAAGATTAGAGCAAACTGTATAAGTGGTGGTGTAATTACATAAAACAAACAATTTAAAAGTATTTTTTATTGTACTATTCTTTTAGCGAAAGCTCAATATATATGATGAGAAATTTATAATCATGGATATATATAAGGATATTACTTTAAGTCTAGGGGACGAATTTTATGGTGAACATTTTATTGTGTACTTCAGACAATCTTAAACAATGTTGAGTTAATTAATTGTAAACATTATTTATATCTAAAAATAAAACAATTTTCGAAATTAAGGGATTTTGTATGTAACTATTAATTAAATCAAATAGATCCCACTAAAGAAAATTAGCTTTAGGCTAAAAAAATACATTTAAATAATGAAATTAAAATAATATAATATTTAAAAGAACGACGATTGTCGCTCAACCAGAAACATCAGCCTAAGCTAAAAACTGTCGGTACAAAGATTCTGTAGACAAAGTCTGGCAAAAGCCAATAAGCCATGGGCGTTATTGACTTGACGCCTAATTCGCGACAGTCCCACGCAGTGGCCATTTCCATTACCATGCAACATGCAGCATGCAACATGTACAGCAATGCCACGCCAGCATTGAGGATCATTTTCTTAAATTAATGCTTACAAAATGCAAACCTGAGAAGCAGAAACAGCAGCAGCCGCGAGACTGGACATGGAAATGCAAAATCTAAACACTTGATTGTTGTCAATACGCAACAAGCGATGCTCCGAGTGCCAGCGAGCGCAGCGCTGCGGGGAGGAGGGGGCGGCGGCGCTAAGACACGACGCGATCTGTGTCCACAGCCAGGATGGCACTGGCGGGGACTGGGATAACGTACAATTATTGCGTTTTGCTGTTAAACAATGCGAAGGTGTTGCGAGGCAGGTAACCGCCCGGGGGGCATGTAACGAATTTGTCGCTGTCTGTCGCTGTTTAGCTGCGGCCAGCGAGGTGTGAACAACAGCGGTCGCTAAATTTAGACGAGGGGCAGCAGGAGCAGCAGCAGCAGCAGGAGCAGCGGCAGCGGCAGCAGCAGCAGCAACAACAACGCAAAAGGTGCATTCGGGCTAAATAAATCAAAAATTTGGTTGCAACGCGGATGGGACCACCAGCGTCAGATAAACACCAACAACAGCAACACAAAAGAGGAAAAAATGAAAAACAAGAACCACAACAGAAACAACGGCCAGAAATGTGGCATGGGGCTGGGGTACTGGAACTAGCACTGGCCATGCAACCTGCTGCGCATTTTGACTGCTGTGTTAAACGCCTCGACTACTTAGCCAGCATCCGAGCCAGGCCCAGAGCCCCGGCGCAGTGTAATTTGATGAGGCCAGCGAGCGCTCTTGAGCTCGTAACTCATGGGCTGGCTGCTACTTGCAACACGATGTGGCATTGTTTTGGGCGCGTCTCATCGATATCAAATCGATTTGCCTGAGATTTCCAACTAATTTGTTGGGCTAGGGCCTTCTAATAGCAGCGCTTACAACAGGTAAAGGGCCTCATTAGGCAGCGCTCGGAGCGGGAGGGAGAGGGTATTAAAGAAAGAGAAAAGTGAAAGTGCCGCCCGCCATGCTGCGTTTACAGTTGTTTGACAGACACGCAGCGAGCCTGCGAGCATAGTTGAGAGAAAGAAGAAATGGAAAGAAAGGCGGCCCATCAATAAACCCAGGGCCAGGGCCCGAAACATTTAAGGAGTCGATGTGGCAGCATTTTTTTCTGGTTTCTTTTTTTGACTTATTGCCAGCGATTTGTCAACATTGGACATGGCCAGCACTAGCATATCTAGCCATCCATCTATATCCATAAGAATTCTATGAAAATAATCATCGAATCACTGCACATAATTCTCAGTTCTCAGTTCCCGGTTCTCAGTTCTCAGTTCTCCTAATACGTTGCAGTCGTGCACATGCGAACGTGACCCGATCAAGCCCTATACCCCTCTCACTCACTCGTTCACCCTCTCACTCCTTGTTTACTCGGTTCTATTTCTCGTCTTCGTTTTATTTGGGAGCACTTTATTGGGGAGCATGTGAAATAAATCGATTGTCATTGCTTATAGGATTTGCTGTGGCATATTTATGAGAGCCAAAAGTCGTTGAATTTATCATACATTGAATGGGGAATGAAATAACTATATGTTAACATTTTAGTTTCTAATTATCTTGCTTATTTTGGAAGTCTAAGGTATCTGTGGAATTACAAAAAGTACTCGTATAATAACCAAATAAGGAGAACCTTATGAGAACATGCAGTATTGGACGAGAGATAGATTTAATTGATATTAAGCAGCAGGCGTATTATTTTAACATGCCTGATCATCAGGATGCTTTTACAGACAGTCCAAAATTGTCATAAAAAATCAAATCAAATTAACTTTATTTAAAAATCTTTTTACAAAATAGCTGACATATTGCTTGATCAACACAGCAGCTAAATTATGTAGTAGTAACTTCTTAATACAATTTAAAAAAATTAAAAATTTTCAATTCAAAAACATAAATCTTAAGTATCATCGTGATTAAATATTAAATAAAACGTGAAAACTGAGAAACTAATGTTCTCTACGACGACATATAAAATACTGATTAAAAATATTAATATCTATTTCCCACTAATGCTTAGTGTTATTTCAAATTGATTAAAATCAAAAGTTGTAAATACGACTATATTTTATTCATTTACTTTTAACTGTAATTTGCAAAGGGGTTTTCATGTTTAGTCCTTTTCAGCCCGTTCGATCTTAACTTTTACTTTTAAAATTGGCGCCTCTTCTTTTCTGTTCTGGTCTCTCTCCTGTCGATATTGCGGGCTCAGTCGATGGTCGGGGCTTTCTCTGCCGCTTACTCACTTTATTGCCCTGGGCCAAATAAACAAATTACTTGCCGCGTCTTGTTTGATTTCTTTTGAACGGGCCCCGAATATTTACCACAGCCTCAATAAATTCTGCAGCGCTGCATTCAGCGCAGCGGCGTTTCATTGAACGCGTTGCGCGCGCCTCTTGTTTAGACAACAATTTTCATTGTTGACTTTACTTGTTATGTTAATGAGAGAGCCCGAGCGACGACCGTCCAAACGCTCGTCTGGATCTGGGTCTGGGTCTGGGTCTTGGCGCTGTTGCTGGTGCTTGTGCTGGGTGCCGGCGATCATTGCTGCGGGCGAGGCGTGGGTGAGCCCGGGGGGTGGGGGTTGGGGGTGGGGTTTAAGGGGGGGATAGAGCACTGTGCCTGACGCGTGGCGACGCGCCTGTTGACATTCTGTTTGACATTATTGACACACGAGTCAACGAGCGGCAACAGGAACGAGACAATCAATTGTCGCCGCGACTCTTGATGCTTGCCTAGAGATAGGGCCGTAGCAGACAGCTTTTGATAGGCAGCGCCCGGCCAATTAGCCATGGATCCCCAACAAATTGACAAAACTTTCTACAAGATACTTCAAAATATTTCCTCAAGTTAATGACAAAGTTCACAAAAATCTACAGCGAATAAAAGGTGTTGCAGTGCCTCAATGCTCGACTGTGCAATACCCTATAGACATGTTTTTCTAATGTTGATGAAGTTTGTAGTGTTTATATATACTTTTCAAATAAATTCGACAGTTTAACTAAAATTTGCTATATACCATGGACTATATGCTTCTGTCGAAACATGTAGTATACCCTTTGCTTGTCACTTTATCAGCACTGGGTATAAAAACATATATAGTTATTTAAAGGCGGCCTGGGGTCTTCTGGAGTTGCTTTGGGCCGCGGCTTATCTGCAATTTGGCGATCGTAACAGTTTTGACAAATCACACACACACACACACGCACACACCAGCACATGCTGAGTGACAGAGATGCCGCTATTGTAGAGGCGATTGGCCAGTGGTTGGCTCGTGGAGGGGGCGTGGGGTAGGCATGGGGTATGGGTACCTGCGCAGGCCTCGTTGTCGGCCGCTTTGAGCTTTATTTTGATTTCAATCTAAAACACACAAATCGTTCATTTTGCCGCTGCCTGATGCCTGTGACGAGCAGCCGCGACTGCGACTGCGACTGCGCACAGTGGAGCAAAGCTGGGCAAAGCGAAGCGTTTGCGCTGCCGCCCACGGTGCCCACGGGTCCCCCGCCCACCCCCTTCAGCTGGCTGGCAATGGTGGCAGGACCCAACCCTTGCATTGAATGACATTTTTATGATGCTGACGCGCGTTGCTCAACACGAGCCGAGCACAACAAACCGCCGACAACAACAACAACAACAACAGCAACAACGACGACTGCAGCCGAGCGTGTTTTGCATGCATAAATAGCTCGCCAAGCAGAAGAAGCAGCAGAAGCCAAGGAGGCGAGGAACCAGTGCCTGAGCCGAGCTTTACCTTGTTTAAGCTGGGTCAAAGGGGGCTTAGGGGGAGGGTAGCTAAGGTGCTTGGCTGATTGAGTTGAAAGATTTGCTTGCCTTAGCCAAGAAAATGCTTATTAATCAGCCCATATACATATGTACATATATTTATATAAATATATGTATATGTATTTTATTTATATTTAGTTTAATTGGTTGTCAGAATACTTGACATTTGGAACTGGAACTTGAAGACGAACCAGTTGCAGTTCATATACACACAGTCACGATCAGTATCAGCAGTCAAGTCTCAGGTATAAAGCTATCTGGCAATAACTTCGCATTACTCTCTTGGCAAGACATTCATATTTCTGCCAGAGCCAGCTGGATCACATAATTATATTCCAATAAATTATCAGTCTCAAATTGGGTTGTTGTTGACTTTACTTACTCGATATACGTTGAATAATGCTTTTAAAAAATTAATTATTTGTACAAATCTGATAATAATATTATATCGCTTCCTGAGAATCTGCGGATTAAAAAATGCTTTAAGAGGACCAAAAATATGTTTATTTTTCTCCACATTAAGTTTAAAACATGTATTGCATTTTATTTTTTTAGCAACAAAAAAAACAGTTGTCTCTGGTTTTTATAAACTTAATGTGGAGCAGAAATTCCAAAATTTCGAGTGGATAAATTATTTAATTAATGCATTAATCTTTGGATTTTTCATTAAAATTCGATACATAAGGTATTTTTAAAAATCAATAATTTAATTAATTCTTTTTTTTACGTAAATCAAATCTTTCACATTCGAATGTAAAATATTTCAAAAGCATAGTTTTCAAAGTTAGTTAATGTAAAAAAAATTACAAAACTACATTTAAATTAATTAAACAGTATATTTTACTAACCCCTGAGCTTGATGTCTACGCTCTATATATTGAATTCATGATCGTATTCGCATTTCTTGTGAACTTGAAATCGTGGCGTCTACGCGCGCTAACAATTGATTTGTCACATGCATTAGGATTCGAAGTGGCCCATTGAATTGGCCAGAGATTTGCCATAGTCAAATCAATCAAAAGGCCACAGTGCCGATGCATTTTCCAGGGCCATTGCAACGGTCTTGCCCAGTGCATTAAGCCCGGGGCAGATCAAATCGCAGCCGAAGTCAAACCCAAAGTTAAAGGTAAAGTCAAAGTCAAAGTCAAAGCAAACAGTTCTGCGATCGTGTCACGTACGTGGAATTGGGTTGGCTTTGGCAAGGTGCCGTTGAAGATCGTCATCGTCATCGACATCGACATTGCGGACGATGACGAACGTTTACTAGAACGAATTTTGTTAATTTTTATTGTGATTTCCTAGAACCGAACGAACGGCAAAATCCCAGCTCGCCTCCTCAGCGGCCCGGGTAAATCAAGTAAATCACGAAAAAGTGTCGGCGGACACGCGCCTCTAAAAAGCCAACGAACGTTCCAATCGAATCGAAATGCAAATTATGCAACGCCGCAACGTTCTGGTGCGGTCGGGACTGGAGAGTGGGGGGACTTGGCACCGATCCTCTGTCGGCCTGTGCTCTTGTCTCTTTAGTTTGTTAAGTCTCAAGTCTGGCTATTGTGGCCCGCTCTGCAGTTAATTTTTAACGACGCAAGATTTGTGCATTCAGGCGCTGCAAATTGTTTATTGTGGGCCCCCATGGCCCCAAAATATGCACAAGTAATTCCCTTAGACCTGCCGACGACCACTCATTTCCAAATAAAATTTGCTCTGGTCAGTCCGCTTGGGCTCAGTGCTGAGACACCGGTGTTTTCTCACTTTTTGTCAGTTGTGTCGGCTCCGGGTTGGGGCATTCAATCACGTGACAGTGACACAACTCGTATTTGTCCTGCTCATTCGCTGTGCAGTTTACAGTTATACGCCTCACGCCTCAATTCACCAGCAATCGCACCGAATTTGATTCCCAAGGAGAAGACGTTGTCCAACAGCCGCATTAGGGTGCCGGCCGGAAAATGTAAGCAGCATTAATAAACGGCCGAAAGACCCAACTGAAGTGGTTCACAGCTGAATACTATAGCTGAAAATGCATTTGTGAACTCAAGCTGAAGAACTGTATTGATATTGAGATATTTACAGTTTGGCTGTTTTTCTCAAAAGACATTTGAAATCTCACCATTAAATGAAGTGTTCATAAGCAATATTACGAAATCAAGGAAAACTCCAAAAAGAAAAGTTATCTTTCAGGGTGACGAAGTTGAAATACCCTTGCAGATATATAAAGGATGTGCGCTATATATCCATAAATAACGATGGTCTCACACAAATTACTACACATTATTTTATTTTAGCAATTTTTTCTTAGGATATCTTGAAGAGCAAGAAAGTTGTATATACAAAAGTTATTTTTCAAAAATCCAACTGAGTCTCGAAACCAGGCAAGAATCTGAGAACCAGATCACTAGCAGAATCTATAAGAATAGCTAAATAGGAATCAGAATGAACACAAAATGTGGCAGTAAATGGAGAAACTTATGTTCCTGTTCCGGTGTTGACCCAGGCTAATGATCGCTGCTCAAACTGCCACATTGTATGGCATTTATAAGCCTTTTTTATGCTGTGCACAATTTGTCGAAATTAATTGAGTTATCGGCTAATAAGCCATTGGGCCCAAAAGACGACGCGCTGCCATCATTAATAATGCTCAAAGCGTTTTGCCACCCCAAAATAGCCAGCCAGGCAGCCAACATCCATGCACCGGGGGAGTCCCAGTCTGGCGTGGCGATCGGCGCATTGAACAGATCAATTATCGTCCGGCCGACTGGCTGGCTGTCCCTGCCTCACGCTGTTGCTGATGCCGTTGCTGCTGCCATTGGAGCGCATAATCAGGAAGGCAACGGGAATGGGATTGGGAACGGGAACGGGACCGGGAACGGGAACGGCCGCAACAGCCGCTATATAATTTTGGTTTTTGGATAAATCACGCAAAGGCAAACGGCAACGGGCACGGCAGCAATAATCTATCACCTGTCAGCACCTGTCATTCAAGCGTCGCAGTTGCGATTGGCAGACCAACACACATGCAACTGCCACATGAGGCTGCCACCGATACAGGGACGCCGAAGACTGCGACCGAGGCACGTTTGCGTTTCGTTCATTTCATTTCTTGCTCGGCAGCAGAGGCAACCAGCCAGCCAGCCAGCCAGGCAGCCAACCGGCCGGGCAACCAGCCGGGCAGCCATCCAGGCGTCTGCCATCGAGCCATCGAGCCAGTTGCCTCAAGTGTCAGTTTGACATCATTAATCATGCGATTAGTTAAGTGGGTGTTCGCTTATACGAATTTCTCACACAGCTTCCTCCACGTTTGCTACTTATGTAAAATCAGTTCCGAGCTGTTTAATTTGACGTTTGAACGCATGATTGCATTTTCAATTTGACAACTACACACAGCACAGCACGCACATTGGCCCATGCCCCATGCCCCCTACACACGGTGCCCGCCCCCTGCCGTGTGGCCCGTTGCTCTTGGAACTTCCTTCGTTGGTGCTGCTGCTGCTTCTGGTGCTGTCAAAATAATCACACGTACAATTAGCATGACGACAAGCCCATCAATTTGTACGGCCGGACAGGGCCGTAGAAACAGCCTGAACGGTGGAGTGAGGGGGGGGGGGGGGCATCACGGGCTCAGGTAATAAGCAGCCAACGTGGCGGCATTGGAATTCGGAAAATGCTCTGAGACTTAAAGGTCCCAAATAGGAACAAGCAACAGCCTGAGGAAGGGGCTATTGATTGTTGGAAGATTAATAGGAAGTGAAGGCTGTTTACAATCCTTTTCCTATTAAAGCTATGTCAATCAATAAATTATAAATTTAGAACTGGAATTTAGCTTATACATTTTGGCGTATTATATTTAATACACTTTGATTTATTTTAGGAAGTACATAAAACAATTGTGAATGTTGAAGTCAGTGTAATAACATCCATTGTATCTCTAAAAAATAAAAAACATTCAAACAAGTTGCATCTGTGTCGGTTAGATTATGATTAAGATGATTATTTTTACCAAAAACTTCAATACAAATTTATTTTTAACTATGCATATATATAAAATTCAGATATAAAAATTTGTTCAGTATTGACAAAGTTTGAAATATGGGAGCTATGGATAGGATGTCAATTTTTATCTGTTTGCTAAAATTTGGTGAACTAGCTTTAAAAATGATTAATGATAATATATAGTTCTAGGGCTATATAGGGACACTTGAATTTTCTTTTAATGTTTTAAAATTATTTCGTTTTTCGTACTTATTTGTTTAAACTTTTAAAAAGAGAAAACCAAATTTTAAATAAATAAATTCTTTCTAGTTGCCGGTGAATTACACAAACTGCAAAAGATTAGCCACATTTACATTTAATTTAATCAGTTTTTACTTATAGATATTACAATAATAATTTACATATCACACATAGTTTAACTTATTTAGCTTATAATTGATTTATAACTAATAGTTATACATTTACATTTGTGTTTCTGTTAAGTTTTCTAAATATTTACAGTTAATGTCATTATCATATTTACAAATTAAGTTTATATTTATTCAACACATGCTCTACTGAAAAACGTTTACAACATCCATGCCAATTAATCACCTGGGACTCGAACCCGGGTCCTTCGTAAATCAATTGCCTTGATGACTGGGTCACTTAGACAACTCATCTACATAGGACGGCAATTGCCAAGGTTCTATTACCAAATTTTAGGGTTAGCAAGATAAAGTTTAATTAAAGACGTTCAAAATAAGTTCCAGCAATTTGTATGTAACAAGTATGAGACATAGATGCTATGGATGTTTACAAAAACAGTCGCAAACATTTTAAAAGTTTTCCAGCACTGGCACTAAAACTGGGAAGAACTTTGTGTGTATTTCCAATATATATTTTTTGACTTTCTACTTGGCCAAATTGCACGCAACCAACTAAAGACAATTGTGAGTATTGAATAGGCAAATAGTGCCCAGTCATATCACACTTCCATCTGCTGTCAGTTTGATGCAGTTCAGCCATTCATTCATTTGGTGTCCAGTGTCTGTCTCCCCTCCCCGCCCTCCCGCCTCTTGCTTGCGGCTCCGAAGCTAAGCGAACAACTTCGAACTGCAACATTCGGTGGCTGGTCGCACATCAATTTTGCGCATCGTCATCTAACGTGTGGACCACCAGCCAAGCCCAAGCAACACCTACAACGACACCTCATAGACAACGACTTGGGCCCCTCGGCCAGAGCCGGAGCTAGAAGCTAGAGCCTGTCGAGGAACAGCAGCTCCAGCTCCAACTCGAACCGGCGGCCCTGGGTATCAAGTGTGTAATTAATGTTTTATTAATACAAGCGACAAGCGATCGCTGGCAGGGACTGGGATTGGGCATGGGGAGGCGGCGGCGGCGGCGGCGGCGGCTCACAGCGGGCTCCTTGCTGAGTGGAGTTGAAGCTCAGGTAACGACATTCGCGTAGCTAAGATGAACAGCAGTCGAATTGCAATCGATGCAGCAGCCACAGACACAGCCAGCAGCAGCAGCGGCAGCTCCGAGTCCCGGGCAAGATTCATATGCACAAAGCCCATAAAATATGTGGCCTTTTTTGCATAACTCAGAGAGAAAGAGAGAGAGAGGGAGAGAGTGAAGCTGGACTCAGTTTCGTGCGCTTAAATGAATTACCAGATTAATGGACAGCATAAATCACATTATCGCTTCGGCTTGTGGCCCCAAAACACACGCAGGCCGCATTTGGCAGTTGGCGATGAGGACGAGGACGAGGACGAGGACGAGGACGAGGCCAAGGCTGGGGCGGCCTTTGTGGGCGGCCGCTCTGTGCTGTCTGTGGTCTGGTGTCTCTGTGCTCGGTTAATGATGCTGCACTGGAGTAGCCGGGGCAGAATTTATTGAACCATTGCCTAAAAGTCCATACACCGACGAGGGCGCAGAGGCCCGAGTCCAGCCACAGGTCCGAAAGCTGATTCACTCAATAAAAAATAAATGCCAAGCGGTCAGACAGAGCGCGACACATAGACGGCGAGAGGGTGCGAGAGGGAGGGGCTGCACTGTGATCGGTACAAAGACAAATCACACCTTCTGCATTTGTTGAACAAAATAAATCTCGTAATGAGTTACGATAAGACGACGATTTCGACAGCTAAACAAATCACCTGCAATTGATCTTACGTACGCAAATCGCAACGGGGCGACGAGTGCGAGGAGCGAGGGAGGCGCGCAGGTGGGAGACGGGCGACGATCGCGTTGTGCATAATGCGCTTTAAGAGGAATGCCTGCGATTTCGAATACTGGAGCAGGCCGTAGACCGGCTGTTGTGGCCCGGTGTGGTGTGGACAATCAACAACCGAACATGACATTTATTGACTGCATTGCTTGAAAGTATAAATTACGAATGAGTGGACGATCGCGACGCGACGCGACGATCGTGCCAGAGTGAGATATGGCACCGCCGGCCAGTTTGAGCCAGTTCTCGATGCTAACGCCGCAGGACATTGGCCCACTGCGCTCTTCCTGAGCGATCACCCTCTCGCTCTCTCATTGTTTCACTCTCTCTCTCTCTCTCTCACTCTTCCCCTCTCTTTCCATCCCTTTTTTGCGATCGGGTCGACAGGTAGCACCCAAATGGCAGACCAACCACAGCGCTGGCCGTGCGTGCCGTTTCTTAGTAGTAGAATATAGTGGATTGTGATAATGATCATGACAGTCTATATAGTCGCTCGAACGCTGCCAAATGACATTTGTCTCGACGCACACACACACTGGACGACCTCTTGCTGTGTTTTTATGCCTTGGCAAAATCAAAACCAGTGGCTAAATTGCAATAATAAGCCACCTTTATAAATCGACCAGAAATGACCACAAAAAACGACAACAGCAACAACAACAACGATGGCTTCTTTTTTGCTAGGCTCTGCCACTATTTGTCTATTGCGAACCCAAGAAGCGGTGCGCTGTGGTGCAGTGTGGTGCGATGGATTCATTCGCTTGTGTGCGATGCGAGAAACGCCCTCAGTAGGTGGGCGATGGCAACGGCGACGCCGACTACCGATGGCCACACTCCGATCGGGCGAAGCGAGGTGAGGAGACGTGGCGCCTGATGTGGGGCGCTTCAAATGGGGCAAGGAAAACAGAGATGTTTTCGATTAATATTAAAGTCAAAGCTAGTTAAGCAGAGATGGGCCATTATATGAACTACACAAATAAGTACACTAAATTAAATTAAAATCACAATTATAACATTTTTTAAGTTAACTTTAAGTTAGTTAAAGTTCAATTTCAATTTGACTGATTTTTTATTTATGACATTTAATTTGAGTTAATTCAAATATTTTTTATTTTATTATCCAAAATGCTACCAAAAAATAAATAAAAATAAAACACAAATTAAATAAAAAAAATTTATAAATATTTATCAAATGTCAATAATAAAGTATTTAATTAATTCTTAAGAAAGAAAAACAAATAATAATAAACAAAAATTGATGTCTAAGCCCCTTCCTGCCAAAATTAACCCTATTTGAGCTCTCTAATGACATTTCGAGCCATAATTTAAATTGAGATATTTCAAAAGCGTTTTTCAATTCATAATAATCTTAATAGAATTTAGAATTGAATAAAAATAAATATACTTGTTTCAAGAAATTTACTTATTAATTAATTATACATTTAGAAGTTGGTTTCAATTGGCGCCCAATATTGAGAACAGCGTGAACCGCACCTGGCGCCAGCTACTCGACGTTGGGCTCGCACTATACATTTTTGACAGTTTGAAAAAATTGCGATTCATTGTGACCCCTATTGTGTGCCGCGCTGGCTGCCACTGCCACCGATCAGTGATCATAGAGCTGGCTCAGACTGTCGGAGACGGGACCCTGGCCTGGTCGTTGTGTAACACGAGCCAACAACAGGCGCAAAACTCATATAATGGCACTCTGGTGGGCCCAAAGCACGACGGCGACTTTGTTGGCTTTTGGCTAAAGGTAAGCTGAGCTATTGTCGTTGTTGTTGTTCAATAGAATTGTTTGCCAAGAATTATGCTTTATTGATGATGATAATGATGTCCTTGTGGCCGGCTTCTGACCACACCGAACACCACATTCGCGTGTAAGCATGAAAAATTCCCGGAATGCAACGCGCGCCGCAAAGCTCTCTGGCCCCTCCCTTCCCCTCCTCTTCGCTCTCTCTCTCGCACACTCTCCTTCTCGCTCTCTGTCTGCGTCGTGGTGTCGCATAATAAAAATGCCATAAGTCAATATCAGGAGCCCAACTCGCACCCTGCCTCAAGCAGCAGCACGGGCGCTGGACGGCTCCATGTGTAGCCCTGGCTCTGGCGCGCGACACTTGCTTAATGAGCCCACGGCCCCGTGGTTCCCCCGGGCATTGTCTTTCGGCCAGCGAGGGTCAACTTCATGGGTTCGACGGCAGCTGCACTCGACGATAATAATGTGCCAATGCGGACGCTTCATTTTGATATGATCAATTAATGCAAAGATCGTTGCTCTAGCAGGGGTTGGGGGCACTGATCGACGCATGAATTACGAGCGCGTATGTGTGTGTGAGTGTGTGTGTGTGAGTGTGAGTGTGTAATGTTTGCCCAGCAGTTAGCTTTAATTGAATGTGACATTTCAATAAATTGATAAGCCCCGCTGCCTCCTGTCTGATCTCTTGGCCAACGATCATTAATGCCTCGAATGCGATCTCGTGCCGTACTCCACAACTTCCATCTCCATTTTCCAGACTCCGCTCCATCCGCTTTTGGTGTTAATATGATCAACGGCAGCTCATCAGCATCTCAACTTTGCTTCGGTTCGTTTTCAATTATCTTTTTTTTTGTCTTTCTCCTCGTCTCCTCTTTTTTTGTCTTTTGTTTTTTTTTGGTTTGTCGCTGTCAATGAGCGGCGCTGATCATCGCTGATCGCATGGCAAAAGACCGTGTGAATATGAATATGATTGTGAGTGCGATTGCGAGTGTGAGTGTATTTCAATTGCAGAGACAACAGCATTTAAGTTAATTGAAAGTGCTGGCTTTTTATTTTTCCATCATTTTAATTTCCGTTACAAGTCAAGTGGATGCATGTAAAACAGTCTGAATGATCAGTCGATCACTTGGGCAAACAAGTTTGGTGATCAGCGCAATTATGAGGGCGTTAAAAAGTATAAGAATATTTTTTTTGTTTTAATATTGTTAGTGCCTGGTGCCTAGTGATCAATACGATCACTTCATTTTATATAAAACAACCTTCTACATGTGATCAATAAATATATAGAAAGAACAAAGAACGGTTTAATGAAAATTGAAGGTGCCAGGACAATTGATCTATATTTTAAAAAAACTCTTTCAGCTAAACAATGTTAAAAAGTAGTTTAAATAAGATCAGTTAAGGGATGGATTATGTAAACAGAATATAATAACTTATGCAGTATCGATTAGTTTATATGGTTGCATTTTCTATATATAAAGATATTTGCCATTAATATATTTTTAAGCTAAAATATTAAGATCTACTTTGGTGTTGAAAATGTTTGTGCCTATCCTAAAATTTTTTGTTGACACATGCTATTAATAGAATATATGTTTACTTGAGTATATTAGTTTATTTATAAAACAGAAGCAACTATCTACATATTGATATCTTACTGATGCCATTCCATATTCCATCAATGGCATTATTTGTTCATTCCGCATGTATTGACCAGTGACTGTTCGAGAAGACGTGCCCCAAAAATAGTGCCCGAATAGAGATCGGGTCAGATACTATCAAGGTGGTCTAAGCTGGCACCGGGTGCATTGTGGTCGTGTTGGCTGCAATTTTTATGATTTTCGTTCATTTTTATATGTTTATTTGTTGCTCAGCTGTTGCGCCTGTCGCGAGCGAGCAAGTGAGAGGGAGAGCGAGGGAGAGAGTGAGAGCTCATCATTAACCCATTAAACTTCCGATTTGCCGACAGCGATAAACGCCGCCGTCGGCGTCTTCTTCGAGCGTTGCTCTTGTTGTTGTGCGTATGTGTGTGCGAGTGTGTGTGTGTTCTCTTTAGGTTTGTTTTTCGGTATTTTTTGTTGTTTTTTATTTTTTGTTTTTTTGTTTTTTTAATGACATATCGTAAAGATTTGTTAAAAGCCGGCGCAAAGATCTTTGAAATACGCTATGCTTCCTGCGTCCATGGGCTAATTTTGTTGATGCGTGAAAATGTAACGATAGGAAAAGACAAAGAGGGTGAGAGGGCGAGGGGGTCATCTGGGGCACGGGTGGGGACGCCTAAGAAAATGCCTGTTGTAATTGAATTGGAAGTGGGCCACCCAGCAGGCCGGCGCAAATTGAGCAAATATAATTTTGCTATAAATTATGGGCCGCAAAATGCAAAAACCTCAAAATATTGAAACGTGTTCGAATTGTTGTCGTTGTTGTTGGCCCACCCCAGAGCTGGATATTACGATTGCGAGAGAGCCTTTAAACCGCAAAAATGCAAAGATAATCAATTTTTTGTTATGGCCACGACTTTTGCGGCATTTTGCTCGCGTTTTTGATTGAAAATTGCAAATAAATTGTATAAACGTCATCTACTCGCAAAATGCAAATATCTCCGGTGGGTCCACGGTCCACGTCCCAACGTCCAGCACTCAACCCGACTCCACTCCGGTCAGTCAATTGAGCAATTTGTGAGAGACGACGCATAATTGTGCCACGTTCGCGTTGAATGATTTGCTCTAAGGTGGGGCTTACGGTCTTTGGGGCATCTGCCTCATTTCGGAAGCCGCCAAGAAACCGCAGAATATCGTGATTACGGTAAGCGGCAAGCGTTTCTTCATTGTGGATATTATTTACTTATGTATTCATATAGTCAGTATTAAGCTCATCTTTGGAATTATGTTTATCATTTTTACTCTCCCTCCCTTTCCGACCACGGCGCCAGCTCTGCTGAGGCCTTATAATGATTGCTACCGGTCTTGGGGGTCTTGGGCGTTGGATGTTAGGAGTTAGGTGTTAGCTGTTGGGCCAGTTCAAAGATCGTTCCACTTTTGCTGCTTTCCGGCCAACTCAATTTGCTGGCTGGTCCAGATGTTTTATTAAATAAAAATAGAAATAAAAAATAAAATAAAAACTTCACATTCGCGAGCTGTTTTAATAGTGGAAAGGTGAAAAGTTGTTGGTCATATTTATTTCTTGGGGAAAGCTGAAACATTATGATCTTCAACTTTGAACCAAAGTTTCTCCGGGATTAGCTGGAATTTCGGGCTGCAAACATTTTCTATGAACTTCATACAAAACAGACATACTTCAAAGTTAAGCACTGTTTACTTATGATCAATAAATAATTATACTAATTGAAAATATTCCAAGAAAAAAGAGATGTGGAAAATATAAATGTTAAACCTAAAATAAAATTCAAATAATTTCGGTGAGTGCGACTATGAAAATCACATAGAAAGGCGATTCAAATTTTTAAGTATAACAGCAAATTTTAAAGTCAAGTAAATAAATAGCGAAAAAAGAATTAAAATAAAATTTAACTTCATTTGGTATACGAGAATCGCCATACAAAATAGATAAGAGCTAAGAACTAAAACCTCAACCGAAAGTAAATTGAAAACTTACTGCCTTCATCTATTTGGGCGACCCTTTGTGCAAAACCCCCCAGCGAACCCTAGGCATATATCAAACGGCCGCAGCTATCTGGCGATCTGGCAGCACTATCTGTGTGCCAGAGGCGCCACTGAGGGTAAGTTTAATGTGATTTTTTACACAGAAGTCGTTACGATTGGCGATCGGTGATCGTTCGCTGGGCCAACACCCCAACAATAGCGAAAAGTAAACAAAACGCGACTGAAATTTAATTAAAATGCTGAAAATGGAAAATGGAATGGAAAACGGTAACAGGCTGGTGACGCTGACGCTGACGATGACGATGACGGAAAGGAAACCGTCACATGCGAAAACAAAAGACGTCGCGAGGTTGTTACGTTGAGCGATCATCAACAAGCGGCGGGAAGCAACACATGAGCTCTACATGGGTGTAAGTAAATATTATACAGGTATAGAGGTATGCACATATATTTGTATATATACATATATATATGGGTATTGTATGTATGTTGTGTGTGTGTGTGTGGAGTCAAGTGTGGTAAGGTCTTTTTGCAGAGCTTCAGTAGTTCCCTCATTTGATGTTGTCTATTGTGTGGGACCTTCCCCTATACGTCTCTTCACACACACACACACTCACACACATTATATATATATTCGTGTTGCTGTCCCTGTCTGGCTAAAGGGGCCATTGCGTTGATAGCTCGTATGTAACAGGAGACATGCTCTACTGAACATGAGGTTCGATTAAATGTTAATGTTGGTTAACTTTGGGGTTTTTCTTTGGCTTGTTTTTTTATTGTCTCTCTCCCTCTCACTCTCAGTGCCTCTCGCTCCCACTCTCTCTATCTCGGTGTGAGTGTGCATCTATTTAACTACCAAAACTTGTCTACGTTCACACATAAAAATCGCATACATATCGAAGGGGGTCTGCTTTTCGGCGGCTTGCAGGGGAGGGAGGTGGTGGGGGGATGGCCGCCTGGGGCCAGAGGGGCGGTGGGGCGCGAGGTGCTCGCTGCTTGCTGCTTGGTTGGCTGGCGCGCTCAAACGTAATGAACGACGCTTCTTTATACCGAATCGGGGCTATAACTTGGCCGCCTTCGTCTCTGGCGCATTGCGTAGCGCGCACTGCGCAGTCGCAGCGCTGCCTTCGGCTAGCGCTATCTCCCTCTGCCGCCCACACACGCGCCTGCGCTTGCTTTTCGGCTGCGCTTTTGGTTGGTTTGGGTCCAATCTCAATTGCCGCTGCTGCCGCTGCCGCTGCTGCTGCTGTTGCTGTTGCTGGCAGGTGTTTGGGAGCTCGTCTCGTTTTTGAACTCAAAGTCAAGTCATTGTTGTTGTTGTTGTTTGTCTTTTGCACTTCAATTCACTTGAATTTTGCATCGCTTGGATGCTTCTTCGCCCAGCTCAGCTCAGCTCGGCTCAGCCCGACTTGGCTTGAGTTGGGCTCAGTTCAAGTTGGTTTGCTTTGGGGTTTTTGTTTTTGTTGTTTGTTTTTTTTTTTGGTTTTTCAGGGGGGGACCCGGTCGTAAATTTCTTTAGGCCTCAGTTGTTGTTGTTGCCTATTAAAGTGCGATTTGTTTAATGATTTTCTACAACTCGCTGTATAAATTTTCCATTTGAAATTACCTACATGCGAGACGAAACTGAGTAACTGTTGCCGGCCCGGACAGACGCTTCAGTTGAGTTTTAGGAGTTTTGGAAATGCGCATGAAAATTAAGTGTTTTATTATGCAAAAACAAACCAGCAACAATCCGAAAAAAAGCTGCGGCCAATGCGCCGATTGCGCTTTGAGACTCGAACGTAAGCCGAATCCCCCCAACCCCAACCCCACCCCCACCCTATCGCCCCTTTCAGCCACCCCTGGACTTACGAACTAAGTTACGCTTTTGGCTTTTGTTTGAACTTTTGCAGCGCTTTAAATTCCACTTGGTCGCCGCTTCAGTTCAGTTAGTTGGTAATATTAGTGGCTTTAATTAATGGTCCACTTGGCTATCCGCATCTGCATGTGTGTGTGTCTGTGTGTGTGTTGAGCAATGAACTGATTTGCATTGAGCGCACTTCCAGCTAAGCCATGAGAAATTAGTTGAACTGAGACCAAGCTGATTACCAACTATTGCTGGGAACTATTTAAGTAATAGGTATACTATATACGAAGATAAACTAAGATAAATATTCGTATTGTATTATATTCGATTAGCCGCAACTGTAGCATGGTTATAGAGCTTAAGATTGGAGGAATAGGGAAAAAGGAGTGCCTTTTAGAAACCTTGGGGATGAGTGTTAATTAGGAGTACATTTGTCCATGTGAATAATTTGATCAGGGTTTGTCTCGTTTTGTTTACTGACTCACCTTAGTATCACAGGAAACTCCTTTTATACATATATTAACATAAATATATGTAGTATTTATTGATTAATTTGTATTTGACTTGACTTAAAAAACTTTCAACATAAATTTAACAATATTCTGTAATGATACTTGCCTAATTTTCGGTTTCGAATGAATGTCGATCAAGCAGATCAATGAGTAAGGTCCGGTTAACCCGACAATCAGCAGCTGTGCTCGAGATGAGTGTGCTTCCCATTGGTGGTCTTCTTCACGGCCCATTCACCCGGCCCGGCCAACTTGACTTTATTGTATCAGTTATATATTGTGCCCCCGCCCACGGCAATCAGCTCTAAAAGCAATTCACCCACACTCACACCCATATCAACTTGGCGCCTAGTATGGAAAAATGGCTGGCCAGACCATGGGCAATCAGTCAATGCCCCAATTGAGGCTAGCAGACCCTACGCGCTCCTGAGCCAATTGCCGCTATTTACCACACACATTACACGATGCGAGCAAACCAAACAACGCCAATCTATAAAGCCGAAGACGACGACAACCCGGACGATATATGCATATATTTATATGTACCTATATACACCTATAAGTACTATGTATGGCGTTAGTCTCAAGAGGTGGTAATCAAAGAGCCGAACCAACAACAACAACAACAACAACAATAGCAACAGCAACAACGACTAACTAATAATTCAAATTGTAACACATGCGACGTCTCGGCTGGTTCTCTAGAGCAGAGTGAAAGAGATAGCACCAGTTAGTTGGGGATGAGGAGGAGAGTTGCAGCTACTTCTTAGACTAATTCTCCTTGTTCTTATGCTTCTCCTGCCGCCCCACCGCCGGCCTCTGCTTCTGCGTCCACGAGCGGCGTTGGCACTGCCGTCATAATTTTTTGCCACTGATTTATGCCCGGAGGCATAATGACTGGAGGCAATGGAGTATGCATTACATACAAGTCCATTGCAATGGGGATTGAGAATAGGGAATGGAGAATTCGGAATGAAGACTGGCCGAACAGCGGGTGGGTGGGCGAGGGGGTTGGGTTGAGGTGGTGTGCAGGTATTGGGGTATGGCCATACATCAAGGAAGCCGTAAACGCGAACGGCGATTCGCGTGATAGAACAATGTAAAAATAAAAAAAAATTATGAACGTGTAAAATATGGGCAAAAATTTGCTGCCGCCTAGAAATACAAACATACATATTCATGTGCTGGGGGGGAGGAGCTGACGAAGGGGAGCAGAGCAACTTGGCAACATCTATGTATAACAAGTAATTGATAAGCCATCCAATAGAAAAGCAGTCTAAATTGAAATAGAAATCTTAAATTCATCTCAATAAATTATGTTTAAAAACCTTCTTTTAAAATCAGCTGCAGATGTGGTTTAATAAAAGGTGTGGCAAGCCTCCTAGTAGGCTTTAAGTTTGATACTGATTTCTACTCAGCTATCATGCTGACATTTGAAAATGTGAATTTTTATAAGTATATTTGAATTGCATTTATTTCGTTTAAGAAAATAAAGGAAAATATCTTTGGCACTTGAAGCTTTAAAGAAATAATAGGTAATTGCATAATCAATTTTTATAAGTTTTCTATTATTATTAAGAGTTTGAAACCCAATAGACAATATTAATTGATTTGGCTACTGAAGCTAATTTTTTATTTTACCTTTTTTTGCTTGATAAATGTGAAATGTAAATAAATATAAATACAAATATATCTTGAAATATTTCTAATTTTAATATTTTTGAGCTTTAGGCTTATGATCAATAATATCGATGCAAAGCATCGGCAGTTATCGACTTTGCTTTTCAACACAACTGACAACTTGATTGATTTGGATAAATGCCAGATTTTATTATATTTTATAATGGGCAATTATTAAAAGTTAAATACTATAAGTTAGATTTATGGCCAACAGAGCTGACGAAATCTGTTTAGCGTGTTGACATTAACCAAAAGTCCAAAAATATTGCGCTCACTCCTCATTCTCTCCTCATTCTCTTGTTCTTTTTCTTTTGTCTTCCAGATGGGCCACATAATGAAAAGAAATCCGACTAAGAGACAACCAATGGAAAGCAACTTCCGAAACGCGGCCAGAACAATGGGTCATAGATCAAGTTTTAATGTGGACGCCAACTTCGTTTGTACCGTACAATGAACTTTCAATACGAGTTGCCAACTGCTCCCAAAAAAAGCGTCGCACATTTTCACCAAATACACTACTATATACAAGCCTATATACATGCATTTGGGTTTTATTTGTGAAACATTAACTAATTTTTAATAAATACACATTTCCATTTGGCAACCAATTTCCAAATGATACCCTAACATTTAACTAATATGCGTATACTATGCATGTATTTACATATGAATGTTTGTATGTATTCTATATACATATCTGTTTTTTTTTTAAATAATTTCTTGTTTTTGGTGTGCTGCTTTTATGACGACGGCGACGTTGACGGCGCGTCTTTTGATTGGTTTAACTTGAGAGTTTTTTTAACGAGCTCTGATTTCGTGTTGTTGTTGTTGTTTTTGTTGCTGCTGCTGCTGCTGCTTTTGCTGCCACGTTTATCGTCACCGCGATCAGCGAGTGGGGCAGAGCCGTCAGTTGGCTATAATATTTTTTTTATGGCTTCTATATAATAATTCACCTATACGTTGACGCGACGCAATTAGCTTGCCTAGTTTCCATAGATTCATAGAAGAGCCAACTTGAGTGCGTGGTCGTCGTCGTGGACGCCGCCTCAAAATCGCACACAGACGCCAAAAACAGCCCAACGAAGCAGCCAACCAACTAAGTCAACAACAATAACAGCAACAACAGCGCCGAGAACAACGTGACTGCGATGCTCAGCGGCAGATTAGCTGAAGCATTCGACTGCCAGAGCCTCGTATATCATCTGGCAGGGGCACGGTCGGCGGCTAGGGGGGCTGTCAGGAGTCCAAAGATGGCGAAACATAACCAAAATCATAATTCTCTAAGGATGTCGAGCAGTTGCGCTGAGCTGCGCTGATCTGCCAGCTCGATAGCCGCGCCACGCAACTAATGAAGATCTCTGGCCTGGGAAAGTTTCCTCGGCAGAAACCTGCATATCATGAACGGCCACTTGGCCGCGGAACTAGCCAACCCCGGCTGGCAGCTGTTGCCATGGCTTTATTCGCTAGACCCCGACAAGGCATTTACATTTGAAACGATCGGGCGATCGGTCGATCGATGCTTCGATTGATGGTGATGCGGCGCGGCGACCCTCACATAGCTTCCTAATTACATGACACGACCGCAGTCGCAGGTCAGGAACTGCTGACAATCGCACCTGTAGCTACCGCGCGCGCCATTTACAACCGGCGGGGGAGGGGGCTACTGAACTCTGGCGGTGGCGGTGGCGGTGGCTACGCTGGCATTTTAATTGAAATTGCTTGGTGTTTTCTTCTTTATTTTCTTTTCTTTTTTGGCGTTCGGCGCTCGCTGCGCTTGATTGATTTAGAGCGAGCCGCTGAGGACCCGCAGCAAAGAGCGCCCCTAACAACCGCCAGCAACACCACCACCACCACCACCACCACAGCGAGCGGTGCACCGGTACACCTGCCTGCCCGCTGGCTGACTCCTGGTTGAACTAACTGACAGTCGCGTAATGAAATTCGAGGCGGCGTGCGGCATGCAATGCAATGCGATCCGCTGGCCTTCTTATCCCTCACCCTCCACAGCCCGGCAATGACCCTCACCCTCACTTGGCAGTTCCCATTTCCCAGTTGCCGTTGCTGTTGTTGAGCGAACGATCTTGTCCGTTGATCTTTTTGGTGCATTGGCTAAGTTAATTGGTTGTAAAACAATTTTTCGAATTAACATAAAAATGTTTCATTGGAAAAAATATTGCAGACACAATTAACATTTACTCGATGCGAGTGCGACTCCGTCAGCGAATGTGGCTCTGCTTCCCAGTTTTCCGATATGCGGGCACTCAGATGCGCCGCGAGCGTGCGAGAGTGAGCGAGAGAGAGAGAGAGAGAGAGAGAGAGAGAAAAGTACGCTTCAGGGGCCGAGGTGGGTACTTGGTTCGATTAGCTATACTTCTGTTGTGTGCAACAAGTCAGGCAATTGTGATTCTAAGCGGAACCAAATAAGAACTGTAATCGTTATCGTTATCGAATTTAACAGATTAATTATTTCTATTATTATTAATGAACAACAACGAGTTTGATAACGTTGACTGCACATAGTGACTATTTTGATATTTTTTTTGTTATCGTCATCGATATTTCTAGATAATACTTGCGGAATCCCATTGTTTTTTAGTCAGTAATATGAAAATTAAAAACTAAAAATGTGGGCCAAATGTAATTAAAATGTTCCATGGGATCTACTGCTGTTCTCCATTTCAATACTGTTATCGAAATCGTTATCGTGTTGAGAGACAGTTTCAAAAGATTTAGAACTTGGTATTAATAATATGGCTGTACTTTATTTGAGAGTTGTGATAAATTGATTGAAGTAGTACATAGGTGGTTAACAAGAAATTCCAATGCGATACATTGTCACTGTCATTGTTATCATCATCGAATCCATCACATCGCTAATGTGTGATATGCAATGTACCGCATCCGACAGCTCCGAAACAAGAAGACCAACACCAAAAAAACCCAACCAGCCGGACAATTGAATTGTTTTGGTTGCATGTACCCACACACCCGCAACAGCCGCAAGACCATTCAACCATTCAACTGTCCGCTGTACGGACGGCGGCCCGCGGCCGGCCGAATGCAAATTGAATGAAATGCTAATGGAAATGGGTGCGAGTATGAGTACATTGAGTGCAGGCTGCGCACAGACGCGCGACCCGCGCAAATAAAGACAATGAAGGCAACTTTTATTGGTTCCATTCGATGATCAGACGCTCAGCTGAGGGCCACCGCGCGTCCGGTCGGTCGCCAGTCGGCAGTCGATTGTCTGTTTGCGGCGTACTTAGTGACACCATTAACGCCGCTTCAACACGGCCCGGATCAGTTGCCCCAGCTACCAAACACATTCACATCCGGCGTGCGAGCGCATGCGCATGCGCAGATGTCGACAGACCTGGGTCCCTGCTCGGGCGCCGAGGCGCGGGAGCAGCCACGATCGTTCCTCAGTTTGATTGATTCTGTTTCAATGTAGCGCCTTTCTCTTGCCGCAGCCCGTTTTATTGTTGGCCGCTTGAATTTTTATTGCAATCGGTGTGAAATTTCACACCGCAATGCTTAAATGATTTCCAACTCCCTTTCAGCCTTTCGGCCTTTCAAGCCATTGCGTTTTTGGCTCGCGAACGAAGCGCGCAGCGTCACAAAAACAACTCACAAATGCTCCAACTTCGAGGGGGCAATGGTATATAACATACAATTGAATAATTTACTCTTGCAAGCGGTTAACTTTTGTAAAAGATCAACACCAAATAATACAATTAAATTAAAAAAGCCGATAAGTAACATAACAAAATAAGAAATATGCAAAAATCATTAGAGCCAATAATCATTACCCAACCAAGCTTTTTCAACTTAACCTCAACTAGCCCATATAGATAAAGTTGAATCGGTTAAAGTAAATTATTATTATTATTATTATATGTTCGCTTTTTATAAAGTTCGCTTTTTATAAAGTTCGCTTATTTAAGAAATGTAATTGAATTAAATAGGCGAAATTTTGCTTTTGAGACGAGTCCGCCCATTTTATGCAAGCTGCAAATCAATGCCAAACCTTGAGCTGTACCACATTTCAATCCAATAAAACTAAAGTCAAAAATTCGGATCAAAAATATAATTAAACAATTATAGCTGTAATAACAAACTTTGGGCTACATTATTTTGGACAGAAGTCAGAGATGGAGATGGTGTGGCGGTCTTAGCGTTTTATTAAAGTTTATTTCTAAATACAAATGGAACGTCACATTAGTCAAACTTCGAAATTTATTAAATTGCCAGCGAAAATGTTACAAGGCAGAAGCCAGGACACAACTTTGGACAGTTTCAAGAACATAGAATTTGAGCCTGAATGAATGAGCCCTGCTCCACTTCCGGCTGCTGATTAACGCCAGGCCACGCTGCGCCTGCTGCGTGGACTGCGTGGACTGCGTGCCGTATCCTTGTTCATGAAGGCCAGCGTCAGGTTGCGCTTGGCCGGCGATAGGCCCGAACGTGAGGTGGGTCGCATACCCTCAATGCTGCCCAGGCTGCTGTCGACCATTACGCGACGTCTGCGGCGACGTGACCTCAGCTTCGGTTTTGACTTTATGATGTGCGGTCGGGAGCGGACAGGTGCCAGTTCAGGTGGGAATCGGCGGTGCAATGCCGGCAGCGCCAGTTCCTGGAGCCGAGCGCTGATCTTGTATGCGCGTTTGGGCCGCTTGGGGGGGATTCGGCGTCCTTCGATGTGAAGCAGTTCATGCTGCCGGCGTCCAAGCGCTCCGGATCGTCGATGGCCTCATCCCGCTCCAGATCTTTCGCCAGACGTGCTTGCGATTTCTTGACCCGCATCCGCCGTACGCTGTTCACGGTCTTCACCGGCTTGTTCTTGCTGGCTGGCGGTGGGTTAGTCCTCAATTTGATCTTGGGTTTGACTTGGACTGAACTGGGCCGGTATGTGGCCCCTGCGCCGCCCTGGAACTGATACGGATTGCGCCAGGGCGGTATTGCACGTTTCTTCGGCGGAGACTTGGCGCTGCGACCGTATTTGGAGAAGATGCTGCCGGCTGCGAGGCGCTTCACCTTCTTGTTGCTCCTCTCGTCTACGGTATTCCTGCCGCTGTGGTTGCTCTTCGTTGTGTTCAGTTTCTTGCTGCTCCTGGTCTTCTTCAAGATGCCCGGCCGCTTCGCCGTCGTGGCCAAGCTGGATGGAACGATTGTGAGCCGGATGAATGGCTCGCTCTTTGGCTTGGGCACCTCCTTGACGGCCGACGCCGCTGGACGCATGGCGACACCAGCAGGCAGCCGGTTTTGGGGCTTGGCCGACAGCAGCGTCTGGCGGGAAGGCGGCTGCTTGGGAGTCAAGAGTTTGCTCTTCACAAGCTTGGGCTCCGCCTTGGGCAGCGTCGCTTTCTTTTTGACTGCTTTGACGATCTTGGGCTTGCTCGGGCTCTGGCACTTGGTCAGCGATTTGGGTCTGCATAGGGTAGCGGGACGGGCGTTCACCTTGCCCTTGCCTTTGGGCTTGCCTCTGCTAATGATCTGGTTGGCGGGCGGCGCCGGCTTGCGCTTGATTGGCTGTTTCCTTCTGATTTCAATGGCCGGGTTGGTCATCTCGACCACAATGTCGGTGGGCTGGCGGCGGCGTCGCAGATGATTTTGGTCAATGATGACCCCAGTGAGGCTCTTTGTCGGCTTATCGCCCATCTTCAGCTTGTAGGTGAGGGAGCGGGAGCCGCCAGCGGAGCGCTCCGTTAGCTTCTTGGCGCGAGCGTGCTTCTGATGCAGCATCTCGTCGAACGCCTCCTTGGATTGTGTGATCAGCTTGGTCATATCGATGCGTTCTGGCTTCACATAGAACATGTGTCCGTTGTAGTCACCAACATGGCCCTGGCCATGGCACTCAGAAATGACGCGAGCAACCACGCGTTTCATCTCTGTGCGATTTAGGGTCAGTTGATTGGCCAGATTCTTGGCCAGGGCCTTGAGAGCGCCTCCTGTGCCAGCCATTTGGGATGAGTTCCATATGTTCGTGTTCATTTTCTTGATGTCGGCGATTTTGGCTATTTTTTTTTTTCGGTTTTTATCCGCACGTTATGTGTAAACTCCAAAAAGAAATTTGCATTCAATACCAAAGACTTCAAGTATACGATTACCAATTTTTATCTATTTTTTTTTTTAGTGACATAATAAACTGAAAATAAATGTGGCTAGAACTCCTATAAAAAGGTTTAAAGAACACAAATAAAACTACGCCTTCTTGATTTATAATATATTGAGCTTGACTAGAGCGCTTTGTCATTTCCTCACATAGTGTCAGGAGATTATAAAGATGTAAATCTTTCGATATATTTGACAATCAGATTTTAAAGTCAAATAAAATGAGCTAAACATCCACTAAATACCAAATAACGAAAACTTAGTTCACATTTAATACTGACAAAGTACACAGAATAAAATACTAAACAAAATACCAACTGAATAATTACAATAAACCCACCAATAAAAAATTCAAAGAAATATCTAAAAAGTGTTAATGTTTTATATTTATTAAAGTAAATGTTATATTTTGACCTTTTAAAAAAATAAATATAATTATAAATGTTTCTATGCTCATGTATATACATAAATTAACATATATGCTAGTCTTTATAAAAATGTATTATAGTACAGATCTTTTTAGATAAGATAATGGTATTGGTATGATATTTATGTATAACTATTTATACAAGATGGCGTCTATAATAGTTTTTGTGAGAGATTTTTATATGTACTCTCTTGGCTGCAAAAATGTTGGAAAAATATAAAAATAAAATGTAAAATGTCTCAAGTTGAATAATTAAGCTCTCTCGCTCTCTTTCACTCGCTCACCCACTCAGCTGCCTCAGCTGTTGCAGCTGCGCAGTAGCCACGTGCGCCTCGACTTCGGTCCTGTTATCAATGGGCAGCGAATTAAGGACCAAGATAGAAAAGACAGGCCAGACCCCGGGCCACAAAGAAAACTACTTACAAACAAGGCCAAAACAGACAGCAAACAAAAACAACACCAGCACACACACAGACGAAATGGTCATGAGGAAGAAAAGTTATAAATGATTTCATTATAGCAATGCGAGGGTCATCATCAGTCTGGGTCTGGGTCTGGGTCAGGGGCCTGCCTGTGCGCACTTGTCCGTGCACCTGCACAGCCTGCACAACCTGTGGCACCTTGGGCAGGTGAAGCCAGCCTGCAGCACGCTCGCCTTTTAGGGGTGGGAAAAATGATTTACGCAATGAGCGGGAACAGGCCCAGGCTCAGGCGCAGGCTCCTCAGTTGCCCCGTTTGTGACGAGTCAAAGTGGAAGTCGAACTGGCACCCTTTTGCCAAGTTCAATACGTCGTGTTGTCTGCCCATCTCCGTTCCCTACGCGCTCGCTCTCTTTCTCCTCGGTATAGCATATAGGAGTCGTTTGGGCCACTTAACTGTAATTAGGGCTTTTCAATATTATTAATGATGATGGTCGCTAGCAATGCCGTTGAAAATGTGGGAAATGCATTGCGAATTGATGACGACCCCGACGGCGTTGCAGACAAGCAACAACAACAACAACAACAACGACAACGACAACCGACAACGGACAACGCAATGAATATAAAATGCTAAATGCAAAATGCAAACACGCAAACCGAAAGCGCAACAATTTTCGAACTGCAATTTTTGTGCAGAGCTGCTTCGCTCTATTTGACTTTTGTTGTTGCTATTGTTGCTATTGTTGTTGTTGTTGTTGTTTTTGTTGTTCTTGGTGGTGGTGGTGGTTTGTGGTCAACCATCCAACCATACGTTTTTAGCGTTATCAGTGCAAAATAATCTTTCAATCAGCCCTATACAACGAAGTCGTCATCATCCTCACAGTTGTTGTTGCTGCCGCCGTTCAACGAAGCGTGACCGCAATTGTTGCAGCAGCAGCAGCAGCAGCAGCGCCAACGCTGGCAGGATGAGTAGCAATATATATAAATATATATTTATACCACCTAAGTGCATATATGCTGGCAATGCAGAGCATCAGAACAACAATAACTACAACAATTATAATAACAATAGAGCCCTTGACCGGTCGATTGGCTTCCTTGTTTCTTTTTCCTTTATTTTTTTATATTTATGTTGGTCAGCTCGCAACTGATCAGCAAACGCTTGACTGAAATTTTTTATCTTTTTTGTATGTGCAACATTTTACATGAAATGTATTATTATTATACAAAATCGTGCTTCTGATGTAACGAGAATTTCAGCACTTGATATGAAAACACAGAATTTGCCTTGCACAAGTTTATTTATGTAATTCAATGCTTACATATCTTTTTTATATTTATATTTATGTTATATAGGAGCTCTACGATGCATCCCTAAGATAGTTTACTATGTGTATGCTGATTATTTTGTTATTTACGTATTATATAGCTATATACGTTTATTTATGTATTTATTTAATTTGTCTTAATAAATCAATAGAAATACACCCTCTTTTTAAATTCCTTCTTTCTCTTCTTAAATTTTGCAAAAAATGTTTAATTCAAAAACGGTTTTATTAATGTCAACATGCCCATTTACAAAAGTGGAACACTATTGTCAAGAAAAATATTATAGAACGGAAAAAAGTTAGCTTTCATTAAAAACGTTTAAGCAACGAAAGTTCTTATAATAAATATTTTCTATGTTTCTAGAACTTGGTGTCTTTTTTTAATGCAACCATAATAGGTAAATATAAAATCGGGAAAAACTCCCAAGAATTTTTATTAGTGAAATGTTTTTAAAATTTAAAGAACAATGCAGATATAATCCAAAATATTACGTTTAATCAGAAAGCGAATATTGAATTAAGTACTGAACAGAAACACCTGAAACACAAGTTGTTGGATTAACTATAAATGGAAATTATATATCGAGTATTTATGGAGATCATAAAAACAATGTTTGATCATTGAATATTTTTGTATTATCTGACACCTTAAAGTTACGATTTAATATATTTCTTTCTATATATTTTATCTGAAATTATTTTGACATTTGCATATAAGCACAATGTCAAGCACGTCTTTACAATATGCACAATTTGACAAAATCTTTGCTATGCTCATTCTATACCAATCGCGGCATTAGCATAACATGTGCCCAACTTAAAGCTTTGCACTGTTGTCAATACCAATATTCCTTACTTATCCTCCTCATTGTGCCCCCACCCAGCGTCCTCCTCAGCCTTGCCGCTTGTGGCAAAACATTTTTTCATGCATGCAACAAAACAACAGCGTTAAATTCCATGGGGAGTCAAAAGTCAGGCAGTCAATGGCTGCGGGTGGGGGCGGCGAAAAAAAAGTAGAATGAAAAGCAAACCAAACGAAGCAAGTGGAAAAAAATGAAAATAAAGTAGCAGAAACAGAAACAGAAACAACCTCATAATTTAACTCGGTAAACTTTTGCGCCTTTTGTTCGGCTGCTTTCACTACAAGTTATTGAAAATCGCGCAAGGGTTGCCAGCCCGCCGGAGTCGAAAGGGTTCGAAATTGAAAAAGAAAGCGCTCGCGTCAGGTGGCCACCCGCTAAAGGGTGAAGTGGGCATACAATAGAAAGGTGGAGGAGGAGGGGAGGGGGAGGTGGGAGCGGGAGGACTTCAGCGGTTGATGGCGTCTCATTTGTGCGGGGTGTGGGTGATTTAGTGTTAAATAAAAACTTTTAAATTGCCATTTGATCGTTTGTTTAGCGACAATAATGTCGTCGTTGTCGTTGTCATCGCTGGGTACAACCATGGCCCGACCCAGGGGCCGTCGCATGCCTTCAATTCCAGTGCGGGCCGCAGCCAGTGACAGGTTTATAGGTCGCCTCAGTTCGCCTGCAAGTCGGCAGAGCCGTGACAATGACATTGTTTCGCCTGACAGTTGTAGCAAATTTATTGAAAAGGTGTTCCTTCGTTTTTCGGTTTCCTGTGTGTGCGCTTCCTTACAGAAATTGTCAAAAATTTATTGATATGTTGAAATTGCTTCTTGGCTTGCCCCCATAAAAACACTGACAGCTCAATTTTTTCATCGAGTATTTTTATTATTCTCATATTTTGTTTTTTTTTGTGTGTGTTGTGTTGTGTTGCTTTCCTTTTTTGTTCATCTCAGTTCCTTTGGCTGCTTTCAGCGTTTGGCTCATTGTAGTAAATTTGACAGCAATTGTTTTGTTTGACAGTTTGTCGTCTCGGCAAAATGATGATGTCAATATGCAAAGCAGTCAAAGCCAGCCAACGCCGCGGCATGGCCCAGAGAGCGTGGCCACTGAATTTGCATTTGGTATGTGGAACGCACAAAGGGGTGAACACTTTCAAATGAGTTATTGAAGCGTTGCCCACGGCTGCCAGTTGACAGGCTAGTTGTGACATGTGCCAGAGAGTTATCCACAAAGGTTTGCGACCCGATCAATATGGCTCGCACATGCAACGCGGCATCCGCCTGCACTTAGCATCCACAGCGAGCGTCAGAAATATACGCTGATTGGATTATAAGTATATTGAATAGAGTCCACATACGATCCGCCAAAATGTCACACATGCAACGCGGCATCCGCTTGCACTTAGCATCCACAGCGAGCGTCAGAAATATTCGCTGATTGGATTATAAGTATATTGAATAGCTTCCACATACGATCCACTGGACTGTCGCTTGAGATCAACATATTTTGTGTATAAAGAGTTATATGCTTCTTTCTATGCATTCCAATATGTGGTCCACTTACAATCCACAACCACAAAACGGCACTGCTTCTAACACAATTCTGAATTAGTTAAATGAATAAGTGCACCACCACAATCCACTCAAAATCCACATGCTCAAAACATCATTTTATCCCAGCTCATCTACTAGCCCAAATATGAATATTGACCCACTGTCGAAGTCGAAGTCTTTTCGTGCAAGCTGTACCAGCAATAAAAGAGCAACAAAGCTGATCACGCAATGCGGTCCACATGCAATCCACGGCGCAATTTGCCATTGAACTTTGCAGGCATAACATCAGGTAACTCCAATTTGCTCTGAGATCTGGTCCCAAGCCTAACGACAACGCAATAACAGCCACCATTTTTTTAATTTTTATGTATGTACTGAGCTTTGATTGTTATCCACAGGCACACAACACACACACACACACACGCACACACACAGAGTTAGAGGCAGGCGCTGAGCCACAGCGATATTTTTTATGAGACTGTTTCGTTTTTCGCTTAATCGCACTAGAAAATCTCTAGAAATGGTAGAAGGAAGCAGAGAGAAAAAAATTGCCGAGCGTTCAACTTGAAAATATGCCAAAAGACAATTGGTCGTCGGTTGTTTCGTTGGTTGTCGGTCGCAGCGTTAAGGGCATGGCCTAGGCCCAGACCCAGGCCGAGGTCTACTCACTGTCTCAGTGTAAGACTCAGAGTCTTAGTTCTAGTTCCAGTTCGAGTCGCAGTCGCAGTCGCAAGAGTCTTTAAGTTTTCTTCAATGTTTAGCGAAGCGTGAATATTATTAGAGAGCGGAGGCGCAGACGAAAGCCAAAAGCAGCAGCATTTATTAATAATTACCGCACAGCGCTGAGCCGAGCGGCAGATGGGAGGGAGTGCAAGTGGAAGTGGGGGAGCTGAAGATGTACTAGAAGTGGGCTCAGTGTACATACTCGTAGTAAGAAATTTATTTGTTATTTATCTTTTTGGCATTATGCATGAATAACAATAAAAATATAAGTGAATGCTGTTGTTATTTCTGCTGCTGCTGCTGCTGCTGCTGTTGGCATAAATAGTTAGCCAGAAATGCGGCAGCAAAAAGCGTCATAAAAATTATAGCAAGCCATTCGCTTGTTGCCAGGTTCTCAGGTGGTGGCCAGCAGCTCCGACTACTAGTGCTCTGGGTTGGGAGGGGGCTCTCTGGGAGTTCAGTCAATAGATTTAGATCACTTTTGGTAGAAGCGCTGGGCACAAAGAGCCATAAAAATAATGAGCCCAGCACGACGATGGCGACAATCATGAGTAAATAAAGCAAAAGATAGAGAGAGACAACAAAATAAACAGAGACAACAATAGCAGCAAAAGGCCGAGAAATAAAGACAGAGATATTTAAGGCTATTGTAAGTAATATTTAAGTGGAATATCAAGCTTACTACCAATGTGCCGGCAGCTTGGTAGACAGATATAAATATATATACTAATAGAGACACCGAGTGAAGAAGCACGCATAGATACATATACTTCCATCGATCCACATACAGATGCTGTATAAAATGTATATACATAATAAAATCGGTACAGATACAGCTATAATTATAGATACGAATACGAGTTGCGTTCCATTTTCCTTTATTTCTCCTTACATTACAGATATAAATACGGATACAGTTATGGATTTAGATGCAGACAAATATGCATAGGTATAGTTGTAGTTACAACTTGCCAACTATTTAGATACAGATACAGATACAGTTGCTGATGCTGCCCCTGAGTCCTAATCTTATTGACTTTGCTTCATGCCACATCTTGTGGCTTTTAGACATTTGACAGCCTCTATTATCAGCGTGTAAACAAAATGCTTTTGGATTTTGTTTGATTGTTATTGTATATTTTTTTGTAAGATATTTGTTATTTGGCCGAGCGGGCGGACAACTTACCAACTATTTGAACGAAATCACATTTTATTCTTGGAAATCAGCCTCATTGCTTTGGCATGAACTGCCACTAGCCCTGACACTGACTCCACGACTGAGGCTGAGGCTGAGGCTGAGGCAATTGCCGCCGCCCCTAGTCCCCTCTGCCATGGTGTGCGTTGCTTTTCATGCACAATACTATCTTATCACCACAGCCCACATCAAAGCAAGAAATCTTTAACAACACAACACAAAGTACACACATAAATACGGAGACATCCCCGCCTGCCGCCAGTTGCCGCCGCCGCTATGCACGCAAGCCCAGTCTGATAAAGCAAACAAAAGATTTGTGAAAAAAAAACAATCCAAAAACAAAATACACGCGCTCGCTTATCAAAAAGAACATGTGTACTTGCTGTGTCCGCGTGTGGGTGAGTATATGTTTCTGTATTTTGTAAGAGAGATCCTATTGTTCAGCGTAGAACTATTTAATATTTGCATAAGATCAACAGGTGCCCAACGCGCAGCAATGCGACAACGTCAGCATCTAAAACTGTCAGCACTTGCTCAATGGCTCAATGCGTCTGTATGTGTGCGTGAGTTTGTGCATACATAGGCAATAGTTTATCTAGAAACATAATACCCATGACAATCAGATGAGAAAGTTTCGAAAAGTCAGTAAAATCGTCACATGACACTACCATCAAATCTGCTTAATGTATAATACACATATATACTCCAAATTATATCTCAGGTAAACACTTATGGCCTTAAATACTTCATACTGGTATTTTATTATGGTTTATGTATAATATTCCAGGCTGAGAGCCGAACCGGTTCAAACCAGACTCTGAAATATTTTGAAAACCATAAACTGAATCTGTTGACCAAAAGCCAGACGAGCCTAAGCCTGAACCAAGAAATGTTTCGTTTAAATGTCTCACTTTAATTTCAAAACAACCCAAAAACTTACATTGCATATGAGAACTCGCTAATTAATAATAAACAATAAAAAAATATAAAGCAATATAATTTCGTATAACGCATAAGTAGAATACCTTTCTTTTCAAATGAAGTTGGCGAACTAATTGATATGGTAAAACAGGATCACGATCGGAAGCCTTAGGTCGAGCCGTGAACCGTTCCACCGGAAATTATATTTTGAATACATGTGGAATCTGTATTTTGAGATAAATGTGTTTTGCAATATTGTCGCAGCATCCACTGTTTTGCCATTGTAATTTAAACAATTCTACCTTTTATCCAAATCACAAATCCCATGCCATTCACGACTAAATAGAAAGAAATCTTATAGGGAAGTTAATTTCTTACAGCACCGTTGCATTTGAGAAATTTCAATAATTGAGCTTCATTAAAAAAACTCGGTAATAGCAGTCAAATAATAAAAAAGACACACACACACACACAGGTGCACTCACAGTTGACGGAGCTAACACTTCCGATTATGAAATTTCGTTAGACAAAATGCCAGAAAAGTGTCGTTATAGCGATTGTTGTTGTTGTTGTTGTTGCTGTTGGTGGTGGTGGCAAACAACGGTAATCATAACATGGAAATACGTACTGGTATCTATAATGTAATTACTGGCAGATCGAGGTGACTGCGGTAAAATTAACTGAACATCGTTGTTGTACCCATGCTGTTGGAAAAATCAGGTAAAAATCCAAAACGATCGCAGCGACAGTCGAAGAAGGCGACGAAGGCGACGTTGGTGAAGTCGACGATGGCGACGACTCATTAAAACAATTTTAAAAAATAATACAAAATAATTACAATAAATTATGATTACGCTTGACAGTGACAGTGGCCACGAATGCTGATGTCTGTTGCCACTGGCTGGAAGTGTGTAGTTGGGCATGGCAACAGCAACAGCAACAGCAACAGCAACACAAACACCAGCAACAGCAACTGGAAAAGATACTTAGGCGACGTCGTCTCGGTGTGGAGCGTCATCGTCACCGTCGTCATTGTGCAGGTGCAAGTGAGCTGCGGCGTCACTGGCTAGTGACGATGAGCACAAAACAGTAACAGCAACAACAACAGCAACAGCAGCAGCAGCAGCAGCAGCAACGACGACGACGACGACAACGACACCCAAGAATCGCTCAACTGTGGCCAAAAAGTTCGTTGTTCATTTGCGCGCTGCTTTGGCTTCATCTACTTCTGCCGCTGCTTCGCCTTTAGCTAGTTGTGCTTCTTCGTCTGCTTCTGCTGCTTCACATTCACAATTTAATTCAATTCAATTTGGCCACAAAAATAATTACGGCCTGTCCATGCCGACGCGCAGCGTGTGAGCCATCGAAACGCGGCCAGCTAACTTGTTTAGCGCCACCCAGCGGCGTTGACATGTACTAAAGCCGCACTCGGGCCGTGTGCGAGTGTGTTCTTGTTGTGGGCGTTCTCATTGAAAACAAATCACATTAAGCACAAAAACCTTTAACATTCGAATAAGTCAACTTGAAAAAGGGAACTTATCAAAAGGCCCATCAAAATCCAATTGGGGCGCAGACAAAGGAAACAACAACAACAACAACAGCAAGGGGCATGCATGGATCATGGATCATCGTGGCAATTCGTCAGTCTGTCGAATCTTGTCAAATGCACGACATAAAAATCTTCGTCGAATCGTTAAAAATGCATCATCATCAATTTTTGATGCATATTTAATGTAAGTGGACGCCGCGAAGTTGTTGCTGCTGCCCCAAGCGGGGCATGCGGCCGGTGTCGGCGCTCCACATTAACTGCAAAGTGCGACATAAAAATTGATTTAGTCGGCGAGTCGGTAAATGCCAAAGCAAAGCAGCAAATGGAGATGCTGATATATATTTATATATATGTAAGTTTATGTACATCTATATCATTTTTGGGAGCGGGCATTATAGCTCAATTAGGGACATCAAATTGCCACACAGAGATAGCAGAAAGAGACCGCGAGAGGGAGAGGAGGAGAGTGGGGGAAGTTGCCTTTAATTTCGATAAGGTTAAGAAGCACAGGATATCCTGGAGACGGCTTTTGTCGGCACACGCCCTAAGCCAACGGCAAATGCGACACTTGTTTTCTGGCCGATTAGCGTCCTGGTTAGCCGCAAACAAACAGGCAACGCAGCGACGCCGCGACGTGCAACGTGCAACGTGCAACAAGTGCGCGCGAAATTTCACATGTCAACACGAAAATGGTTTTGAGCAACCGACCGCAGATAAGCCGCCGACCGCCTTTCCAGGAAAACTCCTTGTCGGCTGCTTTTCGATTTTCATTTGAGCAGTTGCAACTTCTTGTTTCAATTTTCAGATAACTGGTATTTAATGTTGACTATTTACCTAAGCGCGCTCATCAAGCGTGCTCCCCTAGAGGTGTTTGGGAGGAGGGGGCAATCGGAATTTCCGGCTCATGCCCAATAAAAGCCAAGTCAGGCTAACTTTCATAAATTAGTCATTGAACTCAGCCAGCTGGCGAAAAAGCCACAATAAACTAAATGCGAGCAACACTACAAACAACAGTAACAACAACAACAAAAACAACAACATCAGTCATTACTAATTTTTTTGTTATAGTGTGAACCTCGCGCTAAAGCTTAAAACAATATACGCATAGGGTACTGTCAGATCTACATAATCATAATAGTCTCGAATTTACGCTTTAATAACTTTGCATGTGCGCTACACGCTTTTCTCTGGGGCATATTGCAACAGTTTTGAAACTGGGTATTGCCTTGCATTACAATTTGTAATTTAATAACACGAAATAGTTTCCTGATCAGCATTAATAAATCCTCTTTAATTTTGTACACTTTGTTCTTATGGAAATAAAAATACAAAATTTTTATTTTGTAATTTTTTTCTAAAAAATTCTCTTGCTAAATTCATCATATGTGGATAAAAGAGTTAATAAATAGATGCAAATATTCTTAATAAATTTAGGTATTACAAACTTTCCATTTATTATCTTTTAACTTGATGTTCTTTTATGTACACCAATATTGCATATGCCCATATATCTGGAGTTTTAACATTTAAAATGTGACCACAACTTACTAATCTTACAATTTTTTTTTTTCAATATTTAAAAATAAATTTTATAACATTTTCTACAGACACATAAGAACACAAATTTCCAAAATTGATTTCTTTATTTCCTATTATTTATTTATTTCAAGCCACATTCTAGCTGTTATATGCGACCAAAATTAAATAAATTATAATAAATTAGTTGTTTATAAATTTTTTTTTATATTTCCAGACCGTTATCTATCTAGCTGGCAAGTGGTTTAAATTTTTCGCTGGACTTGTAGCCCAATCGCATCTCTGCCCAACAAAAAAGTTTAATTTATGCAAAAAAAAAAAGAATAATAATAATCAAAAACAGAAAACAAAAACGAATAAAAAAAACCTAATATGAATAAGCAACTTCGCATTATAAATACTTCAAAAGAAATTCAGGTTATAGGCTGCGGGTGGAAACGGGCCAGAGCCAAGAGCCATTTCCCCATGTGTTTCCCATGAGCCACGCTAATTAGCCAAATACAAAACCCCGAAAAGCACCCGAAATACACCCAAATCTAACAATGAGCATAACATTTGAAATTTCAAATTTGAAATTTTTATGTTTTTTCTCTTCATTTTTTTTTTATATAAATATATGTATATATTTTTGTTAATTCATATTAGAGGCATTCGTCCAGAAAACGAAATTCCAAAATGGCGCAGAAGCAGGTGGAATGCGGCATTCGGAGCCACTTGAGAGCCGCACCACCAGCACCTAGATAAGACCCAAAAACCCAAGACTCGTGCGCACTTAATGCGTGGCCGGGATATATAATACGCAGCAAGGGGTGGGAGGTGGAAGGGGGGAGGGGGCAGCGGGGGTGGTTGGGCCCTGCGCGCTTGGCTGACTGACTGTCTGAGTCAGCTTATCCGACTTCGAGGCAACTGTACGGTGGCTTTGTTTGGCATATATTTAAATTTTAAGCCAAACTCAACTCAACCCAAGTAAACCGAACTGTGCGCTGTGCTGTGATCCATGACCATGATGCGGTGGCGGCAACGGCGACGGAGACGGTGGCGGCGGCGGCGGCGTCAGCGGCGGTGCTGGCGCCATTTTTGATAGTCGCGTTTATGATTTGCCAAAAACTTTCTAAAGCAGAAAGCCAAAAGTCAAAGATCGAGCTCAAGAGCTGCCAACAAATGCGGAAAATCCGCAGTCATCTACATGCGCAGGCGCTGCCAGATCAGCCAAACCAACCACAGAGCAGCGCGACCAACGGTGTGGCAACTATATGTACCACAACCCAAATATTCTCTAAACACTCTAAACTCTCTCCAGATAGCTAAGGTAATGTCTAAAGTTTTGGATAAATGAGATAAATTGATTTGAAGAAGATTCAAGAAAATAGTATGTTAATTCGTTTCTTGGTGAAAGTATTTTTAATATTCATGAAACAACGTTTATGAGTTAATTACTTTTACATATGAATAGCTGACATAATAATAACGGCAAATATTTTTATTTTAAATTTATGATACAGAAATATTAATTGAAAATATGTTTTTCCTGCAGTTTATTTAGTTATTATATTTATCTGGATTATGTTCATAATTCTTTTGTATCAATAAAGCAAAGTTCAAAATATATAAATAAATGTCTTATGTTATATTATATAATTATTAAAGATGTTTGTAAACAAAAACAATAATTCAGTAATTCCTTCAGGAAAATTCCAAAATAGAAATAAATATCAAATACTTTATAGGCGAGCTCTTTGATTGGAACATGCTCTTAAATGTACAAGGAGTTAACAATTAGTTCAACAGATTTATATATGTATTTATATATGAATGTGTACGTCAACTAGTTAAACCCCCTCGCAACAGATTTTATATGTCTAAAAATATGAGTATGATCGCATATAAATTATAATTGAAAATATCCATACACATGCATGCAAAGTTTGCGACAACAACAACAGCAGCAGCAGCAACAACTGATAAATAAAAATCTGCTTCTGTTGTTGTCATCAGGCCCGTCAGATACAGAGAGAATGTTACCCTGGTCACCCGTCCTCCCTTTCGCCCGATCTCCCGATCTTCCGATCTCCCGATCTGGTGTCTTGGGCTGGATCTGTTGCTGCCCGGCGCACTGCTGATGACTTGATTTGAAATTTGAAATGATATTTTAAGAAACTAATGCAGCCATGGCTCGACGACAGACTTGCTGCAATGCGCCTCCGTTGCGGCAACCCCCTCCTTGAGGCCGTCCAGCTCCCTCGTAGGCATGTTAAATGTCATTTAATAGTTGACAGTTGCACTTGCTGTTTGTTGTTGTTGCTGCTGTGATTATTGCAGTTCATTTTTTGTTGTTTCTTTTTTTTCGTACGAGTATCTACAAAAATTTATGTGTAGGTGGTTTTAAATTTATGTCGTCGTTGTCGCCGACACCGAAACAACTTGCGAAAAATTCTTTTGAATCTGTTTCGTTTTTCTTTAATAAAACTAAATTTTATTGCTTACACTAAAAAAGAAAAGAGAAAAAACAGCACACGGCGCTCCATCATGATAATAATGACGATGATGATGCTGATCGTGATCGCGATGATGCAGTTCAGCTTGTTATTGTGTTGATCATATGACTTATTGATGACATCCTGTTAAGCTTGACGCTACTCGATATATCTAAAGCAGTTGTGTCGAAAGATTCTACAGATTCAGAGATCAACTGCACCGACTGATTAATACAAGGAATGAGCTCAATTGGACTGGATCGGCATAGATCTTATATAAATATATAAATATAAATGTCGTATACACTCCGACTAGCCATCGTTCACTTTGCGGCCATTTAGTTTTAACGGTGCATAATTCAAACCAAAAAAATTTATTTTTCGTTTTCCCGTCTTGCTTTTCCGGCCCCAATCTAGACCGATATATACATTGTTAGAACTATTAACATAAGCGGGTATCTATGCCAATGTTGCCACATAAGATATAATTTGAATTGCAAATCAAGCAGAAACAAAGCTCTGGAGATATCTGGAATATGGAAACCTACCTATTTTAAGAAAAAACAAATGAGGGGCTCTAGCCATGAGCGCCCGACTAGGGATATAAATCCTGGCTTTACATACATTTGAGTCTCCTTGCATTCACACACAGAAATGCACGCCGCATGCTGCGCATTTTACTCAGCAGCTGCGCTTGGCCCCCACAATGGAAACCAAATTATTGAATAACTTCTAAAGTAAGAGCATGCAATTTTCAGAACCCAAGAGAGGGAGATACCAAAATCCGAAATATTCCAAATCTGCGCATGCTCAAAAAACCGGGTAAAAAGCCGATTATTTACCGAGCTAGCGACAAGAACTTAAAAAATCCAAGCTCAGCTTTCTTGCTCTCTTAGCTAGCTCTAGCTCTCATGTCGACTCGGCCAGTGCTAGTGGCCAAGAATAAATATACTTTGTGGGGTCGCAGATGCCTGCTTCTGCCTGTTGCATAGATTTGCAATATTACACCCCTTTGACCCATTTTGAATGGGTTCAGGGTATAAAAACTAATCCATTGAAAGGAACAATATTTTGGCAAAAAGAGAAACAAAGAACGTTTGCGAAAAAGCCAATAAATATTGATTGCCGAAAATTGATAATTGTCATTTGTCACTACAATGGCAGGGTTGTCCCAATTTTTCACACAGAGACAATCGCATCTAACTGTGGTTACTCGATACCCTGACGAATACATCTGGTTAAGCACATTAAATGGATATGTTGACCGATGTGACTAACATCGTGCCGAGTCCTAGTTGGCCTTGGCCTTGGTGTGCAGCATTTCCTGCTTCAGCTCCAAATAGCTCTCCAGGACGACGTCGTTTTTGCGCTTCTCGGTGGCCAGCTCCCAGGTGAGCCGGACCAGCTCGTTGGCCAGCTGTTCCGGATCGTTGGTCAGCTGGAGCACCTCCTCCACGCTGGAGCAGTTGCGGAGCGACTGGCGCATGTTGTTCTCCTGCGCCGACTGCTTGAAGGGCAGCTTTGGCTGCAGCAAATTGACAGTCGGCTTGTTGATCAACTGCTTTAGCATCTGAGCGTACTCCTTGTGGCGCAGCTCACGCTGATCCAGCTCATTGATCCGGGAACGCACGTGCTCCAGCTCGACAAACCGCTGCACTGGCTCCGGAGCCTCCAGTATCGTCTCGCACTCGATGGTCTGAGCCAGCTGCGCTGCGGCCGAGGTCTTCGGTGGCATAACGACGTCATCATTGTGGCTATCAGTCAATAGACGCTTGGGGGCACGCGTCGCAACCTTGGAGACAAGCAGCATCGGTTGCCTCACGGCCTGGCACAGTTTAATGAACGATATCATCTCGAAAACGAGTGAAATTTTGCAGTATTGATACGACGATGAACTGTTTTTTAAAATCACATAAAATTTCGAAAAAAAAAAACACAAAAGCAAACAAAATACAATGAAATCTTTGATACTCGTTGAAAATCGGAGATCCTATGCAGTATAGACGATGAACTAAACATATGCCCAGCATAGGCTTAAAGGAAATTTTTGGAAATTCATGGCCTACTGAAGTCCCACTTCACAGCCTGCTAGATAAAGTAGTGCTTAGATTGACCAATTGATTGACAATCTGATTGGTATCCGCGTATTACCAGCTAGCTTTCTAAACATGTTCCCTGTGCACATACTCTCCATATAATCCAATTAGTTAAGATTCAAAAATTATTATTGATCATTAACTGGAGTTTTGGCCATATGGGCCATTGCGCAGCTTTTCGTGCCTGTCGGCAGCGCACGCCATATGAACATTACCCCCACCAACCCCTCCCCCGCCAGCAGCGGCGACCCTGCACATTATTCATCATACAGCCGAGCCAGCGGAGGGAGTGAGGAGGGGTAAGGAAGTTTGAGCCTGAACAACTTCATCAGCCTGCACCATATTTTCGCTATTTTCACATATTCGATGAAAAATTATTTATACGTTTTCTTTTTGCTTTGCTGCTTTTTGCCTGTTTCTGTTTCTGTTTCTGTTCTTTTGTTTTGCATAAATGGTGTGGGCAGTCCCATTGGTTGGTTGGGCTGCCAATTCGTTTTAACAGTTAGAACTCGTCGACGCTGCCTCGTCGTCATTTTGATTGATTTGAATGTTACGTTGAGTGCGCGACGCGGGCAGCGCTGCTGCTGCGCTGCTCAAAATGTGACTGATGATTGATGGACTTAAGACCAAGTCACAGTTGCTCCCAACCCCCAACCCCCTACGCCCAGCGCCCTCTTCAGTGTACCCTGTTCCGGTGGCCAGCCAACGCGACCCTCGAACTCTCTTTTACCAAGGTGCTGAACATAAAAAAAACAAACGCAACCGAAAGGAAATAAAACCAAAAAAAGAAAAAAAATGGAAAATTAAATGAAACAAAAAAGTTATGCCAGCAAGGCGCATAAAAACGTGTTGTGTTATTACTGTACTATTAAGAGCCAAAAAAAAAGTAATTTCCAGGACCTGACAGGCGTATGTCAAATTCGACGACATGCAAATGTTAATAATAAACAACGGCGGGAGAAACGCCGAAGCTTCCCTTAAAACAAAAATAGAATCCCACATGTGGGTGTTTTGAAACAGCAGGCAAATAAGTAGAGTTCAATTAATGTGACCAAGGAGGATATATGTGCAAAGCTACAGGGAAGATTTCAAGAAGCAAGCGGAAAACAAAGCTTTTGGAAATATCCCAGCGTTTGGCCTATGTGGCCAAGTGTATTATAGTTCAAGTGGCTGGCAGCCTACGCAGCAGTAAGTGGCAAGTGAATGTGGCAAGTTTTGTTATATATTTTTTGCCACTTGACTTGGAACCCTTCCAGCTTTTGACACATGGGCATCAACCCAAGCACAGGACAGGAGTCGCGGACCCACAATCACAGCTACCAAGTTGACCCACTGAACTTTCTCGCGCTCTCTCAGTCTCGGTTAGTGCCTCGGTCAGAGTCAGAGTCAGAGTCAGTTTTTGTTTTGCTTTTATTTTTGTTATTTTTTGTAGTATTTTTCGTGTGTGGGAGCGTAAATCTTGCACTCGCACACAAATGCCGGATGTGGTTGCGTAGAAAGGTGGCTCCAAGCTACCTTTTGCCATGCCTACAAGAGTCGTAACCCCTCCTCTCTCTGCCCCACCTTGCCTCTGCTTGCCCCATTACTGTCCAAGCGTGCAACTTTCTGTTTGTTTAAGGCCGCCGCCGCAACAGACAACAGCAGCAGCAGCAGAAGCGACAGCAACTAAAATAATAACAATAATAGTATAAAATACTAAGTAAAAATGCCAACTTCCGAATGCCCAAGTTGTAGTCGCAGACGAGCCCAAACTAAAAGCCGAAGTCAAAGTCATCTGCTGTGGCATCCAATGTTGCCCATCATTACTCCATTTTTACCACAATTAAAAAAGCGTGAGGCCCGCCCCGCCCCGATATAATATAGTATGCACGGCTTGGCGTCGAGCGGAGTATCATGCACTTGAGCTTGTGCGGGGAATGTCTTTTCTATTTGTGATACTCTTACAAAGGCTGTTATATTTTTGTCATGCATTATGTAGCGTGTAACAAATGCGACTTCTATTAACACAATGGATATTAACCATTCTAGTCAGCACCAATTGACCCGTTGATATTAAAAACAAATTCACATATTGCGTAAAAAGCCTTCTTTTCTTTTTTTTCAATATTTCCCAAATTACGAATTAGGAAAAACTTCTAATGGGCATTATCATCAAGTTATAAGAATAAGAAGAAGAATGGGGCATCATATAGCTGCAATAGAAAATATCAGTCGAAAATAGAGATATATGGTGAATTGTTTAATATTATACACATAATATATCTTTGATAAGAGTATTCGTTAGTTTCAAGATAGCGCATTTTTTCAATATCTTATCTTTTTTTATGCCGTTGCTGTAGCGCAGTTGTGGTCGTTGTTGCCTGCCTTATTTTTCTCACTTTATTTATTTTTATTTATTTATTTTTTGTTGTTGTTGTTGTGATTTTCATGTATTTAACTTCTCTGCTCGCTACTTTGTCCGCTTGTCGACATTTGTTTTTCGAGTATTGTTTTCTTTTTGGTTTTTCTTTTAAGTTTTTGACTCTGTTTAATGTCAACTTCCGTAGCTTTTGTTGTTGCCTACGAATCTGTGATCTGTTCAATATACGGCGGAGGGAAAGAAAGATAGAGAGGGAGAGGGAGAGAGATAGATTCAATACGTGTGGCATGTAATTACTTTTGACCATTTTCTCAGATGCAGTTGGTTCCTGGGAAACGAAGTTCAGTTTTGTATTGTGCGAGTAATTCGTATGTCGCTTAACTGACAATTTTAGAGGAACTAGCAGCGGGAAATACTTAAAGAAACGCAAACACAGCCAGCACGCAATGCAGCCAACTTCAAGCTTCAGGGCCTGCAGAGGTTGTGGCAGACTGCACGGAAAATAAAATAAAGTTAAGATACATATAAATATGTATATAGGTCTATACGTATGTGTATGTGTCTAGCTACATATATACTTATACATATAAGTACAAGCAAAGCTTCGGCTAGCAGCTGACGGCAACGGCAAGTCCGTTCAGTCTATAAAAGGATTCAATATAGAAATTAATGCCGACCGCCTTGCCAGATATGCAAAAAGCAACCAAAAAGAAAGGAAAACAACGCCAAATGAATTACGATAAGCTGCAGGCAGCAACAGTAATAAACAACAACAACAACAACAATAACAACAAAGGCGCACCACAATGGCGTCACTTGGCTTGCTTGGGGGCAAGGAGCAAGTGGCAAGTGGTAGCAGCAGCAACAGCGCCAAAGAAAACCAGCGAAAGGGGCGAAAAATTGCACCAAAATTAATAAGGAAGAAATGCGAAGACGTGAGTAACAAAATCTTAGACAAATTTTGAACATATACACAGAAAAGGACGACTTGCGAGAGCCCTACAATCAAGCTCAATTCAAGGTAAACTTAACCAAAGGTGAAAATGAAACTTAAATAAAATCAAACTTAATAAAAATAAATCACAAATGTAAAAAATAAAAATAACAGTATCAAAATTACATAAAAAAATAGTTGACATATTTTAAATTAAATTGTTTTTTAATTATATTCCCAATAAAATTAAAACAAAAGTTTAAAAAAAGTCGAAGAAAATTTAACTTTTCAATAAATAAATAAAGCAATCAAATCTTGCTAGTGTTTGTTCAGTTTTTGTATAGTTGTGGGAGTTGAAAACCTTTTAAGGGATTTAAGATCTATCTAAGAACTTTTGGAAGTTCAAGCAGAAGATATTTAACGGAAATTCAGGACTTAACATTACATGAAAATAAATACACCAAAATAAGTTAACATAGTTCCACCATAGATACCGAACTGAACTTATATGCCGTGCACTTGCCGGTGTAGCGCCACAGCCAATGGGTAAAAGTAAAAAATTATTGAAAGTTTATGAAAATAAAAACACGAGGCAGCTAACAATAAAAGCAACTACAGTAAATGGTTGCCGGTGTTTGGCTGCGGCCACAGTTTTTAACAACAACAACAGGCGCAGAGGACGGGGTGGGAGTGGGGGCTGAGGACGGCGGCGTCAACATGGTTGGGCGGCATATTGCAGCCTTTGATTTTCGTTACGTCTTGGACAAAAAAAAAAAAAAACAGAAAAAGGATACAAAAATTTTATTGTTACACCAGAAAAATAACAACAGCTTGAGGACTGCCGCAGTGGCAGGGGGGGCAGAGACTGGCGACGGCGGCGTTGACGGCTGCAGGGCGTCGCATTTTGGCTACGTTTCCGTTTCCGTCGAAGTCGAAGTCGTGGCATATCGAAGGCGATTACCCAGCAAAGTCAAAGGCGTAAGCAACGGGACAAACCTTACGGGAAAATAAAAAAATACTTATACATATATAAATGTATATACATATATTTAAAAAAAATAAGCTCAAACCCGAACCCAAATTCGAACCGGGTAACAGCCAGAAGGAAATTATAATAATTTTTGCGTGCTGGACAGCAGCAGCTGGCGTTGGCCCACCCAATGCTCTTAGGAAAGGGGGCGGGGCCTTGCCTTGTTTAAAAATTAACAACAAGAAAAAAACGTCATGTATAAAAAAATGTCGGTGTTTACTTTTTTTAATAATGCAAAGCGGCGACAAAAGAAAAATTGCCAAGGCAAAGAAATCGAAGAAAGCGAAACGGTAAAATTGAACAGTGCGCGAAAGAGACGCAGCTAGCATGTGCGAGTGAGAGCGCTGCAATGCAGGGCAGCAATGGCAAAAAGGGTGCAAAAGGCAAATCAAACAAAGACGGCAACTGCTTTTTTTCTCCTTTTCTCTCTCTTTTTGCACTATGCTTTCTTTGCCTTGTGGCTGACCAGGGATTCAACATGGTGGGGTGGGGGCATTGGGGCGTGGGCTGCTGCTACAATTTACAATTTTTATTACCCAATTTCTGCGAGTCAAATTAAAAATTAATTATATACACGACAGGCAACAAAAACAAACAGCAAGCAAAAAATCTTTTGATTTTTTGACGTCTTTTTTTCCATTGCTCGTTTCTGTCGTTGTTTTTGTTGTCGTTATTATTATAGTCGTTCGAAATAATTCAATTAAATGACGCCACACGCAGAGGGCGGAGTGAAGCGGAATGGGTTGGCTCTCTGGTTTCGGGTTTTTAGCAGTTGTGGCAGGGAGTATTTTTTTCAGGGGAACGGGAGGCTTGTAGTCTTGATGATATGGTTAGCTGCCAGTTGAAATATACGACGCAATTAAAAACTTCCTGATTAAAACGCAAAACAAACAGAACTGAACCGTACGGAATTGTGTCGAATACGTACGATGATTTTGAAAGGCAAGATCACAAAATTTCAATTAAGATCAGTCCAAGCACGACTTGAGCAGCTGGATGAGTAAGTGAATGTGAATTCAACTTTATTTGAATTGAATTTATGATGCAATTCAAAGTGCCTAACACACACCCCCAGCCCCTACTCAACAACAAATATAAATAAAAGACCCAAAAATAACACGACTAACTGCAGCCAGAATCCCGCATTCCTGCAACTAATTGAAATTGTACTAAAAATTGTGCAGCGGAGCTAATGAATAGTACATGATATAATCAGAACATCAAAAAGTCTTTCATAGATGATAAATATGCATAGATTATCCCAAAATATAATAATTAATTAATCACAATCGAGCTGTTGAGTTTGTTGAAAATACTGTTTCTGGTTGCTACGATCAACGATTAGTCGATAAAGACTAAAATTAAGAACAATTAAATAAATAAAATAAATAAGAACATAAAAGAAATTATATTACAAAATCTTAATTTATAATAAAGTTCTTTAATAATAACGGATTAGAAACACCGTTAAGTAATTGATTTTACTAACCCCATTACTAATCGAAGGACTATCGATAAAGTTTTTATACAATAACAAATATGTATATAAAGAAATAGAGAGCGGGACCACTTGTCTAAAATAGCTACTAAAAACAATTTAAAAATTGTGCACATAATTGTTTTGAAATTTTATTAAACATGACTGGAAATATGTTACAAAAAACTATTAGCTTGTATTATTTTAGTGCATTAAAAAAGAAGTTATGTACTACTAAATAAATCAGGTACTCCTTTAGACTATAAAACTAAGTTGTTCATATGGCGAAAGAAATATGTTTAGAAAGCTCCACCACTACAGATATCGTTTGTTGATATACATATATATCAAGTAAGTGTACACATTTGTCTTCCTCAAATTTATCGTGCTTAGTTTCAATATGTAAAAGATAAGCGGTGTCATCTCCTGCCCCCTTAAGTGTGTGAAACTGAAGCAGGTCTTAAAATTAATCATTACCAAGTAATGCAATAATAATAAAATATTATTATTAACAACCAGTTTTCAGTTATTATTATGATTACTGTTTTGTTAGCTGTCAACTTTTCTGTTATTGTTGTTTCTTATTTTTGGTCTTTTTTGTTTCTTTTTCTGTGCGCCTGAGATTTGAACTTAAGCGTATGATTTTAAAGGTACAGTCTACGGCATAAGATTTCGTCTAACTTTGATTTCCATAAGAAAAAAATCCAATTTTCATGTTTTGATTGCTCCTGATTCCTCTAAGAGCTGGGCTTTGGCAATTTCCCTACTGATTTCAAGGCAGGTTTTGACTATTATTATTGTTTATTCTACTTTTCTGAGTTAACATTTTGTTATATATTTTTTCATTCTATTTCCATGAATTCGGATTAGTTTTTAAATATTTTTAAATTTGCTACAACACTCAGATTTATTTCTTTTGTCCATATCGTGTCAGCATACTTTTTGCGTTGACTGTAGTAAGTGCGCTTAGCCACTTTAGCTTCTACGTGGTCGTCGCCGTCGTCGTCGACAGTTTATGACAACAATTAAGTAATTTTTTAAATACTCTCCGAGCTGGCTGACTGACTAACGCTTGGTAACATGAAATAAAGCAAATACAGCCGCTAAATATGAATCTTATGTACATGTCTATATACCCGTGCACACGTATGTATGCACATACATGAATGTACTTACCTGTCTTATTACTCAACCAATGCAAGGCAAGAAAACAGAGAGAAGAGAGAGAGAGACAAAAATAAAAAACAACAATACATGCAATAAAACTGCCAAAAATATACGTTAATTACCTTTAAAGGTTTTCAAATTAAACTCGTTAAATTATTAATGTTGTGTGTTGAAGCGGGACGGCGACAGCCGAACCACCGTTCATAGCCATGGCCAGCACGGGGTGGGGTGGGCTGGGGTTGGTGGCTTCGCTATAGGGTCTGCGTTTTTTGGGGCCATTGCATATATAACGTGTGAAGTTAATTAAATCTCTGTACACGTTTATTACAAAATATTATATTTGTTCACACGGACCAAGAGACCAACACTATGTAGCTATAACCGAAAACTAAAATTTTAAAACCTTTAAACTCATAATAAGACATTTCTCAGATTTATGGTACACCAAATAGGAAAGGTGATAATATCATACACGGTATACATTTTTTTTTGTTAGGAATCTGTCGAGGGATCAGTTCTTAGAATGCTCGCGGCTTTAACGACAGGAATTTCTCACATTTCTGGTTTGTCAATGTAGGATTTGTATTTATTATTATTAAATAAATATATGTTTTTTAACAATTGTTAAGACCAGCCCTATTTAATTATATTATGTTGGTATTTTTATTTTGTTAAAATATCTATTCGACAGGTACAATGTAATTTCACTGTATTATTTATATCATATGTCATAAAAAACCTACAGGTTTTGTCTACAAATTTGATGAAAACATATTTGCAAGAGAATAAAAATAGAGATTCCTATTAATCCAAGACATTGGCCTATAAGAAGTCATAAAACTGGTCAACGGCAACCCTCACAATAGAAGCACATGCTACTATATATTAGTTACCTGGGAGGGAGAGGGGGGGGGGGGGGCAGTGGATTGGGTGGTGGCGGTGGTGTTACACATGCACCACTGACATATGAATATTATTAATAAATGAATTGCATGTTAACAATAAAAGTTAAGAGCGCTGCCTGAAAGGAGCAAAGCAAAAGGCAAAACCGAGAAAAGCTCGTGCCATGAAAATGAAAAGCAGCTGAAAACTGGTGAAAATGACGACGGCTGGCTTCATGTGAATATGTGTGTGAGTTTGGGTTCCGTTCAGTTTTCGGTTTCGGTATCAAGTTAAAGCAACAACAACAACAACAACCGCGAATAGTTGGTAATAATAATGAACGAAGCGAATGAAACGTTTTCGGCTTTGGCTTTGCCTGTTTGCTGGCGCGTACCGAAAGAAAAAAAGTAGATTAATATCTCCCTCGAGTCCTTTTAGTCAAGTTTATTCCATATACAAAGTTATAGGTATATACGTAGTACATATGTATTCGTTTGTCCCATGAGTGTCTGTGTAGCTTTGCATATGAATTGTATGCGTTACACATGCCGTTGCCCAGCGTCGCACAGTGGATGAAATTGCTAAATTTGTTAATGGTAGATCAGCAAAATGTCATACAAAATACTACAGTTAATGAAAGGATTAACGGACAATGAGTCAGGTCAATCCTAAACCATATATTAGAATTCCTTCCCCTGCATAAGATATATAGATCAATAAATTAGCTGTAAGCAATCAAAGATTTTGAGTTCTCAATAAATTACTCAGATAGTTTTTTTCATAGGCATGCTATCAAAATAAATGTTGATAAGCCTTATCTTCTCGATTACCTCAATGTTATTGTGTTAATTTTATTTACTATTATCAAATAGCTACATTTCGACCGATAACTTGATCACAACCAATTTTATATTTTATTTATTTAACTAATGAAAAAAGTAATTCTTACTGAACCCTTATCGATTCCATCAATTCAATTGATATCTCTATTGATCGATTGATGTCATACAATCAACTATGTCAAATTTGTACTGATTTATACCATCAATAGCTTTATCGGTTGACAACATGTTGGCATCGACTAATCGGTATTTTATCGATCGTATCGATTTTTGAGATCTTTCATCAGCAGTCTCGATGTTGCTCGATGTGCCCACTGTGTCGCTGTCGCAGTGGTTGTTGTCGTTGTTGTGGTTGTTGTCGTTGCCCGTCGCCGCTAAATTTGGCCTTTTTAACAAAGGTAACGAATGAGTTTTCACATGCAATGTGCGACGCGCAGAGGCAGCGGCGCTTTCGTCATATATTGGCGCTATATGCAAACACGGGTCGCATGCGAGAGTGTGTGTGTGTGTGTGTGTGTGTAGTTATGTACCTGCCCATTATCGTTAGTATTTGTTGTTGTTGTTATTGTTAGTATAAAAATGCCGCACAACCGTCGTTGACTTTATTCGTTGTATTCGCATTCGTATTCGTTTTAAATGAAAATTAATTTATGCGAATCGATAAGCCCTCTCAGCTCAGGCAACACACACACACACACATACACAGCGCTTGGGGTGTGGGTATTTAGTTTTAGTGTCCCCTAGTTGTGTCAGCGCCCGCTAGATGGCGCCCTTAGCTTCGATTTGGCCCCTGTGTCAACCCTCCGAACGATCAACCCTTCAACCCCCGGTCGCGACCGTCGACCCACGTGTGCGTGTCCCGTCCGAGCGGCCAACCATTTTGGTTAGTCACTGGCCAGCCGAACAGTTAATTGAAGTCATTTTTCTAGCGCTCGTTTGGCCAACTACTTGACTTGGCCAACTCCAACTCCACGCAGGCTGTTACCACCAATTGGTCATGTGCATTTTATTATTGAAAGGTGATAACAAGCAACCCCCTTCGCCGACCGTCTGGCGGGGGTGCTGCCCACAAGTGTTAAATGGGGTTAAGTTAAAGGTGCGTTGTTCATGTTGTCAGTTGCCGTTATTGTGGGCTGTTGCTGTTGCTGTTACTGTTGTTGTGCTCATGTCAAGAATTTCTAACGATATTGCCAGTTAAGCTATTTGTTACTTGAATGCGTACTGTAGGGTTGAAGAGTATTTGTACATTTATTCGGAATATATCTTTTTTAAGCGCCTCAACACCAAATTTAATTGCTTCAGTTCAAAGGATATCTAAGATCGATCTGGAAACTAAAGAAAATATATGAAACAAAAATATGCAAAAATAGTTATATACAAAAAAGTAAAACTTAAGATGTAAATCTTAATACTATGTATATTTTTAATCAGACTAGAAACGTTCTCCAGTGATGTCAGAAGTATGGTCAATTTGAATTACTTAAACTCACATGAAAATATGTGCTTAAAATAAGATGGCTGACAGCTTATATTTATGAAGCTGACGTTATTAACGTTACCTTGTTCGACAAATTGGAATCTGATTTAAGCTACGTTTAACCAAAAAGCAATAAAAATGCGCACTACTTTCAGATACTCTGTTGGCAGTGTATCTACAGCTTAGAATAGACGGCAAAGTGGATTTTTGAATTTTATTATATTAAAATATTATTTAATCTAATTGTTTACTGAAGCTTCTGTATCTTTAAGATTATATTTAATTATTTTAGAAAGCAGGCGTGAATTTAAAAATATTATTAGAAGTATTTTTATGTCTTCAATTTTATGTTCCCAGGTTTTAATTGTAACAAAAATGTTGATGGTTTCGCACCGGGACATCATTTTTTCTTTATTTTGTTTATATAAGCATATATAATTTTTCTTGTTTTTGCCAAATACTTTTTTCCCTTTAATTGTTGTTTCTTATTTTTTTGTCTAACATATATTTTTAAAATATATATTTTTACCATATATAATTTTTTTTGTATAAAATATATATTTTTGAATGATATGAAGATTATTTATCAATTATTCTTAAACCTTAATCTGAGGCTGAAATATAGACGAAGATATTTACTAAACTAAGTCTTAAGAGAGACTCAAAAACTTATGGCCAATACACTCGATAACTGTTTTCGGAGCAGAGTATTAAAATAATTATTGTGTTGCTTGTGGAGCAAAAGTTGAGCAAGTTGACGTTATCGGTGGCACGTTGATCGCAGCTTGGCTGGGCACATGGATTCAAATCGATAGCCAAACAATTGTGCGGATCGAGACGTTGACAAAGGCCAACAAAATGCCGACACGTGCCAACGTCTTGACTTGGATTGTCGCCAAAGCTCGTGTAGCAGCAGCAGAAGCAGCAGCAGCAGCAGCATCAGCTAAAGCTGAAATTGAAGTTGAAGTCGGAATAAAACTGAAATTCTGCGTAAAGATTCTCATCGTCATCTGTACGAATGCAGCGCACGCATAAGTCATAAGGCGTCCGAGCAGGGACTGGATGCGGCATAGGGACAGAGGAAGAGTTTGGCGGAGGGGGGAGAGGGGGAAGGGCTGGAGGGGTTACAGCAGCAGCAAAGTGAACTTAATAAAAATTATTACACCTTTATGGGTGATCACGTAGCTGGCGAACAAGGCAGTCGAGCAGCCAATAAATTTCACTAGAAGAGCACAACAAATGATCTGATGACAAAAACAACAACAACAACAACAACCAACGCAGCTGAAAAGATGACAAAGATGCAAGGCGAATGATAAGCCAGACGCGGGGGTAGGCAGCTGAGCGATACGGATGTATGTGTGTGTGTGTGGGGGGGGGGGGGGGGTATTCACAGTCAAGCCAAGCCCTGGGCCGCAATTAACGGCCAAGTTGTTTGCCTTTTCGACCTTAATGACCAGCGCCTAATATGGGCTCAATAAAGCCAATGGGCATGGCCGCGTCTACAAGGAATTGGGATTGGTTTTTACATTAATGAGAATCCGCCCTATAGCATATTTGTAAAAAACAGAATAAATAAATATACACACATATGTACATATATACACAAACGAACTGTAAATGTAAAATAGAACGTGCGCTAATAATGTAATAAATATTCAAATTACAGTTCTTTATGCGCCGTGCGAGTGACGGCGGCGGCCATTTCCATTGCCCATTTCCATATCCATTTCCATTTCAATTTCTATTGGCATTTTCACCTGGCTTTGGCCTGCCCTGGCCGAACCGAACCGAACCGAGCGGCCAGTTCATGGCTCAAACAAATAACCGAACGTCAACATTTACACTAATAAAATACGCTTAATGTGTATATCAGGCAATGTCAACTGCCAACTGAAGCGAGTCGCCTAAGCCCCCCTCCCCCTTCCAAACCCCCGCATCGGCGCCTCCTTCGAGCTCGCATAGGCTCGCTATTGGTAAAAATAAGCTATGGCACCTTTATAGTTGCATTATGCTAATCAAATGACACCCAATGGTGGCATATACACACAGCCGACCCGCCAATTGCCTGGAACTCTCGCTGGACTCTTGGCCATAACCAACTACCAACTGGCAACTGGCCATGAATTTCGTTTGCGAGGGTTGGTCGCGTTTATTTTGACATTCAAGTTAATAGATCGGTTTTAGTTATAAATTAGCATTTTATATGAGCAGAGGCATGTGTGTGTGTGTGTGCGTGAGTGTGTGTGTGAGTGTGTGTATTCGCCTTCTGCTGGCTTGGCGTGGTCAAGTGTGGCAACTAAATGACTTGGTGGCGGCTTTCGTGCCCGACCTCTGACTGGCCTTTTGGGGTGACTAAAACAAGTATATCGACTACTAGAATTAATAAATATATAGATATTCAAAAACTAAATATTTGCCCACGGCATTCATATTCATATCAAAAGAACGAAAATTATAGGCGGAATATATATAGCTAAATAATATAAACGATAGTTATTAAGGCAAATGAACAACAGGAACACATTTCCCAGTCTAAGATATAGATCTTGACCATCAAAACTACAAATCACAAAATCTGCAAGACTGAAATACAAATTATTTGATAATTAGAGTTTTTTTCTAAAAATTATTTAGTTTTAGATGCAAATAAAATATTAAGGACAAACCATAATCAAAATAATATCAAACAATCGGTTGAGTTTTGACAAGCTCTGGGGTATTTCTAAGAACTAAGAACTTTACAAGTTCAAAAATATTTACAATTTTGGCATGATTTTTGATCGAAAAGAAGCCACATAAAAATTAGTAAGGTTTTTTTCGAAAAAGAGTGTAAAAAATATTTTTTTAAATTAATTCATTTTAGATACTGACGCAATTTTTCGCATATATACAAAAAACTTACTTTCGATTGATCGTTCCTAAGGGAGCTATATAATATAGTCGTCCGGCTGACTCCGATAGATGTGCTGTTTACCATAAAAAGACAAACATTTGCCAAGTTTCATGACGATTACTTGAAAACTTAGAGACTTGATTGCATAGAAATAGACAGACAGACTTAACTATTTTCCCTTAACTGTATAATACCCTCTGCAAAGGTAAACAAAAACAGAATCGAGTTTTAAGTATAATAAAACTACTTATCTTCACAACTATATATGCCCACCCCGTCTGGAATGAAATGTCGCCACCTTAGTCGTGGTCAACCTCTAAGTACCAGCTGCCGCGATCTTTGGGGTTTGACGACAATAGGAACAACAATATTAACAGCCAAAGAGGATGTGTTAACAGATGCAAACAATGGGAGTATTATGAAATGTTGAATCCTTTGATCCATTCTCTATGAAAAGCACGTGCTAGGTTGCAGTTGCAGTTGCCGTTTGACCTCTCAACCAGGCAACTTTCACCCCTTTCACCGTGCGCGTTGCGGAAGGCAAAACACAAAAGAGTATTACAATTTCGTTGTTTTGCCAACTTTGCATTCTCTGGCCTGGCAAATTTTCGCACAAATCGCTGGCGAGGACAATGCGCGAAATCCCCTTTTATTGAGACAACTGCAATCGATCGCTGGCAAATCGATGACAGTCACCGATACGCACACACACACACATGTGTGTGCCTAGCTATGGAGAGAGATTCACAGTTGGGCATTGGCAACTCCTATCAATTACCGCAAATGCCACTTCAAATGTCGCAAATCGCACAAAGCGCACAATCGATTCAATTTTTGGCAAATTTGGGCTAAAGAAAAACCTTTCAGAGCCTGAGTGAAGCGCAACCCTTTGGCCCGTTTTCTTAACGCTCGGCGCCGTGGCATGAAGATCGTTGCGACAATCTGACGATTTGAGGATCTTGCAGCCGCCAGTTGTGCGACATTTGCATAATCATAATCTGAATTGTCTGGGGGTTGATTTCCCTAGCCTTACCCTTGCCCTTGGCTGGCCTCACCTTTCGCATTTGCTTTTGCTTTCAATAGATTTCCGTGTGCGCGTCTTCACCTTGCCGCGACCGATATATTTGCATATCAATGCAACGGATATTATTTATTTTCATTATTTTCGTTCATTTCAAATGAAACGAAAATTTCATGCAAAGCTGCAGCATCGGCCTAATGGGTGCAGATGTCTGCCCTTCAATTGAGCCCAGAGCGAGGGAGAAGGGGAGAGAGACCGATTTTTGCTGGCCGGCAATTTTCTCATAATTATAAATGCAGGCACTGGGCGAACGGAGTTACTTTTCATAACTCAAAAGTCTCAATAACGCACTGACAGGCACAGATCGAGGTTGTGATCGCTGGCATCTCAGGCTCTCAGCTCTCAGCTCTCAACTCACATCATTTACATATAGCAAACCCAAGCGAACCGACGCCTGTTTATTGATTGATCCTCAGCTACCGAATGCGTAATGGGAAATGGGCGAGCCAGTGTTTTGGAGCAGTTTCATCAACTCGTTTTCATATGTTAATCTTGGCCAAAGGCAGCTGAAGCTGTTGCCATTTGTTTGCCGAAAACAAAGCTGTGCATCTTGAGCAGCACACAGAAACACACACACGGATCGGCTATTATGACTATGAAATCAATTCTAGTTCGTCAATGCCGAGCCAAAACTGTGAAAGTAATATCAATGAATGCGGCACAATGTATTGTAACAAGCTCCATTCAAATGTGATAAATGGAAAAACTGAAGAATGCCTAATGCTATGTTTTTCGCATATGCTACGTCGATTATAGTTATTATCAATATAATTGTTGCTTCTAAATAAAACTATGAATCGATTCAAAAGTTTAAGACAAAATATTTTGAGAAAATAAAAAAATAAGACTTTTTTTTATATAAAATGAATTATATAGACGAAAAATAGATAAAAATACATACCCAAAGCAATTTATATAAGTTTATACTCATATCCTCTATTTTGTAGATAAAGGCATTAAGTATTAAAAAAGAAAGAAATTTTACATCTACATTTGTAGCTAGGAAATACTTTCACAGTAACTTTTTTACCCAAAAATTCTTTTGAACCTCAAAGATACTTTTTATTGATAAAAGCACTTGAATATTTATATATTTAAATATTTCTTAAAAGTGATAATAAAGTCACTTTTGTATTCCTATTAACCACATCTTATTCTTTTGTCTTAAGCACAAAAAATAACAAATATAAATTTGTTTTTATCCATCGAACAAAAGACATAGTCAGTGGCGAGGGAGAGGGGCTTTTAGGGGTTAAACCCCTATTTAAATAAATATTTGAAAGTTTGTACACACTAAGCGGCAACTTTCCAATATCCTCATATTAAGAAAATATATATTTTGATACACCTCACTTCTCAAAGAAAAATCCTGCCGACATCACTGGCTATAGTCACATATTCGAAAATTAAAATTACACGTGGATTCCTATGGTTTCACCCCCGTGAAGAATTATGGCCAAGAAATGATAGATCAAGCCAGTGCCAACTACAGTTAGACGGAAAACAGCCCATAGATTGCGACTGAGATCAAGATCGAGCACGATTACAGCTAGACCTCCGGCAACCTCTTGTAGCACAAATAGTTGGCTTTTTTATTTGGCTAACCAGTAAAATTTCAAAAACTACAACAACAACAACAGTCAACAGTCAACCACAAGCAACGAGCACGCGCACTCTAATACGTGTGTGAATTTCGCATCGAGTTTTATTGAGCACTCTTTGTGTACTTCGAGTGTGTGTGTGTGTGTGTGTATCTGCAAGTAGGCCCCAAAAACTATGCATTGGTTTGCTCTGCCTCCGCCTCTGCCTCAGCCAGTTGTGGGGGCCGGTGCCAGCAGCGCGGAGTTTGGGGTTGGGGGAGTTATCTACAAGTTGTAGTCGTTGTTGAAGCGTTGGCCGCGGCTGTTTGCCTATTGTTCTGGAGCTCCGGCTGTTGCACGAAAATTAATTTCCAACGGCAAGTGCAATGGCAAAATGCAAAGTGCAGCCGTTGCTGCCACGCGGGGGCAGCCAGCGGGGGTGAGGAGCCTCCAGTTACTGGGGCTCGGTGCGACGCTGCAGATTTGCCAAGCGCTGATAAAACGAGGCGCTTCGGGCTTGAAAAGGTCGTCGTCGACATTGTCGTTATTGTTGTTGTTGTTGCTACTGTTGTTGGGCAAAAGTTTGCGCGCTGCATAGCAAAATGCACCGTTAGTCGAGCTACCAATTCTCTGGCCACCACACCCGCACCCCCAGTTGGCTGGCCTACGTGTGCTGCCGCCGCTGCGTATCTATGAGATACAAATGTTGAAGCGTGTGCATATGCCGGCCGTTTGCAACAGTTGCCAGCAACTTTGGCTGCAACTACGTCTCCAACTCTGACTCCGACTCCCCACTCCCGACTACGGCCCGAACTCTGTTTGCCGCTGTTATTTAGTAGTTAATAATGAGCATGTTGAACCTGTCGTTGTTTGTTTTTGCCATACCCCTGAGCCGATATTTTTGGCGACCGGGTATCTCCAAAGCGAATTTCTTGTTGTTTTCCAAAAAAAAGTTACTAATATTATTCCCCATTTAATTATTCATAAAATATGCAGTAACCTTTATAATAAAATCTGTATTTTGCCTCTTTCATATACTCAGCATTAAAGTGAGTTCTGCATTTCAAGTCTGACAAGTCTGTCTTTAGATTTCAAAAATATTTCTATCTATATTTTGTATTTAAAAGATGCTTTTGTAACTTATATATCTTTTATACATTTAAACCAATAATTGTCTTAGTTACAGATAATATCGTAACATTTACAAAATTTGTTATATCATAGATACTTTTGTGGATACTTTTACAAATATTAAAAAGATACATTGTAATCTCTGCATTGTATAAATTATTTTGTTATTAAACAGATATAGTTTTGTGTCTAAATTGCTAAATCTAAATTGTTATGTTTCACATGAACTTTGGTTTCTGAAAGATACAAATAATTGTTTTATAGATATTAAAAGCAACTTCAATATACTTTTGAATATTTTCGAGTATTGCGCAGATCTTTGCTTAACAATACCTATGCATTTTACAGAAGCTTCGAATAGTATCGTATAGATACTTCTTAAGTATCTCACAGATATTTTTGTTTGCTCTGTATTTGGAAGATATTAAGATATCTGAGAGGTGCAGACATTGAGCATAATTTACAATATAAAACGTTACCTTCTCTCAAACTCCAAGCTATTGAGAGGTATGTTCTAGTCGAACCGCGCTCGCGCTGACTTTGTTTGCCCCGGCGTTGCACAGGATAGCGTCGCCTCGCACTTGTTGCCCCTATCGATGGCGATGCGTAGCTGCGCATAAGCAGCCCCTGCCCAGGCAACGGGCCTAATGCGCGGGACGCGGGCCGAGTGCAGGGGCCGTGCATAATGCGATATTATCGAGCGCTTCAAGGACACGGCACTTCTCACGCCGGCCAGGCTCAGGCTCAGGCCTGCCTGCCTGCCTGCCCGCTGCTGAATGGAATGGCAATGGAACGGTGCGCTCTGTGAATACATATGCAAATGTGCCACAAAAGGGGGCACACAATGAACTGCATTGAGTGCGCATTAGTTTTGTATCTGTTGCATGAAACTGTTGGCGGGAAGGCGGGGGCTCGCCGTAGGCACCTACGCATTCGCTGCCTCACGCACTTGTTGGACCTCTTCACATTTTCCCAGACGCCCGCCGATTGGCCTCGGCGCATTAATCAATATTACAAATTGTGTAGCCAAATGAAATGACTTTGGTTTATGCTAATCTCCAGCTGAAGACTGCGGCAGCGGGGCAACGCACGCTAAATGCCTCAAATGCCAATAAATCACATGCGCAAAAGCCGAAGGACAACATGGGCGGAGGGTAGGCGAAGGGAGGTGAGGCAGTGGAAGACAGCCTGTGGCTGGGAATGTGACTCTGCCACACAGGCTGAGTTTTTATTTCTATTTTTTTTTTTTGCTATTTTCTGGTCTTGTTTTGCTGCCTGCGACTTTGCCACTTCACTTGTCAGCGGCATCATTAATAATCCTTTACTTTTCCATAGCATACTTTGCAGCGTCTGCGACTCTCTCCAGTTTGCCCAAAAGAAAAACCAAATAAGGTAAATGATGCAAATAAACAAATGTCATATGCGATTTGCCCAAAACATATATATATATATACATATATATATACGTATACTTTTTACACATTTATATATAAATTTGTGGTATACAAAAAAGTAAAACCCTTTGCTGTCAACCTCAAAAATGTCATTAGGCAACGCCTGACAAGACGTGCTTCTTTCAGGTCCTGCCTGACTGTGTGTGCGTGCGTGTTTGTGCCTGTTCCTGTTTCTGCTGCTTTGCGTCCGCCTTTGCTGTCTGTCACACATATGCTCGATTGTTGTAATTCGATTCAAGGAAACGAAATGAAAAGCGTTGCGCACATTTCTTGATTCGGAATTAATGCAAATTAATGATGCAAACTGGCAACGACGCCTGAAGTAGGCAGCCGCTTGCCTCTGGCTGCAGATACAGCTCGCTATCTTCCTCTCCCTCGCTCACTCTCTCTCCCTCTCTCTCTCTCTCTTGCTCGATTTCTGTAGAAACAGAAAAAAACAACTGGCAAATAGTTTTTTAATGCTTTTCGGGTTTTTCGTTCCATCGAAGAAAGAACGCATAATGAAATGTGTCTGCACATAATCCATTTCATCGCTCAAATGTTGCATGCCACCATCTTTTATTTAAGCCCAAAATTAAGCATATATATATTTAAGTTATTCTTTCGTATTTTTTCAGTTTTATAAAGGGCTAAGTATTTAACCACAAATATTAATGAATAAATACATTTTTTTTATTATGCATATATATTTTTTTATTATAGATTATAGACATTCTTGATCAGTATCAACAGTCGAGTCGATATAGTTAATTTCCGCCTGTCAATTCCTATAATATCTAGTTTTTTAGTTTTTAAGCTGTCGTCACAAAACATTATTTAAAATATTTTGGTAATTTTATCGTTCATCGGCAAAATCTTAGCATTTTTTTGCAGCTTTATTAAATTTTAAATTTTTTTAACCTTTAGCAAAAATAATTATAGGCCTTGCAAGCTATTTAGAAATTAGGTAAATGCTATTCAAAATCCGGTTTATTTCTAGCTTCAAAGAAGTTCGATTGCCAGTCATACAAAATCTATTTTCAAATTAATTACATCATTAATTATATATTAATCTCTGGCATACGCATGAATTCCTCAACATGGACACATTTTATACCAAATATATTGCAATTACATAAAAAGAAACTCCTAAAAATGCAATTCAATTTCATACGAAAAAAATGTGGCCAACAATTTAGCTCGTTTGCCAAACACATCACACACAAAAAAATTAAAAGCAAAAATATTTCAATTATTAAAACACTTAAAAAACAACAACAACAATATATAGCTTAAAGCAAAAATCATACGAGCTAAGAAAATTATGCATAAATACAAATACGATTGTAATTGCGATTGTGATTATTAAATATGATTATTATGTATTGTATGTATATATGTATTTATATTAGTTTGGCTTGTGGTATCAAAGTCTAGCTAACAAATTATGCCGAGAGCGCGCGTTATGGAGAGGAGCCTTGTGGCATGGCCATATAACAAACGTGGCTTGAACGATTTCAAGAAACCCCATTAACCTCAATTAGTGACTTGCGTATGAACAATGCGACTCTTCGAGTCTCACACTCTGACAAACTGGCAACTGAACAAACTGCTAATTAAAATAATGTCAATAAAATTGTGGTCCATTATACGCTACCGAAAATTGCAGCTGAAAAGCAACAAAAATAGCAACAAAAACGAAAAAAAAAACAAACACAAGCGACGAGCGATTGCCAAACGTGTAATTTAATAGAGTTGCGAGTGGGGCCAAAAGTTGAGATACTCGTAATAAGTACGAATGGCTATAAGCAAAACAACAACAACAACAACAGCAAAAAATACTGAAAAAAATCACAGGCCGGCAATAAACGCCGAAAACAAAATTCAAAAACTCAAAGTACAAAGCAACCATAAACGAAAAGCGAAAAATGCAAAATGAAAACAATAAGTTTGAAAGTTGGCGACAAGAGCGCGGCGGGGGGAGATGGCGGGGGAGGGAGGATCTTAGTTGTATTCGTGACTCCACAAAGCACTATATAGTATATCTAGCTACCTATAGTTATGGCCATATAACCGAACAATCGAATTCAATGCATAGCAAAAGTTCCCAGGCAACAACAACAATTACACACATACTCGCACACACACACACACACACACACGCATTTCGTAACGACAAAAAACAAGAGGTTGCAGTTTTGCCAGATAGCTAATTATTAGTTAACTTGTATCTTTAAGATACGCGACGCAGCGCAGCGCATTGCTTAATAGACCAGAACACAAAGAATGCCGAGCAGCTTGCGGGCCCCAGAGGCGGCGTAGAAGGGGTTGGGTGGGGCTGTCGCTAACGCTGTCCATTGTCATAACACGTAGCGACGGGCTGAGCTGCCGTTTTATATCTCATGGATGTACCTGCCAGCGCAGAGCCAATAGCACAATTCATTGACTTTCCCAGCGCAGGCTCGGCAAATGCGTGATTTTCACATGTATCTATTAGATACGTTTGTATCTTTTGGCATGCAGCGGCGTGTCAATGCGTAGCAAACGACACAGTTTACAGTTTGTTGTTGTGGTTTTATTTTATAGTTGTGTCTCAAATGAGCCACGCCCATCAGCACACCCCCTCCCTCGCCCCCACTCCATTCCAGCCCCTCAATCAGAGCTATGGTCTTGCCCTGCCCCAGAAATTATAGTTCAGCCATAACAATTTCCAACTGCGCCTCTCTATATACTTAGAAAGCTGTGGGAACATCTCGAGCCCGTCTCCGTCTCCCAAAAAGCTGAAGCGAATAGAAAAAATACAATAAACGAAATACGTAAGAAAAAAAAGCTAACAGCTTGGCTCTGGCAGCGAGGGCGGTTTTCGAATGATCGCCAGCTCGAATAATTTGCATATGACAAGAGCACAAATCAAAAACACAGATTGCACACGCACCGAAGGCACAATACCCTGCCAAAATAAGAGAACGACTAACAAGTCCTGTTTGTGAAATATAAATGCTTAGTCTTCTAGGCTCTGAGAGGACAGCCCCTAAAAACTTATTGATTTCAGCTCTATTTCTAGAAACATTCATTTATTTTATCTTTAATGTATCTTCTACAGCTAAGATAAGACATAATTTTTATAGATAGATAGAATTATCGAATTGCATTCAATTAAAGTGGCCATAGAAAATAATTTTAATAGTTTATTCTTGCTTCGTAAATAAAGGCAAAAGAAGAATTCACAATAAAATGTATGTGAGTACTACAGCAAGTAAAAAAGGAAATAAAATTTTATTTCATTTCAAATAAAATGAGCTTAATTTGCAGTTACAACTCTACGAGTGCAATCAAAATATTCTCTCAAGAGAAGAACTCGCAGTAAAATGTTTATAAAATTTTATTTTTATATAATGCTTCACTTCAGCTAAACACCATTGTATCTGAGCACACGCTGGCGGATAATGTGATTGTAGCCCACAGCAATATATATAGGGTATCCGGCCGGGGTGGTGCATAATTAGAAAAGGTCAGAACTAGCTGGCAAAAGCAAACATTTGGCATTTGTGGTCCCGCAGGACACACGGGGCGCAGTCAACGCAACGTAATTGCACTTCAAAACGGGCATCATCCATAATGTGAAAAGTATCTATATAGTCCGTAAATGTATCTGGAGATCTAACTGCTGCTGTTGCTGTTATTGGTAATTGTATCGCTTTTGCCTGTCGCTGTGGCATATGCAACGGCCATAAATCTGAGTGCCCCCCGCCCCTACCCCTCCGCCCTTCCCGCCCTTACCCCTCTATCGCGCTTGCCTGGCTGTAGCCACCGCAGCAGGCATCGAGATTCGACACTCGCGCTGATGATGAGCTATGAGTTTTCTATGCAAATCGCTGAGCTATTGTTGTTGCTGCTTTAATTGAAATGCAAATGCAAAATGCAGCGCCAAGACATGTCCAAGGCATTCCGTCCATGCGTCCATTGTCCAATGGATCACGCGCATGTTTCTTCTTACAATTCCAAAACACGATCGAAACGAATGCCAAACGGGTAACTCAAAACCGAAACCAAAACTAAAACTAAAAACTGAAAACCAAAAAACAACAAAAAAAAACAAAACCAAAAGCTGACGTCTGTGACGAGAAGCAGCAGCAGCAGCCATTAGCTATAGCCGCAGATCTGTACAGTATCAAAAGTATCTGAGTATCTGTATCTGTATCTGCATCTGTATCTGTAGCTTGGCTTTTGTGCTGTGGCCTGTGGCATGGGGCTATCCAATAACCCAATGGCAGCAACAATGCACTTACATACATTCATGGGTATATACATATATGTACAGGTATCGGGTATATGCAGCTTATAGGGAGTAATTAGAACGCCGGCAACTAAACTGCAACTGAAATGCATCTGCTGAATTCCAATTAAACTGCAACAAGTCCGGCGCTTACCGAGCCGTTAAAGGATGTGTTTACCAAAGCGAAATATGAGCGATAGGTGCCAACAACAAAAACAACACAAATTAATAATAAATGAGAAACAACAGTTATACGGCCGGAGTGCCACTAAAACAAATACCCTTCCACACGCGTAAATATATTTTCTAAACTTACGTATTTTCGAGTTTTGTACACAAGCTTTATGTTTTTCACCGATGTTTACCAAGGCAGCTACATGATATAGTGCCTGGATCTGGCTGCAAGAAGCATTTGAAACAATGATGTATTATATTTTCTCTTGACATAAATCCTTGCATATACATATATAAATATATGTTTACAGCAAATTCCTGTAAATATATAATATTGGTTAAATAAAAAAATAGTAGATTTGTGTCAGACCTAAAAAAGCCAATTAAAAGTGCAATAAACAATATTAAAAAACTCTTGTTAGAGTTAAATGAAGAATTTATTTAACATGCTAAAGCATTTTAATTCATTAAAATTATTATAAATAAAAAAACCTCATGATTTGGAAAAAATAGAATATCAGAAATTAAAACATACAAAAAAAGTAAAACTAATATAAATATAACCAAACTTTATTTAAAGTCCCTTTATGATAAGAATTTTATTCATCATTTTGGGAAATGATTTTATTTAATATCTATATTATTTATTATCGCATTCTTCATAATTTAGTACAGTGTATAATGTGAAATAAAAGTTATATATAGGATCCAAAGAATATTTAAAATCCTGTTAAGACAAAACAATTTGTCTAAAAAGAGAAAAAATTTACCTTTTTATCGAGACTTTTTGCAAAATCAATGCGTTCTAATATAAAATATGCAATAAAATATAAACAATTATCTGTTGCACACCATATGACAAACGTATAATACCCTCCGCTAGGGCATCGACAAATTAAAGTACTCCCATGCGGAAGGCGCTATATCATAAAGATCAAGCGTCTTGGCGGCGTTGCCAATTTTCACAGTGCTCAACGAAACTTGCACGACAGCTGCTGGGCAAAACATAGATACACCCATGTGCACACAGCGCCCTATACATAACTTGTGTACTAGCTACCCCCCTTCTTGGCCCGAACTTGATTATAATAATTTACGCAAAGAAATTTCTTTGCCCGCTTCGCCTGCGCCTTGGCATTGGGAAGTTGGGAAGTTTGGGAAGTGGGACGGCACCCAGCGCTCAGTTTCCTTTCGCATTGATCCTGCTGCAATATGCAAATGAGCACGGGCCGTGCGGCAGCCGGCATCAGGCAGCAGGACAACGACAGCGACAGCGACAACCCTCTCCAAGGCTCAGTAATGAGCAAAGGTGTTTAATTGTCCGACCGCTATTGAGGAACTGTTCGAATTGAGGGTCCGTTTCAGTTTCAGGTTCAGCCGGTCGAAGGCGCAGCTGCGCAGCGCCAGCAAGTGGGCAGAGCGCTAAGACGTAGTCAACAACAGCAACAACAACAACATAAAGAAGTACAAGTACACTGTTCCAAATTAAAAATGTTGTAGGAAAAGGAAGTTGTGAGATATTCAATTATTAGGCTTTTGCCCAATATTATTACTAATAAATTAATGGTAATAAAAAACGAATAATAATAATTAAAATAATAATAAAACCAAGTCAAAACGGTTCAGTCGGATGTAACCGACAGCGCTATACTCATTTACAATTTAATAAAATAATATACATTATACAATCTAGAGGACAAACCATGATCAGAATGAGAACAAACAAAATCGGTTCAGTTTTGACATGGGAGTTTATGGGAGTTAGAAATATGGCACTATGGATCCGAGAACCGAGTTTTCAGCAGCAAGCAAATAAGAATTTTAAAGCTAGTCACAAAATGGGACATATTTAACATAGATCCGACAATCCTAGCCGTATTAAATGAAGTTTGAAATTAGGAAAAACAATTTTTTTCTTTTCGTTCAACCTAATATATATGTATTCTTGATCAACATTCAACATTCATCTGTCTAGACGAACGCGTCAATTATTCAAGCCTCGAAACTGCTTAGAACAAGTTCATTTAAAATGTGCTCGATAATGCCCGAGATAAGAGCTCCTTGGGTATAAAGCTACAATGATCGGATAAAAATAAATTGATACATTTATAATATCAATGCTAAAATATTCCCTTAATGAAACTTAAAAAAGGAGAAAAATCTTACAAATTATTATTATTATTAAATTCTTCATAGTGAACATATATATGTATATACATATATATAATATTATATGAAATAAAAATGTATATACTTAAAAAACAAATCTTGAGCCTTGCTAAATACCCTGAGATACATATTAATATACATATATATATACATATATTTACGCTTCGACTCAGAGTCGAGCCCCGGCAATTCGACACATAACTGCATCTCCCCCGCCACGCCACGCCCCGCCCCTTGCCCCTTCTCTCTCGCACGCTGTTGGTGTCTCTTTCCCGCTGATTGTTCGAACCCTTTTCAGTTGCATTTTGGCCTGTGGCCATGTAAACAACTCTAAACTCGGATCATTAATCTATTACGCAATTACTGACACTCTGATTCGCCTGTTGCATGCCACCACCCCATGCCCCAACCCCTGTGCCGCACAAATTTGCACCACGGCAACAACAAAAATAGCGCATTTTTTGCGCTCTTCATTTTTCGCCTGTGCAAAAACAAAAGGACAACAACAACAACAACAATTGGCAGCGCACGCACTGCGCGCTGGCCGAGAAGCCGCAACCCCTCAACCCCTCAGCAGCTGCGTCCAGCAACCCTTAACCCTTCGGTGAATGCTGTGCCTGTTGCCACCCCGCAGCCGACTCTTGCACTTGGCGCAACACCTTGGCCGCATGTGTGTGTGTGTGTGTGTGTGTGTGTGCGTGAGTTTGCAATTATCACGCGTTTATTGCAAAACAATGCAAATATTGTAACGGTAGCAGCAGCAACAACAAAACGCATGTCCAAAAACAACAACAACAGCAGCAGCAGCAAATTCGTGTGAGTTTTACAACTGTTGCCTTCGTTGCTGTTGTTGTTGTTGTTATTATGCAATTTCGTTGTTGTTGCTGCTGCCGGCAACATTTTTCGGCAAAGGTCAAAGGCTGCTGCCTCCTGATGTCCTGTGGCGACTTCAGCGGCTGCCGCTGTAATTGCTGTCAATCTTTTTGCTGCTGTTGTTGTTGTTGTTGTCGAAGGTCTTTTTTCGCTTTTTGAAAGGGAAAGCGTTTTTTTCTGAAGACAAGAGTAAATTTATGTGTGTGTGTGTGTTGGTAATTTTTGGTTTTTTTGGCTCTCATGTTTATGTCTAATTAACAGTAATTAACGCATTAAAGGGGCGAGTGTGCAAGTGTTGCAGGTAGATAAGTGAAAGTGCGACGCAGGGTTGCCAACGTTGCTGACAGCTATTTATCGTAGTTTTTATCGATTGATTTAATAATTATTTCAACTGCAATTGATCAAAGCGAAAGAAATTGGCAGCTTCTAGACTTTGAGATATTTCTAAATAATCACAGTGAACTCTGCCCTAATGGACATCTATCTTAGTTGGCCAAATTTTGTTTGTCATCATTTTTAAATAAACGAATAAGAAACTTATCTATGATAATAAAGTCTTTATGCACGAATTTAAAAATAGTCGATATGAATCGAAGAGCTATTTTGCAGCTGTTAACACAAATCAGTAAAATAATAATATCCTTCCAATCAATATTCATTTATTCATAACTTAAAAATACTAAAGAATTTTGTCAATTAATATTGCCAGGAAAAGTTTTCCCTTATGTAGATCGGAATCAGTCATAGAGTAATAAGAATTCTATACTTTTATTAATAAGAATAAGAATTCTATATTCTTATTATAAGAATTCTTTATTCTTATTACTCAATGGGAATCAGTAATCGCGGCATGCAACAAGCTAAGAATATTTAAAATGCGGATGTAATGTAGACAAATAAATTATATAAGATAAGAACACTTGTTTATTTAACTAAATGTTAATAAATAAAATTGAGTATGTTTAGTTCATATTTATGATTTATTTGAATAGTTCTTACAATATAGTTCGAGCAATCATAATGAAAGCTAATGTATGAGCATTAATAATTTGTATATTATATATTAATACTGAAGGCTTTGTCTCAATTTTTCAATCAGTTTTATTTCCTGTAATACATCGAAAATTGTAATCGGGACAGGCAACAGGTTAAGCAGCTCATTAAAAAGAAAATTTGAATAAGATATATTTTTAAAATGTGAATTAAGAAATATTTCAATGTACATACAAATATATTTAATAGTAAAGAATACTCAATTTTTTAATTTTTTTTTTTAATACGGAGTTGGGATTGTTTTTATTTATTTTATTTTTTGAAGTTATGTTTACCTTATTTATTATTTTTACTATTTTACTATTTTTACTATATAGAGTGCTGATGTCTTCAGTGTGCGCGTACATATATAATCGATATATATAATGTCTTAGCTCATTGGTTACTTAATTTGGAGGTATGTTTGTGTGTTTGTATGCGCATGGGCCATTAAAATAACTCGGAGTTTCATAGTTATAACTTAATTACCGCCCGTTGATTGTAATTGCTAATTGTTGTTGTTGTTATTGTTGCCGCCTCATCAAGCAGCGCAAAAATGCCACACAAATCAAATCAATTTGCTGCATGCACACACACACAGGCGCTCGCACACACGCAGAGCCAACGTCGAATCAACCAACCAAAAAACAACACTAATATGACACTTTAACAGTTAGGCCAACACATACACTCACACTCACGCAGGCAGGCACATAACAAACGACTCGAGTCGAGTCGACTCACTCACACTTGATTCGGCTCGCACACAAACACACACACGCACAACTAATAATAAAAAATCATAATTTCAATCAAAGGCAACAGCAACAACAACAGCTAAACAGGCGACAGCAACAACAGCAAACGACGACGACGACGACGACGACTACGCATCGGCACCTGCATAGCGCGCGCTCTTTTACACCTATGCAATCGGTGCCGGGCAGTCGGCAGTCGGGCAATTCAGTCGGCCCGCTGTCAATGCGGACAGCAGCAGCAGAGCAGCAGCAGCAGCAGCAATAGAGGAAGAAAAAACACAAAAAAGAAATACTGAGCAAAAATCAAGCGCCGCACTCAATGGCTAAAACGAGCAGCGCTCAGCCACAGCTTCAGTCTCAGTCTCGGTCTCGGTCTCAGTCTCAGAGTCTCAGTCGCAGCTCAAGCCGTGGGCTGAGCGCGTGCGCAGCGGAGAGCGGGCCAGAGAGTAAGTCAAGCCAAATCAAAAAAAAGTAAATAAAAACAAGAAAAAAACATACATACTTCGAAGGCAAAAGAAATCAAAGCCAAAAGCTGTTGAAAAAAGCAACACACATGCAAAACGTTGGAGAGACACCGCACACATACACACACACACGGAGAGACGGAGCGCCAACTTAAGCTCAATTCAATGGTGTTTGGTGCGAGCGAGCGAGCTGCCATAAAATAAGATGCCACTGCTGCCCATTGCTGCTGCTCGTGTTGTTGTTTTTGCTGCTGCTGCTTTTTTCCTTTCTTAACTTATTACAACAACAGCACAGCAAATTTGTTGGCGCTGCGATGCTGTGTCTGCTGCTGCTTCCACTTCTGCTGCTGCTGCTGGCGTCGACGTCGTTGTCGTTGTCGTTGTCTTCGTTCGATGAATGATGTTGGCGCTGCCGCTGTCCGCTGCTACCTGCGCAGCGCAACGAGCACACACATACACACGAGCACGCACACATGTCTCACGTGTGTGTCCATTGACGTCGTCGTCGTTGTCGTCGTCTGCTTTGGCTCGCCAATCAAATGGGGCGGGGCTTAAATGGTATATTTTTTTTGTGTTTGTGTTTTTTTTCAGATGCTGCTGCTGCTGCCGTGTGACACTTGCGCTTGTGTAAGTGCCGCTCGTTTGTGTGCGCGCCTGTGTGCGTGTGTGGGTTTCGGTTTGGTTTTGGTTTTTATTATGCGAATTATCGAAAATTGAGCGACATTCACGTCATACGTGTGCGAGCAGACTCTTGAGTCGCTGCAGCTCCCACTCGCCAGCCTTGAGTGAGTTACTTTCCCGCTGCAATTTTTGGCTTTGACTTCGGACAAATTGTTAGATTTAAATGAAGTAAAATTGAAAATTTGTGTTTAAATTAAATCGTCGCCTGCTCTTTGTACATTTGTTAATTTTATACAAAATTAATAAACAACAAGTAGTCGATGGGAAATCAATCGATAAATTTATATCGTTCGAACTAATAAATCTGAATGAACAGCGCAAGAAAATATTATTTCTCGAAAAAATAACTTTTTACGGAAAACGCGCAACTGTGAGTACTTTAAAATTTCTTATAATTACGATTTCAAGATGTAGTTCAATTTTATTATTTAAAGATCTGTTTTTTGCGTTGTTGCGATCTTCAGTTTTTTTTTATAAGAGTTTTGCGCATTTTTAACAATTTTCCGATACATTTTCCCATATTCTTTATTGTAATCATAAGCACATCTCTCCTAAGCACTTCCTCTCTTAAGAGCATTAAATTATTTAGATTGTTCTTTGTATGTTATCCTGAACCGTTCTTCCAGCTTTATTATTATAGAAATATAAATAATATATAATTATTCGATGTTTAATTAATAAACGACATAATTATATTAACTATATTTATTTATTTTTTATTAATATTATTTAATCTAATGAAGTGTATTTCCCAAATTTGTTCTGATATTCGATTTTACATTGACATTAATCTAGTTTTCAAGTATATCTTCTTTTTGTTATTAAAAAACATAACTTTTCAAAAGCATAATTTTTTTGTATGCAAATTAATCAATTGATGAACGTTATGATATATAAAAATAAAACACCTGTTTCCCAAGTTGATTTTGTTTTCAACTAAACTATATTATAAAAGGCAAAAAGTTGCAATAAGATAATAAAATTGCAAGACAATAAATCTATAAATAAAAAGATGCTAAATTAAAAATACACATAATACAACAAAATGATTATCTATTCTCTCCTATATATCTCCTGTATAAGCACAATATCCTGCTTTACAAAAACTGATTTGAGAATTGACTCAGTTCGACTAAGTTCGAAAAAAAACATTTCGAACAACCAAGCGAACCCCTGAGCTCGCTTGCAACTGCAACTCAAACTTCTCCGACGAGCAGCGAGCGAGCGTCTGACTCCAACATTGAGTGGCTGCTCTTGAGTGAGTCGCACGCTGTTGAGCGCGTATGCTGCAGTTGTTGCTGTTGCTGTAACAAACACTTGTTTGTTTTGCTTGCCACTTGCAGCAAGCAGTGGCATTGGCATTTCCCCGCCGCCACTGCGGCTTAGGCGTCAGCTCAGACCAATCCCAGCCCCAACCCCAAACCCCAAACCCCAACCCCAGCCCCAACCCAACTCAAACCAACCATTCATCCATCGATTGTCAATCAGCGTGTTTGAGTCTTGTGTGCACAAATGAGAAGGAACGAAAGAAAGAAAGCTTCGCGCCTGCACACACACACACACACGCACACACAAGCTCACACATGGCCAACTGTAAAAGAAATGGTTGGCTGAAAGCAAGAAAAAATCTAACAGCAATGAAATGAAATGAAATGAGTTTCGGCAGCAGCAGCAGCAGCAGCGACGCCAACGCCAGCACGAGCTGCGGCTCCGAAGCTATCGTGTAGGTGGCTGCAGCCTGCCCTCTCTCTCTCTCGCTCAGGGTCTCTCTCTCTGTTTCTCTCTCACACACACTCTTTCAGCCTCATCTCCCGCTCAGCCAGTGCACGACGCGCTTCTCGTACGCTGCAACGCATTTAGCGGCTGCTGCTGCTGCTGCTTCTTCTTCTTCTGGCTCTCTGTTTTGCATTAGGTGCGCGTTCACCCTACCCGCCCCCAGCCCACCGCCCCCCGACCCTGCACCTGCACCTGCCCCTGTCCCACGCCCTGACGCCGCACACGCCGCCCATTCATTGAGCGCTGGGTTAAGGTTGCCATCGTCGTCGTCGTCGTCGTCGCTGCTGCTGCTGCCGCTCGGCTGCTGTCGCTGCCGCTACCGCTGCTGCTGCATTGCACTTCGATACAATTTGAACTTTTTCTTTATGTGCAAGTCGAAGCGAACAGGGTTCGCTTCAAACCTAAGCTTAAGGGGGAGGGGGTTGCGTGTGAGCGGACTTGCAGCTCAGACTCCCTAAATCTGAAAATATGCTAAGCGCTCGTACATCGAATTAAAATGTGCACAAGAACTTGGGAAAAATCGAATAAGTAAAACTGAAAAACTTCAAACTGAAGCCAAGTAAAAGTCGAATTAAATAATTTGCCTGAAAGAAAGTTCTGTTTATAGCTTTTCTATTTTAAAACGAATTTTGTTGTATTGTATAAATAGCCAATAAATAATAAAAATATTTAAACATCTATACTATATATTTTTAATCTGTGAGAAAGCTACTTGCCTGGAAAACTAGAGCAAAACTTAAGCGAACTACATTATGAACACATCGAATTTAAATTAATTAATAGCTATTTATATTTAATTTAGTTTTTAAATTATTAACCAAGCAAATTAGGTGTTTAAAATTGCGAGAATTTCTTATATAAACAAATAATAATAATAATATTTATATTTAAGTTTATAAACTTTGTTTTCTTTTTTATTTTAATTGATTTTTAATGTTTGATTTGCCTTAAATTTGTTTTTCCGCAGATTTTTAGCACTAAGTTAAAAACCATGCAAATATAATAAACTAAAGAATTTTATTATGTAGTTAAATGATGTATTTCTAGGTTTAAAATATTTGTAAAGCAGGCAACTATAATAAATAGGTTTTCGAAATATCCAAAATTTAAACTTAAGGCTATATATATTTCGAAAGCCCTGAATATTTGCCTTTGGTAATTATTAAATTTAAAATATTTTCAATTATTATATAGTTATGTACATATATTATATTATGAATATTTTCTGTTTAAAAAGCATTATTATTAATTTCGTTTTTATTTAAAAAGATATTCATTAAATAAAGTTTAGCATATTAGAAAAATCCATGATATAAATAAAAAAATTAATGTTTATATATTTAATTAAAAACTGGGGCAATTTTAAGTTTAATTATAGCTCCACAGTTATAAGCAAATTAAAGAATTACAATCAAAATTAAAATTTGAATTGAATTAAAGAATTAGATAGATTCCTTAAGTTAAATCTTACTTGAGTTAAAGTTTCGCCTCGCGTTTACCTTTCATTTAACTAGCTTGAAAGCTGGGGTTACCAAACGCTCCCCCAGCCCCCCATACCCTACCAGACCTCGTTAGCCCTAACCACACTGCAGGTTGACCTTTGGCAGGCCACTTGAAGCGAAAAAACTTCGCATAAAAGTCACTCACACACACAGACAGAGCAGAAACCAGACACAATAATAATTTGAGCCACCCAACGTAATCCGAAAAGAAGCCGCAGCTCAGCCAAACCAAGGCCCCCCTCCCGCTTCCCCCACGCTCCTAGTGCAATCTCGCACCTTTGGGCCATATGTTTGCAACAAAACAAAAGAAATGAAAAAATGAAGAGAAATAAATAATAATAAATAAAAACGAAAAGAAATAGCAACTTAATTCGCCAACAAGAACAAGAAAAATAATCACGAAGCCGGCAACCGCTTAGAAGACTTCCCCTCACTCGCTCTCACTTAAACTCACTCACTCAGATGAGCACACACTCGCTCGCAAAGAGTTCGCACTCAATCTGCGGCTCAATCAGCAAAGAACTACATGAGCCCAGGCGAAAGGCGAACGGCGAAATGTGAGCGCAACATTTTCCTATAAGTTTTTCCCAATCAGAAAAAAGGCGACAGAGGCACAAGGCGACAGGAGCAACAGCAGTAGCAGCAGTGACGGCAGCGACAGCAGCGACGTCGACGCCGTAGCTACAAATTGAATGCCAAGCCACAGCCACACACATGCAGCGCGCTAGAGCGAGCAGGAGCGCAGCATAGGCGAGCGAGAACGAGGAAGAGAGAGAGAACGAGAGAGCGACAAGCGGGCCGTTGGTTTGAATGAATGAATTTCAATACATGCAGCTGACAGAAGTTATCAGAAGGCAAGGCAGCAACAAAAACCAAAACGAAAGAAGCAGAAAAAAAGCAAGCAAAAAGTAAACAGAACGAACACAGGCTGAGCACAAGTTGTTGTAATACGTATGTGAGCGTCGACGCCGGCGACGGCGACGGCGCACAAAAATGCTCAGCCCCAAAAGCAAAACAAACGAATATCAAAAACCTATTGAAAGAAATTAAAAGCGTGCAGAGGCAGCCAGGCTGGGAGTCACCAATTGAGTGACTCTCTCACTCTCTGCGCTCGCCCTCTCTCGCTCTCACGCTCACACTCGCGCGCGCTCTCTCTCTCTCACTCTCTATCTCTTCGAGTGCAAAGCAATGCCAAGCACTCTCGTTCGGAACGCGCTCGGTTCGCTCGGTCCACTCGTTCGCTCGGTTCGTGTGCGGTTCGTGCTCGTTGCGTACCGACATACGTCGTGCATTTTTTTTGGGGTTGTCGACGCTGCGACTTGTTCAGTGTTATTCAGTCATCAACTGAATTCGTGACTGGCAACGTCGCCTGTGTGTGCCGCCGCCAGTGTCCGAGTGTGTGTGTTGTGTGTGGACTGACTGTTGACTGTTGTAACTCAGATCTGTGTCTCCGCTCTTCCGTGCCGGAGTCGAGCCAATTGCCAATAGCGAATCACGAATCACATCAGCCACAGCAACAACACCGAACGAAACAGTTACAAACAAAGGCTAAATAATTTATAAACAACAACAACAACAAATGCAAGCAGCATCAATTTAACTGTTTTTCAGTTACCATATTTTTTTGAGCTATTTTTTTCACCATTGTTTTTGCTAAAAAAAAAATTATTAATGATTAAAAAAGAGAAGAATATACACAAGAAATATTTATAAATGAAAAATAATAGTGTGCGCGTGTGTCCAGTGTAAACAACAACAACAACAACAAAAGCAGCAACGACGGCAGTGCAACAATAATCACAACAGCAACAAATGGCTTAAAAACGCGGCTTGCAGCCCAAAACAAATTAAGCCAGTCAACAAGATCCAATCAGAATTTTGCTTGGCTTTAACTTTGCACACACACAATCACAAATGGCAACAGTTTACAAAGCCGTCGCAATTGTTGCAGCCAAAACAACAACAACAGCCGAAACAACAACAACAGCAGCAACAAACATATGCAAAGTGTGTGTGCCAGCGTGTGTGTGCTAGAGTGTGTGTGCCAGTGTGTGTGCTAAGCCAGCTGCAAATCAAAGTTAATACAACAACAACAAATTGGCCACAACAAATCAAAAATTCAACAACAAAAAAAGAAGCAAAACAGAAGTTTGAGAAAAAAAATTGATGAATTTTTTTGGGCACGTAATAAAAAGCATCTTAACAAAACAAGAAGAAGCAGTATTGCAACAACAACAACAACGAAAACAACAACAACAACAAAGTGCGTGTGCGTGTGTGTGCCCATGTGTGTGGATCTGTGTGTGTGCATCTCTGCTGCAGCCAATTAACTAAAACTAACAACAAAAACAAAAAGCGTTCATTTTACTAACCAGAAGAAAACAATTCGTTTTGTTTGTTTCTCTGAGGCTGTTTTCAATGCCCCAACAAATGCGGCAGCAAACGGCGCAGCAGCAGCAGCCACTGAAGCAGCAGCAGCGATAACAGCAACAACAAGAGCACACAACAGCAACAACAACACAAATCAAAAGAATCGCACAAACCCAAAGACAGCCCACGAATGCAGCCAACATTGCCACAAGCCGCTGGGACAGCCGATATGGATCTGACGGCTGTTCAATCAATCAACGATTGGTTTTTCAAAAAGGAGCAAATTTATTTATTGGCACAATTTTGGCAACAGGTAAGCTGCAAATAGTGTATCCAACTCCGTTAGGCCAATTCAAAGTGTTCTTCAAAGTTAGAAAATTAGCAAAGACAAAAGAAAAAAACACACACAATTATATGCCGGCTTTTTAGCCAGTATATAAATTTCAGACAATTACTTACATGCTTTTATCTATTGGATGCTCTTCAAAAAGTGTAGAAAAGCAAAAAACAGAACGAACAAATTCTTTGTACATTAAAAAGGAATTCTTTTTATATAAAATTTTTTTTCTTTATTCTATTTTATTTTCCTGGAACGAATTTGAGTCAGTTTTTCGCCAGTTTCCCAGAATAGCAGATAACCATTTGGAATTCCCGTATTGTAACTAAAGAACTGAGCTCAACGCCAATCTAATAAAATGCGCTAGGGTCTTAGCCCCATATCGTAACTGTCTAGGCTAAGGCTATCTCTAGTTTTTTTTTTGTTTTTTGTAGAATTTATTTTTTCTTGAATTATAATTGCTATATAGTTGATTTATCCTCGGAATTATGTTCTTTTTTTAATTTTATATAATATAAATTAGATTATGTTTGAAATATATATTATTGACCAGCGAGAATAAAATGGGTTTTTATAAAATTTGAAAACAATTTGATTATTAAAAAATTGCAAACATTTGTTTTTATACATTGTAATAATAAGAGTAATATTATTTCTGTTATTATTATTACAATTATTCGCAATTATTTTGTATTAATAGCTCAAGAAAGATTCTAGCCCCAATTCGTGATATCTTCCACTTTATTTTAAAGTTCTTATTTGAATTCATTAAGGTTGTTGCAAAACATTAACTAAACGGTACTTAATGAATTTCAATCATTTCCATAGTATTTTAGAACCTAGTTAATAGTTATATAAATACGTTTACATTTCTCAAATTTTAATTTTTCGTTGCTTTTCAATTATGCAAAATGTAATTTTTCCCGTTTTGCTTTTACTTGCATTTATGACATAATCTCTGCAGTTTCCCAGCAAAAATTACAACAAAAAAATTAAAAGAAAAGGAAAACAAGTATAAACTCCCACACTTAACGAAAAACAAATAACAATATGAAAATGATATGCAATGCATTTTATTTTTTCATTTTTTTGTTTTTTGCAATTTTTTGTGTGTTTTTTGTAATTCATTTGCGAACTAATTGAGTTTGCGTGTCTGTGCCAATTGTTTTTATTGATTTCTGAAAATTTGTTTACAAAATGCAACAACAACACCAACAACAGCAACAACAAGAACAACAAAAACATAATAATAACTAATAGCTGAGCGATTTTAGGCTTGAATTGTTTCAAATTGTTTTGGAGAATTGTTTTGGGCTCTTTCTTTTTTTTCTTTGTAATTTAGCTTTTGTCGAACTTTAGCTGATCGTTGTACTACAAGTTAATGGGCAGCACACACACACTTGGAAGATTTGCACTCAGTTTAGTAGAATTCGCATCTTCATTATGATCGTCTGCAGCATCATCATCATCATCATGCTTATGAATCGCCGCAGCCAGACGACAATTTTGGCCAAATGCCAAACTCGCAACTCCAAAAGACAACAACAAGTAGCTTCAATTGCAGTCAGACTGAGCAGACAGATAGATATATGTATATATATATATAAATATAGCTACATCTATCTATACATCTATAACTATATATCTATATCTATATCTTAATTGGAGTTTGTCTGCCTTCTAATTGGATGCAGCAACAAATCGAATAAAAATCTTCAGCCAGCTGCAGCCACAAATATTGCAGGCGTTACGCCCACCCCGCCCCCAACCCCCACAACTCCTCCACATTATATTCGCAGAATGCAATAACAACAACAAGAAGCAGCAAGAGAAATTCTTAGAAAATATCTTTGCAATTGATTTACATTGACGGCGTCTCATCGCTAGACCCAAGTCCCCATGCACATATATGTATATATGTATATACATATATATATATATATATATATATATTTATATATATTTGTATGTATCTCTATAATATTCAAGTAGTATCTATCTAGTCAAACATTCATATAATCCGTCTAGTCTAGCTATAATATATTGCATATATACAATATATTTGCCATATATCAGTATTTATTTCTAGATGTTTTCTTCGCTTTGCCGTCGGCAAATTTTTGCATGCTTGCATGAAACTCAATACAAATGCAAATATTTATGTACATATGTATGATGTATGGGTGCCAGCTACATCTGGGATTAGAGTTTTACAGATCTGTTGATCTGTTGCGGATCTGCAATTAGCGCAAAGTGCAGCCAGCGAGGCAATCAATAAAACTTAAATAAGCAAAACCAATTTGCTGCCACGCCCAGCTCCAAGGAAATGCCCAGAAATGTTGGGGCAAACTCTGATATAAAACTATCTATTGACTGGCAGTTGCTCTCCAATTATAATTATTATTGTTTTTCAAATTCGCCAAAAGAAATAAACAAAGAAGTGGCTTACAAATAATTATTGCTAAAGTATCTCGTGCATACAAATAGCGAAAAATGTATATAGATATATATTTCTAAAATTGTAATTTATTCAGTAGAGTTTCCGATGCAGTCAAGCACATTTTAAAAAATGTTAACACAATTATTTGTGTATTTTTAATTAGTCCCATGGAAAAATGTATTTTTATATTACATATAATATGCTGTTCAAAGAGTATACAAAATGTTTCAAAACCTTTTCTTGCTGCTAGTTTTTCGTTTGGGGTTCGATTCGCAGAATTTTGGAGCGAAGCGCGCTCTTAACGAGCATTTGATTTGTTATTAATGGGAGGCGAGTGAAAAATAAAAAGTAAAAAACAAAAAAAAAATTAAAAACAAGCAAACAACAAACAACTAAGTAACTTGGCAAATTGTTTGGTGCGTCTTCGTTTTCAGATCGGATTCGTATTCAAAAAACAAAAAAAAATGAAATAATCATAAATAAAAAAATGAAGGGGGAACAAAAAGTTATGATGTGTATGGCAATTAGACACAGATCGATTTAAAGTCCGATCTGTAATGAGGAGTGAAGTGCTTTGAAGTGATCTCATCGTGAATTCAAGAGATCTCACTCAATATAACTTGGGCTTATCAGCGATATGAGCGATCAACTTGCCAAAAGTAGACGAAAATCTGGGCCCATAAATATCATTGACAAGCCAAATTGTGTAATCATAAATAACAAGCAGAGCGCGAGTAACCAGAGACAAAAGTTAAACGTATTCATTTGTAAGGCCAAAAATAGAAGTTCATTAAATAATTAACAGACAGCAGAAACAAATAAAACCAAGTTAACAACAACAACAACAGCAACAACATCGACAGCTGTCCAAATTGCGCTCCCCCTCCTTTTCCACCTCTCTCGCTCTCGCTCTCTCTCTCTCTCTCTCTCTCTATCTTTTCTCTCTCGCTATCTCTATCTTCATTTCTTGTGTTCGTTTATCGCAGTTTTGTCTTTCAAGTACATGCGCCATATAAAAATTGGCACCAATTCTTAAAGCCATCGAATATGTCAACAACAACAAGAACCGCAAATTGCCAGATTAACAGAAATTATTATAGCATATTATACCCATATACCAATATACCATATACCCATAGTTCTCTATATGCATCCAAATAGAAGTAGCGCACTGGCACCAAAAAAAAAATACAAAAAAAAACAAAGAAATAAAACTACTTCAAGCACCAAATTAATTTCCGTATTTTCGATTGCAAAGCTACAAAAGAAACCAAAAACAAAAAAAGTGAAAAACAACAACGAAAGACTGAAAAAAGACAGAAAAAAGTATTAAAACCCGGTCGCAATGCAATCTATAAACTTGACCCATTAACATGGCAAAAAGAAGCTGCTCTCATTTAGACCAAGAAAAAACTGTCATTGATTTTCGCTGACTAGCATGTAAAAATGCAGCAGACGGGCATGCTCGACTTTAAAATACTCTGTAGGCAGCTCTAATGAGACAAAAGACTATATATAAATATAATACTTTTAAACAAATCACTTCTTGCATAATTTTTGTATTTATTTTTCGTTTATTTTAAAATCTGAAAGTCAGAAAAAGTTTATTTTAAAAAAAAGACTACCAATAATTTGAAACAATGTATTTGCGATTCTTTTTTCCACCCCATTTAAGCGTGCAGCGGGGAAAATATAAAAAAAAGAACGGAATAAATTTAATATGCATTTGGTATAAAGAAAGCTACATAAAAAAGTTAAGTAAACTCCGAAAAAATCTCTGAGTACTGAAGAAGAGCACTCTTTAGGGAATATATTGAAAGCAAAAATATGGTCGCAGATATCTTTTACAGTTTGTTACAAACATGTACAGACCTCTTTTTTTTTAGCTTTTTTAGGTTTTTTTTGTTAAAGGGTATATGGTTTTTGTACCCTCTTGCAACAAGAGGTTTTTAATTGCCAAAATGCATCGCGTCAAAGATATGAAAATCAAGCGCACATTTTCTGCTCACTTTTCGTTGTTGTTTTTTTTTTAAATTTACTTTTTTTTTGGTTTTTGGTTTTTTTGGTACTCGCGGCATTAATCAAATCGAAACCGGTTGGCGAGTTCCTGCGGCAGCCACCACCACCATCACCACCAGCAGCAGCAGCAGCAGCAGCGGCACCACCATCGGCGTTTGATAGTTTAAAAGTTTATTTCAAATATGGCGGTCGGTCTCTGGATAAGTTCTATAAAGCCATTTGCATATGCCCGAAATGAGCAGCAGCCCCTGGGCTGTCAAGGGTTGTCCTGAATGCTTAAGCTGTTAGATACACACACGCCAAGAGCGCCGCAGATACGCAGATACAGATACGTGGACACATATACAGATACAGATACAGATACAGATAGAGATCAGGCGGCAGCGTGTGTCATATAATTTTTAGCGTTTTAAGTGCAATTTACTGGGGCCGGGCCAAGCAGCCGGCGAGCAGCTAATGAGTCAGCCCAAGGGTTAAAAATCACAAAAAACCACCCACACACACACACTCGAACACACACACATACACACATTAGCTGACACGAATCGAATCGAAACGAAGCGAAGCTGAATTTTTGTTGTATATTCTGAAACGCTCCAATGTGCGAGTCAATCGCTCGATCGCTGGAGATATGTTAATATAATTAAATTAATTTGTCAGCACGGAAATTAAAAACCACGCAGCCTCTCACAACAGCAACAAAAACAACAGCATGCGAGTAAGTATGTGTATCTATAACAGGCGGCCCCAAAAAAAAAATGAACAACAACAAAAACGACGACGAAAACGACACAAAAACTGAAAATCGAACAATTAAACTGTGAAACGCGGGGGCGAGGGAAAAACTTTGGCATGCCACTAATAATGTGAAATAAAAAATCATTTGAACAAAAAATTATTATTAAAAATTGAGTTCATGAACTGTGTGTGTATGTGTGTGTGTGTGTGTGTCTGTGTGTGAGCGATAACTTGCCTGACTCTTGATCAATTTTTATTATTATGATTATTACCATTATTGTGTGTACAGTTGTATTTGTTGCTTTTCCGGTTAGCTAGACGCTCCGCTATTAATTATTAATAGCTGCCCCGGCTAATTGAAGCATTTGCTTGTCCGGTCAATCGAATATGAAATGATTCTATGACAGCTCGATGTGATCATTTTTAGCTATGCATGTCGAAAAAACAGAAAATATCGATCAATCGATTTGAAGCGCCACATATTGCATAGATCAATCGATTAAAATGACAATTTCGATAGATTTGTTGTCCAGAATGAAAAAGTAAAAAATATAAAACAGGAAAAATTTTAAGAAAATCGATAACAGTAAGTTATCGAACGCAACAAGATATTGACATAGTTGGAGCCCAGCTAAAGCCCAGTTAAGTGTTTGGCAACAGCTCATTGTCATTGCTTGGCCATCATTATATATACATCTATGGCTAAGAGGTCTCCCCAAAAATTGAAGGAAAAAAAACCGCACACAAAAGCAGCCCCCAAAAATAAAAGAGAGAAAGACAGAAAAAAAAACTAAATGCTTATGTAGATGAAAAGGAGATTCAACGGCTTTTGTGTGTACAACTTAATAACAACTAATTGTCTTTTTATATGCATGCCATGTGAGTGTGTGTGTGTGTGGTGTGTGTGTGCGTGTCTGTGCAACTGCAAACCTGTCTTAAAAATCTTTTTAGCTGCCGCCTGTGCCCGATTCTTAACAATTTTTCAGAGCCAAGATCTTAAGACTGGACCCCAAACAGCAACAACAACGAACGTCTTTCATCTTCAGTTGTCAGTAATTTGTGCAGCTCAATATATCAGTCGATATCTTATGAGTTTTTAATTTCAGGCTGCTCTCGCTCTGTCTCTCCCTCTCCCTCCCTCTCGCTCTCTCTCTCTCCTCTCTCTCTCTCTCTGTGTACTCGCCGTTGTACTGCGGCCCATCAATTTGATTTCCTACACAGTTTTTCCAGCTGCCTGAAAAGGACAAATCGTTCAAGCCACTCAACTGCTCGCCGAGGATATTGAATAAAATATCATTTTGTGCACGCCCCTTTAAAGAGAAGCACTGAAAAAACTACAACAAAAAATAATATTAAAAAAAGAAGAGAAAAAAAAACAAAAAAGAACCTCAAGACGTCGCTGAGTTGATGATGATGAGTTTTGAGTGCTGTTGCCTGGGCCCAAGACGTTGCGTTGCGTATTGGCAACTTTTGTGATCGATACACGATGCAAAAGTTTCAGGCACACAGTCACCCCGCTGCCCCCATACCCCATCCCCCATCCCCCATTCCCCCATTCCCCCATTTGTCGCTGCTGCTGCAGCCTGTTGAGTAATGACCAACGCCTGAGGAGCGCACATTAAAAAGGAATCATCATTATTGGCAGTTCGGTGGGGGGATCAAGGATTATATGCAGCCATTAAGACAACACTGTACACAAATATCTCGCACCGACTGTCCGTCTGGCCGGTTGTCTCCTTATCTGGTCTCTGGTCTCCGTCTCCGGCTCCCTGTCCGTTTCTGCATTCCATTTCATACCGTACCATACCACTATGCGTTTATTTATTATTTTTCTTTTTCTTTCTAGTTGTTGCTTTTGCAATTTGGCTATTTTCAGTTTTTCTCGTTTTCAATTTTGCATGAAAATTATTTGCGCACACACAGTTTTACAACCGCCTCTTGCGTTGTCGTGTTTTTACAATTTTTTATTGATGTTTTAATTAAGTTGTTGGCTTTTCATGCCCCCGCCCCGCCAAACCGCCCACCCACCCACACGCCCCCAAAAATGTGCAATGCTCTTTTGTATATATTTTCTTATATCAAAATTGTGTTGATTTTAATATGCAAGCCTCACCACTAGCCTACACCTCGCTCCTCTTAGCCCCGTGCACCCCTCTACTCTCTCTCTCTCTCTCGCTCTCTGCCTCAGTCTGACTGTTGTTGTTTTTATTATTTTTGGCACGACATGAAAATTAGTTTAGAAAATAATTTGCTTTGACTTTGAGTGCTTGTTGCGATTTGCAATAGTTTTTTTTTATTTTTTACTTATTTATTTTTGTTGTCCCGAGTTCCGTTTTTTTTATTTTTATATTTTTTATTTGTTTTCTTTAGTTTGTAGCCATTGCGGGCAAATTGCTGCAAATATTTTACTGGTGTATTTGATGTTATCGAAACATTTGATGTTCATTTGGTCTATGAATAAATACAACTCATAATTGCCTTGGCTAAAGCTACAAAAAATACTGCATTTAACTTACCATTATTTTCTTACGTTATCGATGTTCAGCCAGATTCTATAGCGTTTATCCATTATAATGAGATTTTGCTTAGTTGAGAACAGGTAGCCGGCATTATATACGATTAGTAAGTAAATTTTCAGATGAAATGACGTTTAACCGTTCTTAGGTTTTTCTCCAGAGGTTGGCTCCACGCGAACCTTGAGAAAGTATAACAAAGTGTTATATATATATGTATATATGGCAAATTTCCAGCTTGACGCCAAGTAGTTTAGTTTTATATTGGTTTCAATAGGTTGGCATTGAAAAAAGCGAAGAGGTTTGCGCCAAGTAAGCCAATTTGCAGCTGGCAATATCACACATTTGGGGCATGCAATTTGTTGATGTTGCCCATTTGGGCACCTGGGCATTATTATCATCGCGCCGAGTGTCAAATTTTGTGTTTGCCGAGGAATATCTCATGTCTCAGCTAAAAAGAAAAAAGAAAGAACGAAAGAAAAAAAAACAAAAAACAATTACAAAACAAAAAACTTGTTTCTATCTGTTTCGTCAATCTGTGAAAAAAGCGCGTTCGATTTCAGGCACTATTAATTTAGTGCGCCATAAGTTGCCAGGTCGCTGAAAGACGGGGTACTCATCCTCCGCATTGACCAGGGGTCGTTGCCGATTCTCGGATTCTAGGGTTGATCTGGACGCTTCAAAGGGTTCGCACAGTTTGTTGGCTTGGGGTTGGATTGGTTTTGGTTACGGCTTTAGTTTTATGCCCAGCCAGTTTGTCAGTTTCCCAGTTTCCCAGTTTGTCAATTGTCAGTCGGGCGCGCCCGATGTGCGATGTGCGCTATAATTTATCAGTTGTATGCAAATGAGTTTGATTTATTCAATGAGCTGCGCACAATTTTATTTTATGCCCATTAGCCCAGTATATATCTAATTTTTTTCTTTCAGCTTTTGCCTTTTTTTTCATTTTTCTCTCCTTTTTTTTGGAATTTGAAAAAAAATACACGCGACCCCTTTTTAAGTTTTTTATTTTATTATGTTTTTCGCTGGTAATTGTAGCTGCCTGTAGCATAGCCATATATCTGCATATCTGCACAGCTGGCGGCGTTAAAATGTTCGATAGTTTTGTCGAGTCGCCTCGCGCAGTGCGGGTTTTGTCGCCGCTTGCTGCATGCTACAAGGCAAATCATTGCCGCGGCTCATTGCAACGCAACAGACGTAAAAATATTAAAATGAGTGGAAATGGAAATATAACGAAAAAGCGAAGAAAAAATATCAACAAAAACTGTATAAATCTAAAATATATCTGTGGCATATGCGCGATCATTGACAGGGAGCGGGAGAGCAGGAGAGGGCGCAGGCGGCGGCATGTAAAATAAAAACATATTTATGTGCGCTGTTTGTTCCTGCCTCTGTCTGCCTGTGTGTGTGTGTGTGTGTGTGCGCCCCACTCAATCATAAAGCATTGGCAGGCGTAAATCAAATCAAGTAGCAGTGCAACAGCAGCAACAACAACAGCCGCCAAGACAGCGCGCAACAGCAACAGTTGCCGCTTACCGCTTGCCGCCTGCCTCTTGCTGCATGTTGCACGCACAGTCGCTCGACGGCAGCGCTCAGACAATGATTAAGTAGGCAAAATGCGCTACTTACCCCGCGCCTACACACAACACTTTTGCCTCTCGCTCGCACACTAGCTGCCTCTCTTTCGCACTCGCTCTCTCTCTCTCTCTCTCTCTGTCGCACCCTGTGCCCATTCCCATAACCATTCCGATTCCGATTCCCATTCCCGTTGTTGTGGCATTTTTTCCCCCTTTTATGTTTTTAATTATTACCGTACGGCATTTGGCGGCAGCTTGACTAAAAACACACACAGACACACAGCCAGCGCAAGCATTACTTAGTATATATACACATGCATTAAAAAACAACAAATACAACAACAACACTTTGCATCGCATATCAACATCAACTTGTGCGGAACTCGTGTGGAGTCGCCATGTCTCGATGTCATATCCAGTCTTCTGCATTCATCTCCCATCTCCATTTCCATCTGCCTGTGTCAGTCCCTGACAACCAAGAGTGTCCAAGTGTGCGTGTGTGCATGTGTGTGTGTCAGGCAACACTATTGATCTTATAAGTATCATCAGTTATTTGCACTCAAGACTTGAAGAATTCTTAGTAATCTGAATTGATGAACAATTGCATGTTTATTGCAAGTGATCCGCGATCTTAAAGATCTATTGATCTTAAATAACAAAATCTTAGTTGCACCGGATCGCCAGTAACAGCTTTCTTTATGTTGATGTTTTTATGATCAGTCTATGTAACCTGCTAACTGATCCTCGATCCAAACTACGTCGACAAGAATTCCCAGAAAGCCTTCCAATTTCCACATGATCAGCATCTGCAACTATCCAAACGATCCTCAAACTGATCACAACTAATCTCTACCATATGATCAGCAATAGTTGCATGCCCAAAACTCTTCAAAACATTTTGAATATGCAGCCCTCTCATAAAGCTCAATCTATTGATCGTCGAGCAACTCGAGTTCGCTCTTCAAGTGATCTTACAAAAAAAAAAAAAAATAAAAAAAATTTCAAGTGTTCGATTTAGAAAAAAAGAAACTAGGAAAAACTGAGCAACGAATGGTAAACAGTGCATTTTGTGTCCGAATTGATCAGATCGGATCGGTTCGGATCGGATCGGCTGAGAGACCGTTCAGATAATAATATAAAGCAACGCCTACATATGTGTATGCACAAAACAAGAAATTCTCACACAATGCCAAGCCAAAAGCAACAACATTAACAACAAAAGCCCAGTAAACGGATCGCTTTGCTTTCCACACAATTTTCGTTGTTGATGATGATGATGATCATGATCATCGTGATCATGATGAACTGCTGACGCTGCTTTTTGAAGTATGGACGACAAGTTCTTTGACGCTCAGCTCTTGTATTCAATGGCATTTCGTACCGAAAATGATGCTTAAAACATATATGAATTATTATATAGATCAGCTGCATAGACGACAGATCGGCAGCGGCAGCTACTTGAGGCAAGTTGGAACAAAACGCTTGTCCTCCCCCATCCTCCTGCTGTTCTTGTCATTTACTAAATACTTTGCTGTTTAGCTGCTCGGGCAACAACTGCCAAGCGATCAATGTGATCAATCGCGCTTCAATTTTTCTTGCTGCTACTCAAAGATCTCTTGTAGATGGGGTTTCTTAAAAGTTTTTTCGTTTTTTTATTTTACTTTGTTGTTGTTGTTGTTGTTTGTATTTCTGTTTTTGTCGTTTCGGGTTTTTGTTGTTTTCATCTTCATCTGCTGCTGTTGCTGTTGCTGCTGTTTTTGTCAGCGGAAATCTTTTGTGTGTGTGGCTCAAGTGGTGCCTCTTGTTATTGTTGTTGTTGTATTATTAGCTAGTTCAATTTTTTTTGGTTGCGGGTGTGTGCGGGCGGCCTCCAACAAGTGGCAGTTGAACGCCGCTAAGTAGCTCAGATAATGGCAGCGCGTAATGCCACGAAAGTCCCCCCTAAAATAATTGAGTGTCAATTATACACACCAACACACACACATGCACACTCACCCACAGTCCCAGACAGTTAGTGAGTTTTTGGTGTTACTTGATGTCAGCTGTTGAAAATATTAGAAAAAATTATAGGCGTAAATATTATGCATTTTTTCTGTGTCTCGCTGGGGCGAGAATTAGAAGTAGAAGTAAGAAAAAAAACAAGAAAGAAAAACGAAAACAGGCAACACACACTCACAGTTTTTAATGTGTTTTGTGCTGGTGCGACAGGCGGCTCTCAAGCGCCTCCATTATTAATTTATGAGCTCGACAAGGCGGGAAAAATCGAGCAATTCCCGTGGAGCTGGGGCAAATGCGCATATGCATAAATCTAGATACGGATACGCATTTTTTCAAGACTAAAATAACGATATTTTGGCCAATCGTGTCGTCTGTGAAAGTCTACACAAAAGTCTACAAGCATAATGGCGAGGTGTGTGTTTGTTGTAACCCAGTTCACGTACAGGCGCATCTGTTGCAATGCATTTGCGGCAAATTTACAAAGTCTACACAAGTCTCCAAAGTCTCCAAAATGCTCAGAGCAGGGCTTGCTGATCAGCTGCACAAATTATATGAACTCTACACTGTCTAAAAGACCATACACAGGCACAGTTCTATGTGAGAGGTAAGGCATAGGGTCTACCTGAACTCTGCAGAGTCTACACAACTCTACACTAGCCAAAGCAAAGTGCATGTGGCCGCAATTCAAGACATATGTATACACTTTTAATATGCATAACCACAAATTGCACTTGCTTGGCAGCCATCATCGTCCACTTGGGACTGTTGCAACTGCCACTGCCACTGCCGCAGCGGCAGCGGCAGCGGCAGCCGCAGCGACATCGACTGTGACTGGGGGCATTGTGGAACAGCAGGCTAATAAAAATTTTCGCTTCTGCCATATCGAACGACATAAAAACTGATCGACAACGACAAATATAACTCGGCGACAGCGTCGACGGGTTGGACGCTGGGGTAGAGTGGGTGGGTCGGGGGAGGGGATTCTTATTTTCTTATTATTATTATTATTCTTTTCTTTTTTCCTTTTTTTTTTGGGCTGCCGGGCGGCACAAAATAATGTCCACAACTTGCTGTCTGTCTGAGTTTTGCTTTGCTTTTTGGTGTTGTTGTAAATTTTAATGATCTGTCATTTCGATTTATTTTATTTTATTTTCGAACACAAAAACCCGAAAGAGCCAGAGACAAAAGAAGCACTGCGCGGGGGGTGGGGGCGGGGGAGGGGTGCGAGGTGTGTGCGAGGTGTGTGCGTGTGTGTGTGCGTGTGTGTGTGCGCTGGGGTATCGCTCGATAGCGAGCTCGATCGCTGCCTGCCACTTCATAGAGCGCACGTCAGCTGCATATTAAATTAAAAGGTATTATATAGTACTAAATATACGTATGTGCATAAACAGAGAAGGGCAGAGCGAGATAGAACAATGGCAGAGCGAGGGAGAGGGGACGCACCAGATACAGATAGATTTGACAAAAAGTGAACTGGTGCGACAGCCAAGCAGACAATCCCACAGTTCGATCAGAAGACACAATTTATATATATATTTATATATATATATCCAACACACATCGATAGAATTTGAATTTGAAAATGAAAATGAATTTGAAACCAAGTTCTCAGTTCAATTTGGCATAGTTTCGGTTAGGTGGGCGGGCGGCGGGTGGGGAGGGGACCCCATTGTGTTCGCTGCGGTCGCGCTGGGAACTAGAGCGCATTGCTGCCATTGTGTGTGTGTGTGTGTGTCTTTTATACACACACACACATGCATAATAAAAATATATTCATGTATACTTATATTGTGTGGCTTTTAATTTATTTGTTTTTTGATTTCACAATATTTCGATCGACCAAGAAAATAAATTTTACCACATAAATTTTGGTTTTTTTTTAATTTTTATTTATTTATTTATTTTTTTTTTGTTAGCCGAAAATAAAAATTTATTGAAAATCTGCCATGAGACACGGCGCAAAACAAAAGAACGCAACGTTGTCATAAAATCGTACAAGTATACACGATTTGGCCTGCTATAGCCCCTTAGCAAATTGCCCCGTTTTATGTACTACATAAATAATCCGATATATATATATACTCATCTATCGTATTCAAGGCATATAGCCCATAGATTCTGGCTATCAGCTGTTTTTCGATTGCCTATTGGCAAGTATGCTGCCCACCCCCAACCCCCCCCCCCCTCCCCACCTCCACTCTTGCGTGTATTTCGTGTGGGCGTTCATTGTCTTTGAGCCACTAATCCCCTCGCATAAAGTAGATGTTGCCACATCTTGTCAACTTTTGCGTTGTCAATTTGGCGCAAAATTTATAACTCAGGCGTGTTTTGTTGTAAGCTTTGTTCTTGTAGGATTAAAAGCGTTGCCACATCAAAATATTTTTTTATCGAATTATTCCACTTTTCTTGCTACATAGAATTAATTGAAAATTAATCAACAAACTTTATTGATTGATCAGACTTGTTCAATTATTTTATTTATATTAAGATTTTTAAGCGCTCTCTTCATTTATGTCTTATAAATATTATTTGTTATTCAAATTAAGACCTAATGTAAAAAAATCTTAGCTATATACTTTCGATATACAAGCTTTAAAATAGGTTTTCAAATTATTCATACAACAAATACTTTTACTATGCGTCCACCCAAATTTAAATTAGTTTAACGCGCTCATATCCCTATCTCCTTTGCCATAACAACTTATTTGCTGTTTACTTTTGTCATTTCCATTAAGCGTTTAAAAGGCCATCAAATACATGCATGGTATTTATCAGTGCCCACACACACACACACTCACACAGTTACATATTTATGGGCCTTCGCCTTCCCCTGCCTAACGCCTCTTCACGGCGTGCTTAATGTGCTCCAATCATAATTGGCAAGCACTGATAATGCAACCCTCCGCAGTAGCGCGCAGCCCCTCGCACTCCCCTTTAATTATGGAATAATGTCAAAAACGTTGTCCAAACGCATGGCCCCAAACCTTCACTCCCCCGCCCCCAAACCCAACCCAACACAACCCTGCAAAACTTTGCGCACTTTTAATTGCCTACAATTTTTGGCATGTGTGTGTGTGTGTGTGTGTGTGTGTGCGACTGTCTGTTAGTTTTTGGCCTGTTCTGGCTAGTTATCGCCGCTGATTTCTATTGAATTTTCGCCGAGCCGAGGGTCGCTCCTGAGGGGCTGCGCATTTAACGAGCTGATGGGCAACCATTATGAAGTCATAATTTCTGTCATATCATGCGGCCTGCCGATCGGTGGCTGCTGATAAGCGAGGCCTGCTTTTTAGCGGGAAGTAAACAGCAGCAATGACAAGATGGAAAGGGAGAGGGAGAGCGAGAGCGAGAGCGAAGAGTGGGAGGCGCTGAAGTGGCTGTCAAGGCGCATAGTTTCAAGTGTTTTATTTGATGCAGCGTTGCCAGACTGCCAGCTGCAGCAGCAGCAACACTATACACGAGTCATTAACCCGCACAAGCACACACACACACACACACACACACACACAGACACACACGCACACACCGCAGACAGTTACAGTTATAGGCACATTAACATTTTGGCTGCTGCTGCTTTGTTGGCCAAAAACTATGCCAACAACTTTCAAGGACATGTGCAGCACACACGCAACACATGCGTTTTGCGGCTTTTTGAGACGCACACACATGGCCAAAAACGAGCGAGAGAGAGAGAGAGAGAGAGGGAGAGAACGAGAGAGGGAGCGAGAGCGAGACGCACTGCGCCTAAGTTGCTGCTGTGATTTTTGTTTTGCCGCCGCCGCAAAACGTGCGTAATTAAAAGTGTGCGTGTGTGTGTGTGTGTGTGTGTGCGTGGGCGTGCACAACAGCTGCTGTTTAAGGCTTTAAACTAAGCACACACACACACTTGCCACAAATGTATTCTATGAACATTTGTAGCTGGCCCGTTTTAAACTGTTGCTTGTTGTCTTAAAGTTGCCAGGCCAAAAGCATAGGCTCACCTAGAAAGAGAGAGAGAGAGAGCTAGAGCGAGAGGGAGAGAGGGAATGCGAGAGAGCGACTTGAGTCAGTCGCCATTTTTGAAGCTCAAGGACGTGTTTGTTGGCAGCCTTTTAGCCAACAGCCTGCCATTGGCTAAGTTTAAGAAAGCCAGCAAAATGCCTGAAAAATATGTTAAAATGTGGCACAAACAGCACAACTCTGTGTGTGTGTGTGCGTGTGTGTGTGTGCTCGCTTTTTGCTAGCTGGCAGCCTGCACCGCTCGCTACTCCACATTTTGGCAGGCAGTTTTTGCCACTAATTTTGCTACTTTTGCTGCCAGCCAGCGCTTAATTTACTTCTTAGTGTTTGTGTGTGTGTGTGTATCTGTGTGTGTGTGTGTGTGCCTGACGCTCTGCTACACACAACTCGACGTCGCTTTTGCCGCTTTTCTTTAAATTTAATTTCTTTTTGCTAGTTTTCCTTTTTGCCTGTCGCCTCGCCCCCTTTTCAACCTTCCCCACGCCGTCGGCTGCTTAGAATTTTCATTATTGTTTGTTGTCTGAGGTTAGTTTTTCACTGCCGACGACGGAGACGACGACGACGGCGACGACGACGACGACGTCGGCGCCTTTTGGCACAATTCTTCGGCTGTGCGCCGCCTTTTTACTGCCGGCTTTAATTAGAACATTTTGCACACTGACTGCTGACAGTCTGTGCGCCAGTCTGCCGTTGTTGCTGTTGTTGCTTGTTTTTGGGGCAACAGTTGGGCAGCTTTAAGCCAAATAAAACAACTTCAAGGCCCACAGACTCGTGCCCGCCCTCCCCCGCTGTCGCTTTTATAATCGCATTGAAAGTCTAGCGGCATCTGCCTCTTTGGACTAACCCTTCTGTTTAGGGCTTGAGCATCGCGCTGCATGGGGCTTAGAGGGTTAATTTCGCACCGTGCTTGTGTTGACTTAAATTTCACAAGCCAAGCCGAAAATGCCAACACACACACACACACACACACACACAGAGAAACACACGCACACCAGGGCACAAGGCAGGCGCGCGTCCGGCATTCGGCCAAAAAAATTCGCCGCAAATTATGCGAAAAAGTGTTGGAATTCAACTGCAAACGCACAGCGGTTGCCAGTAAAGGGCAATAGGCCACTTATTTAACAATCGATTAATTTGCTCCCGCACGATAACTAATGCTCTGTTTCTTTCATTCTTTTGCAGGTACGTTAGCTGTCTCTTTCTGTGATACATTTTTAGTCGACTCGTAAGTAAGCTGCAGAATTTGCTTTTATTTTATTCATCGATCAACTGGCGACAAAATGCCGTGTTTATTTCTTATCGATTAATTCTGCATTGATAATTATCGATTCTATTTCTTTATTTTCATATTGTATTATAAGCGTGATTTATTTATATTTATTACATTTAAGAAATATGTTTGTTGACACTAGAAATCAGACAGTCGGTAAACTTATATTTAAGATATTGACACACATATCGGTAGCTATTAAATCGATAGGAAAGTTCCCCACGGCTCCCACACATTGACAGATATGATTTCCGCACACCTTTGACATCCCTGAAATAGAACACAGAAAAAACGAAATTTCGGATATATGTATTCTCGTGTTGATGCCACCAAAAATAGATGCTGCACAGCCGTGGCGTGTGAAGTTGCATGTTGGCGCTGATAATGATGATCATGTCACAACAACAACAACAACAGCGACAAGAACCACAAAACGCTGCCTTTAATTAGGCAGCGGCTGCGTCTGCGCAATGTGCGACCCCTGAAAGGAAGTCGATCGGGAAACGCGATCGACTGAGAACAGACCGAACACACACAGCCACACACACACACACACACACACACACGCACACACACACGCGCGCGCATTATGTTGTGCAGTAAGTCCACATTTTGATTTATATGCACGCCCGCGCATCTTTTTATTTTATTTAATTTTTTTTGCTTTTTGACTCTTCGATCTGGTAGAAGATTTTTTTGTTGTTATTGTTGTTTTTCCCAAAAATTTGTGCGCAGCGCGCGTTATGCAAATTCTTAAAGTCGACTGAACTGAGAAATCAAATTAAAAACAAGCGAATGCATCATTTGCAACGCTCGGCTTTAGCCCTTATAAAGTGAGCTCCCAACCCTCCCCAATCCCTGGCGCGTTGCCTGCTCGGTCGCCTTCCGCCTCCATGCCACAAAGAGTAGGATCCCCCTACGGAGCATTTTTAATTTGAATTTCCGTTGAGCATAAAAATCTCATGTGGCGGGCATTGTGTGTGTGTGTGCGAGTGTGTGTGTGTGCCTAATAAATCTATAAAGTGGCAAACGCAAGTACACGCATTATTACTTTGATTTTTTATGATGAAGACAGGAAGCGAGACGAGATGATGACGACGACGACGACGTCGGGGGCTACCCACACAGAACAACTATAAAAATCTGTATCTGCAGACGCAAGTATCTGTAGCTGTATCTACAGCTGTAGCTGTAGCTGTAGCTGTATCTGTATCTGTATCTGTTGCTTTTGTTTTCATCGCGTTGATTGCTTTGATTTGGCTCTGACTTTGACTCCGTCTCTGGCTTTGGCTTGGGCTCGTGGATTGCTTTCAATTTATTTTGGACTTCCGCTTGTTCTACATTGACATGCCAAAGTCGCGTTCATCGCGGCTACAAATCGAATTCAATTAAGTGGCTTTCCGCCGCCACGTCCGCTGCGGCTAACTACCCAAACTGATTTACCAGTTAAACGCAACACTTTTTCTGCCTGCCCTCGGTCCACGCCCCCCGTCCCGCCCCTGGCCCGGCCACTGTGGCTCTTCTTGTTTTTGGCTTGGCAATTGATCATACTAATGATTATTATCTGACCGAAGCGACGAAGCAGACTAACGACGAACTGCCCATTGAAACAGACAGAGACAGACTGATTTCGAGTGCGACAGAGAGCGCTGCTTGATGATTTAAGTCAACTTAGCTCGTGAGCTTCTCATTGTGCGATTGTTAAACACCGGATGTTTAGCTAAGATCACAGATGAACACACAAAGGCAAAAGTAGCCAAAAAGAAAAAAGAATGTGCCCCCTTCTCTCGCCCCATCTGATGGATCGGTTATGTAACCAACTTTGCCTCTTGATCTGCACAAATGCTGCAAATTGGAAATTTGAACCATATTCAAGTTATATATTATGCACATAACAATGTCAAGCATATTTAACAGAGCAGGCAACTTATGAATTTTTGATAAAACCACACTGACAGAAACGCAAATATTCAACAGCTAATTTAAGTAGATTTATTTGTATGGCTTATAATGCAGCTCAGTTCTGGAAATTGCATTATAGTCAACTCGCAGACATCTCTTCTTCGAATTATATCCAATTGTAACCTTTTTCGCTCAGTGCACTTAATATGCTTCAAATAAATTGGTAGCCAATCATATAAAAACATGTAAATAGGAAATACTTTTGTTACATTGCAGCAAAAAAGGGAATGTCATTACACAGCAAAAAGGAAAGAGAGAGAGATATAGTATATTACAGATAGTAAAGGAGGAGTAGCATATATAGAGTATAAGAAGAAGAAGCAGCAGCCGCAGCAGCAAAAGGCAATTTATTGCTAGTGGTATTCTATACACATAGCAATCCATATACAAGCCCCCCACACACACCTCACGTATCTGTGCGGGTGTGTGTGTGTGTGTGTGTGTGACCGCCTCCTCCCTATGTACAAATGGTGGAAATCCTGCGCGCTCGAAAAAGAAATAAATTTTTCTTATATGCCGCGATTTTCTTCTTTTTCTGCTGCTGCTGCTCGATTTTCATTTCTGCTAACGCGCGCAATCAAGTACAGGCAGCAGCAGCAGCCCCCACCCCCCGCCGCCAAGCCACCCATAAAATCCAAAGCCCCAGCCCCTGATTCGCACTCACACACACACAGATAGACAGACACTGAGAGCAACTCGAAGCTCCCTAGCAGTGCCCCTAAACCGAGCCACCCAACCACCCAGCCACCAGCTCTTGAGAGCTTTTCGCCATTTTTCCTGTCTTTTCTTTCACTTCTTCATTTCGCTTGGGTATTTTTATACATATATATATATACATATATACACACATATATATACGCTTTTTTGCCGTTTCTTTTTACACATATCGAGAAATATCCTTGAATCGAAATATACGGCTCCTCCCACTGCCCAGCCACCCCGCCGCCCCACCAGCCCAGCCCAGCCCAACCCAACCCAACCACCCCTACTGCACACACACAAAATCTATACACATTCGACGAGCGTCAGAAAGAAACAGCAGCCGGTCATAAAACAAAATAAAAGAAAAACAGGAGACGAAACCCGAAAGTGAAGATGAAATAAAATAAAGCAGCAGCTGAATGGGAATCACAGATAGGGCCAGCAGCGGGGCCACCAGGGGGTATGGGCGGGGCGGGCGGGGGTTGCGATGGGGCTCGACTAGGGAGCAAAGACATATAATAAAAAAAGGAGGAAAAGAAAAAGAAAGGAAACCCGAACGAAACGAAACTCGGATAAAAATAGGGAGCGCATAAAAATTGGCAGCAGTTTGGGTAACCGGGGCTGGGCAGACAGCGTCGCAGACAAGCGAAACCCCCGGCCCCTCCCCCGCCTCTGTACCGCCCAGCGTTCGGCGCTCTCCGAGGCGAGCACACAGAGACCGAGCAGCCGACAGACTGTGGCCCCCATCGAGGGACGCTGGAAGGAAGGGATGGCTGCTGCTGCTGCTGCTGCTGCCATCGTCTCGGCTAAAACGACAAATGTGAAAGGACATTGTCGTCGTCATCGTCATCCTTCGTCCTGCCACAGACTTCTGCTCGTTATGACGACGACGCCGAGGACGAAGTTACAATCATTCTAGGTATAAACCTCAGCACGCTGACGCTGCCACCGCATTCGACGCTCTGAGTGCGTCGACACCGACTCCTAACTTGCGGCAGCCGATGCCCCAGCCCTGCCTGGCTATTACTGCCCCTCAGGCCAGGCCAGGACGATGACGAGGATGACGACGTTTTGTATTGGCAGCTTTGCCGGGCTGCATTTCTGTGGCGTTTGTGCAACGCCTCAGCCCATCGATTTTCGTGCAGTTATCGATAGGCGCACTTCCCGATTGCTAAGCGTTCCATATTTGATAGTTATACATGAATTGAAAAGAGTTAACATGCCGTTTCCATTTCACATCCATCCACATATTTCATCCATTTCAGTTACAAAGTAACCCTTCATAAATAATAACAAACTATATTACTCTTCAATCAAATTTATTTTGATTATAAAAGCTGGAAATATTTCTAGTTTCTATTTGATAGCTAAATACACATTGCAAAAGTTGACAAGTCGCTTTTCCCTTCACATATCTAATGCATTTCCATTATTATTTATTATTATTATTTCTTTTTAAATAATTTTTTTTGCATTGCATTCTGAGCTTTGTTGATTACAAAACCTGCAAATATTTATAGTTTCTTCTTTAAGTTAGCAAATTTCTATTATCATCTGTCTGCTTTTTTTAAATATTTATTGACATTTAATTTAAGAAACACAAAAACTGAAAACAAATAGAATAACATATATTTCCTATGATTGATATTGATTTATATTGCTCTAGGTAATATAGATTATTCTGCGGCTTTTTTAAATATTTTTATATGAATTATTATACTCGTATCATTATCATAATTATATTGAAATGCATTTCAAAGCCAATTTTATTCAACGAAATTCTTTCGCAAAGTATTTATTAAACTATGCAGTAGTTCCTGGCTTGCCCCGAATTTGTATTATAATTATAATTATAATTCGAGCTGTGTATGCCTTTTGCTAGGGATTGGATACAGCATGATTTGGAGGCAAATTTCTTCGTAGTATCAAAACCAATTTTATTCAATGTGCTAATATTTGAGTATAATATCTAACTGAGGTGTGTGGACACACACGCGACTGCTACTACACACAGACACCAACGCACACACATATACACATACATGAAAATATTCGGTCGAATGAATAGGAGGAAGCAGCAGGAGGAGCATTAGGAAACCTCGATGTTCGCCCGTTTTTGGCTTTTTCTTTTATTTTATATATATGCATATAAGTATTTTTTGTTGCTTTACTGACGCGCCCCAATGTCCTTGTTAGTGTGTGTGTGTGTGTGTGTGTGTAGGGTTCTATGTGCTCCTGCTGCCCCTCCTGCTGGCATTTCGTACGTTTCGTTTCGTTTCGATTCGTTTGCTTCGGTATTTATCGACCAATGATATTGGAAATATGTCAGAGATGCGCACAAGGCGCCGGCAGTCGCTGCGCTCGGACCCCGCTACCCTGCCCCAACCCAATAGCCGCCCCAAGCCCATTCCCTTCGCCACAGTTCACCTAGCCTTAGCCCTGGCCCAGCCACGGCCCCACAGCTCGGCTCCTGGGTCTATGCTTCATTGGGTGGCGCCCAGGGGGCGTGCGGGCTAAAAGGGGAGCGGTGCGGGGTGTGTGTGTAAGGAGTTGGGGGCCTGGTCGTTTGGTCGGTCGCTCTTTCGACGGTCGGTGCGCATCGATTCGTTTTTGAGTGTTGGGACGCAAGTTGGAGTTGTCGTTATTTCTTTTTTATTCGCATGTGTGTATCAGTGTGTGTGTGTGAGTTTGCATCCCTCGCACACACACACACACATATGTACGTTGTCAGCTCATACGCCCCTTTACGCTGCCGCTGCCAACGCCGACAGCGGCGTCGCAGCTGTCGCATGCTTCTTTTTTTCCTGTGCCATTTTGATTGGAAAATCGCACGCAATTGGAAATTTTTGCTATTGGCTGTGCGTTCGATACACTCACACACACACACGCACACGCATGAACTGTCGGAGAGCGTGGCATTTGGGGCTTGGCAGCATGCTCGGCGCTCGCTCGCGCTCGCATTATGGAAAATCAATCAGCAGCAGCAGCAACAACAACAACAACAACAAAATACAAAAATAAAAACAAGAAATAAATAAAACTAACTCAATCTCATGTCGCGACGTCGCTGCGACGCTGCGCTGCGGCGCTCGGGCGCTGCACTCGCCGGCCTGCGCTCTCGCTCGCACTGCACAAGGCCTGCAAGTTTTGGCCAAGAAACTGCAGCCAACAACAGCGAATAGAATAAAATAAAAGTTTAGTGGGCTGCTGAGCAAAGCACTCGCAAATAAAGCTCAATACCAAACGGGCCATTGAGTGGAATGCGCGCTGAGCGTGTGTGCGAGTGAGTGAGTGAGCGAGTGAGTGAGCGTAGCAGAGAGCCAGCCAGAGCGAGAGCGCGCGAGCGAGAGCGCGAACGAGAGACGGCGAACGAGCCGCAGCCAGCGCGTGTGTGAGCGAGCAGGCATTGCGTTCTGCTCTCGCGGCGTGTGTGTGTGTGTGTGTGTGTGTGTGTGTCGAGGAGAGAGTGAGAGAGCGGGCCCTGCGTTGCTGCAGCTGATAAGACACACACGTCTCTCTGTATGGGTGCCTGTGTGTGTGTGTGTGTGTGGGCACGTTCAATGTGTGTTCGATACGTAGAACCAGAGCAAATGAATAAAAGAGCCACACACACACACACGCTCAGCGTTGGGCGCGGGGCGGGGCGGGGCGGAGCGTCGCGCGGCAGGGTAGCTAACAGTAAAGCAGCCAGCAGCGCTGCAGGTTCGACAGTGCCCTGCACTCTGAGCTGCGCTGAGCTGAGCCCGTTCTTTTGGCGAGGGGTCGTCGTTGAACGTCGCTCTCTCTTGTGTGAACGTGTTTGAGTGCTGGCGCGTGTGTGTGCCTGTGTGTGCGTGTGTGTGTGTGCGGACATCGACTGCGTCGCCGTCATCATGAACATCATATATAGATAGATTTTTAACAAACCTGATTGGATGTTATTGACTGGCGCACACACACACACGCACGCGGCCACTTGTACTGGCTGATTCGTTCGCCTGCCCACACACATGCACACGTGAGTGTGTAAGCGTGTGTGCGAGTGTGTGAGTGCTGTGTGCCAGCGTGTGTGCAGCCCGTTAAATATTGACAAGCAGCCCCCGACCGTCCCGACCGAACGGAAATTGGTCGATCGTTTGTGTGTGTGTGTGCGTGTGTGTGTGTGTGCGCGGCGTGGCTGGGGGAGTGTTTCGGGCGGCGCCAATGGACACAGCACGTGCTTATATATGTGTGTACGCTTACATATGTGCTTGTCGGCATGTACTTGGTTTTAGCCAGGATTTTTGTGCTAAGTAGAGGCAAAAACTTTGTTGATAATAAAAGAAATCAAAACTTCTTTTCTCATATGAAATGGCAAACTTCATCTTTAGTTTGTATAGTTTCTTTAAAAGATATTTAAAATTTTTCTTTTATTGCACAAATTAATTAAAATCTAACAAAGACTTTAAATTATATAAACAAATATTGTTCTCGTTGATTTTTTCTGTTTAATGTCAATTCAAGTTTATTTGTGAATTTACAACAATTTGTATTTCATGCAAATATTTATATAAATTAAACTTAATTGTTGTATATTTATTTTTATATAAACTATTAATATATAAATATACAAAAAGATCCCTAATTATGATTTTATGCGGTTTATATAGTATATATTTAGTTATTGACTCATATTATATCGTAGCTGTTGGCATTTAAAGATTTCCATTTATTTGCCTTGTTGGTAATTTTATTATAGATAATAATGTTAAATTTCAAAATCAATGAATCATGAGCTATGCATAAATGATTTGTTAATATCTGAATCATTTCTGCGCCTGCCTCCGATAAGCTGAGTGTCAATTGAGTCATGCAACACTGTAAATAGATATTGCAGATGCATTCAATATGCCAAATACAATACCAAACGATATATTTGACTAAGCCACATATTATCGTAGAACAGCGGAGCCGACGTGTGAGCTCACTTAAGGTAAGTGCGTGCCGATGGTCACACGGCAGCTCATTAGCCGAACACCCACGCACACCCACACACACACACACCCACAGCAGCAGCAGCGAAAACCAATCGCAAGTCGTTCCAATACAGTTCCAATGCCAATACAAGTGCGTCCTGCCAGCCTGTATATAGGAAGGCGAAAAGGCGTTGCCAATAATATTGAAAGCAATCCATACACACGTATATGTATGTTCAGTTATTGTGTATATAATAAATATGCATGTATGTATTTCGATGGGGTTATGTGCTAAAGGTTAACAGCATTTCCTACCCACGGTCGCAGCTGCTGCTGCTTCTTTTTTTCGCATTGGCTCCCTACACGCACACACACACACGGACATACACGGACACACACACACACGCACGCTCGCTCGTGCGTCGCTTTCGCCCAATCGAATTCAATTGACGCTCAATTTTTATGTGCTGAGAACAAAACGCAAAAGCAAAAGCAAAACAACAACAACGAAAAACAGTCACCTGCAAATGTGCGCCCAATGGCTGCCAATATGTTAAATGAAGCACACTCCCCCATTTGCCCCCGGCCAAGCCAATCACCCAACAAAAAAAACTCACACAAAAAAGGAAAGAAAGCAAACGTAAGAACCACCCAATAATCATCGACGCCACTTTACCCCACCGAACCCAAAACCAATCCAATCCAATTTGATATATGTATGTGTGTACGCTTTTTTTATTTCTTTTCACTTGGCTTTTTTGCCGTCACGTCGCTCTCTCTGGGCGCAGTTGTCGTCCTTTTCTCCCTTCAGCAGCGGCAGCAGCAGCAGCCGAGCGAGCGCATGTATTGAATTTTTATAAAAATGAGTGGGGAACAGAAAATCAGCAGCCAGACAGCCATAAAAACGCCAGCGCCACTTTCACTCGGCTCAATGCAGCAGCAGCAGCGGCAGCCGCCGCTGAGAGCAGCGGCGTCAGCGTTGACGTCGCTGGCGGCGCCTTAAAGCGTCGTCTTAAAGCTGCCAAGGAACCTTCTTTTTTTTGGCATTGCTGTTCTTATTGAGCACAGCTAAAGAAAGAGAGTGAGTGGCTGAGTCAGGCAGAGGGCGAGAGAGGGACGGCGACGGAGACGGAAAGAGCGCGCGCGAGCGCCAAAGCTTAAGCGTAATAAAGTTCTTGCTTTTTTTCTGCCACGGGTGGTTGCCAAAAAAAAAAGGGAAGGGAAAAATGTAAAAAAAAACGGCAAAAATAGAAGCAGCAGCAACGAAATACATACCAACATCGATTTCGATTGGGAAGCCATCAACGGCAGCAGCGCCAGCGCCCCAGCAGCAGCAGCAACAACAACAACAGCAACAAATCTCTAGGGCCGGGGCGCCGCTTCGTGCGTTTTATATCATGTCGTCGTGTTGCCTGTCGCTCTCTCTCTCTCTCACTCGCGTGCACTCACACACACACAGAGCCCTTCGTCGGGCTTTGGCTGCCTTTTGTTGTTGTTGTTGTTGGCTTTTTTTCTTGCGTTTTTTGGGGGCATTGAATTGAAGGGCGGCTGCGACAGCGGCGCCCCGAGTCGGGTTTGGCCAAAGGTTGACAAGTTTTTGCGCCCAACCAGCGTTGAGGAGCGCAAAGCGGGCGTCCGTTCAGGCGTCAATATATATTATGTACATGTATAGGGAATGCAATTACAACCAGCAACCAAATAAGGAAACCAAAACAAACAAAAAATGATGAGAGAGAAACCAAAAGAAGAAATGCCATCAAGTGCAATAAAAAAAGAGAACATCAAAATAGTAGCCTGCTTTTAGGAGCTGGCAGGCAGACAGCCAAAGGACTCAGACTCCAGCTCAGTGACAGCGTGTATGTGAGTGTGTGTGTGTGTCTGTCTCTCATGTTATTTATGTCATTATTGAATATGCGTTCGAGGCGCAGCCAACCCAAATCCAGAGCCAAAGCCAACAGCTTAGACATGTGTATCCCATACAGAGATACACACACGCACACACACGCACACAGTTGGGTCCCAACAGTAGCAAAAGCTTTAGCTTATATACTTACAGTCAAAGCGACAGAGAGCATCACACACACACACACACACAAACACACACATATCTTATGGCATGCGTTTTTATGCTTATTCGATTTTATTCGAGTGCTCGCACACTCGCACACACACACACACACACATCGAGAGATAGAGCTACGCTTGGAGCATCAGGATTTGCTGCTGCTGCTACTGCCGCTGCCTTTCATTCAGCTGCCTCCTCTGCCGCCGCCGACTCCAATTTCTTTTCACTTGGCAGATTTTTCTTTTGCTTTTCATTTCTCGCTTCGTTTTTTGTGCTTTCTGCTTATTTTACTGATTTTTTTCTTTTCCTGCTGCCACTTGTGCTCCGCCCCGTTTTATTGTAGGGATACATTTATATACATACATATATATATATGTATATACATTAATACATATGTATCTATACACATGCTATACATAAACATGCGCTCAATATATATTGTGTGTATAGATATGTACCTATCGTATATACATATATATTTCTGCTCTTCTTTCATTTTTTTTTTTGCACTTCGTTTTTTGGTATTGGGCGCTGGCCAGTGCCCGAACCCGAACCCTGGTACCACTGCGGGGCCACGCTTCTTTTTATGTGTGTGTGTGTATCGAGAGCTGTCAGTTCGTATTGGTTTAAAGTTTGGCTAAATTGGGTGCTTTGAGGTGTAGCCGATGCCATTTGCTATATGCACATATGACTGAATGTGCTTGAAATTGTCTTCGCCCCATTTCAACTCTCCACTGGCTTAGCTGCCCGGAAAAGTGCCAACTGCTGCTAAACTTATTATATGTTTGTTGATGCCAGAGTTTAGAGGCAATTTTATCAACTCTACACTAGTCTCCACAAGTCTACACAAGTCTCCACTTGTCGCTTTCTATGGTACAGTTTGTAGCCTGCTCTAAAGTTGTTTGTTACCAACTCTCCAACGGCTAGTTCGCATTCTGAAAACTCTACACTCGTCCTGATTGACAGAAAATCACATATTTCATTCATATCATTTTAATTCATTACCGAGAAAAATGCACCGTAGCACTGATCCACAAAATTGTCCATGTGCCCATAAAATGACAATGTTTACACAGAAACTACGCACTATGGCGGAGACAAATACAAATACGAATACGAATACAGATACTTTGGTATATCCGCAAAGTAGCTCAAGGTTTGTCACACCCATCAGCACTTAATAACTAACTAACACACGCCATTGCTTAACCGTATCTATAGCCTATGTACACACACACGTATATGTATATAAATATATATATACTAATATAGCTGGCCGATTTCTTACAAATCATTATATGATCATACATACAGTGCCCCTTTTATATGCCACATAAATCTTTCAACATGTTTAGACAACAACTAAACAATTTATGACAATTGAGTGTGTGTGTGCGCGCGCGCGCGATTAACTGATAGAACGAGCAATAGCTTCGCCTATAGCTATATACATACCTATAATAACTGTATATGCCTATCGCTGGTATCTATATCTAGCTGCATGTTATGACTTCCACTTCTTGAAATACAGTATACAGTATTTTCGGGGGGCCTTATCTGTATCGTCCGTTTATTTATATACATATTTGTTTGAACACTAAGCACTCATTCTTTATATTATCTTATCTTTATCTTTATATACTATACTTAACTGTAACTGTATCTGTATCTGTATCTGTACCTGTTGAAATGTCGTCGGGGCCTGACGTTGCGGCCAAGCGACCAATAGACAGTTATCACTGGGCTTTGGTTTGTTTGGTTGGCTAAATGGTGACTTGACAGACTTGGTTACGTCTCTATATAAATATGGCAGCTATGGGGCGATATCTTAAGCACACATTCGACTGTGTATTTTGTATTATTCCGTATTCTGATATATCTTTAGCAATATTTAAACGTTGCCACACACTCCCGAAATGCAGTACTAACCGAGCGTAATTCTACGTATAAACGTCGACTGCGAACAATTTATGGCGCTTATAACACCTGACAAGCTATACCAAAGACACAGGTAAGCCCCTGGCAGCCCCACTATTCCCGCAACTCAGCCAGCCCGCTCATTTGCTGCCACAAATAAAATTGATAAAATTCGTTGTAGAGTAAGAAAAAAACAAAAACAAGAAAGAGGAAAAGTATCCGAGCAAGAAGCATTTAATTTTATAATTATGATGACGATGATGTATTTGTTCTCTTTTGTTATTATATAGAGCACTATGGTGTTAACTAAAATCTACACACACACACACACACACCCACACAGACAGTAGCTGCTGCTATTATATGTACACATATTGTACATATACTTATATAGCATATAAATCTTTTTTTCTTTTTTTTTTTGGAGCTTTAGATTTGATTCCATTTTGTCGTTTATCACAAATTCAGCTGACATGCGTATGCATGTATTTCTCTCTCTCTATGTGTGTGTTTGTAGAAGTTTCGCGTTCAGAATTTTTTTGTACACTGATTATCTGCATCAGTTGTTAATTGTTATTTGACGCGTTTTAATCGGCTACCGACGTGTCCCGTGCTCGGTATTTAAAACGCGCACAACGGCAGCTTAGGAAGAGCTAAATTCTTGAGAGAAAATACCATTGCCAGACAACATTTGCATTATACAATATTTGATATTTGGTATTCTCTACTGCATTGTAAGTTATCAGTTAGCTTACTTTTAACTATAATAATTTAATACACATATAAATAAAGCCTTCAAATATATCTGGGTTTAAGTTCCAAAGTAAGAAAATAGAGAATATGGCAGAATTTGTTTTTTATATTTAACTATCTGGTTAAGCGACTAATCTAGTTTGCTAACAAGAAAATATGACAAGTTTTTTTTATAATAATATTCTTTGAGCATCTGCTTGTACTATGTATATATTTTTATATTCACGTAATTTTTTATTCATTTTTGTTGTATTAAGTTTAGTATTTTAAGTAGGCAGTTTACGTTAAACTTAACTATCTTACTTAGTCGGTATTTTTTGGTATTAAGCAACATTGACTTGCAACAGCGCGCCAGTTTTTGGTATCTTTAAGCATTTAATCGGTATTTTTGCGCCATATTTCACATAAACTAATGCAACGCATTTTTCATTGACTCTTTGCAGGTAATTACAACAAATACATAAGAAAGCACACTTATTTAGGCAACTGGGCTAACACACGTAAGTCGGGTTTTTTTCTATTTAGTTATTCAGTCACAAGCGCAAATAATACTAAAGATGTTTGTCAGCTTTGGAGTCTGCTTGGGACTTATTTGGCACATAATGATAACTACACGGTGCCTGGTGCCTGGTGCCTGTTGCCTGGCTTGGAGGGTACAGAGCGGTGTTTGCCTGTGCCTCTGTCTGCGTCTCTGCCTTTGCCTGTGCATTCATTCATTTGCGTTTCATTCATGTCCTCTTCATCAATGCGGCACACACACACACAGGCACAACAAAAAATATGTCAAAACTTGTCTCGTCTGCCTGCCATTAGCAGCAGCAACAACAATAACAACAACAACAACAACTGCGGGGCCAGCCCTTGGCAACAACACGCCCACGCCAAAGTAGGCGCAACATCATCATGATTTTGATTATGATAATATGCCAAGCTGATGATCAAGATCATCAGACTTAAAGTTTAAAGCATTTTCAAGGCTGCTGCAAAAGATTTCTTTTTTTCTTTTTTTTTTTTTTTGGTAGTTTTGTGAATGAATTTAACGCTTTTAACTCGTAACTCTTTTTTATTTATTTTTTTTGTTGGCGTCACAAGCGTCGCCTTAAATGTAATTTATGTGCCAGTTCACAATAGACGAGCAGCTACCTTTCCGGGCAACTCTGATTGCGGCTACTGTGCAGCACACGAGCGCACTTTAAGACTCTGGCTGTGTGGCTGCTGCTGCTTCTTCCTCTTCCACTCTTTTTTGAGACGCCCCCGCACTGCCTGCCTGCATTCATTATATGCAAATTTCAATTATTTGCACAAATCAGACGCACAGATCTGCCCAACAACAACAACGGCAACAACAACAACAGCAACAACGACAAAGACGACAACGACGACGCATTATTATCATCATCGACTTCATTATGGCAATTCCCCCGCCCCCGCACACATCCCTCGGCCCCGCCATGCCCCCATTGACGATCAGCAGGCAAAACGACAAACGTTCAATTCAATTTTCTGTGGCTCTGTCGCTCGCGTCGTTTATCGGGCAAACAGGAAGAGCCATAATATAATTTATTGTATTAATGCGTCGCATGCCCCGCATAATATTGCCCCGACGCGTTGCCAAGACGTCGACAGCGACGGCGACGGCAACGGCGACGGCGACAGCGACGCCAGCATCAGTTGCTGTTGTTGCTTACATTTCAATTTCTCATTTCATTGATATCCCAATAGCCGAAAACCAACTCAAACGCTTACATATTATATACATATATATTCTTGATATATATTTTTATATGTAAGAATACATATATTTTTTTAGTATATTTTTTTTTGCTCTTTTATTATTAATTTAAACATAAACATGGATTTCCTGTTGCCGTCCGATATGCAAAAAGCGTAAAGAGCTTTGACTGATTCGTTGCCTTTGTTGTTGTTGGTTGTTGGTTGTGGGTTGTAGTTGTTGTTGTTGTTGTTGCTTTTCGCTTTCAACATAATTCTTTCGATCGAATTTCACAAAAATTGTGGCCCCGATTCTTGCGCTGTGCATGTTTGTGTGCGTGTGTGTGGTTGGGAGGAAATTAAATTAAGCGCTTGTCTCGCTTTTTGTTATTTTCTTCGTTTTTTTCTTTTTGGTATTTTTTATTGTTTCGCTGATCAACCGCATTAACAGGCAAAATGCGTGGGAGCATCGATTTTGATTTGATTTATGTTGAAGGTCAGAGGCGAACGCGCGGTGCGACTCAAGTCACGACAAGCCCAACACACACACACACACACACACACACTGACAAGTACAACAACAGTTGTTGCTGCTGTTGCAGACAGCAATGTGGTTGCAACAGCAATGCTGCATGACCTGCCGGAACCAGAAGCCGCAAGCCCCATGTGCCACCAAAAGAGTCGAAGTTTGAGCTTTGTACACACACACACACAAGAGTACACACACGCACAGACACACATGCTGACAAATTACAACAATCGCAACGTCTCACAGCAGCAATTGCCGAAGAGTGGCATTGGGGGCGACCCCTGGTTGGGGGAGGGGGAGTTAGCTCCAACTGGCGACAGTTCTGTTGACACAAGTTCTGGTTTGGGACGCGCCGAGCCGTCGTAGGCCAGTTTGTGATGAGCGCAAAACGGCGACAAGGCCTAAACTGGGTCGTAGGGGGCTGAGGATATTAAACAGTATGGAGACAAATTCAAAAAAGCTACAAATAGCTATGGCTTCGTAAGCTGAATTAACAACAGAAAAAAAGATTCTACATTCTATTTGGATTCGATTTATTTTTAATATATAAATACAGCTAAACTTTGCTAGTAATCGTTAACTATCCAAAATTGAGAAAAGACGACAGATCCTGCTTCATATGTCTGCCCATTTTCTATACTCAAATAAAAAGCTGAAAGGAACTTCTGTATAAAGTGAAAACATAAGCCTTGAATTTTCAGTGATAGACTCAAAATATGGAGACAAAGCTGAAATAAATATGCATCTTGTATTTGAGCTTAGAAATAAACGTGAAATTTTAGAAAATAAAGAAATAATTTTAAAAATGTATATCTAAATGTGCCCAGGTCTGATGATATTTTTCTACAAACAGATCTAAGGACAGCAGCTTAGAAAAACGAATTTCAAGCACAGGCTTTATTCAATACTCTTATAAAAAGCTGCATTAAATTTGAAGGGAACTTCTGACATTTAAAAAAATATATATAAATGTGCCTAGGTCTGATAATAAATTTCTTAAAACATGTCCAAGGACAGCCGGTTAGAAAAACTAATTTGAAGGGCAGGCTTTATACTCTCTATATTTCCATCTAGTATCTCTTCGACTTCTCAGCCTCAACCCGTTTAACAGCTATTGTTGGCAACTGTACCTGCCCAGGCAGGACCATAACGCAACGGTAAAAGTGAATGTCCTGCAGCCTCAGTGACATTGAAAACTCAACCGGCAGAACACTTTTTTGGGGCTACTTGGGGGAAGAGGAGGGGCCGGCGTCCACGTTTGTTGTCCATCAAAATGCGTGCGACATTTTTGCGCTGGCTGCGCATGTTGTTGACACTGCCGATGGCGGTCGGTCGGGCGGGTGGTCGGGCAGCGGGCGGCGGGCGCCGGGGGTGGTAAATACGGACAGACAGACTGGCAGACCAGTGGGCACTGCAATTGACACAATTTTCACACACAGACGACAAGGCCGGCCGGCTGGCATTGACCAAGCCGCACGTGGCCGGCGCTGTGTGTGATGTGCAGATGATGATGATACACTCGCGGGCCACACACAAACAGGCGCACACACACACACGCACACACATGCAATTGATTTGTACTTTGGGGTCAGCCAGCAACAACAACAACGAGCAGCAGCAGCAGCAGCAACAGAATGCCAAACATGCCAACAACGCAAATGCCGAGGCAGCAGCAGCAGCAGCAGCAGCAGCGGCAAACGCGACCCAGTTGCAACCTTGTGGCAACTTCAGCACACATTTAAAAGCCAAACAATAGCTACTCTTGGCACCACATTGCCAGCATCGAATACGAGCGCCAGGTCCCGTTGATGTCAAGCTAAAGTTTGCCAAACCTCAACATGCTTTTTGTTGCAAAAAGCAACCTGTGCGCTGTGCTTTTCGCATGTGCTTGTGTCCCACTGGGTCGGACAGCAACAGTTTGCCGGGGGAGAACGACAGCTACGCACAACATGAAAACCGCAACAGACACAAGCCCCAACCCCCACACATACACACTCACTCACACACACACACACCCCCCAACCCCGCCATTGGCCAGCGCGCAAAAATTTCGCTGTTCTTATTGTTGTTGCTGGTTTTTTATTTTTTTATTATTATTATTATTTTTTGCGCGCGCTTTTTTCGCCAGTTGCCCAGATTTTTTTTTTGTGTGGGTGTGTTTTTTGTTGTTGTGTCGAAAAAGGGGTTGTGCAGGGGCCGGGTGTTGCACGGGGGGTTAGTTGAGCCCTGCACTTACTTGCAGCCGTTAAGGCGACTTAGTGGGCCACATACAGGGCCGGAATCAGGTCAACAACTTACTTGGGCCCCAAGAAAACCTTTGGGGCGCTGCCACAGCCTACGAATAGGAATAAGAAAGAGATTAAGGCTGCAGAACAAAAGCCAGCGACAAATGATGATGATGCTGATGATCAACACACATTCACACACACGCACACACACACACACACACACGCGCGACAGGCAGACAAAGCGATGAGACTGGAACTGGGAACTGGGACTGCCGCTGCTGCTGCTTCTTCTTGTCAATTAGTGAAAATCGAATTAATATTGTAATACTTTAATGAAATAATGCATGCACGCACACATATAGACAAACTGCCAGACAGTGGGCGGGACAGAGGGGGAAGGGCGCACTGCGACAGTTATTTATGCGGAACGACAAGATGAATCTGTGGATGTGACTGTGGCAATTGCTGATTGTGTGTGTGCGTGTGTGTGTGTGTGTCGCAAAAAGCCCAAACTCAAGTTGATAAAAATAAACGAGACACATACGTATACATATATTTAGAAAGAGAGAGAGAGAGGGGCAGAGCAAGTGAGTGCAAGCCTTTGTGCTGGTTGCCTTGCGAATTGTTTGGGCGGCAACAACGACAACAACGACGACAACGTACGTTGGCAAGGTGTGGAATGTATGACAGGAATTGATATAAAATATGCTAATTGGTGCATAGACTGTGAAGAGTGCGCAGTGAGCTCCACGGAGTGTGGAGTGTGCACTATGGAGCTGCTGACTGCGACAGGTTAGTCAACTCGACTTGCCGGAATTGAAAAGCGGCTGAAATGGGCGCAGATCCTGCACAAAATTATTCTCTAACTCATTCGCTTTGGAAAAAACGGCAAATTCATTCAAGAGTTTAAGTTCAATCAGAAGCTTCTACATACTTCAGTATCCTTATCGAAATCAATTAGCTTGAACTGAGCTTAAAGCTGCAACAACCCTTTAATTATGATTTACCTGAGCCAAACTTAAGCTTAAGCTTGATCCTCTCCTAAGTCATTAAAGCTTAGCAAACGTTAAGCTTGAGCTTGACTTAATCAAAAAGCTTCTGTAGCTGTCTCTCCTTGTCTCTATCGTTCTCACCCTGAGATTAGTCCCTTTTTCGGAGTTTTAGCCCTTCCGACAGTTTTCAGCTGTTTTGGCACTTTTTGTGCTAGCAATTTCACTCAATTTGTTGCAACTTCAGTTGCTGCATCATTTAATGAGGCACAACAACAATGTTGCTGCTGCTGTTGTTATTGTTGTCATGTTGTGTATGCCAAAAACAATGCGAGCATGCCATTTATGTAAATTATTGGCAAAAAAGCATAACGGCAAACAATTGAAAATGCAATCAAGTGTTGGCTAAAATGGCCCTGTTGCTGCCAACAGCAACGGCAACGCAAAATTTGCATGCACCAACAACAGCAGCAGTAGCAGCAGCAGCAGCAGCACCAGCAACAACAACAGCAACAACAACAACAACAACGCTGCCAATTAATCAAGAAATTCTTAAATAATTATTTGCCTATTTTTATAGTCGCACAAAGGGGTGACACGGCGGGTGTGCTCGGGTTGAGGGGCCGCTCTGGCACGGGGCAGCGGCCGACGCGGCTGACTGACGGACTGGCACGGCGACAACAACATCGACAACGACAGCGACAACGACAACGACGACATCATCGTCTGTTGGAGTGTAAATTTGTTGTTGCCATAAGCCAGATACAAATCTATATACTCAAAATATATATCTGCATATTTATACACACACACAAATTTATATATATATATATTTATATAGATATATCGCACAATATATAGAACCATGCACTTTTCGATTTTCATTTTGTGATTTGCCTACGTCTGAGCGTTCATTGTTGTTGTAAAAATAAGTCAGCCAGCCAGCTAGCCAGACCCCGTGCCCGTTCCCCTTCCCCTGCCCCTGCCCCTTCCCGTGCCCCTGCCCCTACACGCTCCCGAGCAGCACCACACAAACGAAATTTCTATGAAGCATTGCAGTTAGATGAGCCGTTTAGTGACAGTCAAGTCGTTGAGAGCGGAGCGCGGCAGGTGAAGAAGCTGCGTGGAGCAGGGGCAGGGTATCGCGGAGAGCATGGATCGCTGGCATGCGATTTCGCACACTCTCCCTCTCTCTCGCTCTCTCACTCTAGCTGTCTTTGTCTGTCTGGGTGCTGATGAGTGCACTGCCGCTTCGCAGTCGCTGGCCGACTAATAATAATAAATATTTTTACAGAAATTAATTAACAACAACAACAACAATGGCAACAAAGTGTAAAAAGAAGTATGCAGCTTGTCTGACATATAGACAGACACACTGCGGTTGAGTCCTCACATGTGAAGTTTTGCTTGCGTGTTCTTCTTTAAGCCTATTTGTTGCCAATAAATATTGCGTATGCGTCACGTGGTCCACGCATTGCGGGTGTCGTTTATAGCCAGAAGTAGATAGTAGACAACACAACTGAGGTAGTGTTAAAAAACTATTCGCTAACGTTTAACATGATGTTAACAAGCTGTCAAATCAATGTTAGCTTTTGAGGCAATATTCACACATTAAACAAATTAATTTAAATACATATTTAAATGTTGCCAACATTAGGTTAAAAAAACTCGTTTAGCAGTCTATGATTTTTTTCTATAATACAATCAATCAAGCATATCTTGCTGACACCTAATTAGCTGCCTATATTCAACTAGCTTGCAAGTCAAAATTTCTTAATGCAAAATGTATGTCTTCTCAGCTTGAATCTAATATATATTAAATATTGTGATTGACAGTTCGAGTTAAAAGCACGCTGAAGCACTTTTAACTAGTTCTTTTACATTTAACACAATGTTAGCTCGCCTTTAGCCCGGCTATGTAAGCCGCATAACTGTTAGCCCACTGTTATTGGCCGCAAGACAAGCCAGCATCTTGGCAATTACTCAAATTCAAATTAAGTGGCGACACACATACACTCACATACACACACACACACATACATACACACATCCCAGCTAGAGACAACGTGAAGTTCGCTCAGTCCCCAAGCGAAATCCCATACAATCCGAAATGCCGCAACTTGTCTCGTTTTGTAAATAACAAATCAGGCATTTATAAATGATGTGAGCATAAAATATACGCTATTACGCATTGGGGCAACGCACCAACATCCCAAGCTCACCCCAAAAGCAATCTACCAGCGCCCCGCCCCCGCCCCTCGCCCCCTGGCCCAAAACCAATGGTATGCCCAGGACAACACTTGAAACAAAAGCATTTGGCGCACAAACTCTCGCAGCTCGCAACTCTTTGGCAACAACAAAATTGTCTTTCAGCTCTGCCAGCCCCCACCGCTCCCCACTTGCTGTGTCTCGTCGTCGGCGTCGTCGTCGTCGTCGTCGTCATCATCATCTTCATACGTCTCTAATAAGACATGATTGTAATTAATTAAATTAATTCGTTTCGGTTTTAATACACGAAATGTTTTTCGATTTTGTCCCAGGGCCGGGACAAGCTACTATCTACCTACCCTTGCGCTATCTACCCCAACCCCAACCCCAGCCCCAACCCCGACAGTCGCATCGGTAAAAGGGCATAAAAGGATTGCCAAATGAAAGTGAAAGATTTCTGATTTACGTTTTCAAATATTTGTTTGTCACACACTCGCTGCCACGCCCCCCCCCCTCCCCTGCTACAGCCTGCGCCCAGACTGTGCCTCAACTGTCTTGGCGTCTGTCTGTCTTGTTGTCTGTCGCTTTGTCTCTCCGCCTGTCTGTCTGTCTGTCTTTCCGGCCAAACTATAAAATGTTGTCGATTTTGATTAGGCAAAACTTGACAGGGAACTTTGTGCGTGGCTTTCATTAAAAATGCCAGCGCTGTGTTTCCATCGCCCGCTCAGGGTTGCTTTTTCAAGCGTTTCCATCAGACGGCGTTGCCTTGGTGCTCTTCGGCGGGGGGAGGGGTTAGGGGGCCCACCTTTTGCGGCTGTCCTTGCTCCTTGCTGCCTGGGCGCATAATGAATTGACATTGATTGGAAATTTTGATTGAAATTGTAAAATGCTAAAGGATGGCATCGCCAAAAGGCTTTTTACTCTCGCTTTCTCTCTGCCTCCCTCCCTGCTTCCCTCTTTCTTTCTTGCTGTGCGTGTATCTTCGGCGTCTAAGCAACAAAATAAATTGCTTAATTTTCGGCTTAATTAAAGATTTGATAGATAGCACAAGAGCGCAAGGTTCGAGCCCAAATCTGCCCCCCACCCCCACAGTCTCTGCCTTCCATAGCTTGTCTCCCATTGATTTTTGTGACTGCTTAAACATTAATCCTAACATTTCCAAATGTTGGCATTCCTTCATGTTTATTTAATTAGGCCTCAAAACGCAAAACACAAAAAAAAGAAAATAATAAAGGGTAAAAAATTAAAAGACGCCTTGTGGTAGGCTATGAAAAATATTCTGCATTGTCTGGTTTTTGTTTAGCCTCAATAAGAATGCGCATTTCAACGGGCAGGGCGACAAAGGGCGGAGGTTGGGGGGCAGTTGCTGTGGCTTAATAATAGCACTGGTTTTTGGGGGTTTTTGTTACTTTTGTGCACAACTGTACCTGCAGCTAAATAGAAATCATTAATTTCTGTTAGATTTTACAATTTTACAGTGTCAAATTTATATCACACACGCAACCCAGTCCAACCAACCACCCCAGCCCCCCAACCTGTCACCCTTTTAGGCACATTAACTTTGAGAAGCTTTTTATTTTTTGGTCGGTCTGCCTTTAGTTTGAGGCCCGCATAAAAATGTCAAAAATTACACACACACACAAGGAATAAAAAACAAAGTAAAAGCCAAACATATACACACACACACACCCACAAGTGCGCAGGGAGTGAGGGCTTGTGTACGTGGTTTGAGAAGGGACTTCTAATCATTATTTGTATGGCCCCGCACTGCCCACATATATGAGTTATATATTTATTTGTATTTGTCTGGACCGTGTGTGCCTTGACTTGAACTGGCCCACAGCCCCCGGCCCCCTCCAACCCCAGCGCTCCGTGTGTGCTATTTGGTCAGTGTAATGCTTAATTATTTACTTTTTTTTATATTTACTTTTGTTTCTGTATTTTCAAAAATGTTGCCGAAAAAGGCCTACCAACAAAGTGACCAAAAGAGCGTACGAAATGGGGGGAAGAGGTGGGGGGGCCATAACAATGGTTCGAACGCACACACACATACAAAAAAGGGTCACACATCGCTCTTTATGTGCGCCTGTGTGTGTGGGTTAATTTTTGATGTACAATTGGTCAGCGGGTGAGGCAGATACGTGCATGTCCAGCTACAAAAAGGTATGCATACGTTATGTAATAATAAGGATAAGCCAAAAAATTATTATTACTTTTCGTTTGCAGGGGGTGTGCATTTGCCTCAGCGCAGGGTGGAGGCTGTACGCCCTTTGACAAAGGGTTGTCCAAACACACACACACTCACACACACACACACACACACACAGGCAGCCGCTTGGGCTTTGATTGTTAATGAGCATAAGCCGTAAGGAATCAGCATTTCGCCTTAACTGACAAACAGTCTGACATTCGATTATATATGTACAGCGACGTGAAGTGAGCTGCAGCACTCTCTCAGCTCTCTTTCAGCTGTTGCTCTCAGTTGGCAAAAGCTTTGGGCGCGATCATCAGCTGTATCCCTTCCCAGTTTACTTTCTCACTAACTTAACCGATTTTCAAGTGTGGTGGCATTTATCCTCTAAATTAATTATGCATTTAAAACAAATGCTCTATTACAAATACAATTTTGTTAATTTTTGTTTAAAAAAAATCATGTACTCCCTCCTACTTATTTTCAAAAAATTTATTTTTTTTCAAAGTTTAAAATTGCAAAATTATATTTTTAATATATTTTTAATAATATTTTTAATATATGCATTATGGAAAATAATTTTTTTTTAATATTTTGTTAAAAAATGTATACTAAGAATGCTAGATTACTTGTTTTGGTTTTTATTATAGTGTGATCGAGTATTGCGCTGTCGGTTACACCCGCCTGCGATGTTCCTACTTGTACTAGTAAATATTTTTTGCTTTAAGCACTTTTTGCTTGCTTTAGGCGATTTTTACGCTTTCATCTGGCATATCTATCATATGCGATATCCAACTCCAGCCCCCGGAGCCTTCAAATGTGTCACTTTTAATCCCTGCCGCTTCGTTCTTTACAGACAGCAATTAGAAATCGTCTAATTTGATGCACGCACACACACTCACACACGAACACACACAGCTGTGTGTAACTGTAGCTTTTGAAAAGAAAGTGCCGCACACATTTTTCTTTGACACTTTACAGCCCCAAAAGCTAAATACCCTCCTGTCCCTAACCCTTCTTCAGAACTTTGGATTTTGGTTGCCTCTTGTCAGACCGGGACAGACAATTACCCACACACACATACGCACACACACACACACACATAACTGTTGGCTGCCTTGTCATATGACGCATTAAAAATCGAAGCATATAGCTGGCTTCAACTCACACCCCGATGCCCCTTCACCCCCTCTTTGCCCAGTTGTTGTCTTCTTGCTTGGCGCGCGCATTAATCCTTTTTTCAGCATCTTTTCACACACAAACAGGCAGCCACACACACACACACACACACACATGACGCACGCGTGTATATAATCCTTTTTTACAGTCCAGCCCACTCTGCCAAGCTCCAGCCCCCGCCCAAACGCCCAGCGGCTTCGCATATCAAAGCTAATTTATATTTTGTATAGCATACATTTGGGCGTGCACAGCAGCGGCAGCTTCCCGTTACCAGTTCAACTCCCCCCGCCCCCGCCCCCGCCCTATCCAGTAGTACAGCTGCTGCTCCTTCATCATCTTTTGCTTCTTCTTCAGTTTTAACGTCATGTTTTTCATTGCCTGCTGTGTGCGAATTGTACGGCTAGCGGGGGATGCCATTTCACGGGGAGGGGGGCGTATGTGAGACAGAGAAAGAGAGAGGGTAATAATAAATACAACTCTTTGTTTTTTCAATGGCTCGTCGCTGCCTGATTTTTGATAAGTAAATAGAAATTTTATAAATTTACATACACACATGTGTGTTGGGGTGGGTGTGTGTGTGTGGGTGTTGTGCGAGTGTGTGTGTGTGTGTGTGTATCGGGCAATAAAAAAGAAACAGAATTTTAAATTAGAAAATATTAGTTAGCTGGGCAGACGGAACATAACTGAACAGACCGACAGACGGAGCCCTAACCCGTGCATGTGCACAGTTATGTGTGAGTATTTGCGTATGCTTATGCGCATCTCGCTCACACACACACACACACACACTATACACCTGCTCGCTCGCTCATACTACTCTCACTCTATCTCTCTCTCTTGCTCGTTCTGAGCTTTTTCTTCGTCGTTGCTTGTTTTATGTTTTTTTTTATCTTCTTGTTTTTGTGTTTTTTTTGTATTTTCTGCGTGCGTCTTTGCTGCACAGACAGCCCCCTACCCCCAGCCTACCTCAATCTCTCACAGCAGCATCAATACATCATTTTCGTCTTCTCTCAGTGTGTGTTTGTGTTGATTTTATGCTACTCTTTTCAGTTCGTTTTTCAGTGTGTGTGTGGGTGTGTGTGTGTCTATTTATTTTTTTGGTATTTTTTGTTGCAGTTTTCAAGGCGCGCCATCTCGTTTTTTTAAACTATACCTTTCTCTCTCTAGCCCCCCTCTCTTTCTCTCTGTAGCGTGCTCTCTGTTTTTCGTTTGGTTTGTGGTTGGGTATTTTTTGTTTAATATTTAAATAAATAATTAGCAAAAAGGGATATGTGCGGATGTATGTATTTGTATGTAAGCTCTGTGTTTGTTCTTACACCCCATAGCCCCCTCCCACACACACACAATGTGTGTGTGTGCGTTGCTAATGATGTTTGAAATTGTAAAGCAAATGCAAAGGCATGTCCCAAAAATAAAAACGCAGCAAATATGGGAACATGAGTGGGTGTGCGAACGGATGTGTGTGTGTGTATGTGGGGGCTTTCACTCAAATAACTGTTAAAGGAGTGTGGCATGTAAACAAAAGCAGCTGCAGCTGTATAATGCAAAGTTAATGGCAGGCAAAGTATATCAAAGGCTAAAAGGCTGCTTAAAAGCTTAAAATAAAAAATACTTTTAAATATTTTTAATTAATTTATAAAAGTAATCGATAAATGTCATCGATAGCAATTTATAAATAAAGCAGGGCATTCAATAATTAACACTAGGCTGGAAGTTAGATCAAGCTGAAAAACTATTAAAAAACAGGCTAAAAGCATTTTTCTCGCTGCCCTATATCATAAATAGCTTTCTTTTTTTATATTATATTTTTTTATATTATCGCTGATTTAAAGTTTTAGACTGCCAGGCTTATAATTTATTTTTCTCAGTGTAGTAGTCTGCTAAAGTTTTTAGATTTTCTTCCGATAATTGTCTCTTAATGGACAGCTGCTCGTGCTTATATGCTACAGTTATGCTTCCATTATATATCAGCTATATTTAACGCATTCTTTGTGCCACTCCCCTTTTTCTCTCTCCATCTCACTCTCTCTCTGTTGCTTTCTCTGCCTTTTTTGTTGTAGTTACTTGGCTGATTCTATGCATTCATTCAAATGCGCACTGCCAGAGGCCACAAACCACTTGGCACATTGACAGGCTTATATACAGCACTCACACACACACACACACACACATATATGGTACATATGAGTGGCATCTGTGTGTGTGTGTGGTATTTCCTTCTTTTGCATTTACAGCTGTCAAGACATACGCGCAGCGTCTTTGTCTGCGCCTAATGTCATGCTACAGTTTTTTATGCTTGTATGCTGCTTCTTTCAATTGACATAAGCACACGCGCACACACACACACTCACACACGCACACCCCTTTGCCGCCCGCCCCTCCTGCCCACCTACGCTCACAACTTTTTAACTTTTTACAAGTCTTTTGGCTCTGCTGTTTAATGTGTGTGTAATTGTGAAAACGCTTTGGCTTCATTTTTCCTGGGTAGCTAAGCAGCAGCAGCGGCAGCAGGCCCCGCCCCGTTCCACACGCACTGCTTGTCATGTCATGTAGGCGTTTAAGTGGCAGTGGCAGGCAGCAGCAATAGCAGCACAGCAGCAGCAGCGGCTGCGGCTGCCTCTGAGGTTTTTGCATTTGGCCTCACCCCCGCAAACGTAGCCGTCTCGTGGCACTGAAATATCAAGACAACAACTGACAGCCGCCCCTAAATCAAAGTACCCAACCAAGCTCTCAACCCTCCAGCTCACCTTCCCCCATCCCAGTGACTGCTCCGACTCCCACTTGCACGCCAGCGGACGTCGCATTGATTTGCTTTGATTTATTGTGCCGCCAAACAATACAGCGACGTTTCCCAGACCCGGTCCAAGCTGCTGTTGCTGCTGTTGCTGCTGCTGCTGCTGCTGTTGAGGGGTTGCGGCTGCCTACAACAGCAGCAGCAGCAACATCAACAACAACTTGCACTCGAGCTGGGCTTCAAGCACAATTCATAACGTTGCTTTCGTACTAATTACAAAAAGTGCTGCCCCTTCTGCCCGCTGACCCCCCGCGCAACCGCTGCCCCTCTCTCTCTCTCTCTCTCTTCCTCACTCTCTCCCTGACAGCTGCCATGCGACAAAAAAAAAACGCGTCGACCGTTCGACTCACTTCAGAAAACAGCTTGAGACAATGCCGCATGCAAAAATTCTTCATGACTGCCAAAGGAGTACGAGTATTTATGCATTATAATACACACACACACACACACACACATGCACGCCCTGCAGCCCCAGGGCAGGAATCTGTTTCTGTTCGAAAGTGCGCGCTTTTTGACATGTGCCGCGCGCACGACTGCGATTGAGAGCGTTGCTTAGCGGAGTGGTTCACGGCGGTGCGGTGTGGAGCGGGTTCAGCTAGAGTGTGTGGTATTTGACTTGGCTGTGCGCTGAAGTGGCTATGTGCCTGCGATAGTTGCAACAATTGCTGAAGCGAGCATGGCAAAAAAAAAAAAATAAAAAATATACAAGAAAACAACAAGAGCTCAATTGCCCAACGGCTGATCCTTGAGAGAACCTTTGAGCTCCGATCCCATAATCAACTTGAAAGCGAAACGAAAAAGCAAGCCGAGTGAATTAAGACAAGCAATAACAATAAACTATATTGAAATATTGAAAATACTGTTCTGATTGAATAACACAAGTATCTATACAATATGAAAGATTTAGAGCTTAAGCATATATCAGTGCCAAACCTGAACTGCACATACTGTTGCCTTAAATTAGTCGGACGGTTAAAGCTTTAATTCTTTGACGGTTTTAGCATGCATATCTCATTAGCTTGAGTTTTAAGTTTTTTAAGCTTGAGCCTTTAATTCAATTTTTGTAACTTTTCTAGAGTTGAAATCACATTTAAAAATTGTTGTCTCCAGTTGGCGCTTCGCCCCCATTCAAACTGGCAATTGAGATGAAATGTGCGGCCCACCTTCTCGCTGCGTACATGCGGCCCCATGTGGGGCCCCCTTGAAGGAGTTCGTGCTCGTTTTTGGCTAATAGAAATGTTAACAGTTGGCCCCGCTGTTAACATTTCACTTAACATTTTGGCGCGCGTTGCGTTTTGCTTTACCAATTTTATTTTATTTTTATTTAGCTTTTTTAAGTTCCTTTTTTTAGCTATTTTCGGTAGCTCCTTTGAAGTGGCGGCGCCGGCACATGCAAAAATATTAAATGAAACTCGCTGTGCAACCCATCAAAAACGAAAAAAAAACCGAAAAAGTACCCAAAAAAAGCGCTAAAAGGGTACTCAATACCAAAGCCTTTTTTGCCATAAGCTGACCACACACACAGACTGGCCACACACACACACACACACGCACACACACACAAAACTGGAAAGCGGGTGGCGAACCATTTGAAGTGGGCAACGAGCCCATAGAACTGCCCGTTGCCACGCCCGCACTCCACAACTTATGTGTGTGTGTGTGTGTGTGTGAAAAAACCCAAATAAAAAATAGAAGTAAAACACGAGCAAAGCCACCCGCATTTTAGTTAATTAACTCATTTGGTTGGCAACTGCTGCTAAGCCGCTCGAACTGGGCCACAAAAGGCTGAGCACACAGAATCGGACGCAGCATCAGCTTCTAGCTCCAACTTCAACCCCAACTCCGATTCTAACTCGTGCGCCAGCTCCGGGTTCCTTTGCCGTTAATTGATTTGCGACGTTGCCAAAGTTCGTTTTGGCCGAACAACTAGTTTCGCTGGCCAACAACAAGTGTCGCCTTTCTCACGGGGATTGCATTTCAAACGAGCCAAGAAACAAAAACCTGGCCAACTGCGCTCGCACTCGCTGCCGCACAGTTGGACAGTCACTGATCGATTTTGCAGCAAAAAGTCAAAAGAATACGCTCTTTTGTTTTTTTTTGTTTTGTATTTGTATCCAATACAAGCATCGGCTGCTGCCATTATGAAAACAATTTTCAAGCTTAAGCAGCTCAGCAACGACAACAGCAACAACGTGCCACAGACATTGCCGCAAACAGTCAGCAGGAAAATCACAGTGGCCATAGCCGCACCCCCGTCCAAAACAGCCGCCCAGTTCTAAGAGCCCGCGCGCTTTTGAAGGCTGTCTGGCATTTTAAGTCCCCAGCAAAACGGCAAGGACAAAACTGCAGCTTCCTTTGCCACCCAAGCCCTGTTTCAGTTTCAGTTTCAGTTCCAGCCCCAGCCACGCCTCCCTTTCCGCGAAATTGCGCCCAACAGCCGCTTGTCTGTTGTTTGTACTTAAGAGCTTTTAAATATCATAAATATATATCTATGCGACGAGTCGAGCCCGAGACTGCGCCCCCTCCCCCTCCGACCCTCTCCCCCTCTTTACCACCCGCGTGAGCCTCAGGCTTTTGCTTACGTTACATTTGGCTGCGGGTTCAGGTTCGGTTTTTGGTTTGGGTTTGGGTTCGCTTGGTTTGCTGATGATGTTGACAAATATGCCTCGAGGGCCATTCATCTACAAGAAAAAAGATAAACACGGCGCAACAACAGCATCAACAGCAACAAATACAGCAAATTCCTGCGGCTCTTGTCTTTTAGCTGCATTTTAAACCAATACGCAATCTGCCAAGTTCCCAACTCTTCAAGGCTGAAGCGTTGACTTAGTCAGCCAGCGAACCTTCAGCTTAATATCGTTGTCAAGCAGCTCGCAAAATAGGGTATATCCTAAACTCTATCCACTTGGCTGGCAGATAATTTATTAATCTTGACTTTAAGCTGCACAGTTCTAAGACTTTGCTCTTTGTTCTCTGCCCTCGTAATATTATATTAACTAAGATTTTGAGCCTTACCCTGGCAACTTTCTTTATTCTGATTGATTGAGAGGTTTGTTCCCACACTTAACTTAATTGTGCCTACCTATCAATCCCTTGCCCATAAAGGACATTTAGTTCACATTGTGATTGTGATTGTGTGGCCAGGTGCTGATCCAGTGCTCCTAGACAAATCCTACGATTTTGTAACAGTCATAACCCTTCCAAGTTTCGCCAGCTCAAGGAACCTAAGCCCAAAGGGAGCTTACCTAATCGTTTACGTTTTACCACTCCGCAGCAACTGCATTGCAATTCAGCCTTAACCCGACCCTTATAACGACTTCCTGCTTAACTTTTTGAGGAGCAGGAGGTAGCCGCCAACGTCGTCGTCGTCGTCGTCGTCGTCGCCGTCGCCTCATCGATTTGAGGGAAAAACTGGTATAAGAACTGCAAAGGCCAAAAACAGTGGCTCACACCGAAAAAGCACATTTTGGCAATAGAGAGCGATATGCCCATCGACTAATTTTCAAAGTTCTTTATTGCCTGCAACGCCCCGGGTGCCCCGGGCGGGCTCCCCCATTGGCTTCCGGTATTTATACAAATAAAATTGCACAAAACTCAAAAACCAAAACAAGTACAAATCAACAGAAAATCGAAGCCAAAGTGCCCCAAAAGTCATTGCCATCCGAGGCGGAGGAAAAGTCGTAGGAATCGCTTACCAGGACTAAGGACAGGACAGTACGGCACTGCGCCGGACCTGACTTAGCTACGGTTTGGGCTTGGGCTAGGGTTTTCGGTTTTCGGTTTTCGATTTTTGGGTTTGAGTTTTGGGTTAGGCTGAGCGCAGGCTGGCTTTGACTTCGGCTGTGGCCATGGTGCTCTGGCTCTGGGTCCTGGGCCCAGACTAATTTGCCAAAAAAGTTTGCACCGCATATTTTTGTAACCTTTTTTTGTCGCTGCTGCTGCTGCTGCCGCTGCTGTTGTTGTTTTAATTTCTCATTTGGCATTTGATTTCAAGCAAAAGTCGTCGGAGTCGTCGTCTGGCTGTGGCCAACAGCCCCCGGGGCCACCCCCCGGCGAAGGTCAACGCTAATAGCACTAAAATTTCAAGTTGGCTTATCGATACCAACGATAAACTATAAATTTGTCGGCTGTTTGTTGCTGTTGTTCGGTGCTGTTGCTAATGCGAATGGGCATTGCAGACGCCCCTGCTGCCCCCTCCCCCTCCAAATTCGAATGTTTTTTAAGCCTTTTTTGTGTATGTGTGTGTGTGTTGGCTGGGCAAAAGTTTTGCAACGTATTAATTTGGCTAAATTTAACCCGTAATGACTTTAAAAGTAAAATTAATGAGGGTCGATAGTTGCCTTTTGGTTCGGGGTGCGGCAGGCAAAGTTTGCGCCCAAAACATATGCGCCTGACAGGGGCAGCCCGAGGTGTGGGCGGGGCTAACTGTGAACTTACTTTAACGCTCTCTCGTTCTCTCTCTCTATTTTTATAGCGCGCTACACTAGCGGAGAAGGAAGTGAACACACTCAAGGAGCAACTATCCACTGGCACGCCCGGCAGCAACAGCGACAGCAACAACACAGTGGAAGAGGCAACAGCAGCAGCAGCAGCAGCGGCGGCAGCAGCAGCAGCAGCAGTGGCATTGGCCAACGGCGAGGAGGAAGCCACTGGCAACAGCGAAAGCGAGAGCGACAAGCTGCTGAATAGTTCGATTGTTGCAGCGGCCATAACGCTGCAACAGAACGGCGGCAATCTGCTGGCCAACACAAATACACCGTCGCCATCGCCGCCGTTGCTGAGCGCCGAGCAGCAGCAACAGTTGCAGAGCAGCCTGCAGAACGGCGTCGGCGGCGCCTGTTTGAATCCGAAGCTCTTCTTCAATCACGCACAGCAAATGATGATGGAGGCGGCAGCGGCTGCTGCGGCGGCGGCAGCGGCAGCTGCAGCGCAACAACAGCAACAGCAGCAACAGTCGCCGTTGCACTCGCCGGTTGCAGCGGCCAACAACACAGTGGCTGCAACTGCAACAAACGCAGCAGCAGCAGCAGCAACAACAACAACAGCAACAGCCGCCACACAACAGCAATCAGCCCGGGATGTTGCCGAGCCAACAGCGATCAGCAATTGCAACGACGACGACGAGGACGACGACGAGGAGGACGCATCGATGCAATCGAATGTGGCGCATGCCGATGGTGATCTCGATGACGACGATATGGAGCTGGAGCCGGAGCATGTTGCTGATACGGGCAGTGTTGCTGCTGTCGCAGAGCCATTGGCAAGAACTGATAATGTTGGCGATGCGAATGCGAATGCAACGCGCAATGACGATGATCACGATGGCGATGAGGATCATGAGGATGTTGCCGATGTTGCTGCTGGCGAGCAGGATGATGATGAGGAAGCTAGTTTAAATGTTAGCAATAATCACAACAACAACAATACTGATAGCAACAATAGCTGTAGTCGAAAGAACACTAACAACAACAACAACAGTGAAACGCAACATGTTGCACTGCGTGATAATAATGTTAATGAGCAACATGTGGCACATAGCGCCGAGGACGAGGATTGCACCAATAACAACACTAACACCAACAACAACAACAGCAATGAGAAGCGCAAAAAGCGCAACGCCAGCAACAACAACAATAACAACAACAACAACAATCAGCCCGCTGTTCTATTAGCTGCCAAAGACAAAGAGGTACGTTCTTTTCCTTCTATTTTTTGATTACTCTTTCACAATATTTCTGGCAATTCCTCTCCTTAATTTAATAAACTGTCTGTAAAAACCACACCACGTAGCCACCCCTCCCCACCCCCACCCCCAGACCCACCGCCCGAGTCGGCGGGCAGACAATTACCCAGCGCAATGAAATGTAAAACCGTTAAGATTAGACAAATGTTGCCACCCGAATATAAAAATAAAGGAGTAAAGTCGCAACCCTAACTCTCTAAAATCAAAAAAAATATACAAATACAAAAAATTCCAACCGCAGACGACGACGCACGGCTGACCGGCCCCCTCCGTTTCGTCCTTGGACACGTCCTGGCTGTCCGCACGCACAATTGAGAAAACACTTGCATAAGTAAACAGAACACCCCCAGCGCCACGCCCACCGCCGCCCAACCCCAGCCAGTTTAGCGCACTTTTCTTGTAATTTTCTAGCCAAACACAAGTGCAAAAAAAAAAATAAAAAAAAACAAGGAAACAGAGAGAACAAAAAAACAGAAGGAAATACAAGGCAAACAAATGAGCGTCCCGGCGCAACAAAACAGAGAAAAATTCCAAAGCAAGAATAAAAGGACTTTTGACTTTTTCTTTACACGACGCCACAAGAAAAGGCAACGACGAAAAAAAAACAAAAATATGCAAGGGATTTGACTCGAAAGCCGCAAGGACATATCCCAAAATAAAATAAAAAAAAAGTTTTTTTTTCGCATAAAAAAAGTTAAAATGAAACTTTGCAGAAGACACTTTGATTGGATGGTTGACTAAAGACTAAGTGGGGGTAGCCAGTGGGGGGGGTCTTGGTGTAAAGTGATATCATTAAAATATTGACATGACAATTTTAACGCCTACAATTTGTTGACTGCTTTTGTTTACACTTGTTGTCTTCCGCATTTGTCCTTTGCCATCGTCGAAGAGAGGACATTCCATGGTGGCCCATTGAGAGGTCGCTCCTTAAGCAGGACCCATCAGTTTAGCTTTCATTTTATTGGTAATTCCCTTATGAGTTTTATTTTCTGTTTGGCTACACCAACTCTTAATGTAATTTGCACAAAAATGAATGCGTTGACCGTTTAAGGATCTGATACAAAGCAGAAATGAAAAGTGTTGTACTCTTGAGAGCGAAGGCTGAGAGGTTTTCTGTAGCTTTTTACTCTCGCTCAGCTTTATTCCTATGGTTTTTCTTTTCCTCGTTCTTTTTTTATTCACTCTTCTTGTCACTCATCTCTGCTCTCTTTCTATATATTTTTACCCTGTCTCTGTCCCTCTTTGGCGCTTCCACTCCATTTCGCTTGTTGCATCTCTCCTCTGCTGCCTGCCCCGCTTCTTTTCAATTTCTCTAATGCAATGCGTCTCTACTGTGCCCACATTGAATGATTGCTTATTGCCAGCGTCAATTCCCCAATCCCCAAAAACCGAATACCAAGCACAAGTGTTGCGCGATTGTGGGGTAGGGGTGGGGGGGACTGGTTGCATTTAAGCATCAATCATTATCATTTGCCATTAAGTGCAGCGCAGCATCTTGCCAGGCATTCAGGACATCTTTCGCAGCTTCTAACTGCCATTAGCAACCCCTAGGTGTCGCTGCAACACAAAATGTGCACGGAACGGAAAGGCAAACCGCGTTGTCCCCTCGTTGCACTTCTTTAATGTTTTATCACTTCACTTGGCACACAGCAGACGCAATCTCTTAGCCCACATCCCCGACCGCGGCTCTTCTGCTTACCTGCCGCATTTAGCTGGGCTTTTGCTTTTATTTTCTTTTCTTTGCTTCGTTTTTTATTGGGAATCCATTAAATGCTATTTTTGCCAAACGCTTTGCGGCTCTGAAGCAATTTCCCGTTAACGTACAAATACTCTGTACCAGGTTTTTTTTTGCGCAGCTCATTAGTTTGATTACTGGCGCCCCCTGGCGGCGCACACACTCAACAATCAGTGGCGTCCACTTACACGGCTCCAGAGACGGCCCATGCACAGCTGTGATAAATGCACTCGCCTGACAACTAAATCACTTACGTGTGCGCCCAGAGATTCAGATTTATCTGTTACACATGTTCATAAATATGCGACAATATTTTTTAGACGCCGCAAGGCAACAGCATACCAAAAAAAACAAAAAAAAAACAAATTTGAAAAAAGCAACAAAAACAAAATTAGGAGAGTTTTCTTGCGGTTGCCGAAAATGCAATACCCTTGCAGACATGTAGGCTACTCGCAGCTTTCAATTATAAATTTGCAATTTTAGCCAGCAGTTTCTATGTTTGCTAAACTCAAAATTCAAGCGGATCCGTGGCAAGTTCTGATCCACAATATATACACTTTATGGAATCGAATTTGTCGCCTTCAATGCTACGCAGGTTACACAGTTTATATAGAAATCGAAATACCCTCCGCAAGGGTATAAATACTAGCAAATATGATCGACAGTTGTGCAAAATTATGTTAAATGGAATTGCAACAGTTGTTTGTTGTTAGAGACTGTCTTGTCGGGTCTGCTCTGGTCTATGGTCTCTACTTTTTCCACTAGCTGCCTCCTATTGTAGCCCCCCTCCCCCTCCCCCTTTCTTGTACGCTGGCACTTCGTTTTGCGCTTCTTTAGCGCATTTGTTTGTCTTGGCGCAGCGCGTGTTTATTTTTTCGCAGAAGTGCATTTTTATAGACAAAGTGCATGAAGAGCGTGTAAAAATAGCTGCGGGCCAACTATGGGTTAAACATGCCACAAACAACAACAAAAATATGTTATAAAATAGAAGAGAACAATTATATGTATACGTATATCTACATACATATGAACATTTTTGTGTGATAAAATTGTAAACAAATTAGCAGCTCAGCAAAATGCCAGAAACCACAAATAATAAAACCTAAAACACTTCCGCTTTGATTTAGTAACAATATATTATATCTATATATACCATATATATGAATTTGAAAAAAAATAAATAACACGTTCGGTATTGCCGTATTTTTTTATCACGCAACAAACAAAAACGAACAGATTAACCAAACAAAATATAAATATATATATAATAATAATAACAATAACTTATATAGAACATGCTTGATGCTGCCCACAATCAAATAAGACAGAAAGCTGCGCAAGCTTTGCCACGCCGAAGTCTAAATACACTATAAACTAGGTATACAAATTTTTATTATACCAAATGACAAATTTATTGTTGCTTTTCTTTTCTAAGCCAATTAGCCAATTAGTTTGGTGTCTAACATACATAATTACCTTTTGCAAAGTTCATAGCAAAACTATAATACCCTCTGCAAGAGCACAAAATATAACACAAACGAAAAAAAACAACGCACCACAGTACATGAGTATATGTATGTGGTTTGTTCCGCGGCAATGCGCGTTTTTATCGCTTGTTGTCAAAAAAATATATATATATATATTTATATTTAAAAAAAATACAAAATGAAAAAATGTTTATCGAATTCGACATATTTATTTTATGTGTGTGTATTAAATAAGCAACAACAACAATAAACAGGTCTCAACTAAAATCCAGCACACAAACAACAACAATGAAAATAATGAATATTGTATTTGTTTTGTCGCTGACAAACCGAAATCAATTTTTTTATGACTCTGTGGTTAGTCGGTTGGTTCTTATTGTTGTTAATATTTATCCCAACACTTGTCGCACATAAGCATAAAAAAACCAAAAACCGAACAAAATGCATACATTTTTTTTAGATTATCAGCTACAAAAAATAATTATGAACAATTGTGTACTTCCTATGCAGGGGATCACATGGGTAGATCACAACCTCAAGAATTTAGTTTTATCTGTACAAAATGGCAAATAAATATTGCAAGTGGACAGTGCTTTTATTATTGCTTTTATCATTTTTTATACAAATCTGTAAATTCCAGGAATGACCGCATTTTGCACTAAAAACCGCTTTTAAATATTTTCCAATGCTCTGGAAACACAATAAAAATGAATGTTTTTAGTAAATAATATTCTTGTATGTGATAAAAATATTTCAAGTTCGTTGCACTGTCAATCAAGACAATTCGTCCCGCATTTGGCCTGGCCACTGACTTCGACTCGAACTTGGACTTGGGCATGGACTTGAACTCTCCCTCCCACCCCCGCCGCTAGTTGACCAGCATAATGCGTACTGTATGCACATATAGATAATCGTAATATTAATTTTCAGGCACAAATTCGATTTGTGCTTATCATCGCGTGACGCGACGACTGGGCTACAGCTTCTGGAAACGAAGAAGAACTGAGGAACTGTGGCGATTGTTGGGGGCGAGCGCAGCGATGGGCTATCAAAATTGTATTGCTCGAGTTGACGGATGGGTTTTCAACTAATTAGAAATTAAGCACACTCACACACTAACATAAACATTTGTACATGGTCATATGTATGTCGATTGCTCGACCCGCAGATAAATTTCTTTTGTATAGTTTGCATTTTTTGACACTGACGCACTTGGGCAAAATTTGAAATTCCCAACGTCATGGTTATTATCTATTATATTATATTAACTGTTTGTTATACTATTCACTGTAAGCTCTTATTTTAAATGCAAATATTTGTGCGCGCGTGTGAGACAATTGAGTTTATTTTTAAAAATTCAAATTTGAAATCATGCGGAAAAACCGTAGCGAGGCCAACACAAGTTGGCTAAAATTAAACCAAATTAGCCCCAAATTGACAGCAACTGTGCAAACAACTGATCGATAAACTGTTAGAATTGAGCGTTAATCTAACAGAGGCCGGAGTCGAGCCCCAACGTCACTGATCTCTGCCCAGATACCACACACACATACACACACACGCACGCACGCACCAATACACGTGCATAGGCGTGGCAATCATCAATAATAATAATAAGTACAAGTGGCGGCAACTGAGACAGTCGAAATAAATTTGATTAGGCAGTGTCAAGGCGGCAGCTGAATTCGAATTCAGTATTGTTGTTATGTTCTATTTGATTTGTATTAATTTATAATTCATAATCACCACACACACCCAGCACACACACATACATCATTCGATGTGTGTACCAAATAATTTGAAATGATTGCCCTGCTTTTGAATGATTTCAAATTTTTGTGTTGGGCTCTTTAAAATTATTGGCGATTATTATAATTTAGTATGATTTTTTCAATTAAAGCTAAAGTTCGACAATTTCTAGCAATTTATTTGCGTGTTGTTAAGCTATTATAAACATCAAAAATATATATATAAATATATATTAAAACAATGTACCAGTTTACGCGGGTAAGCGTCCTTTTGCCTAATCCTTTCAAATTCCCTAAATAATTTAAAATATCGGCTTGTATGGAACGTATTTAGGTATATTTGGCTTTCATTCAACAAAATATTATACTATATATATAAAAACTCGACTAGTTTGATAATAATAGCTGCTGCTTATGTTGTTGCCAGCTGCTGCTGCTGCAATTCACAGCAAACCAAGAAACGAACTTTATTTATTAATAACTTCAATTCAAACAACAACAAAAATATATTCGATGGCTTTTTGCTGCTGTTGCCGCTTCTGTTGTTGTTGCGCCGTGCGCTATCGCGACAGCATCACAGGCAACAAATACAAACACAATTGCAATTATTCAATTCAAATCAATCAACAACAAATCGCACACCCACCCACATACACACACACGCACACACTGCTAGAGACATTGAGCTTAGTTAGAACTGCCTGCAATGATTTAAGTTGCTGCTGTTCGCTGTCGTTATCGTTGTCGCTGTTGTTGCTTTTGCTTTTGCTGCTGATTAAAGTGAAAAACAGTCATTATCATGCGCATATACACACACACACACACACACATGTTGTCCATTGAATTGTTGCTGTCGTCGCGTCGCTGTTCGACCAATTGCGGATAAATTCAATTTATTTATCGCATATGGATTTTGATCAGCAGCAGCGCTCTCCGCCCCACGCCAACACTGTGCGCAAGCAGGCTGGCAATAGTGGGGCAGCTATCTCACTCGCACCATGCTAGCCATCCCACTTGCTCGCGCTCTTGTCTATTGTTTGCTGGACACATTGACTGATTGTTGATTGCTGACAGTTTTTTTTTTGCTTGTAAGTAAATGTCGTGGCATATAGTCGCCATATAGCTACAGTTTAGTAGCTGCTGTTCGCTTGTATGGTAAATGGCGATTTTGATTTTTTTAAATTGATTATTTCCTTATTTTCGTGTACCAGTTGCTGCTACTGCTGCTGCTGCCACTGTTGCTGCTGCTGCTGCTGCTGTTGCTGCCGCTGCTGCTGCTGTCGTTCTCATTGTTGTTGTAGCGTGCGCTAGTTTGTTTCGGTTCGGTTTGCCTTTGTTTTGATTGTTTGCCATGTGATTTACATGCAATTTGTGTGCTGATTTGTGTCATCAGCAATTGGTTGTTGTCTTTGCTAATACAATTCTCTGATCTCATTGCCAACCGACAAATATAAAAATAAAAAAAGACAATACGAAAACCATTTATAATGGAACTCATGTTCACGCCTCGTTGATTTCTGCAATTGCAATTGACTTTCACTTTGCAGCACCATTCCAAAGCACTAGAACACATATTCATAATAATAACAATAATAATATTAATAGGAATATTTAAATTAATAATTATATGGTTCCCGACAGTTTTTAACTCTCTGCTATTTTCTATCTACTTTGCAGGTAAGCATTCCATACCCTTTGCTGACAGGCGTAAGTAACTTTCATTACTCATACCCTTTTTTCATTCGTTTTCCCTTCATTTTTTTGCTGGCTTGCCATGACTGGCCACAAGATGACAAACAAGTTGGCATCTCATTTGGCTGCTTAAATATCCATTTGGCACTTCATAAATAGCTGCAGCCTGCAATTGCGTTTGTCTAATTAGTGGCCATTAAATTTGTGGCAGCTCAACTGCAAATCGGCCAGAGATTTGCGCCATCGAAATGGCAGCGCCTGATTTATGGCTAACAAATAAGTTGGCAACTTTGCAGCCAACTTGTCAACCAAATTTTCTGTCTGCCATTTTTTTTTCGTTGTTGCTTTTTCTTGTTGATTATTTTGCCTGGGTTGTGGGAGATATGAATAATTACGCAACACTGTCCCAAAACATGTGACCATCAATCTGGACGCCTTGTCAGCTGGCCAACAGGCACACACGCACACACGCACACCCACACTACCCACACACATGGCGAGATGTCGTTAGACACATGAAATTTTCAATTTCGATTCTTGCATCCTGTACAACAAAATTGTCTGTAAATGGCTTTCGCAGGGACTTCTCAATTTAATCAGCAGTTAAAATAATTTCTCAAGGCTTTAAAAAAACCCCAATTTCAAGATTAGCTTAGGTTGCAATTTTAAAGCTATTCTAAAGTAAAGAACCAATTCAAGTTTCATTCCACTTTCTTTTTTAATAATAAAGCACCAAGAAAATTATTTTATATAAACCTATTTAAAAAAGTACTGAATTCACGCAAAAGTTAATAAAAGTAATTTCCTTCACGACATTTTAAAGGGTATTTAATGGCACTGTCTTCATTTAGTCTGGCTTTAGTCAACTTCTAGCGCCTGAACTCAAGTCAATTACAAGCATGAACGGAAATTTAAGATTTCAATTAGAGCAAACGAAGACAATTTTTGCCTGTCAATAAATCAAATTGCATTTATTAATTTAGCATTAAATTGAGAAAATGCCCGTTGGTAGCCGGAGTTGTTGCCACATGCAACGCCATGCTGTAAGCGCGGCTCCCACGGAATGTGGCAAATCATTAAATGGCATGGCAGAAAAAAGAAGAGATAAACAACTTGAAGAAAATGATTAAACAATTAATTAAACATGCATTATAATTTATTGCTGCGGTCTGGCTTAGCAACAGCAATCAGCAAAAAGTACAAAAGCAGCAACCAGTTGTTGTTGCAGTTGCACATTTGACTGATTAGTTGTGCGGTTTTTTCTTCTTCTTTTTCGGTTTTTTTTTTGTTTGTTTGGCGACCTTCTGTGCGCTACGTGCGACACGTTTAAAACGATGAAAACCCATGATAAGCATTAACCGCATGATTATCATTATATGTTTATCGCGATAATCGCGATCACGTGATGTACAAATTTGGTGTGGCGCTTTAGATTAGGCGTTAATAGGGAAATAGAGAACAAAAGAATATGGAACACATCAAGAGAATAATCGAAATTTAAGAAACCTCACGCAATTACATACACAATTGATTTCTAATTAAAAGACCTCCCCTCGACCAACACCAACCTCCTCGGCAATTTGATGAAACGCTTTAAATGAAAAAAAAAACGCCAAATAAAATAAAATGGAAATGGAAATAATTATTGACGCCATGCATTTAAGTTACGGCATGCCCATCAAGTTCAGGCTATAGTACCCTAGCTTCCTTGTCTTTAGCAGCCACAATCCAACGTTTGGACAATTAAAAAAGGCTAAGCGTTAAAATCGTTCATTTTCGGCAAGCGAACTGCAATTGGGGCGTCTGCGATTTTGTGTGGAGTGGGTGTGTGTGTGTGTGTGTGTGTATGGGTATGTGTATGTGTAGCGGGGTGCTGCGTTGCTTTTGCCTGCGACTTGGCTTTAATTAGTTTGCTACGCTGTCGCTTCAATTTTGACGCAGAAAAAACCGCGACGTCTTCGTCTTGGTCTTCGTCCACGCCGTCATCTTCTTCATCATCCGCATCGTCAACGCAAATTACGCGTCGTCAAAATAATTGCCGTGGGTCGCTCAAATGCGACCAGTCAGCCCCATCAGACCCATTCAGGCTAGCCCAGCCAGACAGCCAGTCGGTCAGCCCTTAGCCCACTGTCGCACCATGGGCGGCAGCTCAACTGGCAGCAATTCAAAAGTATCTCAAAGTATCTGTTATCTATAAACTTCTCAAAATGCTTGTGGCACACAATAAGTTGAAAAATATTAAATATATATGCCTATCAATACAGTGTTCGATATAAATACATACATGCCGCACATGTATTTTTTTTGGGATTTTTTCTCATTATTTCTTGACATATTTCTTCAGTTTAATATATGTCAAGAATTGTCTCAAATTTATATTATCTGATTTAGAAACATTTTCGAAAATTTTGATAAATTTGACACTTTCGGGTACGCTGCTGTTTAGCGCCCACTGTGCGCTCATAATCAACAAGCCAGGCAGGCGGGCAATTAAAATAAGCTTGCTATCTATATACATATATATGTATATATATTTATACAGTTCTTTTTTATATATTTGATAGCTGCCCAGCTCTTGCCACCTATTTCATAGCATAGTATGACTGTTTTTTATGCATATCCCCCATCCGACGCGCAGTCCCAGTCCATTTGGCCAGCAATTGGCATTACAATTTCTCGTTAATAGAAAATGAAATTGTCATCAAATGAAGATTGAGCTTAGCCACAGACGCAGTGCCTGCAGCAAATCCAATTAGAACTTGACGCTCGAATCAAATTAGAATTCAACTGTCCACTCTCGCTCTCTCTCCCTCCCTCGTTTTTCCAGTCTGTTGTTAACTGTTTCATTTCGTCGGCATTTCACTTTGTCGGCAATCTTCAGAGACGCCCGCTGCAGAAATCAATAAAAAAAATTGACAAACAGATTATTTATAATCGCAAATTTTATTTGCTTAAGATTCGTGAATGTTTGTGGCACTGGATTGCAGCTGTGCTCAAGTGGTGGAGGGGGAAATGGGGCGGCTTTTGAGGGGGCAGGTGTTTTACCGGAAGTACATGCCAACTCTCTTGGAGACAACACAAATTCGTCAACTCAATTATCAATGCGCAAACGTCACGTGTGACGACTTTAAGTAGCTTTTTATGTGAGGCCCCTCGCAAAAATACAAAATATCTGCTGCCTGCCAAAATCTAAAAAAAAAAAAGGAAAAATATGAAAAAAGGGACAACTGCAAGAGGAAGGAAGTTGAAACCATTAGAAAATGCCAACAAGCTGGCCCGTCCGTTGAGCAAATAAAAAGGAAAAAAAAACAGACACCATGTGAGGCAAGTGGCACAGGCTTGCGTCCTGGCTAAACCCTCCGGCACTCGTCACGCCCCGCCTGCCCCAGCTACGCCTTCAAGTCCTTAACGTGAACGAGCTGATATTAAGGTGTTGTGACGTTTTTTTTTTTGTTTTTTGTTTTTTTTTTTTTGTCTTTGGCACAGCCGACAAGCCGGCATATTCATATTTTTATATCTATTGGCGAAAAAAAGACAACAAAACAACAATGACAACAAGCACAAGGACGAGCACGAGGATATGATGCCTTACGAATGTTTGCCAGAGATGTTGATTGGCATTGCGTTTGAGCAGGGGTCGAGATGGGTAGGGGACGTGTACGGGTGCGGTCTGCTGGCCGTTGTCTGCTTTTCTCATATTGATGATGCGGGCAAAGAGACAAAAACCGACAAAAAAGACAACAGCAACAGCAACAACAACAGCAAGCAGCAGTAGAAGAGCAATGCTGTACTCATAAATTATTGTCTAGACTATGATTTTAACGTTTTTTGATTATGAAAGCCAAAAAACATGAAGAATCCCACTCCCGAGCGGCAAAAAAGTACGGTTATTGTATAGCGCAATATATAAAATAAAAATCGCTGGCATAACCTTTTTAGCTAGGGTTTTCTCCCTGGCCCTTTCTCTCTCTCTCGCTCTCGAGCTCCCTCTGTTTAGGGTTGGGTTTGTTTGCTGGTTGCTGCGTGTAGATATCATATCAATAAGCAAAAGGATTAGACATGTGACTGGACCAGTCGCTGACTTCCCCGATCCCGCTCTCCACTCCTCCACAGGCCGCCCACTCAAGGGGTACATTTTGGGTCGACTTTGTAGTCGTCGTCGTTCAGTGCTTATCGAGGGTAGTCGGCAAAAAACAAAACAAAAAAATACAAAAAATAAAATCACATTTTCTATTTTTTTTTTTTGTGATATATATTTTTATGATATTGAGGCAAAAATATGAATAAAAGTCAAGCTCGCGTTTGAACGGTGTGAGTGCTGAACGTGCTAAAGGGGGTGGGGCAAGGGTGCACAGGAATTGGGTTCGGCTTGGCCAGACAATTATTAAGCAAAAGTTTAACGAATTAGAAACAAAATGGGCGACTGAGTGGATCAGGTCCGGCCAGAGTGGGTTAAAGGAAGAGCTTTGATTAAAATGTAAAACTTGATGCATGGCATGAATAGACATACATGTGTGTATGTGTATCTGAGTGTGTATGTGTGTATTCAGCTTGTAATTGTCTCTAGCTTGGAAGCACTTCAATTAAAACTTCCCGCTACTCAAAGACCACGCAGCACGCACAAAATTTTTGACAATAAAATCGAAACATAAATCGAAAATTGTTAAATTCGAAAAGGAATCGCGCCGCAAAAGGGTTTTGCCTGCGACTGACTGACTAACTGACTAACTGACTAAATGACTAACTGACTGACTGACTAAGTGACTGATTTGACTGCCTGCCGAGTGCTCTTCGCTTTCTGCCGCATAAACGTATTCGCTCGCGTCCTGCGCCTGGGAATTGTAAAGCTGTCAAATTTTAATTACAAAACTTTATAATCCAAAAAATACAACAACAAGAAGAAGACGCACAAACGCGTTTTAGCGGGTGGGAGGGGCGGTGGGGGAAGGGGGGTTGGCGCCTTCGTCACCACCTTACGCAGAACCACCGCCCGCCTTCGAATCGTTCAACTGTTCCTGTCGTTGGGCTCCCAAATCAATTCAATAACTGTGCACCGTTATGTGCGTGTGTGCGTAAATGAATGACTGTTTGACTGACTGAATCACAGAATGAATGAATGACAAACTGTATAACTGCCTGCCAGCCCAACCGCCCGCCTGTCCGTCTGTCTGTCTGTCTGTCTAACTGACTGATGAAACGCGCTTTGGCGTCGTTTCGTGCCAAGTTCAGTTCGAAATTGTTTGATTTATGCCTTTGAATTGTTGTAAATTGGCAAGGCGCCGCCCCCGGCCCGCAACGTAACCTGTTCCCTCCCACCTCTTCAACATCCCATTCCATGCCGCGAGCAATTGACAAATAATGAAAAATGCTAAATTACCTGCCACTTAGGGGCTTTAAGCTGTGTGAATACTAACAATCGCACGCGAAGCTCACCTCATTTGAATAAAGTGGAAGCCATATGAATTGATACTTTAATGCGCTAATTGTTAACATTTATACACTTACGAATAAGCTCTTGAATACACTCACGAATATTTATAGGAACGGGAGCATCTGGCATTAATGTAACGAAAACTTTCACATGAATCCGCTTATGAATGCAGTAACCAATTCTGCCAATAATGATAAAACAAGAAACAAACACCCATTCACACACTCGCACACCAATAAATGCACATATTAGGGCCGCTAATTGAATCATTACAAATATCAATTAATGCACTGATGAATACACTCATGAATACACTTATAAATTGATTCGTCATTACTGCTAATAATTGAATATCAATACACCTGCGTATATATACGCGTACTCATGAGTGAATACACTCATGAATAATAATGAAATAACTCATAAAACTCCAAATAGAAAACCACCCAAGCAATTATTGCACCCAAGAATACACATGTGAATACATCTATCATTACATCTATCAATACACATGAATACACTCATGAATACAACTGACTGATTGGCACACTTAAAAAACACAAATCGAAGCAAATGCAGAAAACAAGTCGCTTGGACTGCGAATGCACTTTGGCACACATACACACTCATGCATTCATAAACATACTCACTCACTCATTCACATAGGCATTTGTGAGTTGCCTTTGCAGAGCTACGTTTGTTTTTTCCCTGCGTTTTTGCGCATTGTTGTCTTTGTTGCAAATTGCCAACTTGGGCATTGCGAGCTGCCGGCAGCAACAACAATCATAACGAATCCAACAAAAGCTTTTGGCGTCAAAGCTCTGGGGTGCACTTGGCAGACTCTAAGCCACAGCAGCAGCCCTCCACTCCTTTTTGCCAGCAACACTTGAAACAATCAAAAATCAATGACAAACGAACAGCAAAAAAAAAAAATGTTAAAAAGTGGAAAAAAAAACACGACATCGAGACGACAAAAACGACGCTGCGGCTGCTGCTGCTCTTTACTCATTTGTCTTTTGGCTTTTTGGAAATTAACAACACACGCCCCCCTCCGCCCACCGCCCGCCGCAGCAGCAGTCGAAAGCCTCTTCAGCTGACTGCTTGAAAAGTAACCCCTTTTTTATAGCGCCCAAGCTAACTTCCTTTGCGCTCGCTCTCTTTCTCTAGCTGCCACAGTGGCGCTCTCCTTCTCTCTCACACTCTGTGTCTTTTGTGCTGTCTCTGTTGCTGTCTCTATATATATATATATATGTAAATATATATCTGTATATATATTTTAAAATTTTTATGCCCGAATGAATTTTAATTCCTTTGACGGTTGCTTTTGGCATTGGCAGCTGGCGTGCCTAAAAGGCTGCTACAAAAATTTATATATATATACATATTTATACACACGCATATGCAGCTTCTTCTGTGTGTGTGTGTGTGTGTGCGTTTTTGAGTCTTTGATTGCTTATTGTTAATTTGTATTTGTGTATTGGTCGCCTGTATGTGTGAATTCTGAGATGTTTTTGCTGCTGCTGCTGCTCGCTGATTAAACCCTTTTTTTACCCTAGTCCATATGAATGAATGTGGCAATCACACACACACACACACACACACACATAGAGCATCTTAATTCCTTTTGGCGTTTTATGCATCGACCCAAGCAATTCGCCCACCTGCTGCCACATTTTGTTGTGCCTATGTGTGTGTTCGCCCATCAACGTCTTTTGCCTTCGAGTGTTTGTTATTATTATTGTTGTTGCTGTTGTCTTGTGCCTTTGTGTGTGTGTGTGTGTGTCTATCGACTGCTTTGTCAATTGTTTGGGGGCTGCTGCCAGCCCGCCTGCCTGCCTGCCTTGTCGTCGCGCTGGCTGCCTGGCAATTTTGTTAATTACAAATCGTTTGCTTTTGGCTCTATGCTAATGTCTCTGCCTGGGACATCAAACCCCCCAGCCCCAACCCCTTTGCCCGCTTGACTGCCATGTGTGTGTGTCTATTTTTGCATAACTTACGCAACTTTTTACAATTCTGACAGCTACCCCCCAGCCAGCCGAAGCCCCAGCCCTTGGCCCAAAAAGTACAACAAAAAAAATAAATAAACACAAGGGTTGTTGTTCTATTATATTTTATATATACACTTAAACATATATAAATTATATATGCATATATGTGCACAGTTATAGACTATCAGCTAAATATCGCTGTCTATTTTACATACGACACGCATTTCTTGGGGCTAGCAACAAGCCAGCGCCAATTAACAGTTGGCCACTAACACACACGTACACGTACACTAAAACACACACACACACACAGCCAGAACTGTCAGTCAATGTCCAAAATTCTCTAACCAAAATTTTCAACTATTCCCATTGTTGGAAAAATGTAAATTTTCATAATTTTACAGTCAATACTTTGTGTGTAGCTGCCCCTTCCCCAACCCGCCCCCAGCCCCTCAGCTCACTCTCCCTCTCGCCCCCTTTGTTCTCATAGTTTTTGTTTGATTGCTGCGTAGTTATAGTAGAGCCACCCTGTCCCGCTGCCCCCAGCTTCCGCCACACCGCCACATTCGTCCCGTCTATGGGCGGCCGAAGCCACAGGCAGCCAACGAATTGGACAGGCAAAGTTTTTGGCGCAAAGGGTTGCAAATGATTTTTGAGTTGTGTCGAAAATCCCCAAAAAGTTGATTTATCGTTTTAATAATTCTTCAACAGAGCCTGAAACATGCTGCTCTGCTGCTCTTAATATAAAGCAAAATGAAATCGAAATGACAAAAATGTGTGAATGCATTCATCTATTAATATTTACCTAAGCGCTGCGCACCGTTGCCATATTTCAGTTGTGGCGCTGTTGCCAAATTTCAAATTTGAAGTTTAAGCCTGTAGTTTGAAGACGTTTGCGTGTGTGTGTGTGTGTGGCAGGCAGTTGATTATTAATGAACTCGTGTGTGTAAGACACAACAAGACAGACACACACACACGCACGCACAACCCCTGGCATACCCGTACACTTGCGCCGCATGCTAATTGCGTTTATTTAACAAAACAAATTTTTTACATTTTCCACTTTCTGGGTGGGATGGGTTGGGGATTGGGGGTTGGGGGACGACTCAATTGAGTTGGCAATTAGACGTCAGCCAGAAGGGATTTTTTGAATGGGTCTATATGGGGTATACAACATTTTTATGCAATTAATTTGAGTCGTTGTCGTCGTTGTTGTCGTGCTCGTCCTCGTCCTCGCTCTGTCGTCTTGTCATGTGCTACTTCTTCTTCTTCTTCTTCTTCTTCTTTTGCTTCTTCTTTCTACAGGGGGTTGTTGTCCTTAGCAGCTCTCACATGTCTCGTATGCTAATGAAAAATCGAACACGCAACCCCAGCTTTGAATTAGTTGGATGGAGTTAGGGGGAGAGGGGCTCTGTTGCTGCCTTTTGATTGATAATGAAATTAACTGCTTAGCATTTCTAGGCATGACATGTTCCAGGACCTGCTAAGGACACATGTTTCCATGCACATTAACATGCCTACATATATGCATACATATACATATTTATGTTGATGCGTTTTTAATGCCAATTATATATTATTGCATATATGTGTGTGGCCCCCTATTGTTTATGGCCAATAATCATAATCTGGCCCATTTGCTTCGCTTTATTGATAAAATATATGAATACCAGCGAAAGTTTTGCCAATCAACTTTCTGTCATATATGGCCCAATGAAAAAAATTAACGTGCCACACAAATAACGCAATGACACGCAAATTACCAATTGGCATTATGTTGATTTGGGTCCCGTCTGCCCTCCTCTTCTAACGCAACTGCTTGGGTACAGTCGGCGCAAAAAGTCGCTGTATGCGCCTTGTGTGTTGACGCTGCCTTCAACATATGCGTCAATTAAAAACCGCGCCATTAAATTAATTTTAATCACATAATAAGAAATACACACACACACACACGCACACACACCACCTGGCTGTCATTAAAAAATTTCGTTGCATACCACACGGCGCAAAACTTTATCTTGTCAACTTTGTTGCGGCGCCACGCCTCCTACGGCAAGTCGCGTCCCGCCCCACCGAACACACGTCGCGCACACGTCTCTCAAGTTGCTGTCGTTGACGCACTTAAGAAAAATTCCCTTGTCAAATTTGCCAATTATCATATTTTCATCAAACAAACAAAGTTCCAAAAACTCAAACGCTCGCTGCAGGCGCATACCCCAACCGCCACATACACCCCCCCCACCTACTGTCTGCCCAAACATTGTACCTGTGTAGTATGCCTCCCCCTTTACCTATACACCTGTGGCTGTATCTGTGGCCTGTTGCCAGCAGCCTCACTCGCGTCTCAGGCAATCAGCGACGTCGTCGTCGTCCTCGTTGTTAATTTTATTAAAAATTATTTTATAACTCTCGAACTTTTGCGCATACACGACGCGATGCGATGCGATGCGACGCGACTTTACTCTCTGACAGCTGCCCCCGCCCCCCGCCCTCCTCCCCCATGTTCGGCTGCTCGCGCGCATTGTTGTTGCTTCAATATTGATGTGTGCAATTACAATCAAAACAAAACAAACAACAACAAAATAAAACACAGAGCGAAGCTGGCAACCACAGCAGCCGCAATGGCAGAGTTGCCGCGAAATATGCAACCAGAAAGTTTGGCAGCTTCCCCGTGCCTCAAAAGTCCAAAATTCATCAACTACTGATTGCAAAAAGAGCCAAATATCTCCAAAAATTATCAACAGCCGGTTCTGTGCTGTGTTAGAAAATGAAATATTTAATGTCAGATTTTGATTGAAAAGGGTTGAAGCGAGAGCGCGAAGAAGAAGCAGCGGCAGGCTGTACGCCTTTTATTTTGGCCCATCTCTATACTCAATATTTTCTGCTTGGTAATCTGTTTGATACTCCATTCATTTCGCCATTCCTCTTTGTGCGATGTTCTTAAACGTTGCACTGGCATTAGGTCCAATTTATTATCGAGTTGAGCGATACAAAATCTCTCCGGGTTCTTCTTCTTAAGCTGAACCTCTTTGATGTTGAGTTGATTGATTTGATCTGATAAATGTATAAACTACGCAAATATATCAAAAATTATCTCCATTTTCCATATCATTCAGTTCCTGACTCTCGCAGCAATTGAGAATGCTTGCAATAAAAAGAATTTTCGACTCCGCCCTTCCATTTAAATCCATGTACTAATTGTGCCTATTTTGTTGGCCATCTCTTGCAGATTAAAGCACTTTTGGATGAGTTGCAACGCCTGCGCGGTCAGGAACAAGCTCACCTGATACAAATGCAGAGGCTCGAGGAGCATTTGGAGGTGAAGCGACAGCACATAATGCGTTTGGAGGCGCGTTTGGATAAGCAACAGATCAATGAGGCCCTCGCCGAGGCTACTGCATTGGCGGCCGCTGTTAATGCAGCCGCGACAAACAACAACAACAATAGCAACAGCAACAATAATAACAACAGCAAAAATAACAACAATCACAGTAGCCAGAGCAGCGACAATAACAACGTGTTCAAAACAACAGATCTAACATCGACCCATCAGCACAATGACGATGATGACGATGACGATGACAATGATCATGATAATGAGATGCGCGACGGCGACGACGATGAGGATATGGATTTGGCCAACGATGAGCAGCAACATGCAGCCATTGCCAATAATCGGCACGACGATGTTCACGATAAGGACGATGCCGAGGAGCAGGATATCGAAATGTCCAATGCCACAGCCACAGCGGACAGCAACGAGCTGAAAATCAAAAAGGAACAGCAGTAAGTTACCGTACAATGCTGACTAAAACCAATTAACAGCTGATTGCGATCAAAATAGTTTATTTGCATTCCAAACCTAACCCAAAAATATAAGTCGCACTAACTAATACAATTTCTAGTCTTGAAAATTGCGCACAAACCTAAGAATTTATAGCTTTCCAATTTTTGTTTCATTCCCATTTAATAAAAAAGTTACTAACTACGTAAAAAGAGTACAATTTCTAAACATTTACATTACCCAAAAATGTATTATACAATAAGAAGCCAGGTTTCATTTCCCACTCATAATTTGACATTCAAATCCACTAATTTGTGTTTCATTTCCATTTTGTTCTTTCTCTTCACAGCAGTCCACTGGACCTGAATGTACTCAGTCCACAGTCGGCTATCGCCACAGCCGCCGCGGCCGCAGCAGCCGCTGCCTGCGCCAACGATCCGAACAAATTCCAAGCTCTGCTCCTGGAGCGCACCAAAGCCTTGGCCGCTGAGGCGCTCAAGAATGGCGCCGCCGATGCCAACAATGCAGCCAGCGAAGGTCAGTATGAGAAAAGGTTGCCACAGCTGTACCCCATCGATGGAGTACAGTTTCAGTTCCATTCCGTTCGTTTCAAATCGCTGCTGTTTTGTCGCTTGTTGTCATCGTTTCAATGCTTTGATTTGTTCCGCCAACGGCGCCCACCGGGGCCATTTTATGATTTGTTTGACTAACGGGACGTTCCGTTCGTTACTTTCTTATCGGCGCTAACGGACTGCGGCGCCAATTTTTATGGCTGTCATCAAGCAAGCGGAAAACCAGCGACCGCGATCGTCTCTCTCTCTCTTCTCTTATTTTATTCTTCAGTTATTTCCTTTTTATTTATTTGCTTTTTTCAACATTTGCATCAAATCGTTTGCGAATGTTGTCATTGTTGTCGTTGTTGTTGTCGTTGTCGTTGTTTTATACACTTTGAATTGCTCTGCATGTTTATCGATAATATTGACATATACAAAAGCCAAACACAACAGTTGACAATCATCATCATTATTATTGTTATTATTGTGATTATCATTGACAACAACACGCTTAAACGCTATCTCTCTTCTCTCGTGCTACACACATATGTATACATATATATATATATATATATATTTATGACTCTCTACTTACAACGACACACGCACACACACACACAGTTTCTTTGTTGTTTTGTTGTACGAATTGGCAAGCGAAAAGCAAAAAGTGCAAAATGTTGGCAAAAAAAGAAGCAAACAAAAATTGAAAAGATATCTAAAAACAAATTTTGATTAATTTTTGGCGTTTTGTTCCATGGATGTTGTTGAAATCAGTATACCAAACAAATACTAAATACAAAAATACCAAATACCATAAAAAACAAAAAAAAAACTATAAACAAAAAGTATTTTATGATAGATCATTGCAAATAAGTAGCAACAACAAAAGGCACAACTTTTTTGTTGTTTCCCGCAGAAATGCCGCAACAACAACAAGCCCCAGGCGCAGCAACAGCTGATCAAGCTGCAGCTGAAGATGATGCAGCTGAAGATGATGCAGCAGCAGCCGCAACAACAGCAGCCACAGCCGCAGCAGCAGCAGCAGCTACGGTAACAGCAGCAGCCAAGCCAGAAAGCAGCAAAAACGTAACGGAAACGCCTGAGAATGAAACATTGGCCGAGGCCAATTTGCAGCCCAAAATCGAGATCATAGACACAGACGAGGTGGGCACTGAGGCTGCAGCTGGCCAAACGCTGGAAGAGCAGCTGGTCAATAGCTATTGGAGGCGTGGCTTTGAAACGACCACGGCAACATCAGCTGCGGCAGCAGCAACAGCAGCAACAACGCCAACCGGGAGCAAAACGCCAACAATTTATCAAAATGCCAATGCGGTGCAGCAGCAACTGTTGCCGCCACCGCCGCCGCCACAGCAGCAGCATTCGCTGCGCAGCAGCAACAACAACAACAACAGCAGCAGCAACAACAGCAACAGCAACAACACTATCAACAGCAACAACATGGACCCTCGTCCACTGTGCTGCTCAGTCAATTGGTTAACTCAACTTTCTCACATGCCAATCACTCCTCTTGTTCCAATTCCAAATCCGCACGCTTAGATGCCGCCGCACACCACCAACTCCAGCAGCAGCAGCAGCAGCAACAGCCACAGCTGCATCAGCAGCAGCAGCAGCAGCCGCAACATCTCCACAACAGCAGCAACAGCAGCAGCAGCAGCGCAGCCGGCAGCGATCCACTGAATCATCACCATCATGGGCACCACCACGGCCATCCGCATGGCCAGCTATTGCATACGGCGCACCATCTGCACCATGGCGCCGACTCCAATTCATCCAGCGCGAACAGCACGCCCAACAGCACCGCCCAGCTGGCGGCCAGCATTGCCAGCACGCTGAACGGCAGCAAGTCGCTGCTGCAGGCAGCGGCCGCTGCCAATGTGGCCGCCGCCGCCGTTGCCGAGGACAACAACAACAGTCTGGACGACAAATACGAATGCGGCCGTTGCCGCCGCGGCAATGGCGGCGCATGCCCAGCACGCGGCCGCACTGGGCGCGCCCAATTTTCTGCCCAATCTGCCCAGCCTGCCGGCGTTCCAGTTTGCGGCGGCAGCGGCCGCCGGCCAGGATGCCCGGGCGATTCGCTTCGCGGACTCCGAGCGCACTCGCAGCCGGGCGTCTCGATGGCCGGCCGACTGGGCGAATCGCTAATACCGAAGGGGGATCCCATGGAGGCCAAGCTGCAGGAGATGCTGCGCTACAACATGGACAAGTATGCGAACCAGGCGCTCGACACACTCCACATCTCGCGACGCGTCCGCGAGCTGCTCTCCGTGCACAACATCGGGCAGCGTCTGTTTGCCAAATACATTTTGGGCCTGTCGCAGGGCACCGTCTCGGAGCTGCTCAGCAAGCCGAAGCCCTGGGATAAGCTGACCGAGAAGGGTCGTGACAGCTACCGCAAGATGCACGCCTGGGCCTGTGATGATAATGCCGTCATGCTGCTCAAGTCCCTCATACCCAAGAAAGGTGAGTGCCTAATAAGTTTCTTTTTTTGTTTGTTTTGTTTTCCGTTAAGCTAATTAGCCGCAGCTACTAGTTTTAGTTGGTTTTCAGCGTTATCAGCGCGCACACAGCTAAATTATTTGACAGTTGGCGCACAGAGTGTGGCCAGGCTCTCCAACAGGCGGCTGACAGCTGACAGTTGCTGCCTGCTACGCGCTCAGCCTGTTGTGCTGATATCATTAGTTGTTTTTATGGAGCCTAAGGCTTATAGGTATTCACTTAGTTAGACTTAAATTACAGTTTGTTCTTTATTGTATTTAAATGATATGATATGAATTGAATTCGATTGGAAATTAAAGCACCTGGCATTTGATTTTCGTTGCGTTCCACTTAATCTTCAATCATTCCTGCCTTTCTTTTCTGATCTGAAACGTTTGTTTTGTCATTCCCATTTCATTTGAGCTGTTTAAGTTAAACAAAATGGAATTGAAACATTTGATTGAAAACACTGCGCATTTCATTCGCCCATTCGCAAACCCGTTTTGCTCATTTCGTGCTTGTTTTGGCGTTTTTCTTTTTATTTTGTTTTCTTTTCCCTTTTTTCATTTTCATTTGAATTTGCTTGGCTCGCGGCCAAAAACATTAAAATGTGAAATTTTAATTATTTTTGATTTTTGCGTATAATCAACGTGCCAACGGGCAACAACGATGGCGACGACTGGATGCATTTCATGCAACCATTTCGCCTGTCGTCATAAATTTTCGCGAATTCGCACATTGGGCGTAAAATGTTCGTCTACAACTCGAAACGCACTCGAACAACTCAAGCGACAAACAAACGTTTTTCAAAACAAAACCAAAAAAATAAAAAATAAATAAATAAATATAAGGAATACTGAGTTGTGATCTTTGGCTAACGATAGCTTCAAAAACTTTCGCAATGTGCATATATCTAAATGTCTGTGCTGTGCCGTCTCATTTGTTTGGTTTTGTTGTCTTGGTTAAGTTTTATTGATTAGTCATCAATTTTATGGGCCGCCACAGCGGCAACTATGCCAGCGCCGGGGGCTACAAATATGTCAATGCAAAAAGTATTTTTAAAGTACGAACTGTGGCACAGACACGCACCAATCCCGCACGTACCCCACAATGCCCCCCAACTTGCGGCTCGGGTAAAGTTAATCAAAGTTTTACTCTGGCCCTCTGTTTGCCAAAGCACATGTGTGTGCGTGTGCGAGTGTGTGTGTGTGTGTGCCTAAGTGCATGCAAATGTTGACAATTAATTTATGACGATTACTCATGACAGCTAAACTAACTGTTTATATATTTATGCATGTAGAACGCAGGCACTGCAATAATTATTATTTTTTTTGTTCAAGCGATTGAATGTGTTTAGTGACCCCAACACCATCCTTCCCTTCTTGCGCGCAGTTGTCAGTTAATTATAAGCAAATAGCCAGTTAGATGCATGCCTCGTCAAGACTGTGTTGCATAAAACTGTTGCCTAGCGCATGGGCGCAAATGACATTAAACAGAAATGTGTGCATAGAAAGCAATTGCAATAATAATACAATATCATAATAATTATTATGATTATTATGATTGTAATAAAATCAACAGGCCGCAATACTTTGAAGTCAACTTGTGGGCTGAAAAAGTTAAGCGAGCGAAGCGCGTCAATGATTTTTGAATTGTAATTGTTTGAAGCGCGTGGAACGAGTTGGAATGGAATGGAATCAAATGGAATGGGGCGACGCGACGACTGCCGTGACAATTGGTCTGTGAAAGGCTTGAAACAAAATACATATACTACAAAATTTAAAAAACAACAATTAAAAAAAATCATCAACAACGACAGCAGCAACAACAACAACAGCAGCAACCGTGAAGTAGAATTAAATGTAAACAACGACAACAAGAACGCAATGCAACTGCTGCCTTCAACGAGGCATGCAAAACGTTGACGTGCCGCGCGTTTGAAGTCGTCTTTGTGCTGGACAAAGTGCGGCAGCTGAGTGGTAGCCGGCAGCGGGGACGGCGAGTTGCAATGCGGAGTTGCGCCAAGGGCGGCTGCCTAACGATTGGTGGCCAGTAGCCGAGCCGGTGGGTGGGGGTGGCTTTGGGGTGGGCGCACCGCGCGCCTGGTTGACGCAAAACTTTTCGCGTTTTTGGTTTGTTCTGCCGTTCATTTTGATTGTTTTTGTTGTTGTTGTTTTGTTAAACATTTGACGACAATTGTTGCATATTAAACGGCGCACAGGCAAAGCGAGTGGAAATTTTAGCAGAAATTGTTAAGCGGCAAAAACTATTGAAAAGTTGTAACAAAAAAAAGTTCGAAATGCAAATGTTTCGTGTATTGTCGATAAATGTTATCGAACAAAAGTCCTGACATTTGGCAAGCCCCAAGAATTTGCAATCTGATTGCTATAATCATATTATACTATCACTTTTATTTCTTTATTCCATGAGGAATATTATTGAAGAGCATCAAATCAAGAGCCTTTGTGATAAAATGACATTTATCGTTCTGTTATCGATAGTACATTTTCCATTTTCCGAACATTGGCAACCACTGTGCAAGCGCCGTTGCACTGTGCACTAGTTGCCTAAAAGTTGACAACGCTTTGCCATGACAAATTTACACAAGTAGTTGCAAAGAGAGAGGGGCGATAGCGAAAGAGAGCGCTGGAGTTCAGCCAAGTGCCGTTTGAGTACTCAATTCAAACTGCGCTTAGCATTGCAAAAAAAAACACAACACAAAACCGGCAAAAGGGTGCGGGGTGGTGGGTGGGGAATAGCAAAAAAATCCTCGACGTCACTTTAGCCTCGTCAGACGTGTCGTATACGTAATGGCAAATATTTGTATTTGTCGACGGCAGCAGCAAATGTGGCCGAGCCAACGCGTTATGGCAGCTAATAATACTAGCATATTAACACATAATTTTAGCAGACGTCGTCTATTTGTTTTAGCCACCAACCAGTCGCAGGCGCAGCGGCAGCGGCAACGGCAACGGCAGCAGCCGAAAAGTCGAAAAGTCGGGCGAAAAGTGCGTGGCCTAAAATAGAAAAGCACGCGGCAAATAAGACAAAAGAAAACAAGCTAGCGCACCACAGCACAGCACATGGCCAAAGAGTGGGGAGCGGCAGCAGGGGTAACGGCTGTACTAGTTGGGGACGGTGGAGCGGACGGACGGGGTCTCGAACAGATCGAGGAGGTAAAGACAAAAGCATTCCAAATGCCAAACAGACAGACGACAAAACGCTGCCTGGCACTTTTATTTGCCGCCGTTTCACAAATTATTTGTCACCAGCCATAAAGCGAAATATGTGCCTCACACACACGCACACACACACACACAGAGGCACACACACACACAGCTTGACTAAGTGGCCAACGGGCCGTATCAATTCCTGCGCTTTTTGGCCTCATATTTAAGTATTTTTCTTTTATACATTTTCTATTTTTCGCTTTGATTGTAATTTATTTTATTTGATTTTATGAAAATTGCTTTATGTGTGGGGGGGTTGGAGCGGGCGCTTTGTGCGGAATGTGCTTAGCATAACAATGGGGCGTGGCTCACATGCGTGGGGGGAGGGGGCGGCAGCAGAAAATATAATAAACATAAATTAGCATAAAGCGCTCGTTCAACAATTTTTATAAATGCCATTAAAAAAATATAATATGTACATATATAAATTTATATACATATATATATTTTTGAACATTCAAAAATGATCGCAAAGGGGCTGAGAGGGGTAACTAAATCTTTGATTGCTTAGCCAATGAGTCAGTTAAATTGATGCATGTGAATCACATGTGATACATTTGAATTAAATCAAAGTGACATTGAATAAATGCATGCTTAGTTGAATTCATAATATGATTCAAAGGTTTGAATACTATGAATGTTCGCTTTTTCCGAGTACATTACAAATGAGAACAGCTAATTCACTTGGCAATTGAATGAAATATAGTAAGAAAACTGTAAAAACTATATAAAAAAGATTATAAAATATTCATAAATATAAGTTAAATAAATAAATTAAAAAATATCCACAATTATGGCTTCTACACGTTATGTGTAGCCCGTTCATGTTGACTGACATGCCACGCCCCTGGCGCCGCACAGACAAGCCAAAAGTTTGTCTTCGACATTTTGCCATTATGCCGCAAAATGTTGCACATGTCTCGCGCGCTCGTGTTGCACTTTCTGAACTTTTATTTGCCATTTTTTTCTTCATATATTTTTTGTTTTGTGTTGTTTGGGCTAATTACTTTGTAATGAACTTTGACAACAATAATGAAAAATTAAAAAAAAGCAAAAAGGAAAGGAAAAGAAAAACCCACAAAACCGAAAATAAAAACGAAAATAAAACTTGCAAATTACCTTGAGCCAGCGCATATTGCAGGGCAAATTTCTTGTCATATTTTTGCGCTTAATTGCAGGGCGAATAACAAAAACGTGTAGCCCAGCCGAACCCCCCGCCCCTTCAACAACAACCCCTTAACTCACGCCGGAGCCCTCTCTTGACTGATTTGCCTGCAATTGGAATTGAAAAATTGGCGCTTTTGCCGTTTGATGTTGCCCGCTGCTGGTGTTCTTGATGAGGCAGCTCTCACCAGCCCCCACCGCACCTGGGCACCCACTTCATTTGCCATGCTACGTTTGCCCTCAGCTCAGTTAGAAGAAAGCCGCTGAAGCAGCTGAATCCATGCCGCGCCTGAAGTAGGTGTCTCTCTGTCTGAGTTTCAGGCTTCGTTTTTAATTGACACTTCTGCTAATACCGCCCCCAGCTCAGCGCCTGCCGACCCGTCGAGGACAAACACACACACACACACACACATGCACACACATATGCAGAAAAACAACTGACTGGCATTTTAATTAGAAAATTTTTCTTGCAATTAATGCAAATTGCGTGCGTGTGCCAATTTCAATGCGCCAGTTCAATTGTGGCAGCAAGCCCAACCCCAACCCCAGCCCCAACCCCACCCTTCCTGCACCCCTCGCATACCCTACTACGGAACTGAAACCCTTTTTTTGTGCGACTGAAGTATGATTACATATTTGTGTGCTGGCAAATATTTATTGTATTAGGAAAGACTCCACAGGAAAAACTCAACAAAAGCGAAAAAAGACAAAATACACAGTCGAATGAGCATGGGGCAGGGGTAGGATTTATATTAAGCGGGGGTTGGGGGCTGTTGTTGCCAGCACTCATCATGTCTGGCCAGAATATTCGTCTGATTTGTTATAAAAGGCAAATATTCATCAAGCAAATTGTGGCACAGGTGGTGGCTAGTGGGAGTGCGGGCTAAACCAAATATATATGTATATATATGCATATATATATATAGGATATGATAGCTCATATCTATATTTTTATAACAGCTAACGGTCGCGCAAAATCCATATCCTTTTGAATGACAATTTGGTCAACATGTTCCTCTCTAATAAATTACAAACAACACACACTCACACACACTCGAAACAAAAAAATGAAAAGCGCAGACAAAAAAGTGGCCAACGGTAACACAAAAAAAAGGAAACAAAACGACAAATATTCAAATATACAAATATATATATACATATTTATATATTCATGGGGTTGGGGTGTGTTGGGTATTGCGTTATTTAAAAGTCGCTTCTGTCTGCAAATTTGTCGCTCTGCTGGCAAATGTAACGAACGCCACGTGAATTGCTTAAAAATTACTTTCTTTACTTTTATTAAAACCTTTTTTAAAACTCACTTCTCAATCTAAGTATGAAAAAAGAAATTTTAGAATTTTCAATAAATACAAACTATTTATTAACTAGACAATTTGGTTAATTTTCTTCCTTTTTTTGTTTAAGAAATTATACATTTTTACCTTTAAAATATCTCTAGAATAACATTGTTGCTAATTATACATTTCTAAAATAGATTTGTTTATATGCAATACCATGTATAAATTGATAGATTTTCCAACACTAAACCAGCACCCGCAGAATGTGCAACATCTCCGATTAGAATTGTTTATAAGTATATATATAAAAAATTCAAATTCGAATTAGTTGCACAATTTCTCCCATTTCTAGTGCTTTATGTCAGGTAAATTCAACTTTCAAACAAATCTTAAAGCCCAAATGTAGTGCAAGCCAGCAGCTTATTGATTGTTGAGGTTATGTGTAACAGTGGACAGTGCATTGCCCTGCCTCAGCTCAACTTGGCTCCACTCCACATCCGTTTTCCATTTCCATTTTCAGTTTCATTTTCAGTTCCAGTTGCTAGACCATCTCCGTCTCCGGCTAAAGAGCGCTTAAGCTGTCTGTGTCTATGGCCCATGTCCTCTGTCCAGCGTCCAGCGTCCAGTGTCCAGTGTCCTGTGGCTGTCCTGGCGTGGGGTCAGCCAGGTGTCATCAATGTCATCTTCGACTTTATAACACAAAAACACTTTGTAATCCCCAAATGAAGCGACGACGATGGCAAAGAGCTAAACTAACCAAACAAAAATTGAAAAATTTCGCTTAAATAAAAAGCGAAAAAAATTGCCAAAAATCATTTGGAGCAAAGCAGAAAAAAAGCAATAGAGAAATATAAAAACCCAAAACGCTGGCCACAGAATGCGAAGTGCGGCATGTGGCATGCATGGTGGGGCATGTGTCGTCACTCTGCGAAACGTTACGATCTATTGTAGTTGGCCCTTTTATCGCCTTTTGTCCCATCTCCGAGGCGGTCGCTGCTCTGGCTTTATTGTATTTTTCAATGGGAAACACTTTTCAATTCGCCCAAAATCGCTCGCTTCAATTGGCAACGGGCGACCAAACATTTGTCATTCATGTGTTGATTTCCGTTTCCTGTGCCCAAATCCTTGGTAACACACACTAAACCCCATCTTCGTCCCTTGCCAGCCGTGTTCATGCTGTGCGCTGGACAAGTGTTTGCTCCTTTGGGGCATCGATTATGCTTTGGGCAATTGTAAAGCGATTTTCAGTTATTTCGTTGCGCTGCCACGCCCACACACACACACACACACACACACACACACACCTCCTGCGCCCAATTGCGCTGATTGATGTTTGTTGGCTGGCAGCCACAAACATGCCACAGGACACAAAGAGCACGCGGCATAGAGCTCAACCACTTGTGCGATTATTTTACAATTTAGCAGTCGATTTTTTCCTGGATTTTTTCCGATTTTTGCGAGTTTCTATTTTTTTTTTGTTTAAACTTGTTTTTGTTTCAGCGACATTTAACGAGTGGAACCAAAAACCTTCATTTCAATTGAATTTGTACATAGCATTTTGTTCTCTTTTTGTTAATGTTGTTGTTGCTGCTGCTGCTGCTGCTGCTGCTGTGCTCCATGTGCTCTTTCAATTGCAATTGAATTCACATTCATTTATTCATTTCGACTCGTTTCGTTTCGTTTATTCAAGCTGGCTCTACACCCATTGCCAGCTCGCTTCGATGAGCACTTCGCCAGCCCATCTATGGGATCCCCCGTTTCCCCAACCGGCGCCCGCTTTTTACTCTGTCCACCTTTTGGAGCCATGGCGCGTGCCAAATTAGCGCGCCGCTTGCATTGAACTATTTGAGGGTCCATCCAGTTTGTTTTTTTTTTCTCAATTTTTTTTTTTGGACCTGGTCTCTTGGCCAGCTTTTATATTTTTGCCCTGGGAAAAGCCATTGATGTTGTTGTTGCGCCTCCGCTTGGTCCGGTTCACGGTTCGCTTTGTCTGTGGTCGCCGTTTTGTTGATTGAAAATCAAATGGTGTTATAATTGAGCTCTTTGGGGCTGAGTGAGGGTCAGAGTGCAGCCAGAGGACGTGGCTGCGGCTCAAATAGCTGTGATTTGCAATAGCTGCTCTGGAATTTATAATGCATAAAATGTTTATCAAATTTATGTACACTGCACCACAATGTTTTGTTCTACCCTTTAATGTGCAACGAATCGAACTGAGGATAAACAGAAGGTTCTACAAAAAAACTATTGGGCACTATTTGTGCCACAGATCTTGCTGAAAGCTATAAAATGCCTTACAAAAGGATCAGGTGTATATATATTTGGTATATTAAAGTTCAGTTCATTGTTTTTAATAATAATAATCTATAGACTAGACTTTTAAGTTTAGCACTCATAAAATTAAGTTACGCATTTTTTTTTGTCGATTTTTTTTTTCGTTTTATTGGCAAGGTTTTTTTTCGCCCAGTGCATGGGTAGAAATGAAAAGTGCATCAGAGTTGCCTTTTCAAATGCAGCGCCGCTTTATGGCCACAAATTTGCGCTGGCTTTTTGAACGCTTTATGGCTTAATTGGCCCGTTGGCCGGGCCACTTCGGTTCGGTTCGGTTCGTAGCTGCTATCAATTGGGCTTCAATAAATGAGCAAAAACCGAATGCGCATAAACTTTATAACGTTTAATGGGCGATGCCACTTTACGATCAATATACAACATTAACTCATATTCTCGCTCTCTCTCTCTCTCTCTCTCCGCAGATTCCGGACTGCCACAGTATGCTGGTCGCGGCGCTGGCGGCGATGATTCCATGTCCGAAGATCGCCTCGCACACATACTCAGCGAGGCCTCGTCCCTGCTGAAGAACAACGCCGCCGCCGCACAGCAGCAGCAGCAGGAGCACCAGCGCCGCCACGCCGGCGACGATACGCACAGCAACGAGGACAGCAAATCGCCGACGCAGAGCTGCAGCTCGCCCTTCTACAAGGTCGAGCTGGTCAAGCAGCACCAGCAGCAGCAGCAGCAGCAGCACCAGCAGCAGCTGCACGTCTCCGAGCATGCGCAGCGCGAGCAGCGCGAGGCGGCCGCCGCCGCCGCCGCCGTTGCCGTCCACCAGCAGCAGCAGCAGCAGCGCGAGCAGCGCGAGGCCGCGCAGCGCGAGCAGCAGCAGCGGCTGCGCCAAGAGGATCTGGCGCAGGACAAGATGGCGCGTCTCTACCAGGAGCTGATTGCGCGCACTCCGCGCGAACCAACCTTCCAAAGGTGAGAGACGAACCGGTTCGGCCAGCGCGGCTATATAGCTCGAATATTTGGCGAGATATGCTCCAAGAACAAGTCTTCAAATCGATTTTTATCGATATTGGTGAAATGGGGCAAGCTTTGTCGGAAATGTATCTATAATCTTATATGGCTCGTCGTGCTGATAAAAAAGTATATCTTCCTGGGGCCATTTTTAATAGGTTGAGGGTATACAAAAGTTAAGAAATTTATTGAGGGCTTTTTTTAGAGAGATTAGAGAACTTGTAGAAAAATTTGCATAGAAGCAACGCAGCAGTTTTTTGTCAGGTCTCAAAGTCAATTTTTATCGATATTAATTAAATGAAGTCGGACAAGTCTTAATCAACTCAGTTCTGGTTTCAGGGTTTAAAATGTTAAGAGCTTGAGAAAACTTGTAGAAAGATTCGCAACACAAAGATAGAAAGATTCTCAATTGAAGTATCAATTTATTGTCGATAGATTTGAGTTCTGATCAATTACCTCTTGTTTACTTGCAGCTTTTTGCTGTCGCCGTTCTTAGCCGCTGGCATGCCCGGAGCAGCCGCCAATCCATTCCCCCCGCTGGGCGATGAGAACATGCGGCACGCGTTCGAGCGCGAGATCGCCAAGCTGCAGCAGCAGCAGCAGCAGCAGGCGCAGGCCGCCAGTTTTCCCAACTTTACCAGCTTGATGGCGCTGCAGCAGCAGGTGCTGAACGGCGCGCAGGATCTGTCGCTGGCCGGCAAGGACATCAAGCTGAACGGCCAGCGGTCGTCGATCGACCAGCACAGCGGCAGCAGCAGCTCCAAGGACGGCGACCGCGGCGACGACGGCGAGCGCAGCTTCCCAGCCCTGCCGCACGCCCGCAAATCGGAGGGCGGCAACACGCCGGCACCGCCCGCACCGCCAGCCCCGGCCGTCGCCGCCGCCGGCGGCGCCAGCGGCGGCAGCAACCCAAATGCGGCGAACCCGAACGTCGCCAGCGGCCACGGCAGCAACTCGGCGGCGCCCAGTCCGCTGAGCAACTCGATACTGCCGCCGGCGCTGAGCAGCCAGGGCGAGGAGTTCGCGGCGACGGCCAGTCCGCTGCAGCGGATGGCGTCGATCACGAACTCGCTGATCACACAGCCGCCGGTGACGCCGCACCACGCGCAGCCGCAGCGGCCCACCAAGGCGGTGCTGCCGCCGATCACGCAGCAGCAGTTCGACATGTTCAACAATCTGAACACGGAGGACATCGTGCGGCGCGTGAAGGAGGCGCTCTCGCAGTACAGCATCTCGCAGCGACTGTTTGGCGAGTCCGTGCTGGGTTTGTCGCAGGGCTCCGTGTCGGATCTGTTGGCCAGGCCGAAGCCCTGGCACATGCTCACCCAGAAGGGACGCGAGCCATTCATACGCATGAAGATGTTCCTCGAGGACGAGAATGCGGTCCACAAGCTGGTCGCCAGCCAGTACAAGATCGCGCCCGAGAAGCTGATGCGCACCGGCAGCTACAGCGGCAGCCCCCAGATGCCCCAGGGCCTCGCCAACAAGATGCAGGCGACGCTGCCCATGCAGAAGATGATGAACGAACTGAAGCTGCAGGAGCCCGCCCAGGCCCAGCACATCATGCAGCAGATGCAGGCGGCCGCCGCCATGTCGGCGGCCATGCAGCAGCAGCAGCAGGCCGCGGCCGTGCAGGCCGCCGCCGTCCAGCAGGCCCAGGCCCAGGCCCAGGCGCAGGCCCAGCAGAGCCAGCAGCAGCAGCAGCACCAGCAGCAGCAGCACCAGCAGCAGCACCAGCAGCAGCAGGCGGCGCAGCAGCAGGCGGCACAGCAGCAGGCACAGCTGCTCCATCACCAGAACATGCTGCTGACGTCGCCGGGCCTGCCGCCGCAGCACGCGATCAGCCTGCCAGCGGCCAGCACGCCCGGCGGCCAGGCCGGCGTCAATCCGGTGGCGGGCGGCGCGCCCGGCAGCGGCGAAAAGAAGCCGATGATGATGCCGGTGCACGGGGGCGCCCATGCGCCGAACGCGATGCGGAGCCTGCACCAGCACATGTCGCCGACCGTTTACGAGATGGCCGCGCTGACGCAGGATCTGGACACGCACGATATCACCACCAAGATCAAGGAGGCGCTGCTCGCGAACAACATCGGCCAGAAGATCTTTGGCGAGGCGGTGCTCGGCCTGTCGCAGGGCTCCGTCTCGGAGCTGCTCAGCAAGCCGAAGCCCTGGCACATGCTCTCGATCAAGGGCCGCGAGCCCTTCATCCGCATGCAGCTCTGGCTGAGCGACGCCAACAACGTCGAGCGCCTCCAGCTGCTGAAGAACGAGCGCCGGGAGGCCAGCAAGCGCCGCCGCAGCACCGGGCCCAACCAGCAGGACAACAGCAGCGACACGTCCAGCAACGATACCAACGACTTCTACACGAGCAGCCCGGGTCCCGGGTCGGTCGGCTCGTCGGTGGGCGGGGCGCCGCCCAGCAAGAAGCAGCGCGTGCTCTTCTCCGAGGAGCAGAAGGAGGCGCTGCGGCTGGCGTTCGCGCTCGATCCGTATCCGAATGTGGGCACCATCGAGTTTCTGGCCAACGAGCTGAGCCTGGCCACGCGCACGATCACCAACTGGTTCCACAACCATCGCATGCGGCTCAAGCAGCAGGTGCCGCACGGCCAGCCCGGCCAGGACAATCCGATACCCAGTCGCGAGAACACCAATGCCACGCCCTTCGATCCCGTCCAGTTCCGCATGCTGCTGCAGCAGCGGCTCGTCGAGCTGCACAAGGAGCGCATGGGGCTGAGTGGGGCGCCGATACCATACCCACCGTACTTTGCCGCCGCCGCCCTGCTCGGCCGCAGCCTGGCGAGCATACCGGGCGCCGCGGCGGCCGCCGGTGCGGCCGCTGCCGCCGCCGCTGCGGTCGGCGCCGCCGGCGGCGATGAGCTGCAGGCGCTGAACCAGGCGTTCAAGGAGCAGATGAGCGGCCTGGACCTCTCGATGCCGACGCTGAAGCGCGAGCGCAGCGACGACTATCAGGACGAGCTGGAGCTGGACGCCAGCGGACACAACATGAGCGACAACGAGTCCATCGAGGGCGGCCACGAGCCGGAGACCACGCCCATTTCCGACTACGAACGGCTGCAAAAGTCGGCGCTCGCCTCGGCGGCCGCCGCCGCCGCCTACATGAGCAACGCGGCGCGCAGCTCGCGCCGCAAGCCGGCGGCACCGCAGTGGGTCAATCCGGCGGGCGCTGGCGCGCCGACGGCGGCCGGTGCTGCCAGCGTCGCCGGCGTCGCCGCCGCCGGCGATGTGAGCAGCGAGCGGATCATCAACGGCGTCTGCGTGATGCAGGCCTCCGACTACGGGCGCGATGAGGGCGACAGCGTCAAGGGCGGCGACTCGAATGCCGACGCCGAGGGGCACGAGGATCATGCGCAGCTGGAGATCGACCAGCGCTTCATGGAGCCCGAGGTGCGCATCAAGCAGGAGGAGGACGACGAGGATGAACAGCAGCTGCCGCCGCCGCCGCCGCCGCAGCAGCAGCAGCACTCGGAGGAGGATGCCGCCCGGCTCGCCGCCGACGCGGACAAGCAGCTGAAGGTGATCAACGAGGAGAAGCTGCGTCTGGTGCGCGTGCGGCGACTGAGCAGCAACGGCGATGCCGAGGAGCACGGAGCGACGACGACGGCAGCGGCAGCAGCAGCGGCTGCGGCAGCGGCAGCAGCCGCTGCGGTAGCGGCAGCGGCAGCGGCTGTGGCGCCGGCAGCAGCAGCGTGGAACTACTAAGCCCAGCAACTGGAGCCGGAACTGGTTACCAGCAGATCTGGAGAGTGCAATGATGAAGACGTTTACTTGTGATTAAGTTTGGCAGCGGCCCCAGAAAATGTTTAGCCAATGGCTAATTCGATATATATATACATTTATATATACATACATTTAAACATATATATAATAATATATATATACATACGTAGCACATAAACATACATATACATATATATATATATATATACATCATATATAACTAGTTGATAGAGCTCTAATTTTTTTTATGTAGTTGTAGCTAAAAAAGTTTAGAGACGCTATGCGAAGCGCAAAAGTATTAAATTGTTGGCTTTAAACTTGCCACTTGCCCCTCCTAACCCCTCCCGACAACAAAATAAATAAACGGCCCCCGCCCTCCCCCTTAAAATCTCCGCCGCAACACCTCTACCTAAAAACTCTACCAAAAGCCAAATCTGTTGAAGCGCAGATTTTGCAAAAGATTTTTTGATTTCTTTACGACTTGAAGACTGTAAGCAAATGGCGGTAGAATTTTATTATTATTATTTTTATTATTATTCTTATGATAATGATTATACATTTTTTTCTGCATTGTTAAGTGTAAATAGATAACAAATAAATATTAATACATAAACCTAGAAACACATGGCCGTTTTGTAAATAGCGAATTGTAGATGTTAACGGCAAAGCTAAGCAAAAAGTTCTTTTATTTTCAAAAAACATAGCAAGATACTATATATTTTAAATTTCTTTTTTTTTTTTGTTGCACACAAAAGTTTTAACTATCTTTTGATCTCAAGCAGCACCAACTCACATATACACACAACTGTAAAATATATATAATTAAAAAAATCACCTGAAAACTGAAAACGAAGAACAAGGCGAACCCAAAGTAAAAGATAGTTAAAAGTATCCTTAAAAACTAAATGAGCATTTTTAAAATTTTTTTGGTTTTCACTTTCGTAAGAAATAAATTACCCTCCCCTTAAAAAAAAAGAAAAACTAAACACAATAAACTTTGTAAATTTTAAATTTACGTAAAAAATGATAATGCAAATTAAATATTATGTAAAACACAATGTAAACATTATAAACAATATAGCAAAATAAATGCAAAATGCACTAAATTATTATTTATAATGATAATATATATATTATATAGTATATAGAAAGCATTATGCCGTTTATCAACATAATATATAACAGTACTTTAAATTTGCATTACAAATAGCATAATTTTTTTTGTGAATTAAAATATTTAAAAAATAAAAACAGAAAGAAAAGAAAATAAAAAGTAGACAACCGCATATCGTACTAAAGAAATTTCACAAATTAAAGCGTAAAATTAATAATAAAATAAATAATATTAAAAAGAATAACTATATCTAAGTGAGCCAATTTTTTTTGCCTAGCACATAAGTTTAAATCGTACGCGTAAAAACCACTGTTTTCCTATCTATAAACAAAATATGAATGAAAAAAACCAACAACTAAATTTTAAATAATTAAATACACATTTTTTTCGCTAGGTTAAAACGTAAGCTAAACGAAATATTTCAAAATGGCATAAGGTCAAAAAAATACACAAAAAACTGAAAGGAAGAAGAGAAACCCCACACATCCACAAAAAAAACATCAAACTTTTTTGCATAGGCCCAAACTTTGCCGCGTTATTATTATATATAAAATACAAATTAAAAAACAAAAAACAAAAAAAAACTAAATTTTAAAATAAAAAAAACATATACCAAACACATTTCAATACCTAAAAAATACAATTTGCGTCTTCAAATTTAAAAACAAAAAAAAAACAAAATATTGCAAAATATAGAAAAGAAAAAAAAACAAATTTTTTCAAAGAAAATTTGCCGCTGTCAGCAATTTGTTGAAAAATAATTTAAACTTAATTTAATATATTTTTTTTTAATTTGAAAGTATTTAGTTTTTAAAGTTAACGTGTTAAATACTTTGCATTTTCATACGCTTTAGCTAAATAATAATTACAAATATAATTAAATAAATATTTATGCATAATATTTACATACATATATATATATACATAAATATATGTATATATATATATATATATATATATATATATATACATATATATACAATATATACAAAATATGAAATAATGAGATATGTTTAAAGTTGAACGTAAAGTGTTGTGAGAGAGGAGAATACACGAAAAACAAATGATGGCAACATTTAGTTATAATTATTTTTTAAATAATTTTTTTCTTATTGTAATAATTATAATCAATTTTTTATTATTATTATTATATTATGATTATTATTGTAATAACGATAAAAACAAACAAAACATACCAATAATACATGAACATAAATGAAACTTTATCAAATAAAAATGTTTTCTTAAACAAAAAAAAAAAACAACCCCATCGAAATTCCTTTTTAATTTTGCACCAATACCATTCCATACATATGTATATATATATAATATATATATCTACTTATATATATATATATACATATATACGACATAGGGCCTTATAATTTCCATGTTCTGATGTGCCCAATGCCGCGCTACGAGGAGCATGCGATATGCAAATGAAATGCTGCAGAGGAACTATAGTACTCGCAAACTAATTTAACTCATACCCCTCCCACACACACACACACACACACGCCTGACACACACATGCACCTGGGCCAAGGCGTCCCCATATGGGCCAAAGGAATCCAATTAAGCTCATTTGCGCTTCGTTTTGTGAGAAAAAGACATATATTCATGCATGATCTATAATTTTATGCGTAATAAGCCCACACACACACACACACCCGCACAGTAAAGCTACTGAATAAAAAAATATCTAGAGTTACATACGAGTATATTAACAATATGCGGTGCTAGCCAAGTTTACATAAACAATAAACGGAAAACGAGACACAGCTAAAGTTACAAATACAAGCTAAAGATACAGTTACAATATAGTAAAAACTTACATTTAGTCAAGTAGGCAGTGAAATTTTTTGCATAGATCCCGTAGCGTTGAAACATATAGACATACATATAGGCATAACGCATACAATGAATTATTTAAACCGAAAAAGTAATCGAAATGAAAATAAGAAATATGAAAATATGGAAATATGGAAAAATTATACGTAATTAATTTTAAATTGCATGTGAGCGCATAAGGATTATAGCCAGTAAATAAAATTTAAAAAAAAACAAAAACAAAAAAATCAAAAATATATCTATATCGATAACTGTAAATATGAAACATAATGTGCAAGTATTTGTATTTGGCAAAGTAAAAATTAAATTTAATCAAATACAAATTGCATAAGAAATTATCCTTCCAATTCTACACGAAAGAGACAGACGGCAGAACAATTGCTTCTTTTATATACGGCAAAGAAACGTACTCAAAAAATACAAATTAAAAGAAGAAAAAATTACATTTTTTTTGTCAAAGATTAACTTTGTAGCAGATTGCAAAATGAGCATAAATATATAAGTATATGCGTATATATGTATAGCGGTATGAATAGAAATGAATTTAAGCCCACGGTGATATACAGTCTTATATACATACATACACACACACATGCACACACATACACGTAACTACCAACAATAAACCAAAAAAGGAAAAAAAGAAAGAAAATAATTTTTTTAAATTTTGCCAGTTTTCATTTATAAACAAAAATAAAAGAAATGTACATAAAATAGTGGAAATGACAGTAAATAAAAATATTAATAAAACAAAAAAAGAAAAAAATATATATATATACACATATATATATAGATATACAAAAGTTCACATCTTAAAACAGACCATATCAACATTATATATAGATATATATAATGGTATTCTGTAGTTATATGCAGGTATTTTAGCAATACACATACAGACATGCATACATATAGTATTATAGATTTACAAAGCAGTTACATACACACACAACCATATGTAGTACATACAAGTGAGTCTGAGTCCAACAGAACTAATCAACTTGAACCAAAAGCCGTAGTTAACACACAAACACATTCAAACAGACAGACACACACACACACCCACACTTCCATACAAATGAAACCAGACAAAACAATATCTCCTCAGTTCTCAGATATTTCAGATATACAACAGATGCAAAGAAACCAACACCGTTTTCAGTTTCAAATCCGCCCAGCAATGAAAACAAAACAAATTTAACCATGAGCAAAGCAAAAAAATTAAATTAATATATTAAGCAAATGTGCCCAATACAAACATAAAACAAAAATCAATTTAAATTAAAACATTAATAGAGCAGCAAAAATATCAAAAATTATATATACATATATACATATGTATATATATAAAAGTGAATAAGAAAAAAAAACAAATGAACGAAATGGAAAATTAACTTAGTGGCCTAAAATTAAGCACTCAACACTTTGGCAAAAACATTCGACTCAATACAATTTTTAAATTTAAGCAAATAAAAGGTAAAAACATAAATAACACAAAATACATAAAAAAAAACCAATTTCATTACGCAATTGTTTGAAGCAACAATTTTTTTCTAGCGTTTCTTATAAAAATTGTTGCAAGCATACAATTTAATTATAAACCTTTTTTTTGTTAACTTAAGAATTTGTTTTTTATATATATAAATACATACAAGTATATCTACATTGTGTTAATTTGTAAATTAACATTTTCATTCGAATAAAAATGCTAAATGCGATTTTTAAAGTGTTTGCGCTCAAATGCATTGGCATTTACAAAAGCAAATAATAAATTTAAAAAACAAAAAACAACAACAAAATAATGCAAATACTTCAAAATAATATATTTAAATAAAATATATAAATAATATTAATAATAAATAGTTTATATAGCATGTAAAACTGAACAGAGAAATCAAATTCAATAAAGACGAATATACTGTATTCCAAACAATGCTGTAACACTTGATTTTTCCTCCGATAGAAAAATATCACAGTTAATTGTTTAATTTGTTCCATATTCCATTAATTTTCCTGATATCCGCTAGTTAGTTTTCTTAAGCGCTTTTAATTTGCCTCTAACATCTTTATATTTAAAACAAAAGTAAGCAGTTTTCTTAGGAGTGCCTACAATTAAATACCCTTGTGCAGTGCTCGGTAGAAGTATTTAGGCATTTAGACGACTTGCTGCACCAAGGATGTGGATTCAAATCCCTGGCTAGTGTACTGATGGGTATGGATGACCAAGAAGCTTATGCTATTTAATATAAAAAGAAACTTGCAGAAATTATACATTTCTATGCCTATAAGACCAAAGACATTTGTTCCTCAATGCTGTTGTATATCTATATATTATTTGCTCGTTTTTAGGCCCGTATTTAAGCTTTAAAATAAGTAAAAGATGATTAAGCTTTTCCTGCAATTAATTATGATATAAAGGTCCCCATTCGGCAGACTTACTTTGTGAATCCACACTTCAAGGCGAAACTAGAATATTTAAATATCGTTCCAATACAGAATTTCATTAGCCTAGTAACTAAAACCACCCATAGTACACTAAAAGCTTGAAACTCAAAGCTTTTAAAGCACAGTCCTTGGCACTTACAACATTTCTGAATTAAAGCTGCCGCCTTTCAGGCGCTTGAGCTGCAAGCGCCATCTATTGCATGTTCTTTATACCATCTAGCCATCTAGCGGTTGCCTAGCGCAACTTGGTCTTCGTTTTGGTTGTTTTGTAAACTAAATATGCCAGCTTGCAAATGATGTAGTATTTTCATATGTTGTATGAATTCGACAGAAGTGGCAGGGTTACATCAAAATTTGTGCCAAAATGGAAACGATGCTGAAATCAAAATTTTTAATTTTATTTTTAATTTTAATCCGAGAAGTATAAAGGAATTGTTCAATGAAAGTTTTCTTCAAAAAGTGAACAACATTTAATTTTTTAGCCAATCTCTTTGTTCAATTGTTTAGATCGGATTGCTTTTATTTGATAGTACTTTTAACATTACAATGAAAGTTTCTTAGCTAAAGCTCAACTTATTCTTTACATTTTTGTATTTTTCAAATTCGCTAAGCAGCCAGACAAAAGGTAACCAAACCATTGGTTTCTAAATTACCTTTATATCGTTGATAACCATAACAAAAATATGGATCTGGTAATCCTGATTTAAGAAAAAGAGGGCGACGTTTTAACAATTTAAAATACATTTTATCTGCATATACAGGATTTTAATAAACCAAACTTCAAGTCTCCAGCACTTTTAAATCAACTCGGCTATGGATGCTGACCAAGAATATATATACTTTATGGGGTAGTGCATGTACTGAAGTGCATTAAGCTATTGTGAAGTCGAATAGATTTTCCTAAACAAAATTTGACTACGCCGCTTTATTATATAATTATATGCCACAATGAGGTCCCAATTTAAGTGTACTATAATTAAATGCCCTTGGTCTTCGATTAATGGATATATGCGAGACATTTTATTTTTTAAAACTGTTTCGAACTTATTTGTATCTGTCGTTACCAGATTTTTCCATTAAAGTAAAAAACAACGTATATTTATTTTTTTGGACAATATCGATAAATTTGACATTCTCTGCTTTTATTTGCACTCTACTCGTAACATGTTTTAAATTTGTTCAGTTTGCTTTTATGTAATAAGTATTAATTTACATATTCATGTATTTATATACATATGCATATACGCATGTATAAGTATTTGTATCGTATATACATGCAATTTAGCTATTTGAAAGCCGTTTCAAATACAATCCTTTATCATATATTTGATTAACACTTGTCAATGCGATCAGTTTGCAGTTCGTCAAGCCCGAAATCAGTCAGAAACAATCGGCGCTTCAGCACTTTCAGTTAATATTTATTCATTTTCCTTTTTTAACTTTCATTTTATTGTTTTTTATTTTCTTTTATTTTTGTACCTGCGTCAAACAAAAAATCGAAAAGTTACTATTAAATGTTTAATTTTTGCTTTGGTTGTTGCTCTTCGAAAAAGTAGAAAAATATTGCTCTAAAAAATACAGGGCAACTCTTTTCGTTCATTATATATATATAGATATATATATATATATACTATATATATATATGTATATAAATATACTTTAGATACTTATAATCATAGTTATTTGCATGTTTGTTGTTTTTGTTGTTGTTATTTGGTTTGGTACAGGTTTAGACATAAAAACAGGCGCTAGTTGAAACCTTGGAGGGCAACAGATTTACAATTGTTATGATACATATATGTTTGTATGTTTACATATGTATGTAAATATATATTCGTTTAGATATTATCATTTGCATTGCATATATGTCTGTGTATGCATATGTAGATATTAAATGGTTACTCTGTTCTACAAAGTCAGTTGGGGGCAAGGAGGCAGGGGCGTGACTAAAGTGTATCACTGTACGTCTAAACGCGACTTGATCAGACTTCAGGCGTGTTACTGTTATTGTTGTAGACATGTTTGGATACCCTGTAACTGTGTAGTATGCGTCCTTTGATCTATGAACCGAATCGAGCTACATGTATATCGGTTTCTAAGCACAAGCCGAGGTATATAACAGCAACTAACGTGAGCTTTAAGCTAACACTTTAACAAAATAACGGCTTTTAAACTACCGCCTAAAGCTTTAGCGAACTATGACGTCGGACATTTCTCTCAAGCAATATGTCCCGTTCAAAACAATATGGTAAACACAAGGTAACATATGGTTTAGAGGCACTTTCAGAATTTTCCATACAATTGCTCTTAACATGAAGGCTAAAACAAGACATGAGTGTTTAATTTTCCAATTGGCGATATCTTAATTGCATACCGATTTACATATGATACTGAACTCTTCTAATATAGTAAGTAACTAGATAATGTTATTTAATTATGGAAAATATATATTCGATTAAGTCCATGTTAACTTTAACAAATTTAAAGCTCTCTTAAAGCAAAAAAAAAAATTCCATTTGGCGTTTATGAACTTTAAATAAACTATTTTGTATTATACGCTAGCTAGCCATAAACAGTTCTCTATCAAAAAAACTAAACTAAGACATCTATAAAAAACCAGTCACCCAAACACAACAGTAAAAATATATAGAAAGAAAAACAAAAATAAGTGAAATGAAATCACATTTTGTGTGTATTTGGTACGCAAAGAAATCATAATCATATGTATTTTATAATAATGATAGTATGATAATTTAATATTAAATTTTAATAGCAATACAAAAAAACATTAACAAACTGGTTGCTGATCATAATCAATGATATCATATTAAATCGTGGGTCAATATATATTATAATGGGTATATATATATATATTATAATATATATATATATATGTAAGTAATAGGAGGTATAAGGTAGATTTGTATTAACGGGGTGAGTGTGGGAGTGGGGCAATTCACAATTGGGCAGATGCGCGTTCTGTTTAGGCTACAAGTCTCGCATTTTAGCTTTGCTCAGTTGCAACTTATTGATGTACAGACTATAAAATTTAAATTATATATACACATATATATATAAATATATGTATGTGTGTGTGTATATGTTGTGTGTGTGATTGTATTTTTTTTTACATTATTTGCGTTTTTCTTAAATGGTTTTTTTTAGTCAAATTACTTAGCTATATTGTTTAAAAAAGGCGTTCGCATTGTAAAGCTACAGAAACACTTTATACCATACAATTCATATATATACATATGTATATATTTTTTTCTCCATATTTAAACAAACAAAAAGCAAACGTTTAACATTTGCTTCACTTTTCTGCTTCTTGTTTTAAACTTAGCTTTTTATGAGCAGCTATTCATAATTTTTAATGTTTCATTTTTAAATTACTTTAATGCTTTTTGCTAAAAAGGTACTTGAAGTGTATACACTTAGGAGGGGAGGGGGTTACTTTAACGAATGCATCTATTAAACTAAGCATGTATGTGTGGAAGGGTGTGTTTGTGTGTAAAAAAAAATTGCAGAAAAATTTGAACAGCGTTCTATATGTACACAAGTGGTTTTTTGCAATTTAACTAGTTTTCCTTTTTTATGTTTTATTATAATTTTTGTTTTTTGTTGCATTTACTGTCAACTGTCAACGTTTAACAATATTTGTATTAATTAATTAAGGTTATCGATTTTGTGGATTGACCAAAATATATATTATTAAAATAGAATAAGAACTAAAAACAAATCGTATTGTGCTTTGAAGCCAGGAAACAAACAAAGTGTTAACAAGTTTTGCATAAATTTTTACCTACAATATTTTAATGCCTAAAATCTAATTGTTAGATTGTTGTTGTGTTCTTTGCTTAGGGTACTAAAAGTATCTTTGATTTAACATTTACTTGAGTGTCGCATGTTGTGTTCATTTTTGTTTGTTTGTTGATTTAGTTAGGGTATGCGAATTGCTATGCTACGCTTTATTGGCCCGTGTGTGTTTTTCTTTTTTTTTGGTTGACTTTGTTAGCACTTAAGTTAATAATATATAACATATGATAATTATAATAATAGTAATAATAATAGAGTAAGTAGTATATAACATGTAGCGATTTAAACAATTCAATTTTTAACAGCATCTGCTGTATCTTTTTTCTGTTCTTTGTTGTGTTTTTATATCTATTTCTTTCTTTTTTACTAAGGACTCAATAATAAGGCGCTAAATGTTGTCGTTTTTTAGTACTTTATATACATATATAAATATATATCTATATATATATGTATATATATAAATATGTGTGTGTTTGTGTATATGTGTTATATATATGCTGTAAATATGTTTTTGCTCACAGCAAACAAATAGAAATTATTTTAAAAATCAAATTGTTGCTTTAATTTTTTTTTTGTAAGATTTTCTTAGTTTGTTTTTGCCATTTTTTCTTTTTTGCTTTTTCTTTTCATTGTGTTTTGAATTACTTAGCACAATTTGTTACTTGTTTTTTGTTTTTGTTTTGATATACACGCTTTTTGCTTTCGCTCAACGCTTTTGTTTTTGCCTTCTTGTCTCTCAAATTTTTTGCACGTTTATTTGCTTACATCATAAATCTTTTGTAAACATTTTTATTTTAAAATCGTGCCCAGCTAGCACCTTTAGGACATTTTTGTGTTTTAGTTTTTGGTTGTATCTTATTTTTGTTTATCTTTTAGTTTTCTGTCGTTTCTATTTTGTGTTCTATGCGAGTTAAAAATTGTTAAAAATGTTTTGTAAAATATGCACAAGTTATAAATTAAAAGCTAATAGAAAATTGCAACTAATTAAAAAAAATAATATAATGGCCAACAATTAACAGGCGCAAGTGCTTGCCACTTAATCAAGTCCAATAAAAAACTAACAGCTACAATTAAACTATAAAAAATAGTTAAATAATAATAATAATAAAATAATAATATTAATAATAATAATAATAATAATAGTAATAATAAAAATAATTATATAAAATAATATATAATAATGAAGAAAATGTTCGCTCGATAACAAAACCACAAAAAGAATTGGTAAAATTATTTGAAATAGGGAAACCAAAACATTTGACTAAATGCTCCGCATTGAACAGATTTCGCTTTAGAAAGAGACAACAAGTGTGTATGCGTGTGTGTGTGTGTGCGAATGGGATAGTAGCTGAGGTTGCGGTAGCTAGTGTGTGTGCCAGTTAGACAGACACACAGACATTAGACATGTCTACGGCCTGCCGCCAGCCTTGCGCCACATTCACCGCATCCAGGCGGCTTTCCGCTTAAGTTTGTTGCGCAAAGTCCGCAGGGGCTTCACTTTGTTCTTGTTGGCAGCGCTCAGCGAGAGCATGGCCTGCCCGCTGCCAGCGGTTGTGGCGCCTGCAGCTGGCATGCAGCTCAGGCCCGGTATAAATAAACTGGACGCAGCATTGCCCGCTACGTTGGCGCTGTTGTAGAGCTCCTCGTAGAGCGGTCGCTGCTGCTGTTGCTGCTGCTGCTGCTGGGCAGCTCCGGCGGCGGCCACATTGGCAGCAGCACTGCTAAGCAGCGCCATTTTGCTGCCGCTGCCATTGGTATAAACGCCGATACCCTGTTGCTGCTGATGATGATGAGGATGATGATGCGGCTGCTGCTGCTGCTGCTGCTGATGATGATGATGGTGCTGCTGTTGCTGCTGCTGGTGATGATGATGATGGTGATGCGGCTGCAGATGCTGATACTGCAGGTCCAGGTGCTGCCATTTGTCCTCCTCGATGCTGCGACTAGAGGCGCGTTTGTGCGGTGAACCGTGACTGCTGCCGCTGCTGCCGTTGCTGTGATAGTGCGTCGTGGCCGTCGAGGAGCCGCATTCGGCATTTGAGGAGCGTGAGAGCGAGAGCAAGGCGTCCACGCCGTCACGATGCCGCTGCTGATCGGCCAGCTCCTCGGGCGTGATGTTATGACTACGCGAAAGAGTTAAACCAGAGATTAGGGCCCATCAGTTATATATTAACGGCACACGACTCACTTCTCCTCGCTGCTGTCGTAGGCCGCGTCAGAGCTGGCGCAATTGCTGTCGGCGCCATGGCCAACGCTGGGCTGCGTCTGCTGTGCGCCTTGGCCGTTGCCATTGGTCAGCGGGGTCGAGGCGCCGCTGTCCGCATTGCTATTTCCGCCCGCCGAGTAGGTGTGATCCTCGCTGGGCGAACTAGTTATCACCGGTGCACTACAAGCGAGAGAAAAACGCGGGATTAGTCAATATTAATCACAAATAATATGTATACACTAAAATATCGATTTGGGTATTTGATTGAATATAATGTTCCACTTGAAATGAATTTAAACGAAACTGTTTGCTAACGATCGAAAATCGCAAAGCTTTTACTACTAAAATAATAATTTTATTATTTTAAAAATAATGTAGCTCTTAAATCAAATATCAAATATATTTAAGTAAACTCTCCACGTGAAATCCACTATTATCAATATCATTTTGCACATGAAGAATTTTCATATTTTATGCTATATTGATCATGGTTTGGATTTGCATTTAAAATATATGCATGTACACCCCCGCATTTACTCACTAGTGAACCATTGAAAAAATGTTGAACATAAGTCCATAATCAAATAAATATACAAATGTACAAATCGTTTAACAAATCGATAAAGTACATACATATAAATTGTTATACATCTGGTCTAATTTTTTGTGCCACAAAAATGTTTACACAGATTTGATCATTAATCGATATACAAGCACATATACATACCGAGATTGATAAACTAAATTTATAAATCATTACATTTTTAGGGCACGGAACTATAATTAATCTCTTTTTAAATAGATAAACAAGCACAAACACAGTCCGATATACTCTACAGCTAACAACTCGATAAAGTGGGCATGCCTATGCTTATCGATATACACTCATTTATTATTTATTCACCATTATTATTATTCACATATCCCAGTTTTTCAGCAAACTCACCCATTCTGAAAGGTTTCACTAAAGGCTTTTGATCCGTGTTTAAGGAAAAGCATCGCCGCTGCCGCGTGAACATCGTCGATGCTGTCGACGCCGAGGTCGCGTGCCAGCCGCTCGAAGTTGAAGGCACAGAGCGGAGCAGCTGAGGCGGGCCCAGCTCCGGCTGCAGATCCATTCGAAACGGCATAGTTGTACTTGTTGTTGTTATTGTTGTTGGTCACATAGTCGCCGGGCAGCTCCCCGTCGAGTGCATCGCCCAAGAGCTGGGGCTGCTGCGACGGCTCCTCGATATTGCGAAATGCCTTGGACAGATTGGGAAAGAGCTTGGGATCAAAGCGGGCATGGCTGCTGGCAACAGCGCCGCCAGTGCTGCCATTGGGCGTGGCTGGCTGGCTGCCGGCATTGCCATTGCCATTGGGCAGCGCCCCATTGTTCTTGGCGGGCGTGGCGGGAGCGGGCGGAACAGTGCCATCAAAGCTATCGTAGCCAGCGATGCCGCCGCCACCGCCGCCGCCGCTGGTATTGCCATTGGGACTCTTGAGCATCGGGCTAATCTTGTCGACGGCCGAGTTGGGGAAGTAGGGCGACCGGTTGAGGGCCTGCATCAGATTTTGACGCTGCTGCGGCTCGACGCGCCACAGCGAGCCCTTGCCCATGTTGGGCGCCTTCTCCACCTTCACGAAGCTCTTGTTCAGCGATAGGTTGTGCCGCACGCTGTTCTTCCAGCCATTTGGCGCCGACTTGAAGTAGGGAAAGTGCTGAACGATCCAAGCGTAAATCTCCTTAACGGGCAGCGCCTTCTCATTCGAGTCCTCAATGGCCATGAAGATCAAGGAACTGCAAGCAAATACATACAATCAAAATGAATACTTGACTTGATTTAACTAATTGATTTATTTTTTTATTTATATTTTATTTACTTAATTTTAATCTTTTTATTAATTTGGCATATGTTTCGATCTCTATATTTTTTTTTTATTATTTATAATGCACAAAAATATGTACTTTTTATCAAATTTAATATTTTGTATCTTTATGTTATGTTATTAAATATGTATAATAACACACACTAAAACTGCGTTTTTTAATTCGAAATTTAATTACAAATCAAGCACATTTATACCACAATTGGTTAAAGCGAGAACGGAATAGTTTTCAACTAGTGGAGCTTTCAATCTGTGCTGTCTCCTTAAAAGCTCGTTTAAAGCTTTAAGAATTTTTCAATACTGTAATTTTTGCATTTGAGTATTTGAGGAAATTAATAAAGCTTTAATTGTTATTTAAGCTATTTTCTTTTAATTTCACATATATCATGATATACTTATTATTTATAGATATTTTAAGCAGTTTTTACCTTTTTCTGGCAAAAATGCTAGTCTAGTAGAGCTGATCTACAAGAAACATAAATATACTATCAATAAAATACAACAAAATGCAAAGAATGATCGGTTTACGTTCATTAGAAAAATACAGCTTTTTATAAAGCAAGAAGCGAGAAAAATGTTTGGGACAAAATTCGTGACGTAATATGTAATAATCAAAAAAAAAAAAACAAAACTAAAAATGTATTACCAAAATAATTACTATTTATAATTATTCCAGTTCTAGGGGATTTTTCCACATAACTTGTTGGTATTTGTTAATTGCCTAGAATAGTGATGGAAAGAGAAGTGATTTTTAAGTCACAGTGTGATCGATGACTGTGACTTAAAATCCGTTGTGATAGCAGTTGGTAATTAGGTCAACGGGGATTTTCAACCACTCTTTTTTACGAGATAACTCAATTACACAAAGCGGCACTGTGAAAAGACCTAAAACCTAATTTTCGACAGCTTTCATTTTTTACTACATTAAATAGAATGCTTTAATAGTACTTTACAAAAATCAAGCAAACAAAATAAGATGATTTCTGCAATTACCCATTTATATAAATACATATATATTTATAATTCTCTTTTTATGCGGTAGATAGATCACAGAAAATCGCACCAAAAAAGAACTACTTTATTATTATATAAAAATAGGGATTTGTTCCACAACTTTCAAAGTGCCCATAAAACTACAAAAAAAATCGAATTAAAAAAGGCATAATAAATACGTTCCAATATTTCGTAAAACTTAGAAAAGTTCTTAAAAATTCAGAAAAAATGAAGGCAATGGAAACTTTTTTGAATAAACAAGTAGTAAAATTCAAATGAAATATAAATTTAACATATCTTACAAAAGAACAAATATTTAAAAAAGGGAATTCCTATACAAAATACATAAGGGAAAAAATCGCAAAACTTCGAAATGTTGTAAACAAAAAATCCGCATTCGAAGCATATGGAAAAAGAATTGACTGTATAAGAACAAAGCTTAAATACATCGTGAATGTTTGATAGCCAAAATGGGGGTCGTATGAAGACTTTTGTGCCTCACTGTATATTTTGCATACAGCAGAAAGTCGAGAAATTATAAAGTTGAAGTCCAATGCGACCTCTCAATGCTCTACCTATTTTTTTATATTTATGTTATTATTTATTTAGTATTTAGTTAAGCAGTCTTACCTAAAACTATATGGCGGCTTGTTGTTGGTATGCACGAACGGATCGTATGGCACATTGTTGGGATGCTTTTGCTTTTGGGGCGTGGTATTGCTGTTGTTGTTGTTGTTGTTATTGCTGCTGCTGTTGTTGTTGGTGTTGTTGGTGGTGTTGGTGTTGCTGCTGGCGCCGGAGCTGCCGTAACTACCGCCATTGGATGAATTATTGTTGGTGTTACTGTTGTTGTTATTGTTGCTGTTGTTGTTGTTGTTGCTTTTGGTCGCCGCTTGATATTGGGGCGTGCTGGTGTAAATGCGCGCCCCAGTGCCCAACACCATGTCGAACTCCTTGAGCGAGTCCTCGTTCTCGTAGCTGGCGTAGCTGTTGGGACTGCGCAGATTGGCAATGCCAGTGGCGGAACCCGAGCCGGAACCGGAACCATTGTGTGCTGCTGTCGGCGTCATGGGCGGTGGCGGAGGCGACGCCGGCAGAGCGCCAGGACGCGGCTGCACCGCACTGTAGTAGGTGCCAGGCGGCAGCAGCGCCGCACCCGGTGGCGTCTCCGGCGAGGCAATATTGGCGGGCTGTTGTGTACTGTTGTGCCAAGAACAGGCAAAGAGACAGAGTATATTAATAGACTAAATCAGTGCATATTCGTATTAGTTAAATAGGCTGCCAAGGCAATACGACTTAGGTCGCTCTCGAAAGCAGAGGGAAGACAGAGAGAGAGAGAGGGAGCGAGGGACCAAAGAGAGCAGAGCTCTAGAGAGCATTATAACTTTAAGCAATACTTAACGAATGCGAGCAAAGCGAAATGACAGGATTCATAACGATCTTTTAATTTACCTATTTCTTGTATGACGAAAGTATTTTTTTTAAATCTTTAGGGAATTGTATTGTAATCCGCAACATAAAACGTTTGCGAATGCGCACAAAGCGCAATAGTAATAAAGCTCTCCTCTTTCTCTCTCGCTCTCTCTCCTTTCCTTTGTACCCTGCACTTTTATGCGCTTGTATTACATTGAAATTTAAGAATATTTGTTAAACATGAAACCGTTTACGAATGCCATATAAAAATTATTCCAAAATAGTTTCAAAGAGGAAAAGCAATAAGCGAAGGTAAATCCCAAAAAATTTGGAATTTCGTTAACTTTGTTACGTTGCTTTAAAATCATTTGCAAACATGAATACCACAATGACTCTCGATTTCCTGTCTCTTTCTCCCGCTCGAGTATCAAAGCAAATTGAAGGCCCTAAATTTATTTAATTTCCCTGCTCTTTCCTCTCTTTTGCTCTCGCTTAATCGTAAAGACAAATTAGATAAGCACAATAAAATAAAAGTCTCTCTTTATAGTATATTGGGTTGTGGAAGCTAGAGACTTCAAATTTGGAATATATACTCTTATATGCCCACTGGAGGTGTGACAATTCGGAAATTCCATCCAACATCTTCCTCACTTTTAAAACTATATATCTTTTTTTTCAATAGATACGCTCACTGGGAATAATCGAAAGATCGAGCCAAACAATTTTGGTCACGCCTGCTCCTAACTCCACAAATTATAAAAATCGATATTTTTCCGTTTTGGAGTCCGCTAACCCTTTGTATGGCAGAGTTGAACGCAATGTTGTAGAGTACCGTTTAAACAGGAATATCTTTGTACGTATATACCCAAAAAGCAAACCTTTTTTAAAACAGTTTAGAATTTTGTAATTTTGTGCTCACGGCATATTTTGTTGTCTAATATTTGTTATAAACACATTGAAGTATTAAATAAAAGTTGCATCATTCGAGAGGTAATTAATAAATATTTTAAAAATACCCATTCAATTTGATACCAAAACAAAATTTGTGTATATATTTTTCTCCTTGAACACATCTGTTATGCCCAACATACCGTTCGTATAAGTTTAACTTTGTTGAAATAAAAAATGAAGCAAACTCGTAGCACAAATTATTTTTTATTCGTCATTTCCCATCGAAAAACAAGAGTTTCATCAACATTTGAAATGCTGCCATATGACGGGTTAAGCTGTTATCATACTGTGAATGAGTATTGCGCAATCTGTTACACCCGACTGCAACGTTCTAACTTGTTTTCTTCTCTTTTTCACTCTCTCTCTCTTTTTCTTTCTCTCTCTCGTGTCTTGAGCATGGGGACAAATTGCAAGAGCATTGATGGATGTTGCATGCAACAAGCAGGTAACTTACATGACATGCGGCGCGCTGCCGACATGGCTAACGAAACTGTAGCTCGGCAGCAGCGTTGTGGTGCTGACCACCGCTGGCGTCGTTGTGTGTTGTTCGCTGGTGGTGGTGACGGTGCTGCTGCCGCTGCTGCTGGGCGTTGAGTAGTTGACGGCATCGAAGACCGCGTTGAAACCGCTCGCCTTGGGCACCGGACTGTTGCCACCGTTGACGGCCGCCGTGGATGAACCGGAGGCGGAGCACGAGCTGAGCGTTGAATTGTTTGAGGAGGCGGGCGAACTGACCACAGTTACAGTTGAAGCCACCACATGACTGCTGTTGTTGTTGTTGCCGTTGGTGGTGATAATGTTGTTGTTGTTGTTGTTGCTGCTGTTGTTGTTGCTGCTGCTGCTGTGATCCACGTGGACATTCATCTTCTCGCGCAGATATTTCTTGTGCGGATGATGCGTCGTCGTGTTCCCAGTCGATTTGTAGGCGGTGACAGCAGCTGTGCCAGTTGACCCACTGCTGCTGACAAAGATCTGCTGCGTCTGCTGCTGCTGCTGCTGCGGCTGCTGCTGTTGCTGCTGCTTGACAGTTGCTGTTGTCGCGGGCATAAACGTGTTGCCGGCAACACGCGGCAAATAGGCAGAGCCGGCGGCAGCAACGTTCGCGTTCGCTTTGCTGGCTGCTTTGTACTCCACAACGGTGGTGGTGCCGCTGGCTCCCTTGTGCACCGTTGTGCTGTAGACGGCGGGTGGTGCGGCTGGTGGATGCTGCTGCTCATTGGCATCGCCGTGCGGCAGCTCTTCGATTATGTCGCTCACAAAGCAAATGTTGGGCGCAGCTGCTGCCGCTGCTGCTGCTGCTGCTGTTGTTGTTGTTGTTCCTGTTGTTGTCGCTGTTGTTGTTGTGGTTGGCGTCGCTTTCAGCGCCACTGCGACGCCGCCGCGCTTGCCATGCGCTGCTGTTGCTGTTGTTGTGGTAACAATGCCTTTGATCAGATTACTGTCGCTTAGCCAGGACAACGGACGCAGCTCCCCATCATCGGCTGCGGCTGCGGCAGCAGCTGCTGTGGCCAAGGCATCGGCTGGGCTCAGCTCGAGTGGCTCCGTGGCCAGCAGCACAATGTTGCCACCTGTTGCTGTTGCAGCATTGCCATCCTGCGCTGCTGCCGCCGCTGCGGCGCTATTCTCATACGCCGTAAAGCTGCTGCCGTTGTGCTGCAGGAACACGTACTTCGATCCGGAGCTCATGGGGCTGTGTCCGTTCGCTGGCGCCTGCGCGGACGCTGCGACCGCTGTGCCGCCGCTGCCGCTGCCGGCCACGCTGCGATAGCCGTGCGCAGCAGCCACCGCTGCTGCCACCACTGCGTTTGTTGCGGCCGCCGTTTGCAGCTGGCCAAAGTTGCGCAGTTGGCTCAAATCGTGCGTTGTTAGCAGCTGTGTGGGATTATCTGTGGACATGCTGCACGAGAACGGGGAGGAGACAAGAGGCAGGTTTGGTTATTAAACAATGTCACAAATAACTGAATTAAATAGCCAACAGAATAGTTTTTTTATACTATTAATACAAAAATGCTTATTTTACAAGTGAGATCATTTTTTTTATTTTTCTTTTAATAATTTGAATCACTCGGAAATTAAAGCTGAGCGTTTAAACGGCGAACAGATGGACGGACATTAGACAAAGCCAATAAACTCTTCCAGTAATAACTAAATACTCAAAAATTATGGCTGAAAGTCCAATTTATCAAACGAGTCTTCTTTTTGTTACAATCAACGAATTTGATTGGGTGTTTGTTTTATTTAAATAAACTTGCAGCTTTAATAAATTAAGCCAAAAGGTACACATTATGAACTTCTATTGTACATAAATATAATGACTCAAAAGTAATTAAATCAAGCGTTATGTTTAATCCGCCAAAAAATTAAGCCAACCTCCACATATGCATTTAAACGCCATCTGAGTGCTTTCAAATTCGTCTGCCGATCGAGCAATAAATTTCCAAGTTACTTGAAACTACATTTTTCATAGTGAGTGGCAGAAAGAAGAGCTGCGTTATTAACGATTTATTTATTTAATTGTATTTTGTTTTGGTTTACAAGCATGTTTAATCGAAAGTGGTAGGTTTTTATCAGCAATCGCTAATCAAATCAGGTAATGAAAACAAAAAAAATAAAGCCAACACACGCTTAAAACGTTTTTATTGTTTTCGTCTGCGTCCTTCAAAAATTTGATTGCATACATTCATGCGCACGCCCACTGTACCCGCCGTACGCACTTCAATTGCCCCGCTGATAATAAGTAATGCTACCACCACACTCTCTCTTTCTCTCTCTCTCCCTCGCTCTTTCTTTCTTTGTCTTCTTGTGGCCACATTTTTAAGTTAAATGTTAAACACTTTACGCAATCAACGACAGCCATTTTCTGTGTGGTTTTGTTTGTGCTGGCTTTTTTTAATTTTTGTTTTTTGCATTCTTTTTCCAAGAGAATTATTTTTATTGCTGCTAATTTACGCGTATAGTTTTTGCTGTTTTTATAGCTCGCTGAGTGACTGCGGCGCCGACAGCGGCAGCGCTACTTGCGTTCACCTGCTGCTTGTATTTATTATTTTTTTCGGCTACTTTGTTGCGCGCGTCGCTTTGTGTTTGTGTGGGTGAGTGCGAGAGTTTTTTACGTTCCTCTCGCTCGCTCGCTCTACCTCTCTCGCACCCGCTTAGTTTTCAACGTGTGTGTTTACTGTTGGATTATCTTATCAGCATTTTGCATCCTCTAGTTGCTAGTTGCTGTCATTTTAATAGTAATTTCCTTTATTCTTCTTTTTGCTCAAGAGCAGGCAATTAATGTAAGCGAAAGAGAGAGAGAGAGAGAGAGAGAGAGAGAGAGAGAGCGAGTACGACTGTATAAATGAATATTATTATTTGTATTTGAATTAAATGAGTGCAACTCTAAACGTTCAAAATTATTCATTTGCGTAAACGGTTACGTGTCCACATTTAACGGAGTCCGCTCTAAGTGTATTATTATTTATTGATTTTTATTGCCCATCAACAAAATTACTGAGACAACAACAACAAAAGAACAGTAACTAGTGTTAAACGAGCGCGCCACAACAAAGACAAAAAAACTTGAACGAGTCACAACAAACGAAACGAAACGAACAGCAAAGCAAAGCAAAAGCAAAAGCTTAACAACAATAACATTTCTAAGCGCCACAGCAGAGTCGCTCTACAGTCGCCTGTCAATATAATGGTCACATATTAGCGCAGCAGCAGCTCCTGACAGCTGTTGTTCTTATTATTGTTGCTTTAATCCGGCCATAACAACAAAGCAAAAAGGGAAAAAGCTTGCGACGCAATTTTGAAAGTTTGCGTCGTTGTCTTGGCAACTTTTTATAAACAAAAACACAACAACAACGATAATTTGCACAGTAGCGTCGCGAGAGAGAGAGAGACCACAATGCCGACAGCAGCGTCGACGTCGACGTCAGCGTTTGAGCAAACGACAACGTGGTTTTCGTTACGCTGGCTCCCTCCCCTCCTTTGTATTTACCTAATTAGCTAAAATAAACACAAATGTACATACATACATTTATCGTTAAAATATTGCAACTTTGACACACACACACACACCCTGCACAGTATTTGAGCCGCTGTTGTGACGTGTGCCAAAAACAAAAAACGAAATACCTATACATGTACATGTAGCCGCTCTCTCTCTCCCTCTCTACTCTTTGTTGTGCTCTCTCACCGTTGTTGTTTATCTGCTTTTTCACATTGCGTTTTTTGTTTGTTTTCCAAGCACAAACAACAAATGGCGCAGTTTTAAACTGCGCTCTGTAAAATGGCGAGAGAGTGCGAGCGCTCAAATGCCCGTGAGCGCACGCAAGCAAAAGAGAGCGAAGCGCGCAGTTTAAAGCCGTCGTTTTGTTGTGTTATTAAGCCGTCTCACACCTCCTCCACCTCTTCCGAGACGAGCAGCAGTCGCCGCACGTCAGTTGTCAGTTTTTTGTTCTAGAAACGTCAACTGCCGTTGCTGCTGCTGCTGCTGCGCTGCCCGCTGCCCGCTCTGAGTGTGACCTATGGACCTTTTGAATGGCGCTTTCTATGCTGCTTTCTATGCAGCTGCTGTTGTTGTTGTTGTTGTTGTGGGCGTTGAATGTCAGCCCTAAGCAGTTGCTGGTGTTGTTTTAGATTTTTTTGTTCAACAAAAACGCAGAAGCAGCAAAACAAAACAGTAAAATACGATTGGTTAAACTGTACCTGCTGCCGCTGTGGCTGCTTTTAACAACGCTAATAAAACGCGCGCAATGCTTTCTAGCTGTGCAGATGATTCATACACACACATATACACATACGTATGCATGTATGTACACAAAGCATGCAGCAGCACCAGCAGCAACAACAGCCTAAACAGCGTGCTAATCACAACAACAACAACAAACAATTTATTGCCGTTCTTTTTATTTTTGTTTCTTCTGTTGAAAATGTATCGAGGAATATGCGTTAAATGAGCTGTTTCCTCTTTAAATAAAAAAATAATAATAAATATGGTAAAATGAGCGACAAAATAAAAACATAGAAAAGCAGGGGCGGATGGGAGTGAGGCGCTGAAGATGTAGAGAGGTGGGGGTTTTGGGTTTGTCACAATGACAAACATATTAATGAATAATACAAATAATAACAATGACAGAGAGAGAGAGAGAGCGGGAGAGAGAGCAACACTTTGTTGCTTGTTTATATTATACATGTAATTATTTTTCATTTCAAGCTCGCTCTTTAAATAAATAATAACAAATAACAAAACAATTCACGTAAATACAATGGGACAGACGCGAAATGAGAGTCGGGCAGCCAGGGAGAGGGAGAGAGAAAGAGAGGGAGAGAGAGCGCGCAAGCTTTGCATATTTCCGGCAGCGCCGCAACAACAGCTGGCCAAGCATTTTTTGAGAGCTTTTAAATGGCGACGGCGTCCAATGACATGCGCTCCCGCTCTCTCCCATTGCCAATTCTTGGTGGGTGCCCGTGTGTGTGCGTGCATTTGTGTGGGAAATATAAACAAAAATTGTTGAAATGAATTTTTGTTATAACTACTGAGCAGAAAAGTGAACAATACAGAAACAAATGAAAAACAAAAATTATTTTGATTTTTTTTGATAACATTTTGATTTTAGATATTAGATTTTTCTTGTATAAATATTACATTTTTTTTATTAGTGATTAATTTAGTTTCTAAATGTGTTTACTTTTTGCCCACACGCACACATGTATTTTAGAATTTTCTCGAGCTTCGGAAAGAAGCAGAGGCGACTACAACAACGAAAAGCTGAACGGCGACCACGCGGCGTATACGTAACGCCATGCATATAGGTATATGTACACGTAAATGTGCTGTGTGTGTGTACGTGTGATGGGATGCCTTAAAGTTTGTGCATTACGTATACGCCATGTATGAAGGCAGGCAAAGGAAATGGGAAGAATACGCACCCACATACACACAAAAACACAATCACTCACTGGGGAGCTGCTTTACAACACAACTGATAAGCAACTGGGCAGATAATTAATTGCTAATATTAAAAAATGCGCAAAAATATCAAGAAAAATAAAAAATATATATTATATAAATATTCATATAAAAAACATTTTTAAAATAATACACATATTCTTGTGACAAACTAATAAGAAATTTAGGAGAGAGGAAGAGAGAGTGAACACGAGGGAGCGTAAAAATAAGGCGACAAGGCCGCAAATTGGTTGTTGTTGTTCTCACGTTTTTAACTGAGTGTGCGTGTGTATACGTGTGTGTGTGTCTGATCATGTTATTGTAGTCAATGTTTTTCATATGCGTTTTTTTCTTCTCTAAACATAAATAGTCGAAAAAAAACAAAAATTGGTTAACTTAATTTAATGACAATTTTTATTTGTACAATTTAAATTTAAGAAATTTGTTTCCAATTGATGTTCAGCACAATAATACTAAAAAAAATAAAATAAACTTCCTCTGCCTGTTCCAATCTTTCAGCGGAGCTTTTTCTCTCCCACACACGCACAAAGCGCCAGCACTCTCTTTCGCTCTTTCCCTTCCACACACGCTCGGCTGACTTTTGAACGTGGTTTTTTATTTTTTGCTTATGTATTTTTATACCTTGCGGCGCTTTTGTTTTTTTGTTAGCATAAGATTATGAAATCGAGCCACAGATTAAAATGCATTAACAAATGCAAAAAAAATCGAATTTTAATAAATTACTGGCGTAAGAAATTTAAAAAAAAAGAGCACAAAATCTGACTTATTCTGTTATTGTTTTTCATAACCGTGACTCTCACTTTGAGCGCTCTCTCGCTCTGCCTCTCTCTTTGGCTACGCACACACACAAAGACACAAACACATGCATGATGTTGTTGTTGTCATGGATGATCCACATACCTTTGCACTAGAAAAACACAAGACGATTTTCAAACATTTGGCACAGAACTAAAATTATTGAATATAGTTTTTTTTTATTATCTTAAACTGTTTTTAAAATAAACTTTGTTATTTTCGGGGTTTTTTTTGTTTTATTGAAGCTTCCCACAATTCGAACTGCAAAGCACGCGAGCAGTCAAACGAATGAAGCGAAACGGCGGCAGCACAGCAAATGAAATGCTAAAGCAAGCAACACACACAGGCATACTCTCGCGAGCAGACGTAACAAAGAGACACGTAAGTTTGCAATGTATATATTGGAAAGAGAGAGAGCCGGCATGCAGCACACAAAGTCAAAAACGCGTCGTAAACAACAACAAGAAAGCTTAATTTGACAGGCAGAGAGCGAGAGCAAGAGTGGGAGAGCGCAATAACAGATAGTCATTGCTACTGCCGTCTGGTGTGTATATGTGTGTGTGTGGGAGCGCTGGCGCATGACATTGCCATTTATTGAAAGCTGAGCAGCAGCAGCAGCAACAGCAACAACAACAAAAAAACGTCGCGACTTCGACCTTATGGACGCGTTTTGTGTTGCGCTTTACTCAAAGGATCACAGCAACAACAAAAGCACAACAAACAGCTGTTTGGGTTAGGCCCTAACACGAGCATGACTCAATTGATAGTGGTGGTGGGAGATGAAGAGGAAGGAACAGCAAGAGAGAGAAGGGCGAGTGAATGAGAGCATAAAGCTTGTTGTTGTTGTTGATTACAACTGTTAAATGTTAGTAAATCAAAACAAAGGAGCAGAACTTACTTACTGTCTTGAGGCTTCTATTCTTCATTATGAAATGAAAAACTGACGCAATTGAGCTTAATTCATTTAAAAATAATTAAGCAATTTAATAAAAGTGCTAAATGCGATGTCGGCGTCAACACGTGCGCTGCCAACGCATCAAAGCAGCGACGACGACAGCGGCCGCAGCAGGAAATACAAGAAGCCAAAAAGCAAACGAATGAAACAACAACAAATTATAAAAAGCTAACAGTAACAACAACAACGACGGCGATAGTGGCGGCAGCAAAAGCTCACCCAAATGCAGCGCAAGCATTTATTATTATTGCTGCGGCTGCTGCTGTGGTTGTTGTTGCTGTTGTATTTAGCATATTTAATTTTAGCCAGGCGGAAAGGAAAATTGAAAAACGGCATTGTCTTCTGTGGCGCTTCTTCTTCATCTTTAGTCTCTTTTGTTAAAAATAAATTATACATTTATTTTGTGCACGCACAACACAAAAAACAACGAGAGAGGGAGAGAGTGAGAGCGCGAGAGCGCGCGTATGATTAAGAGTGAACTTTTGCCGGCTTTTTTTGGGGGGCGGGCTCCGCAAAGAGGGAGGGGAGGAACTGCAACCGCCGAAGCAGCAGCGACAAAAAAATTTAAAAAAAAGCGCATCAAACAAAAGCGTCAACTAAAAATAAGCACATCTTTGTTGTTGTTTTTCTTCCTTTTCTTGTTGTTATTATTTTTCGTTGTCGCTTTGGCATTTAGTGAGAGAGAGAGCGCTGAATTCGAATTTGGCTTTGCGTTTTTTGTTGCTGCTGCTCTGTTGCCAGGCGCCGAAGAAAGTGCACCCGCCCCCTCGCCCCACTCCCCTGCCCACCCAACACAGCACTTGCACCTTGTTGTTCCTCTACTCGAGTTGAGTGACAGTTCTTGGGCAATTTCAATTTCAATTGATTTCGACGTTCAAAATAAACTTGGGCCATGTGCGTGCGTGTGTGTGTGTGTGTGTGTGTGCTTTTTGGCCAAGCAATTTGCTAGCACAACAACAAATTGGGTCAACCACAATTAATATTACTAAATATAGCCAAAAGGCATTCGCAACAACGACAACAAATGCATCAAAGCTGATAAGGGAAAACAAGAACAAGCACAAGAGAGAGCGAGAGCTAGATCAAGAGGAAGAGATCGCGATGCGAGAGAGCTTTAAAGCCGCGATCAGCAGCGACAAAGAGGGAAAAAGCTAAGAACAAAACAGCAGATTGCGTCCTGCTGGCCACTACCCCTATTGTGCACCCGACAAAATCGACAAGTTCCTTTTGAATGTAAATCGATTAAACGCTTGGTAATTTTTGATCTAAAATTAATATTTTAAATAACGGAAAAAACTGATTGAGAGAGGATAACAAAAATAAAATAAGAAAATAAATATATGTATATATTGTAAATAATTAGCGTACAGAATCGATTTAGTTGTTTTGTATACAAATAAAGTTTTTTTTAACTATTTTTAACACATGCAGTGTATGCTTAAAAACAAAATTTGTAGATTTAATGTCATAAGTTTTATATAATATCTTAACTTATCTTATCTTTACTTAACCAAATCTTTTTTTAATCAAACCTAACAAAATATAACAACAATTGAATTTCCTAATACTTTAATTGACAACTTTCAACAATTACATTACACAAAGTATCTTCTTATTTATTTATTTATTTATTTTTTTTTTGGTTAGCAACAAATCCTAAACCTTCAACAATTAAACCAAATTTTTCGTTGTGAGCTGTTTAAAAGCGTTTTTCTATGATTGTTTGTCTTTGCTCTGCAATCGAGAGCGAGAAGAAGAAGCGAACGAGCGCGATAAACGTTTTTAGCTAATTAGCACATTTGAAAGAAACGTCGGCAATTATTCAATGCAGAGACGACTACAAACTGAACTATTTACTGACTTTTCTGTGTATATTAGACTTTAAGTTTAGTAATATATGTATAGTGGTAAAAAAAAAAAAAAAAAAAGCGACATGTTTTTTCGTTAAGTTCAAATTTTCTATTGTGATATTAATTTTGGTTCCAACGTTACATATATATATATATATATATATATCATGTTTATTAAATTATTTGTAAAATATTTTTAAAAAAATGTATTTTATTTTTTGCACATGGAAAAAATAGCAGAAACAAGAGACTAAAAAACTAAGAAACACAATTAACTTTCATCAAAACGTTAAATTAAAAGGTTTATTTCGATAACACGATATTTAGAAACTACCGACACAGTTGGTATCATGCTATTATTAATATGGTTCGAGCTGTGTAAGTGCACGTCGATTCTATTATTTTTTCCATCACTGTATGTAGATACCGTTTCCTCATCACACCAGTTATGAAATAAATTCACATCTACTTAATGTCACATGCAGCCAATAAAAGAGTTGGGCTTTTCTTGATCTGCATACACACATAAATACATATGTACATAAGTATGCACATACATGTATGTATGTTCACATTTCTTATGTGTGCGCACGTTACAGCAGCTCACGTTGCAGCATCACATCCACGTGTTGCCAGACAGCTATGACGCACAGGACAGGTCGAAGCCAATGAGGCGGAAAAAGGGACAAAAGAAATATGAAACAAGGGGCTCTAGTCTGGAGCGCCCGACAGGGGATACCCTGCAACATGTCTTTTCATACCCTGCAACATGTCTTTTCATACACAAAATCATTTTTATCGATATTATTGAAACGGTGAAAAATATCGACAAAAAATGATAAACTCGTACTGCGTCGGGAATGACAGAATCTATAGTTGTTTAATAGTCTACGAGATCGCAGCGGACAGTCAGACGGACAGGGCTAAATCGACTCAGCTTGTCATCCTGATCAAGAATATATATACTTTATGGGGTCGGAGATGCCTCCTTCTGCCTATTACATACATTTGCGCAAAACCATTATACCCTAATTTACCCATTTTCAAAGGGGTTCAGGGTATAAAAAGGACAACATATTTTGCCTTATTACATGAACGCTGTGATTATATTTAAGATTGTATTTAAAATTATATTTAATTTTTATTTATTTTCTTCTATGATTATCTCTGTTATATATATTTTTGGTGAAATTCACTTCATTTGCGTACAGCTGGAATTTGCAACGCCATAAATTTGTTATTGACATTTCTATCGCCTGCACCAAAAAAGGGTAGAAACTCGAGCGCTTTGTCAAATTTATTTTACTTTACAGTTGTTGTTGCTATTATTGTATAACAGCGCTTGTTGTTGCCGGCCGCCGCTGCTGGTGCTGCTACTTTTTTTTAGTTTTTAGTTTTGTTTGCATTTTGCGCATCGTTCTTGTTATTATTGTTTTTGCTGCTCCACACACACACGCACACATGAAAACGTAATGGTATGTGTATGTATGTATGTATATATATCTTATCGCGCCAACAACACAAAGTAATTTCTTGCTGCTTCTTGCTATTGTGTGTATATGCTAGTAAATGACATAGTATGTATGTACGTTTATAGAGATGTACACACATACCTATATATACTTATGTATGTGTGTATGTACGAGCTACATGCATACATACATAATTATTTTCATTTTTTATGTAATCAACAAACAGCGGCCACATGCGGCGGCAACGTCGGCTTCTCTGCCTTCTGCTTCCCTCCTTGGCCAAGGTTCTCAAAAAAAGCACAGACACCAATACCAAAACCCAACACAGACACAGACATAAGCACACGCACACGCACGCACGGCGTGTGAGGTGCAAAGTCAAAGCGTCAACAAAATAGAGGGAAAGAGCGACGGAGAGAGTCACCGTTAGTTGGGTTAGTTGAGTGGGTGGCAGCAAAAGCGTCGCCTGCGCCTATGCGTGTGATGCTCTCCTTCTCTGTCCCGGCCTTTGTGTAACTGTCCGCCTTCATGCCCTATCGTACGAATGTTGTGTGTATTTGTCTGTGGGCACGTATATTCAATTAGTTCTTAATGGGGGCGTTTAAAAACAAATTTCCAATTGATTTTTAAGTCCAAAATTGACAGCACACGCACCGAAAGCTTAATACTCTCTAAGTTGCATAATCTCTTTTGCTTTGCCGTTGCTTGTTGTTTTTGTTTTAGCTGCTAATTGCACGCAAAACTTGTTGTTGTCAGTCAAAGCTTGCGAGCGAGCGCAGCTCCAATGATCAAGCAAAATCCGCAAAATGACGAGGTCGCTTTGCCTCAAGACACGAGCCGAACCGAGACGAGCCGAGCGACGCTTTATCAAAAATTTCAAATGCCGACGTCAAAGCGTCACAACAATACAATTACGACTCTCGATGCTCACACACACACACGCTCACAGGCATACATACAGTTCGGAGCGAATAATAACAACAATGCAAATCCATGAAAGGAAACAATAACAAATAACCAAACAATTTGCAAACCGCGAGCAAAAGCAACGGCAACAACGTCGTCATGGGACGCCAACGCCGACGCTTACGTCGTCGCAACGCCGTCTCTCTGTTTCTATTTTCTTGCTGACGCAGGCGTTGCTGAGAGCGGCCACTCTCTCGCTTCGCCTCCCTTGAGCTACCCAAAAATGTGTGAACAACAACAAACTGAAACTAAAGACGTTTGGGATGCCACTGTAAATCGTCTATGCAATTCAATTGCATATATCAATATTGTGTACACATTCGATTCAATTGCCATTTAATTTGCATGTGAATACTATGAGCATGCATTCACTTTTACATATGACCCACAAAAAACTGTCTCGACTTTTAATAATTTTATTTTTTCTTTTTATGAGTAAGCACGTGACGTCACAATCCAAAATGCAATGCGTAAGTAATGTTTCACTGGACAGCTCTGTATGCGTTAGTGTGTGTATAAATTTATATACATATGTATATAAAACAGAAAAAACAGCAATGTTTTTAGAGTGTTATGCGCAGCAAATAAATTATAACAAAGACAAACAGAAATCGACATTGCTCTCGTGCTAAGTAAATGTCAGGCAGGGACTTTATGACGGACTCTACTGTTGCAATATGTAGAAATGCGGGCGACAATTGCTGGCGGTTATATTCTGCCTACTCAACGCTAACCCCAAACCCGACAGCCCACCCCCCGCCCGACCACGCTGATCGTTTACAGTTGCATTTCAATTTCAATTGTTGCTCACTGTTCGCCGGCAGCGACACAAAGCCACTGCAGCAGGGGGCGTCAAAATAACAACAACAACAAACCGCAAACAGCCGCGGGGGTCGACGTCGCTGCCCGCACTTTGCTGCTGCAGCGTTTTTTTTTTCGGTTGGTGTGACCAAATTTTATGTTTACACACACACAAAATTTACACACCACGTTGTTGCTCTTAAAATCTAATTTATCTACGTTTACTTTTCATTTATTGTTTTGTATTTTGCACTCACATTTTGTTGTCGATATTGTTGTTGTCACTGCTTCGCAGCCAGCTTCGCTGTCTGTCGGTGCCTCTGACGCTGCAACGTTGCCGTCGCTCGCTCCCTTTCGATAGCACTGTGCCTCTCTCTCTCTCTAGTTCCTTTGACTGTTTGTGGGCGGCACTTGTAAACCTTTTTTACGCACTTTTGTCAAGTTGGTGGTTTTGTTCTTATATGTTGTATCGACTAATTAATTAACACAGCACGCGAACGCGCCACAAAAAATGTGCTAAAGACAACGAAAGCCAAAACGAAAAAAAAAACAAAAAATTCCTAGGTTAAATATGCTTTGCTCTTGTGTTTGCGCATTATCTAAAAAGTCATCAGAATTTGCTTTTGTTATAATTTTGTTACTATTATTTTTTGCTTCTTTATTAGTTATTTTGTTAGTGTTGTCTCGACACCGCACGTCCGTTGCGCTGAAAGGCACAATGCAAAATGAATGAGATTGAGAGAATTCCGACTGAAACGAAAAACGACACGAATCCAAACAACACGAAACGAAAGGCACAAGGCGACAACGCAGCGCAGTCGCCTACGATTGACAGTGGGGCAAATTCGACTTATTCATTTAATTTCCAAGAAAAATATATTCATGCGCTGACCTCACTGAAAATGCGTTAAAATAATAGGCAAAACGAGAAATTGATATCCTTGGTCCCCATCAATAGCCATGGCCGTCCGTTTGTCTGGCTTTTTAAGTTCGTCTATACCATATTCCATACAAATTGTCCAAATTCCACCTCGATTTTCTAAAATCGGTGATATAAACGAAGTTAAACGGATTTAAATTTATCGTATGTTTTTGTTCATGTATATAAGGATGTTCGGCTTGAATCTGGGTAAAGGGTATCTTCCAGTCGTGCTTCTGTAGTCGGATGCATACTTTTATTGTTTTCCTTAATGAAATTTCACATCGTTCTTTATTTCATATTTTCCCAAATTGTATTATATGTATATTTAGTTAATACATTTTGTCTAACAGTTTGTTAACAGTTTTTGCCCATTGTGCCACATTGGGAGAACCGTGGCAGTCGGCTTGGTTTTGCTTCTGTATTTGTGCGTGTGTGTGTGTGTGTGTGTGTGTAGCGTTCGTGTTTTTGCCGCTCTCGCTGTCAGCCTTTCTGTTTGTTTGTTGTTGTTGCTGCTGTTGATGACGCTGTTGTTGCAACTTGTCAACATGCTGCGGCGCTTTGACAACAGCTTGTTTCATTCGAAGCATTGGAATTTTTGGTGCTGTCGCATTTTGCAAATTTCATTTGTTTAAATACAAATTATTTACAATTGAAGTGCAAAAACAATATTTTTGTTTATGTGCTTTTCACACGCACACATACTTACGAAAACAAGCACATGAACACAAACTTATATGTATATACGTATGATACCGCTCTTTTGGCGCTCTGCGAGTGTGCATGTATGTGTGTGAGTAGAGCGCGAGAGCGAGATCAAAGCGCGTGGCAAACACATGGTTTTTGTTTTTGGCAAACAGCAAGAAGAAGAAGCAGCATCAGCATGGATCGCTTACAGTTAGTTCAAGTGTAAATGTGTGTTGGCTATTGTTGTACTTTGTTTGGCACAGTGGTACAAGGTGCTTGCTAAAATGTTTTGCCACGCCAAGGTATATTTATGTATATGTACTGTGTACTATGTACTGTGTACATATACATACATAAGTTTATATATACATACACATGTTTATACAGATAAAGATTTAATTTTCATAAATAAATACAAATGTACACATATGTATGTGTACGTAAAAATATGAATCCTATATACATATATATATATGTGTACATATGTATACGAGGTTTTTTTTGTCTGGCAGTTCACTGTACCCACATATGTACATATGTATAAAGAGATGTATATGCACATATGTACATACATATGTGGTAAGAATTCTTTCAGGTTTCATTGCCAAAATGCCCTCTGTGATATGCTCGAATTTCAACATAATTTCAATATCTATCGATATCTCGCACGCTTACTTACCCTAAATGTACAAACGTTCAATGTACATATGTACATATAAGTATGTATGTATATAGTAAAGTACTTGTATATAAATAATGCATGCACACTATTAAAGTCATTATATGTACATATATATGCACGCGTGTGTGTGCACATGTGTCACACGCAGAGAGGCAAAAAGTCAATCACACAAACACAACCGCAATATCAGACGGCGTCAGCGTCTGACGCTGAATTGCCCATCGACACCCGCCCGCAAATAACAAAACATAGCGTCGCGTCGCGCCGTCAACAATCATCGACCGTTCTCATTCGCCCTCTCGCACATTTATTTTGTCTCTCGCATTCTCCCGCATACACTAATACTCTGTGCCCGTGAGTTGTTTAATACTTAAGCACAATGTATCGGCATTTAGTTGATTTAGGCAGGGTATGCTAACAGCAAACAAAATATTTACTTGCATTAAACGCACAAGCAAAATGTGTGTCATCTATGAAACTCGCAAAAACGGCTATAAAACGTACATACACACAATTTATTTTAAATATTTTTAAATATCTATTAATAATTTATGACGATTACATATAATTTGTAATAAGTACATACATATATGTATGTATGCTTTATGAGCTATTTTCAATTGGCTTTGCTCGCCATTTGTTGTGAACAGCATACTGACCATTGACTAAAACCAAAGTGGAAACTAAAATGCCGTTACTGTTTTCGCGCTGCGTGTGTGTGCGCTCTAGTTTCGATCATGAATACACACACACACGCATCAGCTGAGACGCACAAGCAGAAGAGCAGCACATACTCGTATGCAGACAGGCAGACAGCGGGGCAGACGAGGACGCACTTGTTCCACGTCGCACTATTAATGAAAATGAATTGTAATGTGAACGTGTTAATTAGAAAGAGAGAGAAAGATGGAGGGACAAAGAGAACGGCGTTTTATCTGTGTGTTGTCCATGTGTTTGTGTTTGCATTGGTTGCCGAAGTGAAAACAAACAAAACAAAAAAAAGCAAAGCGTAAGCTGAGTAGAACACAAAATGTGGCCAAAATAGACACGACAACTACCACAAGAACAACAACAACAGCAGAACAAAAAGAAAGTCACCCGATAAGCAACAACAAGAAGAACAATAACAACAAGAGTTCTTATCGTCTGTCACTCAATTATACAAATTTTTATGATTTGCCATTGCCTTTTCGCAATGCAGTCGACGTTGACTGCGACGTCGACAGCAAAACATTTTGCGGCGCTCACGTAATTGAAACGTCGCTGGCGTCGGGCGGCTTTTACTCTAATTGGAATTGTTGTATGCCCGTTTTCCGGCCGGTTTTGGCCAAAGTGATTTTTTAACGTGGTTGGCCAAAAGTACACACATATAGACGCGGCCAGAGATAAAGTATATATGTATATGGCATGTGTTCATATACATATATCGATGTTGATAAATATATATGTACATATGAATCTGTATATATATATGTATATATATACATAAATATGTATATATGTATATAAATATATATACGTACATGCACATACACACAAAATAGAACAAATGAAGCAAAAGAGAGGCAGCGTCGCGACGTTTACCGCGACGGCGACAGCGACTGCATGCAAGAAGCAGAAAAACTAACAAACAAAAATTATGTGGGACAAGCTGAGCGCAATAGGCAGACAGACAGAGAGAGGGAGAGAGAAAGAGAGCGCATTGAGTGATAAGAGCGGCCCCAAAATAAAAAAAATAAATAAAAACAAAATGTTTACACACAGTTATAGACGCTACTGTCGCCATGCGGTCGCTTTGGATCTACACTGGGGTCTCGGTTTGCTGATATGTCGCGTTATACAACCCGCACAAATCCAATAAGCAAGTGAAATTAGTTGATTGGAAATTGCAATGTATGGGAATTTCAAGAGCGACGGCAAAAGCACAAAACCAGTTAGAATATGCCGACAGAGCGAGAGCGGGCGAGAGAGAGAGAGTAAACTAAAACAGTTAAACAGGTGCAAAAAGCATAACAACAATTGATTTGACTGCGTGAGAGAGCGCGCAAAAGCTTACACTATATTTATACAAAGTAACACACACACACGCACACAGAGCGCGTGTTGAGCGCGCACAGTGTGGCCAGTGGCAGCGATAATGCTACGAAGCTAGAACAGTCACGCTGCGACGCCAACACGTGATGACAAAAATGAATATCAACGAAAATGCGTGTGTTGTCAAGATAACGACAAAAGCCAAACGAGCGAAGGCAATCTTTTACGTCACAGAAGAGGAGGAGATCAACAGAGATCACTTGCTCAACCCCAAAACGTGAACGTAAACTGAAATGTTCAAATGGCATTTTCCTATACTACACACACTCACACAAGTATTCATGCCCCTGTGAGTGTGTGTGTATAGTTTGTTTGTATAATCATGTGATACCAAAAATAAAGAAAAATGTGAAAATCAAATAACAGCGACTGCGACAAGGCACTAAAAAGTCACAAGCAAAAGTGGAGCAATAAAGCAAACAGTCGAAACAGAAAGAGCAAAAAAAAAATAAAATACCATGTAAGAGTGCTCAAGTCGAGCGTGCCCGACTGGGAGATACCATAAAGTTCCGAGTCGAACATACTGCTTTAAAACCCGTATAACTCCGCTGTTGCCAGATTTAAAATATGGCATCCAAATGTGTGCGCAAACCAATTTGGGGGAAAGGTGTAATTAATTAATTAATTAAATTCAAATATTCTTCTACAAACCAAGTTTGGTGACTTTAGTTCCTATAGGCCTTGACATATGCTAATAAATAGCGGGCTAAGAAACCGATATTTATCGATTTTAGAAGAAAATGGGCAATCGACAATTTGAAATAAGCTTAAACAGACCAAGAATATATATAATTTATGTGGTCAGATGTTGCCCATACATTTGCACAAAACCAATATACCCGTTTTTGCCGATTTCCAATGGGTTCAGGACATAAAAAAGAACAAAGTATGTACATATGTACATATGTATGTGTAGCTGTCCACCACCCCACCCCCTTACCAAGCAACATTTCGCCCATTTTAATTTGTTGCATTTGCAATTTACAGCAAACCATCCAAATCTATGCAAATACCGTCAGCAGGCAATAACAACAACATTCAAAAGATACGCACAACAAAAAATTGTTCAGACGCTGCTGTATTAAATTTCAATGAAAATTAAAACAGAATGCAAAAGAAAAGCTATTGTATACATATGCACATATTTATATATGTAAATACATTCGGGCAGAGCGCAATCAGTTGTGGACCATCGAAGCCCAAATACTCTACATATGCAGGAGGTCATATCCACATGCCGCAGACATAAATACATAATTTATTGGGGCAGACATACATGTAGGTATGCACGTGTATTAAAACCAATGCAGCAAATCGGCCTCGAATCCGGATTTCCAATAGTTTTCCGATATATTTTCTTACAAATAATAAATTGATATTTTATATATATATATTATATTAGTGTGAAAAACCAAGTACACGAATTCAACCACCGAAAATTTGTTTTGGATTTGCAAAGGAAAGGAATTGGAACTTCATTTGATTAGTATTTTAGATTTTTTGTTTAGCAATTATTAATTTTTAGGCATTTAAACATCTGATCAACGAGGAACTGGGTTCGATGCCTAGGCTAGTGCACGGAAGTAGTGTTTGTTTTAGCTAATGCTATTTCAAAACTATGTAATAAAATTAAAATGAAAAATAATAATAATAATAATAATTTTCAAATGAAAGTCAGTAAATACATTTAAAATGTAAACAATTTTTAAAGTAATATGTAATATAAAGATATAAAACCTTTATGTTCATATCTTTAAAAATATCTTTAATCAAAAAGTCTTATAAAGTTGCAAAGAATGTTCTGTATTTAAAAAATACATATATAAATGCAATATATAAAAACATACCTACATAAAGTTTGTTGCAAACATTGAGTATTAAGAATAAATGTATGGAACTAAACCTAATGTATGGGATATATAGTATAGACAATAACAAAAGCTTGGAGCGAAGCGTCGTCTCTTTATTCTTAATACTCAATGTTGGCTTGCAAACGTGGAGACAAAGTGAAAATGCTCTTGCTGCTGCCAGCGTACGAAAATTAAAAACAAATGAAAAAGCACAACAAATAAATTAGGCAAGAAAAACTAAAATTCTAAAAACAATTATAGCAGCTGTTAGCGACTTTTGAGTGCGATAGAGCAAGAGAGAGAGAGAGAGAGAGAAAGCGCCACAGAGCTGTTGACAAGCGTAAGAAGCAGCTCCGACCGGCGCACAGTGACGCAATCGATTTGTTAGGTAAGCTAATTATCAAACTTTTACAATAACCAACACAAATCCCTTGCAAATCGAGCGCTTATTTGCTTATATAAATTCCATAACTGTCTGTTATTAGTAGAACAATATTTTTGTATGGTATTAAGTTTATTTACACTTTGTTTTTATTTCGTACACAGCTGCATAATTCTTAGCCCACTGTGCAACGCGGTACGTACGGTACGTATGCACATGTGTATGTGTGTATGGCTGTGTAAATCTGCGGCTAGGTGAGGTCGTGTCGTCGTCGTCGATGTTAAAGTCGTCATTTTATTTTATTTTTTATTTTTTAGTTGCGACTGTTTCAGTCGAGGGGAGGGCATGCGGTGAGCGCACACTTTAAATATGTTTGCATTAAGTACATATGTACATATGTACATACACGTACACACACACACACACACACACACATAAAAATACATACATATGTATTTATGCGTGCGTGTGTGCGGACGAAAAATCGTGTAAAAATAGGCGAAAATTTTGCAGCAAATTAAATGTTTTTATTTTATTGCATTTGCTGCTTTTAAGCAGTTTCTTATCCATGTACAAACATACATATGTATGTACATATATATGCATACATAAATGTACATACATACATACATATGTATACTCTGTGTTTCCTTTTTATTTATTATTTGCGGCTATTTGTTGTTTACTCTGTCATCGTTTACTTGTTTTTTGTTGTTGCGGCTTTGTTATTGAGATTGATGAATTCTGCTCTTCGTTGCGCTGAGAGCTCTCTCAGCAAGTGTTCCCAGGTATTAGTAAAGTTATTGTTATTCTTCATCTGGCCAGCTAAATAGTTGAATAACAAATGTATAAGTGATTAATAAAAAGCAATAACAACGCACAGAACGACAAGCGATGCAAACACACATACGAAAACAATAACAACAAACAAAAACAAGCATCGATACGCACGCTCTTTGTAACTCGCGCTCTCTCTTTGAATTCTTGCGGCGTCGGCAATGTCAACAGACGCGAACCGATCTCGTTTACATTGGCTGCGTTCAGCACAGTTTTTCGCTGAGTGCTTATTATTTTTGCAAGAATTAATTTATATTATCCATGGTCATTAAATTTAAGTATTTTAATAATAGTCATTAATTATTGCGTCGTATAAATTTTGTTGAATATTGATGTGCACGTCTTGCAAGTGTCTGCTGAACGCTTCCACTCATAAAATGCAATAAAATAATTTGAAAGCAAAGCTATGAAAATCCGTTTGAAATTATTTGGCAGTTGTTGTTCTTTTTATTTGGCGACGAGCGTAGAGAGCGGGCACAAAATTCTTATGGTCTTATGCGTGTGTTTGTGTGTATGCCGGTGTATCATGAGAGGGTAGGCAATGTCTGGGGAAGAGAGGTCATACGGTGCGTTGTGTAAGAACAAGCTAAAATGGAATATATGTACGTACACATGTGTGAGTGTATGTACGCGCAAAGACAACAATTTTTGACTGAGATTTGCGTCTTTTTTGTGTTTTGTTTTTTTTATAGACAAGTTTGTTGTGCGTATATAAAATATGCAAATACTTACGTACACGTGTACATACATATGTAACTATGTATTTGTAAGGCTATCAAGTTTTGGGTAATGTAAAATGTTGAAAAGCAGCTGCCTCGATAATCTCACAAGACGCATAAAATTCTATTGTTTACACACATATTGCATATTTTCATACACTTTTGTAGGCGAGCAGGAGCTGGAAAAAAACAGCACATTTTGTCATATTTTTGTAACCTTATTTGCAGCTTAATTTAGCCTACAAATAAATCTCCGATAAAAACATTTTATTTTTATTGGCTTAATAAAGTTTTCCTAAGCTTCACAGTTATTGTTGTTTGCTTTGGGCCACATGTAAAATATGTATATATATAAAAAATAAAAATAACGGACCTAATGGAGGAGCGGCGGGTTTTACTCATTTACATAGTTCGAAATAAACGAAAACGTTTTGCTTATCATAAATTTGTAATGGAAAACGAAATAAAAAAAAAATCGAAATCGAAATCGAATAAACAAATCGCGAGCACTCACATACCAATGATAATTTGATGAAGGTTAAATTGTTAATAACAATTTGATGGCGTCGTTTGTTTTGCTCGCTGGCCGTTGGAAACTGGAGTGCGAACGCCTTTACTCCGATCTCTGATCTCATAATTGTTGCTAAACGGCGTTAACAACAAATTCACATAGTCATTTGCATTCAATTATTTGGGCAAACATTTCGCGCCTTGCCAAAGCATTTGAAATGCGCGCCAGTGCGCCAGTGCTGCCAATTGAGTTGAGGCGACGCGAGATACTTCACACGCACCCCGTTAGATGGCGCTGAACTGTTTGTGCTTCATTTGCAACAGATGGCGGTAGGGTGCCTTACAATATATATGTTAGGGTCAACATTATTTATGCACGGAATATAGTTAAAATGAAGCTGGTTTGCTTTTCATATATTAAATTACATTTCTTAAATGTATTGCATTTGACCGACGATGTGCATTTGTATATATAAATATATGTATATATAAATTTATATTTATGGGAATAAACAGCTGAGCTATATAATATAGTTTCCATAGAAACGATCAAATAATGGGGTTTTGAGATATATAAACTAAATACCGAAAATATCGGGCCACTAAATATTATGGTCACCAATAGAAATTATCGTTCGAAAAAAGAGTTTTCAAGTAAAAACAGGTTTGAAAATAAAAAAGGGTGCATCTTCAATATATCTTCAGGGGTATTTGATATTTGGCACACCGTAGATAACTGTTATTTTTTAAATTATTTTTAGCGGTTATTAATCTAGAGGATTTATCTTAAATGAATCATGAAAAACATATAAAAGAGTCCAAAATTCATAAAGAATATAAACAATATATGTGAAAGGAATTCGGCAGGTTTACAATTTAAATTTCTTTGTTTTGATTGCTTAGAATAATTTTTAAAATAAAGGTTGACTCCAATTTTGATTACAAAGCTTTAAATTATGATAAAAATGCTGTGTCTAGATGGGTTAACGAGAATTAATTGATTTTTAAAGATGCGAAAATTGGAGTAAGAAACTCATAAGAAACACATAAATGGCATGTAGACGAAAAATCGTAGTCATATGCGTAGGACTATATTCCAATAATTTCCAAGCTACTGTTGCCGCACCCAGCGTAAAATAGTGTTGTAAAATAGGATACATCAGCGTTTTAACATCTTTACTTATTTAAATTTTATTTATCCATTTCTTTTGCTGCTGTTTTAAATATACAATTGGGTACATTCAAACATGCGTTCAATTTACAAAGTTTCGAGTTTAAACGTTATTTAAGTTTTATGAATTTAAATTCATTGATAATATGCGTATTTTTATATGTTAGGTTTTACAATTACAATTACAATACAAAAAAAAAAACAACAACAATTATCTATATTTATATTTTATTTCATTTATGTAAGTAGCATAATTTTTTTCATTCAATTTTTTTACCAATTTTATTTTACTTGTATTTAGTATTTATATATTAACTATGTAAGCTTGATTTACGTATAAAATTTTTGATGTTTTATGCATGTTTAATGTGGCTGGGCTCGAGTACATTTTTACTCGATTTGCAATTATAATTTATGTGTATTCATATGCACTTACATATGTATATATGTGTTTATATGTACGAAAAGTATTTTTTCTTTTGTATCTTTGATGTGGCGCTTACAGAAAAACTTAGCCGAAAGCATGAAAAATTGAAAGTTTAAAACAATTAAATTTTTTTTTGTGTATTTTATCAGCGATTTTTTTGAAAATCTATGACGATATCATGAATTGCGCGAGTGAAAAGGAAAGTTGATCAGCTTGAACTTATGAAATCTTCGGGCACAGCTAACTTAAATAGTTTTAAAGCTGTCAGAATGTTCAAAACCCGCACTCGAGGTGAAAGAAGCGGTTATCTACAGCTGCTCATTGCATGAAGAGATTTTAGATAATCGTGTATTTCAGCGCAAAAACATGCTTAAAGCTTAAGCAATTTTTTGCTTTTGTAAACTTAAAAAAACTAAACAAAATATTGTTCTGTGTATTTGCAGCATTTTCTGCATTTGCTGTCAAAATTCTGCTAAATCGGGCTTAAAAATGACTACAGGACATCTATATTCATGTAATAATAATTAATGCACACATACAGTTATTTGGTGCTGCCAGATCGCTTTAAATAAACTGGAAATGGAAGAAGCGAAAATCTACAGCAGCTCATGGCATGAAGAGAACTTAAGACATTTAGTGAAGTTCATCGCTTAAACGTACATTCAAGTGCTTATTTTATAGTAGTTTATTTACTGATTTTTTGGCTGCCTTTTTTAAATATATATAGATATACATATATATTTTTTTAGTGTATTTTTCTGTTTACTACATTGACTAATTTTTTTGTTTCCTTTAGCATTGGGGTTGCCTAATATTTAGTTACTGTGCTTACGAACTATGGAAATGTATCCTTTCGCCTCGCCTCTGCTGAAGCTCTCTCCCTCGCTCTCGCTCTCGCGCTCTCTTTCTTATGCGTTCGCTAGCTTTGCCTTTTTCTATATTCATTTTTGTTTTTGGTTTTCTGTTTGTATATACAATGATAGTCAAACTTAGGTCTAGGATTTTGGTTTTAAATTTTTATCCGGGCGTTGCCCACAAAAAAAATTGTACACTTTAATCTGACTTGTCTAAGGACTAAGGACTAATCCTAAACGCTACGACTTAATACTGTCTGCAGCTCGGCCCGCGCCCGGGTCTAGACGCGCTCCACCTGCGTCTCCGTGTGCACGGCCTGCAGCTCGAGTTCCGTCTCCTCGGCGAGCGTATAGACGCCGGCTTTGACCTGTGCTTGGGATGCGCTCCCGCCCCCGCCCCCGCCCCCACCTCCGCCCCCAACTGCTGTGAGCCCCTCCAGCAGCGGGCTGCTCAGCGTAGCGTAGCCCAGGGCGCTGTTGTCGCCGGCGCCATCTGCCGGATTCGCTGTGGCCGCGGGCGTATAGATGGGCGCCGGCTGGCCGAGGGCCAAGCGGGAGCCGTTGGGATCCATGGTCAGAATGGGCACCAGCTCGTGATTGACGTAGTCCTTGAGCACCAGCGATGTGGGCGTGTCTGCGCCGTGAAAAAAAAAGAAAAGCAAAAAAAAGCGTTAACAATTGTTTAGCTGGGCTGGCGGCGAGTTTGACGCACCTGTCACCAGTGTCTCCTCGGTGGGATTGCGCTGATAGAGATGGCCACGCTTCTCATAGTGTCAGGACGCGGGCACATAGTACTGATTGCCCTCCTCGTGCGCCACGTCCAACATGGAGCCGGTGGGGCCGCCGGCGGCGTCGGTCTTCTTGAACTCGACCACGATGCGGATGCGATGGACGATCTCCTCGTGGATAACATTGAAGCACATCGCTGTCAGCGTCATGCCGGACATTATGTAGACCGAACAGAACCAGGTGGTCGCATTCGAATCGCGCCGCAGCCCCGGCAGCATATCGCCAAATCCAATCGTCGACAGGCTCATGAAGCAGAAATAGATGCCGTCGACGATGGGCCAGTTCTCCAGGCGATACAGCACCGCCGCCCCAAACACAATATAGATGATCATCATCGAGAAGCACAGCAGAATGGGCGCCAGTATGCTCAGGCCGTGCATGGAGCCGCGGGATTCGCTGGCGCTCAGCGAATCGATGTCCGCGCCGGCGGCGCCGGCCGTTGGCGTTGCCGTCGGCATGCCCAGGCCGGGCATGGCGCCGGCTGTGCCGCCACCGCCACCGCCACCGCCACCACCGACGCCACCACTTGCACCACCGATACCGGGCACAGCGGCGCCAGCCGGGCCCGCCTGCTTCTCGGGCGTGGCGTGGTAGACGTCGCGGACGTAGTAGGGCTCCTGCATGACCGCCTGCTGTTTGCGCAGCTCCTCCTGCTGGCGCTTGCGCTTCATGCGGCGCTCCTTCTCCGCCATGCGCTTCTCGTCGTAGCAGCAGTAGCCGCAGTTGGAGCACAGGCAGCAGCACAGCGCCTTCGAGAACACCTCGCGCGCCACCTTCGCCAGGATGCTGCCCGTGCTGCTCAGGTAGACCAGCGTCAGGGGTATGCCGAAGAACGCATAGGCCAGCGTCACGATCCTTCCGAGCGCAGTGCGTGGCGCGATGTTGCCATAGCCTGGAACACATTTCAGATTAGTTCGACAGATCTGCGTCTATATATATACTAGGCAAAGCATGCCAGAAATTATTAGTCCTCGTTGGGAGGATGCTTTGTTTATATACACAAGTATAAACAAGTCGGCTGGAACCGATTGATCACAGTGTCATAATACCCAAAACATGTTTATATAGCATTTTTGAAAATAATTGTTTTAGCAAAAAATATATATTTCATATATATGCATATATTTCAATCTTAAAACCAAATCATGAACAAAATGTGTCGAAATATAGGAGCTATAGATCGAGAGTTTTATGTATCATCTTTATCCATTAAAAAAAGAAACAATTTTTTTTTTCAGAAATGATTTTCTTATCAAAAAAATGTTTTCTTTCGAAAATAAAACATGACTGGAATTTAAGATCCTAACAGTTTAAATATATTTTTTTATGTATATTCCTGAATATATTCTATATATATATATAAGTATATAAGTCAACATCAAAAGGAATCCATATTCTAAGAGATTTATCTCTCATCGATAATTATCACAATTATTGACTGATGTGTAAATTGATGCAGCGATCTCAATTGTACTATTGATTATTTTGGGGTATTCAAAAGAATCTAGTTAAATTTCCTATAAAAAGTCTTTTTTTAGTTTTTGTAATTTTGTACGTGAAAAATGAAGAGCTTCACACCTTTTTGAGCAAAATTCTTATTGGCATGGCTGGAAATCAGTTGCTAAATGAAGGCAGATGTCCTTCATGTTACACCCCCTCCCTCCCCGACACTCCCACACCCCTCAGGTCTGTCCTGCGTATAAAGCATCTGATGCTTTACAACCGCACATATTGGCAGAAATAATTAAGCGGCCAGGGCAATAAAAATGCCTAACAAGCTTTTCCAGGTAGGCCACATATGAACGTAGTTATGTACGGTTATATGTGCGTTTATATGGCATGTGGGCGTGGCACACACATGCCCACACACACACACACGCACACACACACATCATCATCAACATCGCCGTCGTCGTCAGGTGTCTCATGCATAAATTGAAAATTTCTTAATTTTATTGTTGGTGCCGATGTATTTTTATGCACATATAGCTCGAGGCTGGCGCCCATGGGGGCGTGGCGAGGGGGCGCATGGTTTATTGCCGTGACAGGCATGTTCGGTCTCCCTCTTTATGGAAGTTGCGTGCTGCCTACTTGCGGGCGCCGGACATTAAACACAGCACAAAACACTCGTCACGAATAAATTGAATCAATATAAAATCAGATGAACCAAGTCGAGTGCCGAGACTGGCAATAGAAATAGAACCGGCACCTCAACCATAGACTTTACATCGCTTTGGGGTCCCAATCACACACACTCACACACACACACACACACACACGGAGCATGTAATTGCGTTGACAGCAAATTTAAATGAAATCCTCCCAAAATCTGAGCCATGGCAAAACGTCAATGTGTCAGAAAGCAGACGACAGCTCCAGGACCCCATTCGGTGTGCGTGTGTGTGTGTTTGTGTGTGTGTGTGAGTACGGTGGGACAAATGTGAGCATGGCAGTTGGCGGCTGGGGCGGGGCATCTGTATACATTGGCTGGGGCTAATAATATTGGCATTGACCCGAAACCAAAGCCGTTGCTGTAAAACTCAGCTGGCGCGCTGTCAATTTGCCGGCAAGTGCGTGGCACAAACGGGGGGAGGGCTGGGATGGGTTGGGTTTGCAGCATCTACATATTTTATTGAAAGATATTGAAAGATTTCAATATTTAGAACGTACAGCAGACACACGCACACACACACTCACACACACACACACGCATTGTGTGTTGTGCGTGTGAGACAGCGGGTTGCCCAGACTTATGCTGTATTTGGGGCTAATAGACGCCGATTTGGTCTGCTGCCATTGACTGCAATAATATCGAAATAAAAAAAACACACACACACACATACACTCAAATAAAAGTAAAGAAGAAAAACTAAGAATTATGTGCTTAAATTAGGTACGTATCAGGCACAAAATAAGATGGACATATCAAGAAATGGTTTTTATAGTCACAAAATGTAATCAAAATGGTGTACTTGCTTTAACAATTTTGATCTAATTTATGGAGCATTAAAAATGCAAAATGTTATATTCAAACATGAAATTTGACTGAAATTAAAAAATTACAAAACCTTGCGAAACTTATACGCTGATAGTTGGATTAAGAATAGCATTGTCCTCTAAGTGTATGAGTATTTATTCTCCTTTTAAACGATAGACACGCTTCCAAAAAACTCGTGTAAGAAAATATGGAAAAATAGTAGATGGAAAATAGCCACTTCAAGGTACAATATAAATATTACCAAATTCTTGTTAGAGTTCATTTGAGAATTTAATTTCCGTGCTTACACATTTTAGTTCAAAAAATATATCATAAAAAATTGTGATTTGTGATAAATAATCTCTTGAATTGTCAAAAGCAAACTAATTTTCGTACAAAATACTTTAAGCTTTTACTTCACGTATAATTCGGGCAATCCCACTCAAACAGAAAATACGCATATAATCAATTAAAGAGGAAAATAAATTGTGAAGTTAAAATGTTTAATTTGTGAGGAATGACAATAAAAGAAATTCATAGAACATAAAAAAATAAAAACATAATTCATGGAATTTTTTAAAACGTGGTAAAAAATTCGTATAAAAAGGGAAAAATGTCAACTTTTTAAAGTGTTTTATTTCCAATTCGTGCGAAAAGAGAATATTTTTCTTACATAGAAATTATTTATAGTTTATTATGTTACATACATATATAGTGACCAAACAATAAAATTCTAGAAAAGTTTAAAAGGCATACATTTTTTCTCGAGCCTAAATGCATTTTACATATTTAATATGACAGCCTAAAAGCATGCTGCACATTTAAGTGGAATTGAAAACATTCGTGAAAATATGAAAGTTAAAAAAACCACGGGTAACGAAAGTCAATCCGCTGAAATAATTATAACCCTTCAAGCCATTCTGATTGTAGTTTTATGCATATTGATGAGCTGCACAATAAATTGTTACGAATATCATATCGTATATAGTCATAAGCTGTGAATAAATACATTCAATGCTGTGGCTCAACTTGGCCAGAACGATGTTTAAGTCCATAAAATGCATAGTTACATAACATGCTCATATCGATGCTTTGGTTATGCATCGGAGGAGTCCACATGACAGCCATAAAGCAGAAAATGGCATCGCATAAAAGGCAATCGCCTGGGCGCATTCTCCACCAAGAAACAACCAGCCCCAGCACCCCCACTATCCCCTCTCTCTCTCTTTCTCTCTAGCTCTCTGGCCGCGCAAGATGCGCAATTGATGATAGTGAGTGCTGTGAAAATGGAAAATGAAATTTAAAATTATTTTGCAACTAAATTACTTGTCTTATTGCCGTCCAGGGATTGCCGAGGCTGGCTATTTATTGTGCCAGTGCCAGAGCCAAATCGAGACTGAGCCAGCAAACCGCCTATAAATTCCCATTTATGCCCAAGACAATCATAGCGAGATATACACGGACACACTCCCATACACATGTACATGTATATAGAAAGATGTATATATGAATAAATAGGGACTTTGAATTGTTCCTTAGCTGGATCTAGAAATGGGCGCGTGTTCTGTTTTGCGAACATGAACACGAGTTGTGACAAGTCTAAAACGTTGTGGGCTAAAATCAACCGACTGTGGAATACTCTAAAAAATAGATAAAGAATGGGTAACAGCCTTTTTTGAAAACGGATCGAAAGTTTTTTTGTTTTGTGGGGCGATTTTACTTTAAATAACCAAATTTCATACTGTAAAGAAATTTTATGACGTTGCCTAATATAAATATCAAAGATCCAAATATTTAATTTTTTTGTTTACTTCATTTATGTTTTTTGTGCGTGTTGAGGTAGGGTATTCAAATACCCGAATTACCCACCAGATGACCATCTCTAGGCGGAACTGTGACTGGGCCACTGCAATGGCAAGTGGCTTAGTCGAGGGCTGGCCAATAATAATAATCATATTGTTGGGTGCTCGGACACACAGTTTTTGTAGGCGTTCGTCCAAGAACAATGTGGGGCACCCAGCGTTTTGGGGCCAGCGTCCATTGGAAGCCGCAAAACAATAATAATAATAATAATAAGCCGGCTGGCAAGCAGGAAGTCATGTTAATACAAATGTCCCAGCAGCCTGCTGACTAACGCAATTGCAAACTGACAATGCGACCCGAAACCGTAAACCCCCCTGCCCCCTGCCCCATAATGTGGGGTATTTTATGCAGTAGACGGCATTCGGGGGATTGGAATTGGGCCTGGGATTGGGACTGGTTGGTGGGGTTCGGGTTGGGGGCGTATTTGCTTGTTGGCCCTTTGCATGAACTGCCAAGATCAGCAGAAAATTTTTGCAAATTTTATTTTATAGCATTTTCACAAGTGGAAAGTCGTGTCTATGCCTCACTCCACCCGTCTATCTCTATGTGTATGTGTGCGTGTGTGTGTGTGCTTTGGCCATTCGGGCTAAGCAAATAGCTTCGTTTGTTGTTTTGCTCTATCAATATTTGACTTTCGGCTTGTTTTTTGTGGGTGAACCTACAAAATTACCGAGCAACAAAAACAAAATAAGAATAAAAAAAAACAAAAAAGCGCAAACGCCAGCACTTGACAGCCCCTGGGAACTCTGACAACTGCAAAACTCTGCCAGTAAAGGCAGCTTACATATTTCCACACACGCACTCACACACACGCACACTTTAAATTGAGGTGCGTGTGTGTGGAAGCGCCTTGACAATGCCAATTGAAAGATATTCTTCTCACATGAGCACACAAATGACAGATGAGCATCTCTGATAAACCACATATATTTAACGGTATTCGTCGAAATTGTTCAGATTTAAAGTTTTACAGCCAGCGCATTCAACAGCACGGCAATTGGGCAGACAGACACACACACACGCACATGCATGTATGTATGTGTGTGCATGCGGGCACATATTGCCCATTAGCAATGTTAAAATTGTCGAACGGAAATAACGACAATTGTTTAGGCCTTTAAATAGCCAAAATCTCAAATTGATTGGCCCAACGATTGTAGGGTAATTTAAATTATTCATTTTGTGTTATTTATATTATATAATAATTTGTATATATATAGAATATAAAGCCTACATGCCCTGATTAACAGTTGGATTTTAGTGCACATAAATGGGTATCGAAGGTTAGCAGAGGACGTATTAAAATCAGCCTGTTTTTAGCAAAGTTAAGTTAGTTTAAAGCTTGAATCAAAGACTTATTGGGAATTTTAGGATAAAAATTCAACATCTTCACATTTAAGTCCCAGATTGATGATGAACAAATATGCAATTGGTATTAAAATCGGTTCTACCAAAGTTATGGTAGTTAAAAACTTGTGTGTATGTATGAATAGAAGAAATTTTGAATGCGTGTTAGTCTGACCTTTCGGTTGGGCACACTCAACTAAATCTTTCTTATTTGTTATATATTATTCGTTGTTGTAAGTCAGCTAAGGTAAGTTGGGGTGTAATCGAGAACTGTTTCCCTCGCTTTCTCTCTCCCTCCTTAATTAAATAATAAGGCACTTCCTATTGTACAAAAACATCTCGCTTATCTGATTTTTCATTCATTTTCTTCCGCTTTCCGCTTTTGTTTAATTTTCTGCTTCGCTTCTTGTTACGTTTCATGAGAAGTTTCTTTTGCTGAGATGTTCTCTGTGCATATTGTTTAAATCTCGATATACTTAATGCTACGCTTCTCGCTGTTTCTCGCTATGTTTCTCGCTATGTTTCTCGCTATGCTTCTCGCTATACTTCTCACTACGCTTCTCGCTATGCTTCTTGCTACGCTTCTCGCTATGCTTCTTGCTACGCTTCTCACTACGCTTATCGCTACGCTTCTCGCTACGCTTCTCGCTACGCTTCTCGCTACGCTTCTCGCTACGCTTCTCGCTACGCTTCTCGCTACGCTTCTCGCTACGCTTCTCGCTACGCTTCTCGCTATGCTTCTCGCTACGCTTCTCGCTACGCTTCTCGCTACGCTTCTCGCTACGCTTCTCGCTATGCTTCTCGCTTCTCGTTATGCTTCTTGCTATGCTTCTCGCTGTAATTCTCGTTATGCTTCTCGTTATACTTCTCGTTATACTTCTCGCTACGCTTCTCGCTGGCTACGCTTCTCGCTACGCTTCTCGCTACGCTTCTCGCTACGCTTCTCGCTACGCTTCTCGCTACGCTTCTCGCTACGCTTCTCGCTACGCTTCTCGCTACGCTTCTCGCTACGCTTCTCGCTACGCTTCTCGCTACGCTTCTCGCTACGCTTCTCGCTACGCTTCTCGCTACGCTTCTCGCTACGCTTCTCGCTACGCTTCTCGCTACGCTTCTCGCTACGCTTCTCGCTACGCTTCTCGCTATGCTTCTCGTTATGCTTCTCGCTATGCTTCTCGCTGTAATTCTCGTTATGCTTCTCGTTATACTTCTCACTATGCTTTTCGCTACGCTTCTCGCTACGCTTCTCGCTACGCTTCTCGCTACGCTTCTCGCTACGCTTCTCGCTACGCTTCTCGCTACGCTTCTCGCTACGCTTCTCGCTACGCTTCTCGCTACGCTTCTCGCTACGCTTCTCGCTACGCTTCTCGCTATGCTTCTCGTTATGCTTCTCGCTATGCTTCTCGCTGTAATTCTCGTTATGCTTCTCGTTATACTTCTCACTATGCTTTTCGCTACGCTTCTCACTAAGCTTCTCGCTATGCTTCTTGCTGTACTTCTCGCTGTACTTCTCGCTACACATCTCACTATGCTTCTCGCTATGCTACCCACTATTCTTCTCGCTACGCTTCTCGCTGTTTCTCGCTACGCTTCTGGCTACTCTTCTCGCTGTACTTCTCGCTGTACTTCTCGCTACACATCTCACTATGCTTCTCGCTATGTTACCCACTATTCTTCTCGCTACGCTTCTCGCTGTTTCTCGCTACGCTTCTCGTTGTACTTCTTGCTGTACTTCTCGCTATACTTCACACTATGCTTCTCGCTACGCTTCTCGCTACGCTTCTCGCTACGCTTCTCGCTACGCTTCTCGCTACGCTTCTCGCTACGCTTATCGCCACGCTTCTCGCCATGCTTCTCGCCACGCTTCTCGCTACGCTTCTCGCGCTACGCTTCTCGCTACGCTTCTCGCTACGCTTCTCGCTACGCTTCTCGCTACGCTTCTCGCTATCTCGCTATGCTTTCGCTTCTCGTTATGCTTCTCGCTATGCTTCTCGCTGTAATTCTCGTTATGCTTCTCGTTATACTTCTCACTATGCTTTTCGCTACGCTTCTCACTAAGCTTCTCGCTATGATTCTTGCTGTACTTCTCGCTACACATCTCACTATGCTTCTCGCTATGTTACCCACTATTCTTCTCGCTACGCTTCTCGCTGTTTCTCGCTACGCTTCTCGTTGTACTTCTCGCTGTACTTCTCGCTATACTTCGCACTATGCTTCTTGCTATGCTACCCGCTATTCTTCTCACTATACTTATCGCCATGGTTTCCGCAATGCTTCTCGTTATTCTTCTCGGTACACTTCTCGCTACGCTTCCCACTATGCTTCTCGCTGCGCTTCTCGCTGCGCTTCTCGCTGTTTCTCGCTACGCTTCTCGTTGTACTTCTCGCTGTACTTCTCGCTATACTTCACACTATGCTTCTTGCTATGCTACCCACTATTCTTCTCACTGTGCTTATCGTCATGGTGTCCGCTATGCTTCTCGCTACGGTTATCGCTACACTTCTCACTATCCTCCTTGCAATATTTCTCGTCCGTAATTCATTAAAGTTAATTAAAGTTGAGTAGCAGTGGTGTTCATTACGCCGGCCCATCGGTCACTAAGTGAGCTGCCTGGCCAGCTGGTTTTGTGGTTAAGTCAAAAGGTGAATGAGTCGCAGCCCCCAATGCGGTGCTATCTAGAGACAAGAGCGCAAAGTTCACTTGACGCTCGCCACTGAAGTAAAGCAAATTTCCGTTTGGTAGAACATAAAATTTATGGCCCACGGTCATGGCGCAATGGCACAGTGCAGTCCTAGTGCTCCCTAGCACCCATGCCCTTCTCTGTCTAGTGCGCTGCAGCTGTCCCTGTCTGTCACACATGTGCTTAGCACTGGTCACTGGGCACTTACCAATTGTGGTCAAAACGGTCAGCGAATACAAAAACGCTTTGGCGAAATTCCATTCATGCGGCGGTCCACCCACGCCGCCGCCGCCGCCGCCGCCGGCAAGACGATGATGATGAAAGTGTGTGTGGAGGAGCACGGCTTCCGTGGCCGGATTGTTGGATGAACCGCCAGCAGCCGAACCACCGCCAGCACCACCACCAGCAACCGAATGTCCGCCAGCCACATCGTCGTGTGATAATTGCAGCATAACATCCTCGTTCAGTCTCTTGATTAATTGGTCTTGAAACTTGGCAATTTCAAGTGCGGCTAATCTGTGAGTGTGTATGTGTGTGTGCGTGTGTGTGTGTGGAGGGGAATAAGTAAGTAGTTAGTTAATGCTGTCTGCTAGAGCGAGATAGAGAGAGGCAGACTGAGAGCGCCTGCTTACTTTGTCCAGTTCTCCTTGTAGAGTATGTTGAGGGACACGGTTATGTCCCAGATATTCTCAATGGTGCGCTGCCGTACATCATAAGTATCCGGCGATAAGGCGAACTGCGTCTGCCCCGCCTCCAATTCGCTGTCATCCAAACCATAAACAAAGTCATTCGACGCTTGGCCGTAGATGCCGCGCTCGTGCCCCAAATCCTGGCCCTGGGCAACGGCAGCGGCCACCGTGTCATTGTCCGTGTGGGGTCCTTGCTGGCGTCCTTGCTGTTGCTGCTGCTGCTGCTGGTGCTGCTGTGGCTGCGACGACCTTTGCTGTTGATAGATGCCATTGCCGTTCCCATTGGCGTTGCTGTGGCTGTTGCCGGCCATGTTGCGCTTCGTGGATGCCAGCGTGTGCTGTTGATGCAGCAGTGCCGAGTCCTCATTCTCGATGGTTAGGAATATGAAGGAGCCTGCAAACAAAGTACAACAAACAGCATTAGACTCGTGAGACCTCACACACACACACAACAACAACAACAACAACAACGATGCAAAAGTGTTGGCCTCCAAATAAGCGACAGCAACTCATTTGTTTTGCCAGTGCTCCGGGTCGCTTGGGGTCAGTTGGGGCCAGTTGCGGTTTGGCCAATGGCCCCGCCAAACTGGCCAAAGTGTCACTTATGTCTAACTCCGCAGTGCAGCTGAATTGCTTTTTTATACTCGGTCACGATGTGCAAAGAGTCTACGCCTAATTCTCGATAGATACATTTAGATATTTACATACATTCGCTTTACTACTTAAATACTAAAAATTCCCTTTGTACTCAATAGATGCGTTCCCAAAAAAGTTATTATTATTAAAGTGAAATGGAAAAATAGTACTTTGGTTCCAGGGCTAAAAAAAGTATCTTAAAAGTTCAATAACAATATTAACAAATTCTTCTTCTTCTAAAAAAGTAAAATTAATATAAACGTAAGAAAATTGTATTAGTTTTTTGACATTAATTTGCAGTGCAATCGCTTCAATTATTTTATTGTTCATTTTAGCAAATTATTTTTCTATAATTATTATCTCTATTTCCCATTGTTGATAATTCAATTCATTCAAAATGTATAATTTTTGGTATAATTTGTGAGAATAAATAAAAATTCTTAAAATATAAAAAATCCAGACATTTTAAAATCGTGTTCAATCAAATCAATTCGTGTAAAAAGAGAAAAATATTAATATTTTAAAGCGTGTTATTTCAAATTCGTGTAAAAAGAGAATTAATAGATTAAATGTCCGGCTTTGCTTCTTAGTTTCTCGTTTACTACGCTTAGCGATTTGTTCAGTTCCTCGGTTTTCTTCTTGCTTTAACTTGCATTTAGCTTCCAGCTAGGCTTCTTCCTTAGCTTCTCGCTTAGCAATACCAGAATGGTATTGATTCATTTTGATTTTCGTTTTTTCCTCTACGCACATTCTTCCCTTCTCCTGCTGACAACCTTCACTATTAAATTAATTAAAAAACCGACAGAAAGTTCGCCTCTATTCTGTTGGAATCCTGAAAAAATTGTATCTTTTTTTAGCATTTCATAGTTGTCTGCGGTCATAGGGGCGTGCTCCTAAGGGCAATGGGTCAAATCGAGTTCGTTGACACGATGAACACTCAATGTCCTTTCGATATTAAGCCCCTCTGTGTATTCTGTGTAAATTCCTAAGCTGATGTCTTGTCAGTCATTTAATGTCTATGCTGATCTACAAGAGCAACACACACACATACACACACACACACACACACGGACGCACGCATACAAAGCCAAACATGTGTCGCTGGAGCGGCATTTTGTCAAGTTTTTGAAAAAGTTTTTCTGTTACATTCGCCGTAACTTTGACAATTTTTTTCGGGCCGGGTTGAGAGGGCCTGATGAGACGATGTCGTCGGCAAAAGCCAACACATGTCAAAGTTAAAAATAATACATGGGAGCGTGGGAGGACTGTGAATTGGCGGCTGTCCGGCAGCAGAGAGAAGCGGCAGGAGGAGCACAAATGGAGCAATTGTTGCTGCTGCTGTTGCTGTTGCTGCTGTTGTTGTGCTTGGCCAACTTGAAACTTTTGTTGAAGCGTTAAAATGCACGCAAAATGGAGTACACACTAACACATATGCATACACATAAGAACACACAGACACTAGGCAGCTGTCATGGGCGTATGTGCTGACGTCACAAACTCACGCACCGGGGCCTAGAGAAAGTTAAATAATTGTTTGTGTCATTTGATGATTTCCTCTAACAAGACAACACGGCTAACTTTTTGCGCAGCTGTCACATACAGCCACAAATACACACACACGCACACACATTTGTGTGTGTGCCGGAGATGAGCAAAAATTCCGATTCAAAACAACTAAAGACTTTCTTAACAGTTAACTTGATAAAATAGCCTCGCAGCTATTCAAATTGAGGCTGGGCGGGGTTCTTCAGATAATTATATCTGTCTGCTTACCTAAATATAATATATAATAATAATACACTCAGACAAATTACTAAGAAATATGTCCTTAAAAAATACAAATACTAGCGTTATCAGAATTTGACATAGCTGAAAGGTTCTTAACTTGTAAAAAAAGTAAAAATTCTTATTTCATGAAAAATGTTTGAAAATTAAAAAATTCTTTTGTATAACATTTTACTACAGTACACAAACTGAGAACTTTTGTACTTTTATTAAAAAGTTTTACGCTTAAAATTACAAAAATTCTTGTACCCAATCAGATTATGGAATCAAGATGATTTAGACTTAAAACAAAGTCTCTGTAATTTTAATAATATAACGATTCAGCACTTGTAATTTGCCTGGCGATTTTCTCCAAGTGTAGATTAACAATATTAATTTAAATATGAAAATTTTGAAATTTTTAATTTAATGACAGGCCCTAAACCTTTACAAAGAAAAAAATTACCTGATTTAACGATAAGTAAAATTAGCTAAAATAATAACAAAATAATAATAAAATATAATATCTAATTAGAAGGTGGCAACACTGATTATATTAACTTCTCAAATGCTGAACTGCCAGTTATGTCTAAGCAGTTAAGTTTTGGAAAGTAACCAAAATAGCTAGCTCACCAGCTGCTGTGACTTGTTACCCGTGACAAGTAGCAGTTGCCGGGGCGCAGCTCTGATGCGTAGCTTGTTTCGATTTGTTTAAAGTATTTGGTGTTGCGCATGTGTTGCCAACCTTTTGCATGCTGTCTATTTTGTCACTTTGTCTCGCAGCCTGTCACTTCCGTGGCCGTCATGTTCGCACAGCCGTCTTTGGTTTCTAATGCGTGTACGTATGGCTGGCAGCATGGCTGCCAAAGAGGATGCCAACGCACACACACACACACACACACACACATACGCACACGTTTCCAGCCGCACAAGTTTCGGCCTCGCGGCCGATGGCATTTTGGCGTTTTGTTACATTCGCATGCGGTTGGCAAAATGATTAATTAAATTTATCACATTGTTGCTGCTGTTGTTGTTAATTTAAACGTCGAAATTGTGACAAGATACATTAGGTATCTGTAGTTACAACTGTTGATATGCGAGCGTATCTGTATCTGACACACAGCAGCCGCAAAAAGTCAGCGGCCCGCAGCGTTGGCAAACCAAATTAAACGCTCAAATGGGGTGGCCTGGCAATGTGGGAGAATGCTGCGTTAATTAGTCAACATAGGCAGCAGGCCAAAAAGTAACAACAGCAATGCGCACAACTGTTTATACAGCTGATAGTTTTCTATATGCTAACAATTAATCAAGCTTAGCTCTACAAAAGCTGTCCAATTTTAATGAGCACAGCCACTCCAGACTCGCGATGGCGGCGACAAATTACAAATGAGTTCAACTCATTAAAACTGTCTTGATTGAGCTTTCCTAGACTAACATCAAATATTGGCTTCCGCTTCCAAACATATATATTTGATTTATAGAACACGAACTAGTTTTCTATTCAATTGTAAACTTTTAACTCTTTCTTAGCATCTTTTTGCAATGTGCTGAAAACTGTATTTAATTTTTCAACTTATCTCAAAAACTAAAAACAGTAGACTGCGCAGTAATCATTAACAGTAAAATAACAGCTTAAAAGGTCATCGGAAAACTTGCTGCAAGATATTGTAACTTTAGCTCTAAATTGGCGGAAGAACTATATTTTATCGATTTCTCACGCCCTTATTGGGCGAATCTAAAAATCTTAACACTATCTGATGCAGATATGCACGAGTATATATTCCAAGTTTCAAGTATTTAGCTTAAATAACGGAGGAAAAAATAGCGTTCATACCGGCTGGCGGACGGACGTTGCCCAAACCCAACACACTCTTTTCACTTCATATACTATATATAAATCACTTCCATATTTTAGGAGCCTAATAACTTTTTTAAATGCTGATATCATTAAAAATGTTAATTATACAAAAACGAAATTTTCGACCGATAGTTACTAAGGTAGTTTTTTTTTATATATATACTGGTTCGATCCGACCCTTTGCAAGAATATAATAAAAATTATTCAGAGCGCCCTTTTTACGGAAGCTGGGACCTTAATAGCGCGCACATAGAAAGTTAATCTTTTTATTGCGCCAAGACAGGGACTTACAAAATTCCATCCAAAGGCGTGAAAAATAGGTGAAATCGTGCAAATTTATTTAATGTTATGCCAAATCCACCCTCAGCAGCGGAATGTACGCGGAAATCGAAAGTGTCGTCACTTACCGAGCAATGTGTAGGCCAAAAGGAGCATGCAAATGCCAAGATTCGTGAGGAGGGCCGACCAAACCGTTTGCGCCGTTTGTTTGCGTTTCTTGGACTTGGTGCCGTAGCCGGGCAGCGTTTTGGCCTCGGATGCGCTCGGTCCGGAGCCAAAGCAGGCGCACCAGCCCTGGCGCCGCCGCTGGCGCTGCTGTGACTGCGCCGTGGCAGCGACCGACGGCGGCTCCTTGCGTGAGGGCGCCGTGCTGGCCACGAGCTGGAGCGGCAGCAGCTTGGCGTTGCTCTTCAGCGTGCCGCAGTTGCTGTTGATGGAGCTGCTGGCGCTGGTGGCTAGCGGTGGGGCTGGCGGCGGTAGCATTTCGCTGACATAGCCAATGGTCGATGGTGTTGGATATTTGAGTATGCCGGCTGGCTGCGGCTGCGGTGCTGGCGGCTGCTGCTGCTGCTGCTGTGTGGCGACTTCAATGTCCTCCAGCGTTGGCATCGGCAGCAGCTGCGTCGGCAGCGCCGTTGGCGTTGACAGCGACATTGGCATCGACATCGGCAGCGCCGTTGTTGTCGTTGTCATTGGAGTCGTCATCGGAATGGTCATCAGGGGCGAGGGCACCGGCGTCGTCATCGGGATCAACGGCGATGGCGTCGATGTTGGCATCGAAATCGTCGTCGTCTTGAATGTGCTCGTTGATGGCGGCGTAGGCAGCAGCAGCGGCATGACGGGCGTTCCTGTCCCCACGCTGGATAAGCTGGACAGTACGCCAAAAGAACCGTAACTGCTGGTGGACGAAGTCGGTATGCCGCCATACCCCAGACTCCCGGCTGCCCCGTAGTTCTCCCTGTCCCCGCTGAACTCGCCGCATGTAGTTCTCTGCGAGGGAGGCGGCGGCCCAGATGGCATCTGAATTGATTGGTCCGAATTCATCTTGCATTTGTGGTCCTGGTTGTTTTCTCCTGGCGTTCGGTTAACTGCAATGAATTGTCGCAGAAGGACACACATATATTCATTATTTTTAATCACTTATTTTAAATGAATGTTGTATACAATTTATTTTAAAATACATTTCCAGTACGAAGATGCAATATTTTAAAGTTATAACAACCTTCAATTTTATAAGCCCTTGAATAATTATTTAACTGCAGCCTTGATTTAATTTTAATTTCACATAAATTGCGAAAATCCATATTATTTTGTCTATATATTTTTATTAGCCATAAAAAAATAACAATTTTTAATTCTTAAATTACTAAAGAATTTTTAAAAACACTAAGCTAAAAATAGTTTTGTGTTCCTTCTGCAAATTGTTAAATTATTAATTCAGAAGTGTTCTTAAGTCATTGTCTTATAGTCCACGTTGATAGTCACAGTTTGAAAGCCACAGTTTTATATACACAGCTTTCAGTCACTGCTACGAATTTTAATATTCACAGTTCTTGCGAACTTAAATGTTAAATCAATATAGCAGAAAAATATCAAAACAAATTTTTTTTAATATTCCGCAGTCATTTCTAGCAAATTTCTCATTTGATTCAAGATAATTTTCTCTTTAATACGATTTTTTGTACTTGGTTTGAGATTTTGTGTACTTATTCTCAGGAATACTTATATCCAGCAACATCAAGAATCGCGAATACTTAATTTGTGTTCATGCGAACTTAATTTTCATCTGACTTTTTCCCCTCCATGTATACATATATAAAGCGCTTATCTTTTCTATATGTTAGTGAGGAAATTAAATCGTCAGCAGCACGAAGATAAGTTTTCTCTTTCGTTTTAAATTTCTACGCACATACTTATCAGCAGTCCTTTTGGCCCCATTCAAAATGTTTATTTTATTTGAGTTTTATTGTGTTAATCTCTGTTTTGCCTCCTCCTTCAGCCTCGCAAGAGTTGCAGCCATTTGGCGCTGCCTCGTTGATGTGCTTCCGTGGCACTCGTTCGGTCTCGCTCTTGGTTGTTTCCTTCTCTGTCGCTTGCAACACTTGCTATTTGCAACTCGAAAAACCTCTTGAAATGGAAAGACCTTCGTGCTGTCCGAGCTGTCAGCCCTGCGGCAATATTCGCACCTGACCACGCCCCGGGCAGTACGCCCAAAACATTCACCTTGCAGCTGCATGCGAAATGTACAACACATTTGTGCACTTGAACTGAATTATTGCCATTGTTAGTGTTGTTGTTGTTGTTGCTGCTGTTGCAACTTGTTGTTGCAAATTGTTACTTGGCACGACACTTGACGGCCTTTTGACCGCCTTTGCCGACGCGACACCAAGGCAGGGCCGAGTGGTGCGGAGTCTTAGGTGGGGCAGCTTAAAATATGCAGCGCACACTTAAGCAACTCAGTGGCAGCTGCCGCTCAGAGGCGTTCTTAATTGCCACGGCTCACACGCCCCACCAACCCCTTCTGACGTTTGGCTGCTTTATTTGCATTTTTATTTATCCTTGCGAAGGGTATTTTAATTTTGTCACACAAACTGTGACTCATAAAACAAATACAACAGTCGAGTTTATAAGGCCATTCATTTTTGTCTCCTTATAAACATATGTTATATCTTACTTAGATATAATATAATAATATAATGAATAGTTAGGCTCTCTTTCTCTCTCCCTGTTTTTCTCTCTTCTCTCTTGTTCTATGAATACTTTATTTGTTTTTAAAGGTATCATAACCAAGTTATCGTTACTCATATAAAATATCGGTTGAAAACTGTGTTTTATATGAACAACATTGTTTGCTTTTATATATATGCTTACAAAGCTCACCAATAAAATAAGTTTAAAAAAAGTTTGCAACTAAGATTTAGACATTAAAAAATATCGATTGAAAACAGAGTTTTTATATAAAAACTTATTTGTTTCTCAACATATTTTAAGCAAACCCACAAATTACGCGTAAAAAGCTTCAATTGGATAAACAAAGCAGTTATTGTATGAATAAACATTTATGGTTAGCTACAAAAAAAAAATATATATTCATATATCTTAAAGTGTATTGAAACTTCCGCAACAATTAGTGTGTTCTTTTAAATTGTTTTATATTTCGTTTTTTTGTTTTCGCATATATTTGCATTCATTTGCACCTTTCTTGCTGAAGGCTAATCAGCAGACGTTATTCTTTAATTTTGCATTGCATTTTCTTTGCTCTAATTGCTTGGCAATGGAATCTTGGAATGCGTTTTCTAATGAAAACTAAACAGTTTCCACGCTCACATGCATTTCAATCAGTCGACAAACACAAACATTGCAATTGAAGCGATTCGCCAGCTTTTCCTCATCGGATCGACGACAGGGTGGACTGAAGAGGGTGGGAGAGGGCGCGTTCGAGTGAGAGAGAACTGAAATGATGCCTATGCCGAGTGGGCTACGGGCGGGGCAATAGCTATAAGCCGCTTAGGCAGCAAGGCGAGCTTCTCAATTTACTCGGCTGTCGCCGCCTTGTCGATTGGTTGCCAATTGCCAAAGCGATTAATTTCGGGTAATTACAATTTAATGAAAATCATTCAATTGCGCAAATTAATGAAAATGTCTGCACCGTTTGAGCCAAAAACCATAAAGTGGCCAACACAAGCATCAGCCCCCAAGCACGGCATGGGGGCGTGGCTGTTCTCGGTTAATGCCTTTTAATTACTCGCACTAAGCTCAATTGAAACTGGAAGGGCACTGGCAAATCCTATAAATAGCAAACACAAACACACGTACATATGTAAATTTCATAATATTACTATGTGTATAAATGGAATGCTAATATTATTGGTACGCACTTGAAATAGTAATAAAGCTATGAATATGGGGCAAGGAGACAAGCTAATTTAACAAACATTTTGATACGTTATCCTCGCAATTTCCCGCTCATACCCTTCCTCTGAGTGAATTAAACTTATAGGACTTTAATTTGTTGCTAATTTCTTGTTAAATTAAATATTTAAAATTAAACTATTAAGTTACTTAAAAGTCGAATCTTACACTCTCAGAAAAGCACCTACATAAATCCAAATACGAGTAGTATGGTATTTAAATACAAATAAGAAATTTAATTAAATAGACTCTTGAAATGAATTTAAGAAATTTTCACCTAAGCCGGATGGTTTTTTGCTCTGCGCGTACTTATTTTGAAATAAAACCGTTTGGCTTGCTCCCATCCTCCGAAAATGTGCTCTTTGGTTTGGTTGCCGCGGAGTTGTAGGTTGCCTTGACCCAAAGGAAACAGCTGGCTAGACGTATTCAGGATTTTATATTCTGTTTCTCGTCTTATGCGCGAGAGCAAACCAATTAAGCAACCCGCCAAATACTGCAACAGGGCAACAGCATTGGTTTTTATTTGGCTTTCAGTTCTCTTGACTATTTTTTTTGGGGTTTCTTTTGCTTTTATGATTTTTTTTTTGGTAGGGCTCTGTTGGCTTAAACCAAGTGCGCTTATTGGCTCAGTCAGAATCGGAGACGAGCTCAGTTCCACTGGTCCCGTCTATCTGGCTGTCGAGCTGTCTGTCGGTGCTGTCTGCCTGTTGGCTTTCATCCATCTCAATTTACTGCGTGAGGCTTTTGTCAACGGCAAGAAAATTGCTGTCAAAAATTGCAAACCCAAAAAGGAAAACCAAGGAAAAAAGGCAGACGAGACGCCAGCAATGGACCACAACTAACTGGTAACGTAATGGGTAGCTGGGTCTATAAACGGGCCTGTAACCGGCTGCCTAACTGTAACTGCCGTTGACCCAACATAACAAAAACGATAGACAAGAAAGAATTGTTATTTCCAATGTGCTGAATAGTAAATTCTCTTGCAGGGATTTTATTTATAATATATTTATATATGTTTGGTAAAGCTTAGAATTTGGTTTTTTTAAAATATATTATTCGTAAAAACAAAATATTTTTCATTAAATCCCATCAAATACGGATAAAATAAAATAATTGTATAATTATAAATATGTCTTTAAATTTGGGGAGCGCAATAAAGAACGTTGCAAGAAATTTTGAAAATTAAAAAATATTTCCTACACACACTCCATTTTCGAGCGATTGTTCCAATTGTATTATTTTTTTTATAAGTTGAAAGCATAATGAACATTGTAACTGTTCAGCGGTGCCAAAATTGTATTTATAACAAACAATGTTTTTCATACAATTACTAAAATTTCGATAGATAATTCTTATAGCAGTTGATATAGTGATATATTGTGTCGTTCCAGCCAATTTTGATATATACCATAAATTCGAATTTAAGCAAAGTTTTCTTAAGAAACAGCTTAGCTCGTCAGCCCCGACAGCACCATCTCCGTCAATGCGTTACACACTTCATAGTAACATTAAAAGACCCTCTCGCAAGGGTATACAAAAAGTGAGCAACGAATTTATGCGGGTGATGTGCAGCTGCGTCCGTGTCTCAGTACGGGCCGCACTTTTGTTGATAACCAACCAACTACGCCCCGTGCCATGTGTGGCTCGCTGCCTCTGCCGGGTGTGTGTGTGTGTGTGTGTGTGTGTGGCGCGCGCGCGCAAACATAAACAACAGTTATGCTTGAACAACGGCCAAAGTTGCATTTCCGCTGTAACCGTTTCCCGCACGGAAATGCGTTCGACGCGTGTTTGAAATATTGGCCAAAGTCTCTGCGGCTGTGCGGCCTTGTGGCTCTGCGGTTGCCGCCTCCATTTCTGTCTGTCCGTCTGTCTGATTGTGTGAGAAGTGTGCGTGTGTGTGTGTGCCCAGTCTGCTTTAACTACGGGCTGCTCTTGAGTGCGTAATCATTTCAGCGCCAAATACCCCTCCTTCCCTCACTCTTTCAGCCGACATCCGTTTATTTCAGCTCATTTGAGCGTGTGCTCCTTGTTGTGCCGTAGCCTGGCCACACTTATTTTTCATCTGCCATTGAAAGAGCAGCAACAGAAACTGCTACGTTCAACTTTGGACCAAATAGCAATTAAAGCGCAACTTTGTTGTTGTCGTTGTTCTTGGGGCGCATGCACTTCAAAACTTTCAATTCATTTCGATTCAAAGTGCATTCGATTCGGCACTCGCTTATATAAAAAGTTTGGGTTGCATATGAACACGTCGATTTATGTATTTGACACTCGGTTTTTGGGAAATTTTAGCCTGCCATTTTAAGAGTTGTTGTTTTTATTTTGTATTTTAAATTGAAACGAAATTTAATAAACTTTAGTTGATTTTGTTCTCACTGCAATAGCTAGAATTTATTTCAAGTTTAATTTATCGATTTTGTGCATGCTAAAATTAATGTTTCTTAATTATTCTGTTCACAAAATTTGCATCAGTAGCCTAATTTTCACTCAATACGCAGAATTCGCAAAAAAAAAAATTGAGTTTCTCTTTGAAAATGCAGCTAACTATAGATATAAGGCACACATCTACTAAATGACTAAATGTCTGCAGTGTTATTTTTTAACACATTCTGTTTAAACTTCATTTTGCTTCCATTAAACTCTTTTAATATATTAGTGTCTTTTGTTTTGTTCCACGTAGCCTAACCATTATCTGTCTATTTTTCGAAGCCAATTTATTCGCCAGAAACCTACATTTCGAATCAATTTAGCGGCTTTTGTTATCTTTAATCTTTAACGAATTCTGTTTTAAAGGCATTTTTGTCTCATGTCATAATCTATACCATAACAATACAAGAATTTCAATTCGTTTCCATTTGGTTGTGCCACACTTGCAGTGCAATTGTTTATTTAAGAAAAATCGCAGCTTATAAAAGCCTCTGTGTTTCATTAATTTTTTGGCGCATGGCTTGAAACCTTTTTGTTGTTTTTACTGTGTGGGAATATTTCATTTCCAATTATGCATTTTTATTGTGTGTTGTCATTGCCGCTGGTTCTGCTGGCTTCTGCATTTGGCCTTATCACTTTTCCTTTTTTGTTGTTGTTGTTGTTGTCTTTTTTCTGTTTTTATTTTTATGTTGATTATTTGAGGCTGCAAATTCGCAGCTGTCATTAAATGCCATTTTTATTGGCCATGCAAATGTTTCGCATTGCGTTTTTAATGCATTAATTGTTCATTTGCCGTTGTCGCCTGACATGGGCGTGGGCGTGGGCGTGGCACTGACTATTATTTCGCCGGCGACGTTTTATGAGCGCCTCATTTGAGCGACGCTCTCGGCATTAAAATGGCATAAATGCTGCGCGTCGTTAACTCGGCAAAAAAAAACAACAGAAAACCAAAAAAAAAAAAATAGACGAGCAAAACAAAAAACAGTGGTAACGAAGGTGTAGGGGTTTATGGAGGGGGCCGCTGGGCGACGCAAAATATTTGCTTAATGAAATTGTATGCGCGCGAGAAAATTTTTGTGTGAATGAAATTAATTTCAAACATGGCGCATCGCCCAGGGCGGTGTGTGGGTGTAAGTGGGTGTGCGGGGGTGGGTGGGGGTGCTGGTGAGGGGTGGGTGTATATAAAAGGGGGCCTTTAGTCACTGGGCGCGGGCAACGAGTTTATTTCCGTAAGATTAAGACGCCGGCTTATGAAATGAAATGTTGTGATGCTGCTGCCGCCTCTTCTTCTACTCTTCTTCTTCTACTCGTTGTTTTTCGGCCCATTTGTGTGCCCCTGTTTACTTTCAGTTTTTGGCTTTTATGGCGCATTTTTGTTTATATGCTTTATATGGCATTTATGTGCTTATTTTTTGAGTGTTTGTTTGGTTTTATTTTTATGATTAGCTGCATATTTAAATGTCTTACACTTGCCCCGTATCTTATGCTCTGTCTCAGTCTTGTTTCGTTGCGGGTCCTTCTCTTGTCTCTCTCACACCTTCAGCAGCTGTCTTACTCCACTCCCCTGCCCTATCACCAATCTTGCTGTGTGTGTTTATATAAGCCAAGGCTTATGAATTAGTAAATGATGTGATAGACGGCGCGCTTATTTGAATGTTTTTAGATGATTCCTGTTATTACATTAAGTCTGCTTAACCTTTGACACTTGAGAGCCCGATATGGCGCACAAACAGGTTGCTAATCTTTTGTCCTCATAAGCATGTATCATAAATTAAAAGTATGTTTATACATAACGCGAGATCATATCTGAATTTATACAGTTAGGAAAATGTTGTACTGAAATATTCGTGCTTAAAAATACCTAATATATTATATATTAAGCTTTGAACTCGCTTAAAGCCAGATTTGAAATTCTTCTTAATAGACATGACTTTGAACCACAATATAGCTCAAGTGCTTTCTGAGTGATATTATTTGTGGTTGCGGTAATACCATATAGAAATTTATGTATATGTGTATACTGTATACTTAAATGCAGGGTATCTCCTAGTCAACTACATTCGACTTGTGCACATTTGCATGTCTTTCATTATTTCATTATCATTTTAGTTGCTCCCTTGCGTTTTATGATGGGTATTTCACTTACAACACATGCCATTTCTCGGCAATTATCTCATCTCTCATCTTATTTGTGGTTTACTTAACTCAGCAACAGTTACGTGTCCTCCATGGTTACTTTGCGGACTTTGTTAAAGTTTTCATGGCTTGCTATAAACTATGTTTGACTACCTGACTTAAGTTAATTTTAGATACTGTTTAAAGAGTAGGCAAGTTATTTAAAATATTTTAAGGAGAGAGATTTATTTTTGGGGCTATGACAAATATATAAAAACGTTTAGTTAAATACAAAAGATTTCAGGTAAAATACAAATTTATATAAGCTATTTTAAAAGGATTTGATTAAATAGTTTGCCATACACACGCATAAGAATACAAAATCCCAAGCCTGTATTAACAATAAACAAATATTATAAAAAATGAAAGTAAGCAAAGCAATTTGGCAACAATTTGTGTATCGCCGCTGTCTGGCAACGCTGTACAATTGAAATTGATTACAATTTATTGGTCGCGAAATGGCAATTAATTGGATTTACCATAATTCAATTGCAAGTTGGCAATAAATTTAATGAAATGCGCTGGATGTTCACCAAATTAAGCGCGACAGGATGAGATGGCACCCGGAACGGGGGGAGAAGGGCAAAGATGGTGGAGAACACAAAGCATTTGAGTGCCGCCTGCGGCTGTGGTGGCTGCGTCACAGGATAGTCAAACACCTCAGTTTTGGTGGCGTTAAATAAGCAGCCGTGCAACATTGCTATTGTTGTTGTTGTTGTTGTTGTTGTTGGTGCTGCTGTTGCCTCAGCTGTTGTTGCCGTTGCCGTCGCTTTGACTGTGGGCGTTTTTATTATTATTTACTCTGATTTGGGTGGTTGCGCAAACAAACTTGCTCTATTGTGTTTGCTTTAAGCGTTTGCGGCCAGATTGCAATAAACTTCAGCTCGCAACTTGCCCCAGCAACAAGAGGCGTGGCAATTGGCAGTGCTGCTGATGCTGCTGCTGCTAAATGCAGCTGTGTAAATGCCGGAAGTAAAAATTACTTTTTAAATTAGTTGCACACGCGCATACGCACACACCCTCACACACCCGACACACACAGGCAAGTATGTAGGTGGTAAGCTTTTGCCGCGAGGTGTTTAATTTAGCCAGCATTTGTTTAAGTGTTGCGAAGCGGCAAAAGTTGCCATTTGCACTTATTCTCTCTCTCTCTCTCACTCTTCTTACGCCCAACAGAAAATAAAAACAATTACGCCTTTCTATTGTTGCAGCTGACATGAAAGCCAAATTGAAAGTGAACATTGTACAAAAAGTTGCAACTCCTCTACTCCTTTTTTATTTTATTTAATTTTTTTAAATAGCTGGAATTAGAGTTAGAGTCATTGAGTGGGAGAAATGTGTTTATAATTGTATTTAAGTAAAGTTGTTCAAGCTAGTTTCTGCCAGGCTGTTGTATTATGTTGCGTAGCTTAATTACTTTATAACCCTAGTTTCAATTTTTTGCGCGGAATTTTGTATGCATGAACACGTAATTGATGCAAGAATGTCCAAACGCGTCATCATAAGGATTATAATTCAATACAGTTAAGTTAATATTCAATAATCCGAAATTGTCAAAATCGTGTAAAATTAACAAAAGTATTGTCTTAAAGAGTTCGCAAGAAAGAAACCTGAACTCCTCACGAATTTTTATTTAAAAAATTCGAGTTTGTATTTTTAATTGTTTGCTGGCTTTAATACGACATAGTAGAAAACGACACAAAAAATTACATTCTGATGTGGCTCATTTTTCGGTCAACAATGTGTTTTCGACATTCAAAATTTATAAATTTTAGAATTTAAAATTTTTGCTTTAAAAAAACCCTATATTCCCAAATATTTATTTTTTGAAAGGCCTACTACTTTTATTTTGAAAATGTGTATTATGCTTGCTATCTGGCACCTTTGCAAAATAAAAACAGCTCTCGAGCTAAATAAAATCCGATATTCACTTTGAACTAATCTCACAAATCGCCGCATTATTAAAATGTTAAACATTCTGTTCAATTATTGAGCGCACCTTGGATAGTTGGATAGCTTTTGTATCTATTTATATGACAAATATATGATAAGTTATCGATAAATTAGCAGAGCTTCAACGCCATTTACTGCAACGATTGATGATTAAGCAATGCGTATTTTCTCAACAAAGAACAAAAGAACGGTAATCATTCAGTAATTAAAATTGGCTTATCGATTTTTAAAATGAAACAGCTGTGAAGCAACACAGCGTCTCGAGCAGGTGCATTTGTTGCATTTGAATTGATTTTTGTTTAATTTAGCCAAGTGGCCATTGTGCTTGCCATTTCAGTGCAACTTTGCGTCTCTGTACTTCGGCTACTAAATTAAGAGTGGGGTGGGGAGGGGAGGGGGAAGAGGTGCAAATGTTGACTTGCCCACAGCTGTTGTGGTTCCTATTGCTGCTGTCAGACCGTCAGTCCGGTTCAGGGTGCTCGTACCGCAATTACTTCCGTTTTAATGCGAAGGGCAACCCTTGGTCATTTCATTTGCTGGAGCGTTTTTATGCTTTTGACTTTGGTTTGTTGCTTTGTCTGCTTTGCATTAGTGGGCGCGTCGGATGCTTTCAGCATTTTAATTAAATTTGATGTTGATTGAACTTATGACTGGTAAATCGTTTGCCAGTTAAAATCGTAGCCACATTAGCGGTCATGACGCCTGCTCTAACCTAATCAGCAGCAAAAACTTGGCAATGGAGTTTCGGAATTTCATTTTGCCCGTTGCCAGTAACAAAGTTTTTCTTTTCTCTCTCTCTCCTGCCTCAAGTGCTGACTGAGATTTATGGATAGTGCAGAGTGCAAAATGCAGTTGAGGTCCCCATCGGGGTGCGGCCCCCAATGAGTAGCAGTCGATGTCGAACCGAGCTGCCGACGTGTGTGTGCAAAGACAAACATAAGACTACAGAACAAAACACGGCACAAAAACAGCATAAAGTAGTTAGATCGTAAAAACGACAACAGCATGCAACTGGGCCAATTTGCGATATTGAACGGCCCTTTTAGCATACATGGAAGAAAGCCAAGTAAACACACGTTTTATGTGTGCTGGACTATGCTGGATTATGCGATACCCTTTAGGTATCGACTTCGGTGATAGACAATCAGCTAAGTATAACTATCGATAACTGTCGTCGCTTAGCAAAAATATAATTATGTTCCAGTTTAGTCTAATATTCATAATTTTTTTGACAAAGCTGCGAACAAGCAAAACGAATAATCAATAAGTACATGCTCTTTAAAATTATTATTTATTATTTAAAATTAAATTTAAATTTAATAAAATATCGATAAGTTCTGTAAGTAGTTCTTCATATACATAAAAGTAATATATTTAAGCGGGTGTCTTTATTTTATGTAAGTCCTCCAATGTTAATTTTTCTTCAATTTTTAAGCAATACATATTTAAATATTATACGGGTAAGCTTAGCGACACGCTGGAATGAAACATTTTTGTTCAAATCTAAGCGAAACATATTGCCGTTAAGCATACCGAAATGTTGGAATGAAACACGCTTGAAAGATAAAGGTAAATGTAAATTGCATTAATTAATTAAATTAAAACGGAATGCTGGAATGGAACGTTGCGAAAGCCAGTATAAAGCAGACTGTTCGTTTCTAGTTAGATTTGCATTAAAATTGACTTACATAGACAATCTACGCTATTACATTCAGCAATCACGCCTACCGCGCTCTAATCGACCATTGAACACAATTACGCACACCCACGCCGACGCACACACACATACACACACACACACACAGACACACACACACCTGTACATATTGACATAGAATGCATGTCAAATGCAACAAGCGTGTCTATCAATTCCTCACTTGTGTCATGCTCTCATGTCCACTTCCGTATCCGCTTACACTCTCGACATTGCTGTGGGCATGCCAATGTCCGGGACAGCGGAACAACAGCTACAACAGCAACAACAACAACAACAACAACGCGCTGCAACAACTTGCAGCAACATTGTGCATACAAAAAAAGTGCAATCGCTTGGCAGCTGGCCGGCAAGGAGCCGCAAAATTGGAGCACACCAATGGGGATTTATAAAAAATGCAAATTCATTAGAGCGACCGCTATCCGGGGCGCTGAGTTTTGCCTCAAATGTTGGCTAAAAGGGAATGGTAAGGTCAGTCCGCCTGCCCCCAAGCTGCCAGCGTCGACGCGTCAGCAAGCGGGCAATGTGCAGCGTCATGGCATTTTCTTCTTCCACTGGTGTTTCGCCTGGTTTCTTAGCGCCAGACTTGAATTTTCAGCAACATCATTAGGAAATTAAAAATGAAAATTATTGCAGGCAAGGACGAGCTAGGCCCCAATAAAAACTAGAGATTTAATGGCACTACAATATGCAAGTTTAGAAGATTTTAATCAAATAATTCCAAGTCATCGAATGAGATATCCAGAAATCGATAGGCAGAAATCGATAGTCTTTACCAAATTCCATGCATAATAATAAGCCCAAGAAAGCTCTGTACATAGTACGAGAGCCTAGCTCTAATTATCTCAGAGATATGTTAAGATAACTGTCTAATATATATATATATAATATAATATATATATTTTGGTTGTCAATAGAAACAAACATCTTTGATCTGCGTATGGTATTCGAAAACGTATGTAGTTATTGTAGTCTATACTTAGATTAGTATTATACTTAGTTTAGTTTCCTTAGTTTTTAAAAACAGTCTGTGACTCTGCTGCTAATGTTCACCAAGAATATTTATAGTTTATATGGTCTGAGTCATATTGTTTTATTTATTGTGTGTATTTGCAGAACAACCTGTTTTCTCATGAATTTTTAATAGATTCAGGGTTGACAACTCACAATTTTAAAAACAGAAATAATTACAAGAGGAATTCGCACAAGTGAGAACGTTGCAGTCGGACGTAGCCGACTGCGTAATACTCGTTCAGGACACATTTTCAAAACAATTTCTTTTTTTCACAATTAGTATAAAAAACAACATTAAATCCGATGCTGAGGAAGTCAAATTTTTTGTCAAAAATCATGCAAAAATTCACCAAAATTTTGACATGCAAAGCTCTCGGATCCATAGCTCGCATATTTCAAAGCTGAACCGATTTTCATGTTTGATGGCATTCTTTTTCATGCTTTGTCCTCTAGATTGATTCTGCATTTTAAATATGTATGTTCAATATTGAAATAAAATTTCTTTTCCTTTTGTGAACGAGTTTAAAAATGAATGAAAACCAAATAAGGAAACAAATACAAAATAAATAAAAATAAAACAAATAAAAAATCCTTAAAATATCTTCAATATAAGATGAAAGTTTTGCCAAAAATGTATTTTTGTTATATACCAATTTTCTTCTAAATGTTTTATGTTGTTGATAAGCTCTTACGCTGTAGTTTCGACTGCCCTATTTGAGTTGACATTCTTCATGGCGCTGGTCAGTTCAATCAAATTTTGAACAGCCTGTGCCAATTTGTTTACCATGCAGCACGTCGGCAATAAACAAAGGCCAGGGCCATAACAACAGCAACAACAACAGCAGCAGCAGCTATGTGAAGGAGCCTTTCGGCCCATTAACAAGTTGCTCTGGCAATTATGGCGACGCCTGTCCAGCAAAACACACAACACACAATTCACTGACACATACAAACACACACACACACAGACACTGCTTACGTTATAAATTATTAGCATACCAAGCGCTGCTCATGAATACCCATTGCAAAATCCATAACATTCCCATTGGCTGTTAAAGTCTGGGCCAGGTTCAGGACCACATGCCAGGTTCAAGACCAGCTCTTTGCCTCGAACCGAGTTCATTTGCATGTTTGCCCGGTTTATTAAACAGAAAGCTGCCGACAAGCAAAAACAAAAACTCGAGACGAAAAATAAAAAACAAAAAATCAACCAAAAACCAAACACGAAGCAGCAAAATCTGCAGCATAGCGAACGAAAATTGCAAACATTTTTCAATGGCTGCAATGGAGGAGGGGTTAACGCAACTTGGCAGTTTGTGCCATGCCCGATAAAAGTTGGCCAAAGTTAATTAGATGCATTGCATCGCATTTCCGGTCCCATCGGCATCATTAGTTTCGAACGGAAAGAGAGAGAGAGAGAGAGAGAGAGCGAATGCGTAAGTCTTTAGCTTGAAATAGAAAAGGGTTTCCGGGTCACGCATCGCTCATGACCATTCCCATCATTTCATTGCATACCATTTCATTCCGTTTCGTTTCGTATGGGCAACATTGGCGCTTAGCGGCATTAACTACAAGTCATTATTATCGTCTGGGGCATTCAAAGCTCTCTGTCTCTCTCTCTCTAGCTTTCACATTCTATGTCATTCTCAAGTCTCAAAATGAAAGAGATCCAAACTATACTCAAAGGCACCTCTTCCAATTCCAATTCCAATTTGTATTTTGGATTTGGGACTGGCGTTAATACGAATACGCACACACGACGAGTGCACTCATGTGTGATTGTTTCTGACTAAGTGGGAGTGTATAAGACACACTATATATATATATATTTGTATATATTTATATATATATATATATATGGATGTATATATGTATGTATGTATGTATGTATTTCTATATAGACACACTCACACAAACACACACAGAGCCATTCGCCAGAGTGCTCCTTACAATGCTGCTCAATTATTTAGCTACAGTTTTCTGCAACTTTCATGTGGAATTTAAAGACAACATTTAATTATTTTAATTTATTTTATTTTCATTTTTATTAAATAATTAAAGCTTTTGTTTTAATTACTTAAGATCTTTGTAAAAAATATATATTCTATATAGATATCCGTAAAATGCACAGTCCAAACCATAAGAGTAGAAAAGCTTGCGTTCTGTGCGAATTTCTTTATAATAGGTAAATAAGAGGTGGAATTTGTTTCCAGTCTTTTTGTCGGTTAATTCTAAACTAATTTCCTCAGCTATGTATAAAAAACACTTTTAATATATTTCTCATGAAAAATTCTGCCAGAACGACTCCAAAAATTTGCATAATCAACATTAGTAAGCAACTATTCGATATTAGTTTTGAAATGAGGCAAGTTTCAGCATATTAGTACATCGCACAGTAGGTTTAGAGAATGACAGGCCTCATGTTATCTGTTGCTATTAAACTAATCCGCATTGTAAGTAGAAACTTGTGATGTGCTCACATAGAGGTCGCCAGCTCACTGATTGTGTGCGACATAAACCTCTGGGGAAATTAAAGATACATTAAATGCCGCAGGCAAACGGAGCGTACAGATGCGAATGGTTGTGTGTGTGTGTGTGTGTTCGTGTGTGTGGGTCTGTATGTGTATTTAGCACGCTCAGTGTTTCCGTTAGACTACCAAGTCATGCAGTTGCTTTCAAGCTTTTATGCTGTTGACTCCGGTGGGCACTCGGGTCGTATGCTTAATTTTTGTTGCTGCACTTATCGACATTTATTTATCTAAGCTGTAATGTCTATTGGCTCAGACTTTTATACCAACCGGCAGCAAAGGCGACTAATTAAATTAACGACAATTGGCAAGCGAAATGCTAAAAACTTTAGTTGAACGTCAAATTAAATGAACGCTTTGTTGCCTGGTTTAAATGAAGAGAGGGAACTGCTGGGCTAGAGCATAATTTTCTATTATAAATGCTGGAGGTGGCTTGGCGTGGGCAGCAGGCAAAAACTGTCGCCCAACAACAAAAATAAAAATATATTGCGCACAACTTTTATGCTTTAATATTTAATTAAAATTTTGTGTAACGTTTTGTTAATGAATTCCTATTTGACGCGCCCATTGCACGTGTCGCGGCCCAGCCACAGGCTCAACGTCCATCCGGTTGCCACCCCCTCTGACCCCGCTTCAGTCTACCCAGCCCTGACTCTCTATTGTCCAGTTGTTTGCGTGCTTGGGCTCCTGGCAGCGACTTGGAGTTGTTTGTCGGCCACTTTTTGGGGCACTTTGCTTCTGTACCCAAAGGAATGGCAAATTTATGAAATGATTTTAATTAGCTCGGCTTTGTTGTTGTTCTTTCTTGGTTTTCGGGTGGGCGCGCTTGTCCACTTTTATACCATTTTAATATCTGCATAGAACAAAAGCAAAAAAAAAAAACAACAAATTAAAATACTAAAAAAAAATATCACTTTGGGCCTTGTCGCGAACAGGAAGCAGGAAATCTGCCATTGAAGAGCATCAAACAAAAACAACAGCAAACGAGAAAACAAAGTTTCATTGTGGCAAGCTGTAAAGCTGCAAATGTCTTTTCAGTGGGCGTTCTTTCAGTTGTGGGCGTGCCACATGACAGCCAACAAGAGCATTAAAAGTTATGACTGCCATGCTTGTCAAAGGTTTGTATCCTGTGCCCATAAAATGCTTGACAAAGTTTGCGATTTTACATTAACTTCAGTCAGTCAACAGCAACAGCAGGACATAAAGTGAAAATCTGTGTAGATAAAACAAGGCCCACTATATGTATATATATGTACATATGTTTTATAATTTTCAACACAAGTTTGGCTTATATACGTGTTAAAAGTTCACAATTACGTTGATAATTCAGCTCATTAAAAGATAGGGTGCATGCCTAAGTTTTATTTACAAAGGAATATGTAATAGTTAAGCATAGTTTAAGCTGCTTTAACGTCAGGAATATTTTTAACTTACTAAACTTATTAAAATATTTGCTGACAGTTTATACACTTTTAAATCTGTTTCCCTTTTTGATTCTCGATAACGAACAAACAAAATAAAGTTAAGTTTCATTAGCAGACAATAAATATTAATGTGAAGTTTCAATCAGAAAATGCCTACATAATTCGTTTTAATTTAAACAATTAGTTCAAATGTTTTTCGTTTCGACTTGCAAATAAATGGAAACGCGCTCTTTTTAACGAGTTGACAGGTTTATTTAATCTCAAATTTAATTCATATTTAATCTTACAAATAGGATTCAACTTTACCAGATGTGCATGGCATTCGAAGATTAATCTTTTAGCAGGTCGATAATCTGCCTCCTAATTTAAAACGGGGCACTTTAAAATGCCGGCTTAAGGTCTCTCGTGTAGAGCAATCGTTATTCGGCCTTGCCTGCGTACGCGCCCAATGAACGGCGGGCAAGAAGGCTCTTAACCATTTGCTGCGCATTAAAAAGTTTGCTCAGTTTTTGTTGTTGCTTACTTTGAATGAATAATGAAAGTGAAATGAAATGTGCAAAACCACAAGCCGGGCAGCTGGGATATGGTGAGCACCGTACAGCCGGCTGACCGCTCCAAATCCTCGACTGCTAATTGCAAGCTGAAAGTTGCTCATTAGGCGGCCACCGCTTGGGCCAACATTGCTGCTAAATACAATCAAATCAGACATTTCCGCTTGTGAATTATGCGACTTCCGGTACACAAAGTGCGCATTCAGCACGTGTGCGGCAATGTTTCACTTAGTTTTTGTTGCTTTCGCATACCCTGTGCCCATTAAATGGGGTTAAACAAACATGTGAAAGTGAAAAACACTTAAGCGAAGGCATCTTTTAATATAACAGGAAAATCTGCCAAATATGTATTTTTAATTAGCATCACCTTTGAGATAGTAAGAGTTACAGTGAGCACACTTTATAAGTTTCTCTTTCCTGACCACTTATCGCAAAAATTAAGAGTTAGAGGCAGTATTTGGTTATTAAACAGGATTTTAAACCAGACACTAAACAGTTGTTCAGGAATAATATTAACACATATTTGTATTTAATTATATATATTGTGTTAAATATATTTTCAAAAGAAGTTATCAAGGTTACTGTTGCCCTATATCTCGTTTAGTATCTAAGTTGTTTTTATCTGGTTATCGTATTATTTATTAATAAGATTGAAAACAAATATTGATGAAAATTTGCGTTAAATATTTACAGATTTTTGGAATTGGTAAACTTCTTCACATACCGAATTACATAATTATCGGATAAACATAACGAAGTTTTTTTTCAGATGTAGCTTAGATTTTAGTATTTTCTAGAATATCCATCTTAAATAATATTGAAATAACTTAGTAAATAAAAGTATTTGTATGAAATCCAAAACTACCTTTGATCTAAGCGGTATCCAACTATCAGCTATCGAGTTTGACCTGATTACTGAGCATCTCCTAGTCGAACACCCTTGACTATTGTATTTTGATAAACTTGATTCTTTGTTTTAATCTGACACTTCCGTTTGATTCTCGCGCTGGGAATTGCAGGGCAAATTGCTAGATTTGTGTGTGGCAGCAACTGAACTAAGTAAAGGGAATATGTAGAACGCATATCTTGGCTATATTCAAATTCGTTGGGTCCCGTGAGAATTAGCGATATTGATGCGCCAGGGATTTTTCAGCAAAATACAGTCGACAAGTGCCCGTAAATTATCATTTATCTTTTTATGGCAAGGCATATTTTTGGAGAATATTTTTGTGGAGATTTCAGCGTCATATTCATGCAGTTCTTTTTTTGTTTGTTTGCTTATTTGTGGATGGGCGAGGGGCACCTGTCCAGCTGTGGGCATATTTTGCATATGGTGTTACGAATGGGTCTGTGTGTGTGTGTGTGAAGTTACAGTTATCTTTTAACAAGCAAACGAGCCATGAAGCGAGCGCTGCAAGAGGCAGCGGCGACGGCGACGTCTGCGGACGTGCCTCAAACTGTGCCAGTTGTTGCTGTTATTTAGTGTTGCATACTTTTTGGGCTTTGCTTTTGGGATTTATTTGCATTTACACTGGCCTCCTGGTTCGCTCCAGCAGCCGCTGTTGCGCTCGTTGTGTGCAGTTTATTTTGCAAATAGTTTGCCGCAATCTGTGTCTCGTTCTGGCCTGCGAGTGTCGCATTTAAAATTTATGAACTTTATTCACACATACACGCACACACAAATATAACATACATATATGTATGTAGTTGTATAAATATTTTAATTTTTCTACACGTGTGCGCAAATCTAAACGTTTTCACCGCTCACCCAAAACACACTTTCTCGCTATTCTACTCTCTCCTCCCCCGGCTCACTTCTTCACTTTCTGTGTGTATATGTTTGTGCATGATGCATGACTATGTAAATAGACATTTTTACACTCTGACAACAGATTTTGTACATTATGGAGTCGTGTTATTCACTTTTTTTTCCTATTTTTTTCCCTTCTCCACTTTTTAGTTGTGTTGCAAATTTGTTCTGCACCTTTTACGTTTGCATAATTTTATTTGTTAACTTTTAAATTGTTGTTGCTCGTTCTCTATATTTTTGTACTCTGCATACTTAATCAGTTATACAAATATGCCTGACTGCTTGTCTGAAATAGTTGCAGCACTTTTGACAATTTGATTAATAACAATTCACTTTATTGTACATTAAAATCGTGTTTGCATATAAATATGTTATGTAAATGTGTAGATATAGATATAGATATATTATGAACTTACGTACTTTCGAAAAAATTGTTTTTCAAAATTTAGAATATCAAATTTATATTTCATTTCATTTTTCAATTTTCATTTTTCATTTTTCATTTCAATTTTCACGTTTGAAGGCATTTTGGGCATGGCTTATCCTCTAGATTGATTCTGCATTTCAAATACATACTGACAAAATGAATGAATATAATTTTTATATTCGTTCACGAAGTGAAAGGTGAACACATATACTCGTGTATACCCGTGTCAGATAAAGTGTTAAGGGACACACAATTCGATTAAATAAAAAAAAATTTATTACAAAATCAACATTTTTCCAAAATGACAATAATAATTAAGACCGTCTTTGACTGTTTTAAGCTGTTATTATAAAATTAACGATTATAGTGCATTTAATTACACATGATTCCACCGTTATTATTTATTTTGTATTGATATTATGAGCATTTTGGATGCGATACTTGAAATTGATTTGATTTTGTATGCGCTTGTAAGCGTTTATACGCTACTGACATATCACCAAAATCTTAAATGAGAGTTTTTATGTGAATATGTAAAAACACAGTACACACGTTCTATATGTCATGCAAGGGTATTTAAACTTCGGCACCCCGAAGATAATGGCTCTTTCTTGTTGGGTTACCAAATATTCTTTGGTGCATCTTTTGCATTGTGATGTGGCAACGCGACAATTTTATTTGGTCAATTTAGTTGCAACAGCAATGAAAAAGGAGAACCAGTTAAAAATACGTTAAAGTTACTGTTAACTTTGACAGGTGTAAATGTGAGTATGGCATCGGTGGCGTAAATGTTTTATAGGTAAAAAGGTTGGTGTTAAATATGGGTATTTATACATATTGTATAGATAAACGACCTTAGTCATGTGTAAAGCTATGATTTATATAACTAAATCCTAATTAAACAAGTTGTTAAAGTTTTTCCTAATTGCTAAAGGTGGTGTTAATATTTATAAAAATATGGCAGCGCTGCCGAGTTTTAAAGTTTTAAATATGATAGTATCCCATTATTGCGAATTGTATACCTTTTTCTAAGCCTATTTAAAAGCTCTTGTGCATGTATGCATGTGTGTGTGCGTGTGTATGTGTGTGCAGTGGCTGTGTGGTTGACCGCATGATTATGCCACCTACGTTGATGATGTACATTATGCAAATGCTAGATTTGAGCACACATTTAATTTGGCTGCTTTGTTTAGCGGTCACTTCATGTAATTTGCATGGCCATCAAATGGAAAATTGGTTAATTAAATTCGAAATTGCTGAGCGCTCGACGGTGAGTCAATTAAATATTTATGGCCATGCGGAAATTTACCATTGCTGAAAGCTGTCAATCTTGGCCATTGTTGTTGACAAACACGGACACCAACTAGCCCGTAGACGCATGATTGAGGTAACGGCATATTAAACACTCAGGTAGTAGCTGATATATATTTTCAATACATGCATAATTGATGCAGTGTGACCAAATTTGTGGAGAGCCCGCACTCTGCCTGCCGCCTGCTGCTTGCTGCTAGCAAAAATATTTATTTTAATAAATTAAACGCAGTTTGTGCATATAAACGAGCGCATCAGCATGCATTTTTCATATTTTTGAATGCAGTTTCATAAACTACCCCGAGCAGCAAACAACCAACCAACTCACACATATACATATACAAATATACATATATATATGTATATATTTGTATATATTTGCGTGTATGCATGCATATGTATGTAAATATGTTTATACTTATATATAGAAGTGATATGAAAAAAGTGCACATAAATTACTTTTATATTTTGTCGCTATTTTTATATTGCCAACACTTGTGCGGAAATTGCGCGATGAAACGACTCGACGGCAAAAGCTACAGCAAAGAAATGGCTCACTGTTGCATGGATATGCATTTTTGTAGCCGAACGGTAACACAAGAGTGCGACTAACAGCACATTCCCTACCCCGATGTCGCAGCGGCAATCCCTGGCACTGGCAGCATCCGCTCCGGCTTTGGGTGCCCTGCTGCACACGGCGTATACGCGATATTTACGAGAGATACGCAGCAAATGGTAGCCTTGCAAATGCGCATAATTCAGCTTGAAACAAGCTGAAAACAAAGCAACAAAAACAAAAAACACAAAATGGCACAAAAACAAAAATGAAACGAAAAACACGAGTAAAAAACATAAAAAGAATTAACTAAATTATGCATCTTGCACTTAAAGTGGCCGCTTGAACTGAGCCACGATTTAAATTTATGTTATGTTTATTGCAACTCGCAAAGTGGGCCAGGAGACGAGAGAATAACTGGGAAAATACAATGATTGGACCAGAGAATATAGGTTGTAAGCAATGAGAGCGATAAGCATTAACCACACAAGATAAATATGCAATTACCATGCAAATGGCAAATTGTAGGCGGCATATATATGTACATATATAGTTGCTTATGCTCTTCTGTGGTAAATGGAATCGGCATTATATTAAACGGAAGCAAGCTCGGAGCAGCGGTTTGTATTGACTCTGTCAAGTACACGCACAGCGGATCTGATACAAGCTAAAACTAACTCAAGATGCAATTTCACACAAAAATATACAGCATACTTTTTGGGGCAGGTCAAATTAAGAGCACATGTTCTGCACCGAATTTTATTTTTATGCTCTAATAATTCCTAAGATTCCTGAAGCGCGCTAATCAATTGTTTCATAAAGAGAAATAATTTTAGTCTCTGAGTCTTGTAATAGAAAACAGTTCAACAGAAAATAAAAGTCGTTTTCAAAAATTATAGTTAACTAATGCAAAACTAAATATACATATATTGCGATGAAAAAATAAAAGTTAAACATGATTAAATACCAGATGTGCGCTATATTCATATACCTAACTGTACTAAAGGTAAGTTAAGTCAAATTTCATTTTTTATGAATAATACGTTCAAAGTTCAACGCACTGAGTTTTAAACGTACGTTATAGTTAATTACGACAATACTCCAATAAACATTGAAGAGATTTTCTGCTACTTTTACTATTTTTCTGTCGAGTATATTCATTTGTATTGCTATACATTGTGTTTCCCCCATACATAAAAAATATACATATAAAAAAATGTTACACATTTTGATCTATAAAGTTGTGAAGCACGCGGGGCTCTTAACAGGACTTATGTTTTTATTTGTTTATTTTTTTACGGTAATAATTAACGAACAAACGCTTATGGAAAAGTTGTTCATTGTTAAAAAAAAGAAACAAATGAACTGCGGGGAAAACAAGTGCGTGTGTACTTGGATAGAACAGGCAAACAGAAAAAGCGCATTAAAACTGAACAAAAACATATAGCTGCAGACATAAAGAGGCGTAACAATAACAAACATGCGCAATATACAAATAATACCAGTCGCTGAGCTCGTATTCGTATTTCTGCTCCCTCAGCGGTACAAAATTGTCAAACAAGATAGGCAATGGCGAAAGGGGGAGGCTAGGGCGAGCTGAGAGCAGCAAAAAAATAACAAACACAAAAAAAAATCGAATTAAATTAAAATGTAAAACAATTTCCAGCAGCGCATTTGGTACCTTTAAAAAGTAAACTATTTTCTTGCCAGCGAAATGCTACAGAGCACAGTTCCCCCTTTGCGCGACGCCTCTGCCCGCCCACTTCCTGGCATTTTGTGGCCACTGCTGAATATTGAACAAGAAAAAAAAACCAGAGCCAGCGAAATGTATACAAACCAAAAACCAAAAGATCGACTTTTTGATACTCTTGACTAAGTTTTAAAATAATTATTTAGTAAGTTGCAGTCGTGGCGGTCGGGTGCACGTGACTGCGGAATACTCTGCTCACAGTGTAGTAAAAGCCAATAACACTTGAAAAGAGAGCTATTAATTAAGGAGTTGCTAACTCGAAAACTTGATAAATTTCTTAAAGATTATTGACTTGAACTTTGCAAAACATGGCGACCCTAACCTTTCAATCGCGTAAATAACAAAAAAATGTCTGATATTAATTTTTAAATAAGCAAATTAAGCTATATAAGGAAGCAGAATTGATAAATAAAAATCTGATACTTTCAGTATTGTAAGCTTATTTTTTAATTTATTTATAAAAACAATTATATGATAATAAGTTGGATAATCCAGCCTTATTGTTATTATAGACTTAAAGTTTTATTGTACATGGACCGAGAAAAGGTTAAAAGGATTTAAAGGCCCCGAATTGTTTGCTGCTTGAAGAGCTGCTGTTGTTTAGTCCATTATGTGAGTTGCATATATCTCAATTCCCATATGTATGTATGTTTGTATTTAGCCCGTCATGAAAACACCTTTTGAATATAGGGTATTAGGCCTCGGAAAATTTTTGTGTACTTGCCACATTGCTGTTGTCATGTGTTGAAGCACAAACATACATATATGTAAATTTATATATAAATATATATGTATATATATTTCTGTAGATTTTGGTATCATCGCATTTTGCATTCCTAGCAGGCAAATGAACTCACTTGAATAATCGTCTCTTTGGGAGTTATCTCGCACTTTAAATACGTTGGCGAATTTTAATGAAAACGTCCGTTCAGCGCCAGATAAATTATTAAAAAGTTTGCCACTGCCACAGCTTTGCTTGGCCCCTGTTGTTGCTGTTGTCGTTGTATTTGCTTATGTTGTTGCAGCGTTTTTCGTTTTATTTGTTGTTTGGCAATTCTTATTTGCACCTTTTACGTTGAAAGTTCGTTGAAGGTTGAAGTGTCGTCGTCCTGTTCGCATCCTGCCCATCGCAGTTGCTCACCATTGTTACCAGTTTCAGCTTCATGTTTGCCTCCTGCTCAATTCGCTGGCAGTTTCGAGTGGCTGCCAGCGAAAAGTGCCGGGCGAGATTTCTGCATTTGTTTTGTTAGCCAAACGTAACAATTGCAAGTATTCAAGAGTGTCAAGAAGAAGTAAGTGGAAAGACTATTCTTGATAGCATTCGAGAAAAACTGGGTTATGCCAGTTGGCAGGTTTATAAGACACTAAACGGCACCATTTAAAACTATCGTTTTAATGTCCGGCCAAAAGAAGTTAGCAGCTTTAAAAGGATACTATAATGACGATTATAAATTACTATATAATATTAATTACTAATCCACATTTAGTTATACCGAATACGTAAATAAATGTAGTTATGGTATTTAAGCCAGAATCTGGTATATCAATTATTATATCAATAAGCATAAAATAATTTCAATTAATTATATTTGCAGTTCATGAGATTGTTTGATATTTCTTCAGGTTAGGATATAAGTTAGACTTAATTTAGAGTTAAAAGATAATCAATTAAAAACATGTTCTTTAAACTGCTCAAACTATAAAGTAAATACTAAAAGACTTTTTAATATACTTTAATTTCGAGTTTATCACGTTTCATATGATTCTAATGGCCAACCCATTGGCACCAAAAGTCGCAGAGTACATTTGTAGTGTCCACTGCAAGAGTGAAGTTAAAATATGATACGTATATGTATAAAAGCCAAGTTCCGTTTCAAGTCCCACACAATACGAGTGTGAAAAGGGGTGGTAGCCGAAATGGACTCAACCAGGCAAGGGGAACGAAACGATGAGATGAAATTCTGGAAGCTGAACGCTGCCTGATGGTCAGACGGTGGTCGGGTTGGGGTCGGGTGACAAAACGAAAATGCTGTTGCGGTTTAGCTCAGCTCTGCAAAGATTTTACCACATGCAAGTAATTTAAAATTTATAGATTCAAATTTAAAATGTTTTTAAAGTGGAGTCAAAAAAAAAAAATGTGAAGCTGTTGGCAAAGTGTTAAATGCGGGACGAACGATGCAAAGTTGTAGCTTTAAGGCCCGTTTTAAGCCATTTGGGGAAACACTTTGGAACAGCAGCCAGTTAGGCGTACGTTTAATGGAGTGCTTAATGGCTGAGCTTGTCTGAACAGAATGGACCAAATCCCCAACCGAGCAGAGGAGGATGACTACAAATAGTTTCGCCAAGTTGGCCACCAGCTAACTTATAAGTTGTAAATATGAGTGCATTAGTTAAAAATATCATACTGTTAAATTCTCTTAACACATTGCACATTGCATTGAAAACTTGATTAAAACTGAAAACCATTTAGTTTTGTTCAATGCTGTTATACTGTACACATAGTTTTATTATTTTTAAGACCCTTTCAGAGGATTTCGAAATGCGTAAAGTATAAAAGGAGACGTCCCCCATTCCCATAAAGTATATTGATTCTTGGTCAGTCAGCCACGTCGATAGGACCATATCTGTCTATTTCATTTGTTTGTCCATTCCTGTGCACATTAAAGCCAAAAATGTATCATTGTATTGTATTAACGACTTTTTGTTTTTAGGAAATTGTGTGCGTCACTGTATTTTAACTTTATGCGCAAAGTTGTATTAAAATAATATTTTTTAAAATTGACTTTTTATTAAAGCAGCACCATATTATATAGTGCCCATAGAAACAATCGGTTGAAAAAATGTCTGTACAAAATGCCTTGCTTTGTTTTGTATTATAGTTCGCTTTGTAATCATCAAGAGAATACAAACTAAAAAAATACTACGGTCTGACTGACTCACTGACTGACTGACGGGCAATTGACAGCCGAGGCATGGCCAACTAGCCATAGGGAAATTATGAGCCAATCGATAATATGCAAAAAAAGATGGCAAACGGAGAGAACTATGCTGAAACATAGCAAACGAGTAACGGCAGACGCACACACACACACACACACACACAACAACTACACTTTGAATCTAACAAATTGGCAGCGGGTATATTTTTTGATTAAGCATTCCCCAGATACGAATTAAATCAATAACTTTCGGCAGAGCGACAGCCAGGCAAATGCTAAGCGGGCGCCCGAATTGAGCTGGTTTCGGTTTGGCAGCTTGCCCGCTGGCAAACAAATTGAATTCAAAAGTTTGGGCCGACGGCAGCAGCACAAAAAGAAAAGAAAAAAGAAGGCTGAACGGAGTTTTAGCGGATAAATGGGGTCGAAGGGGGCACTGGGTAACGTACCAATAAACGTAATGAAACGTAATTTGAATGCCACTCAAGTGGCTCTGGCACTGGCTACAATCGCAGCCTCAGGTGCAAATGCAGCTTGCGACTGGCCACTGGTCAGCCGGGCAGCAAATCGTGTGCAAATTGAGCTGCCAGGGGTAAAATTAACTGCTCGACCGCATGCCATGGAAAGCCGAGTCCGATTTATAGCCCGGATAATGCAGGCGACTTACGCGTGCTCAAATTATGCAGCCACTGCATTAAAAAAGCGCAGAGCACATCCATATATATGTAATATATATATATGTATATATATGCCAGCAAGACAGTAAGACACCAAGCCATCTATACAGCAGTGGCCAGCACTGGCCAAAATGGCATTAAATGTCGAACAGATGGCATCAATTTGTACCCAAAATGTAGCTGAAACCGCGGCAGATATGTGCGCCCAGCGAAGCCAGAGTCGATTGCAATCGAAAGGAGCATCCATAAAGAACACATGAATACTTGCGGGGGTTAGCTCGTTTTTGAGGTGCTTGAGGGGGTAATAGCAAATCGTTTTGTAATGCTAGAGCCTGCTAGGGAGACTTTGTGGTGCGCTTAGCCAATGTGATAAGCACTCACGATCAATGATCTTTTCTCTATGAAAGTGTTGAATTCTTTGTAAATTATTGTGAATACCCAATGCGAGACAAAAACGATATTTTAGTGTTGTTGAACATTCTGTTTTGTGCTATGCTTTACTGTTCTACTCGATCGCTAGTTTTGACTATGTCGATACTTTAGATACATAAATAAACAGAATGACGTCGATACCAGGTCGGCACCTTTTAATAGTTTTATGCGCATCGACACAAGATATAGTCGACAGATAATTAAAAATATCGCGTGATTTGCAATCAGATGTTTGACTTTGGTGATCGATGAACAAAATTTAAATGTATATATTTTATTTATTTATTAGGTCACCAAACAAATGCTGGCAAAATAAGTAACAATACATTAGAACTGAAGACTAGGAAGCTAAGTGTAAGAAAACCTCAAAAGTAATTAACAATTTCACAGCTAATCATTTCCAGTGAATGGCTGAGTAGACGATGTGTGAAATTAAATATGTAAATATAAAAAAAACATGTATCGAAAGCATTAGTGCGTTAATTACACGTACATTTAACTACTGGAATCGAAATTTTTCGGTGCAGATTTATTGCTATCGGAAAGACAAAATGAAACTTAAGTAGAAAGCATTAACACTTGCATTCACTTACACTCAAATAAGTAGCTCCATCAATCACTGCAAGGAGTTGAACACTCACATTTGCACTCGCACATTACATTCATGCGATTACAAACAGCGTGAGAAGCAGGAACGTAATGCGAATAAAGTGTTATAAGAACACGTCGGACTGGGCTGCGTTTGGGGGCCCCTTCAAGGCAGACATGGTAGGACATGGATCTAGACCCAAAGCGACCTGGTCTGGCCATGTAATGTAATGTAATGCGCGTGCTGCCGTCCAAAATGAAGCGTCAGGCTGGACCAAAATAATAAAAAAAAAACAAACAGAAACTGGCTACGGCCTGTGAGCACGGGTCAGGGGTTACGGGGTCGACGGGCAACATTGGCAACAAAAGCTAAAAGTGGCGCGCAAAGTGAGAAAAAATATTTGTGCAGACGGAGCGAGACGCGGAAGAGCGTGTAAAAGAGACAAACAGAGAGGGCCTATCGATGGGGTCAAAGTATGGCGAGGTCATCGAGTCAAAGAGTGCAGTGTGTGTGAGAGAGAATGGCTGTGTGTGAGTGCGTGTGCTCAACACGTTCAATATTTTATGGTGTCGCTTACAGGCATTGAACAGCAAAATAGACAGCAAAGAACTGCGCCTCAGAGGCTGGGCGGCGGGACTTCGAAGCGGTTTGGGGAGTGCTTTAATTTTGGGGGTAAGTTGAGGGCAAATTCGTGCGGCCGCTCGAATAACGCAGCTTTCGAAATGAATATAGCAAAAGGGCCGCAACAAAGTGCAGCCATAGAAAGTGGCCTGAATTCGAGTAGAGGCTCCAAGGGAGCGACCAGCTCAAAGCTGGCCGCAATCAGGCAAGGGAGGCAAGCGCAGGTGCGGCGGGCAAGCGGAACTGGCACAGAAGCGGGGACATGGACAGGGCCAGGGCCAGGCCGTTGGTCAATTGAAACGGTTCAAAGAGTGTTTGCCCTGTGAGCAATTTCCCCTTACCAACTCCTCCTTTTTTTATTGACGCGCCCATATAAATTTCACTCTGGCAAATGGTTTTTATTGGCAACAGCGAGTGGAACCACACCACATTGGCGACACCACAGGCACGGGCACGGGCACAGATAGAGGCATAGGCATGGGTTCAGCCGCAGCCGCAGCCGCTTCGGCCACACAACGCCAAGTTCAATTGCCGCCAATTGCTGCCGAACCACCGACCCGGCTCAAAAAGGTTAAATTTTGGAAAATTGGTACGTGATTGGATTCAAAGCGCAAAATAAGTGCGTCAGTCGGTTTGTTGGTTGTATGCGAGGTCGCCCTTTTCACTTATGAAATGAAAAAATCAAAAAAATAAGCAGAAAATCTAAAGCTAAATGATAAAAACAAGCAAGCAAATCAATATATGCAAAGGCGTCGGCCAAATACTCTAGCGAAGGCTTATAATATACAAGTGCGGTGAGGGGCAGGGATTGTTGTCATATAAAAATGACACTAGCTGAATATGCCACAGAAACATTATACAACAGTCATAAAATGGGAATACGCACTAAGTGTTATATAGAATAAGTATGTTTTAAACTTTTACCAACACTTAATGGAATTCTTCTCTCATACTAAAATGTCTTCTTGAAAGCCGAAATAAAAAATATAATTTTAGTTTTTAAATAAGGCGAATAAATTCAAATAAAACTTATATTCAATATCTAATTATATTATATTACGATTAAGTAGCCTGCAAGCGCAATAAAGCTTATATATAAGTGAAAAGAAAATATATAAAATATTGTATTATGTTTAAACCTGAAACATTGTATTTGTTAGCAATTTTCATTTGCTGGAATTCAAAATAATGTAAGATTTTATAGGAAAAATTTATTGTGAGAATATTTAAAAACTAAAAGAAAAATATTATTTTCTGCTTAAAAATCATTATTGTATTTGGGGTCAGAAAAAATAATTTGATAGCAGCTTTGATTTGATACATGTACATATGTATGTATGCATGCCTACTGAAAGGGTATTTTACTTACATGCCTAACAAGTACTGCAATAAGAAAGTAAAGGGGTAATAGCGAGGCAAGCGGCGGATGTGGGGCAGTGGGCGTGTTTGGTTCACAGCACAGTGAGAAGAGAATTGTAGCATATTTTTTTGGCACGCCGGTCGCTCGATTTGTAATAAGAAATGTGTTTTTTATTTTGTGGTTTGAAAAATTAGAACTTTTGCCAACAGCAAACAGCAAAACGATGGTGAGCACATGGCAAGTGCCCAACAATCACACACACAAACACACATACACGCACACACATGCACACACAGATATATGCACGGATATGTTTGTGTTTGGGCCAGCATAGTTTGTGGCTGATGGGCTAGCCATAAAACGTCCATTTGTTTTTGGCCAACAGAAATAAAAAAGCGAAGCGCAAAACCAAATCCAAAGTCAGCTAATAACTGGGCAATGGCCCTGACAGCCAGCACGCTGTCAACATGTTTGCCAATCAACTCAAAGCTGACTACCAGCGGCTGTCAACATTACGTATGTGTAATATGTCAACATAAATTCTGTATGAGCGCAAAATGCAAATTTCGAATAGTTAAGTAGATTTGCACCATGCCAAATTTATATGATATGATTGATTAATACAGATTCCACTTAACTGATGTGTCTAATGTATATACACATATATATAAATGTATATATATGTATACTGTGTTTATCTATATGTCAATAAATTGTCACAGTTTCTACCACCTTTACTTAGCTCATCCAAAGAAGATATTCTCTCTAGTATTATTAAACATTTTTAATCTATCAACCCCATGACAACTAAAACTATTAATTCATAACAATTGTGGTTGTCTATTTACTGGCGGCTGATACGTTTGTGACCATAATTTGACCGCAATTGTGATAAGATCCATTTTGATAAAATTCATAAGCAATTAAGAGTTGCCACCAATTGCTGTCGACGCTTTGACAACATTTTTGTTGCTTTTAATTAAAAAGTCATCACAATACTTTTGCTGTTATTATTTCAATAAATATATATATACATATATAAATGTATATGTGCACACATCAGTATACACTATATACACATATATCACGCTCGTAACATATTATTTTTGTGTATGTCAGCGGGCATTTGGCCGTTTACAGATTTTGTTGTCTCTCTTATAATTTGAATACCCTGTATAAATAGAAATGGTATCCATTTTATGTTATTGGTATGTGATTAATTTCGCTTTAATATCGATTTTTTTATTGCCAAGAATTGTTTATAACCTTAGGATGTTCCAAAGAAATAAGATTAATGTGTTATAAATATCGCCAAATTATCTTCCAACTATTAGTTAAATAATAACTACACATTATTTAGCGAAAGAATTATATTGCTGTCATACATAGGGAAACAGTTGAGTACAGGGTATTTCCAAGCCAGGCTCAAATATTAATTGCATTCTTACTTCGTTATTATTGTTGTGTAACTGATGTTATAATTAATTGGCGTTTATTATGCGGCCCGAAATCTATCCCTGTTCCTGCATAAATTATGGTACCATTTTAAAAACTAGCAACAATTTGCTCATGTTTATGGTTATGCGAATATATATTTCCTTTTAGGCCATTTTTAATCACATAATTGGCCCTAATTAGATGCGCAAATTAAATAAAAGCCAGCAAATTGCACAAAAAGTATGAAATAAAATAAAAAAGATAAAACAAATTCGAGTGCGAGTTAGACGTCAATTGATATTTGATTACAACTTGTTGGACACATTAGGGTGCAATTAGTTTCGAATATTTTTGTGTAAGGGCTTAATGGTTGGAGAAATCAAGAGTGGGAAAAGGGTTGAGGCTGATTGTGCAGCAAACGGCAGAGCTATGAATTTAAAACTTATCAAACTAGTTATATTAAGTGCAAAACTTGACAAGAATTGTGTTAATTAAAGCTATAATTATATTAAAAACATTTTGATGGTATTTATGCTGGCTTAATTGGATTGCTTAAGATTAGGTTTAGCCAAGTGTAAATAGAAAATGGCTGGGCTGGAAAAGACGGAGGGTATATAGCAGGGCTATAATAGTTGTTTTTTTTTAAAGTTTTAAGTTTTTCCCAAAGTCAAATTTTCTGAGAGATTTGCTTTCGAGTGAACTTCTAGTTAAGTAACTTAAATAGCAAAATGGTCGGTAGAAGAGTTTCTTTTTCGTCTTTTTAGAGACGATTGAGATCATTTTGAGAAACATTTGATCAATGGTAAAGTGTCCGACTGTTTGGTTCTACTCACTGTCTTTCTGCTCTACTTTGTAATTAGAAAGTTTGCCGTTAGCATGAATATCCGCTCTGTCATCTCGTTAACTGTCTGAGGTACCACAATAATTGCGATTGATTGGTGTTGGACTGGATTCCAGGCTGGCTCAGTTTGGGTTTGGTGGTGTGAGAGTTTTGCAATGCCTTAATGACAAACTGGCTGTCGACGTAGATTGATACGTTTTTCAATATTTGCACCTCGGCACTTAACTTAAACGTTTTTAGCATTAAATTTGCGAATGCTTTAAGAAAAATAATCATCGTTGAATTTTTCTTCATATAAGCCAGCTATAAAAGGTATAATAAAACCAGCCAATCACTGTATTTTATGTTTTTTGTCAGTCTTTAAAAATGTCTGCTTGCTAAAATTCTATAGAGCTCCTAGATGGCGCTAGTATGCAGCCATTTGGATAATTTATAGATGCATTTTATAGAGGGCACCTACAAGGTACACAAAGCAAGAAATAATTTCAGAAAAATTCGAGTTTTAATCAATTTTATGTAATGGAGTAGTTTGTAGGAACATAAATAAGTCATACTGTAAGGCGTACAAGTTTTCCAGCTATAAAGTTTGGTCGGGAAACAGAAAGAGCAAGAGCTACGAGAGAGGGAGAGAGCGCAATAAATATTGTTTGGCGTAGCTGGCATTTGAAGTGTGGCTTCATTCAAAGTGCAGTGAGGCGCTTCTATAAAACATCATTAAATCAGGGCAAAAGCTCACAAATGCATTTCATTTCAAAATCATGGCCTGGCCAACAGTAACTGGTAGCTGGTAACTGTTAACCGGTAACAGAAATACCAGCAACAACAACAATAATAACAACAACTACAATAACAACAACAACAACAACAACAGCTTGCCACTCGGAGCATTACAAATTACAAGTTGCTGTCTGTCAGTGAATCGTATCTCCCGGAGCTCGTAGCAATGTGAAGCACAAAAAGCAGCTCGCAAAACTTTGACGAGTGCAAGAGGAGCGCATAAAAAAGTCAGCTAGCAAATGGGTGGGCGGATAAGGGGTGTGGGGGTTTGTGAGTGTGCGCGGGCAACAATTGCAATCTGTGGCGTTTCAACAGCGCTTAATGTTGCCTACAACCGCAATGCCAGCCATTTATCATTCACCCGAGCCGTAACGGCACAGAGGGAGGGGGAGGGTGTGGCGGTGCTGCCAGCGGAGGCACAGGCCAGCTAACGGACTGACTGACGCCTGGACTGACAGGAGTCGTACAATAAAATGGTATGGAACCAGCTGCCTGACCTAAAAAAAAACAACTAAATTGACCCAACGAAAGTCTATCAGAGCACCAGCGCCAGGAATACGATTAAGCCTGATCTATGCTCAGGGCAGGTATCTCAAATTGCTTAGCAGCTAGAATCAGCTTTTTTGTTGCGGTTTATCATTTCTCTCTCTTAAATTACTCATTTGCCTGGCTGGTGTGCACTTACCTAAAGCGAGAATACAATTTGTACGCTGTCTTCAAATGTTGGCCTGAAATGAACACAGAGTTGGGTAAAAGAAATACAATTAGTTGCTTGTCATAATATTGGCATATGCAAAGTTAATATGAGTGTAAGAAATTATGACCATATAACTTCATAGGGATGCGCAGCTATGACAGTGCCATGTCGATTGTAGCGATAACATTTTTAAAAGTATCGACAATTACGATAACACTGTGTAATATTACGATGGAAATAAGCAATATCATCGAAAGTTCTGATAGTAACATTGACCTCAGTGCAAGTAGTACCGATTACTACTAATTACTATTACAATACGACTTTCATATTTTAATTTTACTTTTAAATTGTTTTTTTTTTTTTAAATTTAACAATCGAGCTAAAAACCCAATGGCAATGGTTAAATTTAATGTCTCTTCGAACTTCTCAGCTTAGTACCTTTAGATATTGGAAAAACTTTATGCAGACGCAAGAAAGCTTTGAATCAAGTGAATAAATATCTCAAATCGAATGCAGCCAGCTTCTGTACCTAAAAGCATTTGCGTTAGATACGGAAGAGAGTTGTGCTTGGGAATGCAGAGTGCAGCGCAAAAATTTCGATAAGCCTCAGCCATTCGTAGTCTGTTGAAGGTAAACTGAAAAAACATAGTGCACACAGAGCCGAATATCCAAGAGTTATTTTTGTTTACCTCTTGAATGTTTTTCAACAGAGCAAAATAGATTGTGTTTGAGGATTGCCAAAGATTAAAAGAAAACAACAAATTTTAAGTTTTTGGCTTTGAAACAAGTTCAGATCGGTTTTGTGGTTAACATTATCATCATTATTAAAAGGTATTATAAATCTTATTTTAACACCCAATAAGATAAATTATAACACTTAGGCATTAATCTTGGATGAAGATGCTTAAGAACAACATTAATAAATTAGCTAAAAAATACAAAAAGAAATTATATATATTTTCATACCCTGTATATAGTGAAAATGAGTTAATAAAGGTATATATATTCATGTCGATATTTAAAATAATATAAATAAATTCGAAATTTGCTTTTGAAATCAGGCGATGAATTCACTTTGCATTTAATCATTCAATACCATATGGAATCCACGCATGAGAATTATCCTGAGTTAAATTACGCCCAATAATGCTTAAACAACAGCAAAAATATTAAATAAATGAAGGGACTGTCAAATAGCAAACAGCTTTTGTGGCAATTTAATTTGCTTTAAGCATTCACTATTGATTGCCATTGTCCCTAAGGACACTGATTGTTTGTGTGTGTGTGTGTGTGTGCTTCGGATATGCAGCATGCAATTTACTGATTAATTTAAGCTGTCTAGTAATGCATAAATTAATGTTTAATAACAGTTGCGGGCTGCCAACTCGCCTGCGGGGTGCACTGACAATGGGCTGCCAGTTGGCAGGCATTCTATATAATGAATGTGCCATCACCATATACACACACACTCTAGCTCGCACTCTCACACACACACACACATACGCATATTGAGCCGCACTTAGCTAGATGACCGTATCAATATGCTTGTGTATTTTAAATTATTTGATGGAACATTGCTCTAAAATATATTGTGTGTATGGTCATCTATTACAGTTTTACAGCTATGGTGTGCGTGTGTGAGTGCGTGAGTGTTTATGGCGGTGTCATACCCTGTACTTAAAAGGGGGAATGAAGCTTTTTACAACTAGTAGTCGGAATATGTTAAGATGCATTGAGATATCTGTTAAGATGCATTGAGATTTCGCTTCAATTTTTTTACATTTAGTATAAATTGCCAATTGTCAATTTCATATTTTACAAATTAAAAAAAATTAAAAAGCGAGAGAAAGAAAAGAAAAAAAGTGTGAGATTTATGATACATTTAGTGACAAAATAAGGTAAAATACACTTAGTATATTGTGTGTTTATTAGTATATTGTTTATTATTATATATATTGTGCTTACAGGCTATGTGCTAGTCGCGCAATTTCGATTAGGGCACTTTTACATTTGCTGTTTATCTGCCAGAGTGTTAAATTATTTAGCTAGGGGCTAGCTATAAAGCTATCTGAAATGGCAGCATTACGATCCATGGCAGTTGTTCAGTTGCTCAATTGTTGCTTTTGCTATTGACGTGGTTGTTGTTGTTACTGCTAGCTAATTTGCTGCCAATGCATTTGCATTTGTTTTATTTATGAGCGTATTTGAAATTACAAATGTTTGCTCAGGGTTTGTATCAAAGCATCAGCCTCTCACTTGCCAAGCATTGCTTTATGAATAACATAGGACCAACACACAGATACACCCACACACACTCTCAGTGTGGCATGTGCTAATTATGTTGGAATTGTAAATAGATTGATGTTTTGAAACGATAGTTGGTCCCATGACAAATGGACAAAATGTAAGCAAATGTGAGCAAATGTGAGAGTAGGCCAAGTGAGTGCACAAATTAAATTGGCTTTGTTATGCATAAGGCACAATAAGCGCACAGACGACAAATGACAACTAGTATTTGGGTGTTGCAATCGAAATTTCGCATTGATTTACAGTAGCCATTAGATTGGCATACGAAACTGAATAGATTCGTATTTGGTTTGGTTTGATCGATTTGAAGTCAATAAGTTGCGAAATTCCTTAGCTGGAAAGAAATATTGCATACATTTTGTTTACCTTAGTTAACTGTTCCCAGTTGCGATCTATTGCTGGCCCTATAGATAGTTGCGATTATCTTTTATCTAGCATGTTTAAGATTAATATATATCGTTTAGGATTGAATGTGCGGGTTTTGGCTCGATCCGTGGCTTATTATATTATTATTTAAATTTAAACGAAAGTTTCATTTATTATTTATATGAAATATGAAACCTCTAAGGTAAGGCCTAATACATTTTAAAATGTTTCTGACGAACATTGTTCAAATATCAATCGACTTTTCCTTAATAGCAGTTCCTTAATTCACACTTAGTACAAAAACTCAAATACTACACAAAAATATATATACTTTAAGCTGCATTACATTTTATAACATTAAAACACTGATAGAGTTGGAAAAAACACTGACACTGACGCAAAAAACGTTTTGCCTTAAGCCAAATTAAAATGAAATTTAAAAGTATTCGATTTCATAATCTGATTGCTATGACAATTTCAAATTAAAATCTAATTTGTGGTATGAAAACATTTTTTAACGGCTTTGTGGTTGGCTCCTGACAGAAAAAGCTGTGAAGGGAGAGAGAAAGAGAGAGAGAGAGAGAGAGATAGGGAGTGAAATAGAGGGATGGAAAATCAAAATATATTTGCAGGTGGCAAATATATTTAACTTTTAATATCTGACCACGCCCAGCTTTGTTGCTGTTGCAGCTGTAAAATTATAAAGGAAAGGAAGGGATTCGTCAATTAAATCTAATAAAATGTGATTTTGATTGAAATTGTCGCTGTGTTATGTTGTTGTTTTTGTTGTTAATGCTGTTAATGCTGTCTGCTCTGTGATTGGTTTTTGATGTTGGGCTCCGTGTTTCCGTCTGACCTCATCGGATTTCCAATGGGTTGGCAGTTAATTCCATTTAATTAATAACAATACTTTAGCAGTTGAATTTGTTCTGACACTTTTCATTTGTTTAATGATATCATTTTGGAGTGTTTTTTTTTTGTCTGGCATTTCAGCTGTTGTAATTGTTGTTGTTTTATTTATTTGCTGTGTAATTGTAATTTATTTGCCATAGTCGCATTTGTTGGCACTTAAAGTCTTAAGTGGCAAAATAAATAACTAAGTAGACCAAAATTCGCAGAGTGTGTGTCTATGGTGTATGTATGTATGCGTGTATGTCGGTGTATCGTCAGTCACATAATGAACATTAACGGTCCGCGAAAGAGCTTTGGGGTGAAACATTTAAAAACGTTGCCTGCTTTTGTGCTTAAATGCGAACACTTGGCTGAAAGTGGAAGCCATAATATTAATCATTTTTTCTTGATCTGGCAACTCTGGCGGCTTTATCTTTTAACTAACCTTATTTAAATTAATTAAAGAAAGGGCTTAAAGCTACCTTTTTTTATTAAAAAAAGGAAACCCACAATGAAGATTTGAGCTTACATTAGTCAAGGATCAGGTTGTATTGAAATTTATTACGGTTAAGTTTCAGGTTAATGTCGAAGCTGAAATAGCATATTTTACTAAAGGTATATTAAAGGTATATTTGAATGGAATGAAACAATTTTCTCAGTCTTAATAGGAGCTTAAACTGAGCATGGCATGTTGAACTGTTGAATTTATTTCATTAAGCCTTTGGCATATGCTTAATTATACTCGATATTATTGACAGATTGTGTCATCTGTACCATAAGTATTTTACAATTTAATAAGTATCGAAAATGTGGCGGCCTTAAACTTAACCACACCAGTGCCATATTAAAAACTGAATTGCTTTTATTTTATTTGTGTCACTTGGTTGGGTGTGTCAGGCAACGTTTAATCTGCCCGATCATCCCACCAGGATTTGGGCAAGTTGATAATGTTTCTTCATTGTGCAGGCACAACAAATGCGATGCTAATGACAGCCAGGCATTAAGCCCACACACTCACACACACACACGGACAAAACACAGTTGGACGCTCAGAAACCTTGGCACCCAAATCCCAATACCCAAACGCTCTTCCCCCTTCTGCAACTCTACCACATGCCAATGGCAAATGCAAATCCCAATCAAAAACCCAAAGCAAAAGCAAAAGTAAAGCCAAAATGAAAATGTCGCTGCTTTGCGGCAAAGTACACAATAAATTTGCATGCCACACACGCGTTTATGAATAGAAATTGTTAGCACAATAACACACACCCGCACACACACACACACACACACACACACACACACACCCGCACACACACACCCACAGCAAAAAGTGAGCGGGAAGGATAGATACACATGCATAATGCCTAATAATCCGCATATTGTAATATCTGTATTATATAGCAGCCGCCAAAGCGACGCGATGCTTGCTGCCAGCATTTGCAACTGTGCATGAATGTCATTATGTGGCATGGACAGCAACGATTTGCCACCATGCAGCAGCATCAGGCAGTCCTACAATTCTCAATGCTCCACACACTGTGTAAATATTGTATAAAAATTGCAGCTTAATCACGCCCGAGCATGTGCATCTGAATGTGGCGCTGCCAAAGTGCCTTCAACTGCAGCTGGAAACCGGCTAGCGTGTGCGCTTAGGAGTATGTGCACCCGGATGACGCCTGCCAGGCTGCTGCCATTGTCAGACAAGTGTCGTTGTCGCTGTCGCTGTCGCAGTCGCAGTCGCAGTCACAGTTGGTGCTATCTCCGTCTCTGTCCCTTTCACTGCCACTTCTTTGGCGGCTTTGGCAGTGCTCCACGCGGCCATCATGCCCGCTGCATCTCTGCATTATTTGTGTTCATGTGTGGCCTGGCCTCTCTGCTGCTCCTTTGGCTGCCTAGCTGGCTTTTATGCCCGCAGATTTGGGTTAAAAGTAGCTTCCCTCGTGTATTTAATAGCCATTCAGGCATAGTCATCGCTGCCGCCTGCTGCTACTGCTGCTTCCACATCTGCATTCGCATCTGCATCTGCATCTGTATTTTGGTTCCATTTTCGGCTACGTTTCTCGTTGTGTTTTGGCTTTGCTTTTCTCACATGGCTGTGCCAATTGAGTGCGCCTTTCAATATGCATATATACATATGTATCAGCTGCCTGTTTGTGTGTGTTAAATGCAAAGACTAGGCTAAGATTTATATTATAATTATTACTGTTATTATTGCGCAATGGAAATAATTGTTTTCTTTTTAACTATGTACCGAACCTAAGCCAATTTCATTTAAATATGTATATATATCAAAATATTACTGCAATAATTTATTTTCTAGTTGCTTATATTGTGTCAACGATATTTTCAGTGCAATTAATTTTCTATGATTTTTTTATACAATGTATTCGTTGAAAATGCGAAAATAAATCAAACTGAATTATTTTACTTAAATTTGAAATTAATTTGATTAATGAAAAATAATTATAATAAAGTGGTTAACAAACCGAACCTTAAATCGATATATTTGCTTCACCACTAAACCAGCAATTTTTTGTATTGTTTGCAGGCAGAATTTGTAAAACATGTTCGCAACTGTCTTAATGAGCAAACATTTAACAATAAAATTGTTATTAATGTCGTGAATTAAGCACCGGCGTTGCGTTCTATGAAGCAAACTAAATCAGGGAATCGAACCACAAAGGTTGATTTTAATTTTCCAGCCGTAGTGATTCACTCATAAAATGAAATTGTTTTTAAATGTATCTCAGTTATTTGCTCGCATATGCAACAGTTCTTCCGCTTCGTATATATACGTGCACTTTGTAGAACGTATAACAATTGTAACTTTTGTTGGCCTGTTCAAAAGTGTCGTAAACATTTTGTCAATTTGCCAGAAGCTACAGCCAACTAGCCCCTGCCTTTTGCCATATTAATTATCCACAACACAAACACTTTGTTGCAAATTTGCGACGCTCCTAACGGCATTCACGTCTGCGTTCGCGTTCTCTCATTCTCAATGTTTTTCGCGTTCCCTTCGTTCCCACCGTCTCGAGTGCCACGTCGACCATTAAATATTTAACGCCTGCCAAAACACTAATGACAAACACTAAAACTCGACACTAAATTTGAAATGCTTTAAAATTTTATTTAAGCATCCATTAAGCGGCGCTTTAACAATGCTGTCGCGGCCGCTGTCGCTGTGGCCGTTGCTGTGGCGTTGCGCCTGGGACAATGTGGCGTATGCGCAATCGCAAAATAAACGCTACATAAAATCAAGAAATGCCAAATAAATTTGCTACTTTAAGCTGTGGCTGCCGCGCGCAAGTCTCACTAGCTCTTGTCGCTGGTGTAGGGATGTGGGGCAGGGGCAAGGGCTGCGCCAGAGTTGCCACACTTCGGTTTTATTGCAAGCTACTGCTGCCGCTGTTTGCTTTTAACGGCAACGCGAGCGTTTCTTGCTTTTAAAAGATGCCAGCCTGCAAAGGAAGCCAAATAGGGGCGGGGCGGCGGACGGTGGGCATGGCATAGGTGAAACTGCAGAGCGATAAGGTGGCGATCCCAGCGCCGGCAGCCGGCAACAACCATACAATTTTAATCACATTAAGTTCACCCAGTAGATAGCTGTCTGTGTGAGTGAGACGGCATTACGCTAACCTCGCGCTTCGCCCTAGTGCGCTATCTCAGTGTGTGCGGCTTGTGAGTGTGTGTGTGTGTGTGTGTGTGTGTGTGTGTGTGTGTGTGTGTGTGTGTGTGTGTGTGTGTGTGTGTGTGTGTGTGTGTGCGGTGTGTGTTTGTAATGAATATTTGCAAGTTGTGCCTTGAGCCTCGCTGCAAACACAGCGCAAACAAACTTAAAAACTGTAGCGCACTCAGGCAAAATAAATACTTGAGCAACAAAAACAACAACGACAACTTTCATGCTGCTCTCTCTTTTTTCTTTCCTTTTACATTTCGGTATATTTTTTCTTTTTTTTCGAAAATTTATTTGGTTAAGTGACTTTGAGCCCGGAGCCGGCATGTGTGGGCGTGGTGGGGCGTGGCATGCATATTGAAACAAAGTGACTGCCATTGCGTATACGCAGCGTGGTCGCTGTGAGTGCGAAGCGTAAAATGAGACCGGGGCGTGGCAGCGAATCATTAGCCAAAGCAGCAACTCAATATAAAAGAGAGCTGAATGTCAAGATACAAGCCCAGTTAAGCTCAGATAAGGCACACATAACTGATTGTCTCAGCGCACATTTAACCAAATGACTCCAAAAATATGCTAAAAACAAATTTTAAATCACAAAATAGTTGACTGCAGCACCGTTTTCACAACTAAAGACAAAAATATTTATTTATTTTCAAAAAATTCAACTCAAGTTGCATTGCTTTTAAGCCAAATACCACTGCTGAGAATACATTCGATTAAAATATACATTTATATAACCTTAGCATAATAATATGTTGTTTGAATAAGCTTGATCTAAATTTAGTTGGAAATTCTTATAAATTGCTTTGGCTTAAGTAGTGCATAAATTTGATGACGACAAATTATTCCCAATCGAAATGTGTGCAGATTATTTTAAATTGCCAGCGCTGTGCACACAGCGTTAACGCAATGAGGCACAAATTGTGGGAAGCAAAAAATGGTGATTGAAGAAAATGCCAAATAAAAAAATACTCTTCTTTTATTTGTGCCTTTTATTTGATGCGGTAATCTAATCTTGATCTGCGTCACCTCAACACACAGGCGAAAAAAATAATTTAAGTAATCTTGATCGATCTTATCTATGACTATATAATATATACTAGAGTTCAGATATGAAATAGCTTTTTCAAAAACTGTTTAATATATAAGAAGTTTATTTTCGACCGATATGACAGTAATTATAATGTGCTAAAAATAAAAGATATTGCTTTATTGGGTCGTCTAGTGCTATTGATTAAGTATTTGTATGTATATATAAACGTTTTCTGAAGTCGAAAATTTTTCTTTCAATAAGTTGCAAATGTCGCATAAAACGCATAATACCCTGTGCAAGAGTATGAAAGTGGAAACAAAGAAAAAGCAAAAAGAAAACCCGAAATGGGAACAGCTGCTGTCGATTTCAATGAGATTTTCCAGGCAACTACGTCGTTTAAGACGCGACATTTTTCAAGACACGCTTCCGTTCGTAGCCGAAGCTTTGATTAGCTTTGTAAATGCTGTTGTTGTTGTTGTTGCCGCTGCTTCTACTGGGCCACTAATTAGAATAAATCTAAATTGCTCGTTTTGCGGCAGTCAACGTAATGACTTTTATGCGCATGCTTAAGCCCCCAATTATCCACAGCAGCCAAAGATTAAATCGTGACAACAACAACAACTATAACAGCAACAACAGCAACAGCAAAAGCAACAACAACAATTATAATAGAATGCAACAAAAACAACAAAAGGCCAACAGCCGGCAACTGGCAGGCCCAAAAATCCACATTATTGATATAGAGCTGTATGGCAAGAGGCAATGGCCAAGCCCACAACCAGGCTGCAGCCACCCGCAAAGGCTTAAAAACCGCAAAAATTACAAAGCATTCAAGATGGAGAATGGGTCGACTGGTGGCAGCAGGCAGCAGTAGCGGAAGGTATTTAAGTGAGGCATAAGAAAATAATTAAAAACATGAAAGGAACTAATAGCATAAGGCCAGACGTATCTGGGCCATGCCCTATAGGAAAGCAGAACAGATTCAATTACTGTATAGCCTGATATAACCTAAAGGTAGATGTTAACAACTTGACTAAAGATATCACATATAACCATATTTTTAGTATAACAAAATAAAATACTGATTTTTTAGATTTTTTTTTATTTTTTTATCGATTCTATTCTTGCTGCATTTTAAGTACCTAAAAATATTCCCTTAATCTTTTATTTGAACACTTTATTTTAAGTTTTATCTTTGTTTTTTTCCTTTAAAAATGTTCAAAACTTCTTTGAAAAGCCATCTTTTTTAATAATAAAATATTCAGTCTATCCGTAGTAATTAGCTCCGTAAGTCTTCCTTTTAATATTTAAGTAAATATAATAGAGGGTCAACATGATTTTTTTTAAAGAATTAGAATATTTATATTTTCGCTTTAGCACCCGATGTCAAGTTGCACTGTTGTCTTTTGGTGCTCATGCTGATAATTCAATGTGCCAGCATCAGAACATTTTCGGGCATGCATGGCAAACAACTCCTTTGCTTAACAAGCAAACCACAGGGCAAAGTAAAAAATAAAAAGAATATGTTTGTCAGCAAAAGGGCAACAACAACAAACAAAAAAGAAAAAAAAAATAGAGAGAAAAAAATGAGAAGAATATTGTGAAAATGGTAAAAGTGAAATGTCAAGCGAAACGAAGGCAAACACAAAGATGAATCAGAAAGACGTGGCCGAGTGAAAGGCAAAGGAAAACCCAACCCCAAAGGCAACGGCAAAGAACTTTTCGCTTTTCAAAGTCACATGCCAAATCATAAATTTGAAGCACACAAAAACACTCACAACTGGGGCACAACAAAGACGTGGTCCGCCTGGAACTGCAGATGGGTTATATGGCTGGTGCTGCAGCCGGACCCCAACTCAAAGTCGAACTCACATAAGTGGGTCCAGAGTTTCTAAAGAAACTCGACCGCAAATTGGGCAGCGGAAGCGGCCCAGTCAAATCATTTTTCCACTGCATTAAACGATGGCTAGCGACAAACTCAGCAACACATATAGATACGTCTAAGTGTGTGAGCGTGTGTGTGTATGTGTGTGTACATGTGCTAGACTTGTGAATGGGCGACATGGTTAAATATGTAGGCCACCAAACAAGTGGACAGCCAGCGTCGATGTCCCAAATGATGATGGCCTATCGCCATTGTCTTGTCCTGCCACTTTTTGTTAGAGTGTGGAAATCTCGACGTGAGGCCATTTTCTGTGTGGCCCCCTTTATGATGGCCACTTGTCTGCTTAACAAATAAAGAAAAGGAAGCTAGTAAAACTGGTTTACTCTTTAATGATTGGCTTTGCAATACCCTGGATGGTTCCTAATATGCGCATTTGCTTTAATTTGCGAAATTGATTTTCAAGTTTCGTATATCGAATATCTATGCTTTAATGTGCTTATCCCTTGTAGATGATATTATAAATCAATCATGAATTGTGTAACGCACATAGGGAGACGTATTTAACTTGATAAAGTATAAATATATATATATATTCCTAAATAAGAGCGGAGTCAATATAAGTAAAATAGTCTATCAGTTTTGCAGGTAGTTTTGCGTCAATATATTATATAGCTGCGATAGGATCGGTCAAATAATTAGTTTCTGTTTATATCACTTTCTTAGTTTGAAGATATCCAATTAAGATAAAAGTATGCTAAATAATATCGGTTAAAAGTAAAGTTTTTGTGCAGCAACATAGTTAGTTATAGATATAACACACATCTTCCATTTCTCTGCAAGATTATTAAATCTGCGGCATCTGAAACATCCATTTTCTTTTTTCTGTTGAGCATATATATCTTACATATACGGGGCTATGATACCCATTTGAAACACTTGTTTTAGCTACAGGGTGCGAAAACCGAAAGGACTTGCTCGAGTGTTCGGTGGTGCTCTTCAGTGGTCGTGGGCAAGTGCTTAAAGTTGCAACTTCAACTGTCAGTCGAGCTATTTGCTTGCGGCAAACTCAATTAAACCAGGGCGCCGTACCCCATGCGTTCCTCCACCGCTTTCGACTCGCCACCTAGTCGAGTCAACTAGGCAGTCCCATGGGTCTGCCATCGGGCATTGTCATGCAGCGCAAGCAGAGGCCCCTCGCTAAGAGTTGAGTTGAGTGAGCGCAAACAAAATTCCGAGCTGACAGTCACTGTTCACTCCAACTGATTGTGATGTGGTCTAACGTGCACCAAATCAGTGTGCAGTGTTGGGCAATGCGTGCACTTTTTTGTCGCAGTGCTAAAAAGCGCGCTGAAACATTTTTTCATGATCTCTTTGCTTAGTGGCTTAGATGGGATAGAATTTATTATCAAATATGAAGAGTTGTGCAACGAAAAGTATTTACGGATATAGTGTTGTGAATGGGCACAAAAGTCAATATCATTCGATAGAGTACACTGATCTCTTTTGATCAATAAAAAATAAAATATCTAAAGAATGTAATATCATAGAATATCATTATACTAGAAAATATAAGTGCACATTAAGTGATTAAAGTATAGAATACGATGCTCAAACTAATACAACAGTATTTGCGGTTAGAGTATGGCTTTGGTTGGAAATGTTTTAGTTGCAAAACAGACTTTTATAGCACTGCCACAGCGCACATTGGTTTGCTGATTCAGACCAACCGCAAATATTGCTGAGCCGCATGACAACAAGCAAATAAGCGATGCATTACAGATGTGAGCGAACTGGCAACTGGCGACGATGGATATATGGACGGATGGACGGATGTGGACGGGGAGCAGCGGAGGTTGACTGGCCATGTTAGTTGTGTGCGTGTGTGTGTGTGTGTGGAAATGCAGGCAAATTATTTGCTATAACGTAATTAACATGATTTATAGACGAGCACAGAACAGACAGCCAACAGCGAGTATCAGTCAGCCAAGCGGGCCCCGGAATACTTGTGTATGTGCATGTGTGTGTGTGTGTGTGTGTGTGTGTGTTTGCGATGTTGTCTGTCATGGCGGTGACAGCAACGACTTATATTGACAGCTGAACTGCAGCTTTGATGGCCAACTGACTCGTTTCGGGGTCACAGCCGGACCACATACTCGTGCATTCGGCATATTGCCCAGAGTTTATACAGATGTGACAAATATTTGCCTGCGGGTATGTGTACTCTCAGTTTGCCTGTGTGTGTGTGTGTTTGTCTGCAATTGATTAATTTATATGATGCTAAGGGGCGTGGCTGCTTGCTGTGTTTGGGCATGCGGCTAACAAGATAAATAAATATGAAGTGCCAAATAAAGAGATTTTAACAAACTTCCAGACATTTGCTGGCACTCATGTTGTACGTGAATAAATTCGTATTCGTTACAAGTATTTTTTCAATTAATCAAACAGAATCGAAGCCGGAACTGAAATTTATATGCATTGAAAATATCCATTATTATGCAGGTGTTGTTGGCTCCACATAGGGCGTTTGGCCTTAAAATAAGGCATATTAAAATTAATTTATATGCAAATATATGCCAAAAATTGTGAAATTTACAAATGCAGCCATATATGCGAATTTCGGTCTTTCGTTGGGCCGCCATCGCATATTAAAATCTACCCACACACACCCACATGTACACAAACATTGGCCCCAGCCAGACTTGGCGGCTATTTACAATTCATTAAACATTCGGCGAAATCAATAAACATAATGTTGAAGAGTGCAAAATATTGGCATTTATCAGCCAAGGGATTTTGAGCACATGAGCACAAATGACATTGGCAACGGGCTGTAATAAAGATAGCCTGGTTAATAACAAAATGGAAACTGGCATGCAAATTGTAATTTAATTAAGAGTTAGCCAGTTGCTTTTAAAGTTAATATGAAGTTCGTTGTCGGCTAATGTGTTCTCAAATGCTTGTTCACTACATTTGATTGGCAAAAGCTGCAATCGTACTATGTAGTAAATATCGTTGCAATAAACATAAGAAAGATAAAGAAAGAATAATATTCCCATGGCCGTCATCATTAACTTTGCACTGCACGTAACAATTAGTGCCCTAGGTAGGTTTTAGTTTAAATTAAATCTTAAATTTTTGAAAAGGTGTCAAATGTTTCCAAAATAGTTTGTGGCAACATAAATAACTGTCGGGTTAAATAACAACGGTCATAATTTTGACAACCTGCCATCGTGCCACTGTGCACATTTACTTTTGGCCATCAATTCAAGCAAAAGAAAAGTAACCAACAACAAGCTCATACTAGGTACTAAATGAGAGAAGACGACTTGATGATACCCTGTACTCATATGAATATAAATAGGTATAAACGTAAACGTAAACATGCTATGAAAAGTGTATTCTTGAAAAGTTTTTGGTTTTTAATTTTGCATTCATGTGTGCATAAACTAGGATCATGAGAAGGCATCAAAAAAATATTCGACACAGCAGAATTACCAAATATTAGAAAAAAACATGACCTGCGTATGGTAATCATGAGATTATGTTCAATATGATATATATACAGAAAGACAGACGGATAAATAGACGGACATGGCCAACTTGACTTGTCACTTCAGGTTGACGAAGAATTATGGAGTTGGAGACCCTTCTTCAGCCTGTTACATATATCCGCTCAAAACCAGTATACCCTTTTTTATCCATTTTTAATAGGTACAGGGTATCAAAACTGTTACCAAAATCACACATTTCTCAATTTGCTCGATTTGTTTGGTTTTCTTCGTTTTCCTGTTTTATTTGCGTTATTCTTTTTCTGTACTTTTTCTATTTGCAACCACTGCAATTAATTTCGAAACAAATTTTTTTAGTTGCCGGCGGTCATTTTGTTTTAGCTTTTGCACTTTGTTTGCGCTTTCTATTTTCATTGTTGTTGTTGTGTGTGTGTTGCGTTTTTTTTGGCATGGCCCAATTTGAAAGCAATTCTTTTCAATATGACACCCCCAACGTCATGTGATGCAGAAAGTAAAACTAATGCGGCAGGGGCCTGCACATGTGTGTACATAGTTTTTGCACTGACTGTTGTTACAGTTGCTCTCGCTGCAGTTACTTCTGCTGCAGTTGTTGTTGTTGCCGTTGCACAAATTGCTCAAGCCACATTGTGGCACTCGGCGTGACTGCGGCGGGCAGAGCCCAAGCGCCAGAAAAGTTACTGTGCGCTCGGTGGTATGCAAAGATTTATAGCTGCGACTACTGCAGGCTCTTGCTGCTGTTGTTGTTTCACTTATTTGTTGTTGGCAAAAACAATTTTGAAAAGTTTGGTCTGTGTGTCTGCAACAGAAAGTACATAAAATTAAAATTATCCACGTGTCTTGTTAGTTTTTCCCTGCATCATACGAAAAATAACACACGCACACACATACGCTCACCCACACGCGTAAACAAAACGATAGGAGTGAAATCTTTTTGAAGTCTAATGTCGTTTTGAACTTGGTGGCGCCACCTGACGGCAACTTTACGCGTAACTGCTATTTTCTCTGACGCTTTAAGTAAATGTACTTAATTAAATTTTCCATTTGTGCAAGCACAAGCATAATTGCATTGGGATACGAAGAGGCGGACGCGTGATAGGTAATAAAAACGTTATCCCTAAAATAACGATTTATTTTTTTGGCAATACTTAGTGAAGAATCCTAAAGCACCAACGATACTGGAGTGGTCTGTAGAACGTTTTTACATAGTATAAAGTGAAATTATTTTTTATATAAATAAATATATAAATAATAAATAAAATAATAAGAATAGTGGAGACTTTCGTCAATTTTACATAGAAACCCTTACTTTATATACAACGCTTGCTATTTATTTATATGGCGTAGCTTTATTTTAGTTCTCTTAGGTCCCAAAAAATATTTCCATTTAAAAGTTTAATATTTTCGTGGTTTAAATTTATGGTTTATAATTATCAGAAATGATCGCAAGAAAATGTTCCCGGTTTGATTTTAATTTTTTTTATCGATATTATCAACTACAGCAACGATAAGAATTATCGCTTGCTAATAGCCCCAGATTCAGCTAGATGCATTATTTAAAACGCAGCACTCGCATATTTAGCAGCGGCAACAAAAACAACAACTGTAATTCATTTAAAAAGGTTTGAAAGTTTCCCCTTGTTTGTTACGTATTTCGCCTTTTTTCAGGTTTTTTTGAATGCACTTTTTCTTGTTGTATTTTTTTAAACTTTTTTGTGCTGCACATTATGTGTTAATAGATATATGTGGCTGTTAATTTAATTGCGACTTTGTGTCACAGACACTTTGATTATAGTTTTTTGTTGATTGTTTGTTTGCTGATTGTTTGGTGCCTTTAAAGTGGTATCAACCACATCAATGGCTCTTTAATTAATTATTGACACCATTCAATTCTATTGGTTGACACGCTAATTTGCTATGCCAATTTGCATGTATTGCGGCGTGAATAATCAACTATAATTGTTCATATAATATATAATTTTTATGTAAGTCGATTAAAAATTAATTTGATATTAATTTTATACTCTGTTTAATTAGAGTGTTTTTTTAGTTAAACATTTAAAAACAATTACTGAAAAATTATCAATAGTATTCGTTATCAATTGTCTTAGTTACTATCGATTGTTTTTATCGCATTGCCACTTGTTTTTTTGTGTAATAACTAGCAATATATATTATTATTTAACTAAAATATTGTTAAAATTATCCGTTATTGAAAGAAATCCAATATTTAAAGTTACACAAAATTCAAAATACACAGACAATTTTTTAACTAATTTAAAAACAAAAATGTGAATATTTTAAAAAAATATTCTAAAACATCGAATACTGGGGTCTACTTTCAAGATGTATCCATGTCATATTCGATGTATTTTGATTCGTTTGGATGTAGAGCTTTTTAATTTCTGGAAAATTCACAGTGTTAACTATTTGAACTTTTATTGTTTGCTGTTGACGACTATCAACTATCGCGAAAATCGATGTCAACTATTATAATATAATAATTAGATTAGACTTTTCAAATGCACTTTCTCATGAAGAAGCACGTTGCCAAGGATTAAGAAATCATGGGAGAACATTTCTTTATTTTTTAATAAATGCATTAAAGCGATATTGCTGTTTTCAACCCACTCTGAGCAGTTCAATTATTTAAACAGCAGTTGGTATGTGTTGTTTAGCTCTTCGTCTTGGCGGTGCTTTTATTCGCTCTTAGCTTGAAGTCTTAATAAGCTGCTCCACAATTGTCTCCTATGAAGCTATTCAACTTTCCGCTTATGTTTGAACACGCTGAAGGCAGCAACAACAACGAGTGCCAACTATTTAAGAAGTATGTGCGGTCATCAATCAAAGTGGAGCCTTGAGCTCCGTAGCTCAGCTCTGGTAACTGCTCTTTAAACAGTAACAAGTCACGGGCTTAAGAGCTATCGATATGCAAAGAGCTAGTGCCTGTCGTGGTCTGCTGCTTGATAAAGAGCACGCGGAAGGGATTGTAAAGTGTGTTTGGTCGTGGTGGGGGAGCGGCAGGGGCTGGGGGTGCGCGGCTGTTCATTTTAAGTGAAACCAAAGTATTAAGATGCTCACACCCTGCACAATGCGGCTCCACTTGGCTAAAATGCATTAATCTTGCACCCACACACAAAGAGTATGGCGAGAGGAAGCAAAGATTCTGAAGGAGTTGCATACGATGCTGAACAGGATCGGGAATCGGTGGGGTAAAGGGGTTGGAGGGGGGGGGGTGGGGGTAGCGCAGTCAAACCACCATGGATATCGATGCCAGGCGCTTGATGTCGATGTCGCTGTCGCGGATATTGCAATTTGATGGAGCTGCAGCATCGCCAGCAGTAGGAAAAACAGAAACCGCAGCTGGAGAGGAAGCGGAAGTGCCGCCTGGTGAGTAAACAAAGCCCAAGACACTACAGCGCTAGCTTACGCCACCCCCTTCCGCCTTGGCCGCCTGCTGCCACTTTGCTAAAGTTTACTTTTTATCTTTTGTGGCACTTGAGCTCAGTGGCTGGGCGGGTCGATAGGGCGCGCTACTGGGTGGCTCGGCACATAGCTGGAGACAGGGCCCACAGATAAATGCGCAACAAATGCAGTTTGTTGAAGTCAATTATTGTGTAAGTAGCTTAATTCGGTTGGCGCACGGCTGGCGGGTGTACGTAATTGAATTAGCACCGTAAGAAATTTATAATTGGATCCAAATTGAGGCCATGCGATGTGATCCAAGCGTTTCGCACTATAACAAAATGGCTCGGTTCGATGATCAAATATAACCAGAAATAATGTTCTGTCCACAGGTAAAATCTTTAATTTGCTTCTTTTTTTAAAGTTCTTTTCCCCCTTATAAGTCGCCTCTCTTTTCGTTTCTTAAATTCAACATTTCTTGGTTTCCTTTTTCCTTGACCCAGCGTTATGCTCCTTCTATTTGCGAAGCTTATGCCTAGTATTTTTTATGCTGCCTCTCTTTGTGATTCTCATGCCCAGCAAGTATTCTGGTAAGCCCAAAGCCTGAACCACCGAATTTTTTTGGCTTATGTACTATCTTTTCTCTAGTTACAGCACGGACAAACTTGAGGTATTGCAAAGTTTATTTTTATTTTATTTTTTTTTGTATTTTTCTGTTAGCCTTTGTTTGTCCACAAAGTCTCTTAAGGAATCTCGCTGGGTTCACTTCAAATGCATGGTGCGCTCGAGAAACAAATGCACTTTAAGTACGAGTACTTTTAACACTCACGAGTGCGCCTCAAAGCGGCTCGTGATCTGAGGCCAACTTGCGTCAGCTTTTTGTTGAGTAAAAGCAATTCAAGGAAACGAAAAACTGCAGCCACTTAGCCGGCTCAGGCTAAGCCCTGGCCACGTGCGCCAAAGACTCGTGAAAAGTTCGTACATTGGCAGCAACTGGCGGTTGGTATTAGTTTATCAAAAACTGTCGGTATGAGTGGCCTTGTTTGGATGATGCTCACACGCAATTGAAGGTACCGGCTACTCTATAAAGTTCAAGTATATACTTGATTAACATTGGATGTCCGAATGGAATTTTTAAGCTGTCCTCGTAAAATCAAGTATACTGAATTCAATAACCCACTACTTTTCACAATTCACAATTCACAATTTTACTACATCGCTCTCTCTTTATCAAAAAAAAAATAAATAAAAAATGAAAAACAACTGTATGCAAAATATAAGAGCAAAAGCATGAAGTATCATTGACATTGTGCAACAACCAATAGCTTTATCTCGTTTCGTAGATAAAAAGAAAATGGTTTTTATTCATTTCCAACAACGATATGACTGGCCAATTTTTGATGAGCTTGAAATGTATACACCTGTATATTGGCATTTGTGAAATCCGTTTGCCGAGAGCTGTATTTGCCAAAAAAATCATTTCAAGCGAATACAAATTAAATAACTTGCATTACGAGTTTTATTTTTGGTGTAGTAAAACGAATTTATTACTTTGCAGTGAGCATATCAATATTTAAAAGAATTACAATGTGTATATACAGGTTTTAATTGAAATTCCATATTCGAATCTTCACGCATTTTAACCCATTTTTAAATTAATTTAAAAGTAATATGCGGACTGTTGAATTCATTTCAATACATAAACAAATAAAGAGACTGCCTGCAATCAAGTCAACTTATTGCAAATTCGCGATTGATGAATTTTGCTTTTTTTATTTTTATAAATTTACTATTTTGTAGACTTCTCGCAAATATCCATTTTATTAAGCCCTGAATCCATTGAAAATGGGTAAATAAGGGTATAATGGTTTTGTGCAAATGTATGTAACAGGCGGAAGGAGGCGTCTCACTAGGCGAGTCGATCTAGCCCAGTCCGTCTACAGAAGCTAGAAAGCTGGACTTTTTAAGTTGGTGTATACCATACGCAGGCGAAGTTTATTTCAAATCACCGATAACTCATCTCGTTTTCTTTTTATCGATAATTATCGGTTTTTTTACGCGGTTTTTTAAGAATATCTTAGATACCATAAGAGCTAGCGCAAAATGTTCGCGTCAAGTCGCCCCATATATGCAAAAATGTGAAAAAACGCAATTCAAATACTACAGGCATGGGCTAAAAATGTTATCAAGATCATATTCTTAGTTTAGAAGTTATTCACGAATTTAGTTGTGTGTATGTGTGTACATGTGATTCTGTGAATGTGTGTATGTATGCAAGCGGATTGAAATGTATAAAAACACAGGGTTCAGGGTATCCGCCAGTCGGGCGATCCCCAATGGAGCCTTCTCACTTGTTTTTAATATTGGCTTATAAATAAATATAAATAGTACGTAAATGGAAAGAGAAATACGATTTCATGTGTTTATATTGTGAGATTGGAAATGGAATAGTACTGTTAGGTAATATACAAAAAACCTATCGATAGTGTGTCTGAGAGTTTTGCGGCACTAATTAATAGATAGATGCAGTTAAAAAATAAAAATATCTTATTCTTAAGATATACTTATTTTTAATATAAGCTATTTTATTTTTTCTTTGCGTCTGTCCTTGCGCAGCTTATTAGCTTAACTGGCATAGGGCTTCAAATAATAAATGTTCATATTGATAAAGCCAAGTGAATTAATTCAATATTTGGCTGCATAAATTACACTCGAAAACAAAACACGGAACGAAACGAAACGAGTGCAGTGATAAATCTTTTTATTTATATATATGTATACCTGTATATATATGTATATTACCTGGTCCACGCCCCCCTAACTGTCTATCTGTCTGTCTGTCCAACTGTCTGTTCTGGCTAACTGTGATGAAATATTACACTTCACATGGCGTGCATTTCATTTGGCCATAATAACCAAAAAAATTCCGATAAATTTAGTTGGACTGAATGAATTGCCTAGGTATGCATGTACAAGTGAGTGTGAGTGTGTGTGTGTGTCTTTGTGTATTTGCATATATGTATTGACATACTTATACATAATAAATAAATATATATAAAGTTCACTTATATTTCAATTCAGATTAAGTTCTATAATTCATCAAGTCGACAGCGCCTTCTATTTACATTGTTTCGATTTCTCCTCTGTCTTTCTCTGGTACGTTCTCTATGCCGATACCCTTTAGATAGCAGACAATAGCAGAGTATGCTCAGTTTAGCTACCTATTAATATTAAGTATCTCATTTGTTTTAGTATTTGGGAATTATATTTTTGGTATCTTTTAGTCGAGCACAAAACTCGGAATCTTCGACTTGATTTGTATATTTTGTTTTGGCTTTTTCGTTGGGACTGTTGAATTATTGATATGTCTACTGTGTGTGCGTGAGAGTGTGCATGTGTGTGTGTGTGCTTAGTGGACTGCGAGGATTCCAGTTGTGAGTGCCCTGCATAATTCATTATGTATTTCTGCGCCCACGTAACGGCCCCTTTCCCGCTAAAGCTGCCACGCTCTTGACTGCTACCATGGATCCCTCCCCTTACTCCGTGCGCGCTTGTTTCCTGATACCGACGCCTGTTTAGGCATATAAAACATAATAAATTCCTGCTCAATTTTCGTTAGTGGATTATGCCATATAACACACTTTGGCCCAGAGTTTTTAGCATAATAAAGTAGCTCAATGTAAAAAGGGCTGCGAGCCGCGGGCCTTCGGGCAGCAGGGAAGCGAGGAAGTGGCTGTGTTGCACGGTTTAGGCGCATGCAGCATCGTAGATAAGCAAAAAAACAACAACAGCAGCAGTAACAACAACAACGAACAATAATAAAAACAACGACAGCAGTAAAAGAAAGAAAACGTAGAAAAACAGAAAATGCTGTTGAAATGTTTCGTTGGATTTATGCGTATACTGAATAAAAGAGTGGGAGACAGGATGAGCTGCATCTATTTATGTTGAATATATGATTCAAATTTTCCACTGGGCATCCAGCAGCTGGGTTAACATGATTTATCATGACGCATTAAGCTCAACGGAAAATGGAGATCTATCCATGGAACAGGGCAATTGATTTGAATGAGAGATCAATGCCGAGTTTTAATAATAAACGAATGCTTTTTGTATTCAACCAAGTATACACTAAGCTATTGTTATCTGTTTAAATTTCAATTAAACTGCTGAGAAAATTCCTTGAAATCATTCTTAATGCCTTAGATAAAAGTTACTGCCCCATACTTAAATAGATAAATGCCCTTCATTTTTCTTCACTTTCTTTTTTCTTTTATGTTTTCTATGTATGCCAATCAACAAATATAATTATTTCCTTTAATAACAGGTCCCTACGAAATTTTAAAGATTTTCCAAAATAATATTTAAGCAAAAAGAAAAAATTTCTTGCTTTCCCGCTGTTATTTACATCTCTATAAATCGATGCTAGCCTTTTAGTTATCTCATGGCTATGGAGTAAGCAAATTTCAATTAGCCTCTGCCACTCAGTTGTCAGTCAATCAGTTAGCATGCTTTCATAATTAAAATATCACACCTAAATAAGTTAAGCATTTCAACTAATTAAATCATGTCATGTGCGCTGCACAATTAAATACCAAAAACAAGCGAAAAAGGAGACAATTGAGATAATTAACTGCTTGAATATGAGAAAAAGTACTAGACAATAGCTTATTACAATTTAAGAATTGTAAATACATTTGGCCTAAAACTCAACTTATAGTTTGTATAAAAAGAGAGTGTTCAATACTAGTTAGAATATATATTACATTCGCATAATTAAATTAAATACTATATAAACTCTATTAACATTTACATACAATTCAATAAAACGTACATAATTTTCTTTCCAAACAAATTTAAAAAAAATTGTAATTTCAAATACAAATAATAAAGCTAAAATGATGAAAATGGCTTGGATCATGGAATTCGGTACAGTTTTGACAATGTGAAGGTATGTTGAAATATGGGAGCTATAGAGCCGTTACTCGAACGTTACTTCTCAAAAATGTTGTCTATTTTAATCTATAAATAAAAATCGTAATCTTTTATTATTCATTAATCAACGCGTATGGATAAAGTATATATTTAAATACTAATGAATAAATTGTTGCGTTTAATTTTATTCTAACTCTTGAACTTGTTACAACGTTAGACACTCTAAAGATTGTTGTTTTTTTAAATCCAAGACTCACATTTGTCCTGATGACACCACGGACGCAAAGGAGAGCCCAACCAGCACACGACAACAACAAACACAACAACTGGGGGCAGTCAGCTTGAGGCTGCCCCGCTGTGGCATGAAGCCTAATTGGCCCAAGTGGTTGCCCGGCGCGTCCGCTCTGCAGCGTACTCCCTGTTGCTGTTGCTTCAGTTGTTGTTGCTGTTGTTGTTGTGTTTTGCATTTCGTTGCACAAAGAAAGTTGTTTACGCAAAAATGTTGTGCGTCGCGTCTGCCACACACTTTTCAAGCAGCAAGAAGAACACGATGGCTGCGACGATGATGGCGACGGCAGCAGAAAATCCAAATCAAAAACAAATCTTGTTACGACAAATTTCAGCTACTATGCAACCAAGTGGAACAAAGGCGACCGCCCGAGACGCAGACGACGGTGTTAGGGCTGGCGGGTGGAGCAGCCGCAGAATGTCCCGCTGCACAAAAAGAAATGCGCATGGGTAAACACAATGGTAGGTCCTTAGATGCAGCCTGCCTGGCTGCTCGGCTGTTCGGCTGCTCGACTGCCCTCCCGGCACGTAACACTAATTTGCTTAAAGGCAGCCGCGGACAAACTCAACAAATGACATTTAAAGTGCAGCGAAAAGTCGCTAACTAGCACAGCACGGCCAAGTACAACTGGCCGAAAACTACGACAGCCCCAAATGAAATGCAAATACTATTTACAAAGCAGAATAAGTGCGGAACAATGCAGCATGCGACCTGCCGCTGCTCGGGCACCAGCTACACTCAACAAAAAAAGATTGCTAAACTAAAACAGTAATAAGAGACAACTTTTAATTACAGCAATATGCTTTTAAAAACAAATATATTATTTTTAAAAAAATAGATTATTTTTTAAAAGTTCGAAATCGGTAGGCATTACTTGAGACTATGTGAATCGGATAGAAAGGCGATGTTTTAAAGAGGTAGTGGGCGTAGAAGGGCGTAGTGAGTAAGAAAGGGAGGCAGTTCTGCTTGTTGCACTAAATAATAAGAATACAACTTTTTTTTAGCATATAAGCAATCATAATCATACTTTTATTTCTTGCCTAAGTCTTATTATTTTAATGTAAGTTCTTATTACACTGCATACATTTACTTCGCTACTGTGTTCTCTACTGAGACTATTATTATCCAATTAAGTAATTTGCATGCGTTTTTTCTGTCAGTGTAGAATTTTCGCAACCCCAACTCGAATCTGTTTGCTGGCCAGCAAAAGCCACTAACAGAATTTTGCATTGTTGCTGTCGCTTGTCGAGTGTTTTCGGCTGCTGTTGACGTAAAGTCTTTGCCTTGGCAAACTCGAGCTGCCTGCCGGGTGGCAGAGGGTGGGTAGAGGGTGGACATAGGAATTGAAAAGGGGGAGGACACACAAAACTTGCTGGCAAAAGCCTGTGAGGCACAAAATGCGTGCATTCAACTGCAAGCAAAGACTGTGACTCGGTCGACTTGAGGTTGCAGTCGGTCGTGTATGTACATATATATATATATATATATATACATATATATATATGTGGGTATGTGTGTGTGTGCATCTTAAGACTTTGTCTCCCAAATTGAGTCAATTTCCTGTGTGCGCATTGCTGTCAGTTGTGTGCAGCTTTCATCAACTAATCAATTGCCACTGACGCATTTCAAAATGCTTCTAAGTTCAGCACTTTAGCACATGCTCATACTCGTACATATGTGTGTGTGTGTGGTGTGTGAAGTGCCTGGCATTTAATGTCCTTTAGCCGTTGATGTCGTTTTTATTTCTTCATCATGGGTTTTATTCCGTTTTCTTCTTGTTTTGTATTTTTTTGGCTTTTTGGCTCGTTTTTTTTTTGGCGCTTCAACTTTTTAATGATCTCTCAAATTGCTTATTTCCTACATGATGCTGGCTGCCAGCAATTACATCCCTGTCTCTGCCACTTTCTTTGTATGTGCGCGTGTGCGTAGGTGTGGGTGTGGATGTCACTTGACACACAGAACAGTGATGGAAATAACGATGATAATAATGAAGTTCTTTTGCGTATTTTCTTTTTTTTTTTGCAGCTCATGCTCTAAAGTTTCGACACATGCTGCGAGGCATGGATGTGGGTGGGCGAGGAGGGGGAGGTACTCGAGCATGTAGCTATGTCGCTTATTTATATTGACATGTGCAAGTAGATTTCTTGCGCCCCAAAATGTCTTCTACACGCGCACACACTCACACACACACACGCTCTAAGCATGCTTGACTGTTTGTGTGAGTGTGAGTCGTTTGTCAAAAGGCAGCAAAACTGTTGACATAACAATGATTATACGCCTCATTAGTTACATTTCTCATATGGATATGTATATGAGAGCTTTCGTGTGTGTGTGGCTGTGGCTGTGACAAAGCGTGTGTGGCTAATAAGCAGCTGAAGAACTGCAGCACACAAAAGTATGCTATGCATTTTGATCGCGCACCGGAAGTAGTTGTCGGCAAGCAGTGCACTGCAGTGCAACGACATTTCAAGCCGTCCCAGCCTAATGACTGGTCACAACCTTTTTACTGTTGGTCACGTTTTGCTGGTTGACTTATGGAAGAGGCTTGTGTGCGTATTCTGCATATGTATGAATTCTTGCATGCAATTAATTAATTTTGTTAAGCTCGATAGTTCAATGTGTGCTGCTGACATTGTTTTTGCTGTTGAGGTGAAACCTGCTAATTAGCAAAAAATGTGTTTGATTTACTCGACATTAAATAGACGTTTTTGTTGGTAAATCAAAAGCACAAATACACATTTTAAAGTACGAGTTAAATATAATTAAATATTCTTCCCAAGTAAAAAAAAAATGTTTGAAATAGATATCAAAGGCCTGATATTATAATTATAATGTTTGAAAATTTAAAACATATCTTTGATTTTTGCTTAAAGAATTCACATATTTCTTAGCATTTGGTACTTTTCGAAATACATAAAGAGTGCGAAAACTTCAAGTGAATGAATTGGTTCTCAACCCTGTGTATTGACATTTTAACATTTTTAATAAACATCCGAATATTATTATATTATTAATTAAAGTTGAGTATTTCATAGTTCATCGTAATTTATTTGATACCTAATTAAAAATATAAAATTTTATTTGAGTTTAATATATTTGTTGCGTTAGCAATTGATGTTGTTTATTGAGTATTCCTCAGATACAGATAAAAGTAACAGATCTATTGTTTATTGTGCCATATTTATTAAACTAATGAGCCGTTAAGTCGTCGCCAAGCGCCAGATAGGAAATGAATGGGGTGTGCTGGGCTGGAGGGGAATGGTCTGTAAAACAGAAGCAAGAATTTATGAAATTTTCAATTTGTAGCGAAGCAGAAAAATGGCATCTGATGAGCCTTTTATGGGCCTTGGCGGGTATTGACAAAAGGGCAGACAACTTCAAGGCCCGATGGCTGTGGCCAGCATCACAGTATGTGTGTGTGCCAAGGTGTTGTTCGCTGTATCTTAGGGCTGGGGGTTGACGGTCTGGCTGGCTGGCTGGCAATTTTCCGCGCTTGAATTCATTTAATAACGTGCGACACATAAAAAGCAGTTGGCAGTTGCCAAAATCATTGCGGATGAGGAGCAGCAGAAGAAGAAGAGAAGACAGCCAACAACAAAAGACAAAGGCAACACAAAGACAAAGGCAAAGACAATGTCAAAGGCAGGAGACAGAAAACAGCAAAAGGTGCGCCAAAGCCACGTGTGTGTATGTATGTGTGTTTGTTTGTTTATATGTGCATGCGTAGGTAGGTATGTGTGTCATCAGTGTTGCCATTGCAACATATTATGCTTGTAAAAATTGAATTTTAGTGGCCCGTGCATAAAGTTCTGGTGTGTATGTGTGTGCCCAAGTGCAAGTGAGATAGTAACATGTCTTTTGGGCATATAGTCGCACATTTTATTGTTGCGCTCTGTACGTGTGTCTGTGTGTGTGTGTAAAATTTAATAATAACGAGCCTCTTAAACCAATGGCCCGCCCGCTATTCCTTATGCTCTTCGCTTACGTACTTTCCATTTTCTTTTGCCCGCTCTTATTTTCTCGCTCTTTTCATTTCTCGGTTCCTTTTTTTATGATGCTTTGTGTTGTGTTTTGCTTGGATGTTGCTTGGCATCTCTGTGCGTTGACATTTAATGTAATAATTTTTACGATGATGCTCGACGGCATTAAAACGAGATTAAACACAAACAAACGAGAGGAGGGACGGACGGGGGGCGACGCATGAGACGCACGAACATTTCCTGTTTGATACACTTGAAAATGAAAGCGAAAGATACATGCCTGTTATGCCCATAAAAGATGATGTAGCACATAATTACGAGCACGCACAAGCAGGCCCTCCCCCTCTACCACCCCCCTATACATACACGCTTACACACAAAATTCACACAGATAATGGTTCAATAAAATAATCCTTCGAGTTAACATGGAAAAATACATGAAATCACTCACAAATTCGACGGACAGATAGTAAGAGAGTCAAGTAACTGTCACGCACGTAATTGTTGTATTAAACGGTTATTAAAGGGTAGTAAGGGCTGTCAATGCACTTCAATAATAAAATAAATATAAATAATTATGCAGAAACTATTTAACGCATAGTCACTTAATACCCTGTTCACACAGTAGAAAGTAGGTAGGTGTATTGGTAGTGCACAGAGTCCGTCTTGTCTGTTTGCACGAATTAAACAGATTTCATATCGCCAGAGACTTGAACTGAGCAATATATAATTGTGCACATCAGCATCAGATTCAACTGTGAAAATATATATCTCTTATAGTTTAAGAGCTCGAGTTACCCAAATAGTATATAGATTATCGATGGTCCCTTTAAATTGCATAATCTATATTTTTAAGAGTTACTATTTAAATGTCAATGCTTTGAAACCTTATAAAGCTGTCTTTAATTTGCTAAATTTTAAAAATAAATAAATACGTAATTCACTTTTAATATGCATTTTATTTTTAAATTTGTTGACATTTTTCGCTTTTTTACGCAAATTGGGTTGTGTTAAAACGATTTTAAATATTCTATGAATTCTTTTATGAATTTTTTACAAATTTGGTCTGGCACCAATCTACTATTTTCCAATATAAACAATATTTTTTATACGATTTTTTTACATGCATTTTTTTGGGACTGTATATATCGTGTAAAAAGAGAATTAGGTGCACTATAAATTATATTTTATTGACGCAACTTCGTGTCACGAATAAAAGAATGACAAGCTCGCAGCTCTCGTCTTGAACACTTTCAATTGTTTAACCTTACAAAACCTTGTGGTTGATTTGACATGTGATTTTATTATATGTAATAATACCGTTGCCGTTACCGTTACCGTTACATTAAGCATTGTCAAGGACATTCGTTCGAGTACGCTATTGTTATATTGTGTTAATTTTGTTTGAATAGCTGCTGGCTGATTGTAGACCTCTACTAACATGGCTAAAAAGTTTGTGGCATAAAAAACGTAAAAAAACCCCGAGAAAAAAAGTGAACAAAGAAAAAGTTGTGGGCATTGTGTGTGTTTAATTTGCTTGCCTGCCTTATTGTTGTATAGTTTATTTATTTTCAAGCAAATGCCTTCAGCTCTTCAAAAAGCTGACAATGCGCTGCTCATGTGCGTCTGTAAATGTGTGTTTGACTGTGCATGTGTGTGTGTGTGTGTAAGTGTGAGTGTGTATGATTTTGTTTGCAAGCGTTGTTTCACGCTTGAGCGGACAGGCAAAAGCCAAAAACAAAATGGAAATGAAAACGAAAATGAAAATGAGACTGTGCGCCGTCGAAATGAAAATGAAAATGAGATGAAAATGGCAGGCCAATGGCACACGACGCACTGCCGAAGCCACTGGGGCCAACGGGCGTGGCCACTAATAAAAGGGATAAAATCATAAGCCCAAATTTATCGCACTCAAGACAGCAGCCAAGTCAAATTGTATGTGTGTAATGGATCAAGTTTATTTATAAGGCGGACGCAACCGCTAGATTCCAGCCCCTTCCTTCCAAACACGATGGCAAACAATATTACGCATACGCAGCGTTGTTCCTTTGCAAAGCACAATCCAGTGCGGCCCCGACATCGTCATCGACAACAGCATGATGAAGTGTTATTTAAATATAAATATATTATCTATCAATAAGCTGCCTAGACGCGCACAAAAGCCACCAAAATGCTGAAAACGTGAAAAGCATTTTCCCGCATCAAATCTTCAAATTTGATGCCATTATTTTGTTTGCTTTTTTATGAACTGTGTCTGCTCAATATACATGAGTGTGTGTGCGTGTGTGTGTGTGTGTGTGTGTCTGGCTTAATAATAAAGTGATTGCCTACTTTGGGGCACAAACGCCGTCGGGCAAGGCCACAACCCCAAAGCACCTCGACTTTATTAAATTATGCGCGTTTGATGCCACACAAATTCAGTTTTATTTAACTCATATCTCTTATATTACTTGCCTTGGGTATTATTAGTTAATCGTAATGTTCGTGAAGTACCTGCAAGTCTTATAAATCGATGGACGAAGCATTGCTTGAAATTTCTTATCTTATATATATAAATAGGATTTCGATTATTAAGCTTAGTTAATGGCGATAATTGTGGAAAACTTCCTTGGTTACACACCGCAAATCTTATTTCCATTGTTCCATTTTGATCAAGTAAGTTTTTCAATATGCTTGGGAGAGTATTAAGTCTTCGCTACGCCGCAGATAAGGTAAATTTCTTGGAAAATCTAACCAAAGCAAGCTTACACATCTATCAAGGCTCTGGCTATTTACTTTTCGCCACCCCATTTCTCCTGCCGAGGAATAACTTATGGAGAAAAGGTACAAGGATTTTATATTTTTTCAATAAATGAGTTTACACAGTTCGGTATGCCCTATTATAAATATAAATATATTTTTTGATATCGATAAAATTATTTTATTTCATTTTGATTATTGATAAAAAAGGTTTCATTGATTTAAGTATGTGGATAATTTTTGCGTTACCGCGAATTCCGCTAATTGAGGGGGTCTTATTTTTAAAATGGCCAAGACCCCAACTGTCCACTGATGTTACTCAGTGCAGTACTTTGAAAAAAGTATAAACAAACAAACAAGACAAACAAGATGCGAAAAGCACAAGACAGAAAATAAACAAGTTGCTCAATTGATGATTGCTCGTCTAAATACACATAAAAACTCTTAAATTGTTTCTTTATGCATATTATTATATTGGAATACAATCCATTCTAAAAACTGCCTAGAAAAATTGGATTTTTTAAAATAATATATAAAACTCAAAGAAATTTCTAAACAGCTTCTGGTAATAATAAATTGGGACTAAATAAGGTTAAAATATTCAAAACATAAAACAAACTTAAACTGAAAGGTTAGTTCAACATCTTTTCAGCAGCCTGTGGAATTCAAAAATTAGTTTTAACCAAAACTTACTGCGTTAAACAACGTATACAAAATGGCCCTGTGGCATACCGACAAAAGGGTAAAAGCGCGAAGCTAGCTGGAAAATATGTATTTAAAAATGGAAAGTTCTTAACTTCGTCAGACACACATGCAAGGAAAAACACATATTTCCATATGCAAGGGCTGGTTTTCAAGTTAACCAGGAGCTGGGCGGACGTGGTGTATGCGCAACATCAAAGAATCTTATTTCAACCACAATTCATGCAACATTTGAAATAATTGCCGGTTTAAAAGCATTTGTATGTAATATAAATTAAATGTGGATTAAATTAAGCAGCTATTAAGCTTCCACTTAAAAATTAATAACAATAAAAATACGTTTAATTAAAATTACAAGGAAGGCAATTGAAATCATAAATTACAATTTACATGAAATACTTCATGGATTTACTTGTTGCTTTTCTTGTTTAAATATGCAATAGGAATAATGGCCATTTGCGTCTATGACCCAGGAATTTGCTTTTACGCATCAGTGAAACATATTGCATGTTATTTAAATGTATCTACATACAAATGTTTACTTATATATGTATATTTATTAAGACTCTCGTTTAATACCAATTGAATTCAATTTCTTGAAGCTTTTTTTTTTGTTATTATTATTTTTATTTTCTATGGCCCAAGTTATGTAAGCGAAAGGCGGAAAAACAACAACACAATTGAAGAAACCCTCCAACGATAAAGCGAAAACAATAAAGCTATGTTCGCCTATCGTATATATGTATACTATATATTTATATACGTATAAAATATATATTAAAATAAAGCTCTATATGTATAAAATAGATTATGTTGCGCAGGCCGCAACAAAATTCGCATTTTGTTAAAATGCAAATTAAAATATTTATGCAAATGCGAGACATGGAATACAATAAATTATGCCACAAAAAGAAAACACGGAGATAAAAAAAGGAAAGAAAAGACGATGCCACGAGAAACAAAAACCAAATGAAGCGAAACGACAGGCACGAAAACAATTACCTGTTACAAGGCAAGGCCAATCCCCTCCCTCCGTTTCACGCGACCGCATTATTTCTATATTTGTAATAAATGTTAGCGTCTGTCACAATAATTTTGCGCCTGTAAACAAGTTTTTGACAAATACGGAAAGCGCAAAAGAAATGTGTATGGAAATAGGAAAAGTTGTCTGGAAAAATGCTGGCATAGAAATTCGCGACAATGTCGCAGCCAAAAAGGAAACCGGAAATATGCAAAGCCAACGCGGGCAGAGCAAATGGAAACTTCGTTGGAACAGCCGGACAATAAAGTTTTCCCTGATGCCCCCTGTTGCCCCTTTCCGTTTGTTGATCAAGTGCTTAACTTGTAGCTCAAGAGAATCGTACGCAATATTTAATTGCAATTTAAGTTCGTTTGGTAGAGTTATGTCTTTTGGTGCAGTTATTACAACATTGATTGCTTCATCTGGTCGCAACACGCATACGCCCTGTTTGCCAGGCACTTGGAGCCTTTTGCCAATTAGCCACTGCTTCAGCTGCTGCAGGTACAAGAAGAAGAACAACAATATAAAGAAAACAAGGCAACACCTTTTTAGCCGTCTGAAGAATTTAATTAATGCAAGTCTCGTGCGCTCTTTGAAATAAAAGCCTTACCGCCCCTTTCACACACCCATGGCAAGTGCAAATTAAAAAGGAAACGTAAAAGCAACGCAACTAAAAAATTAATAAATAAAAGCGTTTCACCAAAGAAGTCAAAGTCGATTGGCAAATGCTCTACAAAATAAAATTAGTGAACATGGTAAAGCAAAATATTTTCTTCAGAGTTATTCAAATATATTTTTGAATATTATATAAAATACTTGAAAAAATTGATTAACTAAAATATTTGTAATTTAATTATTTAAGCAATGAAAAATAATCAAACAAATAAAAACAAAAAATAATGTAAGTTGTTTTGAACAACAAAACTTAAGATATAAAATATATGCAATGTTCGTATTTTTTAGCATTAATTTATAGCTGTAATGAGCTCTTATGTACACACACATGTACACTGGCACACACATTCACATAACGACACAACACAGTATATGTACCTTTGGCGATAGGGTATTCGAATAAAAGTCAAATACAAAAAGTTTCGTTGACAACGCAGACAGGTAAATACCGTACGGGCAGAGGGGGCGAGCGTTTAGTTGCAAGGCGTGGCACTAAAATCCGCTTAGAGATGCGCTTAACAGCAATTATCTTCATTACGCGCCCGGCGCACAAAAAGTATGCAATGGTAAACAAGAAACACAAAACAAGAACGAGCAGCAAAAACGACAAAACAAGCAAAGACAACAGCAAAGAAAATATATAAACACGCTAACGACGATTTGATACACTTACAGAAAAAAAGTATTGCACCAATGTTGTATAGGCTAGACGATATATGTATGTATGCAGATATATGTTATACATTAAAAGACAGAAAGGGCATTTTACACAGAAGAAATTGAATGTATGTAACATATTTTATATTAATAATATTTTTATTTTTATTTATTGGTATATAATTATTGAAAACTATATTCATATTGGGATGCTCAGCCGACTCCATGCTTCAACCAACATCCAAATTGCATTTGGTGGAATTATTTATAGTAAATTACTATATTTAAGTACCACATTTTCACATTTGATATATTGATATTAAATGTGTATCTTTCAAACAGCGTTTCACATTTCGTGCTCAAGTTTTATTACCCTCGGCAAGTGTATATCGGAAGAAAAAAGACGCGCAGTTTAACAATTAGGATGGCAGCCCCAGCGGTAAAGCCGTCTCACCTGTCCCCTGTGCTGTGCTTCAGGTGGGCGGCAGCTCTGGGTGTACCCAGAACATTAAGCTCTTCATATAAATGCGGCGCTGATGGATGTGTTTTGAGTGGCGCCAAAGAATAATGTCGACTCTCGACTCTCAACTCTCAACTCTCGACTGACGTCAGAGAATTTCCTGTTTTCGGCGTCTTTGACTTGTCGGCGTTATCAGCGCAGCGAAGGTAAAAGCCAGCGGGGGTAGGGGGCTGTCGGTGGGGGGTCTAAGCGATTTATAAAAGCCAAACGGCAAATGGCGACGGCAAAAAAAGAGGAAAAAGTGTTGCAAGCAATTTGCGCAATGGTGGCGAGTCCTTTGCCAATCCTTGTTGCCAACGCACAAAGACAACAACAGACACCCCGCTCACCCCCTCGTCCGCTCTCCGCACGCCCCTGCTGCCATTATAGAGTGCGTGCACGTAACTGACATCAGCGCGCTTATAAATCAAGTTGCAAATACTTTTGCTGCCCATGTGCGTGTGGATGTGTGTGTGCGAGTGAACGCGTGTGCGTGTGCAACAACAACAACAACAACAAAACAGGGTCATATTCGTATATAAAACTCCATTTTTGAGTTCATGAATTTGGCAACTGGCTGCGATGCGAGTAACTCGCATATATTCTCATATGATTAGATTAATGCATTGTGTAATGGCTTAAGCAGTCCTTCCCCCCAGCTCCCCATCACCCCTCCTCCACGCGTGCCCGCAGCATATTGCCTGTGTGCGTAAATCATAATTTAAATGCGTTTGTTTGGTTTAAACACTCTCATGTTTTATACACTCACAGGCCGTTTACACGCCTGATTTAGGCTTTGATTAATATTATTGAATCTTAATATTCTGTTAATGAGCGTAAATGTATTCTGATAATAAACTTAGGTTAGGTCCAGTGTGGATTATCGATTACAGAAAGGGTTTTATTGCGAAATAGCTCAATAAATTTGACTGGTTTCTCATTTAATTTGAAATCTTTTTTGTAAGTTTATTGATAAAAAATTGAATGCAAACCCAATATAATTGTGACCAGACGCAGATTAGCTTTAGAATATTATCAAAATGTATTATAAAACTCTTGGTTTTTCTCCTTATTTAAGGAAAATGATAAATGATAATATTGTCTACCAGACGGCGAAGATATTCAGAACTGGCTGCTTGTTCTATTTAGTATATATTTATATATATTTATGTATATTTGTATATGGGAAAGTGTGAAGTGAGATATCACAACACATCTAGCAAGGTGTTAAAACTTGAGACATGTTTTCTTTAGTTGATTTATTGAATCAGTCACATAAATCACGCAAATTCCAAGGGTCTCATAGCTAAGTCTAACCGAAGGTGTTTTGGAAGGCTTTTGGTTTATGTTAAGACTTTTAAGCGAAAATGGCCAACATAAATATTTTTTCTAATGATTTTACTCCTTATTCATTTTTGGGATTATTATTATTTATATAACAAATTTTCTTATTTATTTTTATAGCATTATTTTTATTTTAAAATTTTTAATATTTTCATTACTACACGATATAGTAGATATATTAATGTAAAGTGAATAGTGCTTTACTATTTACTACCGACTAGGACAATATTATATTCAAAAATAGCCTGGGATTCGAACTCTATTCAGTTGCCTGAACGACTGCGTCACATGAAAAACGTTGATTCAAAAATATTTAAAATTGAAAAGTGAACAATTGCAGGGTATTACACAGCCGCTTTTGCACGGCTCTGCAGCTTAAGTTTTAAATTCATGTACAGTTGCCAGCTGTTGCTGAAATGAAACCCGATAAGGTCGCCAAACACGAGGCGTTGCCTCAGAAGTCAAATGCTGGCTTGTAAAGAATCCGAAAGTGGGCATTACCAGAGTCTCTGGTGATGGATTTAGTTTGTAATACGAGCAGATGCGACTGTGGAGGACGGAATGGGTGGCTTTTGACTGTGGCTTTATTCAAAATAAACGAAGGGTACAATAACTTGACGCGAGTTAGGTGGGCGAGAATATGTCCTCGGATACCCAGTTGTAAATGATGCGCTGCATGAGCTGCAGCATATCGTAGAATTGAACGTTCCACACATTAAGAAAATAGAACGCGCCCTGCATGAAGTTGAGCCCGCGATATGGCTCCAAGGCGAGTATCGGCTCCAAGGCCGCATTCAAGTTAATAATTATGTGATCAAACAGACGCCTATCCTCCACATCCCGCAGTGAGTCGAGCGGTATCAGACCGAGCTCCTTGATCACCAGCCCACCCTTCGGCTGCATGCTGCTGCCCAGCAGCATGATAAAGTCGCAACTGTGCTCAGCGGCAAACTGCTGCAGCGCCAGCTGCGCAAACTCAAACGATATGAACCGGGTGACGGCCATGGGAAAGCAGCACTGGGCGATGCGCACCAGATGGCTGCCATTGTTGGCGCGCAGCAGCTTGAATTCGCGGCGGAGGATCTGGGGCAGCGTCAGCTCATTCAAATCGAACATGGCACTGACCAGCGTGTCATAGAGGATGGTGCGCTGCGGCGCGTCAAGCTCGCCCAGCTGCTTCTCCAGGTAGATCAGCAGCTGATAGTCGCGCACGTGGGGCAGCTGCTCGGCCCCGTACTGGGCATAGTTGCTGTTCTGCAAGAGGAGTGCGGCATGGAGCAGCTCGAAGACGCGCAGGCAGCGCACGTTCGCATAATTATAGATGGGGCTGTCGTAGCGCTCGGTGATGAGGGCGGCGCAGGAGCGCATCGGGTGCATGATGCGCTGGCAGTAGATGGGCAGGCGGGCGGCCTCGCACTGGTAGGGCCGATAGTCGTACACCTCCTCGGTGCAGTAGTGAAATGGACTCACATGATGATTGACCAATATGAAGCGACTGCGCAGCAGCAGCTCCTCGGGCACATCGTCGCGGAACACTAAATGGCGATCGGGCCTGATCTGTTGCTTGTCAAGCAGAAATCGCACCTCCGACTTGCTGGGATAGTCCCGTCGCAGCATATTCAATACGGGCATATAATTGTGCTGCAACGTGCCGGGATTGCGATATCGCAAATACGCAATGGCCAGCGTGCTAACCACCGAGTCCAGGTCGCAGCTCTCGTGTGAGAGGGCAATGTACATTAGCTCCGGACCGCCGGTGGGGCGCTGTAAGTGCAGCCGTGCATCTTAGGTTGCCTTGTTGTTGTGGCACGACAACATCTGCATTTACTCACCCACTGGGTCAGTCGCTGTGCGTTGACCAAAAAGCTCATGAAATCCATGCTCCACTTCTCGCCGCATCTAAACATCACAGCTCTGTAGCTTCGGATTTGTAAAGTTCGTTTGTCAGCTGCTACTTGTTTCAGATATTCGTATTTGTTGTTATTATTTCTGATGTTGATGTTTCCGTTTCTTTTGTTGTTACGTTTTCTTATTCTCAATGTGCCTTTCTCTTCCCCCTTTATATTGAGAGTTCAGACTTTCACGCCAGGTGCCTCTGACAGCGGAGCTGGGAGCCCAACACGACATTTTCCTGCACCAAACACCTTGTGGGTGGTTCGCTATTTGCGTGTTATTATGATTAATTGCGACTGGTATGCTCTGTTTGTGAAGTCAAAAAGGGTATATTGGAAGCTTTTTTCACTCTATAGTTCCTATAACAAATATGACGTGATATAGTTGTATTAATAAAAATTTACTTAGCAACGGACTTGGTTGCTGACACTGATCAAGAACATATATACCTACTAAGGTAATATATCGAAGAAGTCTCTATATTTATCGTATTCGTTTCCGAAGTGAAAATAATATTGGATTGAATCTATATACTTGAATCTAAACTCATATACCCGTATCAGATAGTGTTAATTTTTTTTGTAGTTCAATTTACGCTATATAGAGTTATTATTCTGTAGACTACTGTTGATCTCTCCCCTCTTACAAAAATATGCTCCTAGGCAGGCCCTCCAGGACACTTGGGTGAGCCACGAAAAGCCATATCTCCCATAATTTTAGAGCTAGAGTTAGTTTTCTGAAGATCTCCTTGAACAGACAATTTTTCGAAAATAACAATAATAATTAAGACGGCTTTCGATTGTTTTAAGCTGTTATTATACTGTGAACGAGTATTGCGCCGTCGATTACTTTTGTATTCACCGTTCTTACTTGTTTTTTGTTTGTTTCTTTCGTGTTAATGATTGCCTTAAGCGTATGAAATAACTAATGCATATCGATAACCATTTCCTGTTATCGATACACGAGCAGCGCTGTGTGAATTGCGTATTATGTTGGGGCACGCATCCGATGAAGTTTCCTTATGTATATGGCTACTGGACAGGTGTGTGTGTGTGTGTGGTCCCGTTATTGCATATGGCCACGTTCAGTTTTGCGAAGTGCTTTGGCTGTGGGGTGCAGGGCTGGGACTGGGTGGTAGTGGTGGTACAGCGATTAGCTGGCAGACAGCTGGTCACGACGCCGCCTTGTCTGTCAAATGTGGCCCAAATTGGCTGACTTTTCACATTTGACCTGCACACGTAACGCGTGCCCACATAGCTGAGTGTGTGTGTGTGTGTGTGCTCGCGTATGAATATCTGTTTCTATGCATGTGTGTGTGTGTGTGTGTATTTGCAGTTATAGTTGGCACTTTGCTGTAGGGCAGAACGTGTGATTTATGATGCTCGCTCCGTTCTGGTTTGGTAAATTACTTTTGCACACGTTGAACTTAAATAATTTTTTGACGCTAAAAGTTGTGCGATTTTCTTTTACTTTGTTCTCCGTTCTCCGTTTTTGTGCAAAGTCTCAATCGCTGTATGAGCCTGAAGAACTTTAATAAAAAAGGGCAAGCCAACCAAGAAAAAGCCAAAGGACACGCAGCTATAGGGCATGCCATTAGGTGCTGGCTAAGTATTTTGATTTTGTGGCAAGCTCTCAGGCGCGGCCAGAAGTCACTTAGACATTAGCCGAAGTTGAAGCGAAGCCAGGACGAGCCAAGTGGGCAGCTTCCATCCATAAAATGCCATTGCGAGTCAAATGACCTTGAGATGGCAACGCATTTATATATATATGTATATATATATATATATATATATATATATATATATATATATATATACATATATATGTATATGTTATGCATACCCCCACGCACACACATACATGCTTATAGTGGCTGTGTTATTGTGTGCGTTGCCCATTTAAATGCTACATTATGTTGAATATTCAATTTAATGTACCTTATAAATCATGTAGATCCTTTTTCTGCTGCCCAGCAACTGCTTAACGCCTGTTCCTGTCCCTGTCTCTGTCCCTGTCCCTGTCTCTGTCCCTGTCTCTTTCTCGTGTCTCTTACTCCAGTCTCTGTTTCGCTTTCGTTTCTTTGCCTTGTCATTTCGTTGTTGTCACAGTTTTTGCCCAACAATTTTAGCCACTTTCAAATACGAGTAGTTTCTTTATCATACCGCTGATGGGACAGTTATTTTCTTATTTTTTTTTTGTTTGCCGTCGGTTTTGTTTTATGCTCTCACATATTTATAACTGCTTATCGGTTTCAAACCCGAAATTGATTAACTGCCTGCCACAGTCCTGTACAACCGGCCGGCAAGGAGTCACAAATAACGAAGCGCTTACCAACACTGCCAGTGCAAATGGCTAGCAACAAATCATTTAATATTGGCGCTAATCAATCTGGACAATGGGAAGTCAACTTTGAGCTGGGAAATCGTTACCAAAGCTGACCTAAAGTCGACCAAGTTATTTTTCAGTCTCCGAGAGAATCTCCAGAACCTTTCGGCAAATGACTTTGCCTTAAATGATTATATTATTATAAGATTTAGCGTGTAAGCAAATATAACTATATTGTGAGACTATGCCTAAACTGTACGACATAGATATATGCTCTATTTAACAAGAACTTTCTATTTAGCAGAACCATATCTATGGGTTGTATTATATCGATCACAAAATAAATAACGAACAATATTTTCTGACTTTAATTTTTAAAAACTGTTATAAAAGATTCTGATCAATTATAACTTAAGTAAAATAGGAGATCGCCTTCGATTTCATAGATTTGTAGTTTACTTTGTTGTCTTCGTTAACAAATGTTTGATACAACGAAAATAAATAAAAGACCAATTGAGAGTGCTTTAGTGAGAGGGGACACTCTGAACACAGTACACACAAACGCACGCCGCAATCTGTGCACACTACTTAGCAGCTGAACTTGGCGCCCACTATGGAAACTAAATGCTTGAATAACTTCCAAATGTATGTTAAAACCAAAGCACTGCGTTTAGTATTTTAATTGCGTTTTTTTGATATTTACGGCGAGTGGGGGAAGATATTCAAAATCCGAAATCCATTTGGTTATTGTATAGTTTATGACATATGCTCAAAAAGCTGGAGCATAAAATAGATAAATATCAATATTACCAAAACGGGACGGGTTATCGATAATTCGAATTTAACGGGTTTACGTATGGTATGCACGAACTTAAAAAAACCAAACTTCAACTGTCTAGCTCTTAATTCAATTTCAATTTTAGCCGCTATTTTTTTTAATAATTCCTGTATTTCTTAACCGATAGCGATAAAACTTTTGCAATATATTCTATTGCAATAGTATATTAATTTAATTCATTTCAAACTATCTTGGTGTCAATAGCTTAATTTTAGGAAAATGGTGTGGGGTATCGATCATTTGGACGGACGGACATCGCTTAATCTTCTCGGCTAGTATTGCTAATTAAAAATATATATACTTTATGGGGTCGGAGGTACCCTTCTGTCTGTTACATACATTTGCACACAACCATTATACTCATTTTTATAAATAATAAAAAGTTAAATAAAACAACTCTATTTGAAATAGAAACTGAATAAAATAACAAAATACTTAAAAATATATTTTCAAAATATTTGTAATTTCAGATTAGTTAAAATACAAATTTTAAAAGACCCTTATATTGGCTTACTAATGTTTTAATAATTATATAAATAAATATGTGAAATTTGAGTACCATTTTCATTAAATTATAAGAATTTTTATTTTGAGGATTATAATTGTAAATATGTGTTAAGTACAAATAATCAATAGAAATCGAAATAACTCTTCGGCTTTTTTCTAAAACAACACGACGTCAATACTTCCGCCTGAAATTTCAACCCACAACCATTAACTCATCTTCAAAAGACGCACAAGTTTATATATTCTTACTCAAGTTGAGTTTGCAACAATGTTGCCAAGTAAACCATTTGTCATATCAGAATAAGGCACATAATGATCAATTGAGTTTTGATGAATTGTGAAAACACATTGTAAATGGTGGCAAACTAACATTAAACAGTAACAATTAATTAGCGCTGGCAGAAAATATGTTCAATTTTTTATTTACCGTTATTATTTGAATTTCTGTTTTAATATTAACATTTTTACTAACCGTTTCAGCTGTTTTTTTCTTTAGCTCTTTGCTATTTCCTGTGCGGAACTGTAAAACGTTAATGCAATTTCACACTTGCTTGATTTGGATGTATGTGCATTAATTAATGGATTTTGAATTGGATTCGAGCACTGACAAACATTAATCATACGCACTGTTTTGCCGGCATTTTTCTCAGTTGCCTGTGCCTAAATGCCGTTAGATAAACAAACTTCGCACGTTTCAATAATTTTGTGGGCTGTTTGCTGATTCCGAAAACGACAAAAAAAATATATCACAAAAAAATGTTGCGCGTTTCGGGAACACAATTTAATAATACTGAAAGCCTTAGGTCGCGTGCAGAAGCAACTATTTGTTGAGGACCGTCGGGTGGCGGGCGTAACACGCGTCGCGATGCTCTCGCTGTCGTTGTTGTCGTCGTAGTCGTAGTCGTCGTTGCCGCACACGTACCGTTGGCCACTGGGATAGCAACTGAGGGAAGCCACTGGGCAGCCAATGGGGCAACAAGCAGCAGCAGAGTTCAACGATAGACTGAATGGCGGCTACGTGCGCTGGCGTTCACAAGCAGCAGGGAGCTGCCAGCGTGGTGAGTTCGCTGCCAGCACGTCATGCATGCGTGTGGTGAGTTCGGGACCGTCGTGAGAGCGACCTTGGCAAATTCGTGCTCTTTGCCAGCTGTTGATTTGCAGCACTTTTCTCTTCGTCTTCGACGCGCTGCGTTTATCGCCGCTGCTTTGCGCCAGAAGCAGAAGCATCGCACCTGTCCCATAATTAATACGCCTGCTGCAAGTACTGAGTACACATGTGCCATGTTTGCAAGCAGTACACCAGGTGCCCCTTATCGCGTCTTTTGGCACACCCAGTGTTTGCAGTCTATCTCTGGCGTGCTTCCAGGCGCAGCTCCTGTGCGTTTGCCTTTGCAACTGTTGCAAGTGGCACCGGAAATGAGTTTCTCGATGCTGCGGCCGCTACGGTCACATTGCAGCAACTGCGATGCTTAGCTAGTTACAGATCGAACGGCTTATTTGTGACATTAAATTGTAACACCCTGTCAATAAATACGATGTGAGGACGTTTTAATTGTTTTCACAACATTAAGTTTTGTGAAATTTCAGCTGCAATTAGCAATATTCAGAAATAATTTCATTACCTTTCAGCTATACCTTGTAAAAGTGAATTTCCACGTAAGATCAAACTTTCATTTCTGTAAATATTTTTTACGTAGTATTGCATTTAAGAGCACAGGTGAAATCATTACCTAATTAAATCAGGGCTGCTTTACGGTCTTGAACCTAACCGGTTCGAGCCCGGAACTGCAATATTTTGATAACCATTATCAGATAACCATAATCAGATAATAACCGAACCTTATCCGTACTGTAACCATATTTATTAAAAAAGGATTTCGTTTAATTGTTATGCTTTGTGAAATTTAAATCCCAATATCGGTCACTAGAAGATAAATAATATTAATAAATATAAAAAGAAAATGTTTTATTAGGTTGTAAATAAATAATAAAATAGTCAACAATGCTCGAATCAACCTATTAACGAGAGACATTGGTTCGAACCGTAAAGCGAATACCAAAATATTTTGTTTGTCTTGTAGCTGTGATTTCATTTAATCTTTTATTTTCAGAATAACATTAAAATACCGTGTACTTTGTATTATGTTAACGGAATATTTAAATGAAAAACTGAGGCCAAGTTCGGAAAGCAAAATTAATCAATATATATGGTAAACACATTTCAATTATGAACATTTTATTTATTTCAGTTTAATATGTAATTATCAACTTTAAACGTGTAAACGTGGCTTTAACCGCAGGCTATGCGAGTGATTTTGCAATTCAAACTGACCGCAAATGAAGCAATGTGAAAGTCAACTTTACTTTATAAATCTCATTAAAAACCGCAATAAATAAGAGTGTTTATAAAGTGACCACGAAGAAATCATGCTTCAAATTAAATTGTATATGCACATACATACTTTTATATGCGTATGCATATAGTACACATACACTAATAAACGCACGATAATACTTATTATTAAAGCTCATCATGTAAAGTGACTCAGGTGTTTAGGGTAACAAAGTCCAGACAATTGAAGTATAACTGGCAGCCCCATCAAAACCCATTTAGCTATGATTAATGGATCTGCTGTCACAGTATTCATTGCTGCTAAATAATTACAGTTTAGTTTTTAATGAGCCAACTCATTCTTGGCGCATAAGCCAAAGTTTCACACACACAAGTGGCCAAAAATTCGATACTTACAGCAAACAGCTGTTGCATGTGGCAAGTCTAAGAAACTCTGAGAGCGGGACAGACGTTTGTTTTACTAATTGGCCTAGAACTTTGGTCAGCTCCAAGTGAAAACAACACTGTTGTGGGCGTTGTTGTTGTTGCTGCTGCTGTTGTCGTGTCGATGTGTGTAATACATCACTTGATTATGCATTAAACACATTTCACATTTGACGGCAATACGATATTTCTATGTATGCCCCAAGGGAGCGTTCAACGTGGTCAATTGACAAAAGGAAAAGGATTATGCAGGACATAATATCTTTGAGGTTGCCGAAGAGTCAACACACTGCTTGCTGAGGTATTCATTAAATCAACCCAGCTCAACAATACGATAGTTTGATTTGAAAGCAGCTATAGCTACTATATAGGTAATCCAAGTTTTTATATTTTCTGTTGAACCTTCAAATTTCAGTGGAAGTCGACGAAATGTATATACTATATAATTGACGTTGTATACTTCTTAAGAAAGCGTATAATGCTGATGGCATAAACATTAAAACTGGTATAATTGCATAAAGATTTGTATGTTTAATTACAATAATTATTGTCCTGGGACTAATGCCTCTCTATGTAAATTGTGCTCAAGAGCTGCTGCAGTTGCCGTTTACAAGATGAAATTTCCGGCCTTATCTCGATGCGCTTTGCTCTCGACCTGCCCCAAACCAGACTAGGCCAGACCAAGCCCAGACCCTGACCGGGAACGGATTATTCTCCGCCCCAACTGGCTGGCTGACTTAATTGAGAAAGAGATTTGATTAATTTGCATGCCATAAACAATTTTCAATTTGTTTATGTGCTCAAAGTGAAGCCTGGCTCGTAATTAAAGCAAAGCTGCTGCAGCTCCGGCAACACAAACTCGGCAAGTACCTCAGACAGTCCCCTCACCTCCTTGGCCAATCTTCCGCACCCAGTCGCCCAACATCATGCAAATGAATTTTGCAGAGGGAAAAGAAAAAACGGAAGTAAAAAAAATTAAAATAAAATAGCACAGAAATGTCGCCAAGGTAAGCAGATTAAAACGCCTTTGACTTGGCAATGTGCAGCAATCCAGACGCTCGTCTAGTCTTTGCATGCAAATGAAGGTGCGCTGCATGCAACGGCTGCCGCAGCTGCTGCAACGAGTGTTGTCTGCATCTTTGTGGTAAATACATATTTACCCAATGTATTCATGTGCAAACAATTACGCGTTCATTTTTGCGACTTTTGAGTGGCACACTCACATACACTCACACACACACAGAGACTGCCAACAATGGCCGACGCGTCGTCGACAATGGCAGCTAAAATGGCGGCAGCGACGGCTTTAAAGCTGATGAACGTTTGTCTGCGCTTGCTGGCAACTGCTTTTGGCTAGGTTTTGTTCCGTTTGGCTGAATTTGGTTGAGTTTGGCTTGGTTCGGTTCGGCTCTGTTCGGTTCGGTTTGTTTTGGTTTTGCTGTGGTTTCGTTTTGTGTATTCATATGCATAATATCCTTGACCTGTTTGCGTGTTTTGCGCTTTTGTGCGTGTTGGCAAGTCAAACGGGCAAAGGCCTATGCGTGTCTGCAGTCCGGCCTGCCAACTCGTATTTTACATGAAACACACACACACACACACACACACACACTCCAGCGCATTTGATATGCAAACAATCCATGCAGTTAACGACGTGCATATACATATTGAGTAGAATAGAGAAATCTTAACTCACGGCGCCCAGCCACAGCACAGCGCAGCCCAACAAAATAAAACACAGCAAAGCAAAACACAGGAATTGCCTGTGGAAACATTCACCACAAACAAAGACACGACAAAACCGAGGATTAAACGCTCTCAACGCAGAGGCAAAGTAATTAAAGCTTAAACTGGTAAGTAAACGAAAATGGCAAACAAAAATGCACATAAATATATACAACCATAAAGAAGGGTTCAGCCAGGCCCTAAACTTATGCGCAGTTTAAGTAATTTGAAGCATTTGTATAATTAAGTTTCTACTTGTTTCCTGGTATTATAGAACATATTGTTGGAAAAATCAAGAGATTGAAAGGCCTTTTTTGAAGCTTTTTGGTTAGGTTTTTGAAAGAATCAAATTAAAAAAACTTTTTTAATGTTAAAAGTTGCCCCTTTCGATTTGGTATTAAGCAAATTAATCTCTCAGATTTCAGTCTAGCTCCAGTTGGCTCTATTGGACTGTATCATATAGCTGTCATAGAAAGAATTGGTTGATAGTTTAGTTCGGTATCGAATCGCACTTTTTGAATATAAAGCTTTTTTTAGTTCTTTTATCTATTATCTTTATTTTTTTTACATGCCACTTGGATTCTTTTTTTTATTATGAATAAACGTTAATAAAATTTACGTTATTTCAATAATAATAATAAGTTTCATTATTCTTCTAATTTACAAACAAAATAATTCTCACATTGGATTACTATATAACTAAGCTACAATAAAAACAATTGTTTGAACATTTTATTAGTGCTTGTAAATATATATGTTTGCTATATGTCTGCAAGGATATTCAGTCGTCGGCATTTCGTGCTCTCCGGCACTGGTGCATTTGGTTGAATGACTTTTGATTTGCTGATGTGGAGTATGGTGTGCAATTTTATAAGGCCATAAACAATTGGCAGGCTGTTTGCGTTGTCTGCTGTTGCCAACTTCAGGTTCATTGGCTGACCAGAGAGGGAGCGGGATTCGGTCTATGGCAGGCAAGTGGCGGCAATGTGGGAACAGTTCGTTAAGTTTTGTTGATTTGCCTGGCAATAAAATTGGCCGCACCGCCCCCCGCCCCCCCCCCCCTCGTCCTGCATCGCTGTTCATGCTGATGTAAGTCGTAGTCGTGTCATCGACACGCTGAGGTGAAAGACAAACAACTTGATGCCAAGTTGTTAACAAAGTGCTGGCACGACCGAAACGACCTCTCGACAAGGACCTTCGACAGCTTCAGCTCCTGCTGTCTATGCAAAACGCAAACAGTGCCAGCGACTTCCTGCAGAAATATGCTGCTGGCCACCTTGACAAGACAATTGACTGGAAAATGTTGTTAATGAACTTTGTGCGACATTTTGATTAGCCTGTCAGTTGTTGGCTGCAAGGCAGCTTTAAGGTCAACAAGTGTCGGGCGCAGCAATGATGGATGTCAAAGTTGTAGCATCGCCGGGCAGCTTGACACACATTTTTTATTGTGTCTCCGCTTCTACAATGCTATTTTGTCACACTGTGATAAAACACTGAAATAATAGCAACTACGACAACAACAACAACACCAACGATGAATGAAACGGCTACAGAAAAAGTTTTTTGCGGAAAAGTTGTAAACTTAATTTATAGTTTTTAAGCAGCCGCCGGCTGGAGCTTAGCGCGCGGGGGCGGGAGGGGAGGGGTCGCAGCTAGAAAAATGTGTTTTGCTGCTATCGTTTGGGTGTTGCTATAGGCGTGGCACACACACACACACACACACTTGCCCATAGATATGTATGTGTATGCTATATCTATGTATTTGCAAATTTTCACATTTCATTCTCGCCCTAGCGCTTGGAATTTCCAAATGAAATATTTGACTTTTAGTCTAAAAAGTCAGCAGAAAGTTGCGCAAACAGACTGTGACGCAGCCGGCCACCACCAACCCACCAACCCACCAACCCACCCACCACGTCGCACCCTTTGCTGCCCTGCCCTGCCCTGCCCTTGGCCAAAAAGGTCCACAATGTGCATTAAGTTTAAAGTGTTCGGAACTTTAAACGTCGCATTCACATCCGCATTGGCATCCGCATCAACGTCTGCTGTCTATTGGGTAGGCGTTGCCACAGTGTTGATCCCCGTCGGGCAGCTGTTCCCATGCATTGCCACAGCGCCTTGCCAGCTATTAAAAATCTTTTTGGCAGCACACACAATTTGCACATTTGCACATTTAATGAGCGTCCATCTCACGCGCCTGCTGTAGGTTGTCCGCCAGCTCCACCTGATCCTTGCGCTGGCTTCTGGTGCAGGTTTCAAGGTTCTTAATGCTTCAGTGCTGACCATAATGATGTGTGCGCAGCGTTGCATTGCAATTATAAACTGCATTTGTATGTGGGACACTGGTCACCACTCTGCCGCTCTCTTTATCTAGCTATCTCTCTTATCCACTCTCTCTTTTGCTCTGCCTTTCAGCCAGCTGGTTATTTTCATCAATCAAGGGGACAGCACAAAAAATTAATCTGGCCTTCCTTGCAAAAAAAAAAAATACAGAAAATTTTTTCTTTTATTAAAAAGACATAAAACTATTATGCAGGGCGTTAGAATTTTTTTCGTATTTCTCAAACGACTGTAAGATAAAACTATTTGTGGTAAATGAGAGAATTTTATTCGTTTCTATAATAGCATTTTATATCTTTTTATAAAGCCGAGTAGTGGCGAATTAATACAGTGTTACAAATGTTTTTTTAAGTACTCTTAAATTATGTGTGGATTATACTTGATTTCAAAATCAAACGTTAATCCTGCGTAAAAATCCAAAGTTCAGAAATTAGGCACAAAATAAATATAACAAGATTATGCGTTACACGTTCTTAATTGAGGTACAACTATTCTAGGATTGAGTGCTAAATTTAAGTCTTCAGTTATCAATTTTGGGCTAAAAAAAGTTGTAAAGACAAATATTTTTCTCAAGATATATAATTGTCACCATTTTTCCTGACTTTAAGCATTCAATGACAGTTCCGTAAAGAATCTTCATAAGCTATTGATTTTGAGAAGATCAAAATATATGCATTATCGACTGCAAAATGTAAACATTAGTTAAAACACTAAGTATAACTTCACAAATGAAAAGTTTACATACAACACTGTAATTATATATTTTTAATAAACTAGCTAAAAAAATTTGTATATTGAAGGACTAAACAATAAATAAAAAAACTAAAATATGTACATTCGAATGGGGACAAATAAGATTAGATGATGCGATTCTCTTTTTCGCGTTTTTTTTCTTTCTTTTATAATGAAATTTTTGTATTTCGCCCTTTGTATTAAACACATATCTTAAAGCAGAATTAAACATATGGTGTTTCATGGCCTAATATTAGAAATCTTTCAAGTCATTTAATATTAACAATGGCATTCTCGAAATTCCAATCAAAAAGTTCGTTTTGGTTTTTTGATTTTCAAATACATTTTAAAAACTAAATTTAAAAAAAAATAGAAGCTAACGTAAAAACAAACAAAAAAGTAGAGAAAAAATCACGGATAGGATGGTGGAGGAAGCAGTGCGGGGAGAGCTGCTGCGAGCGGTTTGTCCGCTGGGCGACTGCCAGGCACTGCTGGGACACTCGGAGCTGTTGGCCCACCTGTTTAGCGAGCACCTGGTGGAGTCGCCCACGATGGCGTCAAGCTTTGGGCTGCGCATGCGTCGAGTGCGCAGCGGGGAGCGCACCTTGCTGCTGCTGGTGCATCACCACCTGGCAGCTGGCCAAGATCTGTGTCTGGGCGTTCTCAACTGGGCGGGCGATGGCAGTCGCAACTTGGCGCCGCCACAATGCAATCTGCCGCCGTGCCATCGATCGCTGAGCAGCCATTTGCCAGTGCTGGTAATGGTCTGCAAGACCACGTGGCCGGCGCTGCTCTCAAATTCGGACAAGTTCCACGGCGACGACCCCAGCATGGGCTATCTCTATGTGTTTTGGCTGGTGGCACCTGCCACACGGTGGCCCATCTGCGCCACGCTGGGCTTCCTCAACCGGCAGCTGCACTGCGGCCTGCGAGTGCGTCGCCAACTGCGAAACTTCGCCACCCGGATGCACATCAATCAGTTCCTGCTGGGCGCGGATCGGAATTACCTGACGCTGAGCGAGCGCCAGATGAATCAGATGTGCAGCCCCAACGAGGGCGGCTCCTTTCTCGAGGTGGTCATTTTGGGCCGGCAGCAGAGCTGATGCCGAACGCAACGCAACGAAATTGAATGGAACGCACCGTGGAAAACTTTTGCTCTGCTCGCATTTGAATATTTGTAAATTTATGCAAATTACATTTGATTATAAAAGATAAAAACACAAAAAATATCACAAAGAGAAGAGAAAATGTAATCAGCAAGTTTCATTTGATTTTGGCTTTGTATGTGTGTGTGTGTGTTTGTGTTTTGTGTGTGGGGCAGGGGCCTCACTTGTCAGCTGGGTTCACATAATGAGGCAAAACTTTTCCGTTTAGTGCAGTTTATGGCGCTCGGTTCTGTTAATAAGCCGAAATCAATTTGGACTTGATTTGAGTTGAGTTCAGTTCCGGTCGCTTCTTATTTAGTTTTCCCCAGCTTCTCTTTTTTTCCGCTTTGTTTTTCTTCTTGTTTTTTTAAGCACAAATTTTGCAAGTTTATTGCCACATTTGTGAGGCGCGCGCATTATTGATTTCGGTTGGCACTTTATTGCCATTTGCCTCGCTGCTACGTTTTGACCCGTTGCCCCTTTCTGGGCCCGGGTCCAGGCCCATTTTATGAGCGCAACAGACGACGGCTCGGCGTGAAGCTGGAAATGTGCCATAAATTACGGTGTTTTATGTCTTGGCTGCCAGTCAGACACACGCACACACACAGACAGACACACACACCCAGATCAAATCAGATCAGATTGTCAAACAGAATATAAGTGATTTCTCAACACTGGTTGTTATGCAGGGCATCAAAGTGGTGTGTCTAAGCGCAAGCTGGCGCAAAAGCGCGCGTTATATGGCTGGCATTTTAATATTCCCGGAACTGGTTTAAAAGAACTTGAAAACTACTTCCCATTGACAAAAACTTTTTAAATTATATTAGACAGCTTTTGTTTATCTGAATTCCTAACTCTAATGAATAATCTGCCGACTGGAACGAGTTATATTATATATATTATTAGACTTGTTCACGAAGTGAATATAGAAATGTTGGGTTTGTGCACTGGCCGCCTTGCTGTCCGTCCGCCTGTTCGTATATAGACAAAATTGTTTCAAACAGTTCCACAAGTAGCTCCCATCAAAGACCCGTTGTTTAAGGTTAATGGTTCCCTGGAAAATATATGCATTATTAAAAATACATTTTTTTTGCTTTTTGGGTAAACAAATCATGTACTCCCCCCTTATTTATTTTTGAAATTATTATTTTCAAAATTTAGAATTTCAAATTTATATTTTTTACTGACAATTACTATTTTTAACACACAATTACTATAAAAAACAACCTTAAAACCGATTCTGAGAGAGTCAAATTTTTGTCAAAAATCATTTCAAATTTGAAAATAATTTTGACAAGTAATGGAATTTTGGGCAAAGCTTGTCCTCTGGAGTGAACCTACATTCAAAATGAAATTACAATTGAAAGTAAAGTCTTTTAGTTTTTATTAAAAAAATTTGATTTTAAAAATGTTGACAAAATTCAAAATCAATTCATATTATGTTCACAGTTTTTTTTGCAATAAGCAGTATGTTCCTGAGAGAAACTTTTTGAAATGAACTTTTGGCAAAAATATGGGTGAACGCAATTGGATTTTTTGCAGAGCAGCAGTGTAATTTATTAACGTGAGCCTGGCTGGCATAAATGGAACTAGCTCTCCACCTGAGCTTTGCCTATTCGAAAGCCAACAAACCAAGCAGCTGGCACACAAGGCAAACACACTTCCCCTCCACCGCAGCCCCCGGCCGTGTGAGTGTGTCCGGTGGAGTTCAACAAGAGACAGACGACAACAAAAGCGGCTGCGACATAAGCGCTGACAGCGTTTCTCATATTCGCTACTTGAAATCCTAATATAACACGGCGACATGTTTACGATGCATTTGTATATGTATGTATGTTATTCACATCCGCCTCGGCATCCGCTTCTTTTACTGCATAGTTTTATGCGAATGCCTGTTGGCATTCTCATTGAGCAGAAATCAGAAAAACCCTGTCTGTATCCATTTATATCCCCTAGGCCTTTTGTTAGTCTAACCGTGTGTGTGCGTGTGTTTGTCTCTCTGCCTGGCTGTGTGTGTGTGTGTGCTCCAAAACGACAAACATCCCTTGGGTGGGGCGGCGCCAATGCCAATGCCAAATGTCGACATCGACACCGACACATAAAGGCTAAATTGAACTTGAATGAGCGCCGAGTGGCACATGGTGCCAGGTGAGAGGAGGTGAGAGGAGGAAGGAGCACTGTGCTGTGCTTTGATAGCAGATGGAAATAACTGACAACGCCGGCCAATGGACGTAGCACTCAAGTCGTTTAGCACTCGTTAATATATTCCCGAACCGCACACGACCCATTCAATTGGAAAACTCAGTGGGATTCGATTGAACCGACAAGTGCATAATTACGCACGCGGCAGCAGCCAGCGAGACCCAAAACTCTGGAACGGCACCGTGCACAAAAAAAGTGTGAGCTTGTATCTTAAGTTGACTGGAGCCACTGGGCCGCAGGTCCAGCAGGTACATGTTAGCGCGCAGGCACGTATGACTATCAGTGGCTATAACCGACATTAAATATAAATTAAAGATGAGCTGGGTTTTAAGTAACCTGAACTATTTGCTTTAATATCTTATCTAATATAAACATGTTAGATACAACTCTTAAGCGAAATAAGTTGTTATTCATAATCATGTTTGACTATCTGTATTTGTTTACTATATGTTAGAGTGTCTGAGCTTCAGTTTAAGCCGAATCTGGCCTGCACTGCTCATGTCGTCGTTGTTGTTGCTGTTGTTGCTGTTGGTGTCCGTGCCAGGAGACAATCAAATGTGCTGTCCAGGGAAGTCCGTTTGAACATTTGCCACAAGCTTGACTGAGATGTTGTTTCCGGGCTACGGATATACGAGCCAACTGCTGTACTATATATTGGCATGACATCCAAGTAACACTGAGCTCTTCCCTAATAGATAATAGAGATAAGGATTCGATGACATATGCTAACGTCATATGGAGTGTATCCAATTTTAAATTCAAGTTAAGTGTTATATACATATATGTCCTTTTGCACACTTTTATCTATGTATTGCGTAGCTATTCAGAGATATTTGTTGCGCATCCTGGAAGTTAGCTTTGGTAAGCACAAGAAATGGTGTTTTAACAGTCTTTGGACTTGTTTGTGGATACACACAGAGTATGGCAACAGCCAGGAACTAAGACTGCAAATCTTTGGCTCCTCCAAAACTGTGGTACCTGGCTGATGCGGCTGGCATTTCCCTCTGGCACCACCGTAGCAGTCAAGGTGGTGTTGCTTGCTGTGCATGTCTTTGTGGTTTTTCAGGCGCTTAACTATAACAACAAAACTTAACACCTTTTGATCGGCTGGCGGCGACAACGACGACGGTACCCGCGCCCGTAAATGTGTGTGTGTGTGTGTGTGTGTGTGGGTGTGTGTTTTTGTGTGAATGTGGGTGTAGTTATGGCACCGAATAAATTCCAGTAAGCTTTCTGGAGAGCGCATAACAGCAGCTCGCACACATTCGTGTGGGGAAGCTCGTTATTCATAAACTTAATGCCAAAGAGAGCATAATTTTCATTTTGCCTCCTTTGCGGCTTGCCTTTCCCTTTATATAGATATATATATATAGATATATATATATATATGTATATATATGTATTTGTTTGTGTGTATGTGTACCAGACTAAAGTACACACGGCAAATAAAAGCCAAACATTGAGGCAGCAGCAGCAAAAACACCAATAAACTTGTACTTGTGTGTAGCAGCGGTAAGTGGGAATTATATAAACATATACATCAGTGAGCAAACACAACCGCACACACTCACACATACGCTCAGAGAGGACATACCACATACACAGCCAGCAGCTGGCAGCTGTTGCTGCGTCTTAGATCGACAACGTGCCACATGCAACGCGGCGTATGAGCAATATGTATGAAAATAAACTAAGACGATGAAATACAGAAGGCAGCTGAGTAAAACACGACGGACAACATATGTACGTATGAACGTACATAAGCGTATGTATGTGCGAACCATGCCCTCGAAGTATTTGATTCGAAATGAAGGCCAAATGATTTGGCAACTAAATGCGGCTCGAACTAAGGGTCCTAGCCACTTCGGGATCGTGGCACTGGCAATCAAGTTCTGACGGATTGCTGATTGATTCTAAAAACTTGAAAACCAGCGGGTTTTAATTGTCTTAATTGATTATAAAGCTGTTCTTCAACGGTTGAGAACTGGCTATAAATTCTAAAGCAAGAGCCCAACAAAAGTTGGCTTCCAAACTGATTATAACTGGCATAAAGTCATCTACCAATTTCTCTCAAGCATTTCACAGCCACTTTTTAGCCATTTCACTAACTTCAATTTCAAATGCATTTCGATTGATTCATTGGGGCGTATCAATTTAAGAGCTGTTGGCCAGAAATTAATCTGTTTTCGTTTTGAATTAACCACCAAGCTCAAATGCTAGCGGTTACAGGCCGAATTGTTTTTAAGCGTAGCAAATAAATTTCATTGAGCAGCCTGAAAGCTCTTGGCCATAATCAGTGAATGGAAATATGAAACCCGTGCTGATTTTTATTATTTTTATTTTTAATTATTTATATACAATTTTCAACTTCAGTTCAGTTGCAATCGTTGCCAAAGGGGCTACCTGAATACACATACCATGCTGCTTGTCACATTTCTGAAGCACCCTCGCCCGCTCACGTTGCAGGCATCTTCAGAGCGAAATAGCTGCTATCTCGATTGCCCCCTCAGCCTGCTGAAGGGCCGGCGTTCGCATCATTCGGCATTCACTTCATTCGCTCGGTTCGCCCCGTTCGCAATTCAATTATGCATTCCGGCAGCGTGTCGGGTATGCTGCAGCATGCCCCTGCCCGCCCGGAGTCAACCTTGCGCCTTGCGATGCAACTAAAAAATTTCTGTTACATTCCGCATTCAGGTCATTAATACGCCATCATCAGCGGCTGGCCAGCTGACAAAGCGTGGGCAAAGGAAGCGCTCGACGAACAGCGGCCATTGGACAGCGTGCTTGGTATCCTTTCGCGTGGCGTGTGGCACGGGCACGGGGCACGTTATGTAAGCTTGCACGGCGCCCTGTTTGTTGTCTGCCGGATACGCACGGACGGACAATTGGCATGCAGTTGCCGCTGCTGTCGGCGTCGCTGTCAACGTCGTTGCCGGCGGCTGTTGATGCAGTTGTTCTCGTTGTTGTTGCTAAAATGTTGCACGCACGACTGCGCGCTTGAGTGAAATAAGTTGAAATGCTAATGATAGCAAAACATTCGAATAACGTTACGACACTTACACACAAACACAAACACACACACACACTCACACACCCACACCCACACACACACACGGCAGCACGCGGTCATATGTTCATTAGCTAATCCTGGAAATGATGTGCAAATTACTCAATACTCACAGTGCTGTAAAGCGATAAGTGCAGTTCAGCCTCGCTAAGTGGCACGGTTACGGCTGACTTCATTGTGTAATCGATAATTCGCGGAGCTTACGAGTCCCAGATGCCAGCGAGCTGACAGCCTAGTGTTGCATTCTGAATAATTCGAATAAGCGTCGGCCTCTCTCGCTCGCTCCCTGTCTCTCTCTGTTTCACTCTGTTTTAAATATCACCAACCAGAGAACGAGGAGTAAAGTGCAGGTAACTGTCGATGCGAAATTAACGAAGGAAAGAGCAAATAAATACAAATTTATTAATTTTTATTTAAATATAGAATAGATTAATATACCAAAACATGACTATAAGTCAGAAACACAAAATAACAGTAAGGACTTGAAACTAATGAAGAAAGTTTGCTACGGAAAAAAGATTACACCAATATTTATATTTAAAGTAGAGTTTTCTTATAAACAATAATCTTTTTTTTTTTTTTTTTAAAAAGTAGTTTAAATCCTTATTTTTGTAAGCTTTTATAGTTTATAAGTTTAAAAGTTCAACTTTACGTATTTGCAATGAAGTTTATATACAAACATGATCTACGGGTAAAAATGTAATGTGAAAGGTAAAAATGAATTATTAAATTTTAAGTTATAACTTTTAACAAATGTGGTCCCGGCTTTAAATACAGTTTGCTTAAACTTTTAGCAAAATTATTCTAAAGGCATGGGATGGTTTAAAAGTTGGTTGAATATTGAAAACGTTAGAATAATGAGCAATATTTGGAATTTATGGTGTCCAGTTTATTACAATTTTGTACATAAACTAGGCAGGTTTTTATACATTCTCTTTGACAAGTTTATTACAAAATACTTGCCAATTTGTATGCTGGGTTCAGGGCATACAAGTAATCGTTGGATAATTGAAGTAAATTGTTTATGTTATTCATAATTAAATAAAAGTGTAAATTTATTGGATTTTACAAATTGTCGGTATTGGCGGTAAAGCCCTAAAGAATTGGCAGCTTGAGTTGATGAAAAGGCCCATCAGCGGCTTCTCGTGAAACACTTGGGAAAAGTATCGAACTGGCAACATCTTAAGATTAAAGGACTATGCAAATATGCATGATCCAAGCTGCCCCTGAACACTCGGACTTCATTGTTGGCTGCTGTCAGTCGGCTTCTCGTTCTTGTTGGAATTGAAAATTGAATTTCCTACGCCAATAAATGCACACAAGAATCTTGCCAGAGACTGACTGAAAGTCGCACTGTGGATCTGGAAGGGGATGTGGATGCGAATATGGCTGGTTGTGTGGATGGTGTAGAGGGCACTTCGCTGGGGGCACGCAAAAATCAATCAAACAAAACGGACTGACACTTAGACAGACGATTAGGAAACAGCTAAAGCGAACCGGCAACTTGATATGCAAGTCAGACATCAGGGCAGCAGAATGAACACCCAAGAGACAAGCTGGAAACAATAGAAGCTGCATAGCCGCATAGCAGATGCTCGATAGTGGATAGAAGATATCTGATACAAGCTAAGGAGCAAAGGATTCTGTCATTGTTTCGCTTAAACGCACAACAACAGAGCGTTAAATTCAACTGCGATAAACAAAACTACAATTTCTCTATCATAGCTAGTGGGAGTGCTCTACGCAAGTGTGAGTGTGCAACTGTAAGATACCCTGTAAAAAGTCCTGCTCTGCTCACATATAGCCGCAACATAAGGTTCCAATGCAGTTGTCAAACTGTTAAGCGAATTTGATCTGCGAAGTTATCGATAACACTTTGAATGATATCGACAACAAGAATAATATTATTTACATTCAATGTTTTTACGAATTACTTTTTTGTTTTTTCACATTTAAGATGTAATAAGCACTAAATATCACTAGGATAATTGATAGGTTAGCAGACTTGATCTGTGATCTATGAGATCTCGTCTCAAAAATAAAGCATTTTTTGGCTCATATTAAATTTTATTCTTCTTGTGAGAGTGTTGCTCTTGAAAAGCTTTCATTTTAATTGGTTTATTTATCATCTTCGTTTCTTAAGCCACTAATTAAAGATCTATTTATTCTGTTTCTGTTGCTTTGACAATTGTCTTAAAGCTTAGCTCAGCCGACTGAGCTGGCACTCAAACCAAGCACGGTTCGTACCTGACTCAGATATGAGTTCTATTTAAGTGAGTCCTTGGAGTACTTCATTGCCAACTGTAGACTGGCAATTGTTTAACTAAATGTTTTTCAGCAGCTTGGCAGCTCTATTTAAAATAAATAAGGCCAACCGGCTGAAAGTGTGTGTGTGTGTGTGTGCGTCAAGTTACAAATAAAACTCAACCGAAATGAGCTTAAGAGCTTATGGAGCGCTAAACAAACAACGCAGCACACAAAACCCGCGACGACGACGACGACGACGACGGTGATGCCTCAAAGCCAGGGGCAGAGAAGCTGAGCTGGTGGCAGCGCGGGAGTCTGAGACTCCCTGCGTCATCGTCGTCAACTAGCTTACTCAACTGACTGACTTGGGTTTCGGGTAAATGGTGCTGGTTCTGGCCCGGTTCCTGCTCTTGCTCCTGCTCCAGGCGCTCTTACCATGAATTGTCGCTGGCTTTTTCTATGTCGGCGCTTTGCAAGTTTTATTTCTTTTGGTTAACATACGGTGGCGGCGGTGGTGAAGGCGGGGGCGGGGGCGGGGCGGGTCGGACGCTTGACGGGATGCCCTGCTTTTATGACTAAGTCAAATATGAAAGTTAGTTGCTCCGCTTGCTGCTGCCTGGCTGCTTGACTGACTAACGCGGCCACGGCCACGCCCACGCCCTCGCCCTCGCCCTCGCCCTCAACCTCGCCTGCCACATGGACGCCCTTTTTGCCCATGTCGGGGGCATTCAATTTGATTTATTGCCACTTAAAAGGCAACATTCAGTTTTCGAAATAAATAACACGTTTACACATCCAAATGAAGCTCCAGTTGTTGAGAGTTACAATGCCCTCCACCCCCTCCCCCTCCATCCCCCACAAAACCTTCTCCGCACAATGCCCCACGCACACTCAACCCACCGCATACTCATCTGCGCTCCGCGATGGCGACGAAATTGTTAATAAGAACGCATATATTATGCCAACACCAACACACATGAGTCTCTTCGTGTGTGTGTGTGTGTGTGCTTGTGTCCGTGTGTGTACGCCAGGAGTGCAGCCTGTTGGGGCGCCCTCAGCTCACATAATTAATCGAGTCTCGCTGCTGCCACGTCGTCGTCGCCTTTGGCCGAAATGAAGCGTGAATTGGACAATAACCCAGTCGGCCACAAAAGTTGCGTAATCGACTGTAGCTGACAATCGATTGGCAGCCGACAGTCTAACAATCGATTGCAGAACAAACTGCGAGTGGCAGGCAATTAATCGAGCTTCAAACTCGAAGACAGCAAGGAGTTAATAACGTATTTCGATATAGAATAGATATACAATAAATTTTAACAAGAATATGCATATGTGCTTTAACAAAAACTTAAAACAAAGTATATCATAGAACTAGTTCTCAATTGTTTGAAGTGATCATAAATTGAAGTTGTATAACAAATTTGCATATATGTTTATACAGAATCATTAATTAAATTGCCAAAAAAAAAGTTCTTCTGAGTAAATGGAGCATTTGCAAATTATGAAAAGTTCTAAAATATTCAGACGAAAACAATTTGTCCCTAATTAAATAAATAAAATATATTTATATTTCGACAAATTCCCCAATTTCCACAGACCAAAAAATTGTTTTTTTAAGCTTTGCAAATGTATTTATTAAAATATATTCAAATTTTAATTCTTCATTTATCAGCGATAGCAAGAAAATAATACAGGTAAAAGATGTTGCGTACTGTCCATATACTTTATATGTGTGTGTGTGTGCACACACTCAGAATAATTTTCACGCACTTTAAAAACGCATTAAATGGGAATGGCGTCCGGACATGAACATTGGCCATGGGCACAAAATGGCTGCATCCTAGCACGGTTGAATTCATTCACACACCCACATACACACACACGCACACACAGACGCATACCCCGTCCAAAATCGAGCTGCGTGAGGTGGCGGGGGATGATGTTCGCGCAAAATTTATGACCGCTGACCATTTTTAAATAGCCACACGCGCACCTGGGCACACCTGCGCATAATGTGGTCGTTCCATATAAAATTTCATTCATGATAAATGCGCAGCAAGAAATAACAACAGGCAAAATAGCAGCACACACACCCACACACATTCAAATTCTTTGGGCAGCAAATTTTAATTAAAAAACATAAACTTCATTGCTGCGGCAGTTGGCACAGATTTTGTTGCGTAACCAACTCGATTCTGTTCTTGTTGTTGTCGCTATGATTTAGTTGCTTGCCATTTGGAGACACGCCCACAACACAAACACACACACAGACACAAGTAATTTCGACAGTTGTTTAGCGCACAAATATGCATGTCGCACATTCTATATCCACACATATATATTTTGCATCGGGAATTCCGTTTGATATCCGCATGAAATGTTCATTAATTAGTCATTGAACACGCGAGCTAATTTGCAACATTCGCAAATATTGCCGACACTGCATGTTGGCAACACAGGCTACATTATCGCGCCGCACTAAAAAAAATTTGGTAAATTAAAATTTTATAGCGCTCTGTGTTTTTATCGGGCCATTGCGGTTAAATTAATGTGCCAATTAAATAATAACTATGCTTACGGCGCCTTAAATTTAAAATGTTCGCAGTAAGCAGCGAAAACCGAACGTTTTAAATCAATCTTTAGCTTGTGCTGGAAGGCGTCTAGTGTCGCAGCAGCGTTGCCTACTTGTTTTTTTTATATTTTATATAAATTATTGTATTATATTTCTTATTATTTTATTTCATTTTCAATTTAATTTGCATTTTTTTTTATTATTTGTTAACGGATTCAAAGTAACTAAAAAGTAAATCAAAATCGAGGTAAGAAAAACGCAAAGATGCGGCACAGTCACTGCACAGTCACTGCACACGCACGCCGCACACAGTACACACACACATGTACACATTGAGAACCACTCGCTTGCAAGCACACACTATCATAATTAATGATAACCAAATAGTGTTGACTTGGTAAAGTTGCGAACACTTTTTGCATTATTATCGGGTTAGCCGCAAGGTTTTTGCGAGTTTCGCGTCTCATTAAAATGCAGAAAGCGGCAAACAGTTGTGTTCTCGTTTCAGGCAACGTGAACATTGTTTAAATTTCATTTTGTAAATGTGAAATGTGAAATATATTTTTATGTGCAGTTGCGCAATATTCGTATATAAATACCACTTTACCTTTTTTAAATAATTAATTGGGTTTAATAGATTAAGACAAATTAAGACAAATAAATCGCAATTTGTTACTTTGTCGGAACTTCGAATTCAATAACTTTTTGCTTAAAACAACTTAAGTGTACATATGATTTTATTTTGCGATAGTCAGATTTTCGAACATTTAACCGTTAATAAAATCGATAGATAAACCTGTGATTTTGTTTCGTTGAATACCGAAACACAAATGGGAGTTATTATTGTTCACAGTTTTTGTTTTCGCTTGCAGGTAAATCTGCGTCAATACTAGCCCGAAATTAATAATAATTATGTGCATGTGTGTATATGCACTTATATCCATGCTTTTGTGAAAATGTATTTATAGATATATTTTTTAATTACACATTTCGTGATGGGTGGAAAATTGATTGACTCTGATTGGATGTGTCCCAGGGGTACCGCTCGCATTTCCTCTGTTCTACCACGTTTCGAAAAACTGCTTGAAGGTAAAACAAAGCTTTTAAATACGATACAAAATTAAAAAAAAAGAAAACATTTTGTAAAATTTTTTTGTATCACGTAGTATTTCGAAGATTGTTTTTTTGCTCGTTAAAATAAAAAATTAAAATCTGTACCCATATAATTGAGTTTAACAATATTGAATGCAATACAAATGTAACATTCATAAGAAGACGTTTGATAAACTGTACCATACTTTAATGAAATAAAATAGGCATATTTGAAGTACTTAAACTAAAAAAATAAATGTAACTAGAATTACATTTAATAATATGAAATATTTATTAATCAATTTAAAAGAACAAATACATATTTACATATTTTTAATAATATATGTTCCCAATGGATTATATGTGTTTTTTTATTGAACATTTTTAAAAATATATTTGGCATTTTCATCTGACTAATGTGCAACAGTTTTGTTATATTTACAGATTGCCTTCAAATTGAGCGATTCGCAGAGGGACATTGGGGCACAGGGCATAAGAAGGACTTAGAGCTGCTCAACATTTGCCAAGCTGTTAGGGCCCGCAAAAGGGTTAAAATATATTATTTTTCATTTTATGAAGTGGAACTGAAAATGTGGCTTGTTTGCAGCCAGTCGGGTTTTTTGTATGTTGTGGACAGGAAAGGTAAAAGGGTAGCATAATTCCATTCAATTGCATGTAATAAAATATCTGAGAAGGCATTTCTTTTATTTTTGCTGTTAAACATTCTTTGGGCTTGTATTGAGGACTTTAAAAGCTTAAGAGCCCATGTGTCTATAATGCTACTGCTCAATATACGAAGTGTTCACATTAGAAACTGTATTTTACAGGGTATCTCTCATTGGGGTACTCTTGATAAGAGCTCGTGAAGTTTTTTGTTTGTTTTTATTTGCTGTTTGCCCAATTCCACGCGATTCCCAGCTGCCTGTTGTTTACCTTGTGCTTTATTAAATCAAATAAACGGAGACGTGGCCGTTGTGGAAGGCGGTCGACTGATGGGACGCTTGACTGCTCTGCTCCTGGTGTCTGGGTTGTATCTATGCCCCGCATGGCTGCCAACTGTCAAGTGCTCCCCATTTGCATGGCATTCGCGCCAGGTTGTCAACCCCGCGGCCATTTTGGTCGCAACTCATATACAAGGAGTAGATGATTAGAATTTCTGAAAATTTGAAGAAGTTCCATAACCACTGTAGGGGCCTCTTTTTCGTTATTAAGAGCAAGGACTAAAAGTCGACCCTTCAGGCCTTTGATATGGTGATCCACAATAGCCTTCAATGCGGTTTGCCACATCTTTGAACCAAGGTGTTGTTTTTTTTCCTATATTTGAATAAAACAGTTCGGTTTCTTATATTCACAAATTTTTTATTTTTCACAGTAGTTTACTGCACATACTTAGAATAATTGAAAATATCGTATGCACAATGGTAAACGATTACAAGTTTAGCAATATTTATTCTCGTTCACGAAGTGACAAGAGTATATTGATTTTGTGCAATGTCCGTCCGTCTGTCTGTCCGGATGAACGCAACTTTTTTTGGCACTATTAAAGATAGAGACTCTAAATTGTAGATATATTCTTGTAGTTATCTGCTTCAGACAAAGTGTTTAGATTTTTGTGCCACGTCTATTGGGAGGCTGGCAAATCGATAACATGTCGATACACCGCAAATCGCAAATCGATAAAAGGTGAGTATTTCCCACAATAAAAAAATTGGAAATGCCTATATCTCCCATGGCTAGAGGCTCCATTTTGGAATATATATTACTGGAAAGCTCCCTCAAATAACACAGAAACAATTTTCCAGCCACTCCCCCTACCGCCTCCGTAATCGTTTAAACCGATATACCTGAAGGCACACATCGGTAACATGTGTATTATTCACACAATTTTAAAGTTAGAGACAAACTTGGTATGTAGATTGTAGATTAATCCAAATCATGCCAAAATGTACAAAAATTTAGACAAGTAAATTTCCCAAATCCATACTTGCTACATTTCAAAGTCCCATAACTTTGTCAAAACTGAACCGATTTTCATTATGTTTACAATTTTCATCATAGTTTGATATCTAGATCAATTCTGCATTTAGTTTAAATTCTTATTTAAAAATAATTTTTTTGGATTTTTTCCGAAAAAATCCTTTACTCCCCCTAACTTATTTTGAAAAATTTTTTTCAAATTCAAAATCGCGAATTTTTATTTTTAATCGATTGCGGGTACCTAAATTAGTATAAAACGCTACTTTAAATGTGATTCTCGGGTTATCGATTTTTCTGTCAAAAATCATGCCAAATCGTGCCAAAATTTATAAAAATTTAGATAAGTAAAGTTCCCAAATCCATTCTTGCTACATTTCAAAGTTCCATAACTTTGTCAAAACTGAACCAATTTTCATTATGCTTACCATTTTCATCATGGTTTGACATCTAGATCAATTCTTCATTTAAATTAAATTCGTTTTTGAAAATAAATTTTCTTGGATTTTTTCTGCATTTAAATTAAATTCGTATTTGAAAAAAAATTTTTTTGGATTTTTTTCCCAAAAAAATCCTTTACTCCCCCTTAATTATGTTGAAAAAAATTTTACGTAAAGACCTCGGATCCGTAGCTCTCATAATTCAAACGACCCTTACTTTCTTAAAACTGAATCGATTTTCATGTTTGATGGCATTTTTTTCATGGTTTTTCCGTTAGTTTGATTGATTCAAATATATTGATTATATAGCCAGCAAATTGCGAAATATCTGTCTCCCACAATTGTAGAGCTATAGTCACCAAATTTGGCAGACAGTGGTTGGGTGATGTCCTCTTAAGATTGAGTCGAAATATGTTGACCACGCCCACCTCCACCCCTACGAAATATGAAAATTCAATCATCTACGTACGTCCAAATAACTACTGTGTACTGAAAACGAGTATTACGCAGTCAGTTACGTGCGACTGCAACGTTCCTACTTGTTTTAAATTGCAAAAATTAAATGGCCGACCCAACCATTTATTAAAAAAAATTAAATTCGATTCGAATTTGTGCTTCGCTGTTGTTAATAAAACTGTTTCGGCTTAAGGTTCGCTTAGGCAGATAATTAACTGGATTTCCTGGCTCCAGTCTATTTGGTTCAAACCGGGTGGGTCTTCATCTGTAAGAAGTTATTTAAGTCAATCAAGATTTCATTATTATTGATGACGGAATGAGCAAGAAATAGAATGTTTTTGTTTTTTTGAACGGTTCTATGTCCCTGTGCATATGTATTTTCGTGTGTGCCTGTGTGTGCGTGCGTGTGTTTTATCTCACACACCCCGTTGACACACACTGCACAATTAATCTGGTCAACAGCTGCTGTAATTACTTGTATGCCGAGTTCACAGGCCGCTACCTGAGCGACCCGACACTTTGCTCCACTGAGCTGAAAAATTATGGACCCTCGCTACATAATCCCCACCCCTCGCTCAAAGAAAGGCGCCTGCTACTCCTAGAAAACAGTGGCAGCTTTCAGCTGGCAAGGCATTGTGTGCTAATGACGAGCTGTTGATTTGTGATGTTCATTATTTGCGAGGACGTTGCCATAGGCGGGCGCCATAACTCACAACTTTTTTGCGGAATGTGGGGGGGGGGGCTGCTTTCTGGTCGCTGGGAGGTGGCCTAAGTTGATGAACTCTGCAAAAACTAATTAAAACACGTGAAAAACACATGTAAAATGGCACTGGCCCAGTTGCCGCCCACAGTCGAATGCACATGAATAATTTAGAGGCTCACATGGAGCCGGAGACAAGGTAACGATGAGGATGACGTTGACCTCGACTACTTGACTATTCCCGCCCAAAACTTGTCCCATTCCAGTGCTGGGGATCTTAGGGACTTTGACTGTTCACCGGACTTGAGTGGGCTCTTTTGCACGGTATTTTAACTATTAGTTATTTCTGCTCGGAAAACTTAATTTTCGACGAAACATAAATAACTTGTTAAAAGCCTGAAGAGCTCTACACAGCGGGTTACACTGAAAAAAAAGACTCAGTTCTGTGAAAGGTATTTCCATGAGTTTTCTTTTATTTAAGACAAAATCTTTGGAATTCCAATTGAAGTTGCATGCAAAACAATTTTGGATATTCCATATATACTGAAAAGATTTTTTGCCGTGTTGCGGAAAAAGTTTCGGGCGTTGGGCATTTTTTGACTCACGACCATCACTCAAAGTGTCTAAAACTTGACACTATTTAATCCATTTGTCGCAGTGTGCTTTGTTGCAGACAATTTGATGAGCTGGGAACTGGTAGCTAGCGGACAAAAGCAGCCCGCTGTGTCACTCACCGGATGCTCAAAGTGCAAACGGAAGTCGCTCATATTACGTCACACACGAGAGGTTTGAAAATGTGTTTCCGTTTGGGACAGTACTTCCGCGCGTCCAACGTGTGCAGCTGTCTCCCTCGCTGTCTCAGTTTTGTCCTTCCCCCCATTCTTTTACTCTCTCGCTCGTCTACCATTAAGCCATTACTAGGTGAACTTAGAGAACTTAAAACATCTAACAAATAAAATTAAATATATATCTCACATAAAAGATACACAAACACGCGCAAATTGCAGACTGGTCAGCGGGCGTTGGCCTAGCGCGGCAGTCGGTGGTCGGTGGGCACGCGGTCAGTGTCTGGGATCGAGCCGGATCACAGCGTAAAGCACAGTCACAGCAGCGGCAACAGCCATGACAAGGACAATGCCAACAACAGCGCGACAGCTTCAACAAATGTACGAACTAGCAACCAAGCAACCAGGCAACCAGACAGCCAGACAACCAGACAACCCCAGGCGAATGAAAACCAACCAACTAACCAGCCAGCAAAACAATTTAACCAATGCGACCAACTTGAAAGCCACGGTCCACATTGTTAACAGCACACGAAACTGTTTGCAAAATGTTTTGTAGACACTTTCAATGCGCTTTCGATGCATTTCAATTTCAATTTCAGTATTTTATTTCAGTTTCAATATTCAATCATCTTCTGTTCTGTCTCAAGATTCCTATCAGTTCCCATTTTTAATTTTCAAGTTCAATTGCATTCAAGTGCTCACAACTGCTTTCTATGCCCGTTTAACGCGATTTTAATATAGTTTAAATAAGGACTTAATATAGTTTTAAATCGGTTTCAATGATTTTTGAATTTTAGTTCAGTTTCAAGAATTTTTCCATAGAGCTTCAAGGCAACTTTAATGTAAACACAAACGTCATATTCAACATGTCTATTTGCAATACAGTTTGAATACAATATTAATAGGGTTTCAATAAAAATTCTTAACTTCATTATCAGTTTAAACTCGTTTTCCTTCGAAGATGAGTTGAACAACTGCAACTGAGTTTCGGGGCTCGAATCGCAGTACAATTAGGTTGATCATTTATAATTATATGCTATGCCATAAATAATGATAATAATAAATTTGCCACTTTTATCAGTTGAAATTATTAAAATTAGATTTCCACTGTAATTGTAAATTCAATTGCTTTCCACTTAAGCTTTTAATCGCATTGAATTGCCTTAAACCGCTCGCAACTGCCGCTCACCTGCCTTCAACTGATAGCTAATATGCCCAGCCGAGGGCATCTGCCGTCGCTCAATTCAACCAGAGCAATTTTTGGGCATTGCGACCGCGTTGCGCGGTGCATTAAAACGGAAGTGGAAACTAAAAGCAGTTATATTTTTGGCGCACTTACACGGATTTTGTACTTTTTCCCGTTGTTACTTTTTTGTATTTGGAATAGTTTTTCTTCAGCTAATCGCTGGCCCGAAGGGAACGCCGGGAACGTGGGTGGCAGCTGAAGCTGAAGCTGGAAAATGGAAACTGAAAACTGAAAACTAAAAACTGCGACTCTACCGCTAAATCTGGTAGTGAGTGGGCCGTGTGCTGGCTGTCTTCCGGCTATAAACTTGTGTGTGTGTATGTGTGTGTGTGTGTGGTGCATGGCCGGCATTGTGTGGTTGCACTATGTGGTTTGCGCTGTGTGTGTGTGCGTGTGGGTGGACAGATTTTTTGTTGGGTTTGGCGAATTTGTTTGTTTGGCAATTTGTGTAACTAAAAAGCATTCACTTTTGAACTTTATCAGGAATTGGGCGTGTGGGCGTGGCACGTGACAATACACTGATAATACACTGTGCCTGTGTGTGTGCGAGTGTGTGTGTGTGCGTGTGTGTGTGTGTAAACGTGTGTGGATAGCTTGTTGCCAGCAGATTTTGCGGTTGCTTTTGCTTCTGGCAGTTGTCACTAGCCTTCGCCCCAGCCCTCAGCTGCGCCTCCCCCGCCGTCCTCGGCATCCTCGCTCCTCCTCATGCTCCTTTAGCGCAGATGCGCCCTCTCTTTTACACGTTTCGTTTGGTTTTGGCGTTCAATTTAGTTTGTGTTTGTTTAGTTGTTGTTTTGTTTTGTTTGTGTTGTTTTTGTTGCTTTTTGTCCATTTTAAATTACATTTTAACAACTTTGGCAAGGGAAAATTTTAATTAAACATTGATGTGCGCTAAGCTCTCTTACCACCTTTCTCTTGTTCTCTCTCTGTATGTCTCTCTGTGCGTTTCTCTGTTATTCTTATTTGCGCTCGATTTAATTCTTTTCCTAATGCATATTTTACTCTTATTGTAATAAACGCGAAAAGATATTCGCACTTGTAAAACAATCTATCTGTGCATGTGCGTGTGTGTGTGTGTGTGTGTCTTGGGACATTTTGGCTTAGGCGTCGCCATATTGAACGCTGCCAGCGCCATCTAGCAAGCAATTAATGTGATTTATGATCGCACTTCATTTTCCCTGCGCGCAGAAAACAAAAACTTGAAAAACATCGCCCGTTGCGTGTTTGGAAATTTAAAGAATCTGCGACCCGGCCACGCCCCCACACGCCCTCCACACACACACGCACGCACACACACACACATGGGGGCATGCACGGTGCGTTTCTGGTGTGTAAACATGCGATTAATAATGAAAGAAATAAAAATAAAGTATGCATAAAATGAAATTTAAAAACACGAACATAGCGTATGAGAAAGGCTCAAAACGAATAATAAAATACAAAAAATACAAAAAGAAAGCAACAAACAAAACAAAAAACACAAACAACAAAAAAATTAAAATAACTGAACAACCCAAGCCAGGAGCAGGCCGTGGAAATCCTTTTGTGACAGGATCTGTGGAGGTTCGGGCTGGGGTTGGACTGCTTGGGAAATTAAATATGCGCCTCATGTAGGCGGTTCTTTTTTTCTTATTTATTTATTTTATGTGCGCGGCTTTGCGTGCAATGCACAATGTGGGCGGGGAAGCGTGGGCGGGCCTTGGCGTTGCCGTCAGGGGGCGTGTGCAGAGCAGTTAAATTAAGAAAAAAGAAAAAAAAAACAGAAGAAAGGGGTTACAAATTGCAGAATTATATGCGAGCTGCATACATTTCTGGGTCATTTAAAGAGACAGCCGTCGGCAAGTCGGATGGGAGGGGCGCGAGGGCGAGTAGGAGAAATACGAGTGTACTGCATCAGGCTGAGTGTCTCATAAATATTTACTAATTAAGTAGGTCCACTCACCTCCCAATTTCGCCTGTGTCTCTCGATAATCTTTAAAGACCAGCAAACGTGGAGGTCAATGGCAAACAATAACCAAAATTATAGCGATAAGCGCACTATTTAATCATGGTATATACTCCAAGATACCCTGTATATAAATGCGGGAAACGTTTTGCATTTGTATGCAAAGAAATATTACTAATCGAAATAATAATAATAGCAAAATTAAATGCTTTAAAGTAGACATGACAAATTAAGTAAAATATAAAAATGATGTAATAATAAAAATAATAAAAAAAAAATGTATTAAGGAAGCACATTAAAGTCACTCATTTAAATGCTGCTACTCTTTACAGTTTAAGTATTATCATATATATACTTTTATCTTTCTTTTGCCACTTTCACTTTTTAAATGCATTCCCAACTATGCATACCCATTATTGATTTTAATTATAGGATATTATAGGATAAAAATACACAGACACAATGATTTTCAAGGTAAGTGAAAAAAAATGTTTTCCACAAGACAAATATAATCAAAAAAGTAATCGAAAACATCTGCCGTTATCGAATCGACTTAAGTGGCAAAGAGGGTCTTTAGGTACATTTGCACATTATACCCTTTTTAAGCATTTTTATTTGGGTACAGGGTATAGAAAATGCTGCCTAAAAAAGCAGTGCATATTAAAGAAGATCAAAATCCAAAACAATTGGAAAAATACAAATAAAATAAATGCCTGCTAAAATGAAATACAGGAAAACAAAACAAAAATAAAATAAAAAAAGGTAACAAGAATAAAAAAAGGAAGAAAAACTTGCCAAGCCGCCGGCGGGTTACAAGGTGTGTGTGTGTGTGTGGGAGTGTGAGCGGGTGTGGGTGTGTGTTAGCGGGCGCTCAGGTGTGAAATTTTATTGAGTTGAAATACGAAATATATGCAAATTGCGAAATAATTTAATGGCGCGTTTAATTGGGTTTTTAGCGAGCACGCAACGATGGGAAAAATGAAAACATATCAAAAGAGCAGAAGAAGCGCGAAGAAAAGCCCTAAGAAAAGGGGCGGCCCAAGAAGGATTGGGCTTGTATGCGTTGGGTGGGAGTCTGATTGGAAAAGTTTTGGCATCTGGCAAAACGAATCAATTGAAATTGAGCGCTGCCAATGGGCGCTAATAAGAATTTGATGTGCGGTTAATGGAGAGCCGGAGAGATGCCAAAGAATTAAGCGAGTGTGGCACGTGGCAAGTGGCAAGTGGCAAGTGGCAAGGAGCTTTGATTTTTAAGTCGCTGCCAAAAAGTTTTATCATTATCGCTGCGCATGCAAATCGCTGGAAATTGCCAACGTCAGCAATGACGAGCAATGGCCCAGCACGAAGGCAACCAAAATCGACGCTGGCGAGGATTATAAATTGTATTTAAGCACTCGAACGTTTGCCAATAATCCGTTTAAAATGCACAATCTAACTGTACCTGCCCAGGTACAGTCGAGCTGAAACGCTTGTCTACGGCCTAGCCACGCACTTGGCCCAGCTGCCGGAAGCCCCATTGACAAACTACCCAGAGCCAAGCGCCTGGCCAAAAATGGAAACCCGAAAACTTCCTCCTATAACTCATATCTTGAATCTGCTATAGCTATATATGCCACCTGCTTGAGTTGTCTGTCAGTGCGGCGGCAGTCAGTTAGTCAGTCCGTTTTTCCACGGGCTCTGTCTTGGCTTTTTCACGTACTTTCTTTTTTCTCGTCTTGTTGTTTTTTTTGTTTTTGGTTGTTTGCGTCAGTTAAGTAATATGCTGGCTGCGGGCTGGAGACACTCGCCGTGCTCAGCTGCGGCTCAGGATGAGCTCAATTGCCGCTCGTCCTGCTGCGTGGACCCAAGTCAGAGTCGCTTTTTACAACGCGCGCAGCGACGCCGGCAGTGGCAGCGACTGCGGCAGCGAACGGCTGCCATTATAAATTATTATTCATGAGCGGATGCGGATATTGAAAAGTTTCATTTTGTTGTTGCTGTTGTCAGTGAGCTTGTTGCTGTTGTTGCTGCTGCTGCTGCTGGCGCGTCTATCTTCATTTCAATTTTTACGCCGTTGACGTCGTCGTCATCTAAGGCCTTGTTGTTGTTGTTGCTAGTCTGGCTCTTAGTCCTCGCCGATGCTCCCTATATGTGTTTTTATTTTTTTCTCTTTCATTTTTTTTTTGTTTGGCTCTGCGCGTGTTGTTTGGAAATTAGATTTGTGCACGTTTCTTGTTTTCTATTTCCGTTTATCGGCATTTTTGCCCCATTGTTTGTTGCTCGTCTTTCGTTTTTGGTAATTTATTTTCCATTCTTGTAATACTCTTGCTGCAGCTACTCATCTTACCATCAGCTTTATCATGTACTTTGTGAGTAGGATGTAATTTAATTTGCGGAAAAGTAGAGCTTAAGCTTGGCACATTTTCACTTTCTCTTTGATTTGATATAGGAAAAGTGTATGCCAGCGTCGGTGATACGTTTTCTATTGTGACTTAATTTTGGTTTCTATTTCTATTTCTATTTTTTTTTTCGTTTGCTTTTGTACAAAGTTTTGCTTAGGGCTGGTGCAACAAAAGGATTTGTTGTTGTGTTCGGTTTTGATTCGAATTGGAATGCCTCTGAAATGGGCACGCAAGTTGGTGGCCCGTAAGGCAAGATGGATAAGATGTGTTCATTCAATGCACGCAGCATCGACAGTTGATGGCAACCCTAGAAGCGATACGGCGAGCATTTAATAATAAACTATGAGCAGCTTCCAACTAGTGACAATGCCAATAAAGTCAATGGTGTTTGACAAGAATCAAAGACATTTTCAAACTGCAGTTCTGTGGCAACTCTAAGGAGTGCTACCAATTTAAAAAAAATTAAATAAATGGAACAAATATGAAATCAAATAAAGGTAATCGTATTGCAGACACAATGCATAAAGTATGCTAACAGTATGTAATTCAAAAGAATGCCCCGTAAGATAGCACACCAGCAGCTGAAATTGCATATGGCATGGTGGCAACTCTAGTAGCAACTACATCCTACATAGTTTGCTTGGCTGGCATCTCTTTTGACCCGAAGCAAACGGAGCATGCACCTAAGTTTCATTTTTCGAGCCACTTTTATTTCTCCCATTCGACTTGCATTGCAATTTGAGTTCCGACTCGGGCTCAACATCAAGTTATTGTCATAGACCCGAATTCACACATATGGATACGGAACGTCTGTGTGGTTATGTGTATTTACATCTACTTACATACCGAACGCATTCGTATCTATGTCTATTATCTATATCCGCAGCCGCAACCGCAACTGTCCCTCCTTGCCCCGTTCCCGTTCCCGCTCCTGCTGCTCCTACTGTCGCTGCTGCTGGGTATTTTAAAATTGATATTCCATTGACGTTTGGCGACCTACTCCGGGCTGCCCAGCACCAGCTCAAGTTATTTATGTGCTCGTTTACAACTTTGTTGTTGTTGCCAAAGCCAGCAGGCCACATTGATTGAAACAAACTTTCGCATTGTATTATTTTGGGCCTTAGTGTCATTGCCATATCGCCCGCTCGCTCTGGCTTATCTACTCCTTCCCTTATCTCTCTCTCTCTCTCTTCCACTCTATCCCGCTTGCAATCCTTTTCGCCCCGCTCTTGACTAGCTCCATCGGCTGACGTGCCAACTTTTTAATCAAAGTTCGTGCCACCGCAGGCAGCGGCCAAGTCAAATCGAAGCGGCTGTCCCAATTAAGCGATCGACTCTCAACTTGATTCCGAAGCAAACTTCTAGCTACCTGCCTTAATCTCCTTCGCTACATCTCCCCCCTTGTCCAGCTGGCTCACCTCTTGACCTTCATCAGATGTTGGCTTCCGCTGGACAAATGCAGCCACTGCCACAGCAGTCATCAATTTGGGGTACCTACATAAGCTAAATATGCACGCTCGTATTTCACACACACACACAAGTGCACGTAGCTATATTTTCAGCTGCGGTTGGGGCCAAAAGCCTTTTGGCCAAATCTGACCGAAAAACCTTTCCCGCTGATCTAATTTAAATGAGCCCCGTTCGCTTTGCCTATGCATAAAGCGCATAAAATCTCATACACAACCGGATACGGCCTTTTTATGGCATTAAAGTAGAAACGTTAGTCGTAACAGCCCCCTCACCGACGTTTCAAGGCCCTGGCCCAAAAACTGACCCGGTAAAAAAAAACATTGAAATGCCAAAAATGGCCGCAAAGCGAACTGCAAAATTGAAATATTTTGATGTTGGCAGCAAGTTAATGTGGACCGGGAGCAGCCCCAAATACACATACACACGCACGCACGCACACATATTCATATGTATGTACATACGTGTTGAATTATAATAAACCAGCAATGGGCTGCACAAATGCCGGAAATCGCTAGTGAGACGAGCGCCGTGCAGCAAACCCTAAAAGCCCCAGACCCCCCCCCCTGACCGTGCCACGTATAATATACGGTCGCACGTACGAACGAGCGCTGGGCGGGCCGTTGGAGGGGGGAGGGGGGCTATGTGCCTTAACTTGTATTAATATCCATTAGATTTATGTTTAGCAAATGTAACCACAGAAATTACACTTTAAAGTCGACACCCCGACGACCCCTCCCTAGTTCCATATCAAAATGAGCTGCAATTTTTCGCCGATATCGAATCTCTCCCTCCCCCCTCTCTCTCTCTCTCTCACTCTCTGTGTGTGTTTGTGTGCGCCAGGGGGTTTGGGGCAGCCACATTAGATATTGCTTCAGCTGTTTTAATAGCAAGGGTTGGCCCCTCATAATTAAGCGCCAACCCCAGCCCTGACAGCCCACAGACCGCCGTTGAAAGCCCGGCTCGGCACGTACGGGGGCCATACATAAAAGGGCCTGCCCATTTTGGCTAGAACTTATGGGGCCTGGACTTTAACACTTTGGTGCCACATTAAAACTGCAAATTGTTTAACGTGGCACCTGAAGCAGCCTTGAAGACCCTGGCAGCCCAGCCCAGCTGGGTAACCTGATGACCTGCCCGCTGCCTGGCTGGCATCGGACCATTACTTAAGTTCATTAGCATCTCGGAGCAGCGTTTGCTGTCCGAAAATTGACTTTAATGCGGCGCCGTTGCCGGCGGGGGCAGCGGTTAACAGACAATTGCCACTTGCCACTTGCCGCTTGCCACTTGACATAAAATTGACTTAAGAAAATCGCACACAACCCCCGACGCGATAGGGGCTAAAGTATGGCAAAAAGTTTTCCAATTTTTGCAGATGCATAAGTGTTCTCTGTGTCCTCTTCTCTGTCAAAATGGTCCCTAAGAATACATTTTGATGAAGTGCATTTTATGCGTATTTACGCTAGTTAAAAAAAACAATACGAATGATATATCTTTCGATAGCGTCTTTCGGTAGTCGTTATCGATTTCTTTGATCGCCTTAAGCCCATTTCTGACTTAACTTTCATAGAAACAGTTGTGTCAATAATATCCAACCTAATAAAAGCGAATAAAATTGAAAGTATTTGTAGCTATCGACTTAAAAAAATAACGGATAAGGCTATCGATAAATTGAAATAAACATAGCATACCGGAACTTATATTCCAAAAGTAAAGAACTATCAAGTTTATACTCGGGTAGCCTGTTACGTGCATTTGGGCTAAGCCAATATACTCCTCTTTACCTATTTACAGGGTATAACTGTGTCAGCATCGAGCTGGGCTAACTTTCTGGTTACTCGACGCCTCTGGAGTGGAGCTCAGCAGAAGGAGTTGGAATGAAAATCGATAAGGGGGCGTTTTATATATAGAGGTAGGAGGGAACGGGATTGCGATGCCAACTGTCGATTTTCTTTATTGATGGCTTGAAATGTTGTTGACATTATTTGTGCGGTCGACGCCAGTTGGTCGGCGCCAATGCAAAATTGTTGACTCAAAAGTGTTGCACATGCATTTCAATTCCAGAGCTGTCGCCTGCAACAAAAGGCCGCTCCACACAAAATGAAAGCGAAGTGTGGGGGGGGGGGGGGTGAGGCGTGTTAAGCGGCACAGCATCATTTGCCCATGAGAATCAAAGTCTCGATTCTCATAAAAATGATTCATGATATCGCATTATTTCCGTATCATTTGTAATTTCCAGTTTCCTGCTTATTTTCACCAGCCAGTCGCAGACCCAGCCCCACACACACACACACACACACACACTGGCAGAAGACGCCGCTAGTGGGCGGGAGGGTGCTGGCGAGGGGGTAGAGGAAGCAGCTGCAATTACTATCTATCTGGTATTTTATAACTTTTGTGCGCGTCGTCGTTGGCCTTCCGCTCGCTGCGCACCTCTTGCTGATTACAGCACCAAAGTCTGAGGCAGAGGCGGATTCGGAGTCGGAGTTGGAGGCAGAGTCGCAGTCGCAGTCACAGTCATAGCTACAGCTACAGCTACAGCTACAGCTAGAGTGTGCCATCATCATCCCCATCTTCATTATCATGCCCGTCATCATCTAGTTGTCGTTGTCATCATCGTTACCAGTCTTTGTTCGCCTCTGTAGATATCTTTGACTATGTATCTGTGTATCTGTGAGCGCCATTTTTGTTGTAGTTTTTGATGAACATTTAATTGAATTCTCTTACTACGTCGCGCTTTGTCTCCAACTAACACACACACACAACTGTAACTCTCCCTGTGTGTGTGTGTTTATGTGTATCTATGCTCTGGCAACAGTATCTGTTGGCTTGGCATTGGCCAAAAGTTATGCGACTTTCGTTCCAGGGCATCTAATTAAAATTACAATTGAAATATGCACACGCTGCTTTAAGCGCCAGCCAAAACTTAAATGTAGCATTAAGCCGCTAAAAGCTGCTGCTCACTGCTGCCCACATTGGCATTAAGACAGCCGCAGCTACAGATACACTTGCATAAGCTATACGGTCACAGTTGCAGATACAGCCACGGCCACAGGATTTGATGGTAATTTGGGAGTGTTGAAAGATTTAACCTAATGCTTTTCACTTGGCATGCTGCGAATTTGCATTGCACGCGGCGCAGTGGCTGAAGCTGAAATTTAAAGTGTTGTCGTTTTTAACCGTGCAAGTGATACCTGCAGTGTCTGTCTAACTTTCTCCTTCACATCACTCTGACGTGGCTATTAAGTAACCCAGAGCAGCTAGCCATGCTCAGACTTTTAACGGAAGCAACTTTGTACATTCGCAACCGAAGTCTGGAGAGGGTGTCCATATTGGGAGATATAATTCTACAGACTTCACAAAATACTGAGTTAATAAGCCTTTTAATTTTCACAGTTTCAACCAGACTAACACGTAATTATAAACTTTTATCACCTAAACAATGCTTAACTAACTTTGCCTTGCATAAACATTTCCGTGCCCTTTGTGATGATTTTAGTAAACATTACAAAGTTATCAATCAGAGTCCTCACTCCCTACTATTAAATCCTCTCTCTTAAACTATTTAGCATATAGCTCGTAGATAGTTTGTATCGATTCTTTTTTTTTGTATTTCATACGTTATACTACTGCGCCCCTTGGTCGATCGGCGGAAGGTGGATGCTGCGCATAGCATAATTAAAAAAAAGAATACACCCCATCTCCGGCTAGACTTACCACAATATACCCAATTTTAAAGTGACAAATTTCAAGGTATAAGACTTAAGTATAAATCTTAAGTGTGCTAAAACCCGCGGCTCGGTACTGTATCAATAATTTATGTTAAAACAAATAAGAACGTTGTCGTTGGGTGTTCCCGACAGCGCAATACTCTCTCAAAGAGTATTAACGAAAAAGTAAACCGTTGCCTTATTTATACACATAAATTAAATCATTTTAATTATTTCTGCACGTATGGAGAGAATTTCTTAACAATTAAAACTCGTATTGCTGGTTATTTTATTTAGTCCGTAATAACTTTTTTATTATACTTCGCAAATGAAGTTGAAAAAATATGTAGCAACAAATTCTTTGCCAAAAGTTGTTCAGTTTTTAAATTTCGTTAGCAATAAAATGTACAGATAAACATGTATGATATAAAATTTGTAAACTAGTTCACTTTCCCTGAACTAAAAAAACTATTACAAAGACTACGCAACTTATATGCATTTTATACGAATGAATTTTAATGTGATAAACTAGTTCCGGTTCATTGGATGCTGCCTCGCAGCACTTTGGCACAGTTCTTATAAAAAGTTCCTCTCAGGTAAGCAACTAAACTTAATTTAAAGAACATGTAGCATTTTATACAATTTCGCACACACACACACACACACACACACACAAGTTGACAGCTGTTTGCACAAGCAGCAAGCCTCCCCCACCTCCCACCTCATGCCGTCTTCAGCTGCACCTCTGCCGCTGTCTCTGTCGCAGTCGCAGTCGCTGTCGACAGCGAGCAGTATCAAATGGTGAATAGATAAAAACAACATGACTTAATGAGTGGTATTTATTTTTATGCTAATTACTTTCAAATAAGCACTACTTGTTGTTGTTGCTGTGGCTGTTGTTGTTGTTGGTTGCAAGATGCAATGGCGGCAGTTACAAAGTTCGCCCTAATGAGCGGCAGACAGTTGAGGGGTGCGGGGCAGGGGGCAGCAAGGAGCGGATGCAAAGGAGTGAATGCCAATGGGCGATGGCTGAGCAATAATTGTTGTGAAATTTTGCATGAGCAACAAAGAACAAGTGGGGCCAACAGGGGGCAAGTGCAGCGGGACAATGGCGATGGCAACGACAGAGACAGCGAGAGCGACGGCGACGTCGACAGCGGCGTCGGCGTTTGTGTAAAGTAAAGTAAATGCCATTATACAATCAGCAAGTTGCGCTGTAAATATTCTTGAAATGTACAAAAGCACTCGCGCTGAAAGCCGTAAAGTATGCAATATGACAGTGCATAAAGGATGCGACTTCGAGGAGCAGCTGCTGGCGGAGCGGGCACTGAGGCTGCAGTCCGAGTCCAAGGCGCGCCGACTTGCGGGTGCGAGGCAAACAACAAGAAGATCAAGAATAAATACAAGAACAAAAAAAAGCAACTTAATTACCATGCTGGCTCACACAGCGCCCGCTATCAAGCGCCAGCGCGGGAGAAAGAGCAAGGGCAAGCGCGAGAGCTTCAGTCAACATCAAAGATAAACGACCAGCCCATAGTTGAGATTATACTTGTGCATATTATATATACAAAGCAGCCGTGCTGGATCAGCTTCCCGCTGACAATACTTGGCCGGTAAATGAGTTTTAGGACAATAAGCCGGCGAGCAGCTTAAAATTAACTGGCGACTGCTGTTGGTTTCGTGCTGAGCAGAAATTCAACCGCAGGCCGTTCGCTGATTGCAAATTAATCTGAAATGGTAAAAAATACATGATTGTAAAATACAGGTGAGTAGCTCGGCCTAGTCAAAAAAATGAATAGAACTTCGTTGTTATTAGTTATATTAGGTATGCATATCATAGACTATACTATATTATAAGCGATCAAGCAACTACTGTTAAATGCTGATATCATGAGATTCGAGCGCAGTTTCTCGTTCAATTGCAAAATAAATCAAGTGCTCCTTAAGAAACGTTCTTAATTTACTACTAATAAAGTGTAAACTTGTAAAGCACTCCACTATTATTAATGTAAAATGTATAAACAAAACATTATCACGCTCTATCACTACTATCACACCACGTCGGCTGTGAAAGGACTACAGCCAACGGAGTGCAACTGGCTCAGTGCGGACTCCGGCTTTGAGGAGAATCTAAGCACGTCACAAACCGAAGTTGGTTCTCTTCAAGACGAACCCTTTAACATTGTTACCGTGCAGTCGCAAATACTAGACAATCAGCAGGCAGCGCTGGGCAAACGTGTGCGGGATAACGTCGACGACCAGCAGCAGCCGAAGCGTTGTAGGCTGGACCAAGAGCAGTATCAAACCTAGCATTTATTACTGTATTTCGAAACGCTTTTGAAAAGCCTAATTGAATTTTATGATTGCAGTATCTTCTATTAGAAACCGGACTCTGTGAATGAAGAATCGGTTAAAATTAAGGACTTTTTGTTTTGTTTATATACGATTCTACAAGAAATGTATAATTTTTGTATATTTTGTATCTGTTCCATCGAAAAGCTCAATTTATATATTTTAATAAAGAGCAATAAACTCGTCAAAAAAAAAATGTTATGTAAATATATAAACATTAAGCTTCGCAATATAAGTTTTTTGTTTTGTGTAGCCCCGCTTAGCGACCCAACTTTGTGTTTTTGGTAAATTATTGTCACAATTTTTATTAATTAATATTATTATTTTCACATAAAGTGCACATTGGGCTTTCATCTCTTATATACTTTAAACTATGGATCCTACAATATTTATATAAAATATATATTGTAATTTACGTTGGGTGAGTTAAGTACACTGGCAGCCTCTAGTTTTTTTCACAACTATATTTCTTCACAAAATAAAGAAAAACTATGAAAAAAAATGTATGTACAACAAGTGCTCGCGCAGCCTCGCCGCTGAGAGTCACAGCTGATTCTTGCGCTTGCGGCCCGGCCGCACCGCATAGACGCTCTGCGGCAGCGGCGCGTTGGGCAGCAGCTTGCCGGATCGGGTGGCGGCGAGGAGGCGGCGCTCGTGCACCTTGCGGTGCTTGGTGAGGTGATCGGAGCGGGCGAAGCACTTGGCGCAGTAGTCGCACTTGTAGGGCTTGACGCCCGAGTGGGAGCGCCGGTGGCGGGCGAGCTCGTCGGAGCGCGAAAAGCGCCAGGTGCAGTCCGGCCAGCTGCAGGCGTACGGCTTCTCGCCCAGGTGCCGGCGCAGATGGGCCTTGAGGTGGGCGGGCTTGGCGTAGAGCTTCTCGCAGTTGCCAAATGTGCACAGGTAGCCCCTTTCGCCGGCGGCGTTCTGGCCGAGCAGCAGCGGCGTCGACGCCGACTCCAACGTCGACGTCGACGCCGAAGCAGCTGGTGAACTGGGCGCGGCCAGGCGCAGATTGTCGTTGCTCTCCTGCAGGAAGTCATCGCACATGTCCGTGCAGAACGGCGTGCGCTCGGGCAGGATGTCAATCAGCTCCGGTATTTCCACAAAATGCTCCAGCAGCCGCTGCTCCCAATCGCTCAGCTCCGGGGGCGCCGAGGCAGCACCTACCGCCAGAGAGACCAGCGGTGACTCCGCATCGCCAAAGTCAAAGAGCAGCTCCTGATCTTCGCTGCTGTTGCTGTTGCTGCAGCAGATGTTGTTGCTGCTGTCGTTGTTGTTGTTGTTGCTATCGAGCGTGACGATGCCGTAGTAATCCATGCCGCCCGGCTCGTAGCTATTGCCAAAGTTAACGTCTGCATAGCATAAATCCAGGGACTGCATCTGCATCTGTTGCTGCTGCTGCTGCTGTTGCTGCTGAATCAGACTCTGATTGAAGCAGTCGCCAGCGATCAGTGACGGCTCCTCCAGGTCGCTGTAGAGCTGCTGGAATGCGCCCGTCGCGAAGAACTCCATGTTAACATATGGTCCGATCCCGACGCCTGTCCAAATATTTATGCCAATCGATGGTCGAACTCTCGAACTCTCGAGCTGGGCTCTGGCCACGCTCGAGTGCAAACTTTGACTGATACTCGATGTGCGCACGATGTTCCATGAATTTCGACGACAACAGCGGTCAGATCCCTGTGGGAATAATTAGGCATTGATACATTCAAATTGATCGTAGTGGACATTTTGCAGCCGTTTCGATCTTCGTTTATCTAACTCGTTGTCGGCTTCATTAGCAGCGACAACAACAACAGCGCCGGAGACAGTAGACAGCCATATGTTGCCGCCGTTGCGTCGACGCTGGCCACCGCTGCGATCAGTCGCAGCACACATGTGCCTCACACACACACACACACACACACACACACACACATACAGTGCAGATACGCGCTGCTCGTGCAGTTGTATCTGCATGTGTGCCACAGTGCCAAGCGGTGTCAGGCGGGCACTGGCGATCGTCGCCGATTGGCGTCGCTGCGTCATTGTCAACGGCACCTGCTTACGCCGGATTGGCATCGGCATCGGCATCGACCACTGTCCCATTGTACCCCTCACCCTTTCGGGAACGTCAGCATTGGCATCATCAATCCATATCTGCATATTCTGTGCTTCAATAAATACATTTATGAATTTTAATTATGTTTTGGGCTATTTTTTGTTTTGGTCGCAGCTATCAGCAACAATTCTTAGTTAATGATCAACAAACAAATTTCAACAAATTCCCAGTCCCCGGGGAGAGACGAGCACAGCAACAGAAACTGAAACACATTGTGTGCGTTTAGTTTAAAAAGTGAAACGACACAAAAAGAAGAAAATTTAGATAAGAGTGCATTGCTTTCAATAAGATAACATTTTTGGTTAGCGACAGCATGCAAATTCAATATTTGCATTTTAAATTAAATAAGGTTTTTATATTGAAAATATTTTAATAAATTGCGGTCAAGTATATGTATTTGAAGGCTCAAGAATTACCTCCTTGCATAGATTAAGATAGATTATAAAATAACTCCTTTATTCATTGTTAGTTTGTAGTAGTAGCTTCAGCACAAAACTAGTAAGAACGTCGCAGTGGCGTTTAACCGACTGTGCAATACTCTGTTCACAGTTAAGGTTGTTAAAAGTAAGACAAAGATTCAGATGAAAAATGTATATAATGAGAGTCCTCAAATTGTGAGAGTGGTCGAAGCTATTCCATTCATGTTCAATCTAAGATAAGCAGAAAGGGTATAAATATACGTTTGAAACACTTAGAGCTTAAATTAATTTCATATTTGCTGTTTAGATGTATCCTAAGCCTCAATCAATACAGCTATGTTGGCTTGCTGGCAATATGTCACATTCGTGTTCGTACAGAGTGCATTCATCTATGGTCTGACTGTAGCTATATCTAAAGCTTGTTTGGCAATAAGCTGAAATAGGTGAACAAAGGAGCATTCAGGCAGCACACAGCGATTAACAGCATTTTGCCAACGCCCACCCACCCACTCACACACACACATACGCACATACACACGCACACACACAGACACACAGCGTCACGGCTCAGCAACTGCCAAATAGCTGCCACGCCCACCGATTGCTCTGTTACTGACATTCTTCCGATTCGGTGGTAAAATTAACATAAATTTTGTGCGGCAAACGTTGAAATTTACTTTTGCCTGTTATGTAATAATCAACGGCTGTAAATCCTTGCAACAACCACAATCAGCTCACAGTTGCCCCAACATGCCGCCACCCGGCGCTGCCTGCCGGCACCCTGCACCCCTCTCCCGCCTGTCACGCCTCCAGCAACTGCCAGTGTCACACTTCGAGCCTGCGTTGAGCGCCGACGTTTGGCGGACGGCGCGCTTAGCGCTAATTGAAATTGTAAAAATCAAAGGAAGCAGTCGCATTAAAGAGGACTTAAAGGATAACAACGGCTGACAGCCACTTGGCTGGGGCAGTTTGTAATTACGAGTGTGTACTTTGATATTAATTATATTTAATTTGCCATTGCTTCAGCTCCAACTTTCTCGTTTGCCACTTAGTTCGTCTCACTGGCAACGAAAATCAAAAACAAGGCAATTTCTAAATTTAGATACAAATACAAAGGAATAAATATATAAGGATTGAGCAAGAAATACAGATTTAGATACATAGTAACTACAGATAATAATTCATATGATGCAGCCCAGATACAGATTGAAAGATAGGTACAGATTCACAACCAAATAAAGGCACAGAACAGACACAAATACATATGTCTATAAACATACATAATATTTTTAGATAGGTGGACAGATACATTTACATATAAGATACGGATATAATTGTAGAAAGAATATATTAATATGTGCAATGACAGATATTTATACAGATACTAGCATGTTATGTAATTATCGTTATTATAATAGATTTTTAGAAAAAGAAGCCAATATGCTGCAAAAGAGAATTCCTTGTATACATTATTGTGATATAGATACCCTAATTATGTACATGTTATCAGTAACCGATTTAGATACAAATTGCAAAGTAAATAGATACAATGTTGCTTCGGATACATTTTTATATACATACAAATACACATAAAGTCATAGATGCTTTTAGAGAGCAACAAATGCAGATACAGATACTTTGTAAAACAAACGGAAATGCTGTAGCTGCAGAAATACGTCCGCATGTATGTGTGTGGATGCGTGCTTATATGCAGTTATAGATACTGTTATTTAGTAAGTGCCTGGCACTAGAGTCGTCGACATGACAACATTCCAACGGCGACAACGGCATCAATCTAAATTATTTGGCGCCCTCAGCTACAACCACAACATCAGCAACTGCAACAGCAACAACAACAAGAAGAATGTTAAATATAAGCGCAGTGGCAAGAACTTTGGCATTTGGTGGTTTATTTGGAGTGTTCAGATAACATAAATTAGTATGCTGCTCGACGGCATGGCTGCTGCCTCTGTGCAAATTCCTGGCAAGTCTCATGTATCTGCATCTGTATCTTTCGATGTTCAGCTGTATCTGTAGATGCAACCGCATGTATCTGCATGCGAAGACATAGAGAGCTTTGGCTGCATGTGTCTGTGTGCACCGCAAGTGTCATAACGGGAATTATGCATAAAATTTTACTGTAAATTGCAGACGGCAAAATGTTGTCAAGTTGCAAGCAAAGGCGACCACAAATTTAAATGCATGTCAGACAGAGTATTTGCTGCCAGAATCCTTATCCAAAGTCCAGGGGACTTAAGCCATGCCAAAAGCCCAAGCCCAAGCCCAAACCAAAGCCAGAGCCCTGAACCAAATGAGCTGTAAGCATTTGACAGGTGCGGCTCAGGGTTGCCATCAGAGTTGGCCAGGACACAAGCCAAACGAACAGACACGTATACAAAATTCTGCAGAAACATAGGAGAGCACAAATCTTAAAACACATAAATATAATAACGAGCACGGCGAACATAAAGAATTCGGTATTTATTTATTGTTTTTTGTTTTGTTTTCTTTTTTTAATTTGCATTGGCTCGTCGAAACTCGTTCGGATCGGTTGCCTAGCAGCTCGGCCCTATCAATAGCAGCTGAGCTGTTTGTTTTCGTTGGATTAGGCAAGTTTTCTCTTCCTTTCAACTTTCAAGATTGTGTTGGCCAGCAACGGGGAACCGCTGAGACGAGATTTTGCTAAAGACGAATGCAAAAGCAGCTTAGGTTTTGGCAAAATTAAGGGACGTGCACACAGTGCGTGATTAGGATAAGTTGAGCAGACCAAAATGAATATACGTGTACATATCGGAGCCAAGCAGTTAGCCCGAGCTGGAGCTCAAGGATAAACGATATGGCAGATTGTGTAGCAGCTGGACAATGTGCAGTTGTCAGCTGGCAGTTGAGTACCTATTTTTAGGGCAATTACCTATTTTAGGTAAGAGTTCTAAATGACAGCCATAATGAATTTTTTGTACAGTTTCGAATGTATGTTAAAGCAATTTTGATTAGGCGCAATATTTAGGCAGTATTTATAAGTATTTCTTTGAGTACAAACTGTTACACCATCAAGCAAAACAGTCGTTTTATGTTTAAATATTACAGTTTGTGTATAACAGTTTTGTGATGCAGCCTTGGTAAAAAAGTTTTATATAGTTCAACTTTTTTTAAGTTCAACATTTCTGCTCTAGCTCAATTCTGTGTAAAAACAGCTCTGTATAATTGTGTTAAAGTTTCTATACAGTTGGTGCTGCTAAATTCTCAAATTGCTGATATGTTTCATATTCACACTCAAACCCATACAGCATATCCACTTCACGGGCGACATATTCGAATTAATTAACCAATTTTACTAATAAGCTCGCAAAGTTGAGAAAAACGCAAAGTTTGCAAGCTCCGCTTTTCCACGTTATGCGATGCTTTGCCATGGAACGGCTGAATGTCCGAGTATGTATGGCAACAGGTCAAAAGTTTTCAGACAACTAACAAGTCCCGGCCGAGAGGGACTCGGAGCGCACTTAGTTAGCTAGTTGGCGCCGATGTCCGTTGTTCCCGCTGCGAAAAGTTTTAATAAACTCGCCAAAGACAATATTTTGCGGTCACCCCGAACTGCAGATAATAATTTGATTTTATGTGGCGCGCGACACGAGAGCAATTTGTTATATTTACAAAAGTCCAACCTGAACTTCAACTTCAACTTGAAGCTAAAGTTAAAGTTAAAGCGGCGAGCTAAACTTGCAGCTGGGCGAGGGGCAGGGGTGGGCGGATGAGCAAATAAAATGGGTATTTAGAAGCATGTAGTATATTATGTTTAACTGGCGCTGAGGCCGAAGCTGCAGCGCAGCTTAGACTGAGATTAGGTGAGATGCAAACATAATCCAAAGACAAGTGAGTTAACTGCCTTGACCCAATTTAATTAAACATATGTATTCGTCTTTGTATGTGTCATGTTGGCCCGGTTAGTATTTGTGTTATGTTCGCACCCAAAAGCGAGCAGCGGCGAGATGGCCAAACTGCCGCGGGCCAAAGTTTCAGTTGTCCAACTTCTTGATGTGGTAGGGAAAGGGGATTGGGGGTCTGGTGGGGAGGGCTGTGTTGCCAAAGCTAATGACAATAACAGCTACAAGCAGAAGCAGAAGCAGAAGAAGAAGTGTTGCCATTGCTGATGTGAGCCTTCTGATTACGTCTATGTGCCCTCGACGTGTCTGTGTGCGTGCGTATTTGTATGTAAGCGGGGTTTATATACACACACGCTCACACACACTCACACCCGTTCACATACACGTACCGAGAACATTATTGTAGCCAAAGACGGCAGCAGCAGCAGCGACAGCAGCCAACAATTAGTGTTGACAGACATTGCACTCGGGTAAAGCCCCAAAGGAATTTGTGGGCTTGTCGTATACACACCAAAAACGATGTATCCATATGAGTGTGAGTGTGTGTGGCATATGCTCCGTGGGTGTTGCCACAAATGGTCGGGCATGTAATTTGAATTTTGCCATACGAGCATGTATGTATATGCCGATTATGTATGTGCACAGTACAATACAATGCAATTCACTTTTTGAATCGCAACAGTGTACTATGAGGAATTTTAATCGTTTTTCGGGCAAAAACGACCTTAAAAAAGGGCTTAAAAAAACAACGGTCTCATAAATTAAGTGAATTACATGAACTAATAATGTTACATCCCAGTGTCAACTTGAAAACTTCTCACAAAGACTGTTTTTGTAAAATAAAATTTATATTTTGGCAAATTTTTAGTCTTTTTTTATATTTTAAGGTAATCAATTATGAGGCAGGGTAGTTAATTTAAAAGTACGCTTCTCACCAAATGTATGTTTTAAGCAGACAACCTTAATGCTACAAATTTGAAAGATTTTTTTCTTGTCGTTTAGTCGACTCAAAATTTTATAGTTATCAATAAATTTTTAAAAAAAACAGGACAAATTCCCCATAGTGCAGTGCTAAGTAGGGTGAAAAGCGAGCTGCTGCACAAAAGTTATGATTGCCAATTGTATTCCAATTAATATAACACTTTAACTGGTGAACTGCAGGGTGTCAACTTTTAATTATATCCGTTTAACTTTCGCGGCAATCAGAAAAAAAATGTGTAAAAACAATAAAAGCAATTCAAAAAGCATAGTTTTCATTAAATGTATCGCCATGAACAAATTTAAATGGAATCCAAATTTATCCAAAACTCGTATTGTTTGCCAACAGATCGTCAAAAATTTAAAGATCGAGAGGCAATTTAACTGCCTGCCAAGCAACGTGAACCTTAACAGGCACATAAGGTAAAGGCACTGACAACCTGAGTTCCAATTGAACGGCGATAATCCCATGATGAACAACTGAGCTATTCCGAAAACCATGTCATGTTCGAGCGCAATTTTGCAGCTTCAGCATAGCTGCTGATAGATATGTGAACGCTTTGACAGAGGGAAAACTGAGCAAACTCCCAATTGGATGTTGGGGCAAACAACATTTCGGCAAGAAATTGAGAGGTCTAAAGAAAGGCATTTGGGGCCAAGCTCACGTGTGTAGCAATAACAATGCCAGCGTCGACAACGAAGGCAAGCCCGTTGCAGCTGCCCTGATGTGGTGTGTGTGTGTGTGCGTGTGGTTGTGTGGGTGTGCGGTGTTTGTGTTTATGTGGCTGCTGCTTAACAGCTGAGCTTGTGTGTTGAATGGCCGCAAAACGCAGTTGCAGCCACAGTTACGTCCGCAGACTTTGGCTGCCTAATGAGGCAGCGGGACAACAATAAGCGGTGCCACAAAAGCAACTGCAGCAGCAGCAACAACAGCCACAACAACAACAACAGGAGCAGCATTGGGCAGCCAAGGGGCATTTGACAGCACAGCTTAAACACGGCCAATGCGCATAAACGTCAGGCTTTTACCTAATTTGTATGCCTGTGTGTGTTTTGGGAGCATTAATGAAGTGCCAATGACAGCGGCGTGTGACCTGGCTTACTGACTGACACCCACACACACACACACACACACTGTGTGTGTTAAGTGTGGCACTCAAACAACAGCAGAGAGAAAAGAAGTGTTGCATACTTTTGGTCAGCGTCAATTTGCAATTGAAAAGAATGACAATGGCTGCACGCTCGTAACCATAGCTCATGGCTCATATATGTCAGTTGCACACACACACATACCTTATGTACACACACACAGGCGGGCAGGTGGCTCATGTGGCACGACTTTAAAACAAAGTGGCACAAAAATGACATTACACAAAAGGGATTTATTTAGTTTATTTGCTGTATATCAGCAGCCATAACTGTCAAGTGTTTGTTGTTGTCTGCAGCCAGTGTGAGTGTGTGTGTGTGCGGGTGAGTGTGTGTGTGTGGGTGAGCTACTGCTGCTGCTGCTGCTGGAACTAGAGCTTTGCTGCATGGCGACCATCATCATCAATCATTTTGATTTGCGCTAAAAACTATGCTATGCCCAGCTATGGGGTGCTGCATTGCAAAATTCTACAACAAAAACACAAACAAAGACACACACACACTTGCACACCACACCCATACACGAACGATAAAGTTCAGCTACAGTAACAGCAACAACGAGGGACATGTGAAATGACAACAACAATTCATGTCGACAAGTTGCGTTTGCATTTTTTGCTTATACTCTTTGCGATGGGTTAACAAATTCGATAACAAATCCTGTTACGGCTTAAGAAAGTCGCGATATAATCTGCTGACCATTTATAATCGCTTCTCTGCCGGAACCAAGCAGGCGATGCCCCCATTGGGCTAATCACATCATCAGCAGTATTGTCTTCGTATCGCTTTCTTATCTTCTATCGCAAAATGTCTTGAACATGTAAGTTAAATTAAACTATGTAAATATTAAATATAACGAAAGTAAAAACTATAACTAGCGATACAAAGCACCCAAATTCTTGCTTTAATATGTAGAAGAGCGACACGAATGTACATTTTTTCTTTATAACTGTATTTATTTCTCTGAAAATATCTCTCAAAGTATCTAGAAGACTTCTTTTGGCGAGTCTATATCACACTATCGCTTTAGTAGTTGATTAATGATTAATGCTGTAATCTGAGATTAATATTTAACGACACTCTGGCACTTTTTGCAGGGTATCCTTAAAAGGGTTTAGTGTACTGGAAATTTCATTTGTGCTTCCGTATTGGACGCATTTAGTAAGTATTTTCTAGTCCTTTGTTTTATTTGTGACTAAGCAAATGCGTTCGTATACACACACATACACACAATGTCCGTCCCACTGTCGCCTCCCCGCACAGCTCCCCTCGCCCCATCGCCCAGATCACTGTAAGTATGCATACTCTATGCATGCATTAGTTTTAGCTGCTCGAGCAGTTAATGGACAATAGAGACGGGGTGGGGGAAGCGGAGTCGAGTCGCATAGTCGACTGGCAAAATATTTTTACGGCTCGCTCGTAAAACTGCTTGTCAAATATTTTTACAGCATTTTAAACATATTGCTCGCTCCAGGAGCAGGGACTAGCTGTTCGCCGAGTGGAATGGAAATGCATGCGACAATATATATGGGCACATAATGAAATTTTAATTAAGCCCAAGCAACAGCAGAGGGCGCTCGAAACGTGCGTCTTTAAATTCAATTTATAATGACTTACGCACGGCATCCATCCACTGCAGTAGGTCTTATTGTGCTGCCAATGCCCCACAATCCCTTCCATTGCCACATTCACAGAAGTGGGCGGGGACAGGTGGCGTCGTGGTTGCAGACTTGGCTGCGCCGTTGCCCTTGGCGAATCAATTAAGTAAAAGACATTTGCGCAATGGCTGTCCGTGCAAGTGCTCGAATGGGCCAATGAATACATCAGTCAGAAAAACGTGCGAATTACGGAATAAACGAACGAATACACAAACGAATGTCACATTGTCCGAATGTAATCGAATGATAACTCACTTGTTTTCAATGCAATTCCCGATGTACAAGCTCCTTGTGGCTGTGTCTGCTGCTAAGTAAATCCTTTCCCGCTGCCTGTGTGCCGGATCACATTCGACGCAACTGCAGCAGCTGCTCAAATTTTACTCTTAAAACTGATTGCATTACTGAGAAGTTTTTGATTGGAGCCCCCAGTTATTTTAATTTTGCTAAAACTTAGTCGTTTACCACATGGAAAAGCCATTTCATATAGATTCTGCGAACAAAAATATATTTTGTTTTTAAATCTAAGCAATCAAAATAATATATTTTAATTGCTGGTATCAAACTTAGTATAAAACGTTTTTCTAAGAAACCGACGCAGCAGAAGTTTTTAAACTTAAACAATCAAAATAATATTTTTTAATTGCTAAGATCAAACTTAGTAAACGTTTTGTTAACAAACCGACGCGAAAAAAGTTTATTTTTGAGTCAAAACGTCTAGTAAAAGTTAGTTCTTTAAAGCCGAAAACATTGCCAGACATGAATTTTGTTGGATGTGGTTTGTTCTCTGCATTTGCATGTTTTAGATTTTTTTGTTAATTAATATTATTATGTGAAGTATAGGTTATAGTTTTAAACGATCAAGCCAAACTATTTTTAAGTAACACGGGCTTCTTTTGAATTTGCTCAAGTGGCTGCTGTTTATCCACATTTGCCATAATTTCTGAGTTGCTAATTCTCGATATTTTCACACTTCATCCCCTCTATCTCTTTTTTTTGGAAAGTTACCGTGTGGCAGCTTGCCAAGCGACATAAATCACAAGCTCGACACAAAACCTTGAAATGTTCAATATGAATTAGGCAATGCCACGATATATCTCTCTCACTCCCGCCTTGTCTTTCCCATGGTCTCGATGTGTCCCAGCGCCATTCCCGAATTGCACTAATCTCATGGGGCGTGCTCGGTGCAGCTCGCTGCTGGCCCCCGGTTTTCGCTTTCGTTCAAAACTTTCTAATAATTTCTATTTGAAAGGCGGTCCAAAAGTTGTGCGTGGTGTGCAAAACTGTCATATTTCATGAGTCTCTCGTGCAGGCGGCCGACGGGAGCAGGCTGCAAGGGAAGAGCGAACAGCAGTTGGAGCAGACAGAGAGAGAGAGGGAGAGAGAGAGTGTGTGTATGTCTCTCTCGAGAGAGAGGCAGCGGGGCAGTGGCTGTCTGTGTATAATTACATGGTTCAACTGTCACGGCGAAAAACAAATAAATGAGTTTCACTCGCAAAACTTTGCCAGTAACAGCGGCAGTTGTGGCAACTTGGCTTTTGGCTCTACAATATCGAATTCACATGCCACATGCGGCAAATGCACTTTGTGGCCATCGACCGATGGTGCTACTGCTGCTGCCTCTGTTGCTGCACATACATCAAAATTCGATACGCATTCATTTTGATGCCCTTTTTAGGGCAAAGTTTTATGATGCAGAAATGTTGAAAACTTTGTTGCCACACAGCATCCATATGCTGCGTCCAAAATAGATACAGGCTGAAGATACGGAGACCCAAGTGCGTCAGGGGAGGGGCGGCCAGCCCCACTGCCTGACAATTAAAGCCAAACAATGCCAGCATACAGACAGACGGAAGTCAGCGCCGCCCACTGTGGCAACAAGTTTCGACCAGGTTGTCAAATCGAAGCGAAATACCTGAGCTTCCCGTCCGAGCATTTGAAATTAATTCAGATTGCAATTCCTTTGAATTATACGCATCACCAAACTATGATTTCTCATGAAATATTAATGCCGGCATGCGACATTTGATATTTTTCGCAGTCTGCTTTGTTTTTTCTCCGTCTGCTTCGTCTTCGTTTTTTCTCATTCTGGCTCGCCTCGTCTGAATCCGAATGCTAAACGCATTCAGGGCCAACTTCGTTATCATTGTCAACATGCCATTGAGTCGAGTCCTGCCGAGGCCCGCATCCGTTGCCCCGTTGCCGCCTGTGTCCCCTTTGCCCCCGCTGTTCCCTGGCATAATCAGAGCCATTCCAAAAAGTTGTGTCTGTCAAAAAGGCACAAAATGTGGCCATCCATGGTCGTCATACCCCTTACCACGTTCAGTCCGATGCTCATCGCTGTCGTTCACGTCATGCTCAGTGCTGTCTGCGCCTCTCACATTTTTTCAGTATTCCTTTTTTTGGCACTTCCTTTTTGACACCGGCGTTCCGCTACGTTTCACGGCTGTTCTACCTGTTCAACTGCTGACCGCCCCCTGCCCCCCCCCCTCCCCTCACACACGCACACGTCTAATGTCCCCCTCGTTTCCCCCATCGACTTCGGTGTCTATCAATGCCAGCGATTGTCCTGACCCTGCTGCTGCTGCTGCTGCTCAGCTGCCAGCCGGAAAATGTGAATTTATCACACGAGCACGTACGCATATTTCTCGGCGTTGGCCTTTTCCCAGACCTCCCTCCCCCTTCGCTATTCCTTTTATTTTGGGCGGTGCTATTGGCGGATTGGATACGTTGTCGAAAAGTGGCACGATTGCTTCATTGCAAACGTCGTTATGCTCAAGTGCCGCACACAGATTAGTTAATGTTCCACTTTGAATGTGTGTCGGGGTCGCCAACGGTGTGGCCACTGACCGACATGCTTATCTCTGCTGTTGCACGTGCCCCAAGCGCTCGATATCGCCAGCCCCTGCATACTGTAAGCGTGTGTGTGTGTGGGGGTGTGTGTGCGTGTGCGCGTATGCTTGTGTGTGTGTGTGTGCCACTGCTCAGCGTCGCAGGCAGCGCGCACTCGAATCGTGAATTTGAATGTCTTAATTGCATCCTGTTTGTGGCAAATTCACTTCTGCAACAATTAAAAGCCAATTTTGCAGCGCGCGTCGACAGCTGGCAGCGCTTTGGGGTTTCTAATCAACGCAGTGGGTGGCAGCACACGCTGAGAGGCTGTGGGAGCCAAAGGGACAACGGCCCTGCCGTGGCTCTCCTTTCGCATCTCTCCTTTATTTCCGCTCTGCGACAAAAATTCCCAGACATTTGCTTAATGTAGGTAAATAAACTGCAGTCGTTACTAAATTTGAATACCCTTTAAGAAATGCATAACATGTAAAACCACCTCATCTGTATAAGTTTCGAATATGGCAAGATTGTAAAACCCTAGTTAACCTCATCTCCATACACCCATATCCATATCCATATCCATATCCCGAAAGTCATCAATTATTTATTATATTATTTTTGGCATTTCAAATATTCTTAAGAACCACATTTTTATTATGTCCATTAATTTTATTTTTATAAATGATAATTTTTCACTGATTATATATAGCCACAATATCTCCACAAATTAATTTTAAAACCTGCCCTCAAATATATACTAATATACTTAATTTTCTATTTTTATACATATACAAAGAATTTTAACCAGTTCCTGTTTGTGGTTAACAGAAAAGAAATTGATCCGATTCAATTGGTTTAACCGGTAAAGCGCACGTCGTTTTTGGAGGACCCACACAGAAGAGCATAACGTAACGATAATTGAAATTCCGCCCACAATTTCGCTTGGCTGATAAAAGTGCGCGCACTTTTGCTTTGTCTCCGTCTGCAGCTGCAGGCAGCGGCCCAGACAGGATGTGGCACAGTCGTGTGGCAGAGCGGCGGGAGTGGAGCAGCTGCAGCTGTGGTCGCTAATTAAATTGTGCCGCCTCTCAAGACGCAGCCACTTTATTGCCATTGGGTCACATGCAGCGCGTGGTGATCAGCAGCGGATCGCACTCGCTGGCAAAGTCATCCAAATTGGGCGTACTCTGGCGATAGAAATGCGGTGGCACTGTCGATGCTCCACCATAATTTGAATGCGTTTCCATTGGCACTGACTGGGTCTGGTGCCTGCTCTGAGCCGTGGTCTCCAGTGGCGACTGTGGCGCACCGGGAACTGGTACCCAAATGAAGCGTCGCGTCTGCAGGATGTCCTGCCAGTGCATGCGATTGGCGCGACAGATTTGGCCAACCGTCGTCCCATATTTGAGTGCCAGATGTGCCATTGTGTCCTCGCTGCGCACCCGATGGCGCGACCAGAGCTCGTAGCCGCCTAGACGGTGCCCGCAAAGGTTGGGCACATCCTGTGGCCGCGGCACCTTCTCAGTGAGCATTCTGAAATCCAATGAATTCGTGGAATTGAAACATTTTGTAAAGTGTATATTTGACTGGGAATTAGTATAAACAAAGCGCCAACTCGACGAATAGACGAGTAGGCGACCTCATTATATTCGCATACTCCAGTGCACGATTCCGGTTGCCCCTTTGATGGTCTGATTGGTGCTTTATGCAAATCGCTACACATACTTTGGTTGGCCGCGAATCGGGCCACGCGTAATCATAATCAAGTTGTGTGTGGCCAACGCTGCGTATACGTAATCAACGGTTGTGGGAATCGCACGGTTGGATGCGTTGCATGTTGATTGTGATTGAAATTGCGGCTGCTGCGAATTGGTTTTCAATTCTTCTGAGCTTAAGTAATCGAAAATCACTTCAAGGTCGTGCTGACATATGTTATCTAGAAATTAATTTACACTAATTTTATTATTATTAGTAACGATGAATAATACAAAAAAATAAAATTGTAATAATAATAGTTATTATAAGAAAAATAAATTAGGGCAAATATGTATTTAGTGTATAGCCAGAAAATAAAAATTGTATTTAATTAATGCTTAATTTTACAAATTTTCGTAGCACATTTTAATTAATGTTGACCTTCAGCTACGTATTCAATTTCATTTGGGTGTATTATGCGCGATACTAGTTTAATTATAAAACAAAAATTGCCTCGATTGATTTTTATACATGTTCCATTACAGTACACAGATTGAATATCCAGGATTTTTTTTTATTGATTTAATTTGCTCTTTCCAAGGGTACTTAATCATTAAAGCAAACATATCATAGATGACAGTGTTTTCTTGCATTTTTAATATGTTGAAAACTCCGCGGCAAATGTGGCTCAATTGGATGAACACGGAGGATGGCGCTTGTTCGTCAAATGTTCGCACAAATATGTGAAAATGATTTGAGGCAAGCGATCTGAGAATGGGAAATAAGAAAGAAAACACTTTGCCTTTACGCTGGGTTGGGCAAGAGCGTTTACGGAGAGAAGGACGGCCATCGTCTTGGGGGTAATCTAGTGTGAAGCCATTTGATGGTGAGCCGATTGACTCGAGTTTAATATGGCATTATTAAAGTCAGGGGGCAGAAAATAATATCATACATTTTCTATATTTCAGTTACACTGACATATACTCTTTTCACAGAGAAAAATTTGTTAGGGAGCACAATTTTGAATTGAAATGGATAACGATAAGGAGAAATATGCATTGGATACAGATATACCAGTCTGGGCCAAGAAACGATTCTTTGTGACGATCATGCTGTTCTGTGGAATGGCCAACGCCTATGTTATGCGCACCAACATGTCCGTGGCTATTGTAGCAATGGTCAACCACACGGCCATTTCCCTCAACAGCGACTCCAGCTCCGGCTCCAATTCCACGGCGACTCCGAGCGAAAGGCGAGACGGCGAGTTTAACTGGAGCTACAAGCTGCAGGGTTACATATTGGCCAGCTTCTTTTATGGCTATGTGCTGACCCAAATTCCATTCGGATTCCTTATTAAGCACTACGGACCGAAGCTCTTCCTCGGCTGGGGCATGATGATCAACTCGCTGGCCGCATTCCTGGTGCCCATTTCTGCCCGTAAGGGCGGCCACCTGGCGCTCTGCGCGGTGCGCTTCATCCAGGGCCTGGGCGAGGGTCCCATTGTGCCCTGCACCCACTCCATGCTGGCCCACTGGTCACCGCCCGACGAGCGTTCGCGTTCCGGCGCCGCTGTCTATGCGGGCGCCCAGTTTGGCACCATCGTCTCCATGCCACTGAGCGGCCTGCTGGCCGTGTATGGCTTCGACGGTGGCTGGCCATCGATTTTCTACATCTTTGGCCTTCTGAGTACGGTGTGGTGTATACTATTCCTTTGGCTGGTGCCCGAAGATCCCAGCGTCGCCAAGAAAATGACGGCTGCGGAACGCAAGCATATCCTCGATGCTATCTGGAATACACAGTCGGTGGTCAAACCGGGCAAAACGCCGCTGGCCAGCATTTTCACATCGCTAAACTTTTGGGCGATCATGATCGCGCATTCGGGCCAGAACTATGGATATGAGACGCTGATGACCGAGCTGCCCACGTACATGGCCATGGTAATGAATGTGGACCTCAAGGCGAACGGGCTGCTCTCCGCGCTGCCCTACCTGGCCATGTGGATCATGGCCATTATATTTGCGATCGTTGCCGATAAGCTAATACAACACAATGTGAGCATTACCACCACGCGAAAGATTATGAACAGCATTGGACAGTATGGGCCAGCGGCAACACTCCTCACTGTTGGGTATTTCTATAAGAGCCTGCTGATAACCGTTCTCCTATTCACCATAGGCATGGGCCTAAATGGCGCTATCTACTCGGGCTTCAAAATTAATCATTTGGATCTCTCGCCGAGCTTCGCCGGCCTCCTTATATCCATTACCAACTGCTGCGCCAATTTAGTTGGCCTCACGGCGCCCATGATCGCCGGCAATATAATCGATAATGAGCCCTCGATCGGAAACTGGCGCATCGTGTTCCTCATCGCGTCCATCGTGTACGTGTTCAGTGGCAGTGTCTTTGTGATATTTGCTTCGGGCAAACGGCAATGGTAAACTAATATCCACTGTTGCGCCTATGCAGAAACCAATTTGGCTGGTGTCCTGCCGCAGTTGTCCTGCTTATGATGCTAAAAGTACCACTCAAAAGATTTGGTGGCAGATTGCATACGAGGACATGGCACTTGAACAAATGAGAGCTGAACAAATGTCGCTTCTTTCTTGAGAACTCACTTAAAGTTAGAATGATCTATACTGATCCAGTGTTTGGATTAAATACGCTTGTAGATATTTAAAAGATCGTTACTAATTTATTTAATTTTTTATAGATAACTGCGCTTTAAAGTAAAAATGTTCTTTTTGTTCGATGATGCCGATATTTTGCTCATATGGAAGGGGCACAAGTGCTGAGTTTTCTCTATCTGATATAGTAGTCCCATCCGGCCGACACTGACATATGCACTGTCTACAACAGAAAAGCTTTAAAGCTGACTGATTTGCTTGCATAGAAACAGACTGTTAAAAAACTGATCAAAGTTATATATACTTTATAGGATCAGAATCGGGTTCGCCCGCTCGCTGCACGACTGTACAACATAGGAAAAACAAAACTTTACCCATTAATATATGTGTGTACTGTGTACTCGGTGTACTCGCCTGCTCGTAGATAAGAGAATGTGCACACGTTGACAAATTAAGTTTGCACATGCTTTCATCGTATATGGCAAATCGCATTAGGCATCGCGAGTGTGATGTCTTTATCGTTTGGCAGCCACAACGCGGCGCGGGGCAGAGCTCGACTCCAGCCTAATTTGAGCAAAAACCGCAGCGAATAACTGAAACTGGTAGCACTTCAACAAGTTTAAGCCGCTTAAGTAATAATTTGCGTGCACATCAAACAACGCCCGCCCAATCCTTTCGTTTCAGCCTCGTGCTCTGCCGCGACATGGCAGCCAGTCCTGACAGTCGTTAGATACACGCGCTCGGCTACAGATGCAGATACACACGCACACACACAGATACACGTGCAGCTGGCCGCAAAATGTGCGGCCGCGTTGTAATAATCAGGACAATTTAAGCAGCTGTAGGCATAGGTAAAAGTTGGCGGTGCAGTCGGCCACAGTTGGCCAGCATGTTAACCCGTCTGCACGTCCCGTTTTTCACCAGCAAAGCAAATAGATAGGCAGCACATGTAATTGGGTTTACACTTGATTTAAAATGAGCCAAAATGTCAAAGTACGCCGCAACTCTGGTCGACCCTTTTAGTGTCGCGGCAGGAATAGGGCTGTCGGGTTTTCTTTTCAAATTGCGATTGCGATCATGATTCCCATTGTAATTGCGCTTTTTGTGCCAGTAGACTGCAACTGGACAAATATATTGATTAAAGCACCCGCAGTTAAAGAAAGCTTATCGAAAATAATTTCTTCTCAGTTGCTTGAACAGATCCGGGAATCAGCAAGATAGAAAACAGCTTAAAGTAGATTTGCTTTGATTTTGTTACGTTTCAGATTTCAGCGCTTAAATGTTGCCAATTAAAATGTTGCTTGGTTATGTGGCACAGATAATCTCCTTCACTCATAAATGGGTGCCGGTGTTTGAAATTTTACATTTGTGTGATGTGTTTTTTAGTTCTTGTTTCCCTTTTGGTTATTGGAATTTTTGTATCAAATCGCAATTTTATCCAAACAAAAATAATAAATTGCACAGCTCACAGAAGTGTAACTAAATGCGGAAATGCATTTTAAGGGTTTGAGCTTGGATGTTTGTCTGTTATGTCAGCCCTTCTCATCTGTAAAATTGGACTTCTGATAACTTGTTACTTTACTTATTCGGCATGGATTAAAATTTAATAATTAAATGTTATATCTGTAGCTATTATATAAGCTATTGCTTTGACTTAACTTCTACTCAAGTTGTACTACTCGATAATTAGCTCGTTTTTTTACTCTATTTTTCGCTTATTATTTTACTCGTTATTCTACACGTTTTTCTACTCGCAGTTCTACACGTCATTCTATTTTTTAAATCGTTAATTTAACTATTCTACTTGTTCCACTGGTTGTTCTACAGTTTGTTCTACTCGTTGTTCTACGTTGTTTTACTCGTTTTCTACTCGATTATTTGCTTGTTGTTTTACTCGATGTGCTACTCGTTGTTCTACTTTTTGTTATATTCGTTAATCTAACTGTTCTAATTTTTGTTCTACACGTTGTTAAACTCGTTATACTATTTATGTTTTCGTTAATTTAATTTTTCCACTCTTTGTTCTACACGTTGTTTTACTCGTTGTTCTACTCGTTTATATTCTCGTTGTTAGTCACGTTGTTCAACTCTTTGTTTTACTCGCTGTTCTACTTTGTTGCCGTTGCATATTCTCGCTGATTCATGAATCAATGGCTTCTCGCGTCCGTGGGTGTTGAAACTTCTAGGCTAAGTTTATGCCATTATTATGCAATTACAGAGGAAACGGAAGCTCGTTCGGCCAATATGCGATCTTTATGTTTCTGCTGTCACGGACAGAGATTGATGACAAGCCATGCTATTAAAATCTCATGTGCACTGGCCAATTGGAGCATTGTCCGCTGCGCACTCCTAATGTTCACTTCAAACGACGAACAAAGGAATTTTTGTGGCTTGAGCTGTTGAGAATTTATATTTATGCAACGAGACCAGAGCGTTAACTCCGGCATGCCATTGAGCCATAATAAATAAAATCAATCTGACAACGAGAGGCAAATCAAGAACAGACACTGGTCCCCAAAAACGCCCAGCACTTGACAGTCTATCCCAATATTGAACGTTATGATATTATTCCAGAATACGAGACGCACAACTTTTGTGGCACTCGAGTGGTCGCTTTGAGTACTCCTATACAAGCAAATTGGCGCAAACCAACGTATTTGGCTCTAAACACAAACAAAAATACATAAAAATGCAGTTGAAATGCAATATAAGTGCATTTAAGCTGCGAAGCCGAAGTGCTAGGAATGCGCTATAGTCCTAACAAATACCAAAACAGATCCGTTTCGGGACAATTGCTCGCAATTTCCTGGGCGTTACATGTTTTGCTGGCATATTTCGATATCCCCTCGCATTTTAGAAAGAGCGAGTAGTCAGATGAGTAAGAGAGAGAGAGAGGAAAGAGCGGGCCGCTCTATTGATTTATTTATTTACAAGTGTATACAATATGCAATATTTTTTGCGCAATATTGTTGCGCATAAAAAAAATTAAAAACAAAAGCACAACATCATTGACCCAGATGGAACTTTGCACTGGCTAAAAAAAAATGTGTGTGGAATTCGCAGAATTTGACATTTTGCACAAAATGATTGGTTTTATTTGGATGCGCACACGCAGCGGCAGGGCGCATTAGGGGGCAGCAGGTGGGCATGCAAGTCGTAACCAGATATTGATGAACCAAAGAAGTTTTATCGCCAACCACCCGGAAATTAATCACAGTTTCAAACGTGCAGCAAACCGTGCAACTCATATCGAAGCAACATCCAATTGCGATTTCTGGAAACCTTCATACGCATTGCGAGACTGTTCGAAAGAAAGAAGAAAAAACGAAGAGAACGCTCTAGTTAAGGGAAATCGACTATGAGATACCCTGTCGACTATCATGATATTTATATATAAACGATTTGCAACCAAAAAAATGGCGAGGTGCACGTCAAAAAATACCTACAGGAAGCAACAGAGTATTAAAAAAGGAATAATAAATCAATTTGCGTCTGGGACTAGGTTCTACCTCTTATAATCTCCAGATATGCCCCAGAACCAATGATTGTTAAAATCGCAAAAGCTTTAAAATATTATGCAAATCGTTTATATTTTCGAGATATAGTCATTTACAAAATCGCATATCTTGGGCAAATAAACTTAATTCTTTAAATGTTTTAACTTTGTCATGTAAGAATTTTGGCAAATTTAATGCCATTCAATTTTACAATTTTCCAAGATCGATCATTATTTACCCCAGTTATAGACATTTGAAAATGCAAATGATCCAATAATTATATAGCGGTTGTTCATATCATCGGTAATCATAAAGTTATAGTCGGCCAAACACATCAAAAATGTGTAAAAATATCGTCGCCATAATCTGTTGCTGCGGGTGTTGACCTCCTGACACTTCTGTTCGTTTGCTACTTCAGTTGAGATTTTTGGGAAAAACTTGCAAGAAATTACCCAGAAAGAAAAAAAATTATATCTATGTATGTAGTGAAGTAAGTAGATCGTATATAAGAAAACTGGGTCTACATTTTTCAATACTTATCGATTTTAGAAAAATGGGACGGGCATCAACAATACAAAAAAAATTTTGAAAACAGAAACAGAGAACTTAAAAACCAAAATTTAGTCAATAGCTCTTATTGTGTCCGAGAGAAATACGGACGTACAAATAGGCGGACATGGCTAAGTCGACTCGGCTAGCTGACCAACAATAAAAAAATTGTATGGAATAAGCCTCCTTCAGCCACTCAGAACCATTATATTCTCGTTTACCCATTTTCAATAGGTTCAGGGTATACAAACGGAAAAGAAAGTGTCATCTCACGGAAGAACGGGAGCAAGAGAACGTTTCACAGCACGACAGAACGCACACAATTCAGTTGAAACGTATTGTGCAAATGACAGCACATGAGTTCCATGGAGAAATACAGGTAAATGGAGAGCGAATTATTTTATCATGTTGCCCACTTATGGTACTGTTCATCTTAAAATTTCATAAATGGATTTTGTCTTTGATGTCGAACGCGAAACTCAACTGCTTGATCTCACAAAGTCATGTACCACAATATGATATTAATTAATTTTTTTACAGAAACCCCGGAGGTTATAGTCTTTTATCATTTTGCCCATATACATACAAACAAATGTTAGCTTTGCCTTTGCCAATCTCGTGATAGAATTTGTCAAATTCAAGCAAAATGTATGCCATGAAATTTAAATGAGTTTTGGCCAACAAAAGTGTCAAAGTTTATGAAAGCTAAAGCTAAAACGTAATAGATATATTTTATTACTAGCTAAAATGACTGTATAGAGCTATGAACTACAGTATATAAATACGTATACCTCTTATATGTATATTTATTATATTCAAATTATTTAGTGGACAATTTGTATTTTAGGCGAAATTGCTTTTAATTCCATTGCGATAAAGTGTCGCCTGCGAGATACTTTATATAAATTAAAAATTATTAAAATAAATTTTATAATATTTCTGATAGGATGAATAAATTAATTATAGGGTATAACAAATGAAAATTGTATTTCTATTTGCCTAGGACATGTGTTCATATAACATCTAGAGATGGTTACAATGGTAGAATAAATGTTGGGCCCAACAAAAATGTTGATAGTGGACGGCACAGGAAAATAATCAATGTCGTGGCAATTCGGCAACAGTTTGGCAACATTGGCCATGTTTGCGTTAGATGGTAGACAAAACAGAACATGAGAGTGGCCCAAAAATGCACACAGCAATTGCAGGCACTGCTCACACAGTGGCTCAGCCAAGGCACCGCACATGGCCCCCAGTCGGGCGCAATAGGCTTAGTGCTGCAGTGAGATGCATTCAGGCATGTCCTTGAAGCGACCGCAGCCCAGGGAATATGGCCGCCAATGCCATTACCGAGGCAGTGCAAGCCCGCACCACAACCCGGAAACCCCGAACCCCCGAACCCCCAAGAACCCAAAGCCCCGCAACCCGCTGTGCCCCTGCAACAGCGTTGATGCGCTTAGCCCTGCCACAATCTAGTAGCTACCAGGGTGCCTGGTTAGTGTTGTGCAGCCCAAGAGAGAGAATGCTGGAGGCAAAGTCAAACAGTTTGCAGTTGAAATAACTTAACCACCCATCAATTTGCTTAATGATCAAGGCTGAGTGGGGTACGGTCGCGGCAAAAGTGGGTTTAGCTGGCAACCGCAGCTGCAGTCTAAAACGGAAACAAGCGTTGCCCGTGGCAATGTGTGTGTCTGTAGGTGTGTGTGTGTGTGTTTGTGTCGCAGGTGCATGCAACACATACAGATATGTACATGGAGATGCAACTGTTGCACACTGGCTGCTCAAATATTATTACAAATGGCAATAGATACGCGCACTACAGATACAAGAGTGAAAAATGGCAAATGGTTTGCGCGCGCAATACGTTTGCGGATTTCAAATTTGGTATACGCCCCGTATACACCACACCGCACCAGAAGCAGCAACAACGTGCAAATCTCGTTAGTAAAATGACACACGCACACACATACAAATCTATATATATATATATATATATATTTATATATATGTACATATGTATCTATATATACATATACAGAGCGTTAGAGCCAGACATAAATATGTTGAGCAAAATTTATGCATCGCGTGCGGCGACAGCGACTGCAACCGGCACCGGCAACGGAAGTACACTTATGCCGCACTTCTATTTCCGCTGCAGTTTGCAGTTTGTTGCTGCAGCCACAATGCAGAGATTTAGATTGATGGCCCCAGCCGATAGCAGCTCTTGCCACGCTCTCTAATTGCTCGACATTTTCTATTTAAGTAAATGATCGACTAGCAAATACTTGCAAGGTGCGCTTATTGGATGGTTGCAAGCGAAATTTTTGGCGTACAGCCATAGCATTTTCAAAAAAAAACAATAAAAATGGTTACGAAACAATTTTTTTATACTGCTTTGCAGCATAATAAATTAGGTTGCTATTAAAAAAATTTAATAAATTATTTATGTGTATTTTTAAAACAAATTTAGGTATATTTTTGCTAATTTTCCTAATTTGCTATTCAGGCATCAAACCAGGCTCTACCCATTTTTAAATGCAAGGCTACAATATGAATATTGTAAAATTTTTGTCGAAGTATTTTATAAAATAAGTTAATTGCCATAACCCAAAGTATCTAATAATTATAATAAAAATAAACATATCCACATCCCAAATACAATTTATTCATAGCAAGTTGCAAATAACCCTATAATGCAAATACTTAAAACATTGCATATTAAATTGAAGTTCATTTTACAAATAAATGTCGCAGGCATTTACAAAATGCATTTAGTATTATTTTATGTTAACATTCCTAGATGCTTGTTCTTATAGCTTAACTCACCTGACCTGAATTCCATTTAATATTTTAACGTGTTAAACGTTGGTTTTGTTTATTTGAAGAGTTTGCAAATAGTTTGTTGCTTTGTGTTTTAATCTCGACAATGCTTAAACAACTCCTGGGCAGTTTGAAAATTGTTTTCGTTTCACCGAATGATTGACATATGTGTTGGAGGATTTGGCCCAGCTAAGCTTCGTAGACAGAAAGACATATGAGTACTTGCAACAAGTGCCATTAAAATTAATTTTATAGTCAATAGAGAACATAATTTTAATAATGCTGCTGAAATTACATTTTACTCTGTTTGACTGATTAACCATTAATTGCGCATAGGATATTTATGTAATGAACAATTTAACAAACAACTGAATTGCATTTGTAAAACTGTCTAAAAGTATTTAAGATGCAGTTTAAGCACGAAACATAAAAATAATTATTGATTAATTTTGTATTTTACATAGAGAAGTATACGCAATATTTTACATTAATCCTTTTCAAAGTATGTGTAAGTATAATACAAAATATTAAATGAAATAATTTAAATATACCCTTAGTAGTTTTTAAATCCCTCTATTCTCTAATCAAATCTCTCTTTATCTCTCTCGTTATCTATTTCTCTGTCGTCCAAAAAAAAACATTTCAAAAGAAATCAAACCAATAGCACTCAAAGATCTTAGTATGTGATAGTTAGTAAAGGCAGACCAGGCTCCTCGGATATATCCTCAGGAACTGCCCCACTTGTGCATCTTTAAAATTCTCACGAAATTTCCAATAGCCTCTGCAGGGGTCAGTTGGCAACCAAGCTGTTTGATTGATTCAGAGATTGAAAGATTCCACAAAAGGCAAAATGGAGTCTACACTTATACGGCATCTGGCGAAGGGCAGAACACTGGAAGCTGGCGGCCAAGTCAAAGGCAACGGCTATGGCTGCATACCATCACGTTGCCAATGGATTTGGGCTGCAGTGCGGCGCTGCTTTCGAGTTGATAGCGACGTGTGGCACGTGTCAATCAATGTGACGCATTGTGTTTTGGCAAATATTTGGCACAGTAACAGCGAAAACTGCAAACTGTTAACGGTAAACTGTGAGCTGTAAGCTGTGAGCTGAAAGCTGTAAATAATAATAAACGATTTCCCGTTGTAAATGACGCCCAGTGAGGCACGCATGAGTGAAAAGTTGCGTGTTGCATGTTTGCTGCCGCTGCTGCTGTCAGGCAACGACAAAGCTAAAGGCAAAGCCGCCGCAACATTGCTGATGCTGGTGTTGATGCTGAAGCTGAAGCTGATGCTGATGCTGAAGCTGATGCTGCTGCTGCCTGCTGCTTACTTCTTGCTGCTTTAAGTAATCCGATTTAAAATGCACCAAATATATAATGCAGCCGCACAATCGCATTCGCATGCGATCACGTCGCTTTAGCCACGTCAAAACCAACCCCCCCCCTCGCTGTCTGCTGATTCTGTGCCTTTGTTGGTGTAAGAAGCGTCAAGCCAACGCCAACGCACTTGTGCCCAATGTTACGGTGTTGTTGCCAGTGTTGAATAACGTCAAACTACACATCGCACTTATGCACATCAGCATATATTTGTATATGTGCACGTATGTATATACTTACTTATGTGCACATACGTGCGTGCATACATCTATGCAGCAACGGCTTGCCATTGAGCTGAGCTGAGGATTGGTTCGGTATCCGGGGCTCACTTGGCTTTAACTAACTGCTGCAGCCCAGCATGTTGGGGTTTGTATTCGTATTTTGCGCATTATTTGCTTATATTTCTCTTTTCATTTTTTGCATTCCCCTATTGTGTCCGAGGCGTGTGTATGTGTGTGTGTGCGTGTGAGTGCGTGACTGGTTCTAATCTTGCTGCGTTGTCATTGCCAACGTCAGCAACGTTGTCGCCTTCAAATTCAATCTGCATTTCATTTAATTTTATTTCTTTAAGCCGGCACGCCAAAGAATCTTTGCCCTGAGCATGGTCTTAGTTTGGCGTTGACCAGCACTGCGAAATGCAGCTGCTGCAGCAAAAGTTACAAAAATACTGTTGCCTACATTTGCGCGCATTTATTTATTAGGCTTTTATTTATTAGGCATTTATTTAGCGTGTTTGCGTTTTGCCAATGCAAATGCAATGAAAAATGAAGCCAAACGATGACACAGCAATCGGGGGAACCACAACACATAAACACACACACACACACCCACAGCATGTGGGCGTATTTTATCAGCAAATTAATGATTATTGCGACAATGCATATGAATACATAAATAAACAAAAATACGCCATCAACAAATAAATGCATATATAAATAAAACACAGCTCTCTATATAGGCGTATATTTCTGTATAAACAAGTATGTCTCTATAACGTGGTTGTGCGTGTGTGTGCGCCAGTCATAACAATAACAATGTAAAATCGCTTAGATTTCAACCGCAAAATGTTGCCGCACAGAAAGAAAGCGTGTGAGAGAGACATATAGATATATGGATGTACATATATATTTATATATATATTTATTTATATATATATGAAGAGGTAAAGAGTGGAGGCCGTCACGCATACAACGTAAAGGCGGAGCCGTGACAGTGGCAGCGGCAGCTCCTTCATGCAACGCATGGGGCAAAGATATGCGAATGCCTTTGGGCACGTACAATCCATTCATTCAGCAAATACCAATAATAGACACGTACGCTGCACGAAAGAGACAGCCGTAGGGAGACAGAGAGAGAGAGAGAGAGCAAAAAAAGCGTAAGGCAGAAAGGCATTTGAAAATGGCACAACAACAACAACATGAAGAAAGCAAAAAGTCAATGAATGCCAGCGTAAGTAAAGCAAATTTGCTAAAGACAATGGGACTTTCAAGTCACTAGACACATGCTGCATACGAGAGCGAGAGAGAAAGAGAGAGAGAAAATGGAAGAGACTTAAAGAGAGAGCAACAAGGATGGGTTGAGGTAGCGAGCGTTGAGACACACATGGCATAAGAAAACAATATGGCAAAACAATATAGATAAGTTCAAACAACTGCCGTTTCCGAAGTCAACACCCCTCCCCCTCTCCCTAACTGTTCCTCCTGTAACAAGCACACACACGCCCTGGAATGAAAATGTTTTTCTTCTGGCCCAAAGAATTTGCGCCACTTAATGCATGTGCTGCGAACAACAACAATAACAACAACGGCAGCAACAACTATAACAACATACACAAATACGTCGTCGACAACTCGCAGTTATAATAATAAGAAAGTATGTAGGTAGTAAGTAGTAAGTAGTTTGCCCCTTGACTTTCATCTGGGGCGTCGCTACGTTGCATGCCACAGCGATCGTTAATCAACATTGCTCGCTTGGCCCGCTTGCAGCCCGGCTATGAAGGTGGATTCTGCAAGTGAAGCAGCTTCCGGTATTTTGTCATGACTTTGTCGCAATGAGTCGACACTGTTTGCTGTCCGCTCGCCCTGCCTGCCTGCCTTGCGGAATTTTCATTTGTTTTTCCCGAACGCCATATATGCTGTCATACGCTGCGTATGCGCAACATTCTCTGTCAACGGTTGTCACTCAAACCCACGGAATGAAATACTTAAGGGATAAAACTCCAAAAGAGAATGAGAGAGAGAGAGAAAACGAGACGAACAACATTTGGTTTTAATTTTGTTTTTGACAAAAATATTTTATTTCATTTTTGCACTTCTCTTTTTTACAGCCAAACATTTAAAAACCACAAGGCGATTTGAAATAAGGACAAGGGTATTTGTTGACCTGCTGTCATATAATTCGAAAATAATATATATCTGGGAATTTCAAAATTAAATCAATTCAATATATAAATATGTTAAAATAACTTAAGTCAGCAATAAAGTAAATATCACATTGAGTAAATGTTTAAAAAAGTAAAGTGAATCAAAATCATCTTAAATTTACTTTCAATATTATTGCAGAAAGTAGCTATAATTTTCAGTTTTTCTATAATTTATAATATAATTATCTAATACATTTCTTACTAAATTAGGAGAGATCTCTTTATATATGGATATTTATATATATGTTTATAATTCTAAGATAGATTTCTGGCTCGACGGCTTCTGGATTTTTCTTTTATCAATCAAATATGTATGCTAAGTAGTCCAGTTACTTAAAAACGCTCTTACAATCCAGTGTGTAATTCCTTTGCCAACGGATCTTTGTAAGTTTTCCAGAAATCTGGCTTACTTAAAAAAAGGGATGGCTTGTGAGCTTTTTATACGCGAAGTACTGTAATTATGATTTATTACGTCCCAGCAGGGATTGTATTCGATACTGTTTCCTTTCTGGTGCTTCCCAAGGGGCCACTGAAATGTTCCACAAAAAAAATTAAATACTATTGAACAATGTGAGAATTCCATTTGGATTATTTACTTTGTTTATTGGCAGAATATCTTCTTAAAATGGAACAACAAAAAACATTACTTTGGTAATGTGCCTCACCATCTTGTCATGTTTTTTGAATTTTTTTTTCTGAGCTGAAATCTACTTTTAATCCTGTTCTCCTCGCTTTTTTCTGTGCTTTTGTTGTCAGCTTAAGCTGTTGCCTTTCTCTGCGCTGCCGCGTTGAAGTCGTCGCCCCACTAAACCCCATTAAAACGTCATAATCAACATAATCATCAGGATAATGCAAAGCGGAGAATGAGGAGAGTAACCAAAAGCAAAGATGAAATGGAAAATAAAAATAAAATATAAAATATGTATAGCAGAAAAAACTGGGAGATTATTGTACGATGGTCAGCCATTTTTGCGTGTGAGCCGAGTCTGAGACTACGCTCATTATTATTTTGCTGGCCTGGCCACAAAAGGCGACTAAAGCCTGACCTTTGCTTAATTATGGTAATTAGCACGCAAAACCAAAATGCCAAAGAAAACTAAACGACCCGAGACACGGCATGCAGAGTCCAAGGTCCGAAGTGCTTCCACGCTGCACTGGTCGGGCTTGTGGAGCAACTCCAGAAGGATTCATGCAGGAGCAGCATCATCATGATTATGACGTTGACAACAAAGCGGCGGAGCGGGGATAGAGGTGCAAGCATGGAAGGAGGGGAAACAGTGGGAAACAGGGCGACGATGATATAAATATTAAAAACATAGACCACAGACCAAAGTGACGCTCAAAAATAAAAACAGAAAAGAACACGAATAAAAATAAAAATGAGCAGCCGGCGAAAAAAAGCCAAAAAGCGAATTGCCAACGCGTTTAGGGCTCTTTAAATGCCGCTTCATGTGGCAGCCGTGGACACGCCCCCTATTTGCGCTGCAAACGCGATAATATTATGCAATATTTGTTTCACATTCTCTGTACTTTTTTCTTTATTTACTCTTTGCCGACGTTGGACGTTTGCTTTTTTTTAATATTTAATTTACCGTCCATTTCGAAGTCCGTTTCATGTTAAAGGAAACTTGACTAAACTTTTGCATTACCAAATTTTGCCTTTTAAATTTGCTATAGAATTAAGTCCTAATAAGACGTATATTAACTTAAATGGCCACTTAAGCATTTGGGTTAAATCTTTAGGCAAATGTCGGAAGCTAGAGCGAAGAGTGAAGCAATGTCAACTTGTTCTCAGCTTGTCGAGCTTAAAGCTTTAAATAAGATTTATTGTATTTACGCGATAAATTAAAGCCCGCTTGCAGCTTTTTGTCTTGTAAATAAGATTAGATTTTACTTTCTGCCAGTTTCGTGTAATAATAATAATAATAATAATAAAAAATAAAGATAATAGAAAATAATTATAATAATAATAATATTTGTCACCACCTAAATCCTAATTAATCCCCAAAATATACTCGGCACCAACTGATTTAATTGGCATTGACTACCAATACTCAGTCTTTAGATATATTTTAACGCAACGGGCTGCCTTATCCCGAATGCCTGTCGATTCTTAGCTACTGAGGCCCAATGCCAAAAAGAAGTCGAACGCGAGTTTCATGCCCGTCAGTAATGTGAAATTTATTGCGCTGCTCAAATTGAAACTAAGCGCCATTAAAAAACAATAAACTAAACATGTATGTAATAAATTGAGGCCAAAAACTGTGGGGCTCTGAGAGAATCAAATATATATATAAAAAAAATACATGTATATATATATATATATATATCTATATATATGTATATATATAATTGTGTTGGTTTGTATGGCATATATGTAGGTACATATATATAGTTTAGCTGACGTGTATTTGTTGAGGGGCAGGCAAAAACTGTGCAAAATAAATTGACCAAATCTGCTGGATAAAAGGATTTGAAAGCAATTAATTGCCAGCGCATAGCAACACATCGATTCCCAATAACAACAATCCACAGCAGAGGCAGCAACAACAACAATGAAAACTACAAATACTTCCAGCAACAACAAAAAATATCAACTCAATATATAAAATAATAGCATTCGGCACTGTTGTTGTAATTGTTGTTGTTGTTGAGCTCTACGAAAGAAAAAAAAACAACAACAAAAAAGAAATTTGCGAGCTATGCAATTGATGAAAGCCATAAAGTAAATACCTAAAACACACTACGCAACACAGATGCTACACAAATAAAGCAGCTGGCATCTAGAATAAGGGCGCAATGCTGCGGGCGGCAACAAAATGCTAAAAAAGAAAATGGAAATTAAAATTAATAAAAGTACAAAATGAAACAACTAAACTAAACTGTGGGTGTTGTTTAATGCAAATTCTATTGCGCGCTTTTCAAATAATACAAAGGCATAGTTGCAGCTTTCCTTCAATCAGGCTAATTTAGAAGCAGCCTTTGTAATAGAAAATTAAATTCCTTTAAATTCAACATTGATGCTGTCGGAATAAAAGATAAACAAGAGCAATTACCTTCGGGGTGTCGCCACTTAAATGAATATTAATTTATTTAATTGCCCCGACGGCAGATGCACGATATATAGTCAAGCCTTTGCGATAAGACTTCTTAGCTATGACAGTCAACTTTTACGACTCATTGTGCAATTATTAAAGTCATGTACACCGACTGCATGAAATTATTGTAGGTAGAAGAAGAAGGAAAACCAGTTGTGTGCAGATTTTTGATATAAGTCTATACTTAAGCACACAAATATGTTTTTTTATAAAACAACTCTTGGGGGTTAAAAACAATCAAGTTTTCTAGATGACCTCATGTGATATAAAATGTAATATTGGCCTTAATAATAAGGTCAATTTATAGCACTAGCAAAAGATATGATATAAATAAATATATTATTATAGTATTATAAAAAAGGTCGGAACTCATTTTATTATCAATAAACATACGTTTTGAAATATTTAGGTAAGCTCATCTAGTGCCTCATCAACGAAGTCAATCTGCCTAGGCTATGGACTGATTTTTCTCATAAAATTTGTCTTATCTATATCTATATATAAGAATGAAACACATATGGGCAGTCTTTTACTTGTAATTGTCGAATTTCGCCGCTATTTCCGTGCTTACCAGCTGTTAATTTCGAATATGTATTAAGTAATAATTTCCTTTGATTTATCAACTTATCGACAGATTTCGCTTTGGATTTGGCATGTGAATTAATTGCAGGAGCCTTTTTGACATCGATAATAACCATCATGCATGCCACACTCCCCTGCGGCCCTGCCCCAACAATGCCAATTCAATTAAGCAAATCATTTTCTTAGCTATTTGGCCATTGCATAACGCTGGCCATCTACGGTTGCAATGGCAATCTCCTGGTTTTGGCCATTGCCTTTTGTGGTTGCAAGTTTGCCATTTGCCTTCATACGCACCGTTGCTCATTGGCATTTGTTTGCCTTGCATGTGTGTGTGTGAGTGTGTGTGCGTGTGTCTGGCTTGTGTGTTTGTGTGAGTATGTGTACCTAGTCTGGGCTTAGTTGTTTGCCTGCCCTGTTGCAGCTTCTGTTGCTTTAGCAGCTCTTGCGGTTTATTATAACTACATATATCATGCAAACACCCCACACCCACACACCCCTCACACACACACACGCGCTCCCACAAATCTGGGGACAAGAAGCAACCATCAGCACACACACACATACAATCAGGCCCCATTACTGTACACCTTCCTTTAAGCTGCCTGCAGCAACAGCTTCGTGTACAGAATTTGGGTTTTTGCGTGCTCGTATTTTGGCCAGCTTGTGATTTTGTTTTTCCTGCTTGCGTCCGACTGAGCAGACTTTTAGTTTTTGTGAGATATTTTATAAATTTTCATAGTTTTCACTTTAATTAAAAGTGCGGTCGTGGCTTTTGTGGCGACGATTTGTTGGGCAACTCTATTACCAAACGTGAAAGCCGACCACAGAGCTGCACGCTACGAAATGCAGGGCTGCCAACTTACTTAGCCATAGCTGCAGACTGCCAGGCATTAAATTTAATCAACGAGCGTATTAATAAATAATGACACAGTAGTGCCAACCTGTGAGAGATTTTTGCACAAGAAATTACATTCGATAATATACCCCAAAATATCTTAAATTTTATCTTCAATTTGATGCAGATTAAAGCACTCAATAGTATTTATTGCATTGATAGAATTAAAACTGAGTAAGTTAATAACCAAGAAAAATATTCAATCCACAATATTGGCATGTCCTTTCATGCCAAATATGCACATTTTTTTCGCTCAGTGTCTGATAAAACCAAAGGCAATGTTTGACGCTTCATAGATTTGATCAATAATTCAAAGCATTTATTGCATTACGGGTGTTAAATGCTCAACCAAATAATTGAACACATACACAAATGCAATCCCACACACTCACACACACACCTCATAATTCACTTTGGCCATTTGACAAATGCATTTATAATTGCAAGCCGCAGATAAAATCGTTTTGTCTTCGATGTCATCAACAGATGATGACGATGAACATGCTAATAATGATGGCAATCATAATGACGATTATGATTACGATTTTCATTAGCAGCATGAGCAACGGTAACTGTGACCACAATATGCAGCAAGAACAATCAATTCGTAATTGGCAATTTATGGCAAATTACCCTTCAAGTTTGGTTCAGTTCCAGTTGTATGCAATTGCAATGGGTATTATAATTCTATCACGAAATGCGTAACGTGCAGAGGGCAATTATTTTGGCCCCATACAGTGCACATACATACATGTCAAGGTTAGCTGAATTGTTTTTTAAGCTCTCTTGAGTATGGCTCCTGTCCTGATGCTTTGTGAATGTTGGTAAGCGCATTTCATGAATCTGTAAGGGTATTGAATGCTCGGTAGCCAGAAGATGCATTTCTCCTCTGCTCCTCTTACCGTTGCGTCAATAAGCTCTGCTCCGTTTTTGGGGCTTTGAGCACACAAAAATGTTCAACGAGCTCGACAAATTGAGAGCAATTATTTTAATCAGCATTTGATTGGTTGCATTTCGAATCTGTTTCTGGTTTCCATATGGATTTTGTTGCTAGTTTTCCGCATGTCAACAAACCGTTTGAGGTTGCACGGTTCATTGGGCAGCGGCGTGGTTGCCAGGCGTGCTGAGTGGAGTTGGATGTGCAGGCAACACTTTTTCCGCGCGCTTGTCATTTGCCAACTGCCATTTAATTTCATTAATTAATTTGTTTGCCAAAAGCCAAGCGCAGCGCTGCGAGCGGCGGAGCCGACGCGCGCCAGCTGCCGCAAAAGCCAAAAACAACAATTAAATATAAATCTTATAAATTTTCGTAGCCAAAACTTCCACTCAAAGCTTCTTATTCCGCTTCCTCTCTGTCTCTCTCTCCCTCTCTCTCTCCTTTCTGACTCTTTTGCACTCTTGCTCTCTCGCTCTGTATTTTGGCTGCGATTTTTGCCGTGCCACAGAACATATTTCATTTGGACTGCAACTTTGGCTCACGCCCACAACGCACAGTTCCGCCTCTCGCATACCGCCCACCGCCCGATGGCGCCGCTGCTCGATGTTCGGGCCAAAAAACTTTGCCGGGCTCTCGAAGGCGGCAGCAACGAGGCATTGTTTGTTGTCTAACAGTCTATGACTATTTAAGACAACCTCGCACACACATCGCATACACATACGCATTTAATTTAACTATTTTAGTTGGCGCAGTTTTCAGTTACTTTGTCGTTGGCGGAAAAGTGCAACAAGGCTACCCAGACAGCTCCGCCTACAACTCTGCCGCCCTCTGCGCACATGCCACACACAAAACATTTGTTACAATTTCCACACGTAAATACTTCCTGCCAAGAAATGCACACACGCACACGCACACTGACACACACACATATGCAAAACCACAATTATAATTGTCATAACACAAAAGCAGCTGAAAATTTAGTGCCAAGTGCAAAAAGTTTCACGTGGGCGGACATTTAGCCTTGCCGCAACGCCAATTCGAGGTTGGTTTGAGAAATATCTTTAAATAAAAACTTCGGGTTATCAAAACAACCAATTAGAAGTCTTGTGCATTTGCCAATACGTGGAGTAAACGGTACTTAGTTGATAATTTATGGTTATTTTAAATCGCGTTTTTAAATTTCTTTTAATTTAATTGTATTGACTTATTTTTCTAATAACTAATACTAATACTTCTACTATTATAATCATTATTATTTTTATTATTCATATAATTATTGTTACTATTATTATTCGTTTTCATTAAATTTAATTTAGTTTTGTTTCCCATTTTTTTACTTTTTACTAACTGAATTTTTAGCCAAGCCTTGGTTGAGCTGAGCTTAAAATCAAGAACATATATTTTTTAATTTCCTCGCTTCTGTTGATAATTCGAGCTTTGATTTCGCTTAACGTTTCTTAATAATATTAAAGTTAAATGGATTTAAACGTTGAGCACCTTGCATCATTTGACTGCAACCAGCAATTCAATTGTCTTTAAAGGTATTTGGGCCCTTTCCTTGCCTACCCTTTCACATAGCTCATAAGCAGCCCTCTCTAGGTTGCTTAACTCGCTTTGCTGCCTCCCTCTCTTTCACATTCTCTCGCACGCTCTTTCTCTGATTCCATTTCACTTTATGTCTCTGTATGCATTGGTGTGTGGCACTGACACGTTGATAAATGACATTTGCGGCGTCAATGTGAATTTTATAAATTCTCGTAACTTTCACGCCCGCTGCGCGTTACTGCAAGCGGCATCAAACGGCGGCAGGCGGCGGCAAGTGCTGGCGGTGGCAAGTGGCGGCAAGCAGCGTTGCTAGCTGCAAAAAGTTGCTTAGCATGGCCAATACAAAACGCTGACGCCAGCGCCAGGCAGCAACGTCGACTGCAACAGCGGCAGAGCTCTTCATACGCTACACATCAAGTAAGGAATTGTATATTCGTTGGGCTGAAGCTAGAGTCCCGAAAATAGTGAAAAGGTGAAAAGCGAAACTTCAAAGGTTTGTCAAGCAGGACATACCATATTCATACCATATTCGCCTGTTAAACAGCCGACGACCTCCTCTTAATACGAAGCCAATTATAATTAGGTTTCTATATAAGGTAATGATCTATGTTTATAAACATCGCAGTTCGAACGAAACTGCTTTGGAGTCACAGTCTTGGAGTTGCCAACACAGTAATGAAGAAGAAACATTGCAAGCTACTTTAATGGCAGCTAGAGTATAGCGCAGTCGGTTGCACCCCACTGCCGAGCTCTTACTTGTCTTCGTTGCCTTCGCCGCAATCGTCGTTGTTGTTGTCCCTGTGGTAGTTGCATATTTTTTATGACACTTTTGCGGCTTATCAACGTCAGCGCAAACACATGCACTTGAATCCAGCGCTTGAACCTGCAACCAACCGCTTCTACCTCCCACTGCCTGAGCTCACACTTGGCCACCCGTTGCCTATGGCCGCATTATTTACATTGTCAACAAGCTGTCGAGTGGTTTTTCGCACCACTTGATCGGCCAGCCATAGTTTTTTCTTGTTGCTGCCTTCTTGTTTTTCTTTTTTTTTTGTCTTTTCATTTTAATTTTGAGCTCAGCGCAAATTCAATTTCCCCGGCTATTTGCCTATGCCTAGCCACAAGAAACTGTATAAAAAGGGAAACGTTATGTCATCAGGCGCTCACCTGAGCACAACTCACATTCTCCGCACACACAGACGCTCACTTTTGCTTAAGTTAATGGATAGATAGCTATTTAATGGCAGCTGCACGCAACAAAAGTTGCAGTCAAACTTTGCCTGGTTGCATGCGGGTAAACCGTGCAGTCAACTCCAGTTTCCAACTACAACAAAGTTTGATTAAAGTTTTTTCTGGTTTACTCTCGAGGAGGTGGTGCCGCTGAATGCGTCGGAAAGGGGGGCGGTACGTGGTTGCCAGTCGATTACCAATCCTGTTCAACGCTCAATTTGGACTGATTCAATGACATAAGCGCTAAACGGCACGACTTCAAAAGTGTGCAAGGTGATCAAAGTCAGAGGCCACTTGAGCTATGGCCCCAAAGATGCCACTGCCAAGGCTGCGAGCCTTCAGAAGGCAGAGTCAACAGCTTGCTATTTGAGAGCCGACGACTACAGCACTAAATAGCTTGAGCCTAGAGTTTGACAGCTTTTAGCGCAATTCAGAGTGTGGGTGAAAGGATCGCAGTCGCATTATTGGGCCATCTGTATGGGGACTCATCCTGCAGTCGAAAAGCCTGACAGCCCGTTGCTAAAATGGGCATAGAACTCTCTGCGATGCACGACTCTCCCGATGACCGGTCTTGGCAGACGTCTTGTAGCACCTACTAACTGACAATACTTCTTACTAACATAATCGATGTTAGCATCTGCTGTATTAAGTATTTTTATTGCAATACTCGACAGTCGACGACCTGTCAGTGTAGACATAATCAATGACCTGTCACTAGGCGCGTCAGTTGTGACATGAAAAGCCGGAGAATTAATTTATAATAATTGAGCATTAAGCGGAAGAGATAATAAAATCAGCAAAGGGAGAGAGTGCAAAATATCTGTGCTACAAGAAGTAAGTGCTATGAAAATCACCGCCTTAAAGTGCTTTTAACGATGTTATATATAATATATATACTTCAGTGATTACTCTCTTTATCTTCCGGTATTTCTCTCTTCCGACCTTTCTCTCGCTCAGTGCCACAGTGTCGCAGGTAAGAATTGCAGCTTGAAAGTTGAGTGAAAACTTAAATGCGCCACTGAACTGAGTGCGCACAGATAAAGTCAAATACTTGACAAGTCACAGGTAACAAGTATGAACTTATAAAGTCATAAGTGTGCGTGTGTATGTGTATGTGTGTGTGTGTGAATATGTGTTGGTCTTTTGCAAAAGTGCCGCAAAGTTTTCAAATTATTTTTGGTTATATAATTGGAATTGATAACTTTGGGCACAACGATGCACGAGACTCCACGCAGCGTCAACTGTAACGAGTGCCTTACACACACACACACCCACGCATATACACACAAATTGCGCGTGTATTTGTCAATAACAAGCAATTTAACAATTTGCTCCACAGACACATAAAAGCGAAATTCTTGCTAAAGTTATCATTCAAACTTGAAAATCAATAAAACTTTTGATACAACAACAGGCTGCAAAGTACAAAAAAAAACAAGTAATAACGTTGCAGTCGGGTGTAACCGACAGCACAATACTCGACCACAGAGTAGTGATAACCAAACCATGTACCCTAGCATTATTTATACACATAGAAAATATGCATTTTTAAAAATGCATATTCGCAGAATCAATCCAGTGGACAAATCATGGCCAGAGCAAATCCGAAAGCTTTGCATGTTTTAGTTCATAATATTTTAGATGTTGTTTTTTACACTAATTGTGACAACTACTATTGAATAAATAATGCATATATTTTAAATGCATAATCAATCTAGAGAACAAACCTTGACCAAGTTATGGAATTATTCGAATTATGGGAGCTATGGATCCGAGGGCCTTACATGTCAACATTTTTAATACTGTGGCAGATATAAAGATTAAATTGAATAGCCACGTAGCTAGTGGGTGTAGCCAAAAAAATATTTACACACTTTACACTTTATAGCTAGCTTCATGAGCGACGAAAATGAATTCCGTTCATATGCATAGACGGGCATTGCACAAACCCAATACACTCTTTTCACTTCGTGAACGAGTATGAAAAAAAATTACAAACGACCCGTTTCGCCAACTTTGGCAAACCACGCCCCACAGTCCACAGCCCACCACACAGCCCGCGGTCCATGGCCCAGGCCCAGGCCTGGGCCCATTCGCACCTCGCTGTTGAGTATATAGGCACACGTGGTATTATTTGCTTATGAAAATTTTTGGACTGTTTTTTACTGTTGCTTGACAGTTTCTACATGAAGAGGAAGCACAGGAAAAGGCGACCAAGTCGCAGGCAACAACTGAAGCATGCGACCAATATTAAGGCCACCCTTTAATTTTATATACATATCTTTTTCCCCTTTTTTTGTTATCTTTTTTTATCTACTGCCATAACCCAATTTACTTTGTCTATCTGCCTGCGCCTTCGACTTCGACGACGGCGGCGGCAGCGACGGCGACGACGTTAAAGAAAGTTAATTAAGAAAGTTTGATTTCTTATGGCTAAATAACGCTCGAAAGTTTCAGTGACTGACAAATATCGAGCAATACTCGAAATAAAAATAAAACAAATAACAAATTTGTCGACGAGAGCGCTTGGCTAACAGATACCCTATAATATATATAATAAACGCTATTTAATTAAGACTCCAATTTAAACAGTTGGAAAAGATGTTAAAAACCTCAAACTATTTTTCTTTTAATGAATAGAGTGAGTGTTAATAGTACTCGTACTGGGAAATAAGTTGAGCGAAGTAAAGCACTGTTAAGTAAGAGTTGTAAAGTGCCGGCCACAAATTGGGTTAGTATGAGTATTGCATTATTACCAGTAATATGTACAGCTACTTATTACTACTCAAAAATAATTCATTGCAAATCTTTGCTGCTCAGGCTTATGCCTATGTTGTTTGCGAGGTACAGATATCCTTTTGACCATATCTCTTTGGTTACAGGGTATAAAAATGATGAAGTTGAGCCTTCCACGCCACATCCCCGTGCCGCACATTGATAAGCAGGCGGATGGTTCGAAGGGGTTGCCGCGGCTAATGTTGGCCCGGGGCATGGGGGCAACGCTGCGGATGAGCAATAAAAAGTTTTCGAACGGCTTTTTCTCCGCCTCGGTTAAAACAAATCAACAAATATTTGCTTTACATTTATATGTAGAGGCTTTTTATATCACAATTACGTGTACGATATTTATGAAGTGCAAAGATCTCTCAAGGTCCTTCGTTCGCGATGCTCTCAACTGACGTTTGCACAGCTAAGTATTTGTTGAGTATAAAAAAAGGACAACGTTAACCTGTAAGCTTTTGCTGATAAAGCAAATGAATTGTTGTGCTTCAGAAGAGACAACTAAGAAAGAATGAAATGACACCTTTGACACAGGGTAAAAATGAAAACAAAAACTTATTATATTCGAAAGGAACTGGAAAAGGGTTTTAAATTAAAATATAGGTATAATAGATAAGTGCCCCATTAAGCAAATTAATATGCCAAATGAATGTATGAAACATGCCCTTTATGCTTTAACCACCTGTGCAGGCAAGTGTTGCGAAGGTCATGCACGACGCGCTTGATGACCTGTCTTGCAGGACAACATACATGAGTACTTTTACTTTAAACCTTAAACATACCTATTTATTATATTATGATTTTTTATTATCAGACACAATAACTGGGCCTAACGTAAACTGCGACATGTCGCTAAGAGCATCATATCATGCCGTCGTAGCTATCAGCAATGTATTTGTTGTTGTTCAGCACTGGAGTAGCACGTACAGAGAGGCAAACGAACTGATGTCTCTTTGAGCCAAACTTCATCGGGGCTTAAATGGGCGACCAACGACTGCTCTTTGAGTTGGTATACAACTTTGGCGTAGGTTGGCAATTCCACAGCAGCCAATGCTAATTGGCTCAGTCAGCTGCATCCAAGCGGTATTCATCTCCATGTGTTGCTGTTGCTTGGACAGACGTTGCTATTGTGCAAGATGTGGGACGCATTAAAGGCGCTAAACAACTTAATGACTTCCTGCTAGTTAGGCACTGGACACAGTCACTCCAAAACTCGCACACACACACACACACAGTCGAATGTGTCAACAAGAGCAACAACAATAAGAAAGCTGTACGAATGAGTGTTTCCTTTGGTCGACGGCCGCACGAAACGACCACAGGCGCCATTATGAGAGCACCAAGGATGCCCAAGGATGTTGGCGCCGCCCAAAAAGCATAACAAAAAAGAAAAAACAAGTTAAAGCCACACTGTTGCAGCTATGCGACTTATAGATGCTCTGTTTCTTATATAATTTCAGCTTTAAATGTAAAATATGTACACATATCTAACATATGTAATGAAAAATATGAAAATATTCTACCACAAACAGCTGAATTCGCAACTAAGGTAAGCGACAATTTTAATATAAATTTGAAATTGAGGCCATCTCACAAATCTTTAATAATTCAGGTAAGTTAGGCCCTACTACGAAGCCGTATTATTTGACTTGTGGAAGGTCTGCTTCAAGTCTTCATATTCTCCAATGAACTCGTCAAACTCTTCTTCCCACTCTGGGAGTTTACGCGATGTATGAGGTCATTACAGGCTTGCAATACAACAGAATTCATTTTATCTTACTTATTTCGAAAATATAAATCAAAACAAGTGGTAATTTTGCCATTCACATGTTGCCGACAGCGGACACTTGCTAATGGAATCGCAAAATGTAAAATATGTAATTGTAAGGTGTCTTGGGCATAGTGAAATTGGGCTATAGGACTGTGAGAATTATAGTTTTTTTGGAGGCGCAGAAGAGAGGAAGGCGGGGCCGCATATACACACATACATATATGTGCATACCTATCGTTAACAACTTTCAACAGATGGATACAACGCAAACTCCATATACCCCTTATTGCTTTGAGAACAGAGTATAAGAGCTGAAAAAAAGAATTTATGTCGCACTTGCGACACATTATCTCACTCACAGTTAAAGAGTGTGAGGTGGGGGCGGTGTGTGGGGCTGTTTGGAATTGTGGGCTGCTTCTTCAGCGAGTACATAAAATTTTAATGCAAATTTCCTTTCTATAATTGTTCATACTTGGACACATTTGCATTTATTAAGCGCTCACATTGCGCTGGGCGGCGCCAGCTGGGTGGGGAGGGGAAGCGTGGCGTTGCCAAGGCACTTAGTTTGCGTTTATTGGCCTCGTCTCTTGATGTTTTATGAGCCACATTGTTGTTGGTGTTGTTGTTGCAGCTGGTTTTGCCTTTGCTTTTGGTTATTGCTATTTGGTTAAATTATGTTGAGCATTTCATTCGAGATTTGTTCTTTATTGCGCCGCCTTTATTGCGTGGGTTAGTACATCATCATATAGATCTTCGGCTTGAAGGCCCAAAAGCCGTGATACGGCTTCTCCCGCTGATAGACGGCCAGCTTGAGCAGCACCTTGCGCACATACCGTATAGGCTGCATCACCACATAGGCCAGAGCTGGTAGCCGCCAATAGCGGTTGTAGAGAGCGGCCAACATGAGTTTGTACTTGAGCTGATGGCGTGGTATGCGTTGGGGCTCCCAGGGACGGGGATTCTAAAAGAAGTGTTTAGAAAGCTGCTCTTCTTCTTCATTAGTTGTCCCTTACTGCACTTACGGCTTTCGCATTCTTTTTCGACTTGCCCATCTTATCGAGACTCTTGACCCGCTTGTTGCAATTGCGGCACATTAAGTTAACTCGTCGGTCAGTCAGAGAGGTCTACGAGAAATATCAAGCTCCCAACTTGATCTACTTTAATGCTGTCCCAGTGACAGCTCGGTGAGTGCCTGTTTTATTCTGCCAGCGAATGAGTTGCCAGCTGTTTGTTGCCTTTCGGGCAACTAGGGTGGCAACCCTCGGCCATTTGCGCACAGCTCGTTTGGGTCGCGGCGTCTGTTCTGCGGCGTATTTGACGGCATTTCATTTAATAAAATGAAACGCAAATGCAAAACGACAAACGACAAACGGCAAGCGACGAGGATCCGAGACGACAGACAGTGACACAGCAGGAGCTGTGTGGGAGGGGGATGGAGAGGAGGGGGGGGGGGGGGAGATTGGGCCGGAGCAACAGACAATGCCATTGCGGAAATGACGCTGAAGTGATGAACCAAATCAGCAGCACTTTTGTGTTATTAGAAGTTGTAAAAAACAAAAAACAAATACAAAGAACAATCCAGCACGGTACAAGACGTCTGCTGCGACAGAAGACAGAGGACGGCCGAGGGTAGCGGGGCGTGGCGCTGCCAATTGGCAAAAGGAAAGTAAAAACAAAACGATGACAGGACAAATTCATGGGCGCAACATGTGATGGCAGTCGGTTCGGAGAACGCGGAGTCTTCTTCCACTTCCAGGGCGGAAGGCAGTCAAATGTCGTTACTTGTTCCGCAAATTGACAGGCGTTTTTAATTTGACGAAAACTTAGACAAATAGTATCCACTTGTACGAAATCAGCTTAGCATTAGTCGACAAAATTGTTTCTTGTAAATATGGATATCAGTCTTAATCCTTTGGCTATGTAAGTAGCTTGTTATTGTAGCCTCGACCCACATAAATAAATATAAACCCCTTTATATATACAATCAACACAAGGCTACCAACTTGATTCTAAATTTCTGTGTGTATCTTCATTTATTTTAAGCTCTGCCATTTGATAAATTCGAAATAGAACGACAAGTGGCAGCCATGACAACGCCTTGAACTTAATGCTAGGCTGCCAACTTGCTCTTGAAATAGCATTTTAATGCAGGTTGTTAAAAACAAGTTGAATTTCAAATAAACCTATACGAAATATACATTTAAATATAGCCTCTGTCGTTTGGTCTGCAATAAGTATTCATATCATTAATGAAAATAGTTAGAACAGAATGACAAATGGCAATCATGGCAAGGCCGTAACAAAAAACTCTAACACTGAGCTGCCAACTTACTCTTGAAGAGACATTTTAATGCAGGCTGATTTAAAAGCAAGTCAATCAAATATATTTATTATTATGAACATTTACTGATTAGAATAACAAATAACACTCGTGACAAACAAAGTACATATAAATATATTCTGTCACAGAACCTGCCGCAATGTTTACTCTCGACCAGCGGATGAGCTAATTGTCGGCCAAAAGTACAGCGTCTAGTCGGGGTCAGGGATTAGTTTTATTTTGTTTGCCAAGTGAATTGAAGTGCGACCCGCTGCTCGAAATACGGAAATGCGGTGGGGCAGCGGAGGGGACGGCCAGTGGAACATGCCACACGCTGTGCAAACGGTGCAAGTTTGTTGTTCCGTTACCCGGTTCGCTTTTTTACAACTTTTGGTTAAGAAGTTTGGCAGCAGACGCGGTATTGCTTACGTTTTTGGAAGGCCATAATAAAAGTAAAACTTTACGCAATAATAGCTCAGGCCAGAGAACCAGAGAGAAAGAGAGAGAGGGGGGCAAGAGAGAGAGAGAGTGCTACGTTAGCCAGGCCAGGTCAGGCCAGGCAAGTGGCAGTGGCAATGGCCATGGCCACCCCGTTGCGCACGTTATTGCTAACATATGTTGCTCGATATTATAAAAGTACGATACAAATGCAACAACATTAGCAGAAGAAGCTGGCGTTGCAACTAAAATGGAACAAGCGGCAGCAGCAGCAGCGTGGCATGCAACTTTGTACGCCGGCAACTGCAACAAATCATATTTTGGGCCAGGAGCCATCAGCACGCCCCCTACCCCCTTCCAGTGCCTAGTCTGCTTACCTAGCTCGACATGCCACGTAGTAGATGAAGCAGCGCACTTAATTTATGTTTGTTGTGGCTGTTTTAATTTTCATAGAATTTCATGTTGTGCGATTACTCCTACATATATGTGCATCACAGTATATATATGGATATATGCAACGATAGTTGTATGTTCCATACGTGTAGCTAGCCTGGGCCCTGGCATGAGCTCGGGCGTGGCATGCGCTTGGATGCAACGGCAAATATTTGTTGAAACATTCTAAAACAAAAAGTACACCTCGAAACAGATTTAATACTCTGACAGTCATACTACGTATGTAAGCAAAAGAACAATAAATAGGAATTAACTTGCATACACTTTAAAGGGCAAAATTCGAATCGTCGATGGCAACAATCTTTTTTGATAATATATAGGTCCAATTTTTATCAAATTTAACCCAAAAAAACCCAAACCTTGACTTATCTTATCTGTAACAATTACTTAGTAGTAGTATACGGAGAAGAGAATTCACTCGAAAAATCTCTGGACTATAGAATTTATAGCAAACCCGCAATACCCTCCGTTAGAGTATAAGCTGGCGCGTGTGTGTTTAGCAAACTGTCTGAAAAATGCCAGCCGAGAACTTTAATTAATTTGCGACATCAAAATAGACAAAACTATGTGAGAAATTAAAATAAATAAAGCCATCAACATTTTCATCTAATTATATTATATAATTACTTATATTATGTAAACTAAACACGTTAAGCTTGGTGCTTGGTAACCGAATACAGTTAGTTGGAATACCTACCGATAATTATCGGTTAACTATTAACATATACTACAAAGTTGAAAAATTACCAACTAAACAAACCGAATATAAGGCTAGTGTAGGGATGTTGTGGTTGTCTTAATACGAACGAATAAAATATATTTACCAACAAAAAAGCTTTCATTGTCTTTTATAAGTTTATTGACGCTATACACATATTTGAAGGTAATAAGTTTTTGAACATGGTTTATATTTTTTTTATTCATTTTTAATTTTAAAGTCCAAATATACATAGATTCCTTCTTCCCTCTTATAGATTGAATCATTTTAAGTAAATTAGAAACTTTACTATCTACAAAACATACACTGATATCAATTATATATATATATTTTTTTTGTTGTTTACATGAACTTTGAGATCGATATTTTGCATCATTTTCGCAGAGGGTGGATTGCATAAGAACTGCTCGTTGGCCACAGCTAAGCTGGCCTAAGGTCATTCTAATACTATATGTTCATTCATTTAGTCGGTCATTCCCTCATACCTTCATTCATTCCAGCAGTCCATAGCCATAAAGAATGACAAAAACAGCAGCGTGCTGAAAATCTGCGCTACCAGCAATTAAAATAGCACAACAAAGGAACTGCTCGCTGCTTGAGGCCAGTTGGCCTGAACTAGACTGGACTGGACGGTATTTCTGGTCAGCAGGAAGCAACTCGCCAAACAATTGCAAATCAAAATATTGCACTTGCACTCAATTGAGCGCACAAAGCGTCAAGCAGCACAAAGCAAATCGTGCGAAAGCAGAAGCCAAAGCAGAGAGAAAACGAAGTCGGAGATTTCTCTGGAGCATCGAATACGAAATATCCTTACATATGCATACCAGAGTATTAGCCAGCCAATAGAGTTTTGTTGAAAAAAGAAATTAATATTGTTATTAAAAGCAACTTAACTATTCTTGAGATAGCGCTGACTGCTATCAAATCGTTCAGTTGATTATAAGCCTAAGCCAATTAGAACTGCAAAAATAAATTGATTGTTTCTATTAGATTAAGCTAACGTGTTTTGACCACAGTTTTTTACACAAACACATAAAATATACGCTCAAACAAACAACATGCTCTACATTTTAGTGAATAACCTTGAAACGAAAAATTCGCATAAATTTCAAAAAAGTTTCAACATTTTTATTTTTTAGCTTTAACCTAAAACCCCTATACCCCGCAAGGGTATACAAGAAAAAGAAGAAAAATAGACAGCGGACAACCGAACAGCCCGACAGCGGCCAGAGGCAAATGTCCTTTGCGATGTCATTACAAACATCTCCCGTCATTCGAGTCGCAGGCTCGCAAACACAACACAAAGATGCCCATCGCTGGCGGACGGGAATCCTGGCCAGTCCAAAGCTCTATGCAGTCGTCGCAATGGCAGGCACATTCGCACGGCATGTGGCAAGGTGCGGCGTTATACTCTGTTCAGAAAGGATAAGGCAGTATATTGGATTTGTGCAATGTGCAAATCAAGTTTTGAGCTGTTTGGCCACGCTTACTAAAACACCTCCTCCAAATCAGGATCATTGTTATATTTTGTAATTTAATTCTTTTTATATCTATACACCAGGTAGCTTAGCACCTCCACCCCCATCAAAATATATATTTCTAAGTTTGTCAAAACAAAGCGTCAATCTTCCAATATCCTCATATTAACAACTGAAGTGGACTTATAGTAGTTTGTATTTTGTATTATATATTGTAATATTGTAAGAAATTATTGTCTTCTATTTCCTAAAAAATTTTTATTTTAAAACACCCCTAAAAAAATAGCCAGCTACAACACTGAGCCAAAAATCTGATCACATTGTCGACTGGCTTCATCTGTTAATTACCTTTGGAACAGGGTATTGCACAGTCGTGAAAGCTGTCGCCCGCAATGTGTTTACTTGTTTTTTGTTGTTGTGGCTGGCTTTACCAATGACATCACTTGTCTGGCCTGCGGGGATAAGTAATGCAAGATATCAACTGGGCCGCTGGACTGTGGGTTGGCATTTTTGGGGGGTCTGAACGTCTGCATTAACAAAAGCTCGAATGGCCGTAAGCAGCGCCAGCGAATAGTTTATAGCTGCGTCTGGCCCGTTTGCTTGGCAGCTGCATTTTAGCTGAAAGTGAACGCGTTTTAGCAGTTGTTGTTTTAAGGCCAGCGCCATGGCTCAATACATCCAACCCCAACACATGTTGGGTCTATTTCATACACACACACACAGACATGAAAACATCCATTTAATATAGCGTAGACGTCAGCACAATGGTCCTGCCAGTGGCTCGGCTACAGCTCCTGGTTGCCGGTGCCATGTGCCTTGTGCCTTGTGCCCTGCGCAAGCCAAACAGAAATTCATCTAAATTGCAAGCCAACGACTATTAGACTGCTCCAAGCGGTTCGCCATGTGCAATGTGACCTGCTTGCCAAGGCTATGGGCTATCGCTTGCGTTATCTCTCTTATATCGTCTTGATTCAGCTGCAGCTTCAGCTTTAGCTTTAGCTTTGGCTTTGGCTTCGGCTTTAACTGCCCGCCTCCTGGACTGTCGCCATTCTTTATAAATACTTTGACTCTCCTTTTCACCCGCCCCCACTCTCCGCTCCTCGCTGTCTGCCTGCCCCAGCGTAGAATGTCACTGTGAATGTCATACAAATTGCAGTGCGTCCCTCCCTCTGGCCAACTGTTTTGCAGCAGTATGCACTCGCAGAGTATGCCAGAAATATGAATGGACAAGAGGACCCCCAAGCTAAGGAATGCTTCAAATGGAGTACGAGTCTGAAGCACGGCCAAGGCGAGTGCTTTATCGCTGGCTTGTCAGTCTGATATTCTAGTCTTGAGCTTAGTTGCCGTGCAACTAATCGATAAAATGTGTAAGAACACGTGCACTGATATTAGCTGACATGTTGACATTTGGATTTAAGTGGGTTTTTTCAAGAGTTTTTTTTATTTTTATACTATATTATATATTATATGCTTAAAGTACGATAAATAAATTGTATATATTTCATAAATGTGATCATGCTGCAGCGTTGAAGTTTTTCCATAAGCATTGTGTAAAACAGCTGAGTTAAGTCATTTTTTAATTGGTTCAGAAAGTGAAGAGAGTATATTGGGTTCGTGCAATGTCCGTCCTGCTGTCCGTCCGTCTGCCTGTCCGTACAAACGGCATTTTTATCGCAGCTAGTGAAGCTGCAAACTTGAAATTTGGAATATATACTTGTGTATATACGCGTCAGATAAAATGTTAAAATTTTGTGGCTACTTCCGCTGAGGGCTTAGAAATTCGATAAAATCGATATATCTTTCTCAATGTTAAGGCTATTTATATAAACTTTTTCAAAGGGATTACTGATAATCTACGCTAAAGATCGCATAAAAAGTTTTTTGTCCACTGGGAGCGTGACAAATCGATACATCATATATCTTGGGGACGGGTAGCCCGAGAAAATACAAGTCACCCATAATTTTATTTTATAGCTGGACTTACCAAAGTTGGCAGTTTTGTGATTAATATCGTGCCGAAAAATTTCGGCCACGCCCACTCAAATCACAAAATTCTATATTTTCTCAACAAAAACAACAACCGTCATTGACTGTTTCAAGCTGTTATTATACTGAATACTGTTATACGAGTATTACGCAGTCGGATACACCCGGCTGCAGCGCTTTTACCTGTTCTGATGATGTTCAAGAGTTGTTGCCGTAAATACATATGATAAAGAAGACATGGCAAATTTATAAAAGTCTCATAGTGGCTTAAAGTGTTCTTCAGATATTTTACGAAAAGAGGTTGCTGAACGCATTTCAGGGCAATTTAAGTTTCGCTGGACTTGCTTACTAGGTGTGTAGAGTGTGGTTATAGATTCGCCAACTGGTTGCTAGTGGCATTATATTTCCTGTTTGGGCCCAGCGCAAAACTTGTTTACAGTTCGCCAGCACGAAGTCCAACTAAATAATCTTTGTCTAAAGTTTATCTTTGCGGCACTTGGACAAAAGTTGACGGCTTAAGCGAGGACCCACTACCACAGACACCAACAAAAAAATAGAAAGATATAGCTATAAGCGTTGGCGATGGCGTTGAAAATGGCGACCACCAGCTGTGAGTGCTGATCCCGCCGATTTCTACCGCATGTGAGTTGTACGTTGGCAAAAAGCAACAGCTGCAGTGGGGACAACAACAACAACAACAAGAACAACATCAGCAGCTGCTGTTGTAAGCCAACGCTAGTTGCGTGACACGGACACAGAAAGGAGGAGAACATGTAACTTTGGTGGCAACGCCTGAGGCAGATACTCTTATGGAGAGTAAAAGCCACAGGCTTTGACTAAGTAGTGCTGACCTGCCACATTCCGCACACGAGTTGGCTAACTGGAAAGCTGCCGTTTGGACACCAGCTGAATGGGAGGAGCGCACAAAACTCTTAAGTAATTCAGCGTGTGGACAAGATTGGATTGCATTTTATTTACCAGCCACACACTTTCACTCCTTCCTTTTTATTTAATCTAACCTGTATTAAGACCGCAGTTCAAACATTTAATATTATCAGCTTTCTAATATATGTATATATATCCTGGCTAGCAACAGCCGAGTAAAGTCCAGGCATTCACATCTTGAAAAATTGGAAACCAGGTTTAAAACATAATACACGTTTAAAGCATGATTTTTGATCATGAAACTTAGTAATAAATATCAAAACGACATTAAATTGAAACTATTTCTAAACATATTAATAATATGTAATATCCTTGCGCAGGATATTATACCTTTTGACTGAAATGTGTAGAAATTAGAGGCCGATATTTTCGAACAAAAATTGTAGTAAATATAAAATTGTGGGTTCGGAAATCAGACCATTATTCAAGAATAAAGAGTTTTTACGAAATTTTAAACAAACTTAATTAGGAGATCCAGGATGCTCCCAAATATGGAATAATATCTTATTGACAGCATATCTTAATTCTTCTTTTGAATGAATCGGCCGGAAATTGCATGAAAGCGCTGAAGTATGCAAGTTTAGAAATGTATTGGATAGTTTATTTTCGTCTGTTAAGGTGTTTCATCGTCGGCACTCGGATGATAACAGTTATTTCTTGTATTTAATATTTTCAACTAGATCTTTTTGCTGAGTGTAGTATCCGAAATGGTCCTTGAACCAAACAATAACAGTTGAATCCGATCTTTATGTTATCATAAATAGCTGCCAATATTCTATAGAAAATCATTCGGACTTCTCTTGCATCAATTGATGGCATTTGCTGGGCTTAGTGTTGGCCAATTGAATGTCAGCTCTGGAATGGAACAAAGAATGCGAAAGCAAAACTAATTTTCATTCTTGAAATAATTTGTTGTTTATTTGCTTGCTTGCGTGTGTGCGTACGTGTGCGCACGTGTGTGTGTGTGTGTAAGCTGCAATGACTTTCAAGTTCTGCACAACATAATTTCAGAGCAGTTGTTGCTGCAGCTGACGCATTCGCCGTTGCTGTCGCTGCATCTTCTCGACAGTATCGCAAGAGTCCCAAGCTCAATGATTGGCTGCCAGCCTCAGCTCGGGGCCAGGACCGGGACCGGGACCGGGAGCGGGACTGGGACTGCGACCGGGACTGGGACTGGGACCACTCTGGGGCTGGTGGTATGGGTTCGTCTTTTTGTTTGTCATGCACAATGCATACAAATTGCATTACAATCAGCCAAGGCAAACATGAAAATATATTTAAGAATCACCAGCCAAAGACAACAACAACAATATACTATATATATACACTAGCTGTTTGCAATCGTTGAAGCAACGCACAAAACATACCAAATATTTATTTACAAATAGTTTATTGTAACAACAACAACAACAGGAAACAAACTAATCTAAGCAGCATAATACGAAATTTCGATACGCTTCATTATTATTAATTTGTATTTAAATAATATTTAACCTATTAATGTTTCACTTGAACCAAAAATTTATACTATTTCCACAACAACATAGAATTGGCATTGGCAAAGTGATTTGAAACAATTTACTTTGCTACAATTAATTAGTTTGAAAACAATTCTCCAATTAGAAAATATGCAATGCTGAGAATGTAGCGGTAATTTAATTGAATTGCAATTAAATCTGTTATTTTAATCGATTAGAGGGAAAGTAAATGTATTTATTTGTGAAACATATTATTTAAAAAAAAATAATGAATATTTTTATTATTCTTCATTTTAATTTCATTTCTATTTAATTTACTTTTACATGATTTTTTATTGATTAACACCTCAAACGGCATCTAGAATCTGTGATACTCCAACTAAGGGTAGTTAAAAAATGCGAATAAGAATATAAATAGAGCAAAGGGCAACGGAAATGCAAAATCCTAAATGTAATTTAGAAAATTGCGAATTGCAAGTGAACCAATGACTGGAAAGCGGCGCCCAAGATGAGGACATTGGGATACGAGGACAGTCGGCCATGGGACACGGATACGACCATAGTCTGTTGTTGCTGTCTGTCTGTTGGTGTGCCCTCCTGCCAAGCAATTCACGTGCTCTTCTCACTCACACACACACACACACACTTACATTTCTCGCAAAGGTTTATTGTGCAGCAGCCGCATTCAAATGCAATTTGCAAAGATATTCGATACAAGTATTATATATATGTGTGTATGTGTGTTTGTAGGTGTCCCAGTGTTTGCTTGTGTACTTCTCTTTTGTATCATTATAGTTGATGTGATGAAAAGCCACTCCACGCATATCCACCCAGGCGTAACGTTTACGCCTAATTTCATTTTTGTTGTTCTCTTCATGCCCTTGCAAAGGGGAACAAAAACTTGGTACGTTATATGTAACCCATTGAAAAGGTTAACTTATAAAAAGGAGATTCTAGCCAAAGCCACTAAATTAATTAGTTGAATATATTTCTCTAATTGGAGAATACAAAAGGCTGAGAAAACAGCATTTATTTTATTGAATTTAAATTAAATCTGACCATTGATTCGATTAGAAAGAAAATACATGTATTTATTTGCGGAAGATATTATTTCAAAATGCAATGTATTATTTTATTATTCCTTATTTTAATTCTATTTATTATTATGTATGCTTCTGAAATATACTTTATCATCTGCCAGCGATAGGCAGAATCACTCAATAATTGAGTTTGTGATTACAAAGGCCCTGCAAGGGTATTGAGTCTTCGGCACATATCAGATAATTATTCCTTCTTATTTTGTTTATTTTTCATATTTTTTATTGCTGGATTATTATTTGACAGTTTGTTACTTTATTGTTGGCATGTATAAATGGCATATAGACTTATGTACTTATAGAAATTTGCGTACATACATATATATGTATATTTGTATATATAAGCATTTGACTGATCCTTTGGCTGTGGCCTCCTTCACAATTTGACTCTTCCTGCGGCGCTTGTCAATTCGTTTCATTACATTTCATTGTTGTCTTTTTTGTTGCTTTCATGCCTTTGTCAAATATTTACATGTACCTTTTTTTGCAATGCTCCAGCTTGGGCTCCTGCTGCGTCATTGTCCTGGCCGCTTGTCCTTCCACGGGCGCTGGCATTGTTGTTGCTGTTTTGAATGTTATTGTTACTGCCGGCCATAATGACATTTATTAATTGCTATGTAAATATCTGAAAGTCGCTTTAAATACGAATTAGAATTCAAACCGGCAACGCAGCCGTTCGCCAAATGAGCCAATTGGGATTATAATTTGAATGTCAATAGCTTGCCGTCTCACTCTCACCTAGCCGCTGTCTCTCTTCATTGAATGCCGCTGCGATTTATTCAGATTTTCAACAATTTCTGCTGAAACCTGAACAACAACATAAGGAGAAAGAGTACTTTACTCGAGGCCAGGTTTTATGTTAATATATGTATATATAATCTCTGTATAATATATTATATAATTTTAATCTGTAAATTGACGGACAGATATATCATATTACTAATATACACTAATCCACTTTACTGCTTAATGAACACAACTATCTGATAATTCTACGTAATATCTACGTAATTACGAATGGGTACAGGCTTTGCCAATTCTTTTGGGCGTTGTGAATAATTGGCATTCAAATTGAATAAGCAACTTGTGAATGGGACAGTGCTTAAAGTGAATCATATGAGTGCTCATACTTTTCGGGCTATTCATTTCAGGATATTTTCAGCATTTGTGGCTATTTCGCATATTTATGCTTTTATTTATATTGTATTCTGCACATAATGCCATCTCACTTGCACCGCCTGGCCATCTCGCAGTCGCTGCTAAGCTTGTAAATCTCTTTTTAATTGCATTTAACCACAAACAAATTCTGAAACTCGACAACGACAGGGACGCACGACCACGGCAAAAGGCCCAAAAAAGCCTAGAACCAAAAACCGCACCAAAACTAAAATGCAACAGCATCAGCATCAGCAGCAGCAGCAGCAGTACCACCCGCTGTAGCAACCCATTTAGCTCTACAAATTGTTTAAACATATACCAACCCACGGACACACACACACACACACACGGCTCACACACATACAGCATATATTCAAATTCGAATAGACGCCCTTAGGAGCAGCAGAGCCGAGTTGAGCTAAGCCGAGCCGAGCGGAGGCGACAGTCACAGTCAATTATACAAATTGCATTTGTGTTGCACACACACGCATACACACACACTGGACATTCGGCATTGGCATTTGGCAACATGTTAGCCGCCATTTCCGGTCGGCCGAGGGACAAACTGTGACCCAATGCAAAACTGCCCGCACGTCACGCAGCGCGCACAAATCTACATTTTACTCCTTCTCCCTCATTTTGTGTGTACGTGTGGCGTGTGTGTGTGTGTGTGCGGGTGTGACATGTGCTACTAGATGTGCGAAAATTTGTTTGCTCGCAAATGATGATTGAAACACAACGAGGCTGAATCTTAATTGAAAGCCAATGGAGCGCACATGAAACGGACGCTTTTCCAGCGACCATTTTTATTACCTATCGCTGCTTGGTCCCTTCCTCTCCTATTTCCCGCTGTGTGACCAACCGCGCTTCTTTAATATGATTTGATTGGTGCCGGCATAGGTCAAAGTTAACGTTTCGCATTCATATTTATTGCAATTCCTAATTGTTTTGATACAATTTCCGAGTGACATTGATCTTGTATGCTTGTGTACTCAGAGAATTCGTACCGTTTTGTTTGTATCAATATTGATTTTGATTATGATAAGAATTTTTGCACTTCCAAAATCGTTAAACGTTCTTAATAAATCAACAACGTAACTTAGATGGAGTACTGAATTTTTGTTTTATATTAAAAAATTTTAGGACAGTAAAAAACATTTTTGAAATAAGAATTTAATTCTCAAGTTAGAAATTTTCACATCGGCCGGAGTTGACAACGCTTGTTCTTGATTAAGGCGCAAAATTCTTTTTCCTGAGTGCATATGTAAATTTTTCTTAAATAACTTATCTTCTATCTGTAAATACATTTTTAACTTGAATTTAGTTTTTTTTTCATATTAGTGCTCTATTTGGTTAACATAAATAAATGTATTCTTAGAACTTCATATTATAGAATTGACTTACTTTTATAATCGTGAAACAGGCTGTGTCAGCCGACTGTCTGCTTTGAAGCAGCCACAACACAACACACGCACACACACCTCACACTCCGTGACTCTTATCATTTAGATTAAAAGTTTGCGTTCAATAAAACTAGCGGAGTTTGTTGACGGGTTGTGTCTGGAACTGGGCTTGGGTATGGATTTAGCTGTTGGACTTGGTCTTCAAGCTGACCTCTTAAGCGCCGAGTTGCCCGTTGACTCGTTTACTCGCTTTCCTTTTGCCCAGTTCATCTTTTAATTAATTCACAGGCTGTGCAAAGTTTTGCGCCGCAACTGCAGGCGGCAACCACTTGGGCCTAGTCCCACACAAATGAAAATACCGGCTAGAAGCGGACACAAAATAAAAAGACAAAAAAAATAGTAGAGATGAAAAAAAAACTCGGCTCAAGAAAAATCAGCAGGAAGCACTTGCAACTATGTGGCACAACGCAAAACTTTTCTTATACAAAATTATGGAAAAGTTTTATTTCCATGCATAACAGCGAGGCGCGCACTAACACACATAGACACACACACACACACGCATATATACACACACAGCTTGTATTTATTTGCAGCGCATTTTTTATGCCTCTTTCAGCAACATATCCATGTCTATGTATATGTATATGTTTACTTATATTACTTTACTTTATCCACAGTGCATCAGTGTGTGTGTGTGTGTGTGAGGGCGCATTTATTTATATAGTTTTGTTAGCGCGCTAAAAGTTTTCCAACTTGCTGAAAACTGCGTAAAATTGGCACGTCAAAAGCCGGAAAATTTAAGAAGCCACACACCCAGACACACACACATACACGCACTTCAAACACACTCAAAGCCGCCCGCTCTTTACTCTGTCCTTCCATCGTAAAATAGTTCTTACAAAAATATTTAAATAAATTTGGTATTTAGCATAATGAGCAATATTATACCGAGGTTTTTTAACAACTTTTAGCAAAAACATTTAACAAGCTGTGGAATTTTTGCTGCTCTCGAGTGTTGGGAAACTATCAATAATTCTATCGCGTAATCCGATTGTCATCATCAGATTTTCATCCCATTGTTAATCACTTTACATCAAGCGGTTTTTTTAAATATATAAATAATATAAAAAGGATTATGGAAATATAGTATATTTCTGGAACTGTCTCACGATCTTAAATCTTAAATAAGTTTTGAAAATTTGTAAAGTTGATAAACTGAAAAAAATACTGAAAATCTTATTAATATTATTTATTAATAGAAAGTCATTTACAAAATTATAAAAACCATTGAATTGATTACTTCAACTATTGCTTATTAAAACAATTGCGTAGAAACTCGGCTCTCAAATGTTAAAATGTATTTTCTGAGCTTTTTATAAACAGCTTGCCAGCTCACATAAGATCAGTCCATGCGAAATTATGCTCGATATTTGTTCTGTATTATGCGATATTTGTAATTAAGCAGCTCGAGACTATTTGAAATACAGCTAAAGAATCAATCACAACGTTGTATATGTATACATATGTAAGTAGATTGTAAGTGCCCACAAAACTTAACCCGTTTCGACTAATCGAAATGGCGTTGCGAAAGCTTCTAAGCGTTAGGCAGTTTATTTAATTACATGTGTTTGCTGGGCCCCCAAAGTGGTCAGCGGGCAGAATGAGATTGAAATTAACGAGCAGCCGTTAATGACCCTGTCCAGAGTTGCCCTCAAAGCAAATAAAATGCCAGCCAGGTGGCTGAGGGGGGCCAGTGGCCAACAGGAAGGAGAAAAGCAGAGCAGGCACTATCTGTTGGAGCAAATCGAATACAATAATTTTAATAAGATTCACACTGAATGCGTCGGAGCCAAGCAATGGACGGATGAATGTGGTCAGGGGAAGTCTATTAACTTAGCTATCCTGTCCAGACACTGTCCTGTCGTTCGTGTCCTGTGCTCCTCGCTGAGCGATTGGCGACGTGTAAACGATAATCAAGTAATTTCCATTATGCGAGAACTTGCCGGCACTCGCACCTAGGGGCCATAAAAGCGGCGCTAAATTGCGATTGTCGCGACTGCGAGACACCGATACGAATACGCACACACACACACAAGCATTACGCATACACATTACGCATACGCCGCATGCGGCGCACACAAAAGCAAATCGAATTGCGAATTGGTTGCGATAAAGCAGAAGCAGCAGCAGCAGCAAAGTCGAAGCGATGCCGCACAAAGTAGCCGCTTGTTGTTGCCTCTTATTGCTGTTGTTGTTGCCACTGCTTTTGACTATTTATTGAGCAAGGCATTTCATTGTCCTGCCGTTGCTTTTAGACAACTTTTTCAGTGTCTCTCGCCCCGTGCTTTTAAGACGCACACGATAATAGCCAATGATGCATGTGTATATGTATATGTACATATATATCAGAGGCTGTGGCTGTGTGTATGCTTGTGTGTGTGCTTGAAACTGTATCACTGTCCATCCCCAGCTATCTAGCGCTCTGTGTCAGCACTTTGCGACAACAATGCGCTTCTGAGGCTAACCTAACGTGCCTGGCCCACCGATAATGGCGAGGGCGACGGAAACGGAAGCGACATACTTACTTGGTCGACGCTTTCGTTCGGGGCATCATGCAGCAGCAGCAGCACCAAAAGCCGGCGCAGCAGCAGTTGTTTGTAGTGCAAAAGAGCAATTTGCGCTAAGTATACGCGACCAGCGCAATTGTTTTGCTGAATGTGGGAGTTTTCAACGTCCAGCCAAGGAGACGGCACCAGTAACAGTATACATACCAGCTCCAGAGTACCACTACTGAAGTGTCAAATTCAAGTGTACCATATTACTGCCCATACAAGAGTACCAATACCGAAGTAACAATATCAAGTGAGTTTTAGCAGAGTGCCTACCAAAGAAATACTACCAAGATGTCTCAATAGGAAACTACCAGTACCAATAAAGAGTACCAAAAATAGTAAACAGAGTACATAAAACTTTCAATAGTCGATTATTGCTACCGATTGGTTTAAATATCAGCTAATGTATCAAAAAGCTAGTATTTATAGTTTGAAATATGTATATAACAAACAAAAATAAAATTTAATACTCCTTCTATTCACACCGAACGATTGCAGGTATGGTAAATTAATGTTATTGTAATACCATGTTTATATATTACTCTATTTGCAAATGTTTTATTGCAATCAGATACTTTACAAGCCTTCAAAGACACGGTTACATTTTCGATACTTGTGCAACAATAAGAGCAGTGTTGCTATGCCTAGCTTAGTTTCCAATAAAGTAGAGCCTATGGGGCGGAATATAAAAGGCAAGTGTATTTGTTCATCAATTGTCGTTCGTTGTGGGAGCGTGCGTGTGTTAGCAGTTAATTGTTTAGGTCGTATGTCTCATAATGTTCGCCTAGCACGCTCTCACAGTAAACCCCACCCCCACCCCCTCCCCTCACTTCGCCTCCTCGCTCGCTCTCCGTGTCTCGCTCTCCCACTGCTGTTTGTCGCTAAATTGAGTCATTAGCAGATATATAAAACGAAATGGTCACACAGCTCATTGGCACGTTCCAAGCGTCAATGGTGACGTTGCCGTTGCCGCTGTTATAAACACATATGCGCATTACGCATACGCCCCGTCGCCCACTTGCTCGCTGACCCCCATTGGCCGAGCGACAGTCAAAAAGTCTGTGCAACGATAACAGGAAGGCAAGCAAGTCCAGCCCAAAACAATTAATAACGTTGCAGTCGGCTGTTACCGACAGCGCAATACTCGTTCACAGTGTAGTAATAAACTCAGCGGGTATATGCTTTATTTGCACTATTTAGACACAAATAAAATTATTTAAAAAAAAAACTACATCTGGTTTCCTTTATTTTAAAAAATTCATGATTTTTCAATTTCACCAACTTTGAATCACTTATAATATTATTTTAATGCTAATTGTGACTACCACAAGCAATAAAAATATAAATTTGCCATTACTATTTAAAAAAAGTTTTTTTCAAAAATGAGTAAGTGGTGGACATGATTTTATTTACCAAAAAATTATTTTCAATAATGCATATATGAAAATCGGCTTGTTTTGACAAAGTGAGAGTTGGAAATATGGGAGCTATGAATCGTACAGCTTTACATTTACAATTGGCAAAAATGTTGACATGATTTTTGACTAATTTTTATGATTTTAATGTTGTTTTCATGCTTCTTGGTGTACCAGTTTAAAGGTAACAACAGTAAATTGCATTCTGGGTATTATCAAGGATTCAAATTCCTAAGTGCGATTGGTAAAAACTAAGAAAAATGTCTAATAAAAATATAATCTATATGTAAACTTTAATAGTTTTGCTGATTATTTTGCACTATAAAGCGGTTCTGATATAACAGCCTTGGCGTAAGCCTAAAAAATAATGACTCCGAACATATTTCTTTTAATTACGCGAGGCCAATTTCCGATCACAACAAAAGGCAACGAGCAATGTGCAATGCTGCATGCGATAATGGGGTAAGCAAGAGGCGCGCTGCATGTTGCACGGGGGCACCAAGCAAGCCATGGAGTGGGACACCTGGTCAAGCAAATGACTGAGTGCATTTGCGAAAGCGACAGGTTGAAAGTGGGCGAAGCTCTCAATTCAACACGTGGTGAGTGTGCGCCCCTCGGCGTTGCGGTGGTGAGTTTGCTGTGCGGCATTTAAGAGAGTCGCTGCTTGGCAGCAAAGAGAGGCAAGCTGTCAAGTGTTATGCAAATGCTGATCCACCGAAATGGGCAGCAGCAACAACAACAGCAAGCTGTCTAAAAGCGTTTACTGGTTTTAAACGCCTGGCATAACTCTGAGCGTTCGTTAGCCAAAGAACTAAAGCAGCAGTGCCACCGAGTCCAGCAAGCACTAAATGACTGACTGAAACACACACACACACACACACACGCACACACTTATAGCGGGCGGCACACACACTTGGCCAAGCCTTGAAGCATGCTCTGACAACTTTGAAGTGCACTTGCAACGACTGCAACCGCTGCTGCTGCTGTAGCTGTTGCTGTTGCTGTTGCAGCTGCCACTGGTCGCTTTGACTTGTCAAACAAAAATAACGCCATTTGTCAGCCGCGAGTTATAAACGCACGCGTGTGTGTGTGTGTGTGTGTGTGTGTGCAGCAACAACAAGAGCCATTCGTTATAATGAGTACACTCTTTGGCATCTTTGGTCAGACAGACAGAATGTTGCAAGTGTCCTTTATATAGGTAATCATCTGCCACGAGCTGCAGCCAGCGCCTTGACAACAGTGCCATCAAATTCAGCCATTGTCATAACTCAAACATAACGTGTATATCCAGAAGCGTAGTCAGCTGCCTAGCTAGGTGAGTCTTAAATAAACATACTTATTGCATATGAAGATAGTTGGGGTAAAGAGTTATTTTATCTTAAAGAGAAAATTAAATAGTTTTGTAATATAAATTTTCCTTATATTGTAAAAATTAATAATTTGTAACATCTTAAACTAAAACATGTAAAAAAATTCGACAGCACAGTAGAATATATACTTAATATAGTAGAACTCCTAATCACGGGACATAGTATACTTTTGAATACTTTATGGTTACACTGAAACGAGAATGAAAACTTAAACACCTTAGAGACCTATAAAGGATACGCGCTATATTTATAGTTCACTGTGTCTTCACACAAAAACTTAAACGACCGATTGTTCCTTTGGGAAGCCTTCGAGTAGTCAGCATAGTAGTGCTCACAATTGCGAAGTTTGGGTATTATATTGTTGGCCACTAAAAAGTTTTTCATACAAAGACTCATTTTTCAATATAATGCGGTCCAATCCGGCTAACTTCCGAATATATAATACCTGCCCAAGGTAGATTAAGCTATGCAAAGTTTAATGCCAATAGCTTCCAAAGACAGAGAGACGGATACAGCGATATCGGAGATGTCTCGAGACAAATATATAGGTTTTCTTGACATTAGGCGGTGTTACGCCATAATGTAAATATGCTAGAAACTAAAGACTTCAAATGTTCAAATTTGGTTTATTTGCATATAAATTTATCACATTTGTCAAAGAATATTTTAATTATCTTTTAAATAATTATTTACATTTTTATTTATAAATAATTATAATCTTTTTGGTCGGTTCTTTAACGTCGATGTTATGATACTTTCAGGTTAAACAACTTTTTCTGGCGAAAGAACAAAGAGTGTTTTAATTTGTATCTGTTACAAGCCGTCGACAACATAATTGAAATTGCATGAGTGAAATGACATGCACATTTTAACATTCCGCTAGAGCACAACACTAGCAATCACAACAACAAGAACAAGCTAAACAAAAACAACAATGTGGGGCACGTGTAAAACCAGTCCCATTGTTGTTTTGCCTTTGGCAATGCGTTTGCTTTTAAATGCCACGCGAAATACCAAAAAGAGCGACGGTGTGTGTGTGTGTGTGTGTGCATGCTTATATTGCTTTTAGTTCTGGCAACTGCACAACACTAAGTAGCCTGGCTTTAACCAACCTACACCACAACACTTCCTGTCATTGGCAGCCGCACACACGCGCATCAGCAAGCCTTGGGCGGCGATAACAACAACAACAACAACAACAGCAACTAGTTGTTGAAGTATACGAGCATTGTACTGGGTGGCATTGTTGCTTCTCTTAAGTACCCACACACACGCACGCACACGCGTCGTATGCGTATTGAGGACTTTATAATTATATTGCACACCTACAGGCGCGCAGCTTAATAAGTGCGTAACACGTTGTTACACGTGGCGAGTGCGAATTTCCGGCCAACAACAAGTGCAGAAATTTAAAGGAAAACATGTAAACAACAGAGCAACCTAAGGGCAACTGAGTAAAAAATACCCTTGCAAACAAGAAGCCATAATATTATATAATATTTTTTACGGCTCATGAAAGAGAAATTTAAGCTGATTGTTACTGTTCGATCTTCATATTTTTTTGCTTAATTCTCGCATGGTAAAATTTCAAAGCTGATAACTTCAGAGACAAACAAGTAATTTTTTGTACGGTAAATACAGATACCCCAGATAGTTGCTATGGCAGCCATATAATATAGGATACATAAAGGATATATAGATATTTAGAAGTTCCATTGATATATTTTTAAAATCTGAGTAACCAGGCAAAATCATGCTACAGTTCGTGACAAAATTTTAATACCCCTTGCGACGATATTAAAATGGCAAAAACAACAGAAGAGATGGTTTTTTTTTTGTGCTTGAAAATATTTGTTGATTTTATTGTCAACAGCCGGGCTTTATTGAATGCAGCCAGCGAGCAGACAGCCGCCAACAGCGACACCTACAACAACAGCACATATGTGTGTGTGTGTGTGTGTGTGTGTATCTGTGTATGTGCGTGTGTGCGTGTGCGTGTGCTGTCAAAGGCAAAATTGCAGACACAAGTCTGGACTTCATTTTGCCAGGCCACAAGAACTTCATTTGCGAGTGCCAGCAGGCAGCATCACAGCATAAAAATCTGACAGAACACACACTCAGTCACATGCACACGCACACACACAAAGCTGGCAGCACATTTGGAAAGGATGCTCTATGTATGCATATGAGCCTGGCGTTGGCTGCTGCTCATTTTAATAATATTAATAATATTAAAAGGTAAATATCAACTGTCAGTGCAGCTGGCATTGATCTATGGCAAGGCCATCTACATGCCACACACACACAGCCACATACTACTGCCAGCTGTCATTGGGGGTTGCCATGACAATCATGGCAACTATGTGAAAAACAATGCCATCGCTGCATTGGAGAGCTTCGCATTTCATTTGGGCTCATCACAAAGCAGATATTCTGCAATTCCTCTTCCTTGCTTTCCCTTTGCCACTATCTCCATCTCTTCTAGAGATTTCTTTATCAGCATTGCATGCATGCATTAGAAATGCAGGTTTCATTTTGTTACAATTATATACATACAATTTATACATATATACATATATCAGCAAAGAGGAGCGAACGATAATAACCTAACGGGATCTGTACTCCTACAATAAATGTAATAAGCATAGTTTCAACAACGACATTGAGGATGACTCAATAACCTTATCTGAGCATAATGGTTAACTGGCTTAACTGCAAGCCATTAACAAATACTAAGGCTTGAATTTGATACAAAGTTTGCTTTTAATACAACTGTTTTAGTATAATGTATTAAAGCTTTTGAGTTAAAGTCTTTAAATGCCTATATCGAAAACCTAATCAGGAAATTCTTAAAAATAGCTTCAAATCAATATAAGGACTTCAAGAGTACTGCTCTTAGTCTGCTTAAAGCTAAATCATTAAATTTAACTGAAAGCTTTTGATTCTTTTTATATACAACTATTCTACTGTTTCACTTTCAGCGACATTGGCATTAATTTTTTTACAAATACTGCAAAAAGCACATTTAAGCTTAAAAGAAAGAAAAAGCGCTCTATATGCTTATCTAAGCTCTAACCGTATTAATTCTATTAAAAAGTTAAGTACCAAGCTTGTACTAATTGATTTCTGCATCTAACCCATTTGTATTTATTCAACTAAAACGATTAATTATTGTGTGAATAAAAGAAGTTTAATAAACCTAAACCTAACATTAAAAACAGTAGCAATACAGAAAGGAAGATTTAATTTTCAAAAGAAAATCAATATACCTTTTTCCTAAATCAATAGGATTGACCATACTTTCACTTTTCATATAATTTTATTTTAGGCTTTCACGCTAAAGTTGATTATCTTAAAAGGCTTCTATAGCCAATAGGATTAAACTTAATGCTCAAAACAAAGTGGTTCAATTGGAAACTATTTCAGACTCCCTCTGCCCATTTTTAAGGCTCCTTTCCTTTTTCAGTCACTTTCAGCGTTTCAAGTAATTTGTCCAAACCTGATTATGAGAGGACATCTAATTACGTGTTAATTCGCTCCAGTTATTAATTAAAGTCTACTTGAGTTTGTCTAGCTTACAAGCTCAGGTGTATTTCCTAATGATCCATGTCGCGAATAGAGACACAGAACAGTACTGACACATTGGCCTTTGTCTTCTGAACTATGGCCAAGTACTTTCGGGTCATGACTGAAAACAATTTGCTTAATTGAATTTATGAAATATACTCATAATGCTCATGCCCCCCAAAATGAAGACGCCAAGTGAAAGTGGCCAGGAAAATGGCGTTTTGCAAACGTGCCATTAAACACTTAAAGCCACTTAAAATGCGATACGCGGGTCGGTCGAGGGAAGTGAGGAGGAGGAGGGGAAATTGAAAGGCGGATTGTGAAGCGACAGCGGTTTGGCGGGCTTGGTGGTTTTGGCGGTTTGCTGGCCTGTTGTTGGCATAAAACCACCAAAGCACAAACTGTCAATCATGAGCAACTGAACATGGAATGCGAACGAAAACAATTAGGCATGATTACAGCAAGTGTAATGGCTACAGCAACAGCAACAACAACAATGGCAACCAACAATTAGATGTTTATGTAAATTATATACATGAAACTGGTAGCAGCCAGGAGAGAGAGAGAGAGACAGGGAGAGACAGTGAAAGGAGTGAGAAACGCTGCCAAAATCAGGCAGGAGACAGATGATGAGTCCCGGGCCGCATTTGCATAAGTTGCCAGGGACAACAAGCGGCGCACTATAGCAGCAATCGCAGTGCCAGTAATTAGTAGCAATTACAACAACAGCAATTACAACAACTACAACAACAGTAACAGTAGCAGCGGCAATCGGTACCGACAACGCTCATCAAATACAAAAGCGCAAATAGCAATAAATTTCACGCCAAAGCATGGCATTAACTAATTAATTGTGTTAAGCAAGCCGCAAAAGCAACAAACACAAACACGACATGCCAAACAAACCAAACAAAACAACCGCGACCAACGCCAACCAAGGAACGCAGCAGGACAATTGCCCAGCCGAATGGCCAAATGGCCAAAATGGCAAAATGAGCAAGGACATAGACGGCCAACGGCGCAGCGACAATCGAGAAGCCCAACCACAAATTGTCTGTCAATTGGTTGGCCATTTAAATTTATCAAAAGCAGCCCCGCCTTATACTTCACAGCTGAAATTAATTCAGGAACTTATTCAAAGCAGGCAAGAAAAAGCGCTTAGAATCATAAATCGAACAGCTTTGTCATCTATTTGTCACAACGCTTCAGCGCGTTAGATCTATACATATATTCACTTTATATACATATATCGATTTGATAAAAGCATCATTAACTTTAAATAGTACTATGCATAGCATAAAGATTTGCGTACCGGGGACCATAAAATACCATCAAAATAATGTGTAAATTTCTTAACTTCAAAGTAAAGTTCTCATATCAAAGGTTTTCTATTATTTAAAAAATTCCCAAATAGAAATCTTTGCAGCATTTAAAATATAAAAAAAAAAACTGAAGAATTTTATTCCACCAAATTGTACGATAGAAAGCTGGTATTTTTCTGGTAGTTTTCGCAATGAGCACTCTGGTAAAATTAATACTTATATATATTTATATTTAACGTAAAGTCACTAATATGTAATCCCTCGCAGATATCTAGAAATATTTATAATTGTATATTTCAAACTTGGCTCTAATACTCTCAGTAGAGGTATAAAAACTTCGCATGTTTATAAACGAGCTAAAAGAGATATCGAAAAAATAAGGACTGCATATTTCCGTGCAAAGCCCTGGGCTATTTCGTTGTATCCCTCGGATAAGGTTATGCCAAAATGTATTTAAAGAATCTTATTAGAACAACAATTTATTTTCGTCTTAAGTAATTTAAATTGGAAATTGTTTATTTGATTTATGTGTTTTGCTCTCAGTCAAGATTTAGATATAGAACTAAACTCGGCACGTGTAGACACCAATATGGCGTAAGCAAATTGTATTCCCTTATTTATATACTACCATATTTTTAATCTTTGCTTTGCACCCTGATTTATAGACTTTTAACGCATTTATTTAGAACCAATTGTCACGAGCTTCAGATTCACAAATAGATGGCCAACAACTGAAGCAAAACCAAATAGATAAAAAGAAAATATAAAAAACTGTATGCCTCGTATATTGAGATGAAAAATCTCGAATTTATGACCAAGGAATAAGAGTTGACTTAAACGCTTGTTTGGCTTTCAATTTGCAGCCACTTGGCCAATTAATTCGGGCCAGCATACCAGAAGCTCCGACAAGAACGTTGATGATGACAGCCGTAAGTAAGTAAGAATAATAAAATCAAATAACAATAGCCAAAAATGCATTTTATGATATTTAATATTGTCTACATTTTGGTCAAGCCGCCGGCCGGCAGAGTCGAAAAATTGCAGCAATTACGATATTCGACACGGCTGGGCACAGGCAGAACGAGGCGTGTTGGAGCGGGGCGGAGCGGAGCGAGGCAGGTCAAGGCGTAGCAGCTCTTCACAATTGTTTACGGTTATGAGGAACGGCTTATGCTTTACGTGCCAGATCTTTGCTATACGGTTTTCTGCTTTCTGGCTGCCAACCAAATTGTATTTCATAAGTGCAGCAAGAGGATTTTGCAATTTTAATTTGTACAAAGTGCACACGCACACAAAATGAACGTTCGACACTGCATACCGGGACAGCTGCACACGCTCCATCAGTCAGTTAGACACACACACACGCACACACATACACGCACACACATAATTTCTCATACTCACATACATGCATATGTATATAGCAGTCATGCATAAAATTCTTTGATTTTTGCAGTTTAGTTGAGTCGAGCTGAGTTGAGTTTAGCATGAAAATGGCTGCAGCTGCAGGCCATCAACAACTGGACGGATGACTAGATGGCAGAGGAGGGGGCTAGGATTGTGGGTGAGGAATTGCGCTTTGCCTCTGCCACAGACAGTTGCTCGTAAATATATGCTTAAATATGAAATACACTTTGCTGCCTAATTGTTGTGCATTATGCCCGAGCGGTATATCAGTTGAATGCTGTGCCCACATGTCGTATGCTTAATGCGCGGCCATAAAAAACGCGTCGGTGTCGCGTCTGCGTCGCCCATCAAAAACTTAAATGGCCAAATGCTGAGCAGCTCAGGCAGCTGCCTACCTGCAAAACTTTGGCAATTAAAATGAAGGCTGCCTAAACCAGCAGCAGTCGCAGCAGCAGCCGCAGCAGCCGCAGCAGCAGTCGCAGCAGCATCACCTTCCGCACTTACCAACTTCTTCATCCATTGAGCAATCAGCCAGCAGTTTCACTCGCTCACTTCACCTCAGCTCAACTCAGCCAAATGGCCAGCTGGTCAATTGGACAGTTGGTCAACTGGTTGGCAAGTCATTTGCACATTTGCCATTTCATGTACTTATTTGTGCAGTTGATGAATTTGCACTGAGCTCGACAAATACCCCGACAAACAAACAAAAAAACTCAAAGCCAAAGCAGAAGTCTTAGAATGCTGGAGAAGGCTGCCCTGGAATTTAATCTGAAATGAGACGAAATCATTTTTTAATTTTTGAGTTGCTGCCAAATTATACTACAACATGCATGTACAACAAATTAACAGATATTAAAAATTCGATATTGATCAACATGAAAATGTCATAAAATTATAATAACAACTTGATCTAAATTGCCCAAAGTTAGAACAAATTCTAAATCTTGCCAAAACTGCAAAAATTCATCAAAATAAGACTTCATAAAAATTGGTTTAAAAAAATGGTATATTTGTCGATTTGGGAAAATCAATAAAACATTCAGTGCTTTTTAATATAAATAAACATATACACCAGATTTAGTGGCTGTCTCAACTGCAACAATCTTCCCACTCTGAGTTATTCACCTCAAAAAAGGGGTCTCCATAGCGATTCTTATACAAACAAATATGATCGAGCCTGCAGTTGTATATAAACACTTTAATTTGTCGCATAACTCTACTATTCTTACTGTGGCATACTGTTGTCTTGCTCTGGCATACCCTTCGTGGCTATTTCTAAAGAGTATCAAAGGAGAGCTTGCTTTGTATCATTAGCAGCTGACCGACAGCAGCCGTCCTGGGTAGAGAGGTGAGGCAAGAAGCAGGGCTAAACTGTCAATTTTCTTGCTGATTTCTCTGGCAGTGCACGCAGAATTTATGAAGGCAAAAGAAAGGACAGGCAATGGACACCACACACCGTAAGGGCGGGGCGGAGGAGCGCCATTATTTTTGCGTTCGATCAAACAAAAGTTAAAAGATTTATGCGACCTCTGCGTGTGTGTGTGCGTGCTTTTAGCCTGAAAGGCGGGTAACTTCTACACATGTTGACCATGGCACGCGGCAGCCGCACTCACAAAACGCAGTGCAAAGGACACAAGACACAGGACACTGGGCCTGCCCACAGACGGGACATTCATTCATTTGATGTTGACATCGTCGTCGTCATTGTCGTTGTGACAATGAATTTATGCACAGCCATCTCTAGGAGTATTTTTGTGCGTGCATGTGTGTGTGTGTGTGCCTGTGTGCGGGTGTAATCATGTGTGCGAGCTTCTTGTGAAATTCCTCGATTTTCACACAAAAGACTCACAAATTGGTAGCATTGAGCAAAAAATAAAGCAAACATATGACACGGACAACCCGCAGGACCCACAGCATTCTCGGAACACATTTTGTGCGGTAATTATTGATGTTCTACCGTCAAAAACATGTACAAATGAAGCGAAGACCCCAACTTTAACTGACACGCGCCGCTTTTCAACAGCCCATTTTCCACAGTCTCATCGATTTGAGACTAACTCTCAGTTTAACTAACCTATTGATAAACTCGCATTAAGTTAAGCCAAGAGTTTAATAACTTGAGTGGCAGATTTTAATTCTATTAAGTTGAATAAACAATCGCGTTGATGGCCTTATTTATAGATTTTGTCGTAACAAAATATGTTTTAAGTCAAAACTTTTAAAGATTTCAACATAAACTTTGCAAATGAGAAAAGTGACTGAAATATTTTATTTATGTATTAGCTTATTTTTTTAAAGCTTTAATTTAACATTTTAACTAATAATTTAGAATGGTGAATATTTAAGCCTACTTAGAATAAAAGAAGGTTTAAAAGAGAATTTAAATTAGGGCCCAAAATGGTTTTCTAGTCTGAATCCTCGATGATTTAAAATATGAATTTGTATTAAGGTTTAGTATATATCCAAACAATTGAATTGTTGCACGATGTAAGACCGATTCCCTTAATTTAAGCCGCTTTGTGAAGCTTATATGCTTGCCACCTTTTGGCAGCAAGGTTGTATTATAATAGAAGCCAATTATTTGTATGAATTGGCCAACAAGAAGAGGCTTGTGGTGCCGCTTGGAAGCAAAACAGATAACTCATTTAATCTATGATATAAACAGTGAATGGGCCAAAATACCAAAATGAAATGAAATACAATCATTAATTCCGCTGTGCCGGTGGCAAAACCCAAAGGCCTCCCCTCCCCTGCTTTCCCATCTTCAACACAACCCACCGCAACCGAAACTTGAAGTGGCAAAGTTGCACGCTGTGTGGCGGGGCCAGTTACTTGTGTAGTTTGTGCGGAGCGGCGGGAAAGGCGCTTGTTAGGGCATTAAATGAGCAACTCATTTACAAACTCAAACAGCGCTCATAAATTCAACTGAATATCATGAACACAATGTAAATTTAAAGTTCAAATCGCATTAATCATTTTTCGCAAACTGTGAAAAGGGTGCTTGAGCCGAGTCAACCCCACTCTCTTGGCTCCCCCTCGTACACTCGCCGCTTCCGTCCTGCTGCCTAATGTGTATGTGGGAAGATTGCTAAGTAAGCATGCCAGGCGGCAGGCAGCCATATAAACGAAAGCCCATGGCCCAGAGACAAGACACTTGGAGACAACTTTACCATTTCCCACAGAGTTGGCAGCCGTGTGGGCGCTGAAGCAAACGGCAGCCGGTAGCAGGCAACCGACAACGGATTTGATTATAAAGCTACAGTCCAAAGACAAGTGCAACTGTTGAGTTGCTCTCTGGCCCCGCTCTCCACAGACCAGTCTCCACAGTGCGCTCCCTGCTGACTGTGCCGTGGTGTCCTCTGCGGTCGGCTTGGCATCAGAACGTGGAGCACTGCAAAAACTTTTTGCTTCGACTAAGACACGAACTTTGTTTGGTTAGCTCCGGGCTGAAGCGCAAGTTTCATTTGGGTATCGTAGCGAGTAACTCTGCATTTCAACTTGCATTAATCATCAACTTGTTTGGACCACTGACTTCCACTGACTTTTATTGACTGCGGCCCCGACAACGGCAGCTGCAGCGCATCCAACCCTCCCGCCCACACCATTTGTGGCCCAAATTCGAAGTAACTCACCTGTTTGGCTAACGCGCTTCTAATAGACTGCAGTTCACTTGGCCAAGCTTTATAAATTATCAGCAGCAGCCAACTGACTTTGCATGGTCACTGCGTGTGGTTTTCTGCGCCCCCAAACGTCGACCCCACGCACAAAATCTGTAGCCACAATTGTGTTTGCAATCCCCCCCTCCCTGTGTGAGTGTGTGTGCATATAACCCGCAATAGCTCATAAATGAGACCGCAAAAGTCATCCCAAATGAATGCCACATACACAAGCTCAAGCTACGATCCCCGTAATGAGCAAAATATGCTACGCCCTTGCAAGAATGAAATCTCATTAAGCATACGCAGCGTGTACCAACTTCAGTTCAGTAGATCAACTGAATGCTTTGGTTACCTATTTTCTTCATTTGGAAGTTTTTTGCAAAATTTAATGCAAATGTGAAAATTATGGACTTTTCTACTTATATTTTATATTAAAAAATATCTTGCGAGTTCAAAGATTAAAGCCCCTAATGTGAGGATTATAAATGTGTCTTTTTAATCACAAAATCATAATTTCAGAAATTAAAATATATGTTTTAATCATTTATATTATTCATTTATATTTTTTAATTATAAATAAAAGGAATACAATATAGTTCTTATTATGTATTTTTGCTATTAACCTGATGTGGGCAATATTTGATCAAGAAAAAATACATATACAAAATCAAATATATGAATATTTTTAAATTATTAAAAAAACTAAATATTTAAATATATTAACAACAATCAAACCCTTAACAGCTTTACACTATTGCAAACTGCATATGATAAAATATAAAAGTATTTTTTATGAGAAATTTTTTCGGCAATTTCAGACACTACAGTTTTTCTGATTATTGAAAACTTTAATTCGATTTGCGCAATTTAAATTGTTCCGGTCGCGTTCTCTAATGAAGTGCAAATTACACAAAGCCATTCGCTTCAACCAGAAAGCTACGCAAAAAACCAACCAGAAATGCCACACAGATGAAAATAATAACTGAGAAAAAAACACAAAACACAAAAAAAATCTATATATATCTGTGCTTATGGATTCTTTTTATGTACATATACATACATTTGACTAAAGCTTCGTTACAACAAACTCAAACAAATTTTCGCTTTGAGCGGCTGCATTTTTCCTATGAAAAACTTAACTAAACTTTTTTCTCGAACCAATTTGATGTTGTTGTTGGCTGTGTGTATTGCTATGTGTGAGTGTGAGTGAGTGTGTGTGTTTTCCTTTTGTGCTGTGCGCCGCATGCAAATTTTCCATGTGAGTTTACACTGACATGCGTAAAAGTTATTGTTTCAAATTTTGCACTTTCTATTGGATTGGGTCTAGTCTGCCGGGCAGTTGGCCAGCCACACGTCGAAGGGTGCTTTATGCATACATACAAATATAAGGAACATAGTTGTACGTGTGCGTAGATTTTTGTATATATGCATAAAGCTAAAAAAATTTCAATTGCATAAAAGCGACGCAGTTTGGGGATAACTGACGGATTAACTACTCTAAACTATGCTGACTTCAAAATGTATAAGAAAAGTATAAAAAAAATAATATGAAGATAATACAGCTTAAAATAATGTATGCTTACTTTGTTTATTTGCATATTGATTAAAATCTTTTTCACTTTACTGTTAATTAAAATGACATTTAAAAAATTGATTAAAGAAAAATAAACATGTTTAACAAATATTTTTACCAAAAAAATTTAAAAAAATAATAAATATATTTACAAAAAATTTTTAGCGAATAAAAATTCAAAAATCTATTTTAAAAAACATTTGCCCAAAAAATAAATATTTTGAAGTGCTATAATCGAGAGTAACCGAATTTAATTACCCTATCCTAGCCTCAAATAGATGTAACTAGCATCCTAGCTACTACTAGCATCATAGTACTTACATAAATACTTACATACAAAAGCTTAAGACATGAAAACAATATTAAGGACAAAATATGGCTGACTTGGCACTTAACGTAATAAGGGTTTTCTTTTAAAATCAGGATAGCTCTCTCTCTGTACGGTAAATGAAAAACTTTACACCAACAGCTTTATCTGTGTACGCTATTTGAAAATCTATGCACTAAAGTTTATGGTTCTGACTCAGATAGATATATATCATCTCTCTTACCAAAAATATGCGCGACTAATGGGATTGAAGATATCACCTTTAACCTGTAACATACATTGGCACAACTTCATTATACCCTTTTTCCGTTTCAAACGGGTCCAAAGTACAAATTTAAAAAGAAAAAAAAGAAAAAAGAAAGGAAAAGCTAAACTCTGCACACAAGGCCAAAAACTCTTTGAGTGAAGGCGTAAAAAATTACAACGTGTCTGCGAGTTGGTGTGCGTTTGTATGTGTGAGTGTGTGCGTGCGTGTGTGCGGTAAAACAGGCGAAAGATGAAACTGCAGCTGGTAAAATTTTGATATAGCCTTTGTGCCTAGTTACATTTAGCACCAACGAAATGCAGAGCCCACAGGCCGGGTCTAAAGCACTGGCAAACAGCTAACTGCAGCAGCGACGCCGCAGAGGCCCACCCTCCCCCCTCTTGCATAAACGCCGTAGCCGCCCAAAGCACTAAAAAACAAATGCATGGGGGCATGGCCGAAATGCAAAGGAAGTGCTCCACAAAAGCAATGAAAATTTGATTTTATTACAGGAATTTTGATTGGTTGCACTCGCACAATGCAATGTAGCCTTAAAAGGGCACCCCTGTCCACCAGCTGCGGACAGTTGGACGGACAGCGACAGGGTCAGCGACAGAGACAGCGACAGGGACAGGGACAGAGACAGGGACAGAGAGTAACTCTGCAGTTAAATGCTTAATTTGTGCGGTATAAAACGCTTTTAGATTGCCTGCCAGTGAAGCATTTAATGGGCAATCAAGCAAATTAGCACGAGACGAGGGCGTGCCACAAGTCTATGAGAGACATGTGGCCAGCAGTCGGCAGCCTGTGGGCTGCAGCCATTTTTAGGGGCGTGGCCATTGGCTTAAACAGCAGCTGTTGCTGCCAATTAAGCAGCACTTTTAATTTTAATTAGTAACCAACGAGCGGCACTTAATTAATGACTAAAACTAAAGGATAAACAAGTCGGGCAGCGCCGGAGACCGCCTGTCCAAATGAATTATAATGCGCGCAATAAATTATAATAATAAACATAAATCGAGTGGCCCCATTGCCGCAAATAAACACACATTAGCGTATATGTATGAATATGTGGCAGTGTTTGCGTGTGTGCGTGTCTATATATATTGAAATATACAATTAACGGCACCCGGCCAGCCGCATTTGATGGATGCTAAGCCGAAGCCGTTGCCCCAGGCAGGCGACACCACAAATTAAAGACACACAATTTGCACTTTGGGTCTTAATTCAGCCACGCAGCAAATTAATAAGGGCAAAAATTCAATTACGTATTCAAGGAAGTGCCGTGTTACCAGAACACATTGCTGAGGCAGGGTATATGAAATGTGTGCAGAAAACGTGTGCAGTAAACAGTGGGCGACATCCCCATGAGCTTCGAATTTATATACCCAGCACCCTTTGAAAAGGGCCACAATTCATTATTGATCAGGACGATGAGCAAGTAGATTTACCCTTGTCCGTTTATCTGTCCATATAAATCAACTCGTCGAGATCAGAGAGAGCTAAAGAACTTTAATAAAAAATTTAGGTTTTGGCATATCATGCGCAAAACAATTACCTTTTTTAAGCATAGTTCGATCTGACATTAATCTTTCTTTTTTAGCATATATTAAACCAGAATATTTCAGTTTTTGATTTTAAATTTATTTTATTGCCCAATTCCATGAAAAATATTCAAAAAATAATTGAAGCACAGGGTATTTTCTAGCCAAACACATCGTGCACTCGCACTTGTTATTTATATGTTTCGAACCTTTTTGTGAGCATTCTTAGAAATAATGTATAATTAATTAAACAACAAAATGCTGACGCTAAGAATTTGAGAGAAAAAAAACAACTAGACAGTGTGAAGCCTTATTAAAACAAAAAGTCTAATCCAATAAGGACAACAAAGGATCAACGTTGCCAGTGTGCAGGCGAAACTGCTTGAGCGCTACTAGTTTCAACTGTGCTTTTAAAAGCACTTGCATAATCCCATTGAAGTGTTTAATTATTGTACGGATTTTGGGTTTCCTTTTGTGCAATTAGAGCTCAAATCAATATGTCAATATGGCAACACACACACACACACACACAGTCAGCTGCACTGTAAGTAGCCATTTTCTGGTTGCCCCTTCACCTGCTGGGTGTGTCCTGTGGTTGATGTATTGGCTGCACAGACAGCTCTGTGCTACAACTGTTGCTGAAAATGGGTGACTTATCACCAGATGTAACCATGGAAAATAAATTGGTAATACGAGTTGTACTGTGCAATTACGCCTAACATTGCGTATGCGCAATGTTGGACATGTCCATTTGTGTGTTCTAAAAACCACTCAATCTTTGCGTTAGGTGCCTTTATGGAATTGGGTGGCAAACTTTTGCATGGCATTTAGTGTGTTCTTATACCCAATATTATTATTTTGTCACGAGATGTGTTACGTATCCAAAAAAAAAAATATTGCTGATCCCATTGGGTGTATATATTCTTGATCGGAACGACGAGCTAAGTCCATAACGGTTTTCCTATCTGTCGGTCTCTCTATTGCAATGTACAGAAGTATATTACTTTTAAAATTATCGTCATTAAATTTAGCGTACGTTCTAATTTTTTATTTGATCGGACTGATCCAGTCAAAAGTTGTGTTTATGCATGCGAAACCTTTTTGTATTTAAGATATCCTAAGTAAAAAGCACAATTAGTGAGCATAAGTCAACTTTAGCCTCTAAATCATTTTAATCTTCGGCACCCAAAAGGTTCCTCTTCATGTCTAATTTTTTGTATTGACTGGCTGGTTGTTGTTTTAATATTTCAAATAGTATATATATATAGATATATTTATTTTTATAATTAATATTAAAACATAATTTTTTAATTAATATATAAAATATATAAATTATGATATACATTATGATCAGTTTTCATATTGCTTCTGCTGCGCCACAGTTGGAAGCATATCGCATTGAGCCTTTAATGCTGGCGAGAGCATCTTAACGCCATCAAATTCCACATCGAGCATTGAGTTCTTTGGTGGCTCATCGCCGATCCAGTCTATTTGTATTGAATCAATGAATCTGAGGAAATCGTCCTGGGTTACGGCGTGCTGATATGGATATGCTAGTCGTGCCATGTGGTAATGACATTTCGGGTGATACATCCAACGTCGCGGCAATACTAATTGCTGATTAATCTCATAGCTGGGATTACTCATATCCGGATCAATTTCATTTTGAAAATGCATACTAATATATGTCATGGCATCGTAGAGCATCCTAGGCAATTCCGGATCCTTGTGAAACTCTTGCATCACACGATCTGTAGTGCCAATGGGTCGGGGCTCCTTCCACTGGCCCAAATCGCGAATGCGGAACAGCATTGGCATCGGCATATACGCGAATCGCACAGACTTCATTACCTCCTTTATGTGACGCAGCCGCTCCTCCGCTTTGCTCAGCCAACGAACAACCGCAAAGAATACCTCAACTTCGCAGTTGACGCCAATCGTATCGCGACTCAGCAAACTGACCAGTTGCTCGACCTTTAAGTTTTCGAAAACCTCGCTGCCCACCAGAGCCAAGAAATAGCCGCGAACGCGACTTAATAAAATATCCCTAACATCATCCACGGCCGGCAAACTATCGGCCTCCAAAAATATCTGAAACGCAACCTTCTCGCGCACTTCGGGCTGGGAGAGCAGATCCCAGCAATCGCCCACCAGCACATCGATCTTCAAATGCCGGGCTGCCTGAATCACCGTGATCGCATCGGCCAGCTTAATGGGCGTCTGAAAGCGTAGCCAGTCATAAACGACAATAAAGGCCGAAATTGGCACATCCTCCGCACTGAACTCAAAGTGCTCCACACGCCAATCCGAATTGGCGAACATCGGCGAGTTGATCTTCAACAACGTGGCTATGCAATCGAAGCAGCGATCCTGAATCTGAATCCGCACGCTGGCGCCCAGATTCTGATCGACCATATCCTGTATCAGCTGCTCGAGAGTCGGTCGCTTCGGCACATTGACAACATACGTGGGCTTCTCTTGAACATGGGCATACGAGAAAAACGGGCGGTCAGGCACATTTATTACTTTTATTAATCCTTGCGCATAGTCACTGTCCGAAAAAGTCTTCCACATTACGCATGCAGCATGTGGGTGATTGAGATTCATTCTATCCGGGTCATCGCACAAATTTGCATCAGACAATGTATATGCGGTCCCATCACTGGTCTCATTTTGAAAGGTCTCACTCTGCGAACTGACTATACTAGTTTTGTGCTCATGCATTAATTTCTCAATTAAGTCTTCGGTAACATAATCAGTTACATATTCGGTCAAATGCTCCATTGTATCTTCGATAAGTTTTTCAATTACATTATTAACTATACTGTTAGCTACATTTGTGGTTAACACCTCTATGAAAAGTGCATCTACATATTCAGATGTTCCAGTTTCACTTGAATCCTGATAAAATTCAGTAGATAAATAGTCAGATGATCGTGAAATACTGAGTTGATTCATATATACGAATGCGGTAAATATTATGCGATCGGATATATATTCAATTATACTTTGTGTTATCTCCTCGGTTAACTTTTGAGCAACAACATCCATTATTTCTTCAGAGACAGATTCAATTAATTCATCGGTTACATATTCCTTAACATATTCAACGATACTTTTGATTATCTTTCTGGTGGCAGACTGAATTGAACATTGCGTTATTTCTTCAGCTACATATACTGCTACATATTCTATAATATGTTGCAATGCATCTTCAGTTTCCTTTTCGACTGTTTGAAATTCCTTAATTTGATCTTCTTCAGATATTTCTACATCTGTAGTTACTTCTTCTTTAGTTCCACATCCATCACTTTCGTTATTATTAACACTATATTGGCCGTTATCATATTTTTTATTCAACACATCCACCGGCGAATTAGTGGAATCTACAGAAGTATCTTTAAATATCTTCAATTCGGGCATATCTTTAATTATATCTTCAGTTACATCGTTAATTTGATCTTCAAGCATTTCAAACATATCTTCAGATGAAACTTTAGTTGCATACTCAATTTTGTTTGCATTTTCCTTATTAGTTCTATCATAATTATCTTCAGTTTCAGATTCAAATTCATCTAAAACTTTATATTTAAGTTCAAATTTAACCTTATCTTTAGCCTTACTTTTAGCCTTATCTTTAACCTTATCTTTAGCCTTATCTTCAGCCTTGTCTTTAGAGTTATCTTTAGCCTTATCTCTAGCTATGTCTTCAGCTATTTCTTCAAAACTATCTTTAGCTTTATATTTAGCTTTATCTTTAGCGATATCTTTAGCTTTATCTTTAGCGTTATCTTTAGCTTTTTCTTTAGCTTTTTTTTTAGCTTTTTCCTTAGCTTTATATTTAGCTATATCTTTAGCTATATCTTTGGCCAAATCTTTAGCTATATCTTTAGCTTTATCTTTAGCTTTAGCTATATCTTTATCTTTATATTTATCTTTAGATTTAGCTTTATCTTTATCTTCAGCTTTATCTTTATCTTTAGCTGCATAATTAGCTATATCTTCAGTTATATATTTAGCTTTATCTTTAGCTATATCTCTATCTTTATATTTAGCTTTATCTTTACCGTTATCTTTATTTTTAGTCTTATCTATAGGCCTATCTTTAGCTATATATTTAGCTATATCATTAGCTTCATCTTTAGCTTTACCTTTAGATTTATCTGTAGCCTTATCTTTAGCCTTATCTTTGGCCTTATCTGTAACCTTATCTTTAGCTTTATCGTTAGTCTTATCGTTAGATATATCTTTGGCTATATTTTCAGCTATTTCCTTAGCTAAATATTTAGGTTTATCTTTAGCTTTATCGTTCGCTTTATCTTTAGCTTTATCTTTAGCAATATTTTTAGCTACATCTTTAGCTATATATTTAGTTTTATCTTTAGCTTTATCTTTAGCTTTATCGTTAGCTTTATCTTTTGCTTTATCGTTACTTTTATCTTTAGGTAAACCCTTACCTATATCTTTAGCTTTATCTTTAGCCTTATCTTTGTGTAAATCTTTAGCTATATATTTAGCTTTATCATCAGCCTTTTCTTTAGGTAAATCTTTAGCTATATATTTAGCTTTATCTTCAGCCTTATATTTAGGTAAATCTATAGCTATATATTTAGCTTTATCTTTAGCTTTATATTTATCTTTTTCTTTATCTTTAGGCTTATCTTTAGCTATATCTTTAGCTATATATTTAGCTATATCTTTATATTTTGCCACATCTTGAGCTGTTTCTCTTTTTTTCTCTTTCTCTTTCACTTTATCTTTTTCTTTGTGTTCTTCCTTTTCTTTGCCTTTTTCTTTGTTTTTTCCTTTGTCTTTTTCTTTGTCTGTGTCTTTGTCTTTGTCTTTGACTTTATATTTATCTTTATCTTTAGCTGTATTTGTATCTTTATTTTTATCTTTAGCCTTATTTTTAACTATATATGTAACTATATCTCCAGCAATTTCTTTATCTTTATCTTCATCGTTATCTTTATCTTCAGCTTTATCTTGAGGTTTATCTTCAAAAATTTTCCTAACTGCTTTTTTAACTTTCTCTTTATAGGTACATTGCATTAGGTATGTTGAATAATGATCAATTCTACTTTTATACATTTTCGCTTCTTCAGCTGCTATTGCAAAGAATTTGCATTTTAAGAATTTTCCTGTTAAATGCATTATATATTTAATTTTATACATAGTTAAATTGCTACTGATATTTGCAGTAAATTCATCGATTATAAAGCCAGGAAAATATTCACTAAGAACATATTCTGGCTTAACTATGGTTGGCTGTTCAGTGCACTCCTCAGAAGGTTTCTTTTCGTCTGAGCTTAAGATGTTTTGTTTTCTTTTAATTTTCATATTTGTATTTTTCAGAGCTATTTTCAACACGATAAGAAAAGCGAAACTAAACTGTTTCATTTTTACTTTACAACCAAAATACAAAACCAATGTCTACTATGCCTAAAAATACAATTATTGGAAACTACAATTTCAAAGGTGTTTAAAGCCCATATTTCAAGATTGACATGTGGTATATGACCAGAGTTGCTGGATCTATTCAATGCCCTTAACGAATAAATAGTTTTTATTGGTTTTTGTCCAAAATTACATCCATAATATCACAAAAGGCTAACAAGTTTTTATTATGTCAACTGACATTTAAAGCGTTTTTGCTATGCCCTATATCCGTCTGTAATCTTACGTTCATAAACGCCATATTGCTTATAGAGCTGCCACAGCTGCCATAGCTAATATATTTAAAGCTAGCTAAATCATATTTTTTCTATATAGTAAATCTTTACATTAATTTTATAAAATTTAATTATGTTTCAGAAAAACAGCAATCGAGTACGCAATATAATCATTCAAAATAAACGCCAAAAGTTGTAGATCTTCCAAATTATTGAAATACATATATCAGATCTGAAACATCTAATGGGCGCGAAAACATAGTGTTTGACATTTATCGACCCACCTGGCATCACCTGCCAATAAAATATAAATACAAGTATATTGGACGTAGAGCTGATTGTAATCAAGCCCTCACCTATCGCGTATTGAAATATAATTATCTGAATATTCCGTTTAATCTTGAATCATGGCTTTAATTTATTATCTTTCGGCCAGCGGAGCCGAATTTAGTTGGTATCATTTGTCGCGAATAATCTTAATCAAACTTTCAATTTAATTCCAATTCTTTTTTATTATATTTATGAAAAAACTTGTTTACAATTAATTGCCTCAATTTACTCGTTCACGAAGTGACAAGAGTATATTGGTTTAGTACAATGTCTGTCATGCTGTTCGTCTATCTGACCGTCTGTCCGTCTGCCCGGATGAACGTGACTTTTTTCGGCTTTATTGAAGATAGAGACTTGAAATTTTGAATATATACTTGTAGTTATCTGCTTCAGACAGTGGGCTACGCCCACTATACCGATCCCTAGCCAACCCGCGGCCACGAATCGTGATTGCCTATAACTCCCACAGTTTCAGAGCTAGAGTCACTAAATATTGAAAGAAAATTAGTGGTCACCCTCTTTGAATAAGGGTACAACAATTTCCCACCCATCCCGCCCCACAAAGTGGTCAGATCCGTTAAAATATTTCCCGGCAACGCCCACTCCCAAAATTCTATATTTTCCACAATTTTAAAGCTAGTAACCGAATTTGACAGAAACTGTTTGGGTGACCTTCTTTTAAGATCGAGCCGAGAAATGTTGACCACGCCCATCCCCGCCCCTACGAAAAAATTCTATATTTTTCCAAAATAACAATTACTTCTGTGTACTGTGAACGAGTATAACGGCTTTTCAATGCTTTTTTTCGTCTTTTTTATACACCCTGTCTTTGTTACTTAAGATACTCTAACCAAACTTAGCCATTGAAAGCCCCGGCCACCAATATTGAACTACTACTATATAATAACCACAAAAAATTTAGTTTTGTATGAAAACACAGGTAAACAGGGACGTGTTATCTATGCCAGCAAGGGTATTTAATCTTCGGCAGTCATATTCGTTTTTTTATTTTTGTGTCAAGTTTGCCTGTTGCGCAGCCCTCCCCTTTTTACGCGAAATTATTACCAGTGTTGTTGTTGTTGCTGTAGCCGCTCTTGCTGTTGCTGTTGCTACTCCCTTTTTACTTGAACTGCATTGTGCGGCTTCTTTTGTCTGTTGCATGTCTGGGCGGCAACGGCGTCCAAAACAATTGCGTGGCTTTAATTAAAAAGTTAAATTTTGTGCCACTGTTGTGCCGGCCTATAAAACTTGCTAACAACAACAAGTTCTCGCGCAAGGGGTTAGCGGAGGGCGCACTCGCAGGAATTTCAACAAAATCTTTGGCAATGTAAACAGTGCCAGAATGTCGCCGCTTGACAGCTGAGACTTGACAAAGCCGAGAGCTCCAGCTGGCCGGCTTCAGGCCGCAGCTTGTTGCTAACGTTGTTAGCTGTCAGTCGGAGACATTTACTGTTCCAAGCATCCTCTGCTTCTACTTCTGCTACTTCATTTTCAACTACTTTACAGCATCTTTAGCGGCCCCATCAACATCATCATCATTATCGAGTTGAGCATCAGCACATTGTGGCGCCCTCTTTTGTCAGCCAATAACATTTTTGGGACCTGCGGCAAATTATATTATATTATTAGCAGAAAAAGCTGAAATTGTGCTCGGCACAAGGACACGCCCCATACTATGCCTCCCATTTTTCCCAGCTGGCGCGTTGCCTTGCCGTTGTGAATTTTAATTGAATAATGACAAAACGCAAAAACTTGTTTAAAGTGCATAATTTCGTCTTGAATATTCACTTACCGCCCGCGGCCTATCAATCATTTGGTTTTGGGTTTTTGCTTATTATTATTTTCAATTCTATTTCTACCAGCAATCTGGATATTCGGAAATTTGCCTGCTCGAAAAGATTAAAGGGAATCGTATAATCAGCGTGGCTAATCGGCAAATGTTTTGCGGTCGCATCTCGCCCAAATAAAAAGCCAACTTTCTACGTACCCCCAAGCCCCCTTCCTTCCTTTACTATCCGCAAACGCCCCTGAGCATGGTTTAATTGGCATTAGTATGACGCTTGCCGCCGGCGGCGAAAGTTTTTCAGCAGGAGCAGCAGCAGCAGCAGATTTCGACGTTTTAAATAAAATTAACACTGAAATCATTTTAGTGGGCGGCAATTTTAAGCCGCTTATGCTTTTGGCCCAACACCATTTCCATTTGGCTTTCGCTGTATTCAGGCAGAGCTAAAAAAAACAACAACAACTAAAAATATTTGAGCTATATCATGTCGTGTGGGCAACGAGTCACAACTTGGTTCATTCAATTGTTGAGTGTTCAACTCGAGCCAGCTAAACAAACCATGTTGTTTTACTAAATTTTCACGACTACAAATCACCTTTTCAAGTGAAATGATATGTTTAAAACATTTTAAATACCATTTACCATTTCAATAAATTCTATTAGGTGCATGTTTATTAAAATTAGTTTCTTTTAATTTGAAAATCTGTAAAAGTATTTAAATGCAGCAAAGAACTCACTCCCATTTTCACCAGATATTTGTATTTAAAGTCTAGTGAATACCGACTACAAGGATGTTTTAAGTTCTCAGATACTTCGCCTATAGGTTCGTACCCGCAAATCAATGAAGCATACCAAAAGGCCAATACCGAAACCAACAACAAACACAACTCACAAATGAAATTACATTAAAAGAAAACTTGAGTCGCTGCCAATAAAGCCTCAGGGATCAGTTTTCAGTTTTCAAAGGAGGCTAAAAATAAATAAGGCCGCTCAAGTCGTAAGTGCCGATTAGGCAATACCCTATGCGCAGCTCCGAACAACATGAATCTAGAAAAATTATTCATATGGTTTTATTTCAGGTTCAATTCATTCATAAATTTTGACTTCAAAATGTTTGCAAATTTAAATTCAACATAAATCTAAAGGCCAAGCAATAAACTAAAAGAAAGTAAATCGGATCAGCTCTAACAGAGTCAGCTGTTGCTTTTAAACATCTCAGAAATAAGCCAAACAATATAATATGTAAACCATATACATATACTACAAATTCAATAAATATCAATTATAAATGGTACACGGGAAAAAGGTGCGAAGAACAATTTTTAACTTTCTTTTCATTATATCTTATATTTTATAATTCTTATATTAGATTACATTTCTTTTGGTTATATGATCAACTCAGCTCGTTATTGTGATTAAAGATATATTATATATATCTTATGAGGCAGTGCATACGTTATTCTATGTATTACAAACATTTGCACAAAACCAATACAACCTTGTTCGCCCATTTTCAATTGCTATAGGGTATCAAAAATAAAAAAAACCCACACACAGCAGCAACGCAGTTCCCTTGCCACTCATATATATATGAGGCTTATGTACGCTTTTAAAAAGTCGTCGACACTGACTGAACTGACAATGGGCTAACCCCAAGCCCCTGTCCAACACCATTTCCCCGTTCCCCTCGCCCCTAAAAAGAGGCAAGACCCTGTGCAAATTAAACGCTTAACTAACCATTAAACAAAGTTTTGCTTGTAGCTCTGCGGTTGTCGTAGTTGTTGTTGTTGTTTTAGCTGTTGTTGCTGTTTTCGGGTTTTGTTTTTGTTCATGTTGTTGTTGTTGTATTTTGCTTTACTGTTGCCTGCCTCTTGTTATTTTTAATTAAGCAAATTTTCGGCACAAATATAAGAAAACAAGCATCACACTTAAAAATAAACACACACATAGATACAATTTAAAGAATATATAAAAATGTATATGTGTGTGGACGTGCATGTGGTTGTGTGATTAAATAAGGTCTGGGGCCATGTTAAAACACAGCAAATTGTTAATTAAAAATATTTGATATCAGCCAATGTATATATGTATATAACTATATATGTATATAGACGTGTATATATATATATATATATATATATATATATATATATATATATATATATATATGAGTATGTGTTGTATAAACAAATTTGTAACTTATTTATGGGCTGGGGCCGCAATGCACAACTAATGAAACAAAATGTCCTCAATGAAAATGCAAAAGAGTAAGCAAAGAAAATTGGGCAAACACACACAACAATAAAACATGAAAGCATGCTATGTTTATAGTTACCGAAAACCGAATACCCTTACAATGTGAAAAATAGTATTTTAATTGAAGATAAATGGTATTGCTTTTGTAACTTAATATTATATCAGACATGTGTATGTCAAAGTCCAATCCGATCAATTTCATTATTTGGCCCCCAAAAAGTTCTATAAAAAATAGCGTGCTTTTTGGAGTCGAATATTTAAACACATTTTCCACAGTTCATGATCAATTTACAATACCCGCTGCAAGGGTATAGCAATACACACGCACATACACTTACCGGCTAATACTATAAAATGAAAAGCAAACACGCAGGCAAGTTGTTGATAAAAGGGGGGCTAAAGGGATTGCGGTTGGCAGTTGCGTGTCTTTTTGTTGCCTACTTTTAGGCTGAGGCGCACATTATTTGCCTAGTGCTTGTGTGTGTGCGTGTGTACATGAGTGTGTGTCTGTGTGTTCGTTTCACTACAACTAGAAGCCGTTTCAACGGCTTGTTTATCTAGTTGTACATTTATTTGGCTAACTGCCTTCAACCGCAAACTGTTTACAGCCTCCTGACCCCGTCCATTCCACTGCCGCCGCACATTCTCCACTTTGTCCCCACATTTTTTTAGCAGCACATTTAACGCTTCGGCATTTAACGTAAAATTTTACGAGGCTCTATTGTAAAATTTGCCATGCACATTTTATGGGTTTGCTGGTCAAAACATTTCAACCTGCACCATAAAAATAAAACCAAACCAAACCAAACAAATCGCTTTATATAAATAAATAAATAGGGCCTGGAGGCAGCAACAACAATGACAATACAAACAATCCACACGGCCACAACAACAATAGCAATATTAAAAAAAATAACTTTAACAATGTTTTAATATGCATAAAATTCTCATGAATTATTGAAATTGTTCGAATGTGAACCAACAATTGAAATAGATTATTATGATATTTATTTATCAAGAGCCGACATAAAACGAGCACACACTGTTAACTAATCAAAAGCAAAATCACAAACGTAGCAGAGTTAGCTAGACTAGAAAATATCCTGTAACATTTATTGCGATACTGGAAAAAAAATTCAAAACATAGACTGGTGATTGTTATAACATTTAAGCGAGAGCAAATCTGAGCAAATCTAATAGCCACAAAGTTCTGGTTTCATTAGGAGGCTCGGAGCAGCTAGATAGAACACGGCTAATCTCTCTCATAGAAAAAGAAAAAAAATGTTCAATCAACGCTTTCCCATCTCCCATTTTTCATACACTTTGAAAAAACGCTTCTTACATCTTTTGAGCAAAACAATTTTCCAAAAGAATCTCTAAAATATAGCCGCTGAAAGACAAGAAAGAGATATATAGACTAATTAAAGAGAAGAAGAAAAAGAGGTCAATTTCCGATACTTGAAAAGTCTTGGGCTTAAAAGTTCATAAATAAGATTCGAAATAGAGGTCAATGCAAATCATGATAGACTTTCAAAAGGTTCTGAGTTCAGCTCTGTCTTTCTTTCTCTCTCTCTCTCTTTATTTCTCTCGCTCTTCCTCTCGCTCGCATTGTCCTTCACTCCATTTGTGCTATGTGCTGGTACTGCATTAAAATTGGCAACACTTTACAAAGGATTTATGCCTTGCACTCTCTCACCCTAGCTGCGGTTTTTTACCTACGTCGCTGTCTCTTTTCAGTGGACATATCAGCGACAACTTTGCATATGAAAAAGTTATTGTTGTAACAACTTTTTGACAGCCACATTTGCATTTCGTTGATATTTTACAGTTTTTCGCTACCCTATACCAATCGAATCGGTTGGGAAGGCCAATGTATTTTTTAGCCAAATTAAGGCAAAATGTGAATATATTCATGGTCATCATAAACTTTGATATTTGGCTCTTTACACCGCACGTCAAAATTATTCTTCTTTGCCTCTGGCATTTATTCCTGTTTGTCGTGCTTTTCCACAGGATATGTGTAATTCGGACACTTTTGATTTCGTTATTTTATTTGTCACTGTTTTTGTACGGCATTATCCGCATTTGCTTTGTCGAGCGTACTTACATTTTTTTTGGCTCGCAAGGCTATTGTATCGCATTTGCTGCGTGTGCGCGTTAAATGCAATGCATATTTCGCTACCCTTTAAATTAAAGGGCGTATTCGAATCCCAACTTAATGTAGAAAAATTAAATTAAAATTAAAATTCGCTGAAAGTGGCGATAACGCATTGGAAAAGTGAAACATGATGAACCTAATGCAAAAATAAAACCGACTAAGTGAGAAACAAGCAAGAAAAAGAGCTATCCTCGGGGTCTTAAGGGTATTGACTGGGCAGATATTCGACTCTTAAGGCCTCGCGAAATTAACTGAAGCGGTCGCGTCAATTAACCTCGCTAACCTCGTAACTGATACGTTCCTTAAAGGGGTGAGAGGCCGCGCCATTACAAGTTACCCCGACTATTGAACGTGAAAATGAACGCGGGTCCCAGCAACACCTTGCTGCGTTTCACCAACTCATAGATAGGGAAAAGTGTGTGTTTTTAGTGTTTTTAGGGGCAAATTCTTTATGTAAAAAGGTTTTTTCTATAATTAAGTTAGAAGCATTTCGTTAACTCGCCTTCACTATAGGCATACTGCTAATTAGAAAAGTATGTGGACAGCAAAGTGCATTACAGATCCCCTAGCAAATCTCAATTCTTGTAGCTCCCAGAAGCTGAATAAACATAAGTAATTAAAAAAAATAACAATAATTTTAAGAACATAGCAACCTTATCTCGATATTCCTTTCGTAAAGTAAGGGCGCAATTGTGGGGACACAAAAATTTAATATTGTAGTAATAAAATAACCTAATAAGCAAAAAATATGTCGAAAGGAAATGAAGAGGCAATACGGAAGAAACCATTGCATTGACTGAAGGTATAACAAGTGAAAATAGACTGGAAGCTGAAACTGGCACGAAATTTGGACATGATGAAATGATAAATGCTGGAAATGCGAACCATATACTGGATTTTGCTGAAGGGAAAATTATTATGTGCATAACGAATGACAAAACAAAAGTTACATTTGAGGAACAAACTGAAAAGATGATGGAGGAACAGAAATCACAAAATAGAGAAACCGATGAAAGTGTTTGTTATGGATCGTATATAGGCAATGTATGGTATGTGCAACTGAAGCTATGGTTAAACATTTGACTGATTTTTTAGCGGCCTACAAACCTGAAGATAAACTTCTTAAAATAACTGCGAATATGCTTGAAACTTATTGCAGGTAATGTCGGGGATGCTGAAAAATAAAAAAATTATCGTAATATTATTATTGTAATCGATAATATTTAATATACTTGCGTTTTGGTTATCTGAATGTAAAATAAATTTATTGAAGTACAAATTAAATTATTATTTTTTAGTCGAAGTTGCAGAAACTTATATGGGATTAAGATAATTAAACTCGGGCTCGTCTTGTATATTAGAAATGTATATCAATTAAAGTTGTTTCTATTGCAGCGCATTAAAAGGTCGCCTATGTTGTGTTTTTATATATGATTTGGGTATGCGCCCAAAAGTATGCCACATTGCATTCGCCAATCGGCCGGGCAGCGATTTTTATGTGCCATTTTCAATAAACAGACGCCGAGCCGTTGCCGTCCTATCTCCGATTCCGATTCCGATTTTGTTGCTGCATGAGCTCAAAAACAATCAAATATGGAAATTTCGGACCAACCAAAGCAGAGTTGTGTGTGCGGTGTTTTTGCGGCACACACACATACGTAGAGAGAGAGAATAATCCACATATGCCCCCAATATGGGTGACGCCGGCAAATGCCGTCCGTCCGCCGAGTTGGCTGCTCCGCTGTCATTGCCATATCCGCCAGCGACCAGTCGCCCAGCCAGTTGCATATTTCTGGGCAAATTCCAATGGCAAGATAACTATTTTCGATTGCGCATTTCTGTTCGTTGAGGCGGAAATATTTCAATTGTGACGCTGACTTGTAATTTTTCATGAACACACGAACAGAGAAAAGGGCACAGCGTATGGTTAACTGTGGAGGCCGGCGGGGGTGGAAGTGTGGGGCGAGACGGGCTAGGCAACTGACACTCTTAATGCACACACACACACACACACACACATACACATATACACACACACACGCATTCTGGGAACAATTGTTGTAGTTGGCTTTTTTTGGCTCATCACTGCAAGTGTATTTACAAAGTGCTTACTTATATGGCTGTGTGTGTTTTTGTGTGTATTGTGTGCGTGTGTGAAGAATTTGGTATGTGTGTACACACCAACAACAATAACAGCAACGCCACACACACACTTATAGCAACAAATGCAGTAAACCGCAAATGTTTGTTACTCCATTACGTTTGTTACAGTCCGCCAGCGTGTGTGTGCGTGTGTGTGTGTGCTCTCGGCGAGTGTATTTGGTGTGTGCTTGTGTGTTGCATGACTGGCCCTATCAGGATAACCCATTGGGCATAAGTTTTGTCTGCTCGCCATTGTAAAGCTTCCACAACTTTGCAGCAAATCTCAATCGCCCCAATTTCAACGTATTTCAACCTAATTCCCATTGTATGCTTTGAAGCGCATTCCGAAAACGTTCAACTGCAATTACAGTTGAGAACTACATCGATTTGCTGGCTTTAATGCGTACCAAATGTATTGCTTTTAAACAAGTGAATGAAACTGAATTAAAGTTCACTTTCACCAGCATTTCTCCAAATAAGTTTCTGCTTGCAGCATATAAAAAGTTTACCTTTAATTCCTTAACGGTGTTTCCACTTAAGCTTCTCGTTATGCAACTTGCTCATAACTAAATAAAACTGAAATCTCTGTTTTCAACCGAATTTCAATCCTTTTCACGTGGATCAACATTAAAAGTAAGTTCTTTTGCTTGAGTTATAAAAATAAATGAAATGTGTGTAAAAAATCAACATGGGCTTTCAGACTAACTAAAAAGAGCTGCCAACTTGTCTGTTAAAACTGCACTGGTTCAAACCCGAAAAGTCAATATATTAATCATAATCTGAATCTTTAACAAAATCGAAACATTTTCCTTAATATTTAGCCGAACATAAGCCCGCATTAAACATTTTACTGTTTTAAAAGCGGTTGGTTTAAATTCAGTCGAACTAAAACTTAAAGACCGCATAAATAAGAATTTCCTAGAGTTAGAATATATAATTCTTATTTAAAAAAAATAAAATAAAAAATTAAAAACACAATATATTTGCCTATAAATTTCATATATTTCCTTTAAATTACAAAGTGAGGAATCAAGATCGATACATAGTAGTTATTCATTGATTCAGAAATCTAAGTTCACGAACCGAACCCGAAGGCGATATTGGTTTGAGTCGTGAGTCGTTTTGAACTTGCGAACTTGTGATCCTCAATTCATTTGAAATTAAAAACAAATAATTATTTTGACTTACACAATTTTAAACTACAATACAATTTTTACATTTCGTAAATGTTTTTTAACCTATTTTAGGGGCAAAACTTATTTACAAAAATAAGCATATTTATGGTATGCAAAATTTCCTTACAAATTTGGAAATTTTATTTATATTTCTTGTGTGTATGGAATATATTTAAAATTCGAATCCGAGGCTACTGCATGGATGTACGATTGCCTTAGCCGAAGGCGTCATCTTAAAGTTGCGTTGAAAGTTTATCTAAATACACAAAACTGATAATAATATACATATAAATAAATTTATTATTTAACAATGGCCATGTACTTACAGTCAGAGCACCAGCTTGTTATTTGGTTCGAAATCAAGGCCTGCCAGTCTCAAACTATTTAATCTCTAATCTTCAACTAGCTAAATGATACTGTTCTCAATTGCATTTATTTTGACTACATTTATGACGCTTAGGACAAGAACAATTACGATTAGGATAGCTACATATCATAAAAACTATAATCATCACATTATGGCACAAATGTATGGTAGTATATAGAAGTATATAAAGTTAAATTATGTAAATATATATTGCTCGGCTTAATTAATACAGAGCTTCGGATTGTACAGCTTTTGAATTATATAATGAGACACCCTTTATCTAGAAGATAAAAAAATACATATGTGTAGTAATAAAATAAAAATGATCAAGAAAATCTTTTAGCTCGTCTGGACTCACGCAATCAATCGCCCCTTGGACACCGCTTGGCCCCGATGACGTCGACTGCTTGCACCGCCGTAGCCACTGTAACCACCACCACCACCAGCACCGCTGGCGCCGTCCCCGTTGAGCGTGCTCGTCGTGTGGGGCACATAGAGACTGATGTTGTTGCGTGCATGCCGATGACGATAGCGATAGCCCGTGATGAGCTCACGCACCGTCTTGCGATATTTGTCCGACAGCACGCAATATAAGAAAAAATTGGCAGCCGCATTGATGGCAACCAGCAGATTGCACACATTCCCGGCAATCCTTTGTATATTCATTTCGATATCCACATACTGCACCAGTATCAAATAGATGGCCCACGGCAACTGACAGACGATGAACAGCAGCACCACCGCAATCAACGTGATGGTCACCCGGTTTTCCTGCGAAACGCTGCGGGTTAGGCCCAAGTTGGACTTGCGCTGGATGCGATTGAATGGGAACGGCCAATGGGATTAACAGTCTGGAGCAGGCTTAGTTCTTAAGTGGACAGGGCAGTTACCTTGGTGCGTCTGATGCTGCTGGCGTTGGTTAGATCTCCACGCAGGCTCTTTGAGCGGTGCACAAGCAGAATTAGGAAGCAGTTGAAGGTGGCCAGCACGAACAGTGGCAGCACCACAAATACAATCAAAGTGTACACACTCCAGATGTTAAAGTACAGCGCATTCTGGCCCAAACTCGATAGCCCATTGGTGTAGACAGTCACCTGAGTGGGGCGAAAATTCGTGGCAATGTTTGCATTAATGGTAAATCAACATAATAACCATAATACCCAATTCTGTAATTGGTCTACGAAAAACACGCGCTCTTCTTGAGGACCCCTTCAATTAGGTGCTTCGTCACAAAATGTGTTATGCATTCAAATCCATAGATTACAACCGGTATCCTAAATCCAAATACCATTTTATTCTTTAATTGTAATAAAACTTTGCTCTCGAATATTCGTGAGTATGAATTATTCATGGCTCCATAATCACCCATTAATGTTGCATACAAAAAAGAACAACATTTTTGAGCAAAGTAGAAAATACTCATTACCACAATATCTGTGCATAATTTAAGCGCGAAACGTTCTCTTTTTGGCATTTAATAAACATTCTAAAATCATTCAATCAATCATGTACTCAATTTATGACATTTGTATCTAAGCGGGTTTTTAAAATTCTTTCTGTTTTTTTTATACGAATTTAAAGTAACTCGCCTTGAAAAGTTAAAATTATTCTATTTTTACATGTTTTGTTTAACACAATTTTCAATATGCCTTGAATCCTTTTTATGATTTTCTATATATTATTGATTCATTATACATTATACAGAATTATGAACAATGGGAAATATAGATGATAAGAGAGAAATAATTTCCCAAAATGAAGAACAAATTAATTCTAGTGATGCGTATTATTGTTTATATTAGCTTTACTATTATTGATATTATTTAATAATATAGTTATCATTTATTTTTTATAATAAATTGAATGAATTAGAATGTGTGAACATGGAAAATTTATTTTCATGATAGTTGATTTTTTAGTTCTGGAACCAAAATACTATTTTTTGTTTAGCTAATATCTTTTTTAAAAATATAATACAATATTTTCTTGATCAGAATGATGAGCTGGATCGGATGTAAGTCTGGATCGCATAACTATAACTACCATAGCAACACTCGAGAGAAGTTGAGTTATTTTTATAAAAGCGAAAATACAACATATATGTATTATGTCTGTAAGGGTATTTAATTAGTGGCATGCCAAAGAAATTGGTTTAATTTCATTTTTTTTGTCAGTTTTCCTTTGTTCTCTTACATTTTGACAGTATTCCGTTACGTTAAATGCGAATGCGCTATTGCTGTTATTGTTGTTGTAGATGTAATTGTTGTTAAAGCCAGCTTCGCCGTAGTTGTTGTCCTCGCTGCGTCTGGCACGTGACAACTGCAAGAAGCTCGTAGTGGCCGCCTTGGTCGGCTTAGTGGCTGGCGCAGTCACGCCCACAGAGGCGGACGTGGATGCTGGTAACCGACGCTGCCTGCTTGGAATGTGGTCTGCCAAAGAGCCGGGGAAACAGAGAGGAGGAGGAGAGTGTTTCGTTACATGCCCTTTATGAAAGTATTTAAAGGGCAGCCAGCATTTGAGCTACTACTTCACTTACCCGACCCGCCAGCCCCGCTTCCGCTTCCGCTGCTCAAATCGAAAGGCTCCAGATAGCGGGGCGTGGCAGCACTGGTCGTGTGCACATCTACATGCCATGCGGTCGCCGGAGTGGGCTGGGCCGGCGTGGGCGACACATTTGCCAGCGTCAGATTGCAGGGCCTATAGGCGCCATCAATCAATTTCCAATTGATGTCATATGTGTGCTCGAACGCCGTCGAGAGCGTGGTCAGCAGGCAGAAGAGCGCGACGGCTGTCAAAACAATACAAAGGCTGGCTCAATGCTTGCCCCGGGCCACATCACATCCATCGATGGCCACTCACCTGCTATTACCTTCTTGGCCAGCGACTCTGTGCAGAATGTTTGTCTTTTGAGCGGATAGCGTATCGCTATAAATCGCTCGATGGTAAAGCACACGGCTATGTAAATTGAGATGTACGCTATGTGTGTGTGTGCGTGTGTGAGTGTGTGTGGAATGAGAACAGTTCGAACAAGCAGATATCAGTATGGCGTTGTCGAACATGAGCGCGTACAATAGAGCTATCAATAATGTCCCAACCCAAACACCCACTCTGCTCCCACTCATCCAACGCCTTTCGTAACTCTTGCCAGAACGCAACTCAAGGTCTGTCAGTTTAGTCAAATGCTCTCAAGTTACACACAGTAAGTGCACTTTTACAACACCACCATTTATTATGCATGCATATATAGCAACAGATATATGTGTGTAAAAATGCGTACAGAAAACAATCTGTTTGATTAATGAGAACTGCACTTGAGCAAATATCGCGCTCTATACTAGGCTTTTGTAAGTTGCTATCTTTTGCTCACTTATTTTCTATTTTCTTTATACTTTTTCACTGTTTTTATTTTCCAATTTGCTATTCGCTTTTTGTCAATAGCTCAATTTTGCTGTCTAATTGCTTGTCTGGTCTTAAGCTTGCTAAAGGAATGTTCCTTTGCTTTTCAATTGAGTTCCTATGGGTTCTGCTTCGTGAACTTTCTGTAAGCTTGCTTGAATTTAAAAAAAAAACTTCGTCTCTATTAAGGGTTTGCAGAGTTTGCTTTCAAATATAGTTCCTTTCAGTTAGAAAATCCAAGTGTTTTTTCTGTTTGTAAAAGGCAACTTTATGATTTCAGTTAGTTCTATCATGATTTTAATTGAAATATTATATATTCCACATTATTTATTACAATATAATATAATAAATATGTAATAGATATTTAAGAATGGCCTTAAAAATAAATCTAGGTCATTAAAAATGTTTTTTAAGTTTTTTTATGCTATCTTGTATAATATGAATATTATTTGTAATCTTAGTTTTTCAATTGCATTTACTCCAATTTCGATAATTATTTTTCATTATCTTCGCAGTCTTTACATTAATTCATTTAAAAGAAAACCTTTTCCGAATTTTAACGTTCTGTTATTTCTCAATGCTATTCTTCCGAATATGTCCTTTCCACTTTTAAACATTCTATTAACATTCTTTAATTTTCGTCAGTTTCAATCTGTACTTACCACAAGCATCGCATAGCCACATTATAAAGCCATATAGGCGCCAATAGAGCTCGCAATGGTATTTGATATATTCGTAGTGCTTGAGTGATAAAATTAATACAAACGTCAGGTACGCAATATCCGTAATTGCCAGAGCCGTTAGATAAATGTTTGTTGTGCATCTCATGCGCTTTCTAAACGACAAAACAAAATAAAAATATAAAAAATTCGATGTTCAAACAAAATAAATAAATATGCGAATGAAAGCAAACCGTTTGTTTGCGTATGAAAATGGTGGACAACAGCCGTTAAAAAGGATGCAATGCAACTGTACCAAATGCAGCAATAATTGAATAAGCAAATTGCCCTGGAGCAGGGGGGACAAGGCTGGTCATAAAGGAAAAATCTGGGAAATGCACGCAAATGTCGGCAAGGTCATAAAACCAACGAATGGACAATAAAACCTAACTGTTCACATATACATTGTTGTTGGCATAGGTTGGCAGGTTAGGTTACGTCGCTGTTTGAATGAGCTTACGAAGCTTAACAACACTGTCACCTTACGTACTAGCTGCCAGTTATAGGAATTACGAAGAATTTTATAACGGTATGAAGTATTTTATAACTGTAACCTGATATGATTTATGGCTATCAGCAGCTGTTCAGCTATTATATTAACCAAATTCAACCAACTGAAATTTCTGGTATTCCGTTTGCAATTAATATGTTTAACGATTGATCAACTTTATTTTTCTATTATTATTATTTTCCATTCGTAACAGTCCCCTGATTATGATAGGTCGGCTTATTATACATGGAAAGTGTATTGCTAGATTGAAAAAAATTATTCTGAATGTCTATTTATTAGTAACCTTATATTTAAAATACATTTTGCTAAAACGATCTCAATACAAAACAATTTTTTAACAATTATATAAAATATTTGTGCGCATAGCAATTTGCTTTAGATTGAGCTTACGAACAAATTTCCAATTATGAATTCTTATAGCAAACAGCTTTTGAGTGCCAACTTAAGCTACGCTGTGTGAACAAATTTTTCCGTAAGCTAACAAAACAATGGACTTTGTCTGTATTATGTTGATGATAATGAAATGATCTCCATAAAAGATAACTATGTTGATATCCTGTCAGTTAGCACAGCAACTAGCTCTTCATCTGTCTTATGTAAATCTCTATCTTGGCTGTAAAATTTGGACTGCAATGTCATAGCATCTAGATTTAGCTTAGCTTTGTGTAGCGCCTAGTGCTGTCGCATAGTTTCAACATTTAATGGGTAAATCCCCCACAATTCGAATGGACTCTTATCTGTGAGCCGTTAGCATTTGGTACGTGATATTGTTGCTGTTGCTGTTGTTATTGTTGTTGTTGTTGTTGCAACTGGCATTTTAGGCAATGAAATGATTTTAGAGTGCCAGCTAGATGGCAACAATTAAATGCCTTGTGTAATATGCTGTACCTGTTTTCAGTTTTTGGCTGTGCAACACGCAGCATAAACATAAAATGCATAAAATACACACACACAGTTGCGCACACCCCCACACAGCTCCATTGGAATCAAGTTGGCCGCTCGGCCGTAATCCATGCAGCAGCAACAACAGTTGTGGCAGCAACAGCGGCAACAGCATCGCATACAAGTGCACTTACCGCGTCAAAACATAAATGCTCACTGAATTTCCCAATAGTCCAATAACAAAAACGCACGGCACCAAAATGCGTTGCACAACGTGCCGCACTTCCGCCACATCCGCATCCGAAAACATTTTCGCATCGGCAATGGCATCCACTGGCATTGCTGTAGACGTTGGCGTTGACGTCGCTGCCAGCGTCGTCATGCTCGTGCCGCCCGTTCGCACCGTTCTAGTTGTCGCTGGCGCCGCAACAGCAGCTGCAGCAGCTGCCCCTCCAGGGGGAGGGGGCCTGGGCACTTGTGTTCCTTGATTCCGTTACCGATTGCAGTTTCGCTCTCGATGCCGATTCCAATAGCACTTTGGTTAGCAGCAACCACGCCCACACTCCGACTGCAAAGAGTCCGAAAAACACAGAGAGCTACAGAAGCCGATAATTAAAAATCAAATTCCAGTCTATTCATTAAGCGGCAGTCAAGTCGAAAACATAACTGCCCCACCACAATAGACCCATATATGTATATAATACTTCGCACATGGCCTTCATTTTCTTGCTATAAGAATAATAAAAGCTTGCTGTTCATTTTTTTAAACTAATCCCATCAGCAATAGATGTACATGCCATTTCATGAAGAAAATCGGTTCATTTTTGGAGCTATACATCTGAAAATGTTGGCCAATTTTGTCATGATTGTTGACAAAAAAATGGACCCACTGAGAATCGGTTTAAATGTTCTTTTTTAATACTAAATATATTTAAAATACTAAACTTGAAAAAAAATATTTTCGGATATAAGTAAGCGCGGAATACATAATTTGTTTACCCAAAATATTCAAAAAACTTTTATTTTCAATAATGCATATATTTTAGATGTTGATTCAATTTAGAGAACAATCCATGCCAAAAATGCCATCAGACATGCAAATTGAATCAGTTTTGACAAAGTTAGAGGAGTTTGAAATATGGGAGCTATGGATCCCAATTTTGGCATGAATTTTGAGCAAAAATTTAATTTAAAATTTAATCAGAATCGGTTTAAAAGTTGTTTTTTTTAGTAATCATCGCAATCGATTAAAAATATAAATTTGCAATTTTAAATTTAAAAAAATTTGTTTTTTAAATAAGTAAAGGGGGCTTGATTTATTTGCCTGTTGCTCAACAAAAAAAATAAATTAACAATTTATATTTTTGTCACGAAACTAGAGAATTCACAATAATTGATGAGTTGTTTGTTATGTACAAAAGAAATTTGCTATCGCTCAGTTTACTCAAAGTCAAACTGATAGCCGCGATCAACGCAACTAAAGCCCTAAATTTATATATTCAGAGCTGAAAGGAAGGGCGTCCCATAAACAGAATGTATGCTCCACTAGATCGACATAATCTTCAAATCCGTATAGAACATAGTTTGGGTCACGCTGTTTTGAAATGTTGCGTGCAAGTTGGAGAAAACTCGGCGTAAGTTCCCGACATCAAGGATGGAGTTGCGGGCACAACTTAATAAATTTAAGTGAAATATCGCACAAATATATCCATTTCCGCAAGCAGAGCAAGTTGGCAAATCCGCATCCCAGCCCGACTCCAGTGGCATATAGTAACCAACAACTGCAACCCCAATAATATGCGTTGCCTAGCGCTGCATAGAATCGACGCACTTCGCATATCTTATTTGGTCATAGGTGACCACATTGGCATGCACCACTCGATGTCCGGCAGAACAAACAGCTGCTGCAGCTCTGTTTAACCCGATTTCAACGTTAACAGATTGAGTTTTAAGATGCTGAGATTCGCAATTATTGAGACGCCGTTTGCCAATAACAATATACATGCGTATATCCAGCACTTGCAGATTAAGAAATTGACTGCAAATCTCATCCAGATATTCCTGCTGCAATTCATATGCCTTGTGCTGATCTTCTTACAAATTTAGCTCCTTCAGTTTTTGAAAGTGTGACCCCCTGAATGGGCGTGGTAAGACGGGGACGGTATCATTTTGCATATGACAAGATCCGACGGATAACAATTCACGTCGTCGGGATCACAAAAGAAGATGGTCACGTTGGGCAGCACCAGGGCTGCAAACGCAAAAATAAATGTCGTTGGTTCGGTTCACGGTTCGAGCCCATGTGTAACCTCTGGGTTCAGTTAATGAACCTGGTTTTCCAGATTTATGAACCCAGGTTTTGTTTCGAACCTGGGTTCGGTGCCCTTAATTATCTTTTATCTTCTCTTCGCAAGCAAAACTTAAAATTGATTAAAACTCTTTTGCCTACTGCTTCTAAGAAGTCAGTTGAGTAACGAAAAAATCGTTAGGTGCGTGCTACAACATACTTCTGATACCTATACCATATAGATACCTACGCTAAAAATAAATTTTTCAAATTAAACAATATTATGAACCAAACTCGAACCGGTTCGGTTCAAACCCGGCTTGCAGCCTTGGGCAGCACATAAATTTGAATTTCAGCCAAATCGTTCAATGGCGTCCACAATATGAGGGACGCTTCTGTCCCACAAAATAGCATAGATCCTCATACGTGGACAACACTTCGCGGCACTTCTCCACGTACAGCCGATCGTAGGCGTGCGAGGTTCGCCTGCAAGTATTCGAACATGCATTCCAGGCAATCATTGTTTAACTTAAATATATTGGCAGTTTATTCGCTGGAAGTCGGAGGCGGTCATCGGTCATGACCAATTACGGTTTGGGCCGCAGCCGCTTGCTGCTGGTTAAAACGAAGTATGTATTTTTGATCTGAATAAAATGCTGAATATGCCGTAATATCGCTCTGATGTCTTCTTGACGATAAGGACGCGAAACACTAAGAAATTATTGCAGGTTAGGTAGCGTAGGTATTTTCACATTACATCCACAACCTTATATGACTTTTACTGTATTGTTATGTCTCTCTGCTTTACCCATACAATCGCAACGCTTAGTTCTAACGTTACCTGAAAGTCCCTTCGCCCGTTCGTCAGATGTTCTCGCTCTTTCTCGCTCACGCTCTATCGCTCTCTCACACGCTTAGAGTCTCGGGGGCGCGATTGACCTTAAAGCGCCAGCGACTGCAGCTGTGGCAGCAGCAGCGACAGGTAAAAGCGGAAAATTTGACTTTTCCTGTAGTTGCGCTTGCTTAATGCAACGAATATTGCTTTTGGGTTTGCCACGTACCACATTAACACGCGTCGTTGTTGTTGTTACTGTTCAACTGCAACACACACCCACATAGAAACACACACACACATACAGACAAGAACACGTACTAGCAATATTTGCGAATTTTCGCTGCGAGGGTGGCTTGTGTAGAAGGGGATGTTGTTGCTGGGGTCGTTGGGGTTTGGCTGTGAATTTGCCACTTTCATTGTTTTTAAAACGCTTTTCAATTTCTTCTTTTGGTTGGCTCCTGCTGCTGTAGCTGTAGCTGTTGTTGTTGTTCTTGCTGTTATTGCTGCAATTGAAGTTTTATTTTACGCGCAATTTGTCTGCTGCTGGCCCTGTCGAAGGCGGCGGGGGCATGTCCAATAACATTTGGCCTGCAATACACAAAAGCAAAAGCCGAAAACCGAAATTGAAAACCAAATAAATAAGTGCATTTGTGTGTCTGTCTGTGTGTGTTTCGTCTTGGGTGTGGGCTTGTGGATGAAGTGCAAAGTGTAAAGTGCAAATCGAAAAGTAATTCAAGACAAATAGCCGAGTGGTAGTTGCAAAATCTGCAGCATTTTCAAGGCAGGAATCGAAACCCAAGATACATAACCTGAAACCCATCATACCACCCACCCACCCCTTCCAGCGCACGCCTTGGTCCGGCTGCCGCCTCCTTGACTCCGCCTGCATTGTATCAATGCCAATCCATGCGGGAGCCATAAATCATTTGGAGCCAAGATGGAAGCTTCCGATATACCCGATGATTAGCGAGCAATAAAGCGACGCCAATGTTTTTGCCCCAGCTAACTGTAAACCGATACGACTCCAACGAATTTCTAAAACAACAACAGACAACAGCCAGCGATTATGCAACTAAATGGACGCAATAGATATATCACAAAAAATGACTTTAGAATGACGTTAATGATATCCAAGCGCATTTGGAACTGCGACAAGCTTCAAAGGATATCAAAAAAACCACATTAAAGGATATGGATAAATGGCGGGAAAATGTATTTATCGCCAAATTTTATTTCATTTCTTTGTAGACATCCATATTAATGTGAAACACAAATCACTTTGGCTAAGTCTGGTGCAAAGTGGATAACTTTTTAATTAACATTTTTTATTTGGCTTCGCTTACAAAACAAAAATATATATTTATAAAAAAAGTTGTATAAAGGAATTGAGAATTAAGTCTAAACAAGTTATAATCAATGTTTAATACTTTTGAGTATTTGCAACTGTCAAAAATAAAACTTAATAAAGTCTAAACTTATGCTCAAAATGACAAACAACTCCAAATCCATAGTAAACAACTTTTAAATATTTGCAACTGCCGAAAGTTTATCAAAATAAATCCGATTTTCCCAACAAAAAAGCACCTTCAAGAAAATTTTCCACTAAAGCAAATAAATATTTTTTAAGCCCTTTTCCATAGTTTATAGTTCTTACTTTTTTTTTAATTATTAAATGCAATTTTTTATTTATTTATCGATTGCTGCAATTAAAATAAGTAGAAACCCCGAATTAGAAAGCGAACTTTTTAGAATTTAGCACTCTAATCAAGAATATTACGCATACGCACCATTCGCAGCGCTCATTAGCCATGATGAAGAAATTCTACTCAAGAAAATAAAAAATGTTTTAAGCCTTTTTGCCTAGTTTCGAGTTCTTAAAGTTTTTTTTAAATTTTAAAATACAATTATTTAATTGTTTATCTATTGTCGCAATAAAAATAAGCAGAAACCCCTAATTAAAAACCAAACTTTTTAGAATTTTAAGAGCAATCTAATTGATCAAGAATATTACACATACGCACCCGTTCGCAGAGCTCATTAGCCATATGTATCGATGTTTTTTTTTTTGGGCCTTGTGTAGCCTCCTGAGGCAACGTTTTAGCAGGCAGAAACTTGATTATCAATGAATGAGCAAATGAATGAATGTGAACGAATGCATGAACGGCACCACGAATACCCCGAGGGCAATGGGCAATGCAGCTGTGGTAGTTCGTGCCGGCTGGGGGAGTCGGGGGAGCCAGTGGAAAGCAGCCGCATTGCTTGGCTGCGCTATTTACAATTCTGTTGCTGCAGCTGCTGCAACCGCATGGCCCACTCACAGACAAAGTAGCATTGTTGTTTATTATTTTTTTTTTGTGGATCTTCTGCTTCTTTTTATTTTTGTTTTTTTTTTAGCTGCCATTCCGCGACAGCAACAACAAACGACAGGCGGCCATTTTTTGTGTGCACCCACGCTCCGTGCCCAACTCTGTGTGTCATTCAAGCGGGAGACAACAAAAGAAGCCTAAATTAGCACACACCCAAACACACACACACACACACACACACACACATACGAGCGCCTGGGCACGCGGTTTTAGCTACGTGCGAAAAAAATGTAGAGCCCAGCACTGGAGAAAGACACAAAATTGTCAGCTTTAGGTTTTTTCTACCCTAACAGAGGGCTTAAGTATTTGAGGAGAAATTTGAAACTCTTAATCACCATCTATATGTATTCATGATCGATAATAATGCATGCAGCCGAATCGGATCTGTAACTCTCATAAAATCTATCAATCACAAAGTGAGTATCTGTAATAAACATTATTTTTATTTTTGTTTAAGCTCCAAAAATAGAAGCCAAATAATACAAAAAAATCTTACACATATTTTATACAACTCCCAGTGGATGAGTCGGCAAGGATATTTCATCTTCGGCATTGCCAAGATAACTGTTCTTTCTTGTGTTTATGTGTCGTCGCTGCCAGGCCGCGTTCCAGTTTGGAATTTTTTTTCTATGCCCGAGATGCAACTAATTTTTGCATAATTAGTGAGTGCCTCAGTGGTTGCAGCAGCTACAACGTGCAGCAACTACAACGTGCAACAACAACAACGCGCAACAAGAACAACTCGGCAACAACAAGTCAAGTGGCTGTGCCATTTTCTCAAGCTAAAATCAACGCACGTCGCTGCTTTCCTGTCTAATTGGCTGGCAACTCAAGAACTTTAAGTTTTCTAGTTGGTAAATTGCTTTAAACGTGGCCATCGCAGTTGCCTGATAAGCCAACATTGAAGGAGCGTTTAAAGCGAACCTTAAATTAAAAATGTGCCTCAGTCGAGTTGGCTTGACTAACTCACATTTTGTGTATACCCTATATTCAAATAATGTTAAAGTACAGCATGCGCGACACTTGAGCAACAGTTGCTGTTGGAAAACTGACATAATTGTCATTGCACTGTTCAAAAGTCAATGAAATCTATGTTACCGATAGTTTTCAAATCTCTGTCTAAATATAGCCTGAGCACATCTTCTGCATTTGAGTTGTGCAACACAGCTTGGTGCATGCCCCGACTTTTCATCGTCTCAGTGTCTCAGTGTCGCCGCATTTGTGGCTTAAAATATAAGAAGGGGTCTGCGATGCAAAAGCCAGGAGATGTTGCGGACTGTTTGTTTGAAAAAAGCTGGTTGAATGCAATAGATGCCCGACTGCCTCGACGAATGGCTGGCTGGCTGGGAACCTAGTCAGATAGCTCGACATGATATGCCCGTAACTATTTGACTTTATCTTGCTGCTGCTGCTGCTGCTGCTGCTGCCCGTGTAAACACAAACACAGTCAAAAGCGGGAAAGGGCGTAGCAACTGCAAACGATAAACAAAACTCCACACACACAAAAGTAGAAAGGCACAAGTTAAAATGCTCAAGTCGCAACTGCGTGGGATAGTAAAAAAGATACCCTGTACTTGAACAAGCTAGAATATAAACCAAAGCCTTTTAAAAGTTAGTCTTGAGACTTTATATCGAAAAATTATTTTTTAAAATTTTGCTTTAATTATAAAATGATGTGATCACTTTTTGAAACAATTTTTAAGCTCAATAAAACAAACTTTAAGTGTTATTATATAGAATTTCGTTAAAATAAATAAATAAATGGGGCAGACTTCTTTTAACCCAACATCTAGAAACTTTGCCTTAACTTTAAAACAATTTAACAATTTTCCAACTTAATACTATTTTATAAATGAAAACAAAATATATTTAATTTAAAAACCTTAAAAACCAATTTACCATAAACAAATCCAACTACTGCAACTGCATATCCTGCTTAAGTATGTAGGTTATGCTAACAAAGTAGGGGCATTCAGGTATTTGTGAATTTGATTTCAAAATGCTGCCCCGCGCTGCTGCAGCAAAGTACACAGAAAAGAGGATAGCGGACAGCGGGCAGTTAGCCTCGGCACAGTCTCTGACAGCATATCAACTTCAACTTCAGCTCCAACTTCAACCTCAACTGGAATGGTCTTTGGCCATGTGCTAAATTGCATTTCGCCCAAGGTGTGGCCAGGCGGCGTTTATAAGCGCAAGTTGTGCGGCCCGTCCTTTATAAATTGGGTGACAAGTGCAGGAAAGGTGCAGTAGGTGCCGTATATGCTGTCGGTGCTGTAGGTGCTGGACTCGCTGAACAGCTGGGTGGACCCTGTCCATGGCCATTGCCATAAAACTTAAACAAGTTATTTATGCACATGCATTGCGTGCTTGAAGCCCGTTTCAGTTGCAGCTGGCGACGAGCATCAGGACAATCAGGACATATACCACACACTCTCACACACACGCTCTCACACACACTCATACCACTCACGCAGCCAGCAACGAACTGGTGAACGTTACGTCAGAGTCGTCGACAACGCCTGCTTTAGCCTTAAGTTATCAACATGGAATGCAATTTTCCAAACTGTCTATTTTCTATGCAAATTCGCATACATTTCAGGACGCTGCGCTTTGCTCGGCTGCCGCTGCTCCTCTGTAGGCACTCCGAACGAGCTCCTTCCTGCCGCTCACTAAGGTGCGGACAGACGCCGCATCAAGCGGCTGAGCGAAAAGCGCAAAAAAAATGAAAAGAATGATGCAGCCGAAACGTTTCAACTGTCAGATACTCTGTTGCCAATGAACTGTGGTCGTAATCATTTCATATTATTTATATATTAATTATTATTATATTATAAAGTATCCAAAGAAAAATATTAGTGACGGTGATATGGAAGTTTTCCGATTTTCTGTGACAGAAATTGTTACGATATTTGTTAGATTTAGTAGTCTAATTAGTGAAAGATTAACTATAGCTTTTTTAATGCAGAACTCTAGAGGGGTGTCTAAAAAACAATAACATCATCGATTGCAAACATATACCAAATAAGGGGATCATGTGATATAAAAAGTGTGATATAAAAAAATGCTACCAAATAATATTAGATAATGAAATTAAAATCAAAAAGATGTTTGTATTTTTGCATAATTTTGGAAAATTGTTGCTATAGGGCAATTTGTGTAAAAATATATATTTAAATTTTATTTCAAAACAAACGTATTAGGAGTCTATAAGCGTTTTGATCACAAAATATATATATTTATATATAGATCAACAATTAGTATTAAACTGGAATATAGTCAATTAATTGATACTTCAGCTTGTCCATATTTTAAAAATGATTATAATTAGCAGTAAGAGAAAAACTGACTACAGAAATAATCCGGAACTATAGTCCCAATATAGTATAGTATTAATAAAATAAAACTTACACAAATCAGAAATCAATTATGATCGATACATCGATAATATACCCGCTCTCGCTCTGCAAATAGTGTATGGAAAAGATGCGTTGTACAAACATGCAAACGAAATGTGTTGCATAGTTAAGGGCGCACATACAGCACCCAACCCAAATACATTTTTCTTTGCACGTCTGCGTGTATTTGGCAGTGTGTGTGTGTGTGCATCTGTTTGGGTGTGCAGCATATTAACTTGATATATAAGTACTTAGCAACCAAATATATATTAAAAAATGCTTACGACAGATTTTTTTATTCAGCTTCAGCATTGAAATACATTTCAAGCTATTTTTGGGCAGCAGTTCGCATAGATTTTTTCTACGCCGGACTTAAAGTGCCGTTAAATTACGGAACGATTTCCGTGAGACCAGCGGTTAGAACGAACTTTATTTTTGGTCAGTAAACATTTTTAATGGCTAACCGTAAAAGAATCAAAACGACATTAATGCCAACTAAACTGTAAACCAAGCAAGCGCACACGGCTCTTAGGTTTATCTGTGGAGTCCAGAGAAGTTCGCACCAAATAAGTGTTAGTTGAAATTAAAATCTAGATATTAAAGCTCATCAAAAGAAAAGACCAAAAGCAAAACTAAACGTAAACTTAGACAAAATTTAGCAACCCAACGGTTACTCACGAGAATCCCTTGATAGTGCTAGGTTCAGCATATTATAACTTATTTTGTTAACTATTGAAGTTAATTTGATACAGGTGCATTCGCACTAGTTTCTTATACTCGCTAAACTTTGCCGGGGCTAATATAAAATCCCTGCACTCATTCAAAATATAATTCAAAATTAAATAATTTGAACGAAATAAATGAATATACCTTATCTTTACACTAGCTTAATTGAAGAATAAAGAATAGAATGGTATTCAGACTTTATATAGGGTTATTTTCTCATTATGGCTTATGTTATGTCAGAACTAGTCAGCTGCTAATTATCAATGCTATAACTGATTTAAGTCTGGCCCGGTTCGTAGAGCTCTTTCAGCCCTATGCCAAAAAAGCATTTGTAACCATTATGGGTTTTGGCCGTGGCCCATACTGGCTAATCATGTCACAGGCCTGGTCTATTGGGCTGTTGTTTCTGGCTGGCATTTGTTGTTGTGCTGACGCTGATTGATGCATCATTGATGGCTGCCAAAGGCGATGCCTTTTTGCAGTCCAGCCACATGTCGATCCCATCGACCGCTTGGATGAAAAACCAAATGAGCAACACTTTGAGCGGTGCTTTTCATTAACACGTTGTGTAAACTGTAGGCCAGTCATTGAGTAATGGAGGGGGTAGAGCCACTCTGTGGGTTACTGGGTGCATTAACATTTAGCGAAACGCGACGCAGCTGCGGCCACACCAAAGTAGTTGTTTAATGCCCAAACACTCTGTGCGTGTGTGTGTGTGCGTGTGTGTGCTGTTTGCGCTGTGTGCTATGCTGACATTGACAAATAGTGTGCGAAACACAATGCAGGCACCGGCACCGGCACAGGCACATAAACCCACACACACGCACACACACAGCCCGAGGCGGCCAGCTACATCTAAGCCCCTTGCCATACCTAGTTGGCACCAAATGTGCTGCATACTTGCGGGCGCAAGTTATTGCTGGATAGCAGCATCGCCAGTTGGCTAATTAACAAAGCACTTTACAGGCAACAGGAGCTGCAACAGCTATACGAAAACGCGAATCCAGCGAAAGCAGCCAAAGCCCTTAGGGGCCGCTGCGTGGCGGCTTAAACAAGTCTTCTGCCTGTTGCCGCTGCTGCTGCATCACCTGCGCATTAATTAAATTATATAACGTGTGTGCGTGTGCGTGTGTGTGAAATATTAACACGTGACACAGCAAGCGGCAAATTGCAAGCGCATCGCATAATTTGCAGCAAGCCGCCGCCGGCGACGACAACGTTTAGAATTTGTCGTATGTAAAATGCACCGGCGGCTGTCCGCCACCTGACTGCTACCTGCCACCCGCTGACAGCACTCGGTCGGCTTAGGTTTTACCAGGCACAGCCCAATTGCCAATCCAATATGACCAAACTCTGTGTTGGGTTATTTTAAACTTCGCACCCATCGATAGAATAGGGACTCGAATTTGTGGTCATACGACGCATGTACACATATATATATATATTATAGTAGTATACCAAAAACAGGGTATTTTTTAATTTATTTGAATGTAATTTTCTTTAAATTGTAAACATAAAAATTGAACACATGGTAAACTAAAACGCGAACACTGCTACATGATATTCTTTATATAAGAGCATTAACTGAAACACAGAGTTTTGAAATAAACTCGTAATAAACTCAGGATATCTAAATCAATTTTAGCATTTACTACCTGTCTTATGCTCCGGACATATAACCATAGACTAATAAACTAATTATCATATATCCCCAATAGAAATAATCGGCCGGAAAATGAATTAAATACACGAGATCAGCGTTATATAATTAAGTACAGGAACAATTTTGTATATCTAGTATATGTCTGAACACTGTAACTGCACTTGCTTATAAACAATAATATTCACATTCCTAGCTATAGGTTAGTAAAATTGTCAATCAATTCTTACGATACAGATAAAGAATCAATTCTGCTTAAGACGATAGGTAATTAAATTTCAAGGGTTCGATCTATCTGGAAAATTTGCATTTAACACCATTAACATAAAGTTCCTTCAAGTAAGCAGTTTAAACCGGCAATATTGTTGAAAATAAATTCTTTTGAAAAGACAGCTCAACGGTTTTTATGCTCTCGCAAAAAATATTCAAGCGAATTTGATATAAGTACACATGAGAATGTAGATATTTGAGCTGGCCCTTTTTTACAATAATCCCAAACATTATTTATTCCCCTCAATTACCTACATAATCAAGTTCAACAAGGGACACGCCTTGTTAAGTAAATTCTGTAGAACTGGGTTTCTTTTGCTTTTAAGTGGCTTTGGTTAGTTATTTTGCTTGTTTTAATCCAAAAATGATCATATTAACCAACCGAAGATTAAGCCTTATTTAAAGCAGTTGCCAATTAGTTGAAGCCAAAAGAGAAATAAAATGTGCCAAGAGCACAAGAGTGTAGGGACCAAGGGTGCAGGACATGGATAGAATGAAAAATGTGACGCAAATTGGACAAAGCAGTCGAATCTGCTGCAGCAGCATCAGCAGCAACAGCAGAAGCAGCAGTAAAAACAAATTAAAAGCAAAATGCTAAAAAACAAAGGAAGGAAATTTTAACAATTTCGCAACTCTAATCTGCACAGCAATAAAATGAAAACGATACAAGGAAAACTCCGCGCCATCACAAAAAGCGTCACGAAAATGCGCAGACAGCAAACTATGGATAAATAGTGTTGCATGTGTGTATGTGAGTGTGTGTGTATTTAGCTGTGGGTTTGCCCTCTATTGTTGTTAACTCTGCGTTGCGTTTATTTAGAAAGTTATTTTCACGCCAGACGCCGCTCAGGCAAGACACAAACCTTGTCCCAAAAACAAAAACAACACAAATAAATAGATATTAAAACAAAGCTAAAAAAAAGAGGAAAAAGTAACTAAAAATGAGCTCTGGCAAATGAAAACATTGTTGCACATGTTCCGTGCCAGCAGAATTCTCATTCCATTTCTCATATCGCGCGCGGCAAAGCAAACAAAACATTGTTGCCAAACCTTGTTTCGTGCGCGTCGCTTAAAACAGTGGCAACACTGTCGCTTGGCTTTCGGCTTATATGCCACCAACAGATACATGGCCAAGGACCATGGCCCAAGCCCAAAAAATTGCCGTTGCTTTGGTTCACGACTCGGGCCAATGCCGCAATATTAAGTTCGATCCGGCAACCTGATTTTACATATCAACGAACACAAATTTAAGTTTGAACCTTGGTTCGTCACATTCTTTCAAACTTCTATTTATTATTTATAAGTTTACAAATCGTGCTCTTGTTTTACTTTTTCTTAATTGAGAGCGAGTTCTTGAATGAATTAATGAATGCAGTTTAGTTTGAGATATACATTTTAAGTTTTAGCTGAGTTCTAGTTTAAGGTTCGCTTGACGATTTTGAATATATTGGAATTTCGAGTTTGAACTGATTTGATTCGAAACCAGTTTGCAGGCTTTCATTACGATCGGTTAGTTAATACACTAGTTGTAGGAGCACCAGTTAGGTGGACCTGGGGGAGCAGCCTGCCGATTGTGTGTATATATGGGTAAAGATTTAATTATGTTTGTTTATAACTACGTTATATTAAATTACGTGTGAACTAATATTTTTAGTGTCTCTCAAACCCAAATAGAGAAATATTTTAGAGATTTTAATTATATACTTTGTTGCAGAAAGTTTGTTAACTGCGTGGAATTAGCCAAAAACATATGATATTATAAGTAAGTAACTACATAGCATTGTCAAGCTAAGTTAAAATGCTGTTAAGTATTAAAAGGTTAGCTAAAATGATATAAATATAATAAAATAAAAATAAAAACAATTTTCCGTTTATCGTACTGACTCTAAATTTGATATACACTTACATTTATTTATTGCATTTCAGAGCGGATATAAAGTATTTGCCACGCCCACTGGTGCCCCCACAAATAGCTAATCACAGGATATCCATATTCTACAACGTTGAGTCCCAATTGATGAAAAATTCTAACGATGAGTTCTGGAAATACAAAACAACAAAAATTGTTGCTACGTCCACGTTTCCTTTATAATATACACGGTTTTTTCTTATCTGCTCTTTTGATATGGGCAGTAGAGTATCCCTTAGTCGATAGTTGTCATATTTGTCTTCTCCTCTTCCTCGTCTACGTAGATGGAAAAGTATCTGCTGCCTGTGTTTATTTATACAGTTAATTTTGACTGAGCATTTCTTGTTGGTCCGGCACCAATTTGCTGTTTTTGCTATTGTTATTGTCGTTGCCTTTGTTATTACTATTTGGCCATCATTTGCTGGCAGTGTCCATCAATTGGTTATTTCGCTTCGTTTTGTTTATAAACAAAATTCGCAGAACCTCATAAAAGTTGCTCAAAAAGCCAAAGAGCAAATATTTATATGCTTTTAGAATAAACTGCTGGTGGCAAGGTGGGCGGGGGAATTTTGGCTGACGCTTTTTTCCAAAAGCAAGCTAACTTTACTTTTCGTTTATTTTTAGAGAGCCGAAAGCAAATTGCACATACATAAATATATAAACATATATAAGTATATGCATAAATATATATATATATATATATATATATATATGTCATTTAATTCAATGAAAATGAATTCAGTGTCAATTAATTGCAGGCGCCTGTTGGGGATTTTCGTAGCCCTGGACTGGAACAGGGCGAAAAGTATGATGATGTCCGCTGAATGCCGTTTGTGTTATTGTTGTTGTTGTTGTTGTTGTTGCTGCTGCTGCTGCTCTTTTTTGCTCTACGTTGTTTGCTCTGTTGTTTTATTATGCGTAAGAGATTATAATGGAATTAATTACGTATACGCACAGGTGGACGCTCTGAGCATTGAATGCAAGCGGACCAAGCGGCCCAAAGCCACTTAATTAGTGTGCGTGTGTGAGTAAAAGAGCTTGTAAAAATGTGTGCATGTGAATGTGTGAGTGTGTGTGTAAGTATGTGTGCTGGCGCAGATGTATGTCCGTTACTGAGCTCGTGAGCTGCTGTTTGTTTATGCTTAATTGTCTGGCGACTTTGCTGTTGCACTTTCTACTTTTTATATACCCTTTCAACGGGCATTAGGCCTTTGTCACGCACACTGTCATGCATTAGAGTACTTTACAGCATTAACATCAGAGTTTAGCGGTGCTTAAGAAATAGCATGAACAATTAACATTAACATTAAGTCATAAAGTAAAGACTAAGTTTATCACAGTCAGAAATAAAAAAGCGATTGCACTCGCAATACTTAATTTGAACAGTAAAAGCTACTAGCTGAAACTATTTCCTTTGTACAGCTATGACTTTGGCCAGTTTAATGTTGGCTAAACCTTAACAACAAGCTGGCAGAGCCGTGAAACATTTTGTCATTTAAAAGCAGATGTTTTTCTTACAAACTCTGCAATTTAGTTCTCATTGTAAATATTTACAATGTTGATAAATTTCCTGGCTATCTATTTATTCAGTTTTAGGGTATCTAAGTTACAAATAAGAACATCATAACGAATTGCACTGGCCAACTACAGTTAAGCTGACTAAAGGCTAACAGCTATTCTAATGAACCGGCTTTGACAATAATCTGCTCTGCATTTCACTTCAGGTCTTAAATCGTTAAACTGTTGGAGCGAGCAGCTGATGTCAGCTCTCTAAATGACCAAATGATGACTCTTAAAGACTTAGCTAGCTGAATAGTGTATTCAACGGTTAAACATTTTGCAACACTCTAATCCACTTAAATTCCAAATATTCGTTTGACATATTTATGTCATTATACTAATTCACGATGTGAAAAGAGTATATCGGGTTTGACCAATGTCTGTCTTGCTGTTCATCCGTATAAACGCAATTTTTTCGCCGCTATTGGAGCTAGAAACTTGAAAGTGTTACGTGTAAAATTGAAAACATTTTTGACATGAAAAGTTCTAGGATCCATAGATCCCATATTTCAAATTCCCATAAGTTTGCAAAAAACTGAACCGATTTTTATGTTTGATTTGCCCTCTAGGTTGGTTCCTAATTTTTATGTTTACAAATAATGGGTACATGCTTTTGTCGCTTCTATACTTCGAACGAGTATTGAGCTGTCGGTTAGACCCGATTGCAAACAAGAATTTTTTCATTATTTTGTTTTTAGTTTTTTTTGTTTTTTGTTTTTTTTTTGCTGTTGTTTGTTTTGGCCAGCATGACATTTAAATTTGCATAATTAATCAATTAATGCCACGTTTTTAGTGCGTCAGGCAAGCTCTTTTTAGCCGGGTCAACCGAATTCGTCACGTGCATAAATTTTGCGCTTGCGATTTGCGATTTTTCATTTCAGTTTTCATTTTGTCAATTTTTAAGCCGCGCACGTGCCCCGACGTGCCTATGCACGATATGAGTTTTAAATAAATATGCACGCACACACTATACATATGTGTGTAGTCCAAATACATAAGACTGAAAAGAGATTATGGACCGTGCATGTGTACACACATACCTACATACACACGTCCGTACGTACGTACAGTGTACACATCGTATATTTGATCGGACAATATTGGCAAATTAAATTTAAAATGCGTTTTGTTTGCCAAAGGGGCGACATGTCAATTATTTAGCACTTACCGCCTTATTGCATTTCAATTTTGATTTAATACCTTTTCAGTGAACTATTTGGACTATTTATTATGGCACCATATCCCATTAGCGCAGCTGACGTGCCCTGCATTTATATAGGCGTCATATACCCGAATATAGTATGTTTTGATTGAGTTCCTATAAACTAGCAGGGGCCATCATATTATTTATTTGTTGCGATAAGTGTGAATACGTTTCCCATTAAAATTCAGATCTGTAATTTGTGACCCCATTAAGTAGACTATACGCAAATATATCTGACTCATTGCAAATCATACTATGTAAGTGTTGGAATTTCGTCATCGATTTGATCGGATAAATACATTTTAAAGATAGTCGATTAAAAAACTGGCTCTAGTTTGTATGAAAACATTGTTCTTTAAGATATTTGAACAAAAATCATCTATCAAGAATATTGATGTGTTCTAATATTTTAGAAAATATTTTAGAGTAAATATATAGAAATTTTATTTTTAAAACAAAGTTGTCAAAGTCCGTTTATGTTAAAATTTCGTAAATTGCGAAACACAATGTTTGTTTAAAAACGTTTATTGCGCTTATTTTATGTACAAAATTTGTATTAAAAAATTATTAAATAGGGAATTATCTATAATCTTTATTTAGTAATATTAATTTAATTTAAGAATACTCAAGAATAAAATGTTCTTACTTAAACTTGTTAGCACAAAATAGTACGAATTCGTTACCCCTCGTTCTTTGAGTTATAACGACGTTTTTCTCAGTAAGTACGGGGAGGCGAAATAAATTGGTTTTTACTGTTCCCATATTCTTTGTAGTCATGATTGCTTTCCTCCTCTCTTTCCTTTAAATTTTATCTTTGGTTGATCTTTCACTTAGCTTTTAAGTTTTTCACTTACGCTGGGGTTTCTTTTTGTTTTTGTCATCATCAATTTAAGTTTGCAGCTAGCTAAAAGCTCTTTGCATTTTCGCACTGATTCAGTTATGCAGCAGAAGTAGTAGCTGCGACACCAACAACAACAACAAATGCAACAACTACAATAACATGAACCACCCATCCATCAAATTCCAAGCGACATTGTGCTGTCAATGCCGGATACTGGACGCATTTTCCATTTGAGTTTTCACACTTGTCCACGATTCGTCATTAGGCGGATTTCGTGCCCTCTTCTGCCTAATGGATCAGCATAACACACGCACACACGCACACACCCACACCCCCCACACACACACATTGTCATTGTTTTCACCTGCCTCTGAAATCATCTGCATTTGATTTAAATATTTTTTCTTTCTCTGTCTCTCTCCCTCTCTCTCTCTCTCTCTCTTTCTTTGTTACGTTTTCGTTCGCATTTCAATTGTTGTTGTTGCGTTTCTCAAAAAAACGAGAAAACACTTCGCTTGAATTAGTCTTATCTGCAAGTTGCTTTTTGCTTTAATCTTTTTTTCTCTTTTTCAATTTTTTTTTCCATTTTCATTTTCATTATTATACCCTGTGCTAACCGAAAATGCTTAAAAGAGGTATAACAGAGGTAGAGCAATATTAAAAACAGGCAAAAAAACACATATTCAATATTTCTAACTTTAATTAGAACGAGGAGTTTAGTCGAACCAGCCATGTCCGTTTGTCTGTCTATGTGCACGATAAACCAAAAACAACTATTTTAATATACATATTTATACGAATCAAGAACTTGTTACCTTATGGATAACTAAACCAATCCTCCGACACCGCGACAAAAATTCCCATAGGTGTTGCTTTAGTTTCAGGTATATATTTTCAAGTGAAAGTTTTAAAAACGATCAGAGAATGAACACAGATTGCATTTTATATGGTTTTTGAAACTAAGAGTAATATTTATAAATATAAAGATAGGTTCTAACGATTGTGCATTGAATATCTATTAGTCGCGCACTCCCGTTCAGAGTGCTCTCGTTTGCGATTGTTTTGATTTTTTCTTTATTCTGTATTTTGTATTTTGTATTTGTTCTTGTTGCGTTCTATTTATAACATAAAATAAATAAAACGTGGGCTATTACGTCGTCCGTATATTGCACTGACCACATTTTACCAGTTTTTGTCGCTTTTGACATCTGGTCGGTGTTTTTGTTTCGTTTGCGCTTGATATTATTATTGTTATTGGTTTGGGTTGAAGAAGTCGCTTTATGTTTGTCATTTGTGACACGAGCCAATCGATTGCCAATCTAATTGCAGCAGAAGCCACTGTTGCCCCATTCTCCTTCTAAACGCTGGTTTTTTATATTACTGAAAACAATATAATAATATGTAAGGCTTACTTTAATGCCATGAGAATTGTGTAGAAAGGTGATATTTACAAAATGCAAACAGTGAGTGGTAAAAGAATAGAGGGAAGCAAATGCAACACAGTTATGGCAGAGAGACAGTTTTTTATCTTTAACAAAATGTTACTAAATGTTTTAAGTATAGTCTATTAGTAATTTTGAAGAGTTAATTCAAGGATTTGCTAGGATTTAGCGGATATCATTAAACGGATTTTAAATAAACTATGCTGCACTCGAAAGTCGTAAATATTCAAAGCATTTCTAAGCTTCTGCGCCAGTTATTTATTCACACCGCTTGCATCAATAAACAATATATATTTTGATTAACTTCAAAAATTCGCAGAGTAAATTCAAACCAACAGCGCGCTTTGACTTTTACATGAACTTGTTGTCAAATGTAACACGAAACATTTTGTTTTACTTTTTGTGACAATTTTTGGCAAATTGGTTCGTGTTATTTTTTTGCTTTTGTTTTTCAATTGTTTTAGTGTTTTATCAGTTTTGGTAGAGCATCCCCAAGCAATTAATGGACCATGTATAAGCTCAGCAGTTAACCGACACGGCTGGCGTCGCGCCGTTCAATTAAAATCCAATATAAAATTGATTGCATACAGGCGATGTGCGCTTGAATTTCTGCAATATTTACAAGACAGGGCAACAACAACAACAACAATAGCAAGGACGGCAACAACAATAACTAATTGCATTTAACAACAAAGGCCCGTGTAAATAAAAACGCATGTTCTGCATAAAAGTTGATTTAGTATTAAGCAAACTTTGGTATAGCCCATATATGTATACATTTTGATCAACGCTATATATTATATTCGACTTATAATCTATTTTTGACCCTGTTTGTTATTAGCAACGTCTGTTGATTAAAAGATGTATGATACTATTCAGATGCCAGCCAAACAATGGCGTTTTTTATAGGGTTTTACCTCAATTAAATTTAACATTGATTGCATTTATCTTTGTTTCTACCCTTTAAAACATTAGCCTTTACTACTTACAAAGGTATACAAATGTACAATTGCATTTATCAGATACAAGATATTTCTCCAGTATTGTTTAAAATTTTCTTCTGAAAACTTTGAACTTTTAGTTCATTAAAATTATAGTAATGATAATTTGGAAAAATTGTAATTAAAATTTTGTATTGTAACATTATAAATATACGAAAAATATATGTACACTTAATATATTTCAAGGGGGACAAATTTCAGCACTAATGGACGATTAAATCTGTTACCCATATGACTTTGTAAAACCAAGTTCAACTGAATTCTTAATATGGCAGACCTTCTTAGATACTTGTTATAACTCTATTTTATTTTTAATATTTGAATAGATAAAAAGAAGTCGTTCGATTAATTCATACAATACAAATTTTCATAGAATTTATCCCAAAAATTATTTACATTTTATCTTTCGAGCCTTACAATAATCATATCGATTTTAGCAATAATTGCTTTCAAAACGAAACAAAAAAAATAACAGCAATTGCTTTGAATGCATCATAAATATTTCCATAATGCCGAGCATAGTAGTCATGGTACTCATGCACTTGGGTTTGTTGTAGACGTTTTCGTATTTATTCCATTAAAATTTACATGGCACACAATTCAATTTCGTGGTTCATTTCATTTCCATTTGCGGTGAATATAAATCTATTTCTTTTGCGGCGCGCCACTTGAGTTCGGATCTAGCTTATCTCGTACAAAAGGAATTTTCGATTTTATGGCAACTGCATTTTTGACTTACGAGCATTTTAGAAATGATTTCAAAAAGAAAATAGAAAATAGAAAACAAAAACAAAACCAAAACAGAACCGTACCGAAAAATCTTATACAAATACGGGCCAAAAATATTCATTTGAGGTTTTTTTCGATGGCATTTGGTGACGTGCGGAGATCGGCGAGCGTCGCGCATAAAAGTCTATTTTGATTCAAGGTCGCGTCATCAGTTTTTGTTATAGTTGTATAAATTGTTGAAATTGAGCAAAAAAAAATATATGCATAAAAAAAAATTAAAGGAAAAGCAACAACAATAACAAGAATCGTGATGAACAGTCATGATATGCTTTCAGCACGAAATGAAAATAGACTTGAAGGGATTTCCTACAGATAAACCAAATAAAGTTAAGTTATTTTTATTGATTGTGCAACACTATACTTGAAAAAACAAGTATAATTCTCACAAATTTGTGCGACATTATACTCAAAATAAGTGGAATACCGAGTAGAAAGAACCCCAAAAAAAATGTAGAACGACAAGATTTCATGAAATGTTGCACAGAAGACGACAACGCAAGCCACATTATTGTTCAATTATTCAATTGCACAATGATTTCCAAGTTGATGGGACTATGTATATTTATTAGATGCGGGATTAGCTGTCGTTTGCCGTTTCCTTGGCTTACCCAATCATGCACACACGCAAACCCGCCTCTCCATCCACCCCGTGCGACACTTCTCGTATTTGTGGTCGGAGAAATTGAAAGCATTCTGTGTAATTTGAGTACGACATTAAAGTATGTGTTTTGGGCTATATAAATGCGACTATAATGCCCAAGCATTGCGGTAATTCACATGCATGGTAAATATATATATATATATATATATATATATATATATATATATATATATGTATGTATGCCTCTTGCGAATTGCGTATACGAAATGTAGTCATGGTGTATATTATGGCTTCAACTATCGCTGCATTATGTGATACTTTAGGCAAATTCTGCTTGATTTTCGTATGACAAAGCATAATTAAGCATGTACTGGAAAAATACTTGCTTTTAAATGTGTAGGTTTAATTACTTTTCTTTTAATTTTTAGTTAATATATTTTAATATATTTTAACTCTAATGTAAGGTAATAAAAGGTAACCAGAAAGGAACACATTTGCAATAAAATCTTAAAATCTTGCATGCTGTGTTGTTATCAAACTCCAGCTAACGAAGACCAAAATGTGATATCAATATATTTAACTATTGTGAATGGCCCAGCTTAAAATAAAAAAAGTCCGTAAATATGCCAAATTGCAAAATCGAAATGCAATGTCTTTTCCAACTTGCTCAAGGCTAGGAGTATATAAAATGTTCTCAACAAAAAAAATGACACCGTTCTCTCAGCATGTAAATTACAATATCGACTGAAATGAAACCCGCTCCGAAGTGCCCAGCACAACAATTTGTTTGCGATTCCTTGGTATTATTTTAATGGGCTACCTTTATATAGATGTCCGTATATCTCTCCAATCTTGCGCTCTCCGCATGGGGCGGGTCTGGGCATTTCAGATTCGGCAAATGCAAATGTAGCGGAAATACCAACAAAATGTCGATCAGCTGCGCTCCATGTGCTGCGAGGCACATACAAATATGAGCAGTTACGATACACATACATGCATACATTTAGTACACACAACAAAATTCAAATGAAAATAAAAACCAATAATAATGTAGTTAAAACCTAATTCGGCCACGCTCGAAATTTCATAAGCTGAGAACGATATTTGTATGATTCAAGAAGTTATTTTTTATTGAAATTTTGAAATTCCTATATATTTAAAAGGCATTAATACATGGCTGTAAACGCCGATAAGAAATTATTGTTTGTTCACGGGTCGAACCACAATCATGAACCCAGGTTTTGTTTCGAACCTTGGCGCAACACATTTCTTTTTAGTTTTAAATGAAACTAATAAATTTACTCTTCACTATTATCTTCGAATTTTTGTTTATTATAAATAATTCTCAATAATGCTGCCTATAAGATCAGGTTTGCTGAACAATAACAAAACCAAAAATGTATTTTTTTCGATTCCGGTTTGTATTTGGGTTAGACAACTAGTTAGGTTCAAGGTTCGGTTCAAGTATTAAGAAAAATTTTTATTCCGAGTTTTATAAATAAAGTGCTTAATCTGAGATATTTCGTATTTCCTTTTAACCATTTACGCTTAGGTCAAGTATAAAAATTTTTATAAAAAAGTAATAATACGAAATTTTTGTATTTTTGTATTTGTCTTTGTGTACTTATAACACTGGTTAATTTTATTTTAAATTTAAACATTATTCAGGAACGAAATTTTCGAACAAAAAATTAAGAAAAAAACGGTACAAACTCAATCGCAATCATACTTGAATTAAGGTCACCGTTTTTCGTTGAGTGTATAGTCGCATGTATGTACTGCCAATATACAATTGGAAAGACCATATAAGCCCCGCGATGCTTTGCAGCTCTTAGCTGCCACTCAAGTGTGTCACATGAAAGACAAGGCACAAACACACACCTGTACATATAGACGAATAGATATTTAGATATATTTGTACCCTTTGGTTGTCCAAACAGTTGACTTCAACTTTAATTGCTCAATAATGCTCAGCAGTTGAGCATTATAAATAAACAAACTGAATTATGCATAGCAAATGTTATTACCTTGAAATAAATTTGTTTGCGTCGCTCCCGAAAGATTTGTCGTTCGGTCTTCAATGTATATATAAATTTATGTATATATACATTCATATAAGTGATAGCACAACACAACAATCTACACACACACACACACACCTCGCGTTTATGTATCTGCCATATAGGTATTAATTGCAGCGGCTCGAAACTAAAGTTTAACTTTTTTTTAGCATTTTGTTATATTTATGCTGAAAATATGTACCATAAAAAAGAGAAAAAAAAAACATTTTAAAAAATTCACAAATATTTGCAACTATTTTTAGGTACCAACGCGTAAACAGAAAGAACGAAAAAATTAATTAATGAAACTATTCACTCGCGGCGTTAATATTTGTGCTAAGTATACCCCAGCATAAAAGCGAAAAATAAAATAAAATAAGTCAACAAATTAAATTTATAATGTAAGTATTGCAAAAATGTTGGAAATTAAAATAAAATGGAAATGCTGAAAACGTTTGGCAGCCGATGTGTGCGCTTTTCATTTCCGACCAAACCGAAAATGTTATAGAAAAAACATAAAATGTAAAGCGACAAAATAATCATTAAAAAAATATGAAACCATAACAATACAAAAAACATATCATATATAGCATATATATATATCATAATAGGTGTTCATTAAAGAAATATAGAAAAGATTACAAAATAAAAACTAAACTATGCTGGTAAATTGATATTGAAAAAAATGCATACGTGCAACATATAATCCTTATATTATAATTTGATGCGCATTTATATTTTTGTATGAATACATTGATACATATACAACGAAGTTCTGATAGTTAATAAAAAACAAAAAAAGTGAGCCAATTTGTAAATTAAAAAATATGCAAATATGGAAAAATTAAAGAATCATAATGCATGTTATATTTCACTTTAAAATGTAGTTTTAAGTGCATTCAAAAAAGAATTTATAAATAAATTTAATAAACAACATAAAAGTAAACAAAACAAATAACAGCCTAATGAGATGAAAATTAAAATAAAATGGGCAACTTTGAATGCATTTGAAAGAAATCGCTGCGTACATTCAACTAGACAATACCATAAATAAACAAAATAAAATCTACAAACTGCCAGCGCAAGCTAATTAAAATATTATATTATTTATTTATATTTTGCCAATGGACTTGTGCCAACGGTAATCAAATGTGAAACGATCGTTTATTATTAAACATATTGAAAACATTCAGCATTCGCACAATATTAAACACCCACGCAGCACGCGGCCCAAACAAAAAGACAAAAAAAAAACACAAAAAGAAGAAGCAGATCGAACAGCACCACGATTTCCGTCGCAGCGCACGTGAAGATCAACGCCAGAGCATCGCGATGAGACTGAATAACCCAGCAGATCGAATGCCGCCTCGCAACAGGCACAACGGACACCGCCGCATGGCCGGTTGCCTAGTTTACAGGTGCGGGTGCTCGTTGTGGACGCGGACAGGGGAGGTGTGGTGCATGGGGTGGACGGGGCGGAGGAGACAGACAATGAGCGCGTGGGCAGCTGCCATTTAACAGCTTGATAAATGAATGGAACGCGTCGCACTCGATTTGCGGCAATTGTTGTGAGTGATGAAGACAAAAAGAATCAGAGAGAGAGAAAGAGAGATAGAGGGATAGTCCAAGAGCAGCTGAGAGCTTTTGCACTCGCACAGGTGTCTGCGCAAAAGCTCAAGCAAGGGCTGCTTTCATAAAGCTCGCTAATGGACTGAAAAGCTGCAAAATATGCAATAACACCAATATCTGCAAACAGCTCGAACAAGGGCGCTTAAAAAAGCTCATAGCTAAGTTTTAATAGCCAGTTTAACTCCAAAGTTGCCACACAGCTTTTAATGCAAGGGTTGTCGTAACAAAGTTCCCGCACAGATGTCTGGCATAGAGCAATATGAATTTATTTTATTTATAATTTACTCTTATTACCCTCTGTGTCTTTGCAAAGCAAGATGCTTGAACAAAGATCTGACTTAAACACAGCACAGAAAAGCTCAAGCCCATTGAGTCTTAAGAGTAAGTACGCAAATGCGCCCCAAAAGCTCTGAGCAACAGGTGTCGGACTTAAACCTTAAAGCTCCCAGGTTATAAATCGAATATTACTAAAGTGCGGCACAGAGGCGACCTAAAAGCTCTAACAGGCACCTGTCTAAAAGCGCAGATTCGAATTAAGCATCGCGACCTAGCTAAACTATTTTCAGTAAAAGCTCGTTATACTCACTGGGAAAAGCTCAAGACCAAAAAACTTTCTTGAATACACAATGCTTAAAGCCCAAGGCTGCCCGGAGAAACGACAAGGTTTTACACAGCGCCCACACCACAGCAATACACGACAAGGCTGAAGGTGGAAAAGCTGTTACTTTTAATTCAATTTATTCGTTAAAATCGTAAAAGTGCACAGCGCATATCGAATTTTGTTGGTGGTATTTAACACTTTTTGAAAATTCGCTCAACTCGATTTTAGACTGTTGCCTTGAGGGACTAGGCTTTTGGCTTGTCGTCGCTTTTGGGCTTATCCTTTTTATCATCTTTAGCGGCCTTATCAGGCTTATCAGCCTTTTTAGCCTTCTCATCCTTACCACCTTTTTCGGATTTAGCAGCTTCAGCGGATTTGCCACCCTTATCGCCTTTAGCACCCTTCTTAGATTTGGCATCCTTACCTTTACCTTTAGGCTTCTTCTGGCCGGCGGTCAGTGCCGCATCCCCAATTGGCACATCCTTTATATCAGCAGCGGGCGTACGCCGTGGCTTCCCGAAGCACACCTCCGCCAAGCGTTTGTGCTCGAGCGTGTATCCGGAGACGCCGCGTATTTTGGTCTCCTGGTTTTTGGAGTAGATGTCGGCGGCGAGCTCTTCGAGACCGACTTCCTTATCGGCCAGAACCTTTTTCGATATATCAGCGATTTCCTTGCGGACCGCCACATCGATCTTTTTCAGCTCCTCCTCGTCGGCCAGGCACAGTTCAGTTATTTGCCTCCGGAAGCTTTCGATGGGATCCCGTTCGTCGCGCACCTTTTTGACCTCGTCACGTGTCCGATATGCCTTGCCCGGATCGGACATGGAGTGGCCCTCATAACGGTACGTGTACATCTCCAGCACAATCGGACCGCGCTTCGTCGCATAGTCGATCGCAAACTGCGCCGCGCTGCGAACGGCCAGCACCTGGTTGCCGTCGACCCAGAGCCCGGGTATATACTGGCCGCGCATATAAAACTCGGTCAAGGCCGCATGGCGCTGCACGTGGGTGCCCATCGCGTAGCGGTTATTCTCGCAGACAAATATACAGGGCAGACACCACAGCTTGGCGATGTTGTAGGCCTCAAACACCTGACCCTGATTGGCGGCACCGTCACCATAAAGCGTCACACAGACGCCGCCATCACGGCGATAGTGATGGGCCAGCGCAACGCCGGCGCCCAATGGCACCTGGGCGCCAACGATGCCATTGCCGCCATAAAAGTTGTCGGCATACGTGTGCATGGAGCCGCCCTTGCCGCGACTGCAGCCGCCTTTTACGCCAACCAGCTCGCCGATTAAGGCCTGTGCGGTAACGCCCATCAGATAGGTCCAGGCGTGCGCCCGATATGCCGTTATAACGCTATCCACCTTCCGGAGCACCGCGCACATGCCAACGGCCACCGCCTCCTGGCCATTGTACAGATGGCAAAACCACGGATCTGCTTGGCCTTGTACATGCTGTTGCAGGCCATCTCGATACGGCGCACCTCCACCATTTGCTTGTACATTTTCAGTGCGTCCTCTCGCGACAGCTCCACGTCCGTGGGCGGCCCGGTCTCCAGCTCAAAGCACTTGAATGTCTAAGCACAAGCAACAACAAGCAGGTAAGTTGCAGTCGGGTGTAGCCGACGGCGCAATACTCGTTCACAGTTCAAAACTATATTAATTATTGTTGTTATTTTGGGGTAGATGTCGGTATTCGGGTTGATCTTTAAAGGAATTCGTCCGAAAACTGTCTGCCAAACAGGGCGACTTTCGCTATAAAATTGTGGAAGATATGGGTTCACTGTTTGCCCGCCTCCAAAACCTTTTTGTGCGATCTTTGGAGCAGGTCATCAGTAATCTGTCTGTCAGTAATTAGAAGTCTGAGGTATGTAGATTAAATCGATCCTTATCGGACACGGGTATATACAAGTATATATGCCGCATTTCAAGTCAAATTCAATAGCGCTCATTCGGCCAGACACACGGACGGACAGACATCAAGACGGATATTGCACAAACCCAATATACTCTTTCGCTTCGGGAACGAGTATAGAAACCGCCAGCTCCACTGGGGCCCATCGCCCACTCGCACTGCCAACTTACATTCTCCAGCGTCAGCGTCGAGGAGCCGGAATTGAAACGTCTTGGCGGGGCCCGCCAGATATTGAAGCGTGTTCCGCAATTGATTCCCGTTAAATTGCATAGAAGCCGAAATTTAATACAACTTCGGCCACCTTTTACCGTTAGTTTAGTTGAAGCCAGCATTTTAGAAGCGTGTGGTTAACGAGTTGAGCTAAAGTTCCTAATCAGGATCTGTTAAATCGGCAAATACCAGGTTTTCAGCCTTCAATTTTTAATATACTTGGCTTTTGTGCCGTCCAAAGAGTTTAACAAAAGTTGAATTTTACTAGAATTTTAAAAAACCGCCGCATTCGAAACATAAATAACAGAAACTTTAAATATAAGTACCCAAAAAAAAATTATATTTAAAGGACTAATATTTCAGTGTGATCTAAGTTTACAATAATCTAAACTAAACCAAATCCGAAATCAAACGAAGCTATGTACATATATGAATGTACTACTGTGCATATGTTTATCATGGCTGCAATAACTAAAAAATCGGTGGTTCGGTTCGCGGTTCGATCCAATGCCAAGGTTTAGCCCAGTTCCTTCGAACCTTAGTTCGGCACATTTGTGTCAATTTTAATTACGGCAATAAAATTTATATATACTCAACGGACATGGGTTCGAATCACAGGCTACTGTAGTGCCAGTTTAAAATAATAATAATTTGTATACCCTGCACCTATTGAAAATGGGTAAGCAGGGCATCTCCGACCGCATACAGTATATATATTCTTGATCTGTATGAACGCAGCGATCTCGGAAACTACAATAGCTGGAGACTTAAACTTTTCGACTATTGATTCATCTAAACCATACGCAGAACGAGTTTATAACTTCTTCCGATATCTTGTCCCGTTTCATTATTATCGATAAAAATAGATTTTAAGACTTGGTTTTCTCACTAGAACTAGAGCCACCAAATTTAGTTTATTATGTTCACGACGCAGATCAGGAATATTTTGGATTTTGGATACCTCCCAAATATTAATAAAACCCAATTCAAATTCTAGACTTTCACTTTCAACCCCTTTAAATACGGGTACAACAATTTCCCACCCACGCCCATCGCCGCCCACTCGCGCCCCCGCAAAGTGCGAAAGCCTGTATCTCTCACAGTTTTAAAGCTAGTCACTAAATTTTCAAGGTAGATGGCTGGTAAAGATGGTTTAAAGATCGTAAAAAATTGCCCAGCCACGCCCTCCCCACCCCGTAAATCGCGAAAATCTGTATCTCCCACAATTTTTGAGCTAGAGTCACCAAATTTTAAAGGTAAATGGCCCAATTTAAAGCTCGGTAAGAAAATTTCCCGGCCACGCCCACTCTCGCCTCCACAAACCGCAGAAATCTATACCACCCAACATTTTAAAGCTAGTCACCAAATTTGGCAGACAGTGTTTCGGTGACCTCCTCTCAACATCGAGCCAAAAAATTTGGACACGCCTACCTCAGCCCCTACAAAATTTAACAATTCTATATTTTTCCAAAATAATAATTTATACGTACTGTGAGCGAGTATACGGAGTCGGCAGTTGGCACCTCAAAACCGGATAAAGGGTATCCAATAGCCTTGTGCCGCAAAAGCCCAAACATAGTGCACAAATTTTAACAAAGTGTTTAAGTATGTATTTAGTTTATATTTCAACAATTTACACCTCGCTTTAACCATATTGAACACGTTCATATAATATCCGTTGCAGTTGCCACCGGGCCATGTTGAGTGGTCGTGTGTGTGTGTGTGTGTCTTTCGGATAGGGCAGGCTGAGCACGATACGTGGTTAGCTACGTTGCGTCTTTTTGCGTGTGTTTGCATACATGTTTATGTGTGTATGTTGTGTGTGTGTGTGTGTGTGTGTGTGTGTGTAACTGCGTTTAAGTTTATACGCGCTTCTAATGTTTTAAACGCAGCAATTTTATCTACTTGAAAAACAAAATTATCTAAACATCAACTTTGGGCTTAAGTTCTAGAGATTTCGTTTGTTGCATGCATGCGGGTAACTGGGTTTTGGGGTGCGTGTGTGTGTGTGTTTATGTGGGTGCCATGTCATCGAATCGCATTTGAATTGTCTAATGATTGCGACCCGCCCGCTCCTGGATGTGATCTATATCGTAGGCGCTGGTGCCGCGCAGCTTGGGCTCCAAATTGTTCGAGTAGACATCGGTCCACAAATGGCTGAGAGGCAGCTCGGTGCCACCCTTGGCCGCGGCGGTTGCCTCGTCCACTTCCTTGCGCACCTTCAGATCGATGGCCTGCACGAAACAATATTCAATATAAGTTGAACAAGTGAAAATGATGCTGCACCGACCTTGACTTCATCGGCGGTAATGAGGCCTAGCTCAATGCACAGCTCCTTGAAGGAGGTGATCGGATCGCGCTTTTGGCGCACCTCCTGGATCTCCTCGCGCGTGCGATACGATGTGCCGGGATCGGACATGGAATGCCCCGAATACCGATACGTATTCGTCTCCATAACCAGCGGCCCGTGCTCGTTCACATACTTGATGGCGAACTCGGTTGCGCTGCGCACGGCCAGCACGTCCATGCCGTCCACCCAAATGCCGGGCAGGGCATCGCCGCGGGTATAGTAATCCGTATTGCAGGAGGCGCGCTCCGAGCTGGTGCCCATGCCTGTTGCGAAAGTTGGCTTAGTCTGGGTTAATTATCAGTTCAAATACGAGTCGAATACGCACCATAGTTGTTGTTCTCGCAGACAAAGATGACGGGCAGCTTCCACAGATAGGCCATGTTGTAGGCCTCAAAGACCTGGCCCTGATTGGCGGCACCGTCGCCGTAGAGCGCCAGGCACATGCCGCCATTGCCCTTGTACTTGCACGCCAGGGCGACGCCGGTGCCGAGCGGCACCTGGGCGCCGACGATGCCGTTGCCGCCATAGAAATTCGGCGAGTACATGTGCATGGAACCGCCCTTGCCGCGCGCACAGCCGCTCTGTACACCCGTCAGCTCGCCCAGCACGCCCAACGGCGGCACGCCCATCAAATAGGTCCAGCCGTGGACGCGATACGCCGATATGATGTTGTCAACGTCACGCATCGCCGCCTTCATGCCAACGGCGCAGGCCTCCTGGCCGGAGTATAGATGACAGAAGCCCCGGATGATCTTCTCCTTGTACAGATTGCCGGCGGCCGTCTCGATGCGCCGTATCGTTTGCATCTGTGTGTAGATTTTGAGCGCCTCATCCTTGGTCAGCTTCACGGTCATCTCCGGGCCCTCGTCCAGGCGATGCAGCTTGAAGGGCTATTCACCAATCGGACGCACACGACGGCGACAGAGAAGGGTAGCACAAATAAGGCGTGTGAGTGAGTGAGTAAGCAAGTGCGGGAGTGTGAATAAGAGCGAAAGGGAGACAGGTGCACATTCCGAATGCAAGTGTTGTCATTTTTTTCCTAAATTCAGGTTTTTTTTCGGTGTATTCTAAATACCGTATTAGCCTACAACATTTATATGCCTTTTATACGCTCAACCCATTGAAAAAGGCTAAATGGGGTATAATGGTTCTGTGCCAATGAGTGTAACAGGCAGAGGATGGTATCTGCGACTCCATAAAGTATATATATTCTTGTTCTGGGCCAAAAGCTATGTCCGTCGATCTTGGAAGTCATTAGCGCTACAAACATTAAGTCACGCGCATATCAAGTTTATTTCAAATGATCGCTAACCCACCCCGCTTTCCCAAAATCCAGCCTGAGATTTTTAAGCTCATTCCGTATTGCTTATTATGAGAGCTACAGACTAGACTTGAATACAATCAATTGCAAATTGGGTTCAGGGTATCTCCTAGTCAAGTCTCTTCTCGTTCTTATTTAAAATTAAGTTTTGCAATTTAATTTCATTCAGAAATTCGATGTGCATGTGCGTGAGAGAGACGATGCCCGATGCACCTTTGAATTCGCGCTCTTTTTGCATAACCTGTTGATCGGCTGGCAGTGTTGGTGAGCGCAGGCACGATTGAGAGAGCCACAGACTGGGCAAGCAATCTTGGGAAACTTGGCAGAGATCTTTTTTTCGCAGACATCTAACTATATTCCAAAGCGCCCTATAGAAATAATGTAGATCTGGATTCCATGCAAGGTAGGAATCTGGTGGCTACGCAAAGAAACGCAGTGTAAACAAAGCACAAGCCGAAATTGTGACGTCACGCGCTCTTTTATTTCAGCGCCGCATAACGGATCTGTGAATTTTGCGCGGCAGCGATAAGAAAGTGCGTGTCGCCGTCGCTGCCGACGTCGGTCACTGAGAGAGTGTCTGTTAGATGACCTTGGCGCCGGCAATCTACACTAATCGACGAAAAATGCAACTCTGTGCAATTAGGTCACACACAAACGAACGAACGAACGAACGAACGGACGGCCGAACGCAAGCACAGACACACACACGCGCATTATGTAATCGGCGTTTTCTTTTCGCCAGAACGTTGATAAGGGCGGGGGCGGGGGCGGGAGCGGGTGGTGCAGCTACACTGTATACTCACTCGATTCACCTGCACGGTCGCTTCCGTGGCATAATTGTTGGTCTTTGCGACACCGGCCTGTGCTGCATTCTGGAATAAACCGAAAAATGACGATGAATAACTGCGTCTGCTGGCAGAGCTTAGGTGATTTTTAAGTTGTTTTTGTTGTTGCTGCTGTGGCGCTGTCCAGTGGTTGTTGCTGTTGATGCTGTCCTTGTTGTTGTTGCTGCTGTTTCCGTTGGTTTGCTTTGTGTGCTTTTGTTGTTGCTTTGTATTAGTGACAGTTACAAACGTTATGTTAGTGACAGCAACGGCTGCATTACAGTTACGTACTTTTTGCAATTGCCTAACAACAATTGGCAATTCACTAACGCGTGACAATGTACGCAGCATTTCGACGGCTTTCGGTTTAGACTATTCTCTCTCGTTCGCGTAACAGCTGCTGGCCAATAACCACACACACAAGAGCAAGTATTTTCCATGCCAAACAGTTACTAAAATATACCAAAAGTTATCGATAACAATGCGGCTTATTTAAAAACTATATATATGGTAACCCTATCAAGTTCAATGTGCTTCGCAAGTTCCATCGTTCATGTTCGAGTCATGATCGAAATCAGTCATTTTATGCACTCGTGCAGTTTTTCAATTGTTGAACGATTCATTTCGTTCAGTTATTCAGATGTTCATGAACGATTCGTCACGTTTGGTTATGTTAGTATTTATATATATGATCAACAGAACAGTTTCGTTCCCTTTTCACTAAATAAATTAAGTAATTCATAATTCTGATCGGTTCAATCGAACTTATTTTGAACACAACTCTAGTATTTAGGTATATATGAAAACAAAAATATGGTCACCCTTATGCATATTCACTCGCATGCATTTAACGTGAATTTTAAAGCTTATTTAAACGAATGTAAATATATAGATATATGTACATATAAACGAATTATAAGCGCTTTCTTTTCATCCTTCCCCACTCTCCCTCCCAGTGTAATAGGTTTTCATTGGTTTTAAGAAGTACTTTTATTTCACATTAAAGATCTCATTTAGTTTTGGTTTTTCATTCTCTTGTCTTCTTACTTTTAAATTTTCCATCTCGCTTCACCTTCATCATATAATTTACTAATTCTTACAAAAATGTATGTAATGTTCATTCCATGCGCAAAACCGAGAAACACAAAATAAATTGAATTATTAATTTTAGAGCCAGTTAACGAATGTGGAAGTGTAAATGAATTTATAATGTAAAACAGCTTTACGAAATAAAAGTTACAAACTAAGTTTTAAGCTAGTTGTTCATAAATATATATATTTTGTTTTTTTTCAGAAGTGGCAGCTCGAAACTTTGAGTTTTCGGATTGGGCGAAATAGAATAGAATCGAAACAAGGCGATAATTAAAGCAAATGTGAATCTCTCCAACGAATTCGCTACACTTGACCGATATTCATCGGCTAGCAATACAAATCATTTTCTTTTGTTTTTTTTTGCTTCTTCTCTTGCACTTCATAGCAATTTGTTTGTTTTTTCGTCTCCTGTTTTCCGTTTGAAGTTTTACATCAAAAATTGTTTTTTTTGTTATTTTTTTATGCACACAAATATTTTGCATTACGACAAAAAAATTATGATCTTTTTTATATGTATTGTATATATATAAACACTTATTAGAAGTCCTCATGTGTCGGAGTTGGAGTGGGTCTCAATATGTATATGTATAGTCATTTCAAGAAAACAAATATCTCGTTTCTCAAGTTTGGTTATTATCTCAAATGTGTGTGTGTGGGTGTGTGTGAATGTATGTGTTTCTTACCGTTAGCATAAATAGTAGTTGTGTGAAAACGTGCAGCAAAAAGTCTAAAACGTAAATATAGCAAAGATCGGTGCGGTGTACAAAAAGTAACGGCAAATGTGTAGTGTAAATGTGTTGTATACGTGTGTGTGAGTGTGTGTCCCATGGTGAGTGCTGCAAAACGCCGGCGTATGTATAAATATCCTGTTGCTGTGTTGATTAGGAAATTACGTATGTATGTATTTATTTGTATCGTTTTTCCGTTTTTTTTTTTGTTTAGCTTAAGCTTTGTTTAGTAGTTTACTTTACTTATTTCTGTGTCTGTTTCGCAAGACTTTGTTTTTTTCTTTTCGTTTTTCTTTTGTTTCGCTTTGTTTGCATAATTTACACCAATTTAAGTTCAATATATATTTTCATTTGGTTTTAGTTCGCTTATATTGCTGATAGAAAATTAAGTTTTAAGTACATACATATTGCACACATATTTATATAACGACAAGATGACAATTATCATGATATTTCATGTTTATTTAATAATTTGCTTAACGCTTGGGTTTCTTCTTTTTTTTCTTTTTGGTTTGTTTGGTTTTTCGTTCGCTTTGAATGTCTGCTGTGGATGGAAATCTTTTGTTATTTATTATTCTCATTATGCGCTCAATTGAATTAACATTTGAGTTACACCAAAAATGCAAAAAATAAAAATTAAAGAATGCAAGTCCAACCACACTGAATGCCAGTGCTACACAAGACGGCTGATCAAAGAGACAACTTTCAGAGTTGCTCAACACACAAAAACTGGAAATGAGTTCCGCATAACTAACACTTAATTTGCTTCCAGTGTTGCACCCAAAAATATTTGCATTTCTCGTAATGCAGTTGGCTTGCGTACAAAAAAATTCAAAGTTGGAATCCAAAAAATATTCTTATTTTTGTTTTGTTTGCTTGTTCCGTTCGTTCGGTTGCAGTGGTGGTTGCCTGTGCTATCTGTGTTAATGTGTGTGTGTATACATGTGTGTGTACGTGTGCTCGTGTCTGCTTTATAAATTGGTTGCTGCACTTGCTAAGCCAAGACGCCAACCAGCGCGCGCGCAAAACCATTGGCCGAATAAAAACGAAAAAGTTAAGCGGACAATTTCCGACAATTTGAAAGAAAACAACTTAAAAATGCATAATAATAATGTGTTTGTTTTTTTTATATGTATGTATGTTACAATTTTCCATGTTAAACAACTACAATTACAATAAAGCAATTTATGTGTCAAACTTGGAAAAACAACTAAAGCAAAGCAGCAGCGAAAATCATAATAAAGGGTAGTAGTAGTTAACTTAAATGGTAGATGAGTAAGAGAGGAAGTTGGCTAAAGCAAAACTGACAACATATTTAAAGAAACTAAACAGCGTTGGTCCAACTGTTGCTTAAGTCGATTCATACAATGGTAATGCCTAGCAGTTGTATAAATGTGTACGAGTGTCTGTCTGTGTGTGTGTGTGTGAGTGTGGTGTGTGTGTGTAGAGCTGTGTGTGTGTGTCTGCCTATTTATTCAGCTACTACGACTGTGGGCGGCCTCAAAAGAAAAGCTGTACAGAATGCGATTAATTACTGCAACTGCAACTGCTTCAGTTGACGTCTGTCGGTGGAAGTGGTGGCGTCAGAGGTGGCGTTGGTGTTGGTGCTGCTTCTGGTGGCGGCTGCTGCTCTTGTTGTTGCAGCTGCTCCTGGTACTCGGCTTCTTGCATTTCGGCGCGTAGGCAGCTGCTGCAACTGGTTGCATCGCTGTCCTCCACTATGGTACCATCATCGTCGTCGTCATCGTCATCGACACCATCAACATCACCATCATTGTTATTATCGTCAGCAACAGCATTATCATCATCACCATCATCATCAACAGCAACATCATCAACAACAACATCCTGGTGCTGCCCATACGCAAGGTAAGGCAGCTCTACCGCATGGGCAACACCGCCGTTGGGCAGCTCCAGCTCCTGGAGCTCCTCCAGTTCATCCAGGTCCAGTTCCATTTCTTCGAATGGCGCTTGTTGTTCTTGCTCTTGTTCTTGTTCTTGTTGTTGCTGCTGTTGTTCCATTAACTCTTCATCGTTGTCAGCTGCTGCCGGTGCCGCTGCTGCTGCTGCTGCTGCTGCCGCTGCTGCCGCTGCTGCTGCTGCTGCTGCTGCCGCTGCTGTTGTTGTTGGCTGCTGCTGTTCCTCCTCGTGCTCCACTTCCATCTCCACATCCACATCCCCCTGCTGCTGCTGCTCGTCCCGCTGAGCGACAGCAGCCGCAGCCGCAGCTACGTCTACGTGTAGCTGCTGTTGCTGCTGCTGTTGCTCCTCCAGCCTCCTGACCACCACTTCATCCGACTCGACAATACTTTAACCGCTCTTAAATAGTAATATGGCCACCTGGCCCAAATAAAAGTAGATGAAATGGCGCGTCTCGTGTGTCACATACGATCCAAAGTTGCGACCCACAATGCAATGCCATGTGGGATTGTATTTTTTGTCGAACTCCTTCTTGATATAAGCGGCAATATCCTGCGAAAGACAGAGACAGAGAGAGAAAGAGAGAGAAATATATTAACAATTGCTTTACAAAAAGCCAAGTGGCTGTTAACTCTTTTGCAAATTAGCGCCGGAAATTCAGTTAAACAGCAAAACCAACAAATAGAAGTTGGAAGTCGACTAGAAGATACCCTGTACCCTTAATTATGTGCACACATATAATGCAAATTTTATAGCAGGTTTTTTAACCGTCTTATTTCTTAACGTCGTCTTTTCGTCGACGCCCTATTTGGAAAACGTTTTGAGAAAATTCCGAGCACAGCCAGTATTTAGAATTAAAATTTTTTGTTGCTAAGTTAATTTTTTAACGTAGATTAAAAAAATACATACTATTCCTATAGCTTAAATATGAGATTACAACAAACAATAAACACCTGAAAAATTAATCCACGTCGTCATTTCGAGGAAAAATGACGGCCAGAGTTAGACAAAGTCTGTGTTTCTTCAGCAATCTTATAGTATATATTATATTATATATATTATATTACATTATATATATTATATTACTATATTATATTATATTATATATATTATATTATATTATATATATTATATTATTGTTGTATATATACCATATATATATACCATATTTGACGACTCTAGCTCTCATTATATTTTAGTAGATTTTTATAGATTTTTGGGTGTTATCGACCATTTTCAATGAACTTGAGCTGCAATTTACAAAAACTTGAAGTTTCCAGCTCTAATAGTTTCCGAGATAAAAAATAGACGGACGGACATGGCTACCAAGACTAATAATATATGGGGTTTATGGGGTCGCAGATGCCTTGTTCTGTCTGTTACATACAGTTGCACAATACCATTATACCCTTTAAACGCATTTTCAATGGGTTCAGGGTATAAAAACCTAAAACCAAAACCTTTTCACTTTGCACCACCCCCACCGCCCACAAGCCACCCATCAACCACGCTCGTAACTAGGGCGGTTAGCTTAAATATGTGACCTCACAAACTGTTTGGGGTTGGGGGGAGGTAAACCGGAATTGCCAAAAAGTTTTCCGTGTTAATGAGTTAGTTATGATTATTGTTGTATTTGTAGGCTTTAGCATACTTAGCTGCGCACAGTTGTAAAAGCACTGGGTCAAACACACACACACACATGCACACACAGCATTTCTATGAACTTGTGTAATTTCGAGTGCAGCGGCAATTGGCAAATGCCAAAGGTCATTGCCAGTTGTTTGATGGCTAAAGCCAGGGTTACGCAAACAGACGACACACACACACACACGCATAGAGACACAAAAGAGACTAAGAAAAATGAGACAGACTAGTACACACACACACACACACACACACGAGAGAGACACACGCCTTTAAACAAAACAGCGCAAATTTCGCTACAGTAGCGTCCCAAAAAAGTGTCTGTAAGCTTTTAAACAAAACACTATTCAACTATTAATGTTCCAGAAAGTTATTTGAAGTCAATCAATTAAATTTCTTCTCAAAAAAAACATTTTTACAACTCTTCACTGCAGAAGATTATCGAATTTTTTAATTCAAAATGGACAACAAAAGAAGAAAGCTAAATATTTTCCTAATTATTTATTGTTGAGCTTTCGAATTTATCGATACGATTTGGACAACTTAACAACTTGAAGTTATCACATTTTTACAAAAAATAAACTTTAAGCGTAACATGTTAAGAACTTAACTCAATTATTATTAAAAATAAAACTTAAAAAAATTTTTTGAACGTTAATACGATAAAAATTTATTCCTAAAACAGCATTATCATTGAATTATGTATCTAACATTTAAACATTCTTCAATTTATGAGATAAGTTTAAGAGCCACAAAGACAATATAAGCCCGGGAAAAAAACTTCAATATTAAATTTTGTTATTTTAATAGATGTCCATTATTTTGGCCAGTAATGTACAAAAAATGTCAAAATCATCGTTTAAGAATAAGTGAAAAACATGAAACGCACAAACTCAAAGCTAACAGAAGTTTTCTTTTAATATAGTTGGCGGGAGGGAGGGAGGGGGGGTCAGATTCACAGTTGTTTGAGGTGTAAAGAGGCGGGGGAGATGGGAGGGGGAGGGTGCCGGCGAGGGGAGGGTGGTGGCGGGCGCAAACTTGACAACAAATGCGTGCTTAGCCATAAACTTAACCCACTGACCCCAAATAGAAACCAAGAACAAAACAATTCCAAAGGCATTTTTTGTGACAATGGCGACTGTTACAGTGAAAAGCCACTTCTCCCCCACCCCTGCCGTGCCCGCCCCTCTAAGACATGATCGCCATAAAGCCATTGCTAAGTTTACTTTAGTTTTTAGTCGTTGTTGTTGTTTTGTGTCGTGTCAGACGACAGTATTACGTGGATTGTTTTATATATTCAATTGGGCTCGCTAAACAGTTGCGGAGTTGCGCAGGTGTGCAGTAGGAGCACGCCAGGAGGGCGGGGGACCCAACGATAGCCCCAGCAACGCCAAGAAATTTGTTTTGGCAACGCCGAAAAATTGAACATTTTCACACACAAAACATCTGTGTAGGGGGAGCGGGACCAGGAACCTATTCTTGGTGTGTGCCACGAAAAGATACCTACACATGTGTGTGTGTGTGTGTGTATGAGTACATATGTTAATATGCACATATATATACAGCTCCTGCAATTTGAACATCTGTTTGTGGTGGCAGGTCTTGAGCTTTATGAGCAGACAAGTTATTTACCCAGGCTTAACAGCTATCTTGAAAAATGGAAATAAATATGGACAATGTCAGATTTGATTGAAAGGGGAAAAGCTAAGAACATTTTGAATTTATGTTTCCATGAATTGATTTTAACTAAATCTAATTTCAGTGTAAAAGAAAAATATGGTTCTATGTAACTCAAGCAGTGACTGAAAATAAATGTGAATTAAGCGCCAAAATTTTAAACGTATTTTTTTTATTACATTTAGAACTATTTAATTTAATTCAAGGGAAACAGATAAAAGTTTAAATTTGTTTTTCCATGAATTGATTTTTGCAGAATGGCACTTAACTAAAGTGTAAAAGTTGAAGACTGTCGAAAAATATGGTTCTATTGTTCTATATTCTAACTAGCTAATAAGCAGTAAGGTAATTAAAAATAAATATGAAATTCGATAAGTGGCGAAATTTCAAATGTAATTTATTATAACGCTTTTAACTATTTAATGTGATAAATCCGATTCTTTGGAGTACACATGTTCATAACCAGGATAACGAGCTATGTCTATAGAGTTTTATCCGATTGTGTGACCATTGGTTTTTCTTTTTTCATGCGAACTAAACAGCTTTTTTTAAACACCTTGCCATAGCTGCAACCACAACATATATAATTTTAAGAATATCGGACCACTATATCATACGGACCTATATAATAGGAGCACTCAGTCAAAAGTAGAGTTCAGACCGTTTAGTTGAAATGCTTACTCCATTTTCTTTTACATTTACTCCAAGCGTTATTCTAGGTGAGATTTGTGAGATTTTCTTTCTTTTATCTTTCTGTCTTTTTATAAACATATATATTTCATTTCAAATCTTCTTCGAAAAACCTTCCATTAGATTATCCATATATTTATTTAATTTTGTATCGACTAATTTGCAAGCGATGTCCGCAAAAAAAAAAACAAACTTTATAAATTTGCGGTTTGAAAAACAATTTGTATTTGGTATTTGGGGACGAAAGGGGTGTGGAGTCTTTGCAAGTCTCGGTCCAAATCGTTTACTCTATATGTCAAAGGTGCGGAATGTCGACGTCGTTTTGGTAATAGCTGTGGTTCTGGCCTGCCTGGCGGTGGGCGGGGCTTGACGAATATATTTGGCCGCATATTGATTAAACATTTGGCCACGCAAAATGCCTTTCAACCAACAATCCAATATTCAGCGGCACACAAATGAAATCAAGGAGCAACAATAATAAATGAGCTGCAGGTAATGGGAAAACAAAAGCAAAAGCAAAAACAAAAAACAAAAACAAAAACAAAATAAAAACTAATTAAATTTATTTTTAAAAGGCAAAACACAAACGATGCGGGAAATTGATTTAATTTGGCTTAGTTCGCTTGGTTTTTGCCGGTTTGTTTGGTTTGTTGGCCTCTTGCTGGCTTATTTTAGGGATTTTGCCTTTAAATCGCTGCCACAGCCAAGGCAAAACAACGCAAACACACACACATACATTTATATATAAATATATATATATATATAAATATATATACCCGCACACACACACAAATACACAAGCATAATGCCTTTTGGTAGATACAACTTAAGCCTCTTGAAAGGTTGGGCCTCCACCTAAAAATATATATATATATAAAACACATAATTTGCCATACTTTGCTGTGCTGTGTGTATGTATCCGGTGCGTGTATGTGTGTGTGTGCGCGCCCATTTAACCCTTGTGTATTGGTGTGCTAGTTACGTATCTATTGGATACCAATTTGTTGGTTTTTTTACACTTTTGCCACTTTTAGCTCGAATAAAATGCATTCCGCCCAATAAAAAAAGGGATTTTCCACTATGAAATCATAAGGGTTTTGTGAACCCTTCGAAACTGTTGCAAAATTTATACGCACATCAATCAATCAATTCAAGACCAGGAAAAAGTATGTCGCAAGGATATCATTTAAGTAATGAAAATGTTGAGAAAGAAGAATTTGAAATGGAACTTTTATAACTTCAGTAACAGGAATCGATTAGTTATGAAAAGCTTTCCTATTCTTGTTTTATGTGTTTGTATTTACAATCAATCTCCGGAGATAATAAGTAAATAATTGATGTGATTTTGTTGTATATTGTATAATAATATTGAGATGTCAATTAATAGTCGAGAAGAAAACCTTCATAGCAAGGGTATCTGCTGGCAAAAACGCTTTAGAGTTTGGAAAAAGTTTTGAGAGTAGTATCGAGTAACAACAATAAGTCAAAATTCGCAGCAGAATTCGCTGAAAACTTTGAAATATATGGCAACTAAACAATATGAATTGTGTATGGACACAGGAATAATAATATTAAATATAAAATTGGGTTTATAACTAAATTCTATACGAAGAAAAATTGTATGTTTATCATGAAAGCTGGAACTGTTTTAAAATCCATAATAGAATTTTAAAAGTTAAAAAATGTACATAAATTCTTAATAGAATTTTAAGTTTAAAAATTAACATTCAACTTAATAGAAGTTGGGGCAGTGTACTATAAAATCCGAAACTTTTTTAAATTGTAGTTTCCATAATGCTTACATTTTAAATGCATAAATAAAATCATTTTTCGTGTAGAAAAAACTATTCAGCATAGCCAATGTTAAAACTGTGAAAGTTTTTTTTCCGTAAAAAGCGTTTATTATGGAATGTAAATGTATGTAAATATTCTTAAAATAAAATCCGCATAATCAATGCAGAAGACTTGAATATATAGGTTTTTTTAATGTTAATTTCTCTTTTAAACTCCATAAAATTTGCCTAAAGAAAGTTTAAAATAGTGCAAAACATTATTTTTCCTATCTTTTTTTGTTGAGTAAAGCTTTGAAAGTTGAAATTTTTCGCAATAAGGAATTGTTTATTTGTATATGTATATGTAGGTATACCTCTGTACATATGCTACATACAGAACAATAAATAAATATTTATGCAGCATTTCATAGTATAGTATGCATATTTAAATTATGCTTCATTTTCATTATTATGCACAGGTTCAAAATATAATGCAGCATTTGTTGAATATAATTTAATGATGAGAATATACACACGAGAACACACACACACATGTACATACAACTGAACTGAGAGCATTAATAATGACACTATTATTACTATTATTATCATGCAATAAGCAGAAACAATAACAGCAACAACCAAAGCCAATCAATCCCGCTTTTGTGCCCACACACACACACGGACACGTTTTCTATCTGTGTGTATTTAAGTTGTCGCGTGCCGTTGTGCGTGTATGTGTTTGTGTGTGTGTGTTCCTGTGGCATATATATTATTTATAGCAACGAGGGGTAGGCAGTTTGCCGCTGGGTGGCCTGTGGGCGTGGCTGCTGTGCGTGCGTCTTTGCATTTACACACACACACACACGGGCGTGCTTACAACTTTGTAGCAGTGAAAAATTTGTAGCATACTTTCCGGCAGGGCGCGCATCTCAATGCCACTTTTGCCTTTTAACTACTCAATTAGCAGACGCGTACCCACACACCGCCCCGCCACACACATATACACACACACACACACACACACCCCCAGCACACCCCCTGCCTTGCTTTGCTGTGATTTCTCTCTGGCTCTGCCTCTCAGTCCGCTTTACTCTGAAATTTTTTTCCCAGAATTTTCTCAAGGCCTCGCCTCGGCAACTGCCATTGGCATTGACAGAGGCTCTGAGGCCCGCAACTAGACCCAGAACCCAAACACCCCCACCCACCCAACCACCCAGCGGCACTGACCAGGGCAGCAGTAGCATCGTTGACTGCCCTCAGCGCATGTCTATTGATTATTTCTATTGCTTTATTTTAGCTGTTATTATTATTCTATTTCTTGTTGACTTAGTCGCCTGCTGCTGCTGCTGCTGTCTTGCACAAGCTTATATTAAATCCTGCCCTTGGCCAGGGCCAACTCGCAGACACCCACACACACATACACCCCTGAAAAGCACACCCACTCGATGGCCACCTGAGGAGGTCGCTGCGTGCTCCCCCGTACTAAGTACGTAATGATATCAGTAAAATCAGTTAGCTAAGAATCACAGCAGCACCTTTTACGTCAAACGCATCCTTTTCAACGTAAATTCAAGCTATCAAAATCAGATGATAGACACACACATTGTACCAAGACAAATGCGACATATTATATTTATAATTGCGGCACATGACGAATAACGGTGTTTCCCATGCGATTCCAGAGTCCTTGACTAACACGAACAAAACAGGAGGAAAATATACAACTCTATTTACGAACACGGCGTTGTGCAACATCCGTACACGTGCAAACTACTTCGCAGTATGATTAACTTTGGACACACGCGTCAGATAAATTGATTCAGATTTCTGTTGCCCCCTTCTGTCACGGTCAGGAAAATTGCTCAAGTCGTTAACTTTCACTGTCAAAGCTAGCTTTGGGCAACTTTCCAAGTCGAATGTGCTCGCCACGCCCACAAATAGCACAAACCATGTTTTGTTTAACGAATAATCCAAAAAAATCGTATTTTCAATAATGCTGAGTGTTTTACATGTGAAAATTGTGGTCAATTAAATCTGTAATCACGATTCATGTGGACAGCCGGACATTGCACAAAACTAATATACTCTTTTCACTTCGTAAACGAGCATAAACAGGTGAGAAGACTCTAGTCGGAAGCGCCCGACTAGGCGATACCCTGACCCTGTCCTTTACATTAATTTCAACCCGTTTGCATTCAAACATACCCAAAATCACACATACACACTCACACAAACACCGCTGCTGTGCTTGGAAACTAAATTCGTGAATAACTTCCGAACCAAAAATCTGATCTGTAAATCGAAATTTTAAATGCGGGTTTTTTTTATATTACAGAAGACCGATAAATATCTATAAAAATAAAACGAGACAAATGACCTAAAAGGTCCAAGTTCAGCTCTCTAGCTCTGCTGACCAAGAATATATATACTTTATGGGCTCGGAAATGCCTCCTTCTGCCTGTTACATACCTGTGCACAAAACCATTATACCCCTTTTTATTACACATTTTTAATGGGTTATATTAAGTACGCTTTATAATTATTTATACACTTGATCCGCAGAGTTGATATAGCCATGTTCCGGCAAAATTTGCTTTTGCATGAAGAACTTATTTTAGAAAATATCCTGACCAAACTTGGTAATTGAGGCTACCAGCTAAATCTTATCCTATACGAAAAATCAAGTTCTTTATGGGAAACTATAATTAACTATAAATAGCACACAGCTTTTATAAAAATAGCTGTTCTGCCTAATTGATATTATGGAGTCATAATTATTATCTTGATGTATTACATATACTATATACATATACGCAAAAAATATTTATAAAAAGAATATTCATCTATTTCCATAGCTTTTCTAACTGGCAAAGTAAATCCACCTATTTTGCTACTACTACTACATTTGTGTTGCTAGAAAATATAAAAATCTATTTATGTTCAGCGACTGTTCACATTTGCATCTACATATTTCAGTCTCCTTTGAGTTCGCTTTAATGGAGGATTTATTTTTGCAGTATGCGGTTCTTGGGAACACACAGAGAGGATTATAATTAACAGCATATTGCATTTCTTGCTTTACCTATCCGCTTCATGTAATTTACATGAAAATCTGCAATCAATTCCGCGAAACATTATTACTGGGTCGTTTTTATGCATATGGTTGAAATGCAAATGTCAAAGGTTGTATACGTCGGTAAAAACCAAGTTCCATGAATGCAATATGCAACAAAGTGGTTAAACACTATCACCCCAGGCGCAAAACTGTGTACCAATGAGCCCAATGAAATATTTAATAATAAAGTTCTGACATTGTCAGAGCACTCCTCAAATACAAACGTGTATCCCTTTTTTGTACACATTTGTATGTATGTGTATTTTAATATAAGGTAGACGCAGAAAAGTGCAACAGGCACGAAACTGCGTAATTTTTTTTTGTGCCCAAAACATTTCAATAACAAACATTTTTATTAAAGCAGCTTGTTGCGCAAATAAATCATAAAAAGTATATGTAAAGAACGCTGCAATGAATGCTGCAGAATGCTATATATATATAGAAAATGCAAAATATGAAATATAAATACACTTCTTATTTAGGAAAATGTCTCCTATATGTTCGACAAATGTACCCAATAAAAGCAAAGATAAACATTACATGACTAAGAAAGCGAATGATCATGGTCAATAAAGTTGGTACATATTCATAATCATAATATAATCATACATAATAACATCCATATCAAATATTCTGCATATTTTAGGAAATTCTGGTTTATTTTAATTGCAATGCTTTAAAGATCAGTGGAACCTCGATTATCCTTGATGCTCGGGACGAATAATCGAAAATGCAGATTATTATTATTCTTCTATATTATTCTTTTTTTTTAACAAGAACATGTGCATAGAGATAATCTTACTCTCTGCCATAAAAAAAATGTATCTAAAAATCGGTTATCGTTTATAATAGTCTGAATTTTAACGTGTGCATAAAAAAATCTGTTTATACGAGCATTACACACAGAAAAAAAAGTAACATATGCATAAATGTGTGTAACGGATAAATAAAGGTTAATCACGGTATAGAGACGTATAAAATACAGCACGCAGTATCCTGGTTAATGGATAAAATATAGGAAAACTAAATGGTCGATATGTCGAAAATAACTTTAAAATGGTTGAACCAAAGATTGTGTACGGCTTCTAAAAATAATCGTATGAATCCCTCATCACAGACAGTTTTTTGTCCTAGTTGTATTAGTTTAGTTATTGATTTCTATAGTTAAGTGCATATTTTACGGGCTACTTGATATTTGGCAATTTTGACATTTTTTGGACAAAACCCCACAACTTTTGTAAAAGTGGTTTCTAACATTCTATAGAAATTCCAAACAATAAAAGACGGATCATTGTCTAGAAACTATTCTTTTACGAAGTATGTTGACGACCATTATGCTGTTGTTTATGTGATTTTTGCGACATATTTAGATCAGCATAGGTAAAGAATTTTACCAATATATTCTTAAATTTATTGCTCCAATTTAAAATGGTTTTTTTATGCATTTTTTTTTTGTTAGCTTACCTTCTCGATGTTGTACTTCTCGAGAGCTTGTGTCGCACAATCAACAGCATCCTGCTGCATCTCCTCGCTCATGTCGGCATTCTTAATGACAGCTTTGCGATCAGACATTTTTAGCTTTTTTGTTTATGTTACTGCTCTGGTTGAAGTTGTGGTTGTAAGGATGCGTTCTTTACGTCTGCAATTGAAAAGAGAAAACAGAATTTGCACTCTGTGTAGGTCGTGCAAATATTTCGTATTGTATTAGTCCATTTGCTGCATACATAATCGGGCAGGGCGAGTGGTGTAAAAACAATAACAACGGAAAGTTGCATTCATTAGAAAGCACAGTGGCTGTCATTGTAATCAAATTCTTAATAAAGTTATGCACACAAACACAAACCCAAAAACACACACACTCACGCTTCGCATGTACACATGACGCAGGCGCAGTTATTCAAAAAATCGCTGCATACTTTTGTGGGCGGGCGACAATGCGAAACTCTGGAAATTTAATTATAAAGGACAAAAGCCCGCAACATTGCAAATCAAATATCAAAAGCAACGGACACCGGCAGCAGCGCCAGAGGCAGAGAACAAAACACGTATTAATGAGCAGAAGATATCCAGCCAAACACACACACATGCATCAATTAGCAACGAATGAGTGAAGAGCAGCAATGGCAGCAGCAACTGCATCAGTGCGAGCAGCGCAACGAATGAGAGCCGAGATTGGACCAGTGAGAGCACGTACCGCGGCCTTGGTAACTAAAGCAACAACTGTCGTAGTAGCTGCTGCTGCTGCTGCTGGCTGCAATCAAGGACAGCGAGCGGGAGAGAGAGCAAGAAAGCAAGTGTAAAGCCGTGCAGCTAATTCAAATGCAATGCAACAACATTAACTGTGAATACAGCAGAGCTGCTGTTATTGTTGTTGTTGCTGATGTTGTTATTGCTGTTATAGTTCGGCTCGTATTGTGCGAGACTTATAAGTCAAAACAAGAACGTTGCAGTCGGGCGTAACCGACTGCGTAATGCTCGTTCACAGTATTTATTATTGTTACTTCGGAAAAATATAGAATTTGTAAATTTCGTAACAATTTTCGACTCAATCTTAAGAGCTGCTCACCCAATTTAGTGACTCTAGCTCTAAAACTGTGGCAGATACAGGCTTTCGCAATATTTTGGGGGAGATCAGCAGCAATCTATAGATCAAATTTTGTGACTCTAGTTTTAATATTGCGGGAAACATGCACTTTTATCGATTTGCGATTTGAGGTGTATCGATATGTTATCGGTTTTCCCAGCCTCCCAGTTGGCGTGGCACAAAAATCACACTTTGTCTGAAACAGATAACTATAAGTTCATGGCCGAAATCTCAAGTGTCTATCGACAATAGCGCCGAAAAAAGTTGTTTTCATCCGGACAGACGGACCGACATTGCCCAAAACCAATATGCTCTTTTCAATTTGTGAAGGAGTATAATGAACGTACGGTAAAACAGAAAAGACAAACAATTTGAATGCAATTGCGAAATGTCGTCACAGAGCCACAAGAAACCGAGAGACAAATCAAAGCAGTGGCACAACAAAAGCTGCTCCATAACCTCGCACAACAAACAACCGTTATTTGTGTGCATGAGTGTGTGTGTGGGCGTGCATGCAATTTTGTTTACAAGTTCCCTGTAATTACTACGAATTCACAAATATTTTCGTAGAATATTCAATCTGTGATGCTTTTCAAGCTGATAATGCGTAGTTTCTGCACTAATTGGAAGTGGACACGAACTGACTTCTGATCATTATGCATCAAATCATGTTACCAATTAAAATTTTAATGTGTGAATCAATGTGAAACAAAAAGTCAACTGAAGGATAACTTTGCCACACTCACATGTCCAACTTTTTATAAACTGTTTAATTATTTGAAACAGGATTTACATAAATTCATATATAAAAACAAAATAGGAAAAAATTATTAGCAAACAAAAAAAACAGTTAATGAGTTTACAATCTCTATATTCTTTAGAGGAAAATGTGCAGAACAAAAAAGTCAAAAAGGATTAAAAGAAACATACAAAATAAATAAATATTTTTTTGTTTATAATGTGGAAGGGTATTAGAAAATTAGCGTTGCTTTATTAAACTAATTTTGCAATATCTTTAGTTTAGTTTTTATAATAATGCTCATATGCTCATAATAGTTTGCGGTCTTCTATACTCATTCACGAAGTGAATAAAAGTAAATTGGGTTTGTGTAATGTCAATCTTGAACGCATTTTTTTTTCGCCGCTATTGAAGCTAGAGACTTGACTTGGGTATACCCGCGTCAAATAGTGTCACAAGTTTTTGCATGTATTGCGCAGTCGGTTACACCCGACCGGATCGTTGTGACTTTTGTTTAATACTTTATTTGATGTTTGGTTCTAATATGAACCTTAAAAAAATTCAGCCAAACCAATAGCCAACACGAACTACTTTAAAATCTTTTTAAAATGGTTTAGTTTTGAATCCGCTGAAAGATATTCTAGCTCCCAATTAAAAATGAACAACAACAAAATCAAGTGGAAACCCAAAATTGTACCTATATTAAAAAAATACATACTTTTCCTTCGTAATTTTAAATAATATTACAAAACCAAGGCTGAAAACCGATATGAACCGAAGTGGTTTGAACCCCAAACTCTAATATTTTCTCAATCATGAACCGAACTTTGAGCCAAAAAACAGTCAAACCAATATATATATATATTTATAAATCTTTGGGTTTTTAGTGCTCTGAGCAATTTCAACTCGAAAAGCTTAGACTGCCTTAAACTTGTTAGCTAAATATTCACAAAACCCACATAAAAAACAAATATGAGGTTAATGTATAGATGTAATATTAATATAGTTTAATAGTTTCTTAAGTATAGTCTTATTCTTTGAGGGGTTGATATTGCAAATAAAAATGATTCGTTTGCCTCTTTTCTTTGCTTTTATTGTATTTAATTCGTGTTGAAAGGAAAATCGTGGGACGTGAAAGCATACATATTAGACACACCGTTAAAAAGCTAATTGGGTTTTCAGGCGAAATGTAATTAAATGCGACAAATATAAAAATAAATTCCATTAAGCAGCCATTTGTTTTACGTTGGAAATTTAGATTAGCTGTCAATGCGTTAAAATGAAATATCACTTCATTTATAAAAATACTCTTTTTTAATTCAATTTAATTTTCTATATATGTGTTTTGCTTAATCAAAATCGAAATTAGCCATTATCAACCATTATCAGAGCTGGATGCAAATGGGAAATGCCAAATAAAAGAGCCGGAAATGTTGCTAATAGTTTGCTAACTAACAAAGTAAAGGACAGCTCGTTGACAGTGCGGGGGAAGGAGAAGGAGGAAGGTAGGCGAGGGGAAGAGGTCAACTATAAAATGCAAAATGTGGTCACACACACACACACACATACACACACACACACAGAGACAGAGCAGCAACATTGCCATTCCGTTACAGTTCTCCCCTACCCTCATAATTTCATGAAAATTCTTTTAAGCGCAAAAAGGATGCAGCAATTGACAGGCAGGAGGCAGAAAGATGAGCATGCAACAATGCAGGCCAGAAATAGGAGGCAGTTGCCAAATGACGTAGGCACCGGCATCAGGCTGGTGGGGAAGCGAGACGGGGCTTTTTCCTGATTAAGTCAATTAGAAATTTATCGACAGTTGGACAAACGGAGACGGCTTGTTGATTGCACAGAACGAGAGAACGACATCAGCGGCTTTATGTGTGCGTGTGTGTGTGCATTTCCAGAAAAGTATGCTACGATTTCTTAACATTGAGTGAATTCATTAATTGTTGATTGAACTAAGCAACAAATTGCTTGACTTAAGCAATAACAGGATTTCAATTCACTCGTTATGCCGTGTACCCATTAAAAATGGATAAAAACAAGAGTCCTCTAATCGGGAGTGCCCGACTATCAGATACTCTGTTTCAAGCTGCCTTAACTCACTTGTATTTGGGATTTACAGAGACCATCTAAATGTTTGATTGAGCCAAAGCCAAAAGCTGTACCTCTTAAATTGGGTTTTTCTAAACTTGGGGCAAGTGGGGTAGGCAAGGGTTTAGGAAGCTATCCAAAAGAGAAATATTCTTGAACTGTGCATGCTATACGAGAACATGCGTATCAAACTTGATGGGTCCAGCTCTTATAGCCTTCGAGATATGATAAAAATATAAATGATAGATATAAATCCCGTCTTGAAATCGAACAATGAATGCTATACTTGTTCGGCATTGGAGAATGAGAATATATATTTTAGATTTCAAGTCTATAGCTTTTTAAGAGACAAACTAAATCGATTCAGCTAGTCGTCCTCTGATGATTAATATATATACTTCAAACATATTTGCCTAAAACTATTATACTCTTGTTCGCTCATTTTCAATTAGTAGTAGCAGTAGTAGTAGCAGCAATAAACCCTTTTCTGGCAATTCGATGTTTGTAGAGTATAAACAAGAATATTATAAGCAACTATATATAATTTGTATAGTTTTAAAAACATAATAATACAAGAATAAATATAAATAGTATATGCTGCGGTATGTGCAAATGTGAACATTTCCATTCCAACGCTGCTCAAAAGTAGGCAACGCTTTAGGAAAGATCAAACTCCCATTCAAGTAGCAGGAGTCAATGCAATAAGAGATAGAAATTTCAGTTTTGTGCTCGATTTGGACGAGCAACAGTTTCGGTACATGGGTGTGTGTGTGTATGTGTGTGTGTGTATTGCCCACACTCCCACGACAATCAAGTTATCAAATCTGTTTGCTCTCGGCTCCATAATTACCTCTCAAGGCATGCTCATAAATTAAGCGTCAGATTAGGCAAAAAAAAAAATACAAATACAAATCTGAAATAACAAATGACGTCAACCTGAAAACTTGGGCCTTTCATTTGATTATAAACTAGACACAATAGAGTTTCGGGCAATAAGAAATCTCGTGTGTAGGGGGTTTAGCGTTGGCGGCGTTGGCAAAAATCTGAAATACAATCGAAAAGACTCGAATCAGTGTTGAGTCAGTTTCTTGTTTGTGATCGAAAAGGTAGTGTTGAATTGTGTCGAAATAGACACAACTACAAATAAGAGTCAATGTGAGACCAGCTGGCGCCACCTCTGGCTCCGGCCGGAAACTTTCGCACACACACACACACGTTTATGCATAAGTATGTCAATTTATTGCACAACTTCACTTAGAACTTTTCTCACGAGTCGTCGGCACAATTCTTACTCACCTTAGTTATTGTTGTAAAGTTGTCGGTGTCTTTGGGGAGTTGCGCGCGTTCATTTGCCGCGTGCCAAGGCAAAAAGTTTTCTTTGTATTTACTTTATTTTTGTTTCTTTTTTTTGCGGCCTCACAGCTGTCGACTAATTAAAGCAAATTTTTGAATAATCTTAGCTAAAAAATGGGCAAAAATAAAAAACTCAGTTCTAACCAATCAAATTAAATGTATGTGCAGGTGTGTGTGTGTGTGTGTATATATATAGATATATAATCTCCTTTTTGGCAATTTTGCACGCAATACAAACAATTTCGCACGCCGCGTTTTGCACTTTAGAACAAAAACAGCAACATTAACAAAAATTAACAAAATATTGTTGGCACACGAAAGTACTGGAAGCTGTTAGTTAAGGGAACTGTTAAAAAATGTGAATAGTTGTGTTTACCGCTAAGCGCACTCGTCGTGACTAAATTTCAAAAAAAAACACTGTGTCGGGAGCGCACTCTACTCTGAGCTGTTTGCTTGCCTGTGTTAAACTGTTTCGATCGAATTCGCAGTCAGTCGCAGAGAGCCTCAAATGCCTTCAGTGTTGGCGATATGCGACTTAGTCGTCGCTGATTGGCTGAACTTAGGTGGCGTCTGGCAGGCCGCTTCTGGCAGGCCGCGTCTGGCAACAGTGAAGAAAGTATTTGTAACGAATATAAGCTGTATATAATAAATATTTTGGTAGTTTTCCAATATTGTTAAGATTTAAACACAATATAAAGTTATAAAATTATTACTTGTAGTCCTTACTTATCAAAAAGTGCATAAAACGTCAATGAAATATAAAAAAAGTGGCAAAAACAACTATATTGCATCAAGTAATCGGTACTCGTTACTAAGTAGCTAGCGACTACATTTATTAGCGTCATCACTAGTGGCTTCAAATATGTCAGAGTTGCATTTGAAGGCAACAGCTGAATAGCGCGCTAATGAAACAATTTAAACTTTTTGAAGGTTTTCAATTAATTTCAACATTATCTGCAAATTTTAACTATTTATATTTTTTCCTTACGTGTTGTCGCGCATCATAATTTTTTATTTTAAAATACCTGTTTTGTAATGTATACGAAAAATGTTGGGATTAATAAAATTAATAGCAATGGAACTGTATAACACTCAAATGCAAACCAGTGCTGAGAAGCGAAATTCTGAAATAATTAAAAACCAATAAATAAAACATGTAATTGGTGAGCTATGAAGCCATATTATTATTAAAAGTTAATTTCAAATAAAAAATATAAAGCATTTATATTAAATTATATAATGCTACCATACCATTCTTATTGAATTATGCCGATGGGCGGTGGGAAATGGTATTTAGGCAGGCATTGGCATTCACATTCGCACTCATACACACACATGCACAGACAGTAGCAATACAAGAAAAACGGCGACACCAAATTTAGGGTTGCTTACGCTATCGGCTATCGTTTGTTAGTGTTGCCCTCTTGCTCCGATTAAACCGCCTAACAACCTCAGAGACTAAAAAAAACGCATATTCAAATGTCCAATTTTCCATTACTTGGCTCGCCTACACCATTGACCCAAGTGCATAGCATAAATATTAAATGTTTATTTTTAAAACAATTACATCCAAAGTCGATAGTATATGCATTATTATATACATTTGTACATACATGTGTCTACATACTGTTATACCTACCATGTGTGCATGGTCTGACATTAAAATTGGAAATTTTCGTTTGTTCCCTTTACAATGGCTAAAGCGAAAGCAACATTACGATGACGAGCGGTAGTGGCGAGCAACACTCATTAGCAGGCATTCAATGCATAAGTGCGAGCGGGACGACTACTGTCCGCTAGCTGCTATTAGTGTCAGCTATAAGTACATACATAAGCTACGTCTGTGAGTGTGGGATAAAACCAGCAAAGCAGCAGCAACAACATGCAAGAGCATTGAAGCGCGCGTTGTCGATGACTAATATTTCAGGGCTGCCAGATGGGTGCAGATACTGTGTGTTTATGCAGGGTGTGGCCATTAGTTAGTAGTCGTTCAATTTTTAAAATAAATCTACCTATTCTGAGGCATTTCAATATCTTTCTATAGTTTCAATAAATTTTTAAATATTTAATTTTATTTCGATAAACACAAGAAAAGATCCATTTGCACATATTTCTATGAAGATGTATGTATGTACATATGTACGCATTTATATATGTAAGCTTAGAACTTCTATATATGTAATGTTCTGAAAAATTATACATATATTGTTTTTATTATTGAACAAAAAAGAAAATTATTTGTTGTCGAATTTATCTATTAAGTTTGCACTTCGAACTTGGAAGCAACGCGCCAACCTTAGTTCGGGGGTTACGCAAACCTGTCATAAACATAGATCTCGCCTCTTCGCCGCAACCCTGTTTGCCCAGCGAAGCAATTTCACAATATTTAGCTCTCAGCACATCTGGCAACCCAGGCAACGGCCACTCAATTGCATACAAACATACGAACGGATGTATGTACATGTTTATATACCGTATGAGCGTGCGTGCGTGTGTGTGCCAGAGTGGCCTGCCTGCCCTGCTTGTTTAGCGCCCGCTTATTTTGTGAGTTGGCAGCACAAACAAGTCGCAGCGCGCTGTTCAGTTGTTTTTTTCCCGTCAAACTTACGCTACTGCTACAACTCTGCTGTGCTCTCTGTCCGTTCGTTCGTTCGTTCGCTTGCTTTCTATTTGATTTCGTTTTTGTGTTGTATTAACAATTTGCTGTTGTGTGTGTGTGTACGTGCTCATTTCGAAAATATTCTAATAAAAATGCTCGACAGCAACAAGAACTGCAGATTTAAAAAGAAAGAGCGCTGCTGCAACGGCTTCAAAAACGACAACAACAACAGCAACAACAAAAACTATACGATTTGAAAAGTGGCTGCAAACGAGTTTTGTATGCGTTCGTAAAGCGCGCGCATAATCCGAGTTTCCATCAAGGTGAAACTGCAACTGGCATTGGCTGCTTATATTCCCATCATTTTGCTCCAATTAAGAATTAATAACAAACTGGGCGAGGCAAGTGTGGGGAGAACCAGCAGCAGACGGTAAAAATTGGCGGCGATTTCCAATACAAAAATCAAAATACCAACAAAAAGCAGCAAGAAGAAGGCAAGCTGCCACACACACACGCACATACACGAACATACACCGACCAACGTAAATACTATAAAAACACACACACACATGCCATAGGCAAACAAAGAACGAAACAGTAGCGCGCTCGCTTACACACACAGCGCGCGCAACTGACGTGGAAGCGAGAGGGTGCTGTTAGTGCAGTCAATATTGGAAGTGCGAGTGCCAAATGTCACATGAAATTACAACACTACTGCTGTGAACGACGACGAAAGCAACAACAATAACAACAACATCAAGCAGCGCTAAGCTAGCTAGAAGAAGAAGCAGCAACATAAACAAAACCAAAACAAGTACAAAACGGGCGCCGGCTACGACTAGCCCCCCGACCCCTACCCCACTAAATGCAAAAATGTTGCCCAGCATGCAAACAACAACAAACAGATATCCAATGGAAACAGAACGGGATGTGGCCCATGTGGAATACGATGTAATCAATTACTACACAGATGCGCACCCGAATACAGGTGCGGATGCAGCAACTGCAGCTGCCGCGCCGCAACAGCGCTGCTCCCGGGTGAATAACAGCAGCAACAACACACTGCTGGATGTTGTCGTTCACCCGAGATCATCTGAGGATGATGCCATGGCTACGCCCACAGCGAGCCCAGTCCGTTCCAAAGGTGGCGGAATCGCCAGCAGCAGCACAAGCAGGCAACGGAGTAAGGAGCGCAACAGTGTCACGCCCACATTGGGCGTCAATATGCGTGTGACCGGGCAATGCAGCCAGGGCGGTCGCAAATACATGGAGGATCAATTCTCGGTTGCGTACCAGGAATCGCCGCGGACACACGAGCTGGAATACGCGTTCTTTGGCATCTACGACGGCCACGGCGGCACCGAGGCAGCGCTCTACGCCAAGGAGCATCTGATGCTCGAGATTGTTAAGCAGAAGCTGTTTTGGTCCGATAACGATGAGGATGTATTACGGGCGATACGCGAAGGCTATATTGCCACACACTTTGCCATGTGGCGGGAGCAAGGTGAGTGAGCGAGTCGACTATATGTATGTAGTTACACATACACTCAACGGTAATCGTATATCGATTGGCAGTGAGTGGAATATTCCATAGGCTTGCCATATGTTTGCAATGTGACGTTTGTTGGCAACCCCACTGTGTTCGCGCCTCTCATGACCGTTGGTCAGAGCGGGACGGGCAGAACTCAAATGCAGATAACATTGCAGCAAGTGTGCGCAATTCAGAAGGTTGCATTTATTATTATTGACGTCACAGTGAGGACAAATTGATATTTTTTATCATTAATATTAATTGCGATCCCAAAAATGCAAGCATAACGAAAATAACAATAATAAGACTTTGTATTTGTATTTTTAAATTGTTATCAAATGTAGTATTTAATTTTACTTATATATTTTTATTTGTGTTTATATTTTAGATAAATGGCCGCGCACTGCGAATGGGCATCTAAGCACCGCCGGCACCACCGCAACGGTGGCTTTCATGCGTCGCGAAAAGATTTACATCGGCCATGTGGGCGACTCGGGCATTGTGCTCGGCTATCAGAATTCCGGCGAGCGACGCTGGCGCGCCAAGCAGCTGACGACGGACCACAAGCCCGAATCGCTGGCAGAAAAGTCGCGCATACAACGCTCCGGCGGCCAAGTGGCTATCAAATCGGGTGTGCCGCGCGTCGTCTGGAATCGGCCCAGAGATCCCCTGCATCGCGGCCCTATCAGGCCTCGCACCCTGGTGGACGATATACCGTTTCTGGCTGTGGCCCGTTCGTTGGGCGATCTCTGGAGCTACAATTCGCGCAGCAAGGAGTTTGTTGTCAGCCCGGATCCGGATGTGAAAGTGGTCAAAATTGATCCCAATACGTTCAGGTGAGCTATGATGGTTTTTCTACACTAACGATAGTTAAATGTGCCTCTTAAGCTTCACTTAAATAAACGTTATATCGAATTTTACCAACAAGCGAAAAGTGAAAAAATGAAAAATTTTAAGAGCACATTTAAACTTAACTGTGAAATGTGCAAAAAAAAACAGGCTAATATTAATTAAAGCTTAACCGAAACGTTGCTGTTTTCCATCATTTTGCAAAATTTTAAAGGTCTTTTAATCACCAAATGTAGATTGCATCTTAATAAAATCGTGGCCTAATTGTTGCTTTTCAACCAACACTAAAAAACTAAAAATATTTTTCAAAAGTTCAAAAATGCATTAAATTTATGTAAAGCTCGACTCAAATGTTGATTATTTTAAAATTTTCTAACACTCGAAGAGAAAGAGGTTTCAAATGCATTTTAAAGCTTGCGTTTTAATTAAAGCTCGGCTTAACTGTTGTGTTAAATTGCACTTACCAACACTCCGAAACTGAAGTATTTCTCAAAAAACAAACCTTATTTCAACTGAACCACGTCTTAAACGTCATATAATTCAATTTAAAATAAAAAAATATATATATATTAAATTAAAGCTTAAATGCTATTTATTTAATACTCCAAAACTGAACAATCATTTTGAAATAGACTGAAGCTTACGCTTCAGTTAAATTTTATTTCAATGTTAATATTTATACTGTTTTGTAACACTATAAATGTAAAAAAAAGTTTTAAGCTTAAAGCTTTTAAAAGGAATTACAGTTCGATTTAAAAGTTTCAATACATAAAATGTATATAATTATTTGAAGTAGATTAAAGCTTGCGTTATATTTAAGTGGCCAATGTCAGCATTTTCCAACAATAAAAAAAAGTTGTTAAAGTTTTCCAAAACGTAACATAAATATAAAATAATACGCAGAAGATTAAAGCTAGCGTTATAAATAGTTAGATTTAAAGTTGTCAATGCTAGCATTTTCCAACACTGGGAAAAAGGAAAAACTTAAAGCTTTCAATTAAAACTTGCCGAAACTTCAACGAACGTAAAAAAGACTTAGTTGCAATCAAAAGAGCTCGTCTGCGAATTCAGCTAATACCAGTTACTTTTTGCAGATGCCTCATTTTCGGCACGGACGGACTGTGGAACGTGGTGGCAGCGCAGGAGGCGGTCGACGCGGTGCGCGAGCGGCACATCCTGGGCGAGTGCCTGGACGAGCAGGACGTAATGAATCCCAGCAAGGCGCTGGTGGACCGGGCCCTCAAGACCTGGGCCAGCAAGAAGATGCGGGCGGACAATACATCCGTTGTAACTGTGATACTAACGCCGGCGGAAGCAGCAACAACAACAGCAGCAGCAGCAACAGCAGCTGCACCAGCAACAACGGCAGCTGCAGCAACAACACCACCAGCAGGTATTGCCGGCGGCTGCGATTTGCTGGATACGGAAAACAACTGTCCCGCTGGCTTTGAGCAGCTGGACCACGAGGAGCTCAGCCCGGAGATGTGCGGCCACATTGAGGAGCAGGTGTACCTAGAGGACATGCCCTACAGTGCCTTGGCCAAGCGGCATTTGCCGCCGGAGCTCTATCGCAACTTCGAATACTACGTTGAGGAGGAGGAGCTGCTCGAGGAGATGGACATGGAAATGGACGTCGAGGAGGACGAGGAGGACCCAGACGAGGACATGGTCGATGAGAACGTTGTCCAACAGAGCAAATACTGGCGCAAATCTCTCCAACAATCGATCGCCAACTGCTGGCGCCAACGCCAAGTCCACGTGCTGGAGCAGGCGAGCGTCGTCGAGAGCGACCTGTACGGCAGCCCCTTGGAGCACGGCTACGACAGCTACGTGGACGGCGGGGCGGTCGGCGGCAGCACGGAATACAGTTTTGCCGAGTCCTACAACACGCTGCTGCAGCAACAGCAGCAGCAGCAGTCACAGCGGCAACAACAACAACAGCAGCAGCAGCCGGCGGAACAGCAAGAGCAACAGTTGCAGCAGCAACAGCAGCCGGGGAAGGAACAGCAGCAGGAGCTGATGAGTGGCCAGCGCAGCATGCAGGAGATCCTGCAGGAGCAGCAGCGCTATCAGCAGCAGGAGGGCTACTCGCTGACGCAGCTGGAGACGCGACGCGAGCAGCAGCAGCAGCAGCAGCAGCACAGCAGCATCAGCAGCAGCAACAACAACAACAACAAACGTATGTGGAGCAGCCGGCGGAGCTGCTGGCGCTAAATGCGCTGCTGCAGCAGGAGCGCGCTGAGGAGCAGCAGGTGGCACTGGAACGGGAGCAACAGCAGCAGCAACTGTTGCTGGTTGAGGCCAGCTCCAGTGCCATCTGCAGCTCCACCAGCTGCGCCAGCCAGCCGCCGTTCGTCTATGCGCCGCCCTGGAGCGGCCCGCACGTGGACACGCTGCAGGACAATGAGGTGAGCTCCACGCTGCCAGCGACGCCGACGTCGATGTCCGAGCAGAAGCTGCAGCTGGACAAAACTGAACAGCAGCAGCAGCAACAGCTGCCGAAAATCCGGCGACAAATGCGTCGCTACCGCAACGTGCCCAACGAGAATCACCAGCACATGCAGACGCGACGCCGGCAGCTGTTCAAGCACAGCAAAAGCAAAACGTTCAGCAGCGGCAGCAGCAGCAGCGTTGAGGTGTTGCCGAGCGGCAGCAGCGGCAACAGCGTCGCCGGCAGCAGCAACAGCAATCGCCGGCGCAGCGTCAACAGCGGCAGCAGCGTCATGATGACCCGTCGCAGTCACAGCCTCAGTCTGGCCAGCGGCAAGCGCCAGCTGCGCAGCAGCATCTGCCAGCTGAGCAACTTGGAGTTGACAAAGCGCACGCTGCGCACGCGCAATGCGACGCCAGCGGCGGTCAGCAGCAGAGGCACCAGCAGCAGCGGCGGCGGCGGCGGCAAGAAGTCCAGTCACACGTTCAACAAGCCGGCAACGCCCGCCCCCGCAGCAGCGGCAGCAGCAGCAGCAACAACAACAACAGCAGCAGGAGCCGGAGCGCGTCGCTTGCGTCGCAGCAATGAGGAGCGCGAACAGCGACGCAGCCTGCGCCGCAGCACGCTAAGCGCCGCCAATCAGCTGGGCGGCAGCAGTAGCAGCAGCAGCAGCAACAGCAGCATCGGCAGCAGTCAGTTTAGCAAGCCGACGCGCCTGCAGTCGTGCAGCGGCGGCATTGCGGCGCGTCCGCCGCCCTCGCCGAAGAAGCTGAATGCGGCGGTGCCGACGCTCGCGATTGGCACGCGCGCCTATACGGCAGCGCTGGCGGCGGCAGCGGCTGATTTGAGCAAGCGTTGGTCGCTGCGCAGCAGCAGCAACAGCAGCGTGAACAACAGCAACAACAACAACAATAATAACAGCGCGATGGCAACGTTCGTCTCAGCCATCAGCTGTTACGGCGCGCGCAGCCGAGCAACAACGTCAACAACATCAACAACAACGGCAACCACACGACGTCGCTGAGAGCGAGCCATGTTTGTTTAACGAGAGAGAAAGGAAGGAGAGAGAGAGAGAGAGAGTAAAGTGAGTGGCGCTGCCAACGCGTTTCAAAATTCGAAGTACAAATGCTAAAGAGAAACCTAAATAATTAGTTAGAAGCAGTGACAGCAAAGTGCATGTAATTGTAATTGGTTAACTAATGTTGTTTTGTAACAAATCAAAATTGTAGGTGCACCCACACACACACACAAACACACACATACTTGACGTTGTACATAACAAAGAGAAAATCAACAAGATTTGCAAAAAAGTAACAGTATACTTAAGTCTTCATAAGCACAGAAATGCAGATACACACATAAATATATATTTATATATAAGTATAAAAATTAATTGAAAATCGATTATAAGAAGCGCTTCACATATACACACCTACACACATACATGCATATATTTACATATATATATTTTTTGTAATTGTGCATTAAGACAAACGGTTCAAGCCGATCGACGTTTGGGCTTTACCCGTTTAAAAAATTTTGAAGCGAGCTTTTTCAGTCTCTGCAACATCATGTTAACAATTAAGCTGTCAAGAGTATTTATTTTTTTAGTCTAGATGTGAGAGATGCTAATAACTATATATATATAAGAAAAATAAATATATAGCGTTTAAATCGGATTTGATTTTCTTGCATTAAATCATCTTTAGTTTTGGATATAGTTATAGCGGTATACAAATGTCGTCGATTTTTTTTTGTGTCACTAAGTTTAATTACATAATAACAAAAATTAAGCATATTCAGTTTTTTTGTTTAATTTATTGTAATTGTTACCAAGAAATGCAAATGCAACCAAATTAAATGAAAAGGAATATTAATTTTATATTAAATGAACACACGATATTTTTACAAGATTATGTGTTTTTTTTCGATTGGCAAGGGTATTCGGCAAAGTGAATAAATCTGCGCATCTCTGAAAGTATTATCGATATCGATAACGAAAGTCCAACAAGCGCACACGTCTCAAATGGAATAAACAGAATCATTGTCTCGCTCCCTCGCTCCTTAGCACTCTCCCCCACACTAGAATGCTTGAGCAAGACAACTTATTTCAAATGCGCTTTGCGCGCCAAACTCATAACTGTAACTTCGTCTGCTTCGCTGTCAAACTGACGACTCTCGCTCTCTCTGTACGAGTGTATGTGTGTGTTCGTATGGCAAACAAGGAATCGGCATCGTTAGTGCAAGCCTGGCAAAGCCGAAACGAACAGCAGCAGCAGCGACAGCGACTGCGGCGCAACAACAAAAATTCTGGCCATTTGCCGACAACAGTTAAACGCGTTCGTTTCTTTCTGCTGCGCGCTCGCTGCCCTTGCAACGTACGTACGTACATATTTCTCTCTACATATATGTGTGTATATATATTGTTTTTTTTGTTTTGGACATATTTGTTTGTGTTGTTTTTTTTTTCTTCATTTTATGTTGTTAATAACTGACAGTTGACAGAAATTACCAAATGTGTGCGCGTATTTGTTGCAACGTGTAAACAAAACAGCGCGGCGCGTGCAGCGTGCCACAGTCCATATCTGTGTGTGTGTGTGTTTAGTGGCAAAGTCTAGCTCAAAATCTGTGCAATATGCTGTGAGCGTGCACGCATGCAAACAAACTGACAGCGCTCTGTGTATGTGTGTGTGTGAAATGACATTTCAAATAGTATATACATATATTTTTTTCTTTTTGCCTAAGTCTCGTTTTAAACTCAAAACTTTGCTCTGCTCGCTAAATCCAATTGGAGTTTTTTCTATCAGTGTGTTGCCGCCTAACTGTCTGTCTGTCCGTCCTGTTTGCCTCGCTGTTTGTGCGTGTGTATGTGTGTGTGTATTTTCCACCCCAGCAGCGTTTCGAAACGCGGACACAGCTCGGCTCCCGGCTCGCAGTTTTGTGCGCAGCTTCCCTTGAGCCGGATTCCCAGTTCTTATTGTTGCTGCTGCTATTCGGTTTCAACCCCCTGGCAGCGTCTTGAAACGTGTTTCAAAATGGGTGGCTCACAGCTGTTTGTTTTCGAGATTTGCTGTTGCTGCTGTTGTTGTTGTTGTTGTTGTTGTCGTTGCCGTGGCGCATTATCCTTGGCTGCGCTTTGTGCGAGTTTTCGTCGCTGGTTATGACATCAACACACGCTTTGGCGCTGGGCCACACTTACACATACACGCACACACATACACACACACACACACACACACACGCGCACACACACACACGCACGCAAGTTGCGTTGCGAGCTTTGTCCTTTGACTAAAGCTCGCGCTTGCCTTCAGCTTCGCCGCTTGATTCGTGCTTACAGCCTGTTTTCATACCCTGTACGCATGGCAAGTGGGTAAACAAGGGTTACTGTTGTATTATTATTTTTATAAAAGTAAATAAAAAAATACATATATATTTTACTTATAAACTAGGAGGCACAGAATGTAATTCATGTTTATACTCTATAATCATCGAATTCCTAGAAAAAAGGGTGTTGTGGTTTTACGGCAGAGCAAGCAAAAATGATTGGTGGGAAAAATAAAGAGAAATCCTCAAGGTTACGCTCCTAGAAGATATCGAGTTCTTATACCTTGTACCAATTGAAAATGGATAAGCAAGACTGTAACGATTTTGCGCAATTACGTGCAACAGGCAGAAGACGGCATCTTCGGGCCCAGAAAGTATATACATATATCCCTTATCATTATGACTAGTTTAGTCGCTTTAGTCTGTCTACTTAAAATCTAGCGACTAGAACTTTAGAAATTTCATGTAAATAATAATAGGATATAGTTATAATTATATATATACCCCATATAGACATATATTATAAAATAACCCAACTATGTTTCATTAGCACTGATAAATACATCCATACATCCATCCTGGAATTCAAACCCGGATCCTCGTTGTTCAACGAACAAGTTTTTAATTTTTTTTTTTCGATATCATCTCATTTTTTTCAATATCGATCTGAAGACACTATTTTCTTTAGCTTATCTCGCAGAATATGAGAGCTTGAGCTTGCATATACAGTTCAAGAATATTTCACTTTTTTGATGCCCCCAATTTTAATGTTCCTTTTAAATTCTGAAAATTGCATCCAGATCGTAAGATGTTATTCAGTAATGAATTTGCCATAGTGGGGGGCTGAGGCCAGCTGGGCACAGGGTATGTTGCTAGTCGAGCACTCTCGATTAGAGCACTTTTATTTGTTGTTGTGTTCGTGTAGTTTGGCTTGGCGCCCGTGAGAGCGCGGTATTTTATTGCTGTATTTTTGTTCTAGTTTTTTGTTGTTTTTGTGGGCTGCAATCATCTTTTGCAGTTGACGCTCGAAATTAATTGTTATCGATTTTTGCTGTTGCTGTTTTTGGTCGCAAGCTGGCAGTGTGGCCAACGGCTTATAATTCCGCACACATGCACACACACACACACATAAATAATTAATACAAACATATGCACGCGCTTCTGTAAAAAGATATACATGTTTTCGATTTGATTTCTATTTGGTTCTAATTTTGTACGCTGCACGCGGCCCATTTTCTGTTGTGCTTTCAACTTTGGCTTTTGGGGAGCAGACCAAACAGAGATCCCCCACCAGCCCTCTCACTTGCTCGCCCTCTCTCTCTCTATCCCTCTTACTCTCTCGTTTACACACACCTTGCCACCTTATGGCGCAATTCAAGATTTGATCATTTCCCAAAACAAAAAACAATGCAGGCGTATGGAAAACTTTTTTTTTATTTTCTATATTTTTTTTATGATGCTTTGGCCTAAAAATATCGCGAGTGCGCAACATTTTGAGTTGGACTCGCAGCTGCTTTTGCCTTTGCGTGGAAATTCGAAACCTCTCCGAGTGCTCCACAAAATATCAACGAATTTCGATGATCGCCGGTTCTAACTGGGGGTGTATTGGTGCGATCTCCGTGCATTTTCAAAAGCTGTGCGTCCAATATGCTATGTTTTGATTTTACAAAGCGTCTGTAGAGCTGATCAGGAATCAGTCTTAAGTTCGTTTCTGTAAGCCAAATTCTTGTGACAACGTTTTGACAATCTTAAATATATAATAACAATGTCCAATGTTTTGACATTAGCTTAAAGTTGTTGGATCCACTTTAAAAAATTATAAATATTTATAGATAGCATTTATTATAACTATATTCGATTACTATTGTGCAAAAACTTTGGTATCCCATTTAAAGTTACCGGTATCGAAAATACTAAGCTTCATATTATTGATCAGCCTAAGGGAATAATGTATGAATAAACAAAATTCGTTCAATCGAAAACTGTTTTCAGTTCCCATCTTTTAATCAATGCTAACTGTGAATTCTATCTATATATGAACATATCTTAAGATCCATACAAATTTCGAAGTATCAATTTTAAATTTCTATATGCTACGATTTCTTAATATAACATATAATATGTGTTTGTCTATCTGTGCTATTCCATATTATCTGTAACTCTATAAATTTATATCTTTATATATTTAAAGCATGTTCTTATCAAACTGTTATATTTAAAATATCTTGCAAATGTCTAAAAAAGGACATATAACTATTTTTGGTCTACGATTCAACCCTAAGATATTTATTTTATTCAACATCCTTCTAACCTATATCTAGTACATTATATAAACACAGCTTTATGTATCCAGCGCTGTATACCATTTATTTTTCTCTTTATCTCTAGCATGATTTCTCTATATTTTTTCAATTTTCTATAACTATTTCTTGTCTTTTATTGCACATAAAGATAATATATCTATATATCAATATTTGCTCAATATCTCTAGCAAGCTGGAATTTCGCAACAAAATGTTGAGCGATCATGAATTCCTCTCGACATATATTATTGTATATATTTTGCTGTTTGTCTATCTCTATTCTCTATATCTTCTATCTTTATTTTTCGTCGATCTGGCGAATGGTTTTTATGCCACGCTGAAGCTATGTCTAATCCAACTGAACTACTTGATTCTATAATTAAAACGCTGCGCAACTCTCGTCATCTTTAAGTTTAGAACATTTCTCTCAGCTATAACAAACGACTGTCTCGCTCTCTCTCTCTCTCTCCTGCTCGCTCGCTCTTAGCCCTATATGGACAACCCCATGCCGTGTAGTCAAAGCTTCTTTCCGTTTATTTTTGGCTTGGCCATATTTATAGCGCTCATTTCAGTGCATGTTCGCTCTCTCGCTCGCACGCACTCTCTCCAGCCTGTCAGCTGTGCTGCTCGCACATTGGGCTCGGCTCTAATGGCTCTTCTAGGTGCATGTTGTGCGTATATCGGAGTTAAGTTCAATTACCTTTAAATGGATTATACAAACAGACAAAAGAGCCACGAGATGGGCAACTGATATCAAACGGCGCATGCACCCAACACACACACACACACACACACACATACACGCACACACACGCAGGCGCACAGATTGGGCTGACGTGCGCCTGATCCCAGTTCTCAGTTCTCAGTTCTCAGTTGCCTGCTCCCCGTTTACATTTGCCTCGTGGTCCCGTTGGTTCTTTGCCTAAGACCGAGGTGAGGGACGCGAACGCGACGTGCAGCAACAATAACAACAACAACAACACAAGATGCTGCCAAAAATAAATTTGAACTCAAATCGCGGCACAGGCGGCGACTAGGCGAGGAAAAACCAATTCGAGTGCCAAGAAAAACCAACGCAATGCATTTTTTTCCTATTCACGAGCCAGGCAAAAGCATAGCAAAAACGAACCGATATAAGCGCATGCATACATACATATTTATATATGTGGCATATGTATGCATAGATATATCTATGCTTGCGTCAAGCCCCCGCCAGGCCGCCGCCCCACGCTCCTCTGCCAGAGGCGCGCTCAAGGGAGAATCCGAACGCTTTGCAGGCGCACTTGCCACTTGATTCCGCGAAGGAGGTGGGGGAGTGGGGGTGGGAGTGGGGCTTGGGCTAGCGTAAGGGATGTAGCTGACGCCATGCCCAAGTTCATGACGCAACGCCTACGTGCCCATGAGCATACGTGACGACCTCATTAGCTTCGAGTTTCCCAAAAAAAAAAAAATTAAAATAAAATAAAATTTTTTTTTGTTTTTTTTTTCGAAATTGAAAAACTCGCACGGCTGCCATTAATTTTTCATCGTGTGCTCAGAGACCAGAAAGCTTAAACTCTAGCTAATATATATATGTACTATATATATATATATATACAGCGAGCGATCCTCTTCGTTTGGCCCCGATCGGCTCTCATCTCATCTCTCGCCTCACGTCTGGTCTCCGTCTTGTCTCCGTCTTGTCTCATCCGCGTCTATTTATAAAGTCGAAAATTCAGTATCAGCATGTAAGTATTTCAGATGCCAAGTTGGCCCAAGTATAAAGTACAGTTGTGTGCTCACATCTTGATTGATCAAAGTGAATTACTGAACCACCGATCCGAGCGCCAAGCAGCCACATTTCGATCTATGTATTCCGTAATTATGTAGTGCATCAAGTCAAAAGTCAGGTATTATGAATTGACTTTAACAATTGAAGGATCGCTGGATTAGGCGAATACATGTATGTATATTTGATCAATGCATGAATATATTTGTGAGGTTAGTTTACCGAACCAGGTTTTTAGTTCAAGTGAACCACTGGATCACTGAACGCTGTTGGTGTATGCATATATAAATCGTGGACTAGAAAATTTGTAAAAATAGAACTAACCAATAATTAAAAAGCCGCTGATCGGTAATACACACATACACAAATAAATGCATCTATATACAAAGACATGCATATACATACTTATATAAACACATAAGCATACATAAACATATACTTATATGCATGTTCATGCCTTCATACAAGGACATGCATACATAGATAAATACATCTGCATATATAGATACAGCATATATACCTGCACAAGTTCATACATGCATACATACATACATTTATTTATTTACACATACATATATATATTTGAATCCTAGTTTACAAGCTTCTTAATATTATACAAATGTTCAGCACTTAAATGTAAAAACAACTGTGCCGAGAAACTGAAAAGGTCGTTTAAACTAGAGCCAGATATTGGTTGCATATTTAACTAAAAAACTAAATTTTGTGGTTGTTATCACATTGTGTATGAGTATTGCGCTATCGGTTACACCTGACTGCACTCTTCTTACTCGTGAATCCTTTTTTTGTGGGCTTGAAACGCAAAAGTATCTTAAAACAGTTTTTTACTTATTTTTTAAGTTTACGGCTTGAATTTTTTTGAGAAGTTCGTTTAAGTTAAACGACTTTAGAAAGATTCAGATTCAGAACTGAACGGCAGTCCTGATCCCTGGTTTAATGTGTGTATATAGTCATGTATTTGTCAAAGGTCATATTATGACCTGGCTCATAATTGATAACTATTTAAACAGTTTACTTGCAGAGTAATAATCAAATTTAAAATATTCATATTTGGTTAACAAAAATGTTTTCAAAATGTTTGGAAAGTAGACTATTTCCGTTGCAGATCTCTTGAATCGTGCGCTCTCAACCTACGTTTTTAACACGATTAGCTTGAATGCAATTTTTTTTTGGTTAATTTTGTGTAATGCCAATGGAATGTGCTCAGAGTGTGAAACTTGGCCAAAATGTTTAGGTTAATTTTTAAACAGTTTTTGTTGCTATTGTGCACAAATACGAAAACGTTTTTCTGTTTTTCCTTCGATGTTTTTTTCTTGTTTTTGGGCCATGAAGCTGCGCTCTCTCGCTCCCGCTCTCTTTCACCGAATACACTCACACACGCGCACACTTTGAACTTTTAGTTGGCAAATCGCCAACCCCTCACGGCGCTTTTCTTGGACGTTGCGCGATCAGCTCGACCCCAATAGGCGGTTGGACGTGCAACTGCTTCTGGGTTACAGTTGGAGCGGCGGGTGGTGGGGGTGGGGGTGAGGGGGCGTTGGCAGTGAGAAGGTGGATCTGCCTGAGGCATGAGTAACAGAGAGGCAGAGAGAGAGAGAGCGAGTGAGAGAGAGCGGGCGGCTGCAGCAGCAGCAGCAGCAGCAGCCAACCTCAGCCACAACCACAGCCGCAGCCGCAGCCACAGCCACATCCACAGCCGCCGCAGTGGCAGAGAAATGCGCTGCCGGCTGCTGCTGTTGCTCAGCTCGCGCGGCCAACAGGCTGCGATGGGTGCTCGGCCGCTCGTGGCGCTCGGGCGCGGCCAATTCGAGTTGTTTGCCTGAATTCAGTTTTCAGTATTCAATTGGACTGCGACTGCGACTATTTCAATCGCGCCGAGAACCGAGCACCGAAATCCCGACAAACGGATCCAAAGTAAAAGCAAACAGAGGCGCACAGTGGCGAGAGCGGTAGCGAGAACAAGGGAGAGAGACGGTAAAACGCTTGTGTTCGCGCTTTGCGCTTTTCCTGCTGTCCGTGTCTGTGTGTGTGTGTGTGTGTGTGTGCGTGTGCCTGTGAGTGTGTGCGTGTTTGCGTCTATTTTGAAAATCACTCGCACAGCGCATACCGCAATATCATTTCTTCACATTTTTCGGGCTAAGCGTATGACCGCTATCTGGGCGGGGCGGGGACGGGGGCGGGGGAGCGTTGCGATGCGGCACTGTTTGGCTTTTGTTGGCTTCGGGCACGAGTGCCTCTGCAAAGTAGAGTATATAGCTGTCGTATTCAAATTTCGCCTGATAAATTGCTTTACGCTTTTAGCCTCGCCCACTTCTGTCCTGCGAATCGCCGCAAATCAATAGCCAAAAGAGTTTTTGAGCTGGATTTATCAAGTTTAACGTCGATGACAGAGGATACTCCTAATAAATCGAGCCAAATCTATCTTTCACTTTTGGGCTTCTCTACAGTTTGGCAGTCACAGTTTTAGAGTGTGTCATTAACAAGCTTTCATTTTCATTACATATATCTTTTACGCCGAGTTTTCAGTTGTCTGATTTAAAAATGTCATTCTAAAATATTTATGCTACAGTTTTAAAATCATTGAATAAGCTCATCCAAAGATCAAGCTAAATATATGTACATTTCTTTGGAGTTATCTTCACAGTCACAGTTCCAGTTCCGACCTAATAGCCTCTTTAAATATTCAAGCCAATATATATTTCTGTTGTCCGCAATCGGAACCCCAAAAATCGCACTATCTTGCTCTTCTACAGTTTTGGAGTCACATTTTGATTGCTGATTAGATACATATGTATGTATATATATATATATATATATGTAATATATATATTTTTCTGTCACGTCCGGTAAATCGCAAAAATCGCTGTCCCATGGTTTTAGAGCCACAGTTCGAGAAATAATTACAGATCTAAGAGTTGAAGCTAAAAATTTATATTTCTGTGGCACGCAAATTGCAAAAAAATAGTTTTCTTCTACAGTATTGGATTAATGATGCACTTATATTCAGATTAAGCTAAATTCATATTATTTTCAATGAGTATTACCGCCTAATCTTTTAAAAGAGCATGCCAAATATATTTCCTCAAAATAATTATATCGCTCCTACTGTCAGTTGGGCATCTCCGCTGGAAGATACGAAGCCCATTTGAAAATCAAACCAAATTTATTTTAGTCACGCGTCCGTTAATCGCAGGCTCTCACTTCACAGCTTTAGAGTTTACTAATGAACTCCTTTGAATATCAAGACAAGTAATATATAATTTCGCGCACTTTTATCCTTGCTGTATTATCTATTTTTATTTTTGTTTGCTATTTTTTAATACTTTAGTTTAGTCTTTATGGCCTTTTCTTAATACTTATTATAGCTTCTTATAGCTGGTTGTATATTTGAATGTAGGGTATCTAGCAGTCGAAAGATGCCGTTACTTGTTTTGTTTTGATTTCGCTTTTGTTCTTGCGTCAGTCATATACAGATATATAGATATCTGTGATTATATGCTAAGTGAAGGCCAGTGTCTAGAGCTTTTGTTCTTCTGTTGTCCTTTGTGCAAGCTCGGCTTAATCTGGAGCGCTGTCCTTAGAGTGCGAGAGAGCTTTGGTTAAAGCTCCCGAGCAACCCATCGAGAGCGCTTTTCAATCAACACGAACAGGTCCAACACCTGAACCCCAACAGCATGTGACTCACTTAATGCGCCAAAGAAAGGGCAACTAATTGAGGAGGGGTGTGTGTGCGTGTGTGTGTGTGTGTGTGTGTGTGGGTATTCTTCGAATTCAATTGCAGCTGTTGTTGTTGTGCTCCGTACGCGTATTATAATGCGACACAGTAACCATGGAGCCGCAAGCTCACCTTTAAGGCGATAAGATAAAGCTGCCGCTGTCAGAGATTAGATATTAGCCGCCCATGGTTCCAGCCAAAGCATGAGTTGGCCATCGCGTCGAAGCCAGTGACATTATCTCCAAGACTGGCAACCAGTTAAAATAGAGCAAAGCGCCGAGGTTTGAGACACGTTTTCGTAATACCCATATTTTTCCAGTGAAATGTGAATCTAATTTTTTTTTTTTTGCTGTTTGCATTCAAAAGTCGCGACGTCACGTTTTTCATATTTTCATCTTGTGTGTGTGTGTGTGTGTGTATCTGTTGTGTTGTTTACGAATGGGCGTGATTTTATTCTAACAAATTCGATTCTGTGTATTTTTAATTTTAGTCCAAGGTTTGAAACAACAACAACAACTACAACTGGCGCAACTATAAACGTAATCAAAGCAACAAAGAAGCGCACGACGCAAAAACAAAGTCTTCAACCAAGAGACACCGAAAGAAAGAGCGCGAGAGCGAGAGCCTCACGCAGAGAAAGCGAAAGGCAGCTAGTGTAAGAGACAGGGCGTGGGAGAGTCAGATCGGCGCGGCCGGAGCTACGTATAGAGACGCAGGAGAGCGACCTCCGCCGCTGGCAGCTGTAGCTTGGCCAATACAAAAAAGAAAGAAGCAATAAAAAAAATTACGCATACGCCGTGTGAAGCGCAATCGCTACCAAAAAAAAAGAAAAAACTGAAACCAAAAACAAGAAGGAAAACACAAAAAGCAAACACCAAGAAAAACAAAACAGAACAAAAAAGATTAATAATAATATAAACCGATCAGCACTGACTCAGCCCAGCACGCCAGCCGCCCCATCCCGTCCTGCCCTTTCCCGCTCTCTTCAATGTTTTGGGCCTTCAATATCGCAAGCAATCAAAGATAGTTGCGGCAGTATTTGAACCAGTGTGTGCCCAGTGTGCCCAACTGGAACTTCCCAACGCAACAACAACAACAACAACAAGCAACAATCACAGGCAACCACAGCCTCAGAACCACCGTGCAAGCAGCATTGGTGGTGAAATATTCAAACTGTAGCCGGCTAGAAACTCAGGTGAGCTGCAATTACTATTGAAAAATTGAAAAACTGTAATCAAAATTACACTTTGTAGAGTTTTGTAGAGTTTTATGTTAGAATCTACTAAGCCTACTTAGTATAGTCAACAAATTAAAGACAAGTATTTTTGCAGATTTTTAGAGACTAGACTTTGTAGAGTTTAATGTTCTAACGTGCTGAGCTTATGAAGACTTAAAGTAATTTGGAGAGTTTGTAGGGATATATGTTAGCTCAGTGTGCTCGTCAAAATCTTTAAGCATACTAAAATGGTGTAAAGCATTCATACTTTGGAGACTTTGTGCAGTTTGTAGAATTTAATGTTTATATTTTTTATATTATGTATTTTCAAGACATCAATATACTTACATCAGTTACTTTGGACTTTGGAGAGTTTGTAGAGTAGAATGTGCTGACCTACTTAGCTTGCTTTATAGAGTACATATTTTTAATAGAAGTATCGTGAAGATTTTAGACAGTTTGGAGACTGTCGAGCTTAATACTTGGCTAATTTTTTAACGAGATTTTAGTAACTATACACATCGTCTGTCGACCTTGGAGAGTTTGGAGATATTGTCGGGCTCGTTGAATTTAGTTATATGAACTTATGCAATAAACAAGCAACCTTTGGAAACTTTAAAGAGCTTTGACCTACTTGTTGTACAGTAATTGGCATTCATTTGGAAGAGTCCAAACCAAGTTACAGCTTAGCTTGTGTGAAAGCTTTTACCGGCAACAGCTGTCACATATTTAGGGCTGCAAAAAGCAGAAGAAATTCGCCAGTGTGACGTGCACTTCGTCCGAGCCTCATCATCATTAGCTGTTTAACATTTAGGTACTTGAAAAGCTCATCATATGGGGACATATAATAAATAATATATGTGTATATATGTACATAGGGGTAACACTCGTGACCAAAGCGCTGTCAGTTTCTAGTTTCGGCCAGTCTTATCAAAGAGCCAACAAACACTTAGAATTTAAAACTTGCTCAACGCACAGGCCGGAAACACATGAAAATGTTCAGTTTGTGTGCCAGATATCGTGTATGGAATAGGTTTTAGGTTAACTTAAGTAATACAAGTAATAGCAAATTTACAGAATATAACAACTACTTGAATCCAACATTTTGGTTTGACAACTTTTTTGATAGAACTTTCAAAAATTCCATAAAATTGGTCATTGAGCTTTAAATGTAGTAAATATATATAGAATATTAGTTACATACAGAATATAGGCCTGTCAGGAACTAGACGTATTTTAATTTATAAACCACTGCACAAAGAAGAACAATAAATAAATATTTAAATAAAATTAACATTGAAAGTAAGGCAAAGCTCTTCACTCTAAAATAATAATTATAATACAAATGATAATTATAATATTAATAATAATGTATATAGGAACCTAAGATATTCTTAGGTAAAGTGGATAGTAGCGCTAATTTTAGCTTTGTTAGGCTGTTTGGTTAAGATTGTAGAGCTAGAGCGGGTAAATCTGGAATACTGGATAAATTACACATGTACATATATTGCGTTATGTATATTGGATAAAGTTAACAAAGAAAAAAGGGCCTACTCTTGTTATAATAATTATTATGTGCCTATATATCCTATGTTTATATCTGCATTAATTGTAGGAATAATTGATCAATGATCAATATAGAATAAAACACTTAACTGCTTGAGATATTATTGAGTATTCTATTTCGGAGAAACATATTAATAAGATTCTTAAGTCAAATGCAATCATGTTTTATTTTATACCTGAAACTCATATGACATGAAAAGATTGTATCATTATATATAATGATATTAAACTGTACTAACAGTGAACTCGCTGCAGTAGAAATATACCCCAAACTAGCCCCAGCACTGGCTTTTATCATCGGCTTATCAGTAAATAATTCCCACCTGTTGTGCAGTTCAGGCGTTCAATGGGGTAGGGGTTGGACGTATAGCAGGGGAGGGGGCAAGTTGCTGGCAAGAAGGGCGTCGTGGAGTAACGCTTAAGCGAGTGCGTCTGTGTGTGTCTGTGTGTGTGTGTGTGTGTGCGTGTGTGTGTATTTGTGTAAGAGATATATTCAGTCAGGTGTTGTTTTGAGGCTTGTTGTGCCTCAAGCGTACAAAGCAACGCTTATTATATAGACCTAAGCACATACACACCCGCACACTCGCACACGTGTAGATACATTTGTATCTTTTGTGAGCCACTGGCGTTGCTTGCAGCTTTTATATGCATACATACTATACACATAGAGTTGGGTATCTCGTAGTGCTGGAAGTTCCAATTTTTGCTGCTGTTTGCATTGCTCAGCAGAAAGCCGTTGCCTGGCCGCGACTAGTGGCTCATTGTCACTGGATTTTATAGATAACATGCACTAACACACACATAGACTGCGGTTCAGTTGGGTTCCACTTTTAATCTTATCTTAAAACTTGAGTCGACATCGTTTGCTATACCAACACCGACGCTTTGCACATGCACACACACACACACACGGGCGCACACACATCTCCTATATAAAACTCGATAGCTTGCAGTGTTTCTCTCATCAAGTATTAACACAGTAACAAATAATTTTATTTCTTGTTAACCCTCTCATGCAGTTTAGAGTTGTGTATTCTAGGTCTTAAATATGACTGTAGAAACAGAAGCACCCAGAATACCCTGTAAATGGATAAGTGCCAACTAGTAAAATGATATTCTGTATCTGAATCTGTATCAAAAATGCACTCAGAGAAAAACGGTGTTGTACATTTCAGCCGAAAGCGTATACTGTTTTGTGTTTTTTTTTGCCTAAAAGTACATTTTGTGCCTGAATATTTTTTATTAAAAAAGGATCAGCTTAAGTTTTGAATTGTGCCCGCAGATGAAGAAATTTCGAGTTTAGCTAAGTTGTAATTAAATTTTCTCTACTCTATTTAAGTAAATAATTCTTGACTCTTTCCCTTAGTTCAACTACTGTACGTATGTATGTAAGTCAGCTAATTTATAAAGACAATTAAATGTATGTGCATATGTATTTATCGATTAAAATAAAAGTCAAATGTATCTGAAAAAAATATATTGAATTTATCAAGATAAGATCTTATCTCTAGTCTCTATTGAAGTGAAATCATATCTCGATATCTATCGATAAAGTTATTGAAAATCTAAAATAAACTTGATCTACCAATAAACCTATTTAACTGGACTAATGGTCTGCTACCTTAATTGTATATTTTTTGTTCGAGTAACTATATTTATTAATATTGTAAAAAATGATTTGAAACGACATTTGGTGTTTTTAATTATATCGTTGCTTAGATAACCGCCATTTTACTATATACTAGGTAGAAAAGATCATAAGATCTGCAAAACTTAAAACAATGGATCCTTTTCTTAAGCTTAAAACACAGCTAATTTATAAATTTTATTTTGTATGTTTGAAAGGATTTGAAAAGGTTATCGAGGCAAATGCAGTTGAAAACAAATATATATAATCAGACTATTTGAATTTTGGCTAAGTAACTTATTTATTTTGACATAAATTATTCAGTTATAAAGATATAGTAATATGTTAAATAAATGAGTATGTTTTAAGAGTTTGTTATATAATCAGCAAACTCAAAATAATAACTTACAGTAATATTCCTTCTTGCGAAGTTAAAATCAGCGATGTAGGCTGTACTTAAAAGTATTTGATTTGAAACTGTGTCTACTTTGAGAAACTAAAATTAATGAATATATACATATGTACATAGTATGTATGTCATATCGCCGATAAGAAGTTTGAGTAGAAAATTAAGTTGTTGTATGAATAACGTTTTGGTTTATAAAGTGAACTGAGCCTAATTGCACAGAATACATTATTTTAAACACGGTTCATCATTCTTTGATCAGAGTTTGGTCAAAATCAGCTTAATATAATAGTTTAGTTATGCACTTATAGCCTGTGAAAATAACAATAAAAAAGTAATTACAATAAATTGATTAATACATACAAAGTAAGTCCATGCAATTTATTTTTTACTGGGATCACATAATCTGCAATGCTTATTAATTATTGCAATTATTCCAATGGAATATGCATAAATATATATATGTGTATTTGTGTATACCCTGTATCCATAAAATAGTAAAAAGAGGGCATAATGAAATTAGGCAAATGTATACAACAAATAATGTAAAGTAAAAATATAGTGTGGGATTCTAGGGGCATGCACAAATAAAATCTGTTGGCAATGGACATAAATATATGTATGTATGTGTTTGTCTTGGTATAGTTAGGCGCTGTGTACAGGGTATGTTTAACTTAAGTCTGTTGAGTTTTTGTTTTTTTCTGTATACATCCACGCTTCCGTTATACCCCGAACCCATTGAAAATGGGTATAATGATTTTGTGCAATTGAATGTGACAGGCAGAAGGAGGCACCTGCGACCTCATAAAGAATACATATATATTCTTGGTCAACTGAATATCTATAGCCAAATCTCTCTAGTGATGTTCGTCTGTATGAACGTATCGATCGCGAAAACTATAAGAGTTCAGGTTTTCAAATATGGCAGCTCAAGTTTGTTTCAAATGATCGTTAACCACATATTTCAAAAATCAATAAAAATCGAACAATCTCAAATTTATTAAAGCTTATTTCGTAGTTAGAGAAATGAAATTTCCACATTAACAATTGAATGTACTATAGCACTTGAATAAGCTATTGCAAAAAGTTGCACCCAGATTGCTGAAGAAAACTTGTGGTAAAATCTGACAAACTTGACGAGCCAATAGCGCAAGCACTTATTTTTAGTTATTAGTTAATTATAAAGAGGGCTCAGGGTATCTCTTAGTCGAGTCTTCTCGACTAGAACAGTCGTAGTTGTTTCTGCTGCTGGTGGGAGAGCGACCCACGTCAGTCTTCAGTTGCTCTTCGTTTTGAGCTTCGTTCGGTCTTCGTGTGGTCTTCGTGCGGTCTTCGGTTGCCCTTCGCTCGCTGCCGGCGTCGCTGTCGCCGTCAACCCTTACTTTGGTGCTGCTGCGCTTAAAAACGCTGCGCTGTTGTTGCTGGCCTGCGGGGGCGTGTGTGGGCGGCTGCATAACACCAACTTGATGCTGGAGTTGCACTCCATACATGTGTGTGTGGGTGTGTGTGTGCATTTATTTATAAACTGAGCTCATTGTTTGCCCCACACGCGGCTTTAGCTTGCTCTCAGCGAGCATGCTTCTCGATGACTGTGTGTGTGTGTGTGTGTGTGTGTGTGTGTGTGTGTGTGTGTGTGTGTGTGCATGAGTGTGTCTCAGTCTGAGTCGCCTCCTGTTCGGTTCTGCTGGCAAGCGCGGCCTCTTTAACAGTTGTATTACGCCGCGCTCGCTTACGCTAGCCTGCTTTGTCTCGCTCACAGCAGCCTTTAATGCTCGGCTCTCTCGCTCACACGTGCGCGCGTCGTCGTCGTCGTCGCTGCGTTTCGTTGCGGGGTTGTTGTTGTAAACTCGGTTTCAAGCTTTAATTACGTCTCACACACACACCCAGCTGCGAGCGCAAACAGACGGACTCATTCAGCCTCAGCCCCAGCTGTGTGTGTGTGTGTGTGTGTGTGTGCACGTTCTCTGCGGGCCGTCAGGGGGCGCTGCGGCGCAGTTGTTGAGTTGTTGTTGTTGCTTGTTGGCCTGCGCGGTATTCCTATTTTTGTTTGCCGTTGCTGTTGTTTTAGTTCTTGTTGTTGCTGTTGTTGTTGCCTAACGGTACTTCTGAGCGCCAGCCATTATTTGCTCGAATTCAGTCAAGCTTTGTGCTTCGTTGCTGCCGCTCGCGAAGTTGTCGCGTTGTCGTCGTCGCCGTCGTCGTTGTCCCGTTGTTGCACCCAAAAAAAAAACATACCACAAATATATTAAAAACCAAAAACAAAAAAAAACAAATCCAGTCGAGCCAACCACCCAACCACAGTTGGTTGCTGGCGTTTTTCGTGCTCGTTGCGCTAGCTTCCCGTGTGTGCGTGTGTAATTTCGCCGGCTTTGGCGCGGCCTCAAAACGTGAGTACATTAAAATGCGCGCTCTCTTTTCTCCTCTCTCTTTTTGTTTAGCTGCATGTGTCTGTGTGTGTGTGTTGGCGCGCTAATCTCCACTTTGAGATTAGATATAAAGTTGCTTCACACTGTTGTTTTAGTCTGGGCCTGCATTCTTGTACACACACACAACAACATACTATTTGTACATTCCAATTTTAACTTGTCTGCACTCGTTTATTCAGCTAAGCTTTGGGTAGCTGCGCTCAAGCGCGCCCCACTTGTGTGCAGCTTTTGCGCAGCTTAAAGCTTTGAGTTAAGCTCAAAGTCTCTGCGACTTTAACCCTAATAAAAACCATGCAAAATTTCTCAAATCGATAAAAGCTTCAATGCTTATCAAAAAACAAACACAAAAACCAAAAAAAAAACCAAAAATAAATAGCAAATAGCAAAAAACAAGAACAACTTAGCTAGTCACTAACAGAGAACTCTCATTGAGGATTTCGTGGAAGTTTACATTGCTCGCTGGCTCGCTGTGTGATGGGGGAGGGGTGGCGCCGTCGGGCAGGGCGCGCTGTTAGGGCTTTCATAAACGTAGCTCGGAGCGAGCTGTTGCCTGGCCTGGTCGTTAGCTGCGTCGCCAGCTTATCACACACACACAGACTGGGCTGACATATGCACGCTTGTGTGCGTGTGTGTGTGTCTGTCTTTAGACTTGCAGAGGCATATATCGTGTTATCAATAATCGTGTGTGTGTGTGTGTGTAAAAGAGTTAAGCGTTTATTTTTGTTGTTGTTGTCAATTGTTTTTTCCCCCATTTCTTTGGTTTTGTTTTATTAATTAAAGAATGGCGCGCCTAACAGCTAGGTGAATTGATTGGGTTGAGTCAAGGGCGCAGGCGGGGTGACGGAAAAGGGTAAAGCTGGTCGGCTGTTCTAGGTAAATTATGCGACTTTGAATTATAAAGGTGCAAGTTTTCAACTGTGTGGGGGTAATGGTTCAAACTTGAAGCAAACACGAGGGTAAGGGCAAGGGCGTCACGAGCTAGTATAATAAACGTTCGTTTATTAGAACGTTTACATAATATTTAATAAACATTTTTCAGTAAAAGCTTATAAGAAAAAGACACATTATGTTTTATATGTAGATGCTTTACTCCTATAGGCAAAACTACATAAAAGATCTGCTTTTACTTAAAATGAAACATTTTCTTTTAAATATCGCTTTTCTTATGCGATTTTTATAGACTTAAGTTAAGGCCAATTCCTCTCTCACCCACTCTGACTCTACTTCTTTCTCATTAATCCTTATCAATATCCTCTTCTGACTCTCTCCCTCTCTCTCTCTCTCTTCTCTCTCCTTCTCTCTCTCTCTCTCTCTCTCTCTCTCTCTCTCTCTCTGTTTCTCTCTCTCTCTCTCACTCTCTTTCATAGTAACCTTTGCTCTTTCACACCCTCTTTTACTCTCACCCCCACTTTATTTCTCTCTCTCTCTTTTACTCTTACTATCATCATTATTCTGCTCTCTTTTACTCTCTCTTTTACATTTACGTTTTACTCATACTAAATCTCACCTTCACTTGCTATCTAACGCCTTCTTGCTCACTTTTCCCTGCTTTTAAATATCACCTTTCTATGCGATTTTCATGAATTCAAGTAGGGTACACCATTTTTATTTAGTGATATTTGATAAGACATATTTTATAAAAATGGCAAGGAACTTTCTTTTCTTTTAATCATCATACAAAAATTAAGCTTATTATTTTCTTTTGCATATCCTTTGGTCAGCTTCAAGACGTCTTGCAAACGGCTGAAAATGGAAAAGACTCCCCGGTATACGCAGCGGGAGCGCAACATGGTGCTTGGCTATGCGGCCCAGTACAAGGATGTGATTGAGAACAAGCGCACGGACGCCGAGTCCAATCGGAAAAAGGACGAGGTCTGGCTGCAGATAGCCAAGGAGTTCAACTTAAAGGTCTATCATCAGCGCAGCGCCAAGCAGCTGCGCCAGCTTTACAAGAACATGAAGCTGCTGCTCAAGAAGGATCTATGCGGCGAGGAGAAGGGCAATCGCTCCTTCTTGGATCTGCTCAACTCGCTCTCGCAACATGAGTCCGTGGCCCAATACATTGCCGGCCAAATGTCACCGGATGGCGCCGGTAGCCAAGCTAATGCAAATGGTCGCCAATTGGCCGATGACTACGAGGACTCAAAGGTGCGTTATTTTCAAATTTACAACAGTTTCTATTTTAAGAAAGTTCCCCATAACTCACCTTTAGCTATTTTATCGTCATATTAGACTAACAAATTTCTGTCTTAAAGTTCATGATTCGGCGAATGCCGGACATAGTGTTAAGCAACTTTAGTGTTTAACAACACTAGCAAATACGAAAGTACTTTGAAAAGCTTAAAAGCTCCAAGAACAGTTTTACAAGTACTTTAAAGCTTTTCATTAAAACTGAAACCCATTTCGTAATATTAATAATATAATATTCATAATATTACTCAATGGCTACAATCAAACGAATAGAAATTTACTTTCTAATTATAGAATATGTACATATATGCTTTATCTTATTTTTTTATAATCGCTCGCGAAGTGAAAATAGTACACATACATATATAACGGAATTGAATAGAGACTTAGAAGACTTAGACTATATACTCATATATATCCGCGTCAGATAAAGTGCTAAGGTTTGCTGGTTACGCCTACAAGAGGCGTGGCAATTCACGAAATTGTAAATGTCTCTCTGAGTTTTAAAGATAACCAGCCAGTCAAAATTGTTTAGGCAAATTCAAATTGACAGCAAATTTAACAAAACAAAAAAACTCTCGGATCCGTAGCTCCCATATTTCTAACTCCCTTAACTTTGTAAAGACTGAACCGATCTTCATGTTTGATGGCATTTTGGGCATGTCTTGTCGTCCAGATTGAGTCAGCATTTGAAATATATGCTTTATTGAAAATATAATGTTGTTGAATTTTTTGGTAAAATTATCATGTACTCCCTACTTATACTTAGACTTAGTTCCGAACAAATTTTTTTTCAAAATTTTAAATTGCCAATTTATATATTTTTTTCGATTCTGGTTAACACAATTAGTAAGTGAGAAGGCTCTAGTCGGGAGCGCCCGACTGGCGGATACCCTGAACCCTGGGTTGTCATGCATTTGAACTATGGAAAGTAAATTCGTGTATAACTTTTAAACTAAGAGTATGATCTTAATGACATTTTGAGCGCTCAACAAGAGCATTGAAATCGATGTCCAAAGCCCAAGGCCGTAGTATTTAAATTGCGTTTTTTTACATTTTTGCATATACATATATGCTTCACACAAACAGTTTGAATCAAATTTGGTGGCTCTAGCTCTTATGGTTTCTAAGATATACTCAAAAACCGAGTCAAAAAACCGATAATTATCGATAGTAAGAAAACGAGATGAGTTATCGGTAATTTGATATAAACTTGATCTGGGTATGGTATACTCGAACTTAAAAGGTCCAAGTTCAGCTTTCTAGCTTCTGTAGTCCCTGAAATCGACGCGTTTATACAGATGGACAGACAGACAGACGGACAGGATCGACTCGGCTGGTGATGCTGATCAAGAACATATATATATACTTTATGGGGTCAGAGACGCCTCGTTCTACGTGTTACATACATTTGCATAAATCCATTATACACTGATTTACCCATTTTCAATGGGCTCAGGGTATAAAAACAACATTGAAAGTGATTCTGAGAGTGTCTTATTTTTAAATTGTAAAATTTCCTAGATTCATAGCTCACATATTTCAAACGCCTATAACTTTGCCAAAACTGAACTGATTTTCATGTTTGATAGCATTTCCGCATGAGCTGTCCTCTAGATTGAATCTGCATTTAAAATTTATGCAGTATTGAAAATAAAATTTTGCTGAATTTTTTGGTGAAAAAATCATGTACTTACTTACGTACTTTTACATACCTTTACTTATAATTTAAAAAAAATTTCACTAATTTAAAATTTATATTTTCAATCGACTGTGGCTATCACAATTAGAATAAAAACAGCATTAAAGCATATTCTGAGGAGGCCAAATTTATTGTCAAAAATCATGTCAAAATTGACACTGTGAACGAGTATTGCGTAGTCGGACACACCCGATTGCAATGTTCTTACTTGTTTTATTTGGTACGGGGCTTGTTTTTTTTCATTTTTTAATCTTATCTAAAATGAAAACTTTTAAAACACTTTCAGGCTTGAAAGCTTAGCATTAATTTGGTTTAAAGTTCGCCTGTTCCTCTCGCTTTAACTTTCTTAGGCTTATTTTGAAGGTTTATGCAATATTTGCAAATTGTAAACAAAAAGTAGGAATGCTCTAGTCGGGAGTGTCCGACTGGCAGATACCCATACACACACAAACCAAGCGTTAGATGTAATGGAATAAGTTGAAATAGAATAAATTATACATATATAGTATAGGGTCGTAGATGCTACCTGCTGCCCATTATAGGCATTCGCTTAAACCATATACCCTATCTTTTGGCCATTTTCAATGGGTGCAGAGATTTAATATTCAATTTGTTCCTTTTGTCATTTGCGATTAACAAAAATAGCTGCCAATGTACGAGGGCATGGATACGGATGTCATACTGATCAAATCGGAGACAATTAGCGATAACGAGCAGACGGAGAACGGCATGGACTGCATGGACGATGATGACGATGATGACTGCCCCAGTCCGAAGGCGCCGGAGGTGTGCCTGGAGGAGGAGGACGAGGTGCTGTTCGCCACAGATCTGCGCCAGCTGCAGCAGCAGGGCGCCGGCGGCTCCCTGCCCAGCGCCAACAGCAATCTGATCAATGGGCTCAACATTGCCAACGGCTGCAACAGCAGCGATCCGCTGCCGCGGGCGCCCAGCTCGCCCGTGTGCTCCACCAAAACGTCCGTCTCGTCCACCGGCAGCTATATGTCCGCCGGCGTGCCCAAGGCGGAAATAACGCTGACCACCACGGGCAATATTCGGGTGGGCAGCTTTGCCAGCATTAATAAGACGCTGCAGAACGATGCCGCCAACGCCAACAACAACAGCAGCAGTTGCAACAACAACAACAACAGCAGCAGCAGCAACAACAACAATAACAGCAGCAGCAGCAGCAGCAACAACAACAACAGCAGTGGACTGCAGCTGACCGCGGAGCAAATGAAGCAGCACATGCTGCTAAACGGCCTCGGCCTGTCGGCGGTGCAGCATCCGCCGGCGCACGCGCTGCCATCATCGGCGGCCATCAGCGCGGCGTCGAGCGGCGTGGCCAGCTCGCGGCACTCGACGCAAACGCTGCAGCTGCCGCGCTTGGCGCGTGGCCACAATGCGAGCGTCGCGGCGGCGGCGGCGGCGGCGGCGGCGGCGGCAGCGGCGGTCGACACAAATGGCGGCAGCGTGGCGGGCAGCGTGCAGCTGCTGCTGAACGGACACCAGAGTCGCGACAAGGCGCAGCAGCAGCAGCAGCTGCAGCAGAAGCTGCAGGAGCATCTGGACCGGAGCAACGGGCTCAGCTTCGTGGCCGGCAGCTTTAATGGCTACAACGGTCTCGGCACCAGCAGCATAGGCAGCATCAACTGTGCCGCCGCTGTCAGCAGTAATGGCAGCAACCACAACATCAGCAACATTAGCATCAACAACAACAATAACAACAACAGCAGCAGCAGTCACAATCACAACAACAGCAGCGGCAACCTGAACAACCTGAGCAGCAGCAGCGCCGGCGCCGGCGCCGGCAGCGGCAGCAGCGCACGCGGCCAGCACAATGAGAACATGATGTTGCTGGCGCTGGAGGAGCGCAAGCGGAAGATCGAGCTGCTGGACGCACAGATCGAGTATTGGCAAACGCTGACCAAGAAGCTCGACGCACAGACCGGCCACTACCCGAATCCGGCGTGCCTCTGCCACTTTCCCGGCACCAGTGTCATGGGCGTCGGCGTCGGCGTCGGCGTTGGCGTTGGCGGCAATGCGGGCAGCACGGCCGCAGCGAATGCGCTGCAAACGCAGTCGAGCAGCAGCTAGTCCGAAGCGGACGATGGCGGTGACGACGACGACGATGACGACGACAACGGCGAAGGCGACGATGATGATGGTGTTGATGATGACGTTGACGATGACGATACGAACGATGTTGGCCTGCTGCAAAGCGATTTGGAGCAGGGGAGCATTGAGAACAGCTGCAGCAGCAACAGCGACATCATCTCCATTGTAGACATTGATGACGATGACGATGATGTTGATGACGATGATGATGATGTGGTGGAGTTGCAAGTGGAGCTGCAGCACGAGAAGCCCAAAGTCACGGACTTGACGCTGCAGGAGGAGTTTGACTCACAGGATGCCTTGGTCAAGGATGTGGGCGTTGTGGGCGGCCTGTCGCCGCCAACGTTACAAGCGCCGCCGTCGCCACCGCCGTCGTTGCAGCCGCCAGCGAAGCGCGCCAAGCGCCACATCGCAGTGCTGCCCGCAGCAGCTGCCTCAGCGCTGCTGCTGCAATTGGCACAGCAGCAACAGCAGCAGCAGCAGCAACAACAGACGCCGCCCGCGTGAGCTGAGGCTGTAGTTTGTAAGAGCTATTAGCTAGTCTAGATACTTGTTCGTAACACCTCTAGTTTAGGCCATTTTTAATGATCGTCGCCGCTGTTTTTTTTTATACTATTTTGATTTGCCATCTTATGTTAATAACCAAAAATACCAACTAATATACAATTTATTATTATTATGAATACCTATTATTATTATGTATACTTCTATTTATTTATGCTTAGTTTTGTGTGCCAAACAAGAGAAAAGGAAACCCCATTAACATGCCAAAGACTGAGTGCATGTGCGTTCAATTTTTCCTGCATTACATTTTTTTTTTTGCTAGTTATATATTCATTTTCTTAACGAAATTTTCTTTGCCATTTAACGAAATGCTTGCCAAAATTTAATTTTAAGCATTAAGTTATTGCTTAAACCACGCCTCCTATTATTTATTATTTATGTGTTTTGTTTAACCCTTTTTTTTAAATTATATATAAACAATTATATAAATATATATATATATAGCTGAGATTAAATGTTTAAGTTGTTAAGCTGCAAACCAAAAGAAAATGCAACGAAAGGCCCAAAAAACATTTTTCATTTGTCACTGTACATTTTACCTTAAATTACATAACATAATTAGTTGTCATGTAAAAAAAAAACAAACAAACAAAAATACGAAAACTGTACAAATGTGGTTCCTAATCTAGTCCTTAAAAACACATCTAAGAAAAACTGTTTAAAAAAAAAAGAAAAAAATTCAACTGTTATGCATATAGCGCAACTTGTGTACTTTTTTTTATAAATATATATATATACATATATATTTAAATGCAAAGCCCCCAGTCCCAAAACCCTCCAAAGAACTGTAGCTAATTTTAATGTACTTAAAAAGAAAACAAAAATAACTGAGGCACCCCAAAAACCAGTAAAAGAATTGAGAGAGAAAGTTGGAGAGCAATTTGCTAGTCGTCGCCGCATAACTGTACTCTTTAGTCTAGCATACACCAGAAATGATAAAACGAAAAAATTGCTATTTAGTTATGCATTTGCATATTGCTAGTGGTAATATATACAACAAAATAAATATGTGTAAAAATAAAGCCTAATTGTAACCACAATTTACAAAACAACAAAAAAAAACCATTTATACAATTTTTGTAAACAAAACAAATTAATAAAAAAAACCAGTGAATTTATTTATTGGCCTAGTTAAACGTTAAATCTTTGTGTGTACATAAAATAAACATGTTTAAATATAAATTGGGCGCGCAATTTAAATTTTGGCGGGCACATTTACCAAGTGGTGGAGTCCAAGGCGTTGCCAGATTGCAGCCAGCCTTTGGTAATTTTTGAGGTTGCCATCACGTTTAGCGATAGTGTGCCACATAATCATCAATATGACAGCTTAAAACAAATATCAAAAACTTAAGGTTGACAACTAATAATTTATAATTAAATAATAATTAATAAATATTATTACTTGTTGGTTTTTATGGAAACAAGAGCATAGTGTACATTTAAGTCACAGCTGTGCCATGTTTGCGTTGGCATACTCGTGACAGGTAACGGGTAGTCAAGGGCTGCGCATCTCTGCGCTGGCAAATATAAGCAAATGCAGTTTTCGTTCAATTAAATGCAATAAAATGCCAGATGCCAAATGCAATGGCAATATATAATTTGGATCAATTAAATTGAAATTAAATCGCCCAATCCAATATACAGCGCACATCTCTATGGCCGCCAAGAAGCAACGCTGCGCGCATGTGTAGAGCGAGAGCGAGCATAGCTCTACGCGGACAGCTGCGAGAGCTTCATTCGGCAGGGAGGGGGGACATTTGCAAATTTGTATTTATTACTCATCCAAAAGCGAGTGCGATGCAGTCATCGAAAGATTTGTAAAACCAGGTCCAGTTGCAGGTCCAAGTTCGTGCCGATTGCAAATGCGCATTTTCTGCTCTGCATTTCTGCAATTTTGTTGTGGGCGACGGCAATAAAGTGAATGCGAATATCCAATACACCAATCCAACTGTGCCTGTGTGTGCGTGCGTGTCTGTGCGTGTGTGTGACCCGAGTGAAGCCCCTGCTCCAAACGTTAGCTGGCTGCACGCATTTCCGTCGCACAACGCCAGCTGCTGAGCGGAGTTGAGTCCGGAGTGCGACATCGCTCGATGCCCGGCTTCCATCTCAATGAGATGGGCGAAATGGTGTTGGACGCCATCGATGACATCGGCGTTGTCGATGTCTACGATCTGGCATCGGATATTGGCAAGGAGTACGAGCGCATCATGGATCGCTATGGCACCGATGCGGTTAGCGGCCTGATGCCGAAGATAATCAATACGCTGGAGCTGCTGGAGGCGCTGGCAACGAAGAACGAGCGCGAGAACACGACCATACAGGAGCTGCGCGAGAAGATAGCGCAGCTGGAGAGCGAGAAGCTGGAGAAGGCCGAGTTTCGGCGGCGCTTCGATAAGGAACTGGAACTGATTGAGGAGCAGTGGCGCACCGAGACCAATGAGCTGGTCGATTTGGTCTCATCGCTGCAGGACGAGAACAAGCGGCTGGTGAAGCAGACGCAGGACCTGCAATCGTCGTCCGCCCAAAGCTCCGGCCTGGGCGCCAGCCTAACCGAGAGCATCATCAGCATGAGCAACAACGAGCTGCACAGCGCCCTCTCCGACACCCAGGTGCTGCAGCGGCTCAAGGAGCAGATCTACAAGCAGCGCGACGAGCTGAAGCAGCGCGAACGCGAACTCCAGGACAAGTACAGCGAGCTGGAGCATGTGAGTTAGCCGGCTTCCATTGGTTGGTCATCAATTCAATTTGTGTTTCTCTTTCTATTTTGTTTTTGTGGGGGCTTCGCTTCAAAGGTTAACATTCAGGCGGAGCGCCTGAAGGCCTCGGAGCGGGATACGCGACGGCGCCACAAGCTGATGCAGGCGCAGGTGAAGACGCTGTGCGAGGAGCGCGCCGATTTTCTAGCCCAGCTGCAGGACCAGTGCCGCGAGATCAATCAGCTGCGCAAGCGCTTGGGCCTGGCCGAGAAGGAGAACGAGGATCTGGTGCAGTCGTACGATGATGATCAAAACGATCCGAATAGGCCGCGCTATACGACGCGGGAGCTCAAGGAGCTGATCAGCGAGCGCGACGAGCTGCTCACCACCATTGACAACCTCAACGAGCAGCTGGCGGAGCTGAAGCCGGCGGCCAGCGCGAAGCGTACGCGCCAAATCTCCAGCTCCGATGACAGCGACGATGATGACGACAACGAGGCCGATGACGGCGTTGAGGCTGATGTCGATGATGATGATGACAATGTTGCGGGCGAGACGTGCGTAAACACACACACACACACACAACTATTTATAAAATGTTAATGCATTTATAATGATATATGCTTATTTGAATGTCAGGCCACCCGGACACGATGCGCCCGTGCAGGGACCGTTGCCCTATGAGCCAGATGATGCGCCCTGGAAAAAGAGCTCCGAGTCGGGCATACGCAAGTTGTGAGTGTGAAAAAGAGATTTGGGTAACATTTGTTTCATTGTTGAATCGCATTTGACGTTTGCTCCGTTGCAGCTTTCGCAAACTATTCTCGGATCCATCGGATGGCAGCAACACATTCCCGAAACGTTCCTTGGCCACGCTCTCGAAGATGGCGCTATCGGCCACGCCCGGCAGCGGCACCGAGCCGAAGTAAATGCCTTTTAGCCTAAGAGCCAAGTGCATTTGAAATTTTAATTGTGGTTTGATTTTGTTTATGTATTATTTTTCGTTCTTTTTTATTTATTTACTTTTAGTCCCTGTCTGTCCCTTGCTATGTTTTATATGCTCGCTAAGTATTTACCGTTTTCTTATTTGATGTACATAATTTACATATTCGATTGCTGTGCTATCATAATCTTAAGTTGTTATTTCTTTTTTACGTGATTGCTTAATATGTAATTATTGTTTTTGATTTTTGATATTTAACTGATTCGCATATGCCAACATTTCGAAAATGCTTTTATCTTATTTTTTTACTTATATAGTATGTATTTGTACTACCCAATTACGTGTACTAACTAATCTAATCTATGACCAAAATGCAAGGAACTATTCTAGGCTTGACTAGCAGGCACAACGGGTTACGGATTCCTTTCGAAGCCGAACCGCACCCATATATACATTAATATATAATATATATATATATATATATACAACATTTTACATACATATACATAGATACTTACCTAACCATTTAGACATACATACATACCCTATACATATGCAATGTTCCAAAGAACAAAATGTATGCGCAAATTTTTCGAAATTTTGCAGGCCAGTGAGTGAGTTTTGAATGAATTTAACCAATTAGAAACCCATAAAGGAGGACACTTAAATAACAACGCATACATATTAAATACCTAGTAATTGTAGAAAGTTTTTAAAGCCGAAAATCCAAACAATATTTATGCAAAAGTTGTGTATTTTTCGAGTCCCGTGCTCGAAACTGTTTTAACAACTGCAACCAAATTAATTAATGAACAATCCTTAAATGGAATAACAAAAAAGTGTCTAATGTTGCCTTTGTTGCAAATCTTAGCCGAAATCTCAAATATCCTATTAGAACTCCTGTTAACAATGCAGCCTAAACAATTATCAAAAGAGATGAGAAATAATTAGAAAAGAAAATATAAACAAATTATATATTTACTTCAATTAGCTAATATGCCAGCTGTAATCTATGTATAACTCTCTCTTTCTCTCTCTCTCTCTCTCTCTCTTTCTCACCTACTGCATCTCGCTCTAACCCATTAGCCATCTCTTTTTAGCAAATTGAGCCTTTTTATAGCAGTTGCCCCAAGCGGCCTTATATTAAAAAATAGAAGGAAAAAAGTTAAAATATTTCGTAAATAAAAACTATCAAAATTAAAAGTAAATGCAAATTAAAATTAATCCTAATTAGCCAGCGTTGAATTGTAGCTGATTGTTTGTTGACAAATAAATTATAATTATAATTAGAGGAGCAAACTTAAAATATTAACAAAATAGAACAAAAATAACTTTGCAAAATTGAATCAAATCAAATTAAATCGTAAAAACGTTTTTAGCCGCAAATTTTAACCAACAAAAAATATGACTAGAGTTGTTGTTACCAATTAATTGAAACTATGTACCAATTATATTATATAGCTTAACAGTTATCGAAGTGTGCACAAAATGTTGCATTTGCCACAGTTTAACATATTGTATAAGCCCATCCTTATCAGTACGATTATAACCCCAAACAGGTTGCATTTTGTTTCCGGCTTATGGCTGCTAATCTCAACAAGCTTTTTGCTTTGCTTCGTCCAACTTCGCCATCCTTGCGCAATTCGTATTATCTACATAAATGTCGTATCAGGTCAAGCATTAAGTACATATCAGTTTTAGATTGTGAAGCGCGCAAAAACTCTTTTGTTACGGTTTTGGTTCTTAACGAAATTGCTAGCAACGAGAAATGTGCCAAAGACTTAACGGAATTCAGCGGTTGCCATTGATCCAGAAATCCATCAACATTAATCCCCTCACGGAACGCGTTCATTCTAATTCAATTATAAACTAATTATTTTACTTTGGCAACTGAATTTTTTATACAACAAACCGAAAAATTTATAAATTTACAATACTGGCAAACTGCAGTTGAAGAAAAAAAAAATTAAAATACAAATTGGAGACATTTGAGTATTTGTCTGAAGTATTAAAGCTATTAATTTATCTATTAAATTAATTCGTTGTGTCACAGAAATCTAAATAACTGCAAATTATTTATGTAAATCCAGTGACTGAATCGATTTCGAATTTCCTTTTTTTTTCAGTATGCTTAAAATTTCAGCGATTTGAGGATTTTTATTTCTGTGACACAGCGTTAAATGAACATGAATTATATGAATAAATGAAATGAATTAATGTTAACTAAATTTATATATACATATACTTATTATATACATATATTAACCAAATAACCAATATTTAAATGATATACATATATACATACATTATACAAAACATGCCGAGTTCGAGTATGAAACAGTTTATAGATCGCTCCAACAATCTCATGCTCGTACACACATTTTATGCATTTTATGGATGCGGTAAATAAAAGTTATGGCAAGAAAAAAACATGTTTTTTGTTCATTATATATTTTAAATTTTTAACTCAACTTCTTTTTTCAATTAAATTCCAAAAAATGCGGGAAATATTCACTCGTGACTGTCCGGGCGCTTTTCCAGTTTCAGGGCTGCTGCCTTCGGATCGATGGACAGAACAGTTTGGGACTTGGTTTCCAAGTTTACGTGCAAATAAAGAAATGAATTCGTTAAAGATCATGGTATATATAAAGCATTCTATAAATAAATAATTTAAATTAATGATAATTACGAAAGGGCATTAGGTACCATAGTTAGCTGGAAACCTCCCCTGGATCCATGTCCAAATATGGATCCTTACTGAACAGCCTACTTTCCCTCCCTTATCCGATATCTCTTTGCCTTTTGTTGTGTACTAAATGGCAGAAAACAGTGTACCCACTTTTTATACTCTGATCTCTTTTATTTAATCCCCCTTTTTTTTACGACGTCTTCATTGAGCAGATCAGAGAATACTTAAATGCAACTCTTTGCTCCCTTCAATTAAATATCTATTTCTGATGTCGGAAGTTATGGATTTGTGGTAAGTGCATAAGAGATGAAAACTGCATGTTACTTTTTATGAAATATCGAAAACAATTATTGCCATTTGAAATACACAATCGAAATTTTCTAAATTTGGTGGCTCCAGTTTTTCTAGTCTCTTAAAATCGAGATTAGTGCAACGGTGGAGGATATTGAAAAAAGGAAGAACTCTTGCTGCGTATAATCTGAGTCTATAGCTTTCGAGATCGCCGCGTTCGGCCAAGAATATATGTATATACTTAATGGGATCGGAGATGCCTCCTGCTACTACATACAAAACCATTATTGCCTTTTTACCCATTTCCAATGGGTTCGAGGTATAAAAATATTATTTCAAGACCTATAAAAATCGCCATAAGCTCGGCAAGGTTCTCACTCGCATCAGCTAGACCAAGCACAACTTAACGATACCCTGTCTATTTTCAGGGTTACAGCACTTACCACTCTGCTGGTCGATTCGGGCTTGACTTGGGCTAGGTGGCAAATCACCTGCAGCTGGCTACACTCGGCCTCCAGGCGTTCGATCGCGGCACGATCTTCAGCGATCTGAGCCTGCAGCTCCTCGATGCGCTGGTCACCGGCGGCGCGCTCCTGCATCAGTTGGTCCTTCGAGCCGCGGATGTTAGCCAGCTTGCTATTGGCCTCGAGCAGCTGGGCGCGCGATTCGGCCGCCTCATCGGAGATCTCTTGCCGCTCCGCTCGCATCGTGGCGATGTGCGCATTCAGCTCGTCAATATCCTCATCGTGGCCCGCCCGCGATTGGTTCAGCTCCAGCAGCGCAGCCTCCAGCCGCAAGCGCTCTTCGACAACTTGCTGCTGCAGCTCGCTGAGCGTCGTGTTGCACGTCAGCAGCTGCTGGCCCTGCTCCGCCAGGCGCTTCTCCCGCTGCTGCAGCTCCGAGTTGAGTCTGCCCACCTCGAGGGTGAGACGCGCCTTCTCGATGTCGGCGCCATCGATCTCCGCTCTCAGGTTGCTGCACCTGGAGTCGGACGTCTTCAATGCCTTCTCGAGATGCTTCACCCGCCTGTCGGCCGTCGCATAGTTCTCCACGACGCGATCGTGCTCCCGCTGCCGGTCGAGCACCTCCTGTTGGGCACGGCCGGCGAGTTCCTGCAGCGCTTCCATCGCCGCCTGCAGTTCCTGATTATCCTGCTTCAGTCTATCGTAATCGCACCTGAGCTTGTCGTGGGCACGCTGGAGCGCGCTGCGCTGAGCACTCAGCTTCTCCAGCGAGCGCCTCATTCGATGCAGTTCGAGCTGGTTCGGGGGCGACCTCGGCGGGCAGGCAGCCAGGTCGCGTTCGCGCCGCTCGTGGATGGCAATGCGGGTCCTCGTGTTGCCCAGCGCCAAATTGAGCTGGCTGATCTTCTTCTGCAGCCTGATCGCCTTCCGCTCGTCGGCCAGCTGTCGCTGCTCGTACGTTGCATTCTTCGCCCGGAGTGCTGCCAGCTCCCGTTTGAGATTCCGATTGTCGTTCACATGCTGCTCCACTTGGCACAGCGTCTGCTCGGCCTCCTCCAGCTGCTGCATGGGCGCGTCCAGCTGCTTCACGGTCGCCTCCAGGTGCAGCTCGGCCCTGTGGTGCTCGCGCTGCACGCAGAGCAGCTCCCGGCGAGCCCTGTCCGCACTCCTCTTGGCCTCGTCCAGTTCGTGCAGCGACACCAGATGCACCTTCTGCAGCATGTCCATCTCGCCGGAGCGGCTCTTCAGCTGCCGCTGCGAGGTGCGCACCTGGAGCTGGGTGCTCGCCAGCTTCTCGCTCAGCGCCGTCTGCTTCGCATTGAAGGCGTCCAGCTCCGCCTGCATCCGTTTTATCTGCGCGGACATGGCGGCAAACTTGCCGCTCGCCGCCTTCGCATCGTTGATCATCTCCAGCATGTCGTCCATGCGGACCTTGTAGTCGCTGAGCTTGCTGCTCAGCGCCAGCTGCACGTTGTCCTGGTCGCGCATGTGCTCCGCCATGGTCGCCACCTGCATGGCCAGCACGTCGCCGTCGTGCTCCTTCGCGTTCAAATTGTCCTGCGTCTCGGCCAGCTGCTGCTGCAGCTGCTCCACCTGCTCCTTGTAGTGGCCCAGCGTCGCCGCGTCGGGGCTCTCGGCCCGCGCATCCCCAACCTGCTCGACCCGCGCGCTCAGCTCTCGCTGCAGGCTCTCCAGGCGCTCACGATAGTCGGCCAGCTTCCGCTTCAGCCTCTCGTGAATGCACTGATTTTCACGGAGGCCGTCGTTGTCGGAGAGGTCATCGACCTGTCGGTGGGTCTCCTCCAGCTCGCGCTGGAGTCGCTCCACCTGCCGTTGGCAGTCGCTGGCCGTCTCGATGAGCTGCCGGTGCTCGGCCTGCCGCAGATCGCGCGGATCCGCCTGGGTGCGCTTCACCTGCTCCGCCAGCTGCTTGTCCTGCTCGGCCCGCCGCAGCTGCAGCTGGCAGGCGTTCGTCCGTTCGGCCATCTGCTTGTAGGCGGCCTGCCACTTCTGCAGCTCCAGCTGGGCGGCGCTCAGCTGCTCCAGCAGCTGCCTGTGCTGCTCCGGCGCCGACTGCTTCAGCAGCTGCAGCTGCTGGTGGTAGCTGTTCGCCGTCTGCAGCAGCTTCCTGTACGAGCCCTCGCGCGTGTACAGATCCTGCGTGACGATCGCCAGCCGCTCGGCCAGCTGCTGCTCCGGCTGCGCCTGCCGCTCCCTCAGCTGCTGCAGTTGCGCCTGCAGTTGCTGCACGTGCTCCTGGCAATCCAGGAGGTTGCGCACCAAGATGCGTCGCTCGCCCGCCCGTTCCCGGATCTCGACGCGAGCGAGTGCCAGTCGCTCTCCGAGGCAGCCGTGTCCTGGCGCGCACTGCGTGCGGTTGAGGTGGCCCTCCCGCTGCTGCAGCTGCTGCTGGCATTGGAACAGCTGCTGCCTCAGCTCGCGGCGTTCCCGGCGCCGCTCCTCGATCTCGGTGCGTGCTCGGCCCAGCTGCGTCTCCAGCTGCGCCGTCGCCACGGGCTCGGAGCGCAGCATCTGCTGCAGGCCCTTCACCTGCCGCTCGCAAATCCGCAGCTTGCGCATCAGCTGGCGGCGCTCCTTCCTGCGCTTGCCCAGCTGCGCGTTGGCCGCATCCAGCTGGCCGAGCGCCTCCTGTTCGCTCTTGCGCAGCCGCAGCTGCAGCTGCTCCAGCTGCTGCTTCCGGCAGCTCAGCCTGTGATTCACGGCCTCCAGCCGGTGCAGCCTCCTGTGCGCGTTCTTCAGCTGCTCCAGCAAGCGCTGGTCGTGCCACCAGCTTGGCTCTGGCGCCACAGTCCTCTGTGCGCGCAGCCGGAAGATCTGCAGTCTGGGGCTCGCCTGCCGCTGCCGCTGCTGCTGCAGCTCCCTCACCTGCCGCTCCAGCCGGGCACAGTTGCGCTGCTCGGCGCGCTCCAGGCGCTGCTCCATCTGTGCGGACACCTCGCGCAGGTCCTGGAAGCTGGCGGTCAGGCAGCGCAGCTCCTCGTCCCGATCGCTGAGCAGCTCGCGCGCGGCCTGCAGCTGCAGCTGCAGCTGGACGATGTTCTTCTGGTGCACCGGCAGCAGCGCCGGCACGATCTCGACGCCCAGCAGACGCTGGTTGAGGTGCAGCCGCTTCTTGTTCAGCTCGTAGAGCTCCTCGCGTGTCGCCTCCAGCTGCGCCCGCAGCGCGCTCTGCTCGTCCGGCTCCGCGCACGACTCCAGCTCCAGCCGCAGCTCCGCCAGCTGGCACTGGCGTGCGTCCAGCTGACGCTTCAGCTGCGCCAGCAGTCCCTCCACCAGCCGCACCTCGGGCCGACGCGCCGTCGGCTCCATGCCCGCCAGTTCCAGCTGCTCCGCGACGACCTGTCCGATGAAGTCCGCGTAGTGCGCCAAGTGTCCCTTCAGGTCGGCGGTGAGCAGCGCGAGGCGCCTTTGCTGCGTGCTCGCCGCGCTCGGCTGGCTGAGATCCTCGCTCAGCTGCCCCAGGATCGTCAGGTGCTCCTCCAGCTGCGCCCGCAGCTCGTCGAGCACCTGCCGCATCTGCCGCTGGCCCGCCTCCAGCCTGCGTATGTAGTCCGCCTGGGCGCCCAGCTGCTCGCCCAGCCAGTTGCCCTCGCTGGTGCGGTCGTCGCACTGATTCTTCAGCTCCTGGCACTGGGCGAGCAGCGTTTTGTACTCGGCGACGAACTCGTTGACCTCTGCGCTCCTCAGCTGCTTGTCGGGGCTGGCGCTGAGCAGCTGCAGCATCAGCTTCTCGATGGCCACGGCCCGTGCACGCGGCTCCCGCTCCCAGGGTCTCTCCGCCCGGCGCTTGGCCAGCTCCAGCTGCTTGCAGTTGGCCACCAGCTGGAGGATCTGTGCGCGCAGCTGTCGGAAGTTGTCCTCCGGCATCGTTGTCGCTGGCTGCTTGTTGCAGTCCCTCAGCAGGGCGAGCAGCTGGCCGGACTGTGTCTCCCGCTCCTTTAGCTGCTGCAGGCACTGGGCCAATTGTTGCTCCACACACTTCTCGATTTGGGCGAACAACTGTTGCTTCAGCTGCTGCTGCAGCTCCTCGCCAGGCGGCTGCACGACCAGCTGGTGCTCCTCGGTGGACTGGGTCTCCGGGTTGAGGCTGCAGATGAAGTGCAGCTTAGTGGAGCCGCTGGACTGCGCCTTCTCCAAGCGTAGCCGCGATTTGTCCGCAACTAAGCGGTCAAGGGACATCTGCAGATCCTTCCACTGCTGCTCGTCCAGCTGATCCTGCAGCTGCTGCATGCACTCGGTGCGGGCGGCCAGCTGGTCCTGGCACTGCTCCAGCTGGGCGCGGAGTAGCTCGTTCTGTCGCTCGGCCCGACGCAGTTCCTCTTTCCCGCTGTTGTACTCGCTGCTCTTCTCGTCGCCCATCTGGGCCATGGCGGACTTGACCAGCCGCAGCAGCGCCGACATGGTGTCGCCCTCCTCCTCGGCCAGTGCCGGCAAAGAGCCGCAATGCGAGCGCACAACCGCCTCCAGTTGGGCCTTGAAGGACTTCAGTTCACTGGGCATGGTCAGGCTCTGCCTGCGCAGGCTTCGCATCTTCTCCAGGTTCTCGTTCAAATCCCTCTCGAAATCCACCTCGCCGCTATCCGGGTCGCCACCGAGTCCGTTTACGGCGTCGCTCAGCTCCTGGCACACCCGGCGCTGGCGCTGCTTCAGTTCCTCGTTCTCCGTGCGCAGGCACTGCAGCATCTTCTCCTGCTCCGCCGCGATCGTCTTCATGTGCATCAGCGCGTCCACATCAAAAGCGTTCACCTGTTGGCAGAAGAGAAGGAAATTGTAATTGATAAAGGTCCTTCACATTATGGTAGCACACATTTCCAGGTCCGATGTTATATACACCTACACCTAATTCTCTTTTTACTGAGAGATCAGAGAGATTTCAAGCCAACATTCTAAATTCTCTTTTTACACGATAATGAAGTGGTCGTAACGTGCACCCGCGTACTGATTACGTAATGATATCCGTGCAATCTGTTAGCTAAGAAACACAGCAGCTACCGCTTACGTCAAACGCGACCTTTTCAACGCAAATTGAAAGCTTTCAAAATCAGTTGACAGGCACAGGAAAATGCGACATATCCTATTGATATTTGTGACACATGTCGAATGACGTTGTTACGCCTTCGATGCGAGAGTCCTTGCATAATGCGAAAAAAATGAAGCAAATTATACAACTCTGCTTACGCACACGGCATTGTGCAACGTCCGTACACGTGCAAGCTTCTACGCCGTACGATGAAGTTGCGTCAGTTAAGGTCCCTCCGATTTCTGTTGCCCCCTCCAGTCACGGTCAGGTAAATTGCTCAAACCGTTAACTTTCACAGTGGTCAAAGCTAGCTTCGGGCAACTTTCCATGTCGAATGTCCTCAATAAATCATGTTTTGCTTAACAAATAATTTAAAAAATTAGTATTTTTAATAATGCTTGTATTGTAAATTAAATATGGGAGCTATGGATCTGAGTTCTTTACACAAAAACGCACCCCGCACTCTGTGCACTTTACTCAGCTGCTATGTTTGCCCCCCGGTATGGCAACTAAATTCGAGAATAGCTTCTGAACTAAAAGTATGATGCTTTTGTATTTGGGGCAAGTGGGGAAGGTCTCCCTAGTCCGAAATATTCCCGATCTGCCTATGCTTCCTCTAGCTCAAGAAACCGATAAACATCAATGAGAGAACGAGACAAATTATCGACAATCTGAATATAAATACGGGAACTTAAAAAGTCAAAGTTCAGCTCTCTAGCTCTAGTCTCGGAATTCGACCCGTTCATACAAATAGACAGGGCTAAATCGCCTCGGTTCTTCATGCTGACTAAGAATATATATATTGTTTATGGGCTCGGAAATGCCTGTGCACAAAACCATAATACCCTTCTCACCCATTTTAATGGGTGCAACCTCACCTTCCTGACCAGCAGTTTATTTTCGGACTGTAAGTTTTTCAAATGATCATTGAGAAGCGCGATAACTCGGTCTTTCTCATTTACCGCTGGTAACTGTACAACGGGGAGTATTAGTGTTATTACGAAAACAGAAGGGATAGGCTTTTGCGTACCGTCTCATTGTTGGTGTCCTCACTATTGCTATCCAGGAAACACTCGCCGCCGGGCGACGTGAATTCAGAACGGTCTACTTTTTGCTGTGCCTGGAAAACAGAATCGGGTAATCGGTTAAGGCCTTTGATGGGGACGATATCCAATAGAACTTGCCTCAGTTTTAGCGTGAGCGTAATTAGCTCTGTGGCTGGACGGCCAGGAGTCCAATTCGCTGCTGGGCGGCAAAGAGGGAATGTCGATTTGGAAAGACGTCCACCCTGAATTGGCGGCAGTGTCAGCTGCCGGCAACTGGCCATTGGCATCCGGGACGTTAGCCGGCATGTTGGCAGCGGCGCCCTCATCCACGTTGACGCTGGAAGGCGCGGTGACGAAGTCATTGCTGTTGCCGGACCCGTCGGTCGTACTCTGCTGCAGCTGAGCTGTGCTCTCGCTCTCCTCGATGCAGACATGTCTCCGCTTGTTGCCAGCCCGCGCCACGATTTTAAAGGTGCTGCCACGACGGCTGGCGCTATTGGGCTTACGTCTTGGCCTATTGAGGCGCGATGCGATTTCATCAAACTCCTGCAAAGTAATCCAGTTATCGTCGCCTTCGATCGCCTCGTTTGCAACGTCAACGACTTCTTCGGCTGGCTCGCTTTCGGAGCTATCGCATGGTTTGCCTCCGATATAATCGGGCTCATCGGTAATCGCAGTTTCGGAGTAGCCTTCGGCTTCCGTTTCGGTTACCACGTGATCGGAGTGGACTTCGGTGTCTGCGGGCAGACTGTCAATGTAATTGCGAAATGCAGTCCAGCAAATTTTGGGCTCCGTTGCGACTTTCGCTTTGAACAGGTCAATGTAGCGTTTCATATCCGGCGGCAGGAGGTTGCACACCTCGGCGAAGAATCCAAAGTCGCCATTTGCACTCGCATAATGCAAGAGTAGAGTATACACAATGGGATAGTCGTTGAAGGCTATGGCGCCATCTTGCTTCAATTGCGGCGAAAAATCGGGATAAAATTCTGCAAAATTTCAATTATTATTACTGTTATCCTAGCTAGGACCAACAGCTGATATGCGCACCCGTGAAGAACTCAATCAATGGCGTATTCGCATATTTGCCATCCGACGGCTCAAAGTTGACGTACTCTGCATAGAGCTTAAAAAACTTCTCAGGGCTCGCATCGTCCAAGCGGAGGGGATTGAGCTCGACAAAGTCGCAAGCCCTAACCTGGAAGGCACATTTACGGCAAGCCGGCTAAAAAATCACAGAAAACACATTTACCCATTCAAATATGACTATCTTCCATAGATCCATTACAATTTCGAAAATCGTTACTTGGCACAGGCGGAACTGATTCTTTTAATATTAACCGATTTTTTCACAAATATAAATTTTCCACTTTTCGAAAAGAGCTTCCCAAGTTGTCAATCCGTTGCCGTTTCGAGTGAAACTGAATGGAATTTTTATCTGAAGCAACGGCATCAAACGTGTTTTCGATTTCGAAACCTACTTAGTTTTCATTTTTTCTCCAACAAGTGTTGGGTAACGTGTCAAGCTAGGCAGTGTTGAAAGGGCTTTCCTTGCTCTCATCGCCTTTGGTGCTTTGTTTCAGATGCGGGACCGTACTTATATTTATATCGTATAGAAAAAATGATTTACAGGAAATACACCTAAGAAATACCCCAAGCGACTTTCATCATTTACAAAGGCCTAATAATGGTTTTATTTTCGAGTTTTATATTTTTTATGTTTCGAGCAAATTAATATTAATTTACTATTATCATTATTTCAAGTATAGGATAATAGCATACTAGCATGAGATTCGAGCCCGGATCCTCGTTGGGCAGATGTCTAAAAGCCGAAAAACTACCGACGACTGCAATATTCAATTATTCCTTGACATTTTGTTTAAATTTGCTAATTATTTAAAAAGCTGAATTTAAGACCAGGAATCTTCACTAGCTAATCTATTCTGCTCTCCCGTTTCTCGGAAACATAAAATCCTGAACTATAACTCCGTTATCAAACAAATCGGAATCGAAGGTCCTGAACTATAGAAATACAATGGACATAATCGATATAAGCAATGAGAATATCCAACGTGCCTTAAAAATCAAGGCCGTGACAGATGAAATATATGGAAGCAACGAGGCCCTGACTAGACCATCTTCGCACCCAAATCGCCTGGCACGATCTCTAACCGAGTTTGTAGCCGGAGTAGACTTTTAAATATATTTTAGTGGTTTTTTCAGTAAAGTATTACATTATAATTTAGAAGCTTGTTGCTAATCCCTTGTAATAAAACGGGAATATGCAATAGATCTAGCTAAAACCAAAAAATGCTTACAACCAAAACCTGGGTTTGCTGATGTGGAAAACGAGGTTCATAAACCAAACCTAAGGACGAGGCATTACTTCGAAACGTGACTGACGATGACTCGCTTGTCGATAGCATTAATATTTATTTGATTAAGTTTTTAAAATTTATAAACTTGCATTTCAATATAGTTTTATGATTTGTTTGGAAAATAAAAATATGGAAATTAAATTTTTTAATAAGCTGGGCAATAACGAGTCTTTTTGTGTTTCGAAATTTAATTTACATTATATTTACTGTCATCATAAAGCTCCCATTGGAGTGATCAACCAAAAATGAAGATAACGATGGCTTGTAGTCATGATCGCCATATCATATCGAGCACAATTACGGCGTGGCACACTCCGAAAAAATTATTCGATACAAGTGCATAAAATCAAAAAAAAAAAAAAAAAAAAAATTGGGATTTAATATCAGAAATACTGTCGTTATCAAAACATAATTAATTTAAAATATTCTGAGTATGATTGCCGAACAAAACTCTTCGCCTGGGTTTCTTTTTTCTATACGAGTATATGCGGACAGTCAACAATACTCATTGTTGTTGCATGACATATGTAAAATATAACCTTTGTATTAAATCATATTCACAATTTTTATTTGCCAACATACCTTATCAGCGGTATTTTAAAATGCTGCCAAGCATCCAGCAAGTCCTGGGAAGCCAAGAGCGCTCTCTCTCTCTCTCTCTCTCTCTCTCTCTCTCTTACTCTCTTGGTGCCTGGGCTTGTAAGCTACCGTAAACTTGCGTTGAATTGCAGGCCAAGGACACGAGAGGACTCGCACGTGGAAGGTATCGCAGCTTCCAGCACAACATCGCCACGTCCTGAACAGAATCCTGACGTCCGCTTACTGGCGCGCGCTGTGCGCCTGCTGCGCTGGCTGAGTTTGAGGCGTATCTAGGCGTGGTGTTCGGTTCGTGCACGACCTTGACAGCGGTTGCCCGGATGCTGAATCGAGAGGCGGGTCGCTTAATTGCCGGGGCCCACAGCCGGCACGTGCGAGAGGAACGGCAAGCGAGCAGCGTTGAGGGCGTCGCTCGGGATGTGCCCACCAATGGGCTGGGCGGACAAGGATGCTAGCGGCCAGGCGAACGGACGAGTCGAGTCGTTCACGCTGCCACGCAATTCCAATTAAGCAATTAAAAATGCGCCGGGCATGGGGCGAATGGTGTTTTCGCTGGCCGTGTCTGGGGGCGGACATTGTCAGCTTTTTAATTAAGACGATGCTAGCGTAATAGGATAGAAGAAGATGCGCTGCAAAAAGTGTAGGTCGAAATGTGTGCAGCTAATGAACAGGGTGGCCAATGCGGCGGGGAGCAACATTTTTCACTAATTGGCTTCGCTGCGACGCCAAAGCGGCCGCCGTTGGGCTGTTACTGTTTCGCCCTGCTCTGCTGTGCTTTTGCCACAGTGCGCCATTAATTAAAAGCCACATTTAATGAGTCGGCAGCGCGGAAAAACCAACAACTGCATATCATGGTATGCGCGGAACGGCGCTCGAGTTCAAGTTTCGGTGCTGCCAATGCGAGCGACGAAGTCGTTCGGGCGACTCCGATGCCTATAAACGTCGCACGTACGATTTCAGGGGCCTTCATTCAGTCGATTTTTGAACAGGCGCGCAGAAAGCGGCTGCAGCAGCTGGCGTTGTACACTTACAACTCCCTCAGCAGGGCAGAAAAAGCACACTCAAATTATGTGCATACATACATACACATTATTGTTGCATGCTGCTGAGTCAACAGTCAGCTGAAATAAAAAGAAATAAAAGCTAACACGCACAGACAGCGCCAGAGTAAGCGAGAGGTCGCTAACGCGAGAGAGCGAGCGTCGGAGAGCGTCAGCGTCGGCAGAGCGTCAGCGTAACAACAACAACGGCAACCAACAACGAGTCAGCGGTTTTTTCATTTTCTTGTGGCTGCTGCTGTTGCTGCTGCTGCACACTGTGCGCCTGTGCACAGAAACTGTTTTTTATACAAGGACATTGCCATCGCATGACGATTTGCATAACTGCAAGCACTGTGCGTGTGTGCGAACTAATACATCGCGGCGATATGTACCAGTTCTCGCATGCGAGTGTGAGCGAGACACGTGTATATGTATGCATACAAAGAGCGCGTAGCGAGCGAGACGGCGCGTGTGCGCTGACTCAGCTGTGTGGCGCTCTCTCACACAATATATGGGCACGTGTAATGTGGCTGTCTCGCTTTTTTATTTTTGGGGGGCTGTTGCTTGGCAACGTGCTGCTGTTGGCTGCTGTGCGCCTATTTAGCGGCCAGCGTTTGGTTGGAACAAGAAAACGAAAGTGTTAAAAGCGAGCACGTTGTGTGTGGAGCTTGTGGAGCCCGCCGTTGGCAGACGCATTGGCATTGGCCGTATGTGGAGTCCGTTGCGGCGCGCGGCCATATGTGATTGGGCATCCTGGCCCGTGCCCGGCTATGGGCTGTCTTCGATGACATCGCCGGCAAACTGGGGTATCTGCTCGCATCTGGCCTGAGTTCGCTGCTCGCCTGCTGGTTTTGCGACGCGCATGACGCGATGTAAACGCCGCCACAAACATGTTGGGGCCCCCTCAAAATACGTACAAAGTTCGTCGGCCGTCGCAGCGATGTGCGTCCAACTCTGGGCGCCTATTCAGTTCGGGTGAATTCTATGAATTTCGCGATGTTTGCAGCGGCCATGGTGGCTTATTGGAATGAACATTCTAGGAACTTGCCCTAGATGTGTCAGCAGGCGAACAGCAAAAGCCAGCACAGCGACGACCTAAATAGTGTTTGCGCGCGATTCACGCGCCTCTCTCTTATTTCTTTTCACCCTGCTGATATTGCTATTTCTTTTGGGTACACATGCTCGTACATACACACAAGCCGAAACAAGACTATGGCAATTTATATGCTGATTGCAATCGTGCACAGCACGTGAAGTATGCGAGAAGGAGACGGCAACAGTTGTGGCGGCGCTTGCAAATTTTAAGAGCGCAGAGGTTGCTGAATTGGCTGAGCTTTAAGCTTCCGCTGTGTGTGTGATGTGCTAAGCTGACGATTGGCAGCTTGCGATGTCTTTTAATACCCTGTGGCTTTTTTTTACGAGGCTATATACAGAATATAATGTTTATGTTGAATTACTTGCAATTTTAATCAGTTCTATTAAACAAGAAGTGTAAGTTAATAATAAAATAAAAATATAAAAAAGGTGCTTAGGGTAATCATATGTATAAAATGATAAATTGAATATGTTGCAGTAATCAATTATTTAATGGAAAGAGTTTAATACAAATTGCAGGGTACCTCAAAGTCAACTTGTTGGCCAAGCGTGAGCACACACGTATTTGTTGAGTATCTGGCAGCTGTAACAGTAACAATAAACAAAACAAAAAAAGAAAACAACAACAGTACAACTTCGTGGTTGGCAGTCCGTCTCGCCTATTATGCGTTTTTTGTTGGTACAATAAATGCTCCAATTTTGCCAGGCGAACATAATGGGGCGCAAAGCGACCAACCGAACTGGGATCTCGTGCACACGCACGCACACATACACACACACACACACGCGCGGATGGTAGGTACACACTTGCACTTGCACTTGCGGCCAATGGGAGAATTCTGGTTTATTCTTGTTCTTGCTGTTGTTGTTGTTATTATTATTTGCTTTTATTATTATGCATTATGTTCGGCTTTGCTTTTGTATCGCTGCTGCTGTTGCAAGAACAATAGGAACATATTCGACCAGCGACCAGCGCCGATGGAAACTTTATAAAGTGAAAACTATTCAGAAAACGATTTCATTGCGCACAGCGCGCAACTTGAAAGCGAATATACCGCGCTTGAATAATCAGAGAGCCGCTTATTAGCATCTTGTTAGCGGGACTTATGGCATCAATGTTGCTGCCACTTTAATACAGATTCATTGGGGCATGCAACATTCTTGTAAGCCTTAAGATTAGTGATGCCTTTTATCCGCAAGCGTTTGTTTATTGTTTTGTGTGTTATGCCTGGATTTATTGGTTAACTCGCCCAAAAGTAGTTGAATTTTTATTAATTTAATTTTTATCTTTATCTATTATTGTTATTAATTCTCTTTTTCTTTTTGATATGCCAGCTCTTTCGTCAAGAAACTCACGATGAATTATTAAGTGTATTGAACATAGTATATAAGGCATATTTCATCAGTCAAGTCAATATAGAATTTCTTATCATGCTGTTTGCTTTTTTGTTGACGATTAAAAATACAAATATAAGCGGGTTAGAATTCGTACCGTTATCTTTTAAAAGAAAGTTTATGCTTATTCTTAAAATAAGCGTGAAAAATTCTTGATTTTATAATCGAATCGTACTCTGGCAAATAACAACTTTTTTACATTTAGCTCTGTAGTATTTTTTATTAAGCAATTTAAAGATTTAGAAAACGTAATAAAAATAAAAATTGTATTATCAAGTTAAGATGTTTATATGCCGATTTAAGTATAAAATTGATTATTTCTCTAAGTACATAAGCTTATTTCTCAGGTGGTCTGGAATCGAAAACTTTGAAAAGAACATAATTCGGTATATTTGTATGTTCAAGAAATCCTGTGAGCCTTTGGCACTCTTCCTTTTTGCAATGGTATATGAAATAATACCTACTCTAATATACTCTTTCTTCAATACCCTATCAAACAACTCAGTACACAGACACAACCTAGTTTGTCAATGCCTTTCAATGAAATCCTATAAATCATAATCGATCGAAAAATAAGGTTCTTTTTATATGTTCCTAACAGTTTGACTAACATATCAATTACATAGTTGCCAAGCAAATAAATTATTTTAATGCCTTTTACTGTTCTATGGGCCTCACAGCTAGCTCTATTTGTTTCTAGCTGTTGTTTGCCGTCTAGGGGCCTTTCCGAAAATAAAACAAACAAAACAAGTAAGAACGTTGCAGTCGGGTGTAGCCGACAGCAAGTTGCTTGTTCATAGTGTAATAACAACCAAATTATGTACCTTAGCAATATTTGAGCAGATTCAATCTAGAGGACAAACGAAAATCGGTTCAGTTTTAACAAACTTAGGGTTCAAGCGGATTAAATGTCAAATTTTGTTTTTTTTTTTAATTTTAATTACTAAATTTAAAATTTTTTTTTAAATTTATTTTGGGAAGAGTACATGATTTATTACAAGAAAATTAAAAAAAATTTTTTTTTAAATCTAATAGTTTACATGTAAACATTTTTGTTCCTTATCCCAGTTTCAAGTTTCTAGTTTCAATAGCGGCAAAAAACCGCGTTCATAGCAAAATGGATATTGCAATCCGATAAACTCTGTTCGCTACGTGAACGAGTATAAAAATTGGCGACAATTTTCTTGCATCGTGTGATACTAAAGGCCTTCGGCATTTGCATGAAAAGGGGCTGGGGCGTGGCCGTTGACATTGCAGCCATAGAACGAGGATTATGTGGAGCCCAATTAACATGTCCAAGAAAATAGCACCGAAAATTTCAACTACTGTCCAAACAAAGCGACCAACAAGGACAGCAAGGACACTCGGAGTGTCAAGTGTTGATATTGAAGCTTCAATGCGCCATTCACACCCACACGGGTGGCAGCCCTACCACATGCTGGCTGGCCAATTGAAATCCGGTCAGCAGTGTTGCAAAATTTTGTATTTCGCTTTTATATTTCTGATGAAAATATGGCAACTGCATTGCAGCTGGGCCCCGGGGGCGGCAAAATGCGAGCCGAACAAAAGATATGTCCGCCATAAGTTTAAGCGTCTACCAAGTACGAAATCATATATACACACTTGTGTGTCAAATGTGTGTAAGAGTGTGTGTGTGTGTGTGGCGAGTGCAGCTTGTTTGTCTGCGGGAATTGCCGAGCTGTGCGACGGCCACCCATTTAAATGTCTTTGCCTGGCATTTGCCCTGCGGCTCTGCACTGTTGTAAGCTGTGGGGCGCACCCTGTCGGCCGTTTTGGGCACTTGCTTTGAATAGCCAGCCAAAGCGCTTCGAAGTATGCAACACTCATCGCTGCCACCCAATCCCGACGAGCGGAAGTGGCATTTAAGCGGATTTCGTTGACTGCTTAGCGCCTCATGCGCTCTCAATTGTGCAAAAAAAAACAGAAAAAAGTGTCAACTGTTTTCTCTGCTAAAACGGGTCCTGGCCGCACACGCCCCAGGCTGCCCCATGATGACTGAATGTCAAGTGCCAGTGACAGGGGGTTGTATAGTAGTCAAAATGAAGGCATAGCCGCAAGCAAACACAGCTCAGTTTGACGGTGCAAAAATTACGGTTTTAATTCATGAAATTACCGCAACACAAGTCCCTAAACCAGTAAAAAATTAAGGGTACGGCAACTACCACTAGAATTTAAATAAAGTAGAAAATTCCTAGTAGAAATTATAGTTAAAAGTAATGTGGCATAATTTCATAATAAAATAAATATAATTTTTGAAATATCGAAAAAAAGTATCCAACTAAATCTTAAATTCGGATCTAGACCGAAATTGATTTCTCATCGAAATCGGTCCTGTTCTGTCAAAGTAGTAAGCTTTAAAAAGAAAGAAAGATTTACTTCTGAGTCCTTTGTAGTTTTCGACACGAATTTTTATATAAAAGTTGAACAACCTAAAATCTAGAGATAATATGTTTACTATATTAAAATATGCACAAAGTATACACACAGTAGCTTAAAAATAAAATTATAAAAGAGTTAATTCCTATTTGAGTTTCTGATAAAAAATGCTTTAATAATAAATAAATAATAAATGTTGTCCAAAATAGCGTTTAGTTTTGACATAGTTAAGGGATAGTTAAGCTAAGAAGTTTAACAAAAGCAATTATAGTGATAAGCAATATGTATAGTATATTGTATAGTTTAGCAGAAGTTTGGACAAACATTTTGAAGTATTGTATATGTAGGTATGTATATATCCTCCTAAATTGTTTACCAGACTCAGTAATCTGTCAGAAGACTGAGCTATGCCTTGAGTGTATATTGTAATTAACTTGCCTTCATTAGATAAATTGTACATAAAGTGAAAGAATAAGAACATATATACAATACAAAAAGATTATACTTAGATGTTTAAAGACTGGTCTAACGCTGTATTCATATCTAAGTAGTAGACTGGTGAATATGCTAACAGTCATATCTAGTTAGTATACTTGTGATATACTGTACCCTTTAAATGTTCACTCGGCTATGCTGTCATTATTTTAAATTTTTTGATTGTTTTCCTATGCTAAGCAATTTCAGAACTAGACAGAGGTATTACCATAACAACAACAAAAATAACAATAGCTAAAATTGTCAATGTCAAGGTTTTGATTTAAAATACCCTTTACTGAATATATTCACTTTGTGACGAAATATGTAATGCATAGCAGACATACTATATACATATGTATGTACACACATAGGGGCGAATAGTCGAAAATTGCGTTGTCGTCTGACAATAATAATTTATTTTTTTAGAGATATCCCAACTAACTTGAGAAAGCATAAGCTTTAAAAATTTATAAATTTATTATGTTAAATGCTGCTAAATATCTTCTAGGGTATTAGGTCGGCGACATACCTATTGTCGCTATATTTCGTTTCTCACTCAAGCTGCTTGACAGGTCATCAAGCATCAAGCAAAGTGTATTTATAATTTTATGAGATAACTTAACGGCATTAAATGCTTTCTGAAAGCGTTTGCTGCAGACACTCCAGCGCGCAGAGACGCAACAACGACAACAATCAAAATAACAAAAAATGTCAGATATGACATAATGTCACATTGTTGCAACTTTTGTTGCTGCTGTTCTTGTTCCTGCTGCTGCGAAGAGCGAACAAAGCCAAGCCAGTTGGCAGCGAGGGGTGTTTGCCAAAGGGGGAAAGTTAAGTCAAAGTTCTACTTGGGCGTTCGCAGACAAAACATTAAGCTCGCTTGCTCGCGCTCCCTCTCCCGCTCGCAATCCCCCTTCTAATGCCCCTCTCTTTGCCATCTCACTCGCTCTGTCTTTGTGCGCTTTTCTCGCTTGTTCTCTTGCAAAGCCGGCATTTTGTTTTAACGGCTTGCCTATGGCTTCTTTTGGGCTTCCATTTTCCGCTTCCCCTTTCCCTTCCCCTTCCCCTTCCCCTCTCCCTCTCTCTCTCTTTGGGAGAGCTTGGGCAGGGCTCTGCAGGCAGCGAGCTTTGCTGCAACGTTGCCAGTCGGCTTCCAGAGCTTTTGTGTGCTGCTCCATGGCCAAGCAGTTGGGCACGTGCCGAGTTCCAGCCACTGGATGGACGGGAAGTGCTTTTGCGCCATAAAGCAAGAACAAAAAACATATGGCCAAAGCTTTTCCCGGCTTCAGGCAGAACAGCTGTGGGGCGGCGGTGGCAATGATGTCGATGACGACATTGTCTTATGCCTTGAGGTCTGGGATTAGGACAGCGGCGAGCCGTGACAGCTGCTCTACCGCTGCATGCTCATGATAAAGCTGTAATTGCAGATGAATGTACATCGGGGGGTCCGTACGGTAATCGTGAGGGGGTGGGGTGTGGTGCTGACTGCCCGTTGTCTGCTGCAGCTTGAAGGTGATTTGGACGCCGGTTTTTCTGAAATCTTACGCAATTTGCTGGACGACTGTTGAAAGATTGATTGACAAGTGATGAGTGTGGCTGTGGATGCCATCGATTGATGAATTTCGACATAACGTAAACGTGTTATGACTGAGACTAAGTGGAATTAACGAATTATTAATGCCAAGATTGATGATTGATTGATTGGCTTGTAGCCGTTACGACTGACCACAAGTCCATTGACTGATTAATTTAGTTGAGCATTTGACCATTACACGAAAGTAATAATATATAGCATTAAAGTGAAATTAAATAAATTGAAAACATTCTAGGCACTTTATTGAAACTTGTATTTAAACGATGATGTATTGATTGATTGACTTACAAATTTGAGCACAAGTTCATTGATTCATTAATTGAATGAGCATTCGACCATCTCACAAAGGTAATAATATATACGAATACATAAGAAATTAAATAAGTAAAAACTATTTTTGACACATTATTAAAATTTCTAATTGAATGCCAATGATTGATGATTGACTTAAGTTTGAGCACAAGTTGATTGACTTTTTAATATATTGAGCATTCGCCCATTTCACAAATGTAGTAATTAGTATTATAATGTATTTATGTATTTATTTATGTATTGTGTATTTATTATATAATTGTATTTATTATATAAGTAAAATTAAACAAATATAAAACATTTTATACATATTATAATATTAATTTGAATTTCATGTATTGATTGACTTAAAGGTAAATTTTATAATTTTTTGTAATATCAACACAATGTAAACGGATGAATGGATAAAAAGTTAATTGCATTATGGAAATTGAATAATTGACTAGTTTGTGCTGCAAAAATAAAGTAAAATAAATAGTTGTTTGATTGGACAATCGAATACATTTTTTTAAATTCTTAATGAGTAAATTGAAACATAGAGAAATAAACTGTGTTTTTGTGCAATAGGCAATCAAATGAAATAGACAGAAAAATAGTGTTAAGTTCTGTGATTAATTGTGTGGTGCGTATTATTTTCGTTATTTTGTGACCTTATACATTAAGACATTATCTTATAAACGATATTATGAGTATCATTTCTCATGGAATAAATTGTTTTTCAACTCGTAAAAAAAGTTTCATTGCAGCTATTGAAGCAGATGATAGATGACTTATTGCTTGCAATGTTGGTTTCCATTTACTAATAAATAAATGTAATAATGTATTTTTCCAATTATAAATAGTATTTTACTGCTGTTGATTGACAATTTTAATTGCCCAATCAATAGATTTTAGCTTCGATAAATATTTGTACTTAAAACGTGCCATAGATTAACAAGCTGCCCAATTTAATTTAAATATGCAAGCCAAGCCATGGTCAGCAGATTCCCTTCGCCCCCCTCCATACCCTTGCTGTTAAACGTACTAATTGCATCGCATTGGCCAGGAGGTAACTAAAAATTGCTCATACGCCACCGGCGCCTGAAATGCTGCAATGATTTTTCGTATAATACGCTTTTGCTGCAGCTGTAGCTGCTGTTGTTGTTGTTGCTTTTATAGTTTTGCAGTACACTTGGCGAGTTGGTGGCGCATTGCAATCATATATAAATATATTTTTAATGGCATGGCATTTAAAAACAAAAAAACGAGTGAAAAGAGGCAAAATAAAAAAAGGAACATTTTACCTTCCATTAATGTGCTTTGATTTTTCGTTGCCGTGCCGCAGAAATTGCCGCTTGTTGTAGTTGCGTTTAGTGTTTGTTTTTATTTTCATTTTTCACTTTTTAATATGTTTTTCAAGTGCACACACACACACATTCAGACATATGTATGTATAAGCCCATATACCTATGTATGTGCAGCATTTTTTTGCCGTCTGCCTTTTTGCCATCGTCGTGAGTACAACGGCGTAAAGTGGCCAACAAGCCGTTAAGCGTGGTCTCCTGCCATGCATGTGCCCCTCCAACTAGCCACCCACCCCCTCCCCCCCACACACACACCCAACCGCAAGAAAAATCCCATCTAACCAACAGCTGCCCAGTTTTCCCTTAACATGTACGTGTGTGTGTATTCTGTGGGTGCGTATTTGTAAAGCTTTAATAGCATAGAAGAAAACGCAAAGAATAAAGGGACAAAAACCTCAACTAAAGTTGACAAAAGGGTTGCAAATGCCATTGGGGGAAGCTGCTGCTCATTACCAAAGTTTTTTCTTGTATTTTTTTGCAGCAAACTTGCAGTTGCATTATGATATAAGGTTGCAAGTACAATAACTGCCACAACTATAACGGGCCGCCATGATAAATGGTCCACGAACTTCACTCGAACAATTGCAAAACTTGCGTTGCGGCGCCTATGCGTATGCTACACATTTACGACGCCAGGACTTGTCCCCCCACCCCCTTTTTATCTATTTGTATTTTTTTTTTACAATGGCTTTTAGGCCTTCTTGGCATCAACTCAAGTCCCCTCGTACTCTCCAAGTTGCAGACCCAGTTCCAGCTGGCCTGGCACAAAACTTGCCAGACAATTGCAATTGCCTCAACATTTCGCCCCCTCTTCCCCCCTCCATCTGTCTTTCTCTTGCTCGCTCAGTCGCTTGTGCATCCTTTGCCAAGTTGAAAATTAGCTGCGTTTTATGTGTTTGATTCGTAGAAAGTTGGCCATATATAATAAATAAATGTTTACGTACATACTATAAATGCATTTACTGTTAATTTTTCCGTTTCTAGATGACATTTTCTTTAACAAGTTCCTTTGGTGACAACAAACTGGTTCATTGAGCCAGTTTGTGAATTTATTGCACTATATTTATTTTTCCAACGACTGCGTTTGTTGGTGCTATATTTCTGTATAGGTTCGCATGTGTTGACACGATTATTGTGACCTTTAAAGCGGAAACTTTCCCAAATTGCTGAAGCCCGGAACCTCTTTCAAATCCAGAAATATTTAATCAATAATCAGCACAGTTGAAACTCTTATAGTTTATACATGTTTATAAATTATGTGTATTTTAATAGCTCCAAACAAGTTTACAATTTATAATTTTAGTATAACGTGCAATTTCGATACTTAACTTTATATTGACTTTCTTTAAAATAATAAATTCTACTTTTTATTTTAGATTGACAAGTATGGAACAAACAAGGTTCAAGCCAGAAGCTGGTTCATGAACAGAGCTCAAAAGCGAATTGTTGGTTTGAATCCTAAACCGAACCAACGACAATTTCTTTTGGTCTTCCTGCCATGGATATAACTACAATAAGCCATTTATATATATTTTTGTTACTCTACATATTACCAGAAATATACAAATATTATTTAAAAGCTACTTTATTCAAGTTAAAACTATCAAATTCTATTTTAATTAAAATAATGAAAATATAATTTTTTCCAGTGTATATTCAACACGCAAAAGAAAAATATAAAATTGTACAGACATTTTGTTTAGTATGTACATATGGAATACTTAAGATGTAAGTGTTGTCGTTGTCAATTGGCCTCGAAGGCCTGACTGCTCTCTAATTTAATGAGCCTGGCCAGGGATAATATCCTTGGAAGGTCTCCATCTTCTTTGCTGGACGACGGTCAAATGTCCGCCAGACTTTTGCCGCATGGCAATTGGCATTCAATTACTGGACCGGCGCCTGAACTTTGTCCTGCACGGTAATTAAATGATCGATCGATCAGTCTATCAATCAATTGCCCAATCGCACAATCTGCACACAGTGTGCCGCATCAATCTTGCGGCTTAAGCCTGATGCAGTAGCCACTTGGCAGCTGACCTTTTAATGCCAGTTGCATTTACTTTTGCATTTGCTTTTGCATCTGGGACTGAGCACGGTAGAGATGGTGGTGAACAAAGCCAGGTGGATTGTGCGCTATGTGTTTATGTTTGCGGAATTAAAACAGCTTGAAAGCTCTGTCAAAATCCCTGCCATTATGATAAGAGCTAAGCGGCTTTGGAAAAGGTCAAGAGTAATGCACAGACTGGTTGGCTAAATGCCCAAAAAGGGCTGCACAAATTTTAATTGTTTATTTTTTGCATAGACTGTTGTTGCAAACAGTTGGACTCGGTCGGATCGCACTACTATATCATAAAGATAGATTAAAAATATTATATATAATATCAAAAATGAGTTTTTGTATGAAAATAGCTTTGTTATTTTCCAAGACATCCTTACCAAGCTCAGCAGGTGTGAACGTCACTTTGCTACCAACATATGAGCAAAATATCACCTATATTGAACAACCAGATAGTATAGCGACTAAAAGCATATTTTATATATGTGCAAGGATATTTTTTGTAATTCATGTTATTTAATTGAATAATCGGATCGCACTTATATGCGATTTTCCTGATCCCAAGAAGGCTGGTATAATTTTTAGCGAATTGCCTCTCTCTAAGTCACTGGCTTTCTCTTTCTACCTCTTGCTCTCTCTCTCTCTCTCTCTCTCTGCCGCCCTTTTAGCGTTTTTTTCTCTATTCTGCTGTCTCTGTCTTTCTGCTTTTCCCTTTAATTTTTGATTATCTAAGTTACTGGCTTTCTCTTTCTACCTCTTGCTCTCTTTGCCCGAAAAATGTTCGAATGTTTTTCAAAAAAAAGCACAAAAAATTGATTTGAATAAATTTTCCTCTCGCTCTCTCTCTCTCTCTCTCTCTCTGCTATTTTCGGTAAGCCTCTCTCAGTATATTTCACTGTCTTTCTCCATGCAAATTTAGCAATTGTTTCACTTAAGGAATACGTCTAATGTAGCCAGGTAAAGGCTGAGATGTTTCAACATGAATAAACAATAGGCGACTGGAAACTGACAAGGGTTAAAATATGAATACTTCAATCTTTAAATAATGACGGCCTAGTTAGAGCTTTATTGTTTAGAGTGCATTTGGTTTTGATTTGTATTTAAGCACTTTATTAGTTCGTATTTAAAATTTATTTATGGTTATTGCAATAAATATTAAAAAAGTACACACACACACACACAGAAAAGAGATGACCCAGTGCGTGTGTGTGTGTGCCGCACCACATAAATCGTTTGGCCTGGCTTTAATGTGCGTCCTCGTTTGGCATTGTCAGCCCTTTGGGTACTGTCTAATTGGCCAACTGGCTAGCTGGCTGGCATGACGCACTGGCTAACTGCCTGCCCGACTGCCCGACAGCCTGGCTGCATGACTAACTGACTTGGCAACGACTCGCTCTCAATTTTTGCGGCACTGCGTCTTTGGATCTTGTTGGGTCTGCCAGCCGCGTTGGCTCTGCGTCCCCCCTTATAGGGGCGATGCTGCTGGCAGTTATTCGGTTATTCGGCAATATGCATGGCATTTTATGACATCGCCCACGACCATGCCCACGCCCATTTGGCATTTGCATATGAATGGCAGGAAACATGGCATGAAAACGAAAGCATTGCAAATCAATAAACAGCCGCAAACACACACACACACACACACACACACACACACACACACACACACACACATGAGTGTGTCCAAAAATCCAGAAGTTATGCAAGCCAAAATGGCAGCTGGCGGCGCCAAATCTCATGCTCCTGCATTACGACAAGGTGTAATCAGCGTTTAGACAAATTTATGGGCTTCTGTTGTCGACTCCTTTTCGAAATGCATGTTGAACCAAATGGAACTGCAGTTGTACATTTGATATCAGCAGGTGACATTTCTCACTGCTCCCCTGCGGTGTCCGGAGGGGGGGAGGTTGGGTGAGGCCACAAATACACAAGCCGTTGCTTGGGCCTAATAGATATGTACAGCAATGCCGGCGGCATTTCAATTTAAGTTGCCACGTGTCACCGGCGCACACAATCCAAAGTGACACTTGAAGCACGACGAACAAAAACGGAAAAAACTAAGGAGTTGCTTGAAAGTGCCGAATAATATATACTCTAGCAAACATGGCACTTTACTTAGCCACAAATCTTTGGAAATCACATTATTTTTAACATATTATATCTATATAATGTAGTGAACCAATGCTTATCAGATATATCGCAAGTTGTATGTATGTATGGAGCACTCGTTGTTGGTGATTTTTTATTTTATGTTCAGTAACTATCATCATTTAACAGCTGCTCAGTTTGATTAAGATATTTTGAAAAACAAATTCGTTTTTCAAAACATTAGCTGCATTTTATGGTGATTCACTCTATATGCACTGCCTGCAGCAAGTTGCTGCAAAACTGGCTGGAGCTGAATTCAGTTCCTTATACGTTCGGAGCTGCCTCCTTCCATGCGTTACACACTTTGTGACAATTTTGTAATATCCCTTGCAAGGGTGCACAAAAAAGGACAAACTTGTTCTGCTCCGTTCACCGCTGCCCTTCACCCCCACCCCGCACCACCTTTCACTCTCTGCACACATTTGTGCCTCCATCAGGCCCGGCACGGCTTAAATCGGCCCTTTTGTTGGCTCTTACTTTATGGCTGCTTAGGCTGGCTGCCGCATCGATTTACGGCAAACTTGCCACACAAAATGAGCTCTGCTTTTAGGCGCCCCAGACGCGCATATATACAGCAATTCAAATAAAACGCAAGCAACGCCCAGCAGGTGGCGCCATTGCCAGCAACCAAAACACCAGCAAGGGCCACAGCTCCTCACCTTTTGGCCTTAATGCCAGCTGACGTGCAGCTGATATAAAACTTAATTAAAGAAAGACCTTTAAGGTGGGGAACCGCCGAACAGGAAACCTTAAGGTTAAAGCTAAGCGCGGAATACATATATATTTTTTTAATTTAGCCTGATCTATTCCGCAGTTTTAATAGAGAGAAATCGCAACCTAAGTTTATGCTTGAACTCTTTTATTATATATTTATGTTAAGCAATATCATATTTATAATATAAAATAAATAAAAAACTGTGTTGTACTTCATTATAGTATTTAATATTTTTTTAAACTCTCAAATCGAAAGCATGGCAAAAATAAACATATGGAATGCCATATATACGTAAAATGAACATATATATTTTTTGTATACATATTTATCATATAGTTAAGCTAAGAATAATTTTAAACACAAATGAATTCAGTTGAATATTTTGTTCACAAAATTTATTTTCGATATAGTTATATAGTTATAGCCAAAATTAAGACAGTTTGTTAGGTATTTCATACAGTTAGCTAAAAGGGACCTGTAAAAGAATTGAACTATGAATATACAAGTCTGTGAATGGGCATGGCTACATCAGATTTATTTAACAACATCATTTTCATAAAGATTTAATTGACTTTTTTCAGTAACAGCATAACAGAGCATCGAGCTCTAGAGTATTCTCTCGAAGATTATTAGAGCTGTTTGCAACTTTTGGTCTAGATGAGAGCTATTAAGTATAACAAATAATAATAAAAGCAAACCCCAACAGTGTTTGACTTTAATTAACTTTTATCTATGTGAATATATATTTGTATATAAATGGGTATACAACAACTAAGTGATTCTAGAGCATAAAATAATAAAATCTATTTATTTTGTATACAACTATCAAATGATTAATGTACACATTTTCGTAATTTCATATAGCATTACGAATGTTCTGCTGCTCAGTTGGATGCCAGTTTTACGATCTAGTAAATAGTGTTTGCTAGCTTATAACAATTGACAAAGCAAAAATGTACTCCCTAATATGCAATTATATAGTGGAAGTCTTGAATGGTTAACGACACACAGTTGGGCAGATCTGCGGGCTGGCAAATGACATTTAACAAGGCAATTAAGTAGTTGGCATTACAGTCGTGACAAGCAGGAATCTCGAAAGGTTCCCCGATGGGCCAGCTGAGAGATGTCCTTTTTGCCTTTGCGTGCTGCCAACAAAACCACAACAAAAACAAAAACAATAACAACTAGCAAGAACAAGAACTAAAACCGGCAACTGGCAGCTGGCATGTGATGCCTGACCTTGAAATTTATGGCTTAATATAATAAAATGCCCCAAATGTATGCAATGTTAAAGTGAACGACGCCATTTCTGGCAGCCATTTTCTATCCCTCTCCCACTCTCCCTACCTCCATATCTCTATCTCTTTCGCTCTCTCTTGTGCCACAGATTAGTATACACAAAAGTAAAACGCAATTCTGCCAGCCGCAGACCCCTAAAGACTTCCCACCCCTCCCCGCAACAGAAAAAAAGGGAAATGAAATATTAATAACAATAAAAGCAACAAGAAGGAAGCCCAAAAAAAAAGATAAAGAAAATCACAACACAATAGATGAAAATAGCATGAATAGAACGAGAATTTATACGAATTTTATTTTATATGTGGCAGGAGTGCGTCCCTGTATATCAGCTGTGTACAGTGTTTAGACCACGCCCAGCCACCCTATTTGTGGTTCGATTTACGGCTTAACATATTTTCAATTTCATAATAAAGTTCGTAATACTTATAACGAGCAAAAAGGTTGGACTCGAAACTATTTCAATAAGCCGTTGAGCTCTTGGCATTATTGGCTCAAAATTGAAAACTGATAAACAAGTGTTAATCGGACGTTAATTTAGCATCGAAAGCTCTTTACGTATTTATGCTTCTACGCCTATTCTATTCTTTCTGTGGCATTTGAATGAAATAACATCTGTTTCAAACAATGAAACATTGTGTTATTTATTTAATTTATTATTTCTTTTCAACTGTTTCTGTTTACATCGATAAGAAAGCATAAGGATCTTTCAAATTATTTTATTTTATAATTTTTTTTAAATTCTTTATATTTATTGTGAAGCATTAATATTGCTTAAATTAATTTATTTTATTTATTATATTATTTTTGTATATGTATATATGACCAGAGTAATAAAAAGTTAGCAAATAATTATCAGCAGTAAGTTTTTATTTTAAAACTGATTTCAACAGTTTCGTTTCCGGGTCATGTTGGCTACATTTGGTATGTGACGTCAAAATTGTGACACAGTACCCGAAGGCTCAGACAGAAATACATGCACATAAATATGTAGATTTAATATACATATACACAAATGTATTCACAAAGATATTGCTATTCGATATAGAAATCTAAGCGGCGCCAGCAAAATGCTAGACTAAATGGCTGAGGCGCAGTTAGCACACTCCAATACACACAAATACACGCAGGACGCACACACGCACACATTTGTAAGCTGTCAGTTTTTGGCACACTCAAGAATTAGCAACGAGTCCAAAGTGTTGCGTAGTCACAACTTTTGTTTTGCTGCGCTGAAGGCCACGTTGCGTATGCGCAATATTTTTCATCTAACGCTGCCCCACGGGAGCTTGCGCAGTTTGTTGTTGTTATTGCGTTGGCAAGTTTCTAAGCTCGCAATGCGACCGACTTGTTAAATAAAAAACATTTCTTAATTAATGTGCCAAATGAGGCCAAACCACGAGTCATTTGAACTTTACACCGGCTGCGTTTACCATAGCAAATGAATAGCAGCAACAACAAAATAATAACAACAACAGCAACTATCAGCGGTCAGACAGCCGCGACGCATGCCACTTGCAACTTCCGTTTCCGGTCGACGGCGTTGCAAGACACCAAAAACACAAGTCAAAACCGTTGCAATCGAAAATTTCCCGGCTATGCAATACTCTGTTCATTCTGTAAACACAGTTGTGCGAAACTGTAAGCATCGGGCAGTAACTTTAAAACTGTAAAACCTAGAATTTGCAGGTATGAATTCAATATTTATTCTTAAAGTAGTTAATTAGTAGTTCTCCATGCTTCATAGTTATCCATTAGATTGCAGGAAATGTAAAATATTGTGAAAGAATCAGCAGGCCAAACATTGCCCAAAGCCAATATACCCTTTTCTCGACTAGTCAACCAGTAAAAAAAATCGATACGAAAATGATCCAAAATTGGCGCAAATGGCTGCAGGTCTCTGGCTTGTTTTAAGTCCTGACATTTTCGGACAGAGCGGCTGAAATTTATTAGGATTACGGAACAGCAACAAGGATATACATACAACCGCACGCACACACACACACACACACTTAAAAAAGGTGTTGGTTACATACGAAATGAATCGAGTTCTTTAACAACTCTGCTATAAATATTAGCTAGCATTTTGTTGCTGTCTTGCTAGTGTATTTACCTATTTCCTCTTCTTGCTTTTTGTTTTGTTTTTTTTTTGTGGATCATTACCATTTCGCTGACTTTTTAATTAATGCCAAGTAATTAGTTCTGCTGCCTACTGACGTCGACAGGTGGCGCCAGCGAATACAAAATGCAAAACGAACGCCAGCTGAGAGAGACAGAATGTGAAAGTGTAATAGCCAGTGTGGGATGGAAAGAGAACGGGAGAGCCTTATAATTAAAATGCGACAGAAAAAATGTTCACAGATTTAATATAATTATAATGGGTGTAATTATGCAAGAAAGGGGCAACGCAGGTAAAAAAGAGCAAAAAATCAATAGCATAAGTCAAGGCACCACACACACACAAACATACACACACATTGAAACGTTCGCTGTCTTGTGGGGCTGGCTGTCTTCCTTTTTGGCTGGCGTCGTTAATAAATTTTCCATAGCATTTTAGTTGGCTCTTTTCTACAATTTTTATGGCCACAATAAAATGCAAGTTACCGTCTGCTTTCAGGCCTGGCGACAGCCAACTCGTTTCCCACTCTGCCCCAGTGGAGCGGGGACTGCGCGGCTGAAGTTGGGGGTGGGGGGTTGTAAGTGTAGTGCGCACGCGATGCAGGTACCAGAGATGGCGGCGTCAGCAGCAGCTGCCTGTTAGTTTCGTACCCAGCCATGCCAGATAAACTGTAGCTATAAACACCCAACGATATTTCACCTTACGTATCGCATAACTAGTTAATTTTTGATGATATCGCATATAAGTACATTTATAGCTAATCCATTAATACGTCATACTTCAAAATACAGTTTTATGAGGTTAAAGTGTTTAAAAATTGTTGGGCACATCCTAAACCATCCCATCTAGGTTGTATTTTTCAGTTTGACAAACGATCCAATTTTTTATGTACTTATTTATATATTCATGTGTACATATAGTTTCTGCCTGCATACCATGTGGTTAGATGTGGTGCAAAGAATTAAACTTAATTAATTTATTTGTATGATTCAAATTATTTTGGTGTAGTTGTGTACTTTCAAATTTTTGTATATATATCACTAACCAAATGACTTGTTATTTAGGGATTGTATTAACATTTAAGCCAGAATATTACAATTTATATATGTATTTATATGTTACAATTTCAGTTATCTAGCTTAAAATTTATGTATTAATTTTTGTTTAAGTTGAATGTTGATTAAACTGTTATAGAAAATGGTTATTTCTTTTTTTTTAATTATTTTATTTATAAATATTTTCTATCTGATTAGTTTTGTTTTAGTACATACATTTATATTTATAATCAAAACATGTAAACAAATATTTTGAATTGATTTATAAATATTATTAAAATAAAATATAAAATATGAATTGTGTTCAGAGCTTTATATGTGATATACATTTTTAAATATTTTTCAAGATTCAAATCAAATTATTTTCCCATGAAATGCGTAATATACTTTATTGTATTAAAATCATGGCTGCGAGCCCAAAAAATATTTCGAACCCACGTTTTGGTTGGAACCTGCGTTAGTTACAATCTGCGTGTTTGAGGTTTGATTCATGTTGGGTTTGGCTTGATTTTTGCCTAACTCGTTTGGCTTACGATTTAAACCATGGCAATGTAGCCTTCATTTTAAACTATTGTAACTATTGTTACAGATATTAAAACTATCAAACTATATATATATAAAATTACATACATATATATGTATAAACATGTAGTATGTATGTATGGCTAGATTGCTAGCCATCTCGTAGTCTGGACTGCTGCAGTTTTACTAGCACTTTATGTGTGTTTTTTGGGGTCGCTTTTGTATTTATTACATTTCAATATTTGGCATGTTGTTCGTGGTTCGTGTCGCAAACTTTTGAAATTAGGCAGCAGGCAATGGGCAGGCGAAGGCAGAAGCCGGGGACTAACGGCATTTTCTTGGCTTGCATAGCCGGCGCCGCTAAGTATGCAACGCCGTTTCGTGTTAAGTCATAATTAAATGAAATTCAACTGTTTTTCTGTGCATGAGAATGTGTTCTCGTGAGCGTGTGTGTGTGTGTGTGTGCGCGCGTGTGTGAACTTTGGAGGGCTGCGAGAGGATTGGGGCGCTGGACTGCTGGATCTGCGTGCTGTCACTGCATTTGTAAGCGTTTTCAACTGCCCTTCAGCAAAGTTGTTGACTTCAAACCCACGAGGGGTGTGGCACATTGAAAAAACAAATTAAAAAAATAAATAAAAAAAATACGACAAAATAAATACAGCAGCAACAACAATGAACAAATACATATTGTTACTATGCATGACCGACATACAGTAAATGTCGAAACTCAAATTGTTAAGGCTTTGATTGGATTAGTCTGGGCGTGGTCCGCACATTTTTGAACCGGTTCATGTCATGACAATTCCTTCTTGCCGCCCCTTCCACCCCCGAAACCATTCGATTAAGGTTGCAATTTGATTGCCTTTTTTAACTGGATACTATTTAAGCAGTTTTCGGCATTCTATAATACCAAAATTGGTTTTTGGTAAACTTCTACTTGGTAAATCTAAAATTTCTTTTACACGTCGCTAAAGTTTCAAATCATATATATTTTTTTCGTAATATTCATCAGTGTTTTTAAAAATCGATCATTTTAAGACTAATCTACGTCTTTGAAGAATATATGATCTTACAATTATACTAATCACAGGATATTGGTATACCAAGTGTATATATTGATATGCTATTGATATAGTATACTATTGATAATCAATCCTTAGATTTTAGCGAAGAATTATAAGTGTAAAATTCACCAAATTAGCTGTTGATAATTTATAAGTATTCAATTATAATTATGCTTAATTCAGAATTTTACTAGAGTATATATTATCTGTTAACAGTTCCTAAAACACAACTTTTATTTTAAGCCTTTGCAGAATATTTTAAAGTAAATAAAATAAAATAAATCAGTACTATTGAATTTAGAATAAGGCTACAAGCGCTTGTTAAGTGTGAAGTTCAGTTTCAGATTCAAAGCAAAACTTTTCTTGAATTCTTTTTCGGTTTTATTTTATTCACAACATTTCGAAGCAGTGAAATTTTTTTGCTTCTGTATTTTGTGTGGGATTTCCCTTTTCAAATATTTGGTCTAATGAAAGATAACAAATTGAATTTGAATTAACGTTGAATCTATTGTTGCAGAAGCAATCTTGTCACACAATTAATTGGCTGTTTATCCCAGTGATGATAATGATTTCACACCATTTCAATCAAAGTGAAATAAATAATTTCAATTGAAAATAAACTAATTTTATAGATATGACTTGAATTTGTTGAAAATTGTTTCTTAAAAAAAATGTAGGTATTTTGGTTTGATGAGCTCTCTGAGAATTTCGGAACGCATCCACAATTATATAATGAAAGTCATGTCTCCTTCTATGCTTTTTGAAAGTTATGAAACGTATCCCCATTTGTACAATATAAGTAGAGTTATTTTTGTGCGGAATGCCCAACTCTATTTTAAGTGCATTGCGCATCTTTTTAACACTCTTTTAGCACTCTTCTTCGCCGTCGTCGTGCCGAGCCGGCGACCATTATCGCCGTTCGTCATTATTAGCGTCATGATTGCCTTGAGTCTCTTCATGATGAGGTTCGGTTTCGTGTGCTGTGGCTGAACAGCTGTTCGTCTGCTTTCAGGGCGCTGTCGGCTAACAGTCGGCCAGCTGTCGGCTCCGATTGGGACTCGTAGCCGCTGTTAGCAGCTGTTGTTGTTGCTGCTGCTGCTGCTGGTGGGTGGCTGAGGCGCCTGCGCCATTGGAAGCGGCTAAAGGCTTGTCACATGTTTTTGGCTAGCTAGAAAACATCGCATGTTGCTTCCAATGTGCCACAAAAGGCAATAGCAGCGGCAGCAGCAGCCGCGGCAGCAGCAGCAGCGACAGCGACGGCCGCAACAACAGCAACAACTGCCGCGAATTGGAATAGTTGTGCACGATGGTAACTACATCGCCGTGGACCCTGCAGTCGTGCGGCCGAGCAGCGACCAGAGCAGAGCGACCCAACTGAGACAGCCAGCCAGCCAGTTAGTCTGCCAGCCAGTCAGTCAGCCAGCCAGCCAGCCAGTTAGTCAGTCGAGAGTAAGAAATTTGTGCAACTGCCAAAGTTTAAATGTTCAATTGTTTAAACCATTTGCCAAGTGCGTCGCGTGTTCGCCTCAGAAACTTGTGGCAATCAATCAATTAACCAACCCCTGCAGGTGCCAAGGGGGCAGCACCCCGAACTGGTCCCAACCTGTCCAGACATCGACGCCATTGACAGCAGCAGCAACAGCAAAATAAAGGAAAGAAAAATTTAAAATAAAAATCAATATCCGTCTAAAGTTTATTTCGGTATAACTCAAATGGAACTTGAAGTTGCACAGCTAAACAACAACAACAACAACAGCAACAACAATCAGAACAACAACAGCAATAAAAACACTGAAAACAACGATTAGTTAACTTGATTGCAGAGCGCCTCAAAGTCCACTACAATTTATAAACAAATAAAGTAACTAAACAAACACAAAAAGTTTAACTGCACACAAACCTTTAAAAAAATTTAAAATAATTAAACTATTCAAAAGTATTCTTTAAATAAATTACATAAATTAAAAAAGAAATATTTGCCATTTCGATATTTAAGCAAAATTGTTAGCGCTTTATGCAAGACTGCAGCCGCTTTTGCCATACATTAAATATATAACAAAAACAAAAAATAAATATATAAATATAATATAAATACATATAAATCACGCCTATTAAGTTTGCTAAGTAAAAAACGTCTGATAAAAATACCAAAGTCCATTTTGTGCAAAGCTTAATAGCTAATTTAAACTAAAACATAACTAGATATACACTAAAACGCCAAATAATTTTTTGAGAAAAGCTTTAACAATATAAATTTTTTAATCATATGAAAATGCTGAAAAACTGAAATATAAGTTGCTCCATCCATAGTGCAAGGTGAAGTTAAACACAAAAATTATATAAGACATACAAACCAAAAATACTAATTAACAGGAAAAATAACATATAACAAAGGTTAGTATAAAAGGTATGTTGACACTTTTAACATATGTTGAAGTAAAAATGGGAAAAACAGAATTATACTATAATAAAAAAAAAATAAATAAATTATATTTTTTATTCTTTATTATTTTATTTATTTTTATCATGAATAAAATAATTTTATACAAAAGAAATTTAAAATAAGAAATAATATATCTTATTTGAAATACGTATGTGTAATACATACATATAGAGATGAACGTTTTATGGAATATATATATATGCTATGCTTGATATATGTATATACTATATACTCTATATACTGTATCAATACTATATATATTATATGATAGTTTGATATAGAGTCTGCTGAGAGCCAGGCAAAGAAATTGCGATACAATTTCTTAGTTCCCATTTATTTGCATTTGTCCGGTTGCATTCAAAGATGAATTTCACTTGTCAGCGGCAAGCTGTTGGACATTTTGACTTCAAATGTTAACGGCTGATTGGACGCACAGCTGAGCAAGGCACACACACACGCACACACACACTAGCATAGCCAGCTGTTTGTGGCGCCTCGACGGTGGACGCGACCGCCTGCTGAGTGGAAACAGCCGGCAAGCAAAAAGCGGCGGCAAAATCAATATTTACTTTGCTGGCAGCTGTTTGCTGGTATGCTGCTTCTATAGCTGTGTGTGTGGTTGTGTGTGTGTGTGGCATTCTGTTATTGCAAAATCAGATGGTTGGCGTCTGCCTTCCAGTCAGGTCGACTGCATACTTGGCGATGTTTTGCTCAATTAAATGTTGACTTTTGATTTCTTGCAGCTAAATATTTTATAGTTGCTAGAATTGTGATTAATTTATCCAATTAATATTATATGTCGCTAGTCCTGGCCTCAGGACGATCAGGGAGTGCCATTCAACTTTGGCATTTGCCCGACTGGAAGTTGCGTAATTTCATTAGCGTTGCCCAATCGCATATCATGCACATCGACGGCCTTCCAGTCGGTCGGCGTTTAGCGGCAATTCTCTCCGCCTCTCGCTGTCTATCCGCCGTACTGTCTGGCCGTTGGCGTCCAGCGGCTCAGTTGTTATCCGAGTGTCTTGTGCTTTATACGAGAAACATTCTATACATACTCCGTCGCACACTAAACATAACCGTTGTCAAAAATACTTCTAATCTACAGCGGTAACACGTAAATAATACGATAAATATCAGCTATCTATTATTATCACTTATACAAAAAAAAAAAAATACAGGAATAAAATGAATTATTTTATTCGACTTGCGTAGGTACGATAGCAGCACCTATTCCATTAAAGAATTGCAGCTTCAAATACAGATTTTATTTGTGTTGCTTTTATCTAACATCAAAAGTTTTTACTACGCTTCTCACTAACTATAAATAATCTCTGCTACATAAGATCAAAAACAGGGGGATGAAAACATACACTCAATAAAGATCAATAATTGCCTTAAAATTAAGAAAATTGCAATGTTTACTAAATTAAAGTTAGAAACATTTGTGTAGAAATTTGAAGTGGTTTTACCTATATAAATATTATATATTTTTAAAACTTTTTATTTGAGGTTCTTTAGAAATTTGAAAAATATCATATGGTTTATTCATATGAAAGATTGCACACATAAATGCTCCAGTAAACTACATAAAATAAGTTGATTTTGCGTGTTTAGGTTCTCAGTAAATAAACTTAGAAGCAAGCTCAGCCTGAAAATACATTCTATGTATAATATTATATCAATTATTTAGCAAAATTTACTAGCATTATCATCATACAGAATATAGTATTTTCATTTCATGCTGCTTAAGTTAGGATCGTGAAGTATTAAAAATATTGCTTGTAAAATAATTTGTTTGCTTAATTCTTTTTTTTAGCAGTAAAGTTTGTAAAGGGGTAATAAAATATGATTTAATTTAGTTGATTTATATACAATTTTCAAAATATTTTGTAAAATATGAAATATATAACATTCTTTGTATTGTATAATTCTGAAATTAACAAAATTATTATTTAGTTTTTAAATAGTAAATATACATGGATATTTTGTTAGCTTTTTTGTTGAACTCAAGTTAAAGTTCACATCAAGTTTAGAACGCAGGATGCATGTATTTGCATATGTATGTGTCTAAAAGAAGGCTATTCAGTTACTTGTTGGCCTAACACTATCTTAAATGGAGAGAGAGTGAGAGAAGGGGGGGTCCGTCCGCATCCTAGCCAGCGAGGAGTCGAGCACTTAATGCGCCAACTCCGAAATAGCTTAGGCGGCATATCGAAAAAACGACGACGGCGCCGCCGAGAATGACTGGCAAAATGTCAGCCGGCGCGGAACAGCTGGAGGGCGGGCCATGGCGCCAGCAACGAGACGGGAGACGAGACCGCGCCGAAACAGAACGAAATGAAACGAATGGGAAACGAGTCGAAACGAGCCGAAACGAATCGAAACGAACTGGAAGCGGCGAGTGGCGTTCGTTCGCTCGTTCGTTCGCCGGCCGCACGAACCGCAAGGACGAGGACGAGCCTTTCTCGGCCCAGCTGAGCCAACAATAACAACAACAACGGGAACAGTGACAAAAGCTTTGGCAGCGCCGCACGCAGACGCAGGCTGGAATGGTTCCAATAACGGCAAAATAGCAAATAGCCACAGCCGAGGCAACAACAACAAACGCTGAAGTTGCCGTGCAGCCAAAACGGCGACGAGTAGACGCCGCTGTCGCTGTCGCTGCCGCAGTCGCCGCTTCTTTCGCTGGCAAACACCGACGCCGCTTCGTCGTTCGAGTTGTTCCGGCCAAGATTCAGTCGTCGTCGAGCTTTCAAAACGTTTGCAGCAAGCGAAAAAATACGCACAGTTTGTGGCAGTAGCAGCAAAGTAAGAAGAACAAGAAGAAGTCGCAACAACAACAACAGCAGCAGCAGCAGCTAAAATCAGCCGCAGCAGCAGCCGCAGCTAAAAAGTAAATTAAAGAAGTTTGCAAAAAATAAACTTCAATTTTTTTTAAAATTTTTTTCCTCAGTTGCAACTGATTGTTGCAATTAAAGTGACAAATTTTGTTGGTGTGTGTGCCTGAAGTGGCTCCTCTTGTTTCTCGCCTACCACTTGGTGTGTGCAACTTCCTTACTCTGCTCTGGCTGGTCGGAGGTTTTTGTGGCTTCCTTGCGGTGATATCATATAACGTATTGCCACAGTTCGCTGTGGCTTGCAACTACAACACGTGCCGACAATAATTGTGTGTGTATGTGTGTGCCTGTGTGTGTGACCTATTGATTCTACAACTTCCTCTGCAGTTGTTAAGTTCAGTTTAGTTCCGTTTCATTGCGGCTTCGGTTGCAACTTCTTTTAATGCCCCAGTTGCACATCGGTTCTTGTGCGTTGCAAGTGTCTGCTTTAGTTAGTTTTTTCTCTGTGCACTTTGTAATTTTTTTCACTTTTTTTCTCCGATCTTTCGTATTTTACTGTATGATCTCCTCAAGAGTTTTGCTGCAGCTAGTTGGCTAATCTGCAAACCAATCAATTCCTAATTGCAACCGAATCTGCAACATTGCGTGACTGTATTGTAAGCAGCTCATAATGAGATTAAAAAAGAACAAATGAAAGCAAGATCGATTAAATATAAAGAGCTTAGAAAAAGCAAAGTCCCAAGTGTTTCAAGAAAATCTATAATCAGCGAAGTCGTAAGGCTGAAGAGTTTTTTTATTGATTAGAAGTCAAAAACTATATACTAGTACTGTTTTATTCGATAACTTACGACATACTATAGGAATTCTTTGTGCTATTAAAATACTAAAATATCAAGAAAGTATCATGTTATAAAAACTAAGCTAATGAAAAGATCATATTACAAACATTGCAATCTTTATCTTGGCTTAGTTTTTATATATTTATATGTATTATTTTTATAATTGCAACATTTTTTATACCAATCAATATAAGCTATTATTATCGTGAATACTTTGAATACTTTTTAAAATATTGAAAGATAATGGCAGTGTATTTACTTTACAAGCTTAGCTATAAAGCTACCGAAATTCTGATTGTGTGCAAGTGTAGAGTACAAGAGTTGCTAAATTATCTAAACTTGAGTTGAGACAAATCTTATGTTAAAAACTTCCTAAGTTAACTAAATATAAGAGATGATAATCAAATACAGTAAAAAACGTCGTACTTCCATTAAGAACGTTTTTTTGAAGTACGAAAATGTTTGTTATAAGTGTTTTGTTTTAAAATGAAGAATTCTTTCAATCATGCGACATTAACGGTCGGTTGAAGAATGAATCATGACTGCATTGGCAATATTCAAAAACATTAATAGCATAAAAGTTGAAGCTTGAATTAAGAACAGCATTTTTCTCTGATTGTATTAGGTTTGGAATCTTTATTCGATATAAGTTTGAGCTAGCTGAGGAAAGACTTGGATACAGGATGTCGCTAAAGATAGCATAAAAGATAATATTTCAATCTATGAATAACCAAAAGAATGCAACTTATTCAAGTTATAATAATTATGATTTTTTTAATGGGTGGTAGTAGTTTTTTTCAATACTGTTTGATTTGAAGATAAATTTTTCAAAAATAAACTCAATTTATTAGACTAGCTGCAGATTGTTAACGTAACTTAAATACGTCTAAAATGGGCAAATGCTTCCTTATTTAAACGCCTGCACTTGACTTCAGCAGCTGCACTTTTTGGTGCCATATGCAGGAGAGATGGGCACGAAAATAGCAAAAACTCATTAATCAAAAGCAAGGCGTGGCCAAGACCAAGACCCCCAGAGATATAGCCCTAGCATAAATGCAAATTTCATTGCGTTTTGGCAGCACTCAGCACTCTGAGAACTTGGTATATCTGGCAGTGAGTGCTATGTGGTGTGTGTGTGCGAGTGTGTGTGGAGCTGTGTGTAAAGTTACAAGTGTAGCTGCATTCGCCGGCGACTGCTTGGGTGAATCATCGGGCGATGCCGCCACCAACACGAGCACCAGCAATGGAGACACCAGCAACAGCAACAACATCAGCAACAACAACATGGCAGCGTCAGCGGAGCGCAACGCCTGTGGCAAGGGAAGAGAAAGGCGCAATGGGCACGTAGACCAGGCACGCGACCAAGTCCAAGTCGCAAGGAACCCGCAGCAACAACAACACATGGCAGGATTACAACAACGGCACGACAAAAATATCAAAAGGAGTTGTTCAGCTTGTGGTTGTTGTTGTTGCTTTATTTTTTATTGCTGCTGTTGCCGCTGCTTTTTATAGTTTCCACATTCACTCAGGCAACGCCAGCGCCTGATGACGTCGACGTTGTCGTCGCTGTCGTTGTCGTTGTCGTTGCCATGGAGCGATGACGACATCTTTTTGGGGTGTGTGTGTGGCTGCATATGTGCTATTTGCTGTTGTTGTTGCTGTTGCCAGCAACACGGCCAAAGTTCAATGCATTTATATGCGGAGCCTGTCTATGGCTTTTTATAGCTCCCCGCCTGGTTAGCTCGTCGTTCGTCTGGCCGATGGAACAGGCAACGGCAACGGCAACGGCATTAGGACCGGGAATGGGCATGGGCACGGACCTGGCTCGGACATGGGAATTGTGAATTAGTGCCTTTATTTTTCTGTTATTGGGCTGTCACAAGTGCGGCGACTAATGCAAACATTCTGTAGAGCTAGAAAATGTGAAAAGCAATCATTTAAAAAGAGCTCCTGAACTACTACATTTGGAAAAAAATAAAATAAACTACTCAAGAAGTTTATAAAGTAAATTGCGTTTTAGTATATCTTTTCAATCTGGACAAACATTATTTTACTATTATTATATTGTTATATGACTATATGAAAAGAAATGTCAGCGACTTTCCAGAGATTCTCATTTTCTGATACTTATGTTTATGTCGAACTTAAAAAAATATGTTTGCACAGATATATTATATATATTAAGGTTTCATTAAATAATTTACGTTTTCCTTGATAACTTAATTTAATTGAACTTGTTCGCTCTTCCTTTGCAGAATTAAAGATATTCAACAAGCAAACGAAGAAAAGCTAAAAAGAAAATACCTTTAAAAAAATCGTCAGATCGTTATAAAAAAAACCAAGAGATAAAAAAAATATATAGACGCAACTCATAAAAAACAAAGGATACAACTTGCATGTTAAAATCACACACACACACATACACATAAAAATACAAAAGGACAATTATTATTACATTAATTATTAAAAAAAAACCAAAAGAAAAACATTGCTACAAGTAAAAGCTAGTCCAAATCTACAGTAAAAAAAAACAAAACAAAAAAATATTATATTTAATTAATATTATTGAAAAACAAAAAAAAAACACGCCAATAGCCGCAAAGTTTACTCCAAAGAAAAAAAAAACAACAAAGTCAAAAATTTCCAAACGAAAAAACCAAAATCTAATTTAATTTCAAGAAAACCAAAAGCAAAACTAACTAACACAGCTTCAAAGTGTGCACAATAAATAACAAAATTAAAAGAAAATCGCAAAGAAAAAAGACAAACAAAATATATAAAAACATAATTTCAAATATAAAGAAAAACCAATTAAGCAAAAAGCAAAAAAAAAAATAATAATTTTCAGAGACAAGAAAAAAATTAAGTGAAGAACTCATTAAAAAAAGCGCCAAAGTCACGGCCAGCAAACAAAAAGTACAACAAATAACTTGAACAAACAACAACAGCAGAGAGAAGCGCAGCGTGTGAAGTGAAGCAGCAAAAGCTGCCACGCCCCGCCTGCCGCCCTCACGCCCGCCCAATTGCCACAGCAGTTAAGACTGAGCTTCGGACGTTTTACCGCAAAATTTCCAAGAAATTTTACGTGCACAAAACGCCGCGCAAGACAGAGAGACAGAGAGAGAGAGAGAGAGAGAGATAAACAGTGAGAGCGAGCGAGCGAGAGAGATAGAGACAGCCATAGTGTGTGAAAGAGTGCGCTAGTGTGTTTTCGCCGAGTTTCAAAAACTCCGCCAGTAAGCAGCAGCGCACCTCAATTTTTTTCAAGTGTACGGCTAGGAATTTTTTTGTGCCCGTGCCTGTGAGAGCAACAGCAACAACTGTGATGGGAGATCGGCCAAAACCAGCAACAACAACAACAACTACAACTTCAACTGCAACAACTTCAGCCGCCATGGCAGCTCCGGCAACTGCCGCCCAAACCAACGGCAATGGGAACGGCAACGGCAACGGGAACGCTGCTCCGCCCCAGGAGTCCGGTCAGGCTCCGGCTGAGGCTCCGGCTGAGGCTGCGGCTGCGACTGCGGCTGCGGCTGCGGCTGCAACTGCGGCTCAGGTGCCGGCTCCGATGCCACCGCCGGGCCATGTAGCAGCGGACGGCGATGCAGCTGGTCCAAGCACTGCCGGCGATGCTGGCGATGATGCGGCCACTGATGCTGGCGCGAGCTCCTTGCCGCCGTCGGAGATTGGTGGTCGTCCGCCATTGGACACCGCCTGTTCGGATGGTGGTGGCGCCTCCAGTTTGGCCGGCGGCATTGTGGGACCGCCCAGTCCGCTAACCGGCTGCTATCTGCTCATCGTCATGGGCGAGCCGCACTCGGAGGAGCACAAGGACAACATCTTGCAGCATCTGCTCAAGGGTGAGTGGCACGTGCAACACACATTATATATATAAGTATACATATAGGCAAACATCAAAGCGGCACGTAGGCCCCCCTCGCCCACACAAAAAACTTCGTCGAGCTCATCAGCATAAATTATTCGCATTGCTCTCATAGAAAGTTTGCACATGCAAATGAGAAGCTGCAGCAGCTGCGGGCGGGGGCGGGGGCGCGGGCAGAGGTGGGTGGCATGGAGTTACGCCTGAGCAAATGACGTCGCGTGCCAATCCAATCCAATCCAAACCAATTCCAATTCCAATTTCAATCCAATTCCGATCCACTTGCACCCATCGTCTGGCCAATCCTCCCACTGTGCTGCCTGCTGTGAGCTGCCCATTTTCACACTTTGCTGACTGCCGACACGCCGTCTAATTAGCTGGCCCCCCCTCCTCCCGCCCTACCACGCCTTGCTCCTCCTCTCCACTCCATGCTCTTCTTGCGCCCCGCTAGGCAAGTCTACGGTCAGTTTTCATAGTCAATGGCCAGCCCGTGGCTTTTGGTTTCGGTTATTTTTTTTGTAATTTTTTATTTCTACCATTATTTATTATTCATTTTTCATTTGCCGTTGCTTCTAACTAGCCGTTTTCTTGCTCATTTTCACTTGCTTGCAGAGTCTGACACAGTTTTCCGCCTTGCACATAATTATCTTGAGTGCTGTCGAAGCTAAATGAAATGTGGGCGTGGCACTGATTACACTACAACCGCAACCAGAATGCGATTAAAAAATTGTGCTTTTCATCTTTATAAAATCTGAATACATATTCGTCACTTTTTTTAAATTGGGTTTGAAAAGCAATTCCTTACACATTGTAGATAAAGTTAATAGTTTTGTTATGGCTATGGAATTTAATTAAAAACCTCTAGATTATTCTAGTTTAACCTGGAAATACTGAGCAGTTAGCCAAAAAACATTTAAAACTACTTTTACCTTTACGAAATAATCGCCTAAAGCTCTTCTAAAAAAGCAGTAACAAAAATACAAGAGTTTTTGTACCTAAATCAAGTATAAGCGTTGTTCAAATCCGGGCAAACAGGACATATTTTTAAAACTAAACAAAGTTATTATTTTAAAAATGTTCGTAAAACTCGCACCTATAACATTTAAACACACTCAATTTAAAAATCGCTGATTTACCCTTAAATACGTCTTACGCGTATTTTTAGCACGAAAAGTGTTGTGCACAATATTTTTAAGTATTTTTTGATTTATTATGCAACCTTTTCGATTGATTATAAAATGAAAAATTCAAGAACTAAGTGTCTTTCACTCGATCATCTCCCGATCGTAATTGGGTTTAGAATGGGATTTTACTCTGAGTGTAACTTAAAAACATTTCGAACTTCTACGATAACTTTTTATTAGTATCGAAATACCTTTATACAAGATTCAAATATAGTACTCAATTAAAGAAATGTTAGACCTTCATTGAGAAGGATTTGTGTTTATTTCAAGTATATTAGAATTGTTCTTCTTCTTATTTGTAAGAGTATTTACGAACAAAATATACTAAAATCTAACGAAGAGCTGTTTATTATAGAAGATAAATCATTTTAAATACAGACTTCAACTGTAAGATCAAATTCCAATTCAAATTATATAATTAACAATTTATTCTCTGAGTGCAGAGATGTGCAAAAAGCGGATTAGTCCAAATAACAACAAAAGCCAGTTCAATGCATATTCAGTTGCCGCAGTTGCAGTCCCCATTAACCCCAATCCCGAGCCAAGTGTCGCACGCGCAGTTAGACGGGGCTCTGGATGTGAACTGTAAATGAAATTGCTGCGCCGCTGGGTGCACGGTAATCGTATTGTCCCGTTCGAGGCGAGGCGGCTGTGGCAACGGCAGACAGAGGATAGGGCGAGCTGGGGGCGTGGCGGGGAACAAGTCGCGTCGCACAGTTTGCCGCAAACTCAATTGAAATATCGTTTGTAATTCGATTTAAGCAAATTGCGCCTGAAAGTATGCAGCGTTTGTCGCAATTTAATTACGATTGAAGCGACTAGCACATACCCTGGAAACAGCAGTGGAACATGCATTTGCTATAAGTTTTTTATATAGTTCCTTCCTTGTGCTTTTTGTACCCTCAGCTCCTCACTAAGCAAAATGAATTATCCAAATGTGTGTACAGCCCGAAGTGAAAAGCTATTAGAGCGCTTTAAATTATTTTCGGATTTTAGAGAGATATCTATCTTTTGATCTCCGTGATATGCTCAGAAAACAAGGGCCCTGAAATGCAAAAGATCCAGAGTACTAGTAATTTAAAGTTAACTAAATGGTATACGAAAACACATACATTACTTTTATATTTATATTCAATTAGAAAATCTGTCGCCCTATGCTGAAAATCGAAGCGTTCATACAGATGGATTCTGGCATACCCTCGCTTGCCTATTTTGAATGGGTATATAAAGTGTTTTTGTATTAATTATTTTCATGTTGATTGCATTACACTGCGAGAACAACAACAACAACAATGAGAAGAGCGCAAAGATCAACAGTTGCAGCAGGAAATGGCGCCGACAACTGCACGTGCGGGTGTGTGTGTGTGTGTGTATGTGTGTGTGTTTGCGTATGTGTGTGTTGGGTTATTAGCAAATATTTGATTTATGCAAAACACAAGAGACTGTGACAAAGCCCAAAGCCCAACAGATGAGCAGACATTGACATTGGCTGTGTGCTTGGCTGGTTGGGTGGGTGGCCGTGGGTGTGGGGGTGTGGTGTGTGGGGTGTGGGGTGTGGGCGTGGCAGCTTAGCTGGCGGCAGTTATTGTAGCAAGTGGCAAGTGGCATAATTGCTGGACAAGCGACGCCGTCTGACGTGCCCAAATGCGCCGGAAATTACGAAAGTTGACCGTGCACGACAGAAATTAGTCGCTGCCTCTTTTGAGTGGGTTGGCTTGGGCGGGATGTGGTGGGGTGGGGTGGGGTTGGTTGGGCCGACGTGCCAGAGGCTACTCTCTGGACGCTGTTTACCTGCAGCTCTTGTGCGTTTTATTTTTGCGCTAGTTTTTGCGAAAAAATTTTAATGTTTGTCCAGTGCAAATAAACGAGGCGCAGTTACGAACGTGGGGCAGCGGGGCAGAGGGTGGAGAGGGCGCTGTCTAGCGAAAGAGGCAGTTTTTTAATTGATTTTGTAACACGGTCGAACAGCGTTGCGTTGGGCACAGGTTGGGCAAACACAAAATGCAAATATAATGGAAAAAGGCTAATGGGAAAACGGGCTTAAATGGAAGAGGCAAAATAAGAGAGGAGCGAGAGGGATGGATGCAAAGGGGATATACACAGGTATATATAGAGATACACAGATGGAAAAACAGCTATGTACCAGTAGGGAATGGAATATAGGAATCTATAGAGAATACATAGGCTGCACTGAAAGGATAAGAGCGAAGACAGCAAAAAGTTGCGTCAGATGTCGGAAACTATATGATACTGTTGTGAGTTTAGTAAAGCAATTTGAAAATGTTATTTGATAAGACGCAATTTAAAAGATCAAAGTCTAGATAGACTCACGGAGAAAATTAAATCGAATAGGTTTGTCATCCTAATCAAGAACTTTATATACTTTTTATTATGTATGTAACACGCGGAGAGAAGATGCGTGATATAACTCTTGACAATACTATAGATATCTTTGCAAATATTTAGCCAATCATAGACAAATTACTACTGAATCTAGAAATCTGCTTAAATATAAGCTTTGTTGTGATTGATATATATATGTACATCTATAATAAAACACATAAAAATTAATTTCTTATAAAAAAAACGTTTTTCTCCAATATAACACGACAGTAGAAAAGTTTGCAGATAATTGAGTAAATTAGAGCTAAAATGAACATTAAATATTTCCGCATGAGATTGAGATGTGTCACTTTTACGTCGATTCAAGATAAAAATAAGTCGAAAGCATCCTGTTAATTGTCTTCGACGAGTATTGTTTTTAATTGGTCCTGAGCGCCGTGCACCTCCTATTCTCGGATCTGGCTGTGTCTGGACCTCGGTCTGTGTCGGCGTATCACTTACATTTATGAGGGATTGGCACTTGTCAGCAGGCAACAGCTCTCGACAGTCGTCCTTCTCGGGGGCGCCCCTAATTATGACAATTATGCTGCTCAATTGCAGCGTTTATCGTTTGTTTTTTTTGTTTTCTGAGCGTTTCTATTAGGTTCGAGGGATGGGGGAGGGCAGGCGTCATTTTGCTCGGATCATTTGGTTTAATGGCTGAGCTTCATTTCGCAACCTGCGCTTTTTAATTAACTTAGAATAGAAATCAATATAAAGAGCAGCGTTCAAGGTCAACCAATGGAAAGACGTAAGAAACGCGAATCGAAGGGAAGGAAGAATGTGTGGGGATGAGTGCCGAAGAGTGGAAAGTGGCGGGGAAAGCAGGGCAAGGGTCGAGGGGCACATTACACGGATATGTCAGAGCCACATAACGTTATTATGAGAATTGGTCAACGCTCAGGGGAGGTGGGGGCGAGGGGGCAACTGGTGGCAATGTTTTGGGGTCTAGGGTCTTTAGGGCGTATTGCCTGTTTAAGTATTACGAAAATGTGTAAAAGCAAAAATCGATCAAATGGAATGACTATGCGACATTAGACAAGAGCGTGACAGAGATAGAAACAAGGTAAATAAGAAAGAAATTCAGGGAAATACAGAGAGAGAAAAATTGCTGTTCTGCCATAAATGTAGTTCTTATGTTTCTAAATGAATACATTTTTGGAATAAAATACTATTTTTCAATTTCACAAACAATGTTTAGAATTTGATTCTTTTTTGCTTAAAATATTATGCAATAATTAAATTTAATAACGAAGTTAAACTAAACATTTTTTATTTGCGATTTTCATTTTTAATTTATTTATTTACGTTTTTCGTTTAAAATTTCAGTCAACTATCGTTATACTTACAATTTAAAACAATTCATTTTATAAGATTAAATTCACTTTATTTAGATTTTTCTTTTTCTTTACGAAGATGCAGAAAAGACTAAATTTTTTAGACAGATCTTTTTTAATCCCCGCTTGTTCACACTTAAGTCAAATGAAGGCTAACTAAATTTTTTTAGTGTGTAGCTGAAAGAGAATAAAAGAAAGAGACAGTGAAGTGGGGAACGAGAAAGAGAGAAAGGGGAAGGCAGAGTGCGTGGCTTACTTCGATTTGTGGCCATTTTTAGCGTCGGGGACTCTGCTGCCAAAGGGTGTTGGGCAGTCGGCTGTCAATTGCGTGACAACATGTTTAAGATATGACAGCTGGCTGCACTTGATGACACACACTTAAACACACACACACATACTTACACCTAGCGGCAACTACAGCTGACGTTGCTTTTGTTGACGGGTCAGCAGCAGCCACGTCATCGGCTGGCGACTACGTGACTGGGAGTCTGGGGACCCGCCCAGGAGGCGAGCAGCAGAAGCTTTAACTCTGTTGTTTGCTTCTATCCAACTCATACAAAACTCTTAACAATGCATACAAAAAGAAGGAAAAGAAGCAAAATAGCAACAAAGTAAAAAAAGAAAAAAATCAACAAAAAGAAAAAATAAAAATAAAAATAAAATACATAACATGGCTAATCCTCGGCGGCTTTTGGCCACATGCGGCGTCCAAGCGCCGGGAGGCAGCCAGCCCTGCACTGTGGACTTAAGCCAATGACAGGCAGAATCATAACGGCCCTGACATGTGCAGAAAAATGTTTCGCTCTTAAGGCAAACAAGTTAATAGATTACTGTGCGACAAATGGAAATATTGAGTGCGGATAATGTGCAGTTGAAGGATCTTGTGGAGCTCTTATTTGCACAAGCCAAGTGCATATTTACCAGTTTGCGGATCTCATCTGCAAAATTTTGCAGCTTGATGCAAGTCCTTGTTGCGTTTGGAACATGGAGCTTGCAATCCTAAAGTCACAACTTTGTTCTTTGACTTTAAATCGAAATCTGTTGGTGGCAGAACACTTGAACCATTCATGCTTTCGTCTTTCAAATTAATTTAGCTTAAAGAAAAATCTTTTCGGGCTTCATACATTTTAAACATTTAAGTTTAATTGAACTGACGATATTTAGTTTACAATTCGTGACTTATATCGATAGACAATTATGTTGAATTTTAAAATAGAAAAAAATGACGAACCTAGCTTTGATCCGGCAGCTCAAGTATAAAGAAAGCCTTTTTTAAGAGCCAAAAACGTAAAAAGGTTACATTGGGTTCGCAAGCTAACATATAAAATGAAAGTTAAAGCAGTTGCTAAAATCATACAATTGAGATAAAAAAGTTAGTTGTTGGACAAAAGTTGGCCACTTAGATGGTGAAATAGCGCACAGATCGGTTTACCATATTGTATAGAAGGTTTTTACATAATCTCAGGCCAGCCCAGGTCAATAGTTCTTACACAACGGCCTGTATTACTTACGTGCAATTCAGTTATCATTTCCCCGGCTTGTTTTGCCATTCCCTTGGCAGAGCTCGTAGGCGCACCACACGGCGTATGAGCAACGCGTCGACGACATCGATTCGGTTGGCCCAGTTAGGCAAATTTATGGCTTGCAGCGCGCGTTTGTGCTTGGTGTGTGTGCTGATTGATGACGCCAGCTCCGCACACACACGCACCCACACGCAGACAGTGTGTGTGGCACATTAAATGTGCTTTTATTGCAAATTAATTGCTTCAAGTGCATTTTGAGGCCAGTTTGCCCATAAACACACACTTACAGACACACCGACACACAGATACACCGACACCTACACGTTGAGTGTGCCACGCCCACTGCGTGTGGATCGTATGACACGCCCGTGGTCACTCGACTATTGACGCTTCTCATGTTACCTGCGAACTCCCCACCGCACGCTTAGAAACCACTTTAATTAGTTTTCGTTTGCAGTTTTTAGCTTCGGTTACAATTTTGCGTTTTGCGTGTCATTAAGCCGGCAATTTAATTTGCAATTACTGAAATTATGCTGACTGGCGGGACAACGCCCCGCATTAAAATTATATTATATAACACTCAGCAACGGAATGCAAATGCAAACTACGAACTATAATTGAAATTGGCACAGTGGATGCGGGACCTGGGTTACGGCTTGTATTACGGCTTGAGTGGGAGCCATACCTATGGCTTTTGCCACGAACCTGACCAATCTCAACCGCAACCGCAACGGGCAGCGGGCAACAGGCAGCAGTCAAAGGACATGGCGTGGCGTGTGGCATGAGACATGGGCCATGGGGTAGAGGGCATGGGGCATGGGGCAAGCGGCAGCTGTTGTTCAAACTATAAACTCCAACGCCCCAATGGGCCAAAAGTTTTGTTGCAACGTGAAGCCTGTAAATACCTGAAGAGCCCCATCAGGCAACTGTTTTAGTGCTTCTTTGTCACATGTGGGTGTCCGTGTGTGGGCGAGTGCGTGGGATGATGGGGTGTATCTTTAATTAGTTGCTAACTCCTTGCTGATGGCCCTCTAATTGCCAACTTGACGTGCCTTTGGGAAAGTTGGCCAAACTAATGCACAAATTGATACGTAAGCGACGCACTCAACTTATCCGGCGACAATCGTGCACAATCTGTGTCCGCTTGTACGCAAAAGTGAATCAACCCAATCGTGACATATGCTCCCAGATCTCTAATCAGACAACTTTCGCTTGCTGCCAATTGTGAGTTAAGCACGCGTAGTCCTCAGTTTGGTTTTAGCAAAATACGTACTTAACACGACTAAACATGAGTCCGGCACAATTAAACACGATTAAACACAGTGCAAGACTACTCCACATAAGACTCAATAAGACCTCAACACGTTGTTCACACGCCTAACACGACGTAACATAACACGTACACCTAGGCACGACCACACGAACCACACGACGCCAATACGAAATCAACACGATACCATCCGAATTTCATGTGAACTTGCATGACTTAACAATATCCAATAAAAACACCAAACCAAACACGACTTAACACGACTTATAAGCTAAACACGATTTCACGCTCAGCAATTCACCAAACAGAACTAAAGCGACCAAACAGGACTCCACATATCTTTAACACGACCTTAGCACTCACTCAACACAAGCTAACACGAGACAACATATTTGAAGACTGAACACAATTCAAGACTACCAAGTAGTCCTAACACGAGCAAACAAGACCCAACTAGACCCAATGCGAACTACGCTAACTTAACCCCAACACGACTCAACAGGGCTCTAAGTGACTCAACACGATCCAAAAATGAACCTATCAGTATTTTAATGCGCCCTAAACACAACGCAACATGAAGCACGAGGTAACATGTTTCAACACTTACATTAAATATAAGCATATTTAGAAAATTTATTATAAATAAATTAAGTTGTATATGTATTATTCCGACCGTACATCCTTACTATATTTTGCCCATTTAATAGACATTTTATGGCACAAACCTGAGGTAACTTAAGCTCCAGTCATAAAATACCAAATTGATGGCTAAAAGAACTTGATGGTCTTCTTAACACTTTGGGTAGTTTTATGAAAACTCTTTCAGCTCAACTTCCCAACTGCCGTAAAAATAGTTAAAACCAAATTCGAAATCTATAACAAATTCGTAGCTCGTACTCCTGCCGTTTATCGTATTAGCATATTTGAGTTGCATGTTTTGGGGCAAGGAACAAAAGTTAGAGACAGCGTGGGTGAGAGGGTGTGGAAAATCGCCAACTTATGGCACGCTTGGCAGCCATTTTGGCTGCAAATACTACGTGTAAAACGGTACAAGTTGTGGCTGTAAGTTTGCGCCCACCCATGCCACGCCCATTGCAAGTCGAGCGGAGCAAGCTCCGAAATATAAAATGCTTATCTCGTAACATTTGAGGTGAAATACAATTCGACTAATGCAATTGGCACACGTGCCAGACCTGGCCATAGACCAGGCCATAACCTCAACTTTATATATACCTACATGTATATGTATAAGCCGAATAACTGTTTTAACTTTTTGATTAACATGCGATGCCTCATGTTTCCGTAGCAGCTTAGCGCTGAAAGCGTTTTTATGGGCCAACTTCAATTTGGCTAAGCCACTTGATGCCATTTCAGCATTTTTTACATATACATTTATAAATATATATAAGTATTCTTTTGCTATTTTTTTTAAGCTGCCCCACGAAGAAATGAAATGAAAATTAATAGCTAATCTCGGTTCGTTAATGATATAACTGATGGGGCGAACCTTAAACATTGCCAGTTTGCTTTTCTAGGCCTCCTGCTCATTTCCATATGCAAATTCTCATCGTTGGGCTGCCAACTTGTCCGTAAGTCGGTCGAACGGAAGCGCAAAAGTTGCAGCTTCTAAGCTGAAAAATTGCCACGAAATGAATTTTCCTCGGAAAATCGCTGCCGTCTTTTGTTTGACTTTCTGATTGATTTTCATTTCATTTGCTGAAGTGGCTCGCTTCGGACTCGGGGCTATATGAATTTACTCAATTAGGAAACAAAAGATCTGCTTTGAATTACGAAAACTATGCAGAAACTTTAAAAGCAACCGTTGAAATTCAAGTAACTGGAGGGAATTTAATTACGTTCGGAGAAAAACAATGTGACGTTTCCTTCTTGAAATTTAATGAATATTTCTGAATTAAATATGAATCACTCTTGCTTTCATAATCGACGGGTACTGTTGCAATAATAAGAACAAAATTCTTGAATAAGATACAATATTTATTTAAATATACATCTATTTATTTTTTGGGTTATTCAAAAGTGCCTCTGGAATTGGAATTTTGTTCATCTGAGAAATGTTCGACTTGGCCAAATTATAACAAAATTCTTCATATTTTTCTGATATAATATAATTTTCATAATATAATTTTCGTATACAAATCCTTTGAATTTCCTTTAATTTAGTCAAAACAACAGTTGAGCTATCTATATCTATTCTTTTTATTTTAATTCATTTCGTTTAACAAAACTTGGCGTACCCAAACGATTCTATGGGAAATAAAATACACTTACAGCGCTATCTATAGAAAGTTGAATCCCCTCAAAGCGCAGAGTATTGGGTAAACCAATGCATACTTTCCGGCGCTTGTGCAATTCGAGCGGCAATTGAAAATAAATATTAATCAGCTGCTCCGTCCGGTGTTTGAGCTACACAACCAATTTAAAATTAATTTTCAACAATTTGCAATCACAGCCAACGCAATTTGAACGGGTCTCGCAACAACATTGTGAAATTCTTGAAAAAAAATGTGTTTACACTCTCGCTGCGCATTTATTTGAACTATGTGAGTTTGTAACGCACTTTGGTATACCTTGAATTTATGATGTCATTGAAAAAAGAAAAATTAAAAATAATAAAATAAAATATTGAAATATAATTTGCAGCCACTTTCAATTAAGCAAGACTTGGCAAAGGAAAGCAATACTGTCAATTCCGAGCGGAATTTTATTTCAATGCATTAAAGTACTTTTAACTAAAGATCTATTAATACGAGGTATAATTCTGTTGCGAATACAAGTGTGCTCACATGTAGAGCATAGTCGCTTCGGCTTGTTGATTTTGGGTTTGTTTCTCTATCCGTGGGTGTTTCTGCCAGCACGTTGAGTACGTGGTAGCATCCTGGAGGCGCCAGCTGCTCGAGCTGGCAATAATTCATGTCACACTTCAATTATTTAAGCCAACAGAGCTCATTCGATTGGTTTCTTCGTGCAGTTTGCAGATGCTCAGTTTTCCCTGTTGCTGCTGCTGCTGATGCTGCTGCTGTACACATGAACATGAACATAATTAATTGGCAGCTGACGTACCGCTCATAAATTTCAGAGGTTGTCATTTTTAGCGGCAAGTTTGTTGGCGGTTTGTCGCCTGTCAGTTTGCTTGTCAAGCTGAAAACCGTAGCGCACTTTTTTTGTCGCTCGTGTCAGCTGTCAAGCATAGGGGGAGGGAGGACGGGTTGCTGCCCACGTGCGACACAGAGCCGAGCCGAGCCGGGCAGCGGCAGCGGCAGCGGCACCGGCAGCAAATCAATTTGAATTCACTTCAATGACCATAAATTTGCTTTTGCATAATATGTATCTGACAGATACATTTTGCCATTTGGCCGCAGCTCGAATTGCAATTTTTATTACATATTTGCCGCACATTTCAGTAATTTTATGTGCGCCTTTATGGCACCTGCCCGCCAAGCACCGAGCGCCACACAACTGCGACAGAACGAGACGGAGACAGTTAGAGCGAGAGCGAGCTAGTGTAGCGGCACTGGGAGCATTTGATTTGATTAGAGCACCCAAATGGGAACCTTGATTCACTGCTTCCCTTCGTTCGGGGGCGCATTTGCGAAATTAAAAGCTGCTGCCATAATCACCAAGTGATTTCCTTTTGCTGCTGCTGCCGCTGCTGCTGCTGCCGCTGCTGCTGCTTTTGTTGCGGTTGTTGTTGCCTCTGCTATTCATTTGCCACATTTTGGTCGACTGCCAAATGCGATACATGGCCAAAGCGAAGCACCTAAAAGCAGGCAGTCGATAATGTAAATGCTGCACAGCTGCTGACCATAACACGGATATTAAATGCAGCGAAATCCATTTAAACGATGTAGCCAAAATTGGCAAAAGTCGTTTTAATGCGAGCTTAAAGTAAAGCAGAGCTGTGCCATAAGGCGCTTGGCCGGCGCCTAAAGTAGCTTTAAATGGCTAGTAATAGCAGTTCAGGCTGCAGCCGATATATATAACGTAACGTAATAAGATACAAATATATCTTCAGGTATATCAACGCTGCAAACCGGGCTTTATATAATAAATATATAATAATGTATATAATATATAATCTTTGGTTATATAAAATGTCTCGTGCTAATGTCAGTACAATGGCAACCTCAAAGGCAACATTTATGAGCTTAGCAAATTCTAATTAAAAATTTGGCTGCATAGGTGAAGACAACCAGGTGCAGGAACCTATCTGTTGTTATATACAAGTAGCTTAACTTGCATCTTTTAACATTTTCTCAGTCTATTTTAAACCCATCTAATCTAAATAAATTAATGTCTGCCTATCATATACTTTTATATGCTGTCTTTGGAAATAAGGAAAAGTGATTGAAAATAACATGCGATTATTTTTTAATTTTAATATTGCTCTTCTCTCGTTGTTAATTGTTATTATTATTAATATTACAAACTATCTAAAACTTATCGAAACAATCTTATAAATGACACCATATACTCGTCTGACATTTGAGCGCGTTCAAGCAAACAAGCAAAAACCAATTTCCTCGGCCGTGTTGGCTAATTGAAAATGTTTTGTATTAACTTGTTAATCTGCAAGATCATCGACCACAAAAATGGTCCCAATTTGAAGCGCCTAGACGCCAAAATCCCCGGCTTGATTCAATTTTGCCAGTGGGCTGCATTAATGGGTAAAGTGCCAAAGTGCCAAATTGCCTATTATAAAGCGTTTATGTTCTAATTAAAGGGTATGTGTGTGTGTGCATGTGTCGACACATACTTGCCTGCTTTTTGGTGTCGCATAAGCGCAACAAAGTGGGGCAAATTGAAATTAGAGCCAACGACGCGTTGCCTCGTCGAGAGGGCGACAAATTTCGCAATTTCCTGTCACCCAATGAATGATGAAATGTCGGGCACGATTCACACAGCTCTTATAAGGTTGCATAGATCTTGGTGTATATTCTCTGTGTGTGTGTGTGTGTGTGTGCACGTGTTTGTAGATTCAATTTTGTCGCCCAGCATGAAAATTGCAAAAATCGTTGACAAATTGCATTCGAAGCGCCTGCTGGCAATCTTCAGCTCAAGCGTTGGTTGACTTCTTGGCTCAAGCGCAAGTGGCTAAGAGACTGCTTTGGCTTCCCTCTGCTTGCACCTGCACCTGCACCTGCCTTCTGCGCCTGCAACTGCATCTGCAGCTGCACCCGCATCTGCACCTGTGCTTTTTAGTGACCGTTCAATCAGTTGGCAGCCATTCAATACAAATTCATTTCATTGCAACTTGAATTCACCACAAAAAGGCGACCGAGCAAATTGTAACTGGTTTTTATTGCCATCGCTGCCGCATCAACGCCCCATCCAGTGTATCTGTGTGTGTGTGTGTGAGCGTGTGCGGGTGGTGTGGCAGATAAGCAGAGTAGCAGGCTTAGCTGCTGCCGCCCATACACCATGCCGGATTCGTCAAGCGCCTTTTGAGGCATTTTGTATTGTGGCCGCCAGCCGTGAACCCTTGACATTTATCAGCCGTTTACCGTTGTGCCTGCCATCCGTTAGTCAGGCATGAAATTGAAATTTATAATGCTAGCACATGAACTGCACTTCGCACACACACACACACACACACACACACACACACACACACACACACTTAATATAGACTGCATGTAATAGTGCCTATCTCTCGAGAAATCAGCTGAGGCTTAAATAGGTGCAGGGGCCACAGGATAGGCCTTACCTTGTTGTGTCCCAGCTGAAAGAGGCCGCAGCGGTGGCAGGCCAAAGGTTTCAGATGCTTTCCAGATAAGGTTGCAGCCCATAAATTGAAGGCGCCTAAAGTTGAAATATGAATGGGTTCAAGCTTAAGCTTTGCACCTGTAAAGATTAACAAAGGGACGTTGTTAGGTTCACGCCTCTACACTCAAAGAAAAACAAATTAAAATAGTTTTTTCTATTCATATTTCCTACTGTTTTTTTAATCCCAAAATGCGTAACTATAACACTTAAACACAATACTCAATCAAATAAATGTTATACTTCTCATAAGAACGTGTTAAGTTAATTTAAAGCACAGCAATTCTTGTAATGAGTATTTGCTACTTTTCCAATCTATTTTCTTTACCTTGGCAACATTCATGGTCGATTAAGCAGATTAAATACCCATGCTATATACATTCCGATTGTGCAGGTGAATGGCTAAATTATTTAGAAGTTCGACAAGGGTATATACCAAGGCAACCAACTCAATCCCGCTCGTAATTGGATTTGTAACAGCATCCTTCTCTGCACAATTGCGCATGTTTCCACTCAAATGGATAGCACTGTATTGAATTGTATGAAATGCGAGCTGTGAAATTGAAGTTTACTTAATCAAGTTAAAACTATGCTGAAGTTACTCCTTTGCTTCAAAATATCTGTTTCGTGTGGGTGTGTGTGGGTCATTCATCAATTAGTGGCAAGCAATTAATATCAACTAGAGACCAACAACATTCAGAGTGGGCTTGTCGAAAATGTGATGAAAATTGCACATATGCAAAATTCGCAATGTCTCATTTTCCCCGAACATGGGTGTGTGTGTGTGCGTGAGTGTGTTTGCTTCTGGGCGTGTCGTGTACTAATTAGCAGCTAACATTCCAGGAGGACAACAGCCAGTGTCATAGAGCAGAGGTCAGTATAAAATTATATGTCCGCAGAGAAATGGGGCGGCACAAAGCACATACAGGTAAATGGACAGAGGGATATAGATGGATACGAGAGATATACACACATATAGGTGCCATAAATGATGTGTTGCTAAATTGATATAACAACTACACAAGTTATTATATTTTTTATCGCCCATTCGAACGGCAAAAATTAAACAGTTCTAGTCAATAAAGCACTTGAAATCAATAATTAGCTGAGTGCACAGTTTGCGTTAATTTGCATAAGTACTTGGCATGGCCAACTGACCCAATATACAAATATAATTTGCGTAAACAGAACTCTGTACCCAACTAGAAACCACATCGAGCACCCAAAAACAGTCGAATGGCATATCTTGATATACTGACAAGGCACCTATATATCTCTTCATAACCTAGAAAAAGTTTTTGTGTAAGCTTTAAGCTCTTCTTCACAGATTCGGGCAAATACATTATCGATAGGGGAAACTTTTACGCAAATTGACTATTGATCAATCAATCAAGTGAGAGCAATAAGTTTAGTTTGCATTTACAGGGTATCAACTAGTGAAGCACTCTTGATGTCTGCATTACTATTTGTACTTTCATTCAAAGTTGTTTGTTTTTAAACTACGGAATTGCGAGTACTTCAAACGAGGCTCCCAAATCTATTATTCAACAAACCAACACGCGAGCCCGGACTCAGGCGTTGATTGTGGAAAATGGTAAAGGTTTCCACCAGAATTTCATTAGCTACTTTGCTCCAGTTTATCCAACTGTACAAACACACATACATTTATATATACATATATATTTAAATTTATCTAGCTCTGCCTTTGTCCAGTTTTGCCAAAGACCAAGTTTAGCGACAATTCAAATATGAATTCGGTGTAGGGCTTATGCACTCGTGTATGCTTATTTTTAGCTGGCAGTGTTGCAGTCAAGTAAAACACAGAGCAGCACAATTCCAATTTCATGTCACGAGACGAACTCAGCGTGTGGAACGCATCCAAACTTGAAATTCGCATTCAAATTTTCAGATTCAAATTCAAATTTAGATTCAGATTTGCACAAACACATATCTATGTAAATATTATATATATTATATAAATGTGAGTTGAAATTCATAAGATATTGCCATACTGTGGCGTTGTGCTGCAGGTGCAGTTCGCTACCCTTCCCTGCTTTCCCCTACCCCCTACCCCATTTCCAGCTGCAATTTGCCGCCGAAAGTTGCGCGCAGTGCAAATTTATTTTTAGTATCTTTTGTGGCAGTGCAGCTCACTGCAGTGCCAGGGCTTTGCTTTATTTGATGAGTCGCACACACACTCACATACACACACACACACGCATAGGCAGGCAGTTGTCAGGCGCAAGTTTGTGTCAGAAATGTCTGAAAAATGTTTTGCTCGTTGCCGTTTCGTTGGCAGCAAAATCGAACAAATATAAACAAAGTGTCCACAGTGCGGGCATGGGGATGGGGCTGGGCGTAAGGGGGTGCTGGGGGTGTAGGGCGGGAAGAGTTGCCGGAGTTGCTGGCCAGGCAGGCACATGCGAACACGTGACATGTGGCTGAGATAGTAAAAAAACAGGATTGTGTGCCAGCCCGAGGGTGCCTCAATCTACCGAGCTCCACATTCACCTACCACACACCCCCTGCCCCCTGCCCCACCTTTCACTGCTGCTCCAGCTGTCCGTTTGTTCAGTAAAGTGTTGTGATTTATGTGCTGCCAGCAGCTCTGCTGCAATCGAATGCGAACTGCAAACAGTGAACTACATTGTAGCCATACCGAATACGAACACGGGTAGTGCCCCCCTCTCAATCGCTGCCACTGCCTAAAGCAGTCGAAAGTCTTGTGGGGTGTTCGGAATGCGACTGCGACCCTGGGGCCAAGTGCAAAATGCGACTAATGCAGCAGTACTTGCAACGCCATTGGATTCCCAGTGAAGTGCGGTGTGCGGCAATGCATAAATATTTGGCTGACAAAATATTATAGATCTATAACTACATGCGGTCGAATGAATAACACTCCAATTTATTTCTCTCATATACCACGCGTATTCAGCTGGTTTCTTTATTAAAATTACATTTAATTATGTCAGCTTGTAAATTTACTTAAATAAATTTACATATACAAATTTAAGAAGCTATAAAATTACTATATTCATTTTATAGCTAGATAGCTATAAAAGCCGTAAATTAGGAATTCTACTCGTACACTTGGCTAAAACTTCCCACTCTTGGGCGTAACATAAGTGAGAAACTAATGATTGATTGCCTGCTTGATTGCAGAGCAAGAGACAAAAACATCGCAGTTAGTTAGTTGAATTTTTTATTGAAGTTACCTTTTGTGCTATCATTCAGCACTTACATCATCTTTTCCTAATTCCGAACTCAAGTTTTCTCCTTCTTTAAATTCAATTAATTATATGTGGAACTTTGAGTGCACACAAAATTACTACGTATGGGATACCGATTTTAAATCCATTAGGAAATGCCTTGTCTGGCCGAAGTCAGTTAATACATTCTATCAATCATATTTTCCCAGTATCATAACTTGAGTTGCGTTATAGCAAATTGTAACTTGGGCTTCAGTTCTTTCTGCAGAGGCAACTTCGAAGGACTCTAAGGGACTGCATGACTATTCTGTCCCGGCGCCACGTGGCGTATGCGTAATATGCACACAAATTTATATATATGTGGAAAAAACCAAACATTTATGCACAATTTATGCAGGGTCATAAAATGCGAGTATTTTATTTGAGTGCGAGTGCCAGTATTTTACTCATATTTTGTGCAAATCGATAAACTGGCATAAATTATGTGAATGCGTTACACGTCCCCTCCCCCTATTTCGCTTTGTGCAAGCCCCAACGAACCTACAGCCTTCAATTTGCAGATACTCGCAGCAGCTTTCGAGCTAGTTGTGCTGCTGGGTGGTGAGTGTGTGTGCGTGTGTGTGTGTGTGTGCTGCTGTGTAACTGGACCGCACACTTTTCGTTTGCTTTTGTCAGCTGCTGCATATTTTATATGTGCCCCCTACGCTACGCCCCGCCCACAACCGTTGGGCCAACGTCTGCGCGTGCGAGCCAAATTTGCGAGTCCTCGTTTATTATTACATATTTCTGCTTTTCTTCAGTTTCATTTTTATATACATCTGTATACTCATCTTTTCTGCGCTCTGTCGTTTCTCATTTTCACTTTGAAAGCCCCGTCCTGTGTCTAATTCGAATAAATGTGCGCATTTAGCATTTGTTGTTCATATCTCGCGTTACAGCACACAGTCGAAAACTTTTACACAAAATTTCCTCGAACATGGTTGACCTCCCCTCCCCGCCCCCAGAGGTGCTCCCCTGCCCGCTTCTTGGGCGATTATCTGTGAGCTGTGGCTCTGCAGTTTACAGCGTCGGGTTTCAACTCAGCCATTAACATTGATTAGCAATTGGGTTGGAACAACACTTCATAAGATTACGCATACGTCATGTTGGCCAGAGGACAGACCGAGCGCATTAAAATATCGAAATGACTCAACAATGAAAATGAATGGGAGCATGACGCATGACCCAGCGGCTGACGCAATTCGCGAATTAAAAAGGGACGCAGTGTAAAAATAGCAGCGATGGGCTCTAACGAAGTGTCAATTGGGGCGCTTTGAACTTTGAACGCCCACGGGCCATGGCCATGTTTGAAGTTTGGGCCATCTTTGATTGCCTGGGGAGCTAGTTGAATTCGTTTTGCAACGAGCTCAGCGAGTGCCTCTAACAGACGCCACAGGGCGTGCTTGGAAATTATTTCAATCTAAACACGCAGTTAGCAAATTTGGCTACACAGAGTGGCTTTTAGTCTATCAGAATTTTATATTTGTTACTTAGATAGTTGAACATTTTTAAATAATTAATAAAAATGCATGCAACATGAATTCCTTTAGTTTATTCAATATCTATACGTGTTTGCGTAAATATTATAAATGAAAATAAAATTGGAAAATCAGGTTTTCTCGGTTTGCGAAAGGCTAAATATCCTTGCAGAAGTGCGCTTTATATTAGTATTTCATGTTTTATCATTGTCTGGATTGTTCAAAGTTTTAATTTCTAAATTATGTACAAAACTCAAGAAGAAAACATATGCATATATATTTTTGTAATAACAAAAGTATAAAGTGTAAGATGCTTAATTGTTTATCTACCCAAAGACTTTTATAAAACGTTTTGTTTTTTTGAAAATTAGTAAAGCTTTGCGCAAGTTATAGTCAGATATATGAAACCTGTCAAAAAGGTGAAAACCCTTTATCATAGAGAAAAACAAAAGAAATGATTTTTGTCTTTTTGGGATTCCAATGCATCAATTAACTAGGATTGCAGCCCTTCCGCATTTTCGCTGCTGCAGCGCACTGTAATTATTATTTATTTCAAAGGCAGCTCTTTGAGGCCAATAACGAGTTGTGGTTTAATTACTATCCAACTGTTTTTTAGGCTCCCACAGCCGCCTATTAAATAAAACTTGTATGGGTAGCCACTTTACAATTCCATGGAAAAGTTTGCGAATAACACTTATCTGTTGTTTTTATCTAAGCTATTTGTTATAACAGTTAAATAGATTGCGTGGCGCCGTGCATCCGTTTTGATAGACAATTCGTTTTAATCAGCGCTGGGTTATTGCCAATTAGCGACTGTGCCACAGCGGGAGGCATGCCACCTGATGAAGCGACTGCCCGCGGCAGCTTGCAGCTGACTTCCGTTTGCAGCGAGCGGGCTGTCAACTGTTGATATCAGCTGGGCCCACGCCTCCCGTCCCGCCCCCTCAGCCCGCAGGCAGCGCTCCTGATTGAGTTGCTGTCATCGTTGTCGTTCGCGTTGTTTGCCGTTGTTGTCGTTGTTGGCGCTCAAAACTGCGCTACTTGTTTGTACAAATAGTTGCATAATTTTGTGCACTCGCGCTAAAAGCCACTCGACGCTAGGCGGATGCTGCCCCCACAGATGGGGCGTGCCTGGCAGTCGGAGATTCCGGATCCGGGCGTTCGGCGTGTTGATTTTGATGTAGCTAAAAAGCCACTTGTCGTTTGTTGGCTGCTCTTGTGGCTGTGCGCGTTGAACAAGTTTGCACAGCCAAATGAATGTGGCCCACCCACAACGACGTCTACCTCTACCTCATCCTCCCCCTTCGCCCGCCCCCCACCACGTGCTGTCAACTATTCCTCTAGCGCGCAGACTGCAGCCAAAGGGCCAAATGTTTTGCAATGCATAAATAAATACATTAAAAGAAATTAAACACTCAACGGCCCCTAATTGCGTTTTATGTGCTCTGCAAATTTGTTTTCCTCTCTTCGCCATAGTAGTTCCACTAGTCGCCCAAGCCTCTCGAGCAGAGTATCTTTCAGATTTGCGTCTCTGCCGTCGAGCAACTACCTATGCCAAATGGAAAAAGTAATTCAAGCCGACACGAAATCAATTACTATCAGCTTCAAATAAGAAAGATAAAACAATCTAAAACGAAAATACAAGCCCAGAAACTAGATGCATTAAAATCTTCTCAGTATTGACAGTAGAAAAACTCTTGACTTTGAGAGCTTTTTGGTAAAAGCTTGTATTTTTTCCAAAAACTTTTATAGGCTAACACCTGCTCAGAATGGGTTATCGGATATGCAAATTTAAAAAGTTTAAACATTTTTTGAAAGGGAATTGTTGACTTCTTGAATAAATATCAAAATATAAAACAATAAATGGTAAATATGGGTTTAGATCTGTGATCTGATCTCTAGAATAAACTATTCATATGTTTGCTATGAAAATCTGTTCAGATTTGACAAAGTTATGAACTTTAGAAGTATGGGAAGTAACCAGCTCATTGTTATATACGTTATACGTTATACTACGTAGAAGTTTTACTTATTAAAAAGTTACATCAATTCGTATGCCGAATTAAAAAAGAAAATCAAAAGAATCTGCTGCCAAGTGCATAATGGGCTTACCCAACTCACAACATAGTATTCCTGCTTGAAATTGGGAGGGTTTATTAAAGTTTAATATTCGGCCAGGGGGACGTCAGTGGATACCAAGGAGAACTTTGGACAGCTCTGACAGATAAAACCAGCTGACAAGCCAAAAACGCAAACAAAAAGTAGAAATGTGAATGAGTTCGTGTGTGCGTGTGTGTTGAGTACTCGAGAGAGTCCATTGTGGATACTGATTTGTGCACTCAGTGCAAGTTTGAATAACTCGCTGTTGGTCGTAAACATTTCAGTAGCTCAGCTAAAAGTTGAGATAAAAGCAAATTTAAAGAGTGAGAAAACGTGCAAGAAAATGAAAATGAAAATGGAAAATGAAAACGAAAACAATGCTGGGCCTGATTGGACACAGCTGATAAGCAGCACGATGACGATAAGGACGGATAGACGAGCTGATTGCCGACAGTCTGGGGCAGCAGTTGGGGCAGCAGTTGGGGCAGGGACAGGAGCAGGGGCAGGACGGCGGCTGACTTGTTGTCGCGCTGCCGACGAGGCAATTAAAATCAACGGCCCAAGGCCACAGCATGAGAGAGAGAGAGAGGGAAAGAGAGCGAAAAAGACAAAGACTCTGGCGAACACAGCGATATATAATTGGCGATAAGAAATGTAATTAATTGGCACAAGCTTGATTTATGCGACAAAACGCAAAGGATGGCAAAAAGCTGAATATAAAAACAACTCAAACTTATTGACAAAAAGCATAATATACATATGTATGAGAATAGGTAGTACGAACTTTAAGGATATCTGCTTTAGTGTAGATTGTTTGGTTGTTTACCATCATTATATTTTAATTAATATTCAATCCGAATAGCTCCCCATTTGAGGAGAAGGAAGGAAACATCTGCGTACCCATAAAGCATATATTCATAAATATATATCTTACAAGAATGTTGCCCTTTAATGTCGACAGCTGTTTTTTTTTGTTTCGGTTAAATATATGTATTGAGTTACACGAACGATGTTATTTGACGGATAATTAATGATGTTACCTCCCGAATGCCGATGCTGTAAGATAAACGTGATAAACAAGGGAATTGCTGAACTTTAACTAAAATTAACAACATTAGTTAAGTCAAGTATCTTATTGTGCATTTGGTTAGCACGTTGCGTAATTCAGTAATAAAACAAGGGCGTCCGAAAAGCAAAGGTTACAAATTAAACACTTGACATTGAAGCGAAGCTGAGCAAGAAATTATATAAATAAATGAGTGGCAGTTTCACACACACGCACATACACACAAAGAGAGGCGCACATGAAAAATTGAAGACTCACTCGCAGATATCAACGCATAAATACTAAATGAATGTGTGAACACACACACATACACACACAAACACTGTGGCGCCACCTGGCCTCAGACTCAGGCCCAGACATCGAGGTGGCCACGTTTCAAGCTCCGTATCCAGCGTCTGAGTGGCTTCATTCGCCCGATGATTGCTCAAGAGAGCGTCCAAACACACACACTTATACCCTATATGTATATATATATATATATTTATATATATGGGTGGGTGTATGGCGTCGCATATCCTGCGCGTTTCCTCATTATTTTTGTGCAATCGCTGTAGGCGCTTTGGGCGCTGCCTTTCCCACGACCCTTCCGCCTTTATCCCTATTGTTGTTGCGCTTTTTTGTTTGCCCGCACAGTATTCTGATCCGGCTTATGTGTGTGTGTGTGTGTGTGTGTGAAAAGTGTTAAGATTTTACATTTTTATGCCGCACGCTGTTGTTTTTCTCTTTTTTTTTCTTATTTTGTTGTACTTTGTTTTGTGCCATTGCCTTTTGTTGCTGTTGGCAGCCATTTGTGCAAATTGCTCAACAGTGTGCAGCAAAAGAGAAGCCGAGGAGAAAGAAGCACAGGGTTGAAGAAGCAGAAGCAGCAGCAACAACAAATAAAAGGTAATGCCATCTTATTTGTTGAACCCGGCCCAGAGATCCGAGCAGCCTCTGCGTCCCTTTGGTTTCCAATCGAATCCAATGAGTGCAGACACTTGAAAGATTGTACGCAAATCGCATTAGCTACAAAAAATTGCTAACAATTGTAGCTATTAGTAGCTGGTTCCAAGTCAGTAATTTCATGCCATCATTAGAACCAGTTCCGTAATAAAAGAGAACTCGTTTCGAAGAATATTTGTATGCTCAAACTCTTTCCTCTATTAAATTCGATAATTGACGTCAGCAAAAGAGCTTTTATACTTACCGTGGATTTACTTTAGGTCAAATTCTAACGTTTGTTGGCTAATTACCGGATTTTAAAACAGATTAATCTTGCGAAAGAGCTTAAAGCTAGTTTAAGATTATAATTTTAGAAATAGTTACAATTTATACAGAAGAAAATATTGCTTTAATAGATATAGATTCTTAGCATTCGTTCCTTGAGTACCAGATTAAAAATGGTTATCTTCAGGTGTTTTTTAATGGCATAAAGCAACCAGATTTTAGCTGGTACTGCCACCTGTGTTGCCATCTTCCATTCTTTGTGGTCGCGGCCAGCTCTTGGCCTGAGTTGACAGCTTCATTTGCGGAAGCCTTATGCACATTACTGGCAGGCAGTCAGCATCAGAAATGAAAGTTAAGCGCTCATTAAGGCATCATTATAATAAGTTATTCATGGCAGGGAAAACGAATACTCGTATCTGCTGCTCATTAAATTCCACAAGCAACAGAGGCTTGGAAATAATTTGCAGTTTTGTCTGGAGACTCTGCGACCAGAAACCATTCGAGAACAAGTCTCAACAGACTCTTCTCTATATGCATATTATTTACCTACTATATAAGCAAGGCATTCGTAATTAAGAGCAGGCGGCTCTTAAAGCAGTTACAATTGGATGAGCTCTTGGCAAAAATTAAATAGTTGCTGCAAATTTATTTCTTTTTGGGCAAATAAGTGTTCTCCGTAGTTGGCCAGGGCGCAAGCAAACAAGCTTAAAACATGGCCAACCAGCATAAAAGGCAAGCAAATAGTTTGTACTACAAAAGGGAAAAGCGAAAAAAAATATGCTAATGATGCACTTCCTAGCCCAGTAAGGGCGTGGCAAACAGGAGAAGGGGTAACTATTTTGGTATTTGTATTTGCGAAATACTTGCGCTGAAGTTGCTACTAGTTCAGACCCTGTTCACACGTACGCACACACACACACGCACATCATAGACGATGGCTGACTTAATTTGTTTACTAAATGACATAATACTAAAAAGGCCAACTGGCCCATAGCGTAGCTATATATAGTTATATAGCCAACTAAATATCAAAGGCAAGGACAATGAAAAAAAAAATACAACAAAAACAAAAATACAACAAAAACAAAAATACAACAGAAAAAAGAAATTATAAAGCAAACAAAGACAACACTTCAGACATATACTTAATGTATGTGTGTGCACACCATGACGTATGCGTGATACGCAGAAGGAGCCTCAAGTCCCGCGTTCTGTGGTCATTTATCATGCATGACACATTCTGTAATTATATAATTAATGAAAAAGTATAAACTATAAAATGTATACAATGTGTAAGTGCCCATTTATTGTATGTGCATACGTATGTGCACAACTAGTATATATACATATGCTTGCGAATCAAGTTTCTGCATATACACACATAGAAAATGGTGCGATGCATATAGATTGTTGTAACGGATACATTTTGGACACATAATTACTTCTGTTACACTTCGAACATGATGCACATTAATGTTTGCCAAGAACATGTACTAATTAAAACAGGGGCAAAAGCTGGCCAGTAATTAGCCTGAAAAGCCAGGGAACAGTTTAAATATGATGGCCTATGGAAAATTCAAAACGAGTCTAACGAATACAGTTACACGGCTCTTAGAGTTTTCAGTGGAAACGTACTTCAATAATTGAAAAAATAATTATAAGGCCTTAACAATCAATTCTGGTCTGACATTAAGTTAAAAGTCTTAATAACTACTCAATTAGCCTATCTAAAACACTGGCATTATTCTGTATATTATATATTATATTTTATATTCAATTATTCTGACTGAAAAGCTGAAGTTAACTTACCTTTACATTATATATAAATACATATGTATGTATAGAAATATATTGTTTCTGTAAAAGCTTAACGATTACAGGCTTTTGTAACTTTTATGTGCCTGTTCAAAGCTGTAAACTTTAGTTAAGGTCGGGCTAAGGAGCTTAACGCTAATGTCGGATAAAACTCGCATAAAACTTATTTTAAGGATACAACTTATACTCTTCTATCAGATTTATTTTGATGTTAGCTTAATGGTAGATTTTTCTGCAAAAGCCTGCATATAAAGGTAAAAGGTGAAATTAAAATTGCTTAACGGTTTTAAACTGAGAGTGTTTTCGCCGTAAAGCGCTTAGGTGCTTAAAACGATATTCAATCACATATAAACATTGGGTTAAAACTGCTAGGACCTTTAAGCTTCATGTAAGATAAATAATTTTAAGATAAGAACTTAAAGCATGAAGCCAGTTGGCTTAACGTGAAGTCAAACTTTTTCCCCGATTGCGATGAAATAAATTTCACCCTAACCTTAGCACAGACAAAAGCTGATATCAGATAGCCGATTAGCTATCAAGCGATTCAATTCATGACACAAATCGACAAGCGACCTTTTTGATACATTAATGTGCGACTTATCATGTGCTCACCTGTTTTGTCTTCCTTTGCTTATGTCACTTGCAGGCTTCCTCTCCTGGGACGTATCCGATTGTCATGTCGACTTGGAAGAGGAGCTCAATACAATTACACAACATGCACCCGAGGGCGAGGAGGCGCGTCACGGTAAGTCAAATGTCAAATGAAGGGAAACCAATTCAATCAAACGAATCGAGCTAATTGGGCCAACATACAAAAATAAAAAGAAATAACTTAACAGAACCCAATTAAGGCGGCTCATTAACAAGAAAAAAACACAAAAAAAGAATTGGAACTCAACTGTTAATTAAGTTGGCAACAGTTTGATTGATTTTTGCTTTTATTTTTACTTGTCTTTTTTTTCAATTTTGCTGTGAAACGAGTTGAAAAGTTCAAATTTACACTAGAAAATGAATTTCGAATGCAATTATTCTATTCAATAGCACAGCATAGCAGAAAATTACAAAATTATCCTAGCAAATTATGACAATAGTCTTTCGACAGCTTTGACAATCGGCATTCATCGAAACGGCTCAAAGCTCACTTCGAATGCCTTTTGTTGTGTGTATGCCTTTTGTATTATGAATCCAAATCGGAGAGTGGCGCATTTTCATTTTCATTTTCATTTGCCCAAGTGCAGCAGCCGCAACAACAGCAACAGCAACAGCAATAGCGACAGCGACAGCAGCAACGACAACAACAACGACAACAACAATATAGCAAAGCCAGCCAAGTGTTGAGAATTGTGCGGGCCTCTCCGTTCGTGTTGTCTTTGCGGATTAGTCGGGGCAACGTGGCTGAAATGCATTCAAGTGGCTGCACTGCATCGAGCGAACCATGTCTTCGCTCCACTCCGCCTGCCTGCTCGGCTCTGCTTTATTGTTGTTTGTTTTTCATTTTGTGTGCCCCGCTGATGATGACGACGATTGCCTTGCTGTTGTTATTGTTCTTGGGCAAACGCGAGTTTTGTACATGTTATATGCACAAATTAATGCAGGTTTACTTGTAAGACCCACAAACGCACAGGCTCCATGGGCTATGAAAACTGCACTTGACAAGCGGTTTCACTGATGTCAAAAGTTGACCAGGCAGCAGCAACTCCTTGTGCAATGATTAGCTTACTTTATATCCAAAGACTAGTTTGCCAGCCAGTGTAATTAGCGTGTGAACAGCACTCGTTGCGCGTTAGTGTTATAGTCGTTGGAGGGAGGTTACCTTCAGCTGTAACTATAACTTACTTTGAATTTAAAAAGTAGCTTATCAGGCAGTTTTAATTTAGCAGTGCAATTAGTAAGTGGGCAGCACTCAGTTACTCGTCAATATTATTTTTTTTTTAATATAAAGTCCTAAAATAAAAGTATTGTTTTATGAATGCTTTAGTTTACACAGATTAGAAATGTCCGTCTGCTTCATTCTGGATTAGTGCGTCATTCCCACAGATTAGAAGAACTGAAATTGTTTTGCACTAGCGACCTTAAACACTCTAATCTAACTTATCTATATTTATAGCATTGGTGTTTTGGAATGTCCGTCTTGCTGCCCTTTTGTCCGTCTGTCTGTTTGTATAAAAGCAATTTTTTCTGCTCCTATGAAGTTAGAAACTTGAGGCTTGTCAAGTAAAGTATTAATATTTATTAAAATCCAAACATGCATAAAATCTACATATATATCCGACAGTTTTTGAGCAAGTTTCCGAATTCGCCCAAACTTAATTTAATATCATATTCAAGATTAAATTTCTCATGTCATGTAACAAATTAGAATTTGCTTCCCATTTATTTGAAGGGTGTCAGTTCTCCAACCGCCCACCCCCGCGATTGTTGCAAGAAACTTTGACATGCCAAGTTGAGAAACTAGTTTGGGAAATATAACAGCTGTTGGCTGCTTCAAACTTGCATAACAGCTGCTTTAAAAATATATAGAAATGAAAATAGTAAAAATAAAATGTGCAGTATACTTTCGGGCGCACGTTGTCAATGATATTCACTTGGGCTGTCCTTGGGCGCGCCGGTAAGTGCAAGAACAGCACCTGAGCTCAATGCCTTTCTGCCATTGTCCAGGGCGAGGACTTGGGAAAGCGAATGCCGCATTCGAATTTTGTTTACACCGCTTGCAAAACCACTCAAACAAAATTCTCCGGTGCCCGGACGCACGCACAGGCCGAGGCTCCATAATGATGCCAGCCAAGCGGCATAAGAGTCCATAAGAATTGGCTCGGGCGAAGGACGCGACAAGGCGACGGTCACTTCAAATCCAATTGAAAGCACTAAAGTTGTGAGTTTCCAAATTGTTGTTGTAATGCTCCAGCTGGCGAGATGACGCACACGGCTCGCTTGGCGCTTTGTGTGTGGCAACGACTCTTTGGGGCATTCTAATTTGACAAAGGTTAAGGCGCAGCCAGCCGGCGGCAAGTCGATAAAAGTCAGCACCTCTACTGACAAAGCGCTCTTCTCAACAATTCCGCCTCTGGTCTCCACTGTCCAGTATTCCGTTGACGGGCATCGCTCACCTAACGCCGTTTTGTTGTCCTTGTCAACTGCCAACGAGCGAAAGCCTGAGATTCAGTTTCAGCGTTTCCTCTATGCTTTGGCTTTCATGTTTTGTAGAAGGTCTTGTCAGCTTGAAGCGTCCTCCAGCTGCTCCGGCTTGTCCTCCTCCTCGGGCACTGCAGTTGCAGGGCAACTTCTCAGCAATTACAAACATTTGTTAACAAGCGCATAATTTATATTTTATGGCTTATACTCCTCAACGGCGTCGTCGTCCTTCATTATCAACGGCAAAGTTATGCTCAAAAATTGAATTTGATGCAGTTTACTTAAGTTTCCTTGTGGGAGAAGGCAAAGTTCGCGGTAAAAACTTTGCAAGTGCAACTGCCAAAAGGAAGAACGCCCCTCAGTGCTGCGATTATATTTGAGTTGGGGCCTAAAAAAAACCCTGATTAAAAGCGAGCTACTCAATAGTTCTCAGTCAGTCGCCCAGAGAACTGGTCAACTCTAAGTTATAATTTTAATTTTATTATGTTGATTATTCGTGGTATTTATGTTAGTTACTTAACATTTGGATTTAATTGAATTTTGCACGCATCTAATAATAGAACTAATAGGTAAAGTCAAGAACACTCGTTACTTGCGACTCGTTACTCGTTAGTTTGCACTGTACCAGAAAAAGTGCGCAGTGATCAGAAATAACGACAGCCGGCAACGAGTGCTTTCGTCACTCGCTACTCGTTATTATTTTACTCGCTGCTCATCGATTAGGGGTTTATTGCGAGCTTTGCACACGTTCCCATTGCTAAGCCTCTGCAAGCACACAGAATTAACATGCACACACATAACCTTTAAAGCCATACAAATTCTTGAGATAAAACGTATGCAAAATTGATTGATAGAGCCTGGCAAACATACACTAAAACGTTCAAACACACACACACACACACGCGCGTATAACGGACAAGGCCATATTGACAATGAGTCTGCAGCTCATGCATAATTCAAGCACACCCAACGAATAGAAGGAGAGTGCAAAAGCTAAGAGAAAGAAATACAATAAGATGGTCGCGCCAACGCCCCCGCGGGCAAAAGTTGGGCAAATAACTGAATGCCGGACAGTCAGACACACGCACACATACATATACATATACATATACATATATATACACATATAAATAAATTGTCAGGCAGACAGAATTTGCATATGTATTCTCGCACTCCGAGAACAACTACACGCTTCAGTTGAGCTCGCAGCGAAGCGAGATGCTTGCCCGAGATATATCTGGCAGCAGAGATAAGTAAATACAAGTATGCGGAAAAATAAAACAAAAAACCGGAAAAATAAAGCTATGCAGGACTGTTATTTTGTGCTGGCGAACATTAAATACACTTTATTCTATTGGCTGCTGGATTTGAGTATAATATAGTAATCTGATTACCACCAAATAAACTAATTGTCCACCGATCTTTTCTATAGTTAAGTCGTGACTTATCTCCTTCAGCCGGAATCACTACAATATGGTACCAAGTTCCAAGATGCATCCCTATTCATAAGTAGATTAAAAAAACCTCCAAAGCGGCTTTTAACCGAACTCCTTCGAATCCCAAACTCCAGTTTAATTTCTATTACTATAAACCGAATCTTAAGCCGAACCAAATGCCCTTAAAAACGAAAAGAAAAGTCGTACCTAAATCTGCACCTGATCAGAATGAAGCCTAAAAATAGTTTTGTTAAAAATAAAATAAATAAAATAAAATGGGATCTTTGGAAAAAAATTTTTTTTTAATTAAATTATATTTGAGAGAAGAAATTTGGAAATCGACATTACACGGACAATTTTAATTTTTAATTGATAAGCTAAATGAGTAGAGAGTAAAATACCGGGTGTGGGCAAACCAGACTCCTAAATTAATGGATCGAGCCGTTAATCAATATTTAAAACATTTTTTAAGGTGTAACAAAATTTCTTAAAACATTGCATTTGCAGAAAATCAAAGCATAGATATTTCCAGCAAAGCTTGATGAGATTTGAACATATTCTCGATTCAATCGATGGCTTTGCAGCATGACACTTTTCCCTTTGAAACCCAAACACCCACCGCAAGGGTATAACGAACAAGGACAAAAGATGAGTAAGTGCAGCTGAAAAGCTGTTGAAGCAGCAGACAACACGAGACGCTCTCGGTCGCTCCTCGTTCTCGTTGGTCTGGTGGCATGTTCCACATGGGCGTGCGAACATACTGACAGGCGTCAATTCATATCAGCGACGCTTATCAGTGATGCCCGTGACATGAGCCTGGCAGAACAGAAGCAGAACCGAACTAAGCCGAGGCACACTGAGAACAGCTGACGTGGGACATTTTGTGGGGATCTGGTTGCGCTTTGCTTTGCTTTTAATTATGCGGCCAGAAGAGGCGGGCGGAGAGGGGACAGCGGGGGTGCTGGGCAGAAAACTGGGCCAGTTGCCAAGTCTTTGACGCATACAACATGTTATCGGGTTTGTTCAACAGCAACCTGGAGACGACTCATCGGCATCATCTAGGTTTTGTGTACCCATGTAGCCGAAGCCTGATATATGATGTGCATGCTGGTCACTTCTGATTAACGATACACACGTCGCGTGGATGGCATTGATTAATGCACTTACTACGTGCCACGTGCCACACGGCGCGTTAAATTCAATTCAATTCTCAGAAGCTAATTAAAATATCATCCGGAGATTTTTTGCATACAGCGCATTTAAATTACACAAGTCAACGCGGATGTCTCTCTGATGCGTGAATAATTATTCGAATAAGCCCATTGCCGAGCACTGGCTGCATAACTGTGCAGTCGGCCTGTCAATTAGTTAACTGGATTTTAAGCCAGCCCATCAGCTTAAGCTTAATCAATGGTAAAAGCATGACATCTACTAACTAGCCGAAGAGTGACACCTACACGGACGATTCTAAAAACTCAGTTGAAAGGAAATCAAAATAATTCTGTAAATACGCTGCAAAAGCAAAGCCCATTATCTTATTTTACTCAAATTGAGAGTTTATTTCAATTTGTTTTCGTACCCTAATAAGGATTTCAATAATGACCAATTAGATTTCGGAAATCTGACACAGTTCCATTTCAGATGGAATATTTCGGCCCGTAATCACTGAAGCTCAGCTGACTGTCTACTCTCTTTCTATCTTGTATCTTGTATTTCAAAATTCCTTGGCCTTAAGTAGCCATCAGATACTTTTCCAATACATCTTTCTTGAGGAATTGTGATTGACTGTCCTGTGTTGGGTTTTCTGCCAGCTGTCCAATGCCTTGGCCAAACGACATATTCCGGCGCTAGATAGATCCATCATGACTCCTCTTTAAGAAACTTTAATTCAATCTATTTCCCCAGGGGATGCGGAAACTGGAACTCAAACTGGCTATTGGAAACTTTTTTTACACGTGCGCCCTTTTGCACGCCGACTTGACAGCAAACTTTTCACCATTTTTGTGTGCGGGTGTGCAGCAACGACTACGGGCGGTGACCGGCGCCAACTGTAATTACTTTGCAGTCCGGCACAAAAAAAAAGAAAAAAGAAACAAAAATAAACTGAAAAAAAAACAAGAGAAATAGGAGAAAAAAAAAAGAAAGAAACGAGAGAAATCATAAAACACAGAAAGTTTCCGGCTGTTGTTATGCAAATTTGTTTTGTTTCAAAACTTGGCAGCATTCCGAGCGTGGACATTAAAGTACAGTTATTAACGGTTAATCTGCGCTCGTTCGCCATTTTGGTTAGGTGCGGCCAGCAGGCAAACTTTTCAATGGACGTCGCAATGCGAAAAACTGCACTTGACACAAACCCGAGCAATGGGCGGCACATTGTATGCGTTTTGCAATTTTATTTTCTCCTCCATTCATGTCGCCATTTGCCATTATTTTGCCAAAAACCCCAGCGATAAGCGGGCGCGGGGGCTTGGCCACTTTTGAGGGCGTTGTTTGCCACCAAGTTGATGCAACTTTTTCATTGTATGTGGCTGGCAAACTTTGCGCTGCCATTGGGCTCCCGATCTGCCACTCAGCCTATTGGTTGGTATCTGTGCAGTATAGTCTCTGCGGCTTTTGCCGCTTGGCAAACCGACTTCTTAAGTGGCATTTGTAGTTGGACATACGAAATTGTAAATACTTTCAAGGCGACTTTTATAAGATGCCAACAGCATAAGTGCACAGTTTCCAATTGAAAGCTGGTTGGCCTACGATAAGTGCCAACCAGCTGTTAAGGCCATCTTATTGTGACCAATAAAACATAAGTTAGTTGATGGGTAATATAATAGTTTTCCTATAAGCTTCTCAATTAAATGTTAATATTACATGTAGGAAATTGGGGCAGGCAGAGTTAGCAAACTGTCTGTTCGTCGGAAAGGTCGGAAGTCAGGGCTTCAAGGCTCAGATAAGACTTCGTGTTTCACACAATTTTATAGTAATCGAAGTTGCTTGAAAGATGGCACCGATTCCTTACCTAAGCCACGTCGAATGCCACCTCGGTAAAGTGGAAAGAAACTTATATTATCTTATGCCTAGAATCTCTATTGTGGATTAAACCAGAAAGAATTCTGTCATGACTCCCTCTAGCACTATAAAAATGTCGCTAGTTTTGAGCAGTTCTTGGACTTTTTTTACACTCGTTCACAAAGTGAAAAGAGTATATTGGGTCTATGCAATGTCCGCTTTGCTGTCCGTTCGTCTCTCCGTTTGAACGCAAATTTATTTGCCACTGTTGAAGCTAGAGACTTGAAATTTTGAATATATGTGTACTCGTACCCGCCTTAAATAAAGTGTTAAAGTGTTATCTCCCGCAGTTTTAAAGCAATTTTAGAGCTAATTTCCGACAGATTTCTGATGACGTCTGCTGTTATTATATTGTGAACGAGTATTACGCAATCGGTTACACCCGACGTGCTTACATGTTTTTGACTGTAACCTTTAACCTTCATTCGATTTGATTTATACGAAATGACACTTTTTAGCTGCCTTCGTGAGGTTAATGAGATGCAAATGCTTCAACCGCATTTTATTTATGAGTCTCAAATTGTCACGCGCCTTTTGAGGCCTGTTAAAGCCGTAAGAAAGTTGCGAACCTTCACAAATTGCGTATACGCACGGGTCGCCGCATTTGCTGAAACGCACCCAGGCCACAATATGCGCACATGTATGTCACTGCGCTTCACAAACACACGCACGAAAGTGCTCGCTGTGCATGTGTATATATATATGTGTGTGTGTGTGTGTGCGGCTCTGATAAATATAAGCCGCACGCAGGTCGCTGTAAAGATTATCATTTATAAAAAGCATAAGGGCTGCAAAAACAGCTCGACATACGGACATGCTGCGAATGGTGGGAGAGCCGGTGAGCTGGAGAGCAGGATAGCCGAAGAGCCGGACAGACGGCAAGCTCGGGCGAAGCCCTACATAGGTGCACGCTTGGGCGCACTTCGAGCTCGATGGCTTGTCGCTTTTTTACGCGTACGTGGGCACATTTGACCGCTAGGCCTATGTGATGTATACGTAATGTGCGCACGGCACATACATTTGCAATACATGTGTGTGTACTTATGTACATATTTGTGTAGGTGGTGGTGGTGACGTGGCATGTGCGCCCGTGCTTTTTTTTGTTTTTTGGGCTTTGTCAACGACTATTTAGTGCAGAAAATGCGTAAATTATTTACATATGGCTCGCTGTAAAAGCATTTAGTGCTGCGAGCGACCAGAAAAGCCCACTCATCGGATGACGATGATCATCATGACGATGGTTGACAGCAAATGACATGACAAGGTCATCAGCAAGGTCGCATGCATTAGTTTGTGGCACGAACTGACCAAATGGACAGCGCTAGGGCTGGCGGAAAAACTTAATTAAACCATAAAAATTAAAGATTTATGAAATGATTTTCACTCGACTGCAGCTGTCCTGCAGCTGTGGGACAGATGCGAATAAAATGCTCGACAATAAAGTCAACTTAACTCGCCGCTACCCAGTCACCCAGTCACCCACCCACCCACCGTCTGACAATTTAAAGCCACTTGATTTGGTGTGCGTGCTTAATGCTTGGATTCTCTGGCCGGGACTCAAGCGTTTGGTAATCCAAGCCTCTTGTGCGCTTGCCACTCGACGTTTTAGCTATTCATTAGTGCGCTCGGTGGGTTAACGTTGAATACTAGTTGAACTAGACCCACCGACCCACCAACCCACCGACCAGTTGGTCGGTTAGCTGACTCAGGCTTACCGTAAATAATAAAATTTCTGCGTGGTTGGCAGTGGTTGAGAAAGAGACAAATGCTGGTAGGGGCCATAAAGAGGTCTAAGGACTAAACGAGCTCCTTGAATCTATTGCCCTGCCCACAAGCGCATTGCAAATGTACATGTATATCTAAATATTAATGGTTTCCATAGAATTTCTGCGCTTAGTAAGCGAATTTTAAGCTGAATATAATTTAAGAGATTAGTTAAGAATTCTAGACCAGAAATAGACAAGAAGCGACTAGTTTCCCTCTTAGACGTATATTGTTTTTCAAAAAAATACATTCAGCTGTAATTACGGGTCTTTACTGGGGCATAAAGTATATTCTGTTATATAGCATCTGCAATATAGGATCACAAATATGATATAAATCAATTATTCTTATTTTAAAGCTTAGATACTATCCGCATTTCTTCCTATAATCATATACAACTGTAATTCTAGAAATTTAAAAATAATTTAAATATTTTATATAAACTAAATCGAAGCGATGTTCTTGTAGAAATTATTCAAGTTGCCCAGATTTCGCTTTAAAGTTTGTAGATATGACTTCATAATTGTAATATTAATAATAATAACTATGATAAATCAAAAATAATATTATGAATTATAATCATTACATTAATTCTTCCAGTATTCATGAGCATAATAATTTTTATGTTTAATGCTAACTTATCTACTGCATTTTAAAACGATTAAATTATGTTCAATTTCCAAGTACAAAAGTTCGTATCTCTGTGCTTTAAATTCCAGGTGAACGACTCATACAGTACGCCAGCGAGAACCTTGTGACGGAGGTGCTCATACATCCGCAATACAATACGCTTATACAATGTATGCGCAATCTACTCAGTAGTTTTACGAGACATCGTCACATTATACACGCTGGTTATACCTTTAGCGGTAACGGTTCTTGGATCCTACAGGTTGGTCATGGATGAGGGGCTTGGTGAGGGGAGGTAAAATTGTTGCAAACAATGTATTTACTTGCAGGATGGCACCTTCTCGGTGGCTGACTTTGCGGAGGCATTTCAAGAGCACGACGTACAAAGGGTGATACGCGCCTATGCGGATACCATAACAATGAATATACACTGTGCAGATGCGGGTCTATGGCATACGCTGCCGGATAAGGTTTTTGCACGCCAGTGTAAAATACGCATCAATCCGGTGGATGTGCTGGACACCAGCAGCGAGTATATCAATGGTTTTATAGGTAGGACTGTTAAAATATATATCTATACATATACACATATTATTTACGCATTTCAGATTATTTGGCACCAATGCTGGTTCCGACTTCATTGCGTGAATTGCTGGAGACGTCGGATGTGGTGGGCAACATACGCTTTACGCATCCCACACTCTATGTATTTCCCGGTGGCCAGGGCGACGCCGCCCTCTTTGGCATCAATGGCTTCAATATGCTTGGTGAGTTACCACCTAATAATGATGATCAAACTCTTTGCTAATCCTGTGCCCTTTCAGTTGATGGCGGCTTTAATCGTAAGGCTTGTTTCTGGGACTTTGCGCGGCATTTGGATCGACTTGATGCAGTCCTGATGACGCGCCTGAACAACAGCAATGTTCAGGGTCTTGGAGCTGTAGTGGCCCGCAAACGGGATTCCCATGTCTATCCACAGATTGGACACTTCTTTGGCAACGTTCCCGACCGCAAGGGTGGCCTGCCCAGTCCCGATGGTGATAAGGATCGTAATCCGCTGCTCATCGATCTCTTTGAACGTGGTCATGGCTTGGTCAATGATCTCAAATCGCTTGACCTCAAGCCGCAGTGCTGTTATCGCAATCAGGAGCCCATTAATTTGTATCATAAGGTTGGCCACGGAACCCTGGACATGTATGTGATAAGCCCCTCACGTGATTCCAAAGAGGTCAGGACTTTCTACAAAAGTGGAATTCGGGTGATCAGCGCCTGTTTGCCGCACGCGATACTAAGGAGTTTAACTTCCCCCTGCAAAATTTGGTATCCATTTGTGCGCTGCTTGTCTGGCAGCCAGCTAATCCGGATGATACCATTACCCGCATCCTGTTTCCGGGCAGCACGCCAGACTTTAAAATTCAGGAGGGTCTAGAGAAGCTCAAACATCTTGAGTTTATGAAGCATTCCACCTGCACGGCCAAGTCTATAGCCCCAGCCATACAGACTGTAACCAGCACCCGCAAGACACTCAAATCTGCCATTGAGGCGACTCCGCCCAGCGCGAGTTACAAGCCCAGTAAATTCGGTCCAACTGCCATAGCCGCCGTGGCTGTGCAACAGGATAACAAGGCTAAGGAAGCTAAAGAAGCGGCTGCAGCTGCAGCTGCTGCGGCGGCCGCTGCAGCAGCTGCCTCAGCGGAACCATCCAGCGAACAAATGGAGCGACCCACACCACTTGTGAGCGCCAAAGCCGACTCCATAGATACGGATGAGCCTGAGGCTGAGCCGGAGGCCGAACTCGCCGTCGACACAGGTGACGAGGGAGCGCCTGAGCCATCCGTTCCCTCAGCAGAGCCAGCCGAGCAGGAAGACAACAAGGATGCCGAAGAAGAAAAGAAAGTAGAGGTGTTGATTGTCAAGCCACAGGCGGCAGCTACACCTGCTAAGGATTCAATTGATGCGGCCGCGACGGAGACTAGCAGCAAGACAGCAAAGGCCAGTAAGGGTAAGCCGGACAAGCCACGAGCAGAAGTCAAGCCAGTTGTACGCTCAAGAATTGACAGCAAGCCACCCAAATCCATGGACCGTAAGCTCGTAAAGCGCGAGGAGAAGAAGAGTTCGCCAACTGCCACCCCCGCCGCTAGCCGAACGCCCGCAACACGTGACGTCAAGCCCAAGGTAATGACACGCACTACTAAGTCAAGTCCCAGTAGCACACCTGCCAAGAGCGCCAAGGAAGCCAACAATCGCAAGGTGCTTGAGTCCAAGCAGCAGACGACGACGACTCGGCAGAGTACCAGTACACGTCGTACTATTAGCGCTGTGGAGAAGAAAACACAGCAGGCGGAGTCGAAGACAACGCAGCAAGCAACGACGCAGGCGGCTCAGCGCAAGCCCATCTCAAGGAGACCACGCGGTGTGTCGCCTTCAAAGCGAGCTCCTGCACCAGGCAGCCCAATTAAGTCGGCCAAGCCGAAACCGGATTTAAAGAAGTCGCGTCTGGATAAGGGTGGCACCACGGACTCCAGCCTCGTATCTACTCCATCGGCGGATGAGGCGACAGCAGCCAAAAAAATGCTGGAGCTTAGCGCTTCACAAGAGTTAGATGCGGAAAAGCAGCGTGAATTGGACGATTTGAAGGAAGAGCAGGAAGTGGTGCGCGAAATTGAGGCCGTCTTTAGTCGCGATGAGATGAAGCGACAGCACTTGATCAAGGCGGAGCTGCGCGAGATGGCCAAGCAGGACAGCACAACGGAAGCCGAAGAGGAAGAGGAATACTTGATCATTGAAAAGGAAGAAGTCGAACAGTATACAGAGGACTCAATCATTGAACAAGAGCAAGAAAGTAGCATAACGAAGGAAGAGGAGATTCAAAAACACCAACGCGACTCACAGGAATCCGAAAAGAAGCGTAAGAAAAGTGCCGAAGAGGAAATCGAAGCAGCAATTGCCAAGGCTGAAGCTGAAGAGCGCAAAGCGCGTTTGGAGAGCAGTGAAGCAGCACGGCACGAGATGCACGATCAGATGGCGACTTCCGAAAAAACTGAAATCAAGGCCGAGGTACAAGAGATTATATCCACTGCCAAGGACATTGTTAAGTCCCGCACTGAGGAGCAACTGCCCCAGGCCAAGCACGCTGAGGAGGAGTTCTCTTCTCCTACGCCTGATGAAAAACTCAGCAGCGCCAAGAAAACCTCGGATACTAAAGACGAACCGCTTGAAGCTCCCGAAGCGCTACCAATTAATCTACAAGAGAGTCTTCCAGAGGAGAAATTCTCGGCCACCATCGAATCGGGAGCTACTACAGCTCCCACCCTACCTGAAGATGAACGAATACCACTGGATAAAATCAAAGAGGATTTGGTCATTGAGGAAAAGTATGTCAAAGAAGAAACTAAAGAGATAGAAGCAATCGTTGTGGCTACCATAGCAGTGCCTATAGCAGCTGTGACATCGGCAGCTATCATCGCTCCAACTGAAACTAAAATAGAAGTTGCTGCTGAGCCAATAGCCGTGGGCATGGACTCCGCAGAGCGTGTTCTACCTAAAAAGATGACTTTCGAAGCACAACAGAATCTCATGCGTGATGTAATCAAGACGCCCGATGAGGTAGCCGATTTACCGGTTCATGAGGAAGCTGACTTGGGCCTTTACGAAAAGGATACGCACGATGCTGGCACAAAGAGTATTTCACACAAGGAGGAGACTGCCAAAGAGGAGAAAGAGACCGATGATGAAAAAGATGTCAAGGAAATTGAGACTGTAGAAGAACCAGATCGAAAGCCTGAGCCCGAGCATGAAATTGTTGAAAAGATTATTGCAAAAACAGAGATAACCGCCAATCTTCAATCTGTCGAAAAGAAAACTGAGATGACCTTAGCTGAAACAAGCAAAATCGTTAATGAAGCACTTGCAAATACCGAAAGCAAGGAGATGGACTTTAAGCAACCTGCTGAAAAATCAGAAAAAAAATCGCCAAGTACACCAGATGAGAAGGAAGTCAGTGACATAACTTCCGAAGATGAGTTGCCAGCACATTTTATGCAACCAACCGTTGCACCAACAAAGGTTAAGGAACGCGAAGATACGGCGTCTCTTGAAAGCCCCGCAACAATCGAAGAAGCTATTGAAGTCGAAATGCAGGTAACCAAGCAAGAAACCCAGCAATCCACTATAATAGACGAACACCTCGCAAAATCGGAAGTAGAAACACAGGCAGACAAGAAAAAGGAATCCTCAGAAATCTTAAAGGCTGAGAAACCCTCCCGACGAGAATCAGTTGAGGCAATAATAAAGATCGAAGACCTAAAAGACGACCAGCCTCTTCCAACTTCCACAGAAATATCACGACCCGAATCAGTCACCGAAAGTGTTAAAGAAGAACATGAAAAGCCTGAAAGTCCAAAGGACGAAAAATCAAAAGAGCCTTCCCGACGTGAGTCAGATGTAGAAAAAGGTATAAAGGCAGAAAGTATTAAAGATGAAAAGTCCATACCAGCCTCCAAAGAATCTTCGCGGCCGGGTTCTGTTGCCGGTAGTGTAAAAGACGAACACGAAAAGGATGAAAAGTCTAAAGGACCTTCCCGACATGAATCCGCTACTGAGAGTATTAAGCCCGAGAATGTAAAAGATGAAGCATCAAAACCTGAAAGTCTAAAAGACGAACTGTCTAAGGAGCCTTCCCGTCGCGAATCTATTGCTGACAGTATTAAGGCCTCTAAAGAAGTTTCACGACCCGGATCTGTAGTGGAAAGTGTAAAAGATGATGTTGAAAAACCAGAAAGTGTACAAGACGAAATGTCAAAAGATGCTTCAAGACGTGAATCTTTTGCGGAGAGTATTAAGCCCGAGAGTGCTAAGGATGACAAGTCTCAGCCAGCATCGAAAGAAGTATCACGACCCGGATCTGTCGCCGAAAGTATAAAAGACGAACACGAAAAGGCAGAAAGTCTTAAGGATGAAAAGTCTAAGGAACCTTCTCGACGTGAATCGGTTGCTGAGAGTATTAAGCCCGAGAGTGTGAAGGATGACAAGTCTCTACCAACATCCAAGGAAGTATCACGACCTGGATCTGTCGCCGCAAGTATAAAAGACGAACACGAAAAGGCAGAAAGTCTTAAGGATGAAAAGTCTAAGGAACCTTCCCGACGTGAATCGGTTGCTGAGAGCATTAAGCCCGAGAGTGTGAAGGATGACAAGTCTCTACCAACATCCAAGGAAGTATCACGACCCGGATCTGTCGCCGAAAGTGTAAAAGACGAACACGAAAAGGCAGAAAGTCTTAAGGATGAAAAGTCTAAGGAACCTTCCCGACGTGAATCGGTTGCTGAGAGCATTAAGCCCGAGAGTGTGAAGGATGACAAGTCTCTACCAACATCCAAGGAAGTATCACGACCTGGATCTGTCGCCGAAAGTATAAAAGACGAACACGAAAAGGCAGAAAGTCTTAAAGATGAAAAGTCTATGGAACCTTCTCGACGTGAATCGGTTGCTGAGAGTATTAAGCCCGAGAGTGTGAAGGATGACAAGTCTCTACCAACATCCAAGGAAGTATCACGACCCGGATCTGTCGCCGAAAGTGTAAAAGATGAACACGAAAAGGCAGAAAGTCTTAAGGATGAAAAGTCTAAGGAACCTTCTCGACGTGAATCGGTTGCTGAGAGTATTAAGCCCGAGAGTGTGAAGGATGACAAGACTCTACCAACATCCAAGGAAGTATCACGACCCGGATCTGTCGCCGAAAGTGTAAAAGACGAACACGAAAAGGCAGAAAGTCTTAAGGATGAAAAGTCTAAGGAACCTTCTCGACGTGAATCAGTTGCTGAGAGTATTAAGCCCGAGAGTGTGAAGGATGACAAGTCTCCACCAACATCCAAGGAAGTATCACGACCTGGATCTGTCGCCGAAAGTATAAAAGACGAACACGAAAAGGCAGAAAGTCTTAAGGATGAAAAGTCTAAGGAACCTTCTCGACGTGAATCGGTTGCTGAGAGCATTAAGCCCGAGAGTGTGAAGGATGACAAGTCTCTACCAACATCCAAGGAAGTATCACGACCCGGATCTGTCGCCGAAAGTGTAAAAGACGAACACGAAAAGGCAGAAAGTCTTAAGGATGAAAAATCTAAGGAACCTTCTCGACGTGAATCGGTTGCGGAGAGTATTAAGCCCGAGAATCTGAAAGATGACAAGTCTCTACCAGCATCCAAGGAAGTATCACGACCTGGATCTGTCGCCGAAAGTATAAAAGACGAACACGAAAAGGCAGAAAGTCTTAAGGATGAAAAGTCTAAGGAACCTTCCCGACGTGAATCGGTTGCTGAGAGCATTAAGCCCGAGAGTGTGAAGGATGACAAGTCTCTACCAACATCCAAGGAAGTATCACGACCCGGATCCGTCGCCGGTAGTGTAAAAGATGAACACGAAAAGGCAGAAAGTCTTAAAGATGAAAAGTCTAAGGAACCTTCACCACGTGAATCGGTTGCTGAGAGTATTAAGTCCGAGAGTGTGAAGGATGAAAAGTCTCTGCCACCATCGAAGGAAGGATCACGACCAGGATCCGTCGCCGGTAGTGTAAAAGATGAACACGAAAAGGCAGAAAGTCTTAAGGATGAAAAGTCTAAGGAACCTTCCCGACGTGAATCGGTTGCTGAGAGTATTAAGCCCGAGAGTGTGAAGGATGACAAGTCTATACCAACATCCAAGGAAGTATCACGACCAGCATCTGTCGCCGAAAGTGTAAAAGACGAACACGAAAAGGCAGAAAGTCTTAAGGATGAAAAATCTAAGGAACCTTCCCGACGTGAATCGGTTGCGGAGAGTATTAAGCACGAGAATCTGAAAGATGACAAGTCTCTACCAGCATCCAAGGATGCATCGCGACCTGGATCTGTGGCGGAAAGTGTAAAAGACGAACACGAAAAGGCAGAAAGTCTTAAGGATGAAAAGTCTAAGGAACCTTCCCGTCGTGAATCGGTTGCTGAGAGCATCAAGCCCGAGAGTGTGAAGGATGACAAGTCTATACCAACATCCAAGGAAGTATCACGACCAGCATCTGTCGCCGAAAGTGTAAAAGACGAACACGAAAAGACAGAAAGTCTTAAGGATGAAAAGTCTAAGGAACCTTCTCGACGTGAATCGGTTGCGGAGAGTATAAAGCCCGAGAGTCTGAAAGATGAGAAGTCTCCACCAACATCCAAGGAAGCATCGCGACCAGGATCTGTGGTGGAAAGTGTAAAAGACGAACACGATCAGGCAGAAAGTCTTAAGGATGAAAAGTCTAAGGAACCTTCCCGACGTGAATCGGTTGCGGAGAGTATTAAGCCCGAGAAGGTGAAGGATGAAATGTCTCTACCAACATCCAAGGAAGTATCACGACCAGGATCTGTGGTAGAAAGTGTGATAGATGAAGCAGAAAAACCTGAAAGTCTGAAGGACGAAATGTCTAAGGAACCTTCCCGACCTCAATCTGCAGCGGACAGTATCAAACCTGAGAGTGTGAAGGATGACAAGTCACAGCCAGCCTCCAAAGAAGTATCACGTCCCGAATCTGTGGTAGAAAGTGTAAAAGATGAAGCAGAAATACCCGAAAGTCTCAAGGACGAAATGTCTAAGGAGCCTTCCCGACGTGAATCTGTTGCAGAGAGTATGAAGGATATCAAGTCACAACCAGCCTCAAAGGAAGCATCGCGACCTGCATCTGTGGTGGAAAGTGTAAAAGACGAACACGAAAAGGCAGAAAGTCTTAAGGATGAAAAATCTAAGGAACCTTCCCGACGTGAATCTGTTGTGGAGAGTATTAAAGCCGAGAGTCTGAAAGATGACAAGTCTCTACCACCATCCAAGGAAGCATCGCGACCTGGATCTGTAGTGGAAAGTGTAAAAGACGAACAAGACAAGGCAGAAAGTCTTAAGGATGACAGGTCTAAGGAACCTTCGCGACGTGAATCTGCTACTGAGGGTATTAAGCCCGAGACTGTGAAAGATGAAAAGTCCTTCCCAGCATCCAAGGAAGTTTCACGTCCTGGATCTGTGATGGGAAGTGTGAAAGATGAAGCAGAAAAACCTGAAAGTCTGAAGGACGCTATGTCGAGGGAGCCTTCCCGACCTCAATCTGTTGCGGAAAGTATTAAACCCGACAGCGTGAAGGATGAAAAGTCACAACCAGCCTCCAAAGAAGTATCACGTCCCGGATCTGTGGTAGAAAGTATAAAAGATGAAGCAGAAAAACCCGACAGTCAGGCGGACGCAAAGTCTAAGGAGCCTTCTCGACGTGAATCTGTTGCTGAGAGTATCAAACCTGAGACTGTGAGGGATGAAAAGTCACAACCAGCCTCCAAGGAAGTGTCACGACCTGGATCTGTCGCCGGTAGTGTAAAAGACGAACACGAAAAGGCAGAAAGTCTTAAGGATGAGAAGTCTAAGGAACCTTCGCGACGTGAATCTGCTACTGAGAGTATTAAGCCCGAGAGTGTGAAAGATGACAAGTCCTTCCCAGTATCGAAAGAAGTTTCACGTCCCGGATCTGTGGTGGAAAGTATAAGAGATGAAGCAGGAAAACCTGAAAGTCTGAAGGACGAAATGTCTAAGGAACCTTCCCGACGTGAATCTGCTGCAGAGAGTATTAAACCCGACAGCGTGAAGGATGAAAAGTCACAACCAGCCTCCAAAGAAGTATCACGTCCCGGATCTGTGGTAGAAAGTATAAAAGATGAAACAGAAAAACCTGAAAGTCTGAAGGGCGAAATGTCTAAGGAACCTTCCCGACGTGAATCTGTTGCTGAGAGTATCAAGCCTGAGAGTGTGAAGGATGAAAAGTCACAACCAGCCTCCAAGGAAGTGTCACGACCCGGATCTGTCGCCGGTAGTGTAAAAGACGAACACGAAAAGGCAGAAAGTCTTAAGGATGAAAAGTCTAACGAACCTTCGCGACGTGAATCTGCTACTGAGAGTCTTAAGCCCGAGAGTGTGAAAGATGACAAGTCCTTCCCAGCATCGAAGGAAGTTTCACGTCCTGGATCTGTGGTGGAAAGTGAAAAAGATGAAACTTATAAGCCTGAAAGTCTGAAGGGCGAAATGTCTAAGGAGCCTTCCCGACCTGAATCTGTTGCGGAGAGTATCAAACCTGAGAGTGTGAAGGATGAAAAGTCACAACCAGCCTCCAAAGAAGTGTCACGACCCGGATCTGTCGCCGGTAGTGTAAAAGACGAACACGAAAAGGCAGAAAGTCTTAAGGATGAAAAGTCTAAGGAACCTTCTCGACGTGAATCAGTTGCTGACAGTATTAAGCCCGAGAGTGTGAAGGATGACAAGTCTCCACCAACATCCAAGGAAGTATCACGACCCGGATCGGTCGCCGGTAGTGTAAAAGACGAACATGAAAAGGCAGATAGTCTTAAGGACGAAATGTCAAAGGAGCCTTCCCGACCTGAATCTGTTGCGGAAAGTATCAAACCTGAGAGTGTGAAGGATGAAAAGTCACAACTAGCCTCCAAGGAAGTATCACGTCCCGGATCTGTGGTAGAAAGCATTAAAGATGAAACTGATAAGCCTGAAAGTCTGAAGGGCGAAATGTCTAAGGAGCCTTCCCGACGTGAATCTGCTGCTGAGAGTATTAAACCTGAGAGTGTGAAGGATGTCAAGTCACAACCAGCCTCCAAAGAAGTATCACGACCCGGATCTGTCGCCGGTAGTGTAAAAGACGAACATGAAAAGGCAGATAGTCTGAAGGGCGAAATGTCTAAGGAGCCTTCCCGACCTGAATCTGTTGCGGAGAGTATCAAACCTGAGAGTGTGAAGGATGAAAAGTCACAACCAGCCTCCAAAGAAGTGTCACGACCCGGATCTGTCGCCGGTAGTGTAAAAGACGAACACGAAAAGGCAGAAAGTCTGAAGGGCGAAATGTCTAAGGAACCTTCCCGACCTGAATCTGTTGCTGAAAGTATTAAACCTGAGAGCGTGAAAGATGACAAGTCACAGCCACCCTCGAAGAAGTTTCACGACCCGGATCTGTGGTGGAAAGTGTTAAAGACGAACATGAAACAGCAGAAAGTCATAAAGATGAAAAGTCTAAGGAACCTTCGCGACGTGCATCTGCTACTGAGAGTATTAAACACGAGAGTGTGAAAGATGACAAATCCTTCCCAGTATCGAAGGAAGTTTCACGTCCCGAATCTGTGGTAGAAAGTGTGAAAGATGAAGCAGGAAAACCTGAAAGTCTGAAGGACGAAATGTCTAAGGAACCTTCCCGACGTGAATCGGTTGCTGAGAGTCTTAAAGCAGACAGTGTGAAGGATGAAAAGTCACAACCAGCTTCCAAAGAAGTATCACGACCAGCATCTGTCGTCGAAAGTGTAAAAGACGAACACGAAAAGGCAGAAAGTCTTAAGGATGAAAAGTCAGCGGAACTTTCTCGACGTGAATCTGTAGCAGAGAGTATTAAACCTGAGAGCGTGAAGGAAGAAATGTCACATCCAGCCTCCAAAGAAGTATCACGACCCGCGTCTGTCGCCGAAAGTGTAAAAGACGAACATGAAAAGGCAGAAAGTCTTAAGGATGAAAAGTCTAAGGAACCTTCCCGACGTGAATCTGTTGCTGAGATTATTAAGCCCGAGAGTGTGAAAGATGAAGTAAAAAAACCTGAAAGTCTGAAGGACGAAATGTCCAAGGACACTTCCCGTCGTGAGTCTGTTGCTGAGAGTATTAAAGCAGACAGTGTGAAGGATGACAAGTCACAACTAGCCTCCACGGAAGTATCACGACCCGCGTCTGTCGCCGAAAGTGTAAAAGACGAACAAGAAAAGGCAGAAAGTCTTAAGGATGAAAAATCTAAGGAACCTTCGCGACGTGAATCCACTACTGAATCTATTAAGCCCGAGAGTGTTAAAGACGATAAATCCTTCCCAGCATCGAAGGAAGTTTCACGTCCTGGATCTGTGGTGGAAAGTGTAAAAGACGAACACGATAGGGCAGAAAGTCTTAAGGATGAAAAGTCTAAGGAGCCTTCTCGACGTGAATCGGTTGCTGAGAGTATTAAACCCGAGAGTGTGAAGGATGACAAGTCTCTACCAACATCCAAGGAAGTATCACGACCCGGATCTGTCACCGAAAGCATAAAAGACGAACATGAAAAGCTGGAAAGTCTAAAAGACGAAAAGTCAATCGAGTCTTCCCGTCGAGAATCTGTCACAGAGACTGCGAAGCCCAAGGAACTAAAGGATGAAAAGTCTTTGCCAACTTCCAAGGAAGTGTCGCGACCGGATTCCGCAGCCAAGGATGAGATCTTTGCCAAATGCTCTCGTCGAGAATCAACATCTGGAAGTGTTAAGGATGAGAAGTCTTCACTTGGGCCAAAAGAAACTTCACGTCCAGAATCTGTCACAGATAGTATTAAAGATGATACAGTGAAATCTGCAATAGAAAAAGATTTTGAATCCAAGGAACCCTCTCGCCGTGAATCTGTTGGCACTATTGAAACAGCAAAGCTTAAAAATGACTCAAAGGCCACAGAAAGTGTAGGAGATGAATCAGAAAAGCTACAGGAAGCCTCACGACGAGAATCTATTACTGAAAGTAAAGATTCCGTTGCCGATAAAGTTTTGGATATTCAATTTTCAAGCGAATCGAAGAAAATTGAAAGCCTTGAATTTGTGGCCAAGACTGTCTCTTCCCCTATTGATAAGGCGCCTAGCGATCTTTTAGCACTTGACCTTGAGCAAAAGAAAACTAATGAACAGAAAGGCGATTTTCAGACTCTGTCTAGCCCTGTTGATGTTGCCGAAGGAGACTTCGCCCATGTAGTTTCCATGTCTCAATCTGAACCAGCATTACCTGTTAAACCGGGAGAACTTTCCAAAGTCAGCGCTACGGAAACAGCATCCAGCCCAGTAGATGAGGCACCCACATCTCTGATAGGCTCTATCGAACATTTGGAAAAGAAAAACCTGGCAGTCCTCTAGATTTAAACTTCAAAGCTCCCAGTCAGGAGAGTCTAAGGGATGAGCAAACTCCAAAGGCATCCAAGCAAGCGTCACAGCCAGAATCTGCAGCTGGAAGTGTAAAAGATGAATCGGAGAAACCGGAAACTGCTAAAGATGATAAATCTCAAGAGCCATCCCGTTGTGCATCTGTAGCTGAAAGTGTAAAAGAAGACAGCCCAAAAGATGTAAAGTCTCCGGTTGCATCCAAAGAAACATCGCGGCCTGAGTCTGTTGGTGAAACAGCATCCTCGCCAATTGATGAAGCAAAAGATTTCACGCTTTTGGAGCATATCAAAAAAGAGACATTTGTTCTAAATTTAGAATCGAAGGGAGACTTCCCTACTCTTTCCAGCCCTATTGAGGTTGCTGAAGGTGACTTTCCAATGGCAACTTTCTCGTCTGCACCACTTGTACCATCTAAGCCCGCAGAGCTTTCTAAGGTTGGTACATCTAGAACTGTATCCAGCCCAGTAGACGAAGCCCCACGCTCTCCCATTGAAATTAAGGAGACGGATAAATCCACAGATGGAAGTGTTAAGTCTCCAATAGCTTCCAAGGGACCTGAATCTGTAGCTGAGAGTATAAAGGACGATACTGAAACGACAAAAGCAGAATCAATCACTGAAAGTATTAAGCCCGAAAGTCCAAAGGATGATAATCTTCTTACAAGCTCCAAGGAAGTATCGCGACCCGAGTCCGTGGCGGAAAGTGTGAAAGATGAAACCAAGCAGCCATCGCCAAGCGAATCCGTCTCTGAAATTCCAAAGTCGGAGAGTATTAAAGAGCCATCACCAGTTTCTACGGAAGGGTCACGACCCGAATCGATTGAAGAAAATGTTAAAGACGAATCTGAAAAACCAGAAATCGAAAAAGATGAAAAGTCTAAGGAGCCTTCTCGCTCTGAATCGGTAACTGAGATTATTAAAGTCGATAGTGTTGAAAAAGAAAAATCTCTGCCAGCTTCTAAGGAAGTTTCACGACCTGCATCGGCCGCAGAAAGTGTAAAAGATGAACATGGAAAAGCTGATAGTATAAAAGCTGATAAATCTGAAGAGCCTTCTTTCCCGAAATCTGCTGAAGACAGCACAAAGCCGGACAGTGTGAAGGATGACAAATCTCTACCAGCCTCTAAAGAAGCATCAAGAGCCGAATCTGTCGCTGAAAATGTCAAAGACTTGGCTGAAAAACCTGAAAGTCTGAACGACCAAAAATCAAAGGAGACTTCCCGTCGCGAATCTGTTGCAGAGAGTATTAAGGCAGAGAGTTTTGCGGATGAGAAATCTCTACCAGCATCCAAAGAAGTAACCCGACCTGGATCTGTGGTAGAAAGTGTAAAAGATGAATCAGAAAAGCTAGAAAGTGTTAAGGATGAGACAGCATCTTTGGAGCCTTCTCGGCGAGTATCTGTTGGTGAAAGTAGTAAAGATGAAAAGTCGGCAGTCTCTTCCAAGGAACCATCGCGTCCAGCATCAGTGGCCATGGACATAAAGTCAAAGGAACCTTCCCGTCCTGCCTCAGTTGCCGAGACAGCTTCATCACCAATAGACGACGCGTCAAGGGAACCACTAATATTGAGCATTTCATCTGCTGAAATTAAAGGAAACTATCAAACATTGTCTAGTCCAGTCGATGTTGCTGAAGGCGAGTTTTCTCAGGCAATGTCGGGGGCAATTGAACTAGAAAAGCCTGCGGAACATACTACAGTTGGAGCGCTACTCACGGCTTCTAGTCCTGTGGATGAGGCAACTAATATTTTAGAATCGATAAGGACTGTTGAAGAACATATCATTTCAGAGACAAGCGCAAGTAAAAAAGCAGAAACTATAATGCATACAGTGAGCCAGAAAGTAGAAAGTGCTAAAGATTTTGTGATGGAGTCCTTGGAGCAAATAACCAAAGAAAGTTCAAATCAATTAACGGAGCTTAAAACTCTCCAAGATTCCAAGATCTCGGAAGTTTCCAAAACAGTAACTTCAGTAACCGAAACTGTTAAAAAAATTGCAGAAGAGAAACAGCACGATGTTGTAGAAAAGGTGGAGGTGTTATCTCAACAGTTAGCACAGGCAAATTCTGTTATAGAAACTGTTACAGATATTGCTGATGATTCCAATGCCAAAGGCAACCTAGACTTGAGTGGATTTTCGGAGCTTCGCGAAACACATATTACTACAGTTGATTCACCCGAATTTACAGTAACGATTTGTGAACGAGATGAAAGTGTTCTGCATGATATCAAGGAAGAGGACGAAGAGCACAGATTCTCGCCACCAACTGAAAAGGGTGCCATTATACCGGAGCAGCCAATACGTCCACTCTCGCCACGTGAAGAAGAGGTAGCCAAGATTGTCGCCAATGTGGCCAAGGTTTTGAAGTCCGATAAGGATATTACTGATATCATACCCGACTTTGATGAGAAACAGTTGGAGGAAAAAATTAAAACAACAGCTGAAATTGAAGCCGAGGCAGTAGACACTACAGAGGAAACAGGCACACCTGAAGCTACGCCGGATAAATTAACTCCCTCAAAAGATCTTGCCTTGGATGAAAAGATATTAGAAATCAAGGTGATGAAAGTAGATATTGAATCAGAAAAGTCTTCACCAGACCAAAAGTCTGGGCCAATTTCTATTGAAGAAAAGGACAAAATTGAGCAATCTGAAAAGGCGCAACTGCGAGAAGGAACAGTAAAAGCATCTGTCGACGAAATAGCCAAAGATATCTCGAGGCCAGATTCGGCCACTAGCCAACTAGGACCCTTGGAATCATTACCATCGCGCCCCGAATCCGTAGCCAGCCAAAAAGAGGAAGAGAGGCAGGAACAATCCACTGTGCCGTCAAAAGAAGAATCACGGCCCGTATCAGTAGCCAGTCTTAAAGAGGTATCTAATCAGAACATTGAAATGTCACCAACGCCACCGAAAGACATCTCCAGACACGAGTCAGTTGTAAGCGCAAAAGTAGATATTTCAGCCACAGCATCTAAAGATGCGTCTCGTCCAGAATCCGCAGCCAGCCAGGCAAGCGAAAAGTCAGCACTGGCTAAGGAAAGCCCCCACCCGGAATCGGCTGAGAAAAAAGAGCCTTCGCGACCAGCATCAAGTGCCAGTCAGGTCAGCGTCAAAGATGAGGAGACTTCAGACTCGCAACGCGGTTCGATTCTGGTGTCAACAATCGAAAGCACAAAGGAAGATAAATCCAGTGAATCGTCGACCACTTCCAAGTCCGTTCTAAATCAAATGCACCTAAAAGAGGAATCTATCAGCGAGTCCTTGAGTAGCAGCATGAAGGTGGAGGACAGCTCGCGCCGTGAGTCATTATCCAGCCTGCTGACCGACAAGGAAGTCACCAAATCGGCTAGCACTAGTATCAAAGAAGAGACTGAGCACATCACGAAGGTTGTCGAGAAAATATCAACAACCCAATTGGAGGAGCTGCTCATTCAATCTGAAGAGTGCTCCTCGGAGTCCGTAGTCAGCGAGATTCAAACTACTAGCACCCAAAAGCCAAGTGGTCAAAGCACCAGCAAGGAAACCACAAGCAGCACTGTTCATGAGTCTGCCAAGGACAGCCTGAAGGAAACGGTAGCCGAGTTTTTAGCAACAGAGAAAATTGTTTCCGCCAAAGAAACCTTTACCGCTGAGGCCACCAAAATTGCCGATGAGTGTCTGAAGAAGGTGTCCAGTGTAAGCTCCTCCCAGAAGGCTTTGTTTGTGGGCACAGACGAGTCGCGCCGCGAATCGGTGCTCAGTCACACCAGTGAGGGCCGGCAAACGCATAGCGATCACGAGGAGGAGGAAAGTGACGATGATGAACACTCCAGCCTAAAAGGGGGTCGTTCCAAGTCCATTGCCACCATCATGATGACCAGCATCTACAAGCCGTCCGAGGAGCTCGAAACAAGTGCCGCACTAAAAGAGGAGCACGAAGAACAGGATGAACAGGAGCAGATGGCCAAGGAGACAAAAACAACAAAAACTTCCTCCACAGACACAACCACTAAAACAACCACACAACTGCAGTCCAGCGAACAGAGCAGCAGCACCACTACCAAAACTAGTTTAACAGACTCAAAGACCAAAGTCGAATCCATTACACTGACACAAACACAGACACCAGCTGAACAAACTATGGACAGTACAGATCGCAAGACGCCGCCAACAGCACCGGTCAGCCCCAGCGTCAAGCCAGTGAGCACCACAGGCACCACAGCCACCACAGGCACCTCAAGCACCGCGGCCACTGCCTCCAGTTGCGCCAAGAGCGAGTCTAGCGCTGCTAGCGTAGCATCTACATCGGGCCCATTGTCGCCCAAAGACATTAGTGGTAAGTCTAGTCCTGGTGGTTTAACATCTGAAAGTCAATCAATACCAACACCGTTAGGGCGTGAATCGCATACCGAGACGCCCGAGTCATCGCCCAAGCCAACATCTCCCTTCCCGCGTGTCAGCAAGGACGAACTCAAGTCCCTAGGTGTAACAGCGGAGCCAGATGTCAGCGAGGTCAGCGCCGACTCCAGCGAGCTGCTGCCGGAGCTTCACGAGTTGCGGGGCCTTGAGAGCACCACTGCGCTCAGCGGCAGCACCGAAAAGATTATAACGACAACCATAACCACAGTCACCAAGGTCATCTCCGCCGATGGCAAGGAGATTGTGACCGAGCAAAAGACCGTCACCACAACCGATAGCTCGGAGCCGGATAGCGAGAAGGTGATAGTAACCACCACACGCACCACCAGCGAGAGCGAGAAAAGCGAACGCGACCGTGACCAAATGCTGCCCAAGGAGGTAGCCATGCTACGCGGCATTTATCGCTCCAGCACGCCCGGCAGCGATGATGAGCGCCTAGCTGGCGCCATTAGCGATGACGAGTTGCCCGGATCACCGCGAAGCGTTAGCTACGATCTGCAGCGATCCAGCTCAGGCATTAGCAAACGCTCCGATCTGGACGCCGATGACAGCCAAGATGATATTCCGCCGCAGTACGGCAGCGAAGAGCATTCCATTGCGCGCGCCGTTCTGCCGCCCCGCGCAATTGACCCCATGGCTACCTCCTTTTATGGCGCGCTTCCAGACAGTTTTGATGCCAAGCCCAGCACTGAGCCAATACCCATCCGTGGTGCCGTGCTGATGACCTACACAGACTCACCGCCGGCCAGCCAGTCATCGGAGAGTGTGGAGAGCACCAGCCAAACCTGGGCCGGCCACAAGTTTCTGGATGAGGCCGACAAGGACTTCCAGAAGGCACTCGAGGAGCATGTGCAGGCGCGCGGCGCCGAAGTGATGTCTTCCGTGACCGCCAAATATTCCTACTCGCCATCGAAGGCCGAGGAGGTCGAGCAGATTGTCAGCGGCACCGCCGAGCGACAGCGTTTCCCCCTCAGCGATGTCCAGAAAGTACGCAGCGGCGACAATCTCTTAGCTAGCTTTAGCAGCTCAAGTCCTGGCGGCGGCAGCGCATCTGTGAGCGCTGCAACCACGACTGGCGCAGACAGCAGCAGCACAGTGACAACCCTAACCACAACAACAACAACCACAGCAACAGCAACAACAGCTAGTACAAGCAGCCCTACCGGCACCCTACCCAAGGATCGCTTAGAGGAGTGGGGCAAACCACTCGGCCTGCCATCACCGGCTCCGCTGCCGGTCGAAAGCGCCGATATACGCACCACGCCCAAGAAGGAGCGTCGCTTGGTGGCCACCAAGACACGTCTGAACAATGAGAAGAACCTGCGCAAGCGTAGCGAGTCACCCAACAAGGTCAAGAAGCCTGCACCGGTCTATGTGGATCTCACATATGTGCCGCACAATGGCAACTCCTACTATGCACATGTGGACTTCTTCAAGCGCGTCCGTGCCCGCTACTATGTCTTCTCCGGCACCGAGCCCAGCCGACAGGTCTACGATGCCCTGCTGGAGGCCAAGCAAACTTGGGAGGACAAGGAGCTGGGTAAGCAAAGCAATCCTTATGTTAAATGCATATAATTGTATTTTTGGAGCATGTTCAACAAATTTATGACATTTTTACAGAGGTGACCATCATACCGACCTATGATACCGATGTGCTGGGCTACTGGGTGGCTGAGAACGAGGAGCTGCTTGCCAAGCATCGCATCGATCTGTCGCCATCCGCTTCGCGCTGCACAATTAACTTGCAGGATCATGAGACCTCGTGCTCCGCATATCGCTTAGAGTTCTAGGCCACGGGCTTGTTTATTGCATTTGACGATGACGACTAATAGCTAAAAACCACAATTTCACAATTTCAAATCTCCAATACCACACAGAAGCGATTTGAGAGCGCCCCTCGTAAACCTTACATGGGGCTGACAACAGCAAACAAGACACATCAAAACACGACGACTTCCAATTTTTGAGCTTAATGATGACGACTATCGCTGATTTCAATGGAAACAACGAAAATGACAACAATAACAATTGCTACTACAACTGAAAAGAAAGCTTGACAAGAGAAAAACAAACAACAACAACTAAATGCAATACGCAAAATGCCGTGCGCCAACGAAAAGCTAAAGAAAAACACTTTCGGAAATAAAGGAACGAACAAAAAGCTGAATATGGCGGAGTAACGGGTCACATGGATGACGCCACTTTGTTAGCCAATGCCGTCTATTCGCGCTTTTTTCAATTTATTTCAATTTGCAGTACGCGAGGTAATTAATCAATATTAATTTTCAACAAATTAATTACTGAACAATGCAAAAACAAAAGCAAGAAATTTCGAAATGAACAAGAATTAAAAAATACCCAAGAATACCAAAGAAGCGCTACGTGCCACAAAGCAAACAAAATATGAAGAAAATCGTATAATCCTATAAATATATAGTATGTATATGTATTTGTTGCTTTCATTAAACGTCAAGCTACCTTGCATAGTAATCCAAAGATCAAAATTGTTTTCAAAACCGCATAGCAAAAATATACAAAAATTAAAGTAAACCAAACAAAAAAACAAATGAAAAAAATACTTTAAAAAATCCAAAAAAAAAAACGAAGGATACAAAAATGCTAAGTATATTACAAATATTATTCATGTTTATTGTATTAGTAAAACTTTTATGAAAAAAAACTATTGAAAAATCCCATATATTTGAATTTTAAATAAAAATATACATATATACATACAAATACTTATGTATATGCCGAAAAATGGCGAATCATATTGTACTACTACTAGTATTTACTTAGCTCTAAAAATACTACACGCGCCTAAATCATAACGCAGACACGCAGAATGTACCAAGATCATGTACCAAATGATCAATGAAAATGTTTTGGTTTTTTTTTGTTAAAAATAAATAATAATAAATGAATGATACAAAAATAAATAAATAAATGCACACAAACTGTTAAACCATTAATAACAACTTAGTCAAAACTAAGTATTTAGCAAAAAAAAAATTGAATTTAATAAACATCACAACGTAAATAAAAATGTAATTTAATCAAAAGTCTAATGGAACAGCTACAGCTATTGAACCAAGCTACAAATAATACGAAACCTTAAATAAATGTGCCTCCCCAAATTGCAAACCAATGAACAATACAAAAGTCTTAAATATAAACTAAAAAATATCAAATATTAAATCTTAAAGAAGAAATACAATTATTGTATTATTTGATTTAAACATTTCTAACTTTGAGTTGGTCTTTTGTTAAACTTATTGTTCTTGCAGGCAGCTGATAGATTTACTAAATACCAATGGGCAAAAATTTAAATACTCCAAGCAAGAATTAACTATAGCTCATACACGCAAAATGATATACGTACACTTATATAGAACAGAAAATAATAATACCAAAGTCTGGCAAAGATCGAATGAAGTGGAAGCGTCACGTTGTTGGACTAGATCGGGGTCTGTGTCTTAATGCTGTTGCTGGAGAATTGGAAGTCAAGGGTTTGAGATATACGTACTTAAAACATATAGTATATACCGATGTAGGTGTGTTAAGTGGGGTTAACTCCGAATGATAAATACTGATTGCTGTTGTTGGTGATAAAGTTGAAGATGGGATGATGTTAATGCTGATATTACTATATAAGGTTTACGAGGGTCTGATTGGGATAGCATGGGTTTTGGGGTAGGGTGACATTAAACCAGATATTGTGAAACAAAACTAAATGATTAACACAAAGTGAATGAAGGTTATTTTTCTATATTTTTTTTACTTTTTCATAGTCATAGAATAACAAATTTTCAAAAAAAAAACAAAAAAACGAAACAAAACATAACATAACACAAACAAAATTTTAAACATAAAGCAAAATAAATGACAACACTACCTAATATTAAAAGAAGGCACACGCAATATTAAAAAAACAACAAATAATAAAATAATGAAACGCAATAGAAAAGAAAGAAATTTTCAATCCAATGAGAAAAATAGTCAGTCAGACAGTCCAAAAATATAAAAAAATTAATATCTGAAAAGAGACATAAAACTAAAAACATATTTAAATAAACATTTTTGATTGAATTACAAATTGATATTTGACATACAGACTTTTTAGGATATACATACATATATAAAGCCGATTTTTATAGAGTGCAAGTATAATATAATGAATTCAATATATATATAATTATATATATATATATTATTCTTTGCATTTTTAACAACTACAATATATGCATATACATATATATTTTTCTGTTGCTTTTTATACAACAACTACAAGAACAACCAGGCGCAACAGTCGACAAACAACTGGCTACCGTCCAGTCTACAAAAGTTTGATAAGCAACAAGCAAAAAATAAATTAAAATTAATAAATTTAATATAAAAGAAAAACATATATACAAACCATTTAAGCAATTTATAAATAACGATCATATAATTTTCAAAAGATCCAAACGCGCATGTGATAGTTTATTTTTGTTCCTTTTTGTTAGCAAATAAATATAATAATTTATTTTAAATATTTTATTGGAATTATTTTGTTCATTTGTGCTTGACTAAAATCAAAATTACCATTTTATTATTTTAACAGCTGCAAAGTAAATACTCTACATATTTATGTATGTATGTATATGATATAAAGTGATAAAAATAAATAAAGAAGAATAATATTATATTATGACTACTAGCAAACAGCTTTAGACAGGGATTTACAAATTATAAACAAAATTTTAAATATAAAACATCTAATTCAAAGGCATTGAAAAGTTATAAACAAAGTCAATGGTAAAAGCACCATAAAACTTATTTTATAAATAATTAAATTATATAAAAGATATTTTATTTAAAAACAAGAAAAGCTTACACTATTCAATTAAACAATTAAAACATTTTTTTTATAAACTAAAGCTAAGAAAATTAATGTACCTAAATATTTGATTTCAACTCCAAGCTCTCACCAAGAACAGTTTCAGAATTATAATGAAAATGATTTTTGTATGAGCATCGAAAATTCCCTAAATTTCAAATTAAAAAACTATTGCAATTTATAATTGGAAAATCCTAAAAAAATAAACAAAAATAATTAAGATCTCCGAGAATATTTGGTAAAAAGTCTCATTTATGGATCCGTGGATATATCCTTACAAATTAACATTTTTGACCATTCTAATATGTGTGTCTACTTGGTAAAACGAAATGAAAACGAGCAAAACTTTCACATTAAGTTAAAAAAACTTTTGCGCTATATATATAAAAGGAAAGCATAAAGAAAACAAATACAAGAAAAAACTTATAGACATACTTATACACACAAAATATATTAAAATGCATAAACGATCTATATACACTATAAACTTGAATGTATGAATGTTTGCTTGTAAGCTCTACGTAAATTAATTCAAGCCCAAAAATAAATTTTGTTTCACATGTGTTGAGCCGGAAACTGGGAAACTGTTTCTCAAATTTTCCAAGCAAACCAAAAAATCAAAGAAAAATGCAATTTATCTGTGTTGAGTTACTCGCAAATGTTTTAAATGTTCGTTGTTTATTTGTCAGCTGAGAAATCGGCCAAGTATGCATTATGTATCCATTGCCTTATCCAAAGAACAAAGCGTATTAACGTAATAACTATATATGCATAAGTATGAGTGTACCCACAAACTAAAAAGAAGAAAACGAATTTGTTTGTTGAATTTGCTATATGAATTTGCTTTTACCTATTAGCAGCTTCGATTTAAATCAAATATACTTAAATTTATATGCATGCATACATATACATTTATATATGTGTATCTATATATGACTACTATATAATCATTAGTAAAAACAAAATGCATGCAGAAAATTGTTGAAAGAAAACAAAAAACCAAAATGAAAAAAGAAACCAAAATAATACACAATTAATAAACACACAACAGGGGAAGCAAAATGGAATATCGCTTCAACAGCTAATGCAGTGGACTATATTCGATATAGAAGAGTACACATATATACAGCTAGATATGGAATCAAATCAATTGCAAGATTCAAATGCGTGCACAAAGTTACAAAAAGTGCTGCTAACTAGGAAAAGAGGTAGAGGAAAGAATGGAAGCGCAAGCAAGCACAAAGAAAATGTTACAAAACTAAACACAAATACACAAAACACACACACACACAACACACTAACACACACACAAATATGAAAAGCAAGTAAGAATGCAAAATTTAAAAATTACAAAAATACAAAAAAAGTAAAAAAAAAATAAAAGACATATATGTATTACATTTTATGAAAAAGTCAAATCAAGCTTATCTCAAGAACTATTTCCAAACCAAAATAAAAATCTAAAAATTATAATAAAGGTATTTATGTGACATTTAAAAGTGTTTTATTTCAACCTTCAAGTGGGCTCAATATGTTGAATGGAATACTGCGTCAGCTGAATGTTGATAAATTGACAAACCAAACACCATGTTGCAATCTAAATTCGTTCAAATTGTTCATCATTATACCCGCTCAAGAAGTCAACAGAGTATATTGAGTTTGTGTTTCCGTCTTGCTGTCGTTTTTGAAGCTAGAGCCTTGAAATTTAAAATTCATACTTAAAATATGTATACATAAAAAGTTTTCAGACAGGTTAATGATGACCTCTTCTGAAGATATATCTTTATATATTAATATATCTTCCTCAGTTTTGAAGCTAGCTACTTGAAATTCTTTCATACGGATGGGTGATGATCACATATACTAAATATCCTGCAGTTTTTTGTATACGCCTACTGAGGGCGTGGCAAATCCATAAAATCCACATATCCTGGGTGCGTTCTAACCCGAGAAAATTCATATCTGCCACAACTTTAGAGCTAGAGGTACCAAATTTGGCAGAATGTTTTTCGATTACTCGCTCTAAATATCGAGCCAAACAATTGCGGCCACGCACACTCCCCCCCCCCCCCACACACACACACACACACACACAAATAAATAAATCTATACTTTTCGAAATAAAACAAAAATAATTAAGTCCGTTTTTGACTGTTTTCAGCTGCAATTATACTGTTGGTTACACCCGACTGTACCATTTGTACTCCTTTTTGCATTTGTCAGTTAACAGAATAGCCATAAACAATTCGTACCTATTTTGCAGTACAGGCAGCACTTAAAGCAGCACCTACAAATGGCTTGAACTCTCTCCAACGTTTATCAGTCCTAATACTAAATTGTTCCGCACAACAACAACAACAACAGCATGAATGGGTTGTCTCACCTTTTTATCTGCCAAATTTGATGTATGCACAGTCAGCATTTCAGCTCGTTGACGTCAAAATGCGTTAATTCATATTGATAATGATTGATGAAAGCGTGGACAGCTCTGAAGGTGGGTCCCTCGACTGTGTTTTCCAGTCGACCAGTCGTCAAGTGGAGCCTAGCATGTTCGGCTAGCTACGGTCTAGACACTGGATTTTATGGCTCTGGTTTCTCGTTCAGCTGAATTTGCATAATTATTGTTTGGCTAAATATTTCGCCGTTCCAGATAATATCAATTATCGATGTGCATTGAATTGTAATTAACTGATTAGATTGGTGCGTTATCTCTCGCATATAAGCGGCTCCGACCGAGACACTCTCGGTGCAAATCAACCGAATCTCTCGGCATGGACGTTTTGGACGCACTGGCGCCGCTGCACCGTGTCGGGCAGGTGTGCAGCCTGTGGCAGTGGCGCTTGGATGCTGCCACACGGCAGCTGCAACGTTCGCGCTGGCTGGAGCTCTACGGCTGTGTGGTGCTCCTCTTGTCCAGCGGCTACCTGCTGTACGGCTTGTTTGACGAGAGCCGCACCGCCGACGCGGACGCCGAGACGAATGAGACGACCAACATTGGCCACACCGTGGACTCCATACAGCTGGTGGGCATACGGGTGGCGCATGCCACCGCGCTGCTGGAGGCGCTGTGGCAGCGGCAAGCACAGGGCCGCTTCTACGCGCAGCTGCGCGAAATCGATCGCGAGTTCGCCAGTACGCTGCACCTCGACGTGGACAACGCTCGGCTGCGCCGTCAAATTGCACGACGCGCGTACTGGATGCTGTCCGGGTATGTGGTCAGCCAGGGCTTCATTTTGTTCACCAAAATGCTCGCGCCGGATGACAAGTTTATGGTCTATTGGCTGTGCTATCTGCTGCCGCTGCTGGTCTGCGGCCTGCGCTACTTTCAGATCTACACGGCCGTTCTGATTCTGCAGCAGCGTCTGCAGCTGCTGCTGCGCCTGCTAGACTCGCTGCAGCTGAGCGACGCGACGGCGACGGCGACGACGACGCCGCAGCCATTTGTCTGCCACAGCATCAAGGGGAAGCTGGAAATGGAGGCGGAGGCAGCGGCTTGCATGCAGCGCCTGTTGGCCGCCAGGATGCTGTATCAGCGCCTCTGGCTGTTGGTCGGCCTCCTCAATCGCTGCTACGGCCTGTCCATGCTGGTCAACTTGGGCAACGACTTTCTGGCCATTACCTCCAACTGCTATTGGATATTCTTGAACTTTCGCCAGTTTGCCGCCTCGCCCTACGATTTCCTGCAGATCGTCGGCAGCACCCTGTGGACGGCGCCGCATCTGGGCAACGTTCTCGTCCTGGCCCTAATATGCGAGCGTGCTGCCTATTTTGTGAGTAGCAATGAAGCGTGGCACCTGACACCCTAATCACTCCTTTTCGCCTGCAGACAACGCGTTTGGCCCTGAGTCTGCATCACATCCGCGTGGATCTGCAGAACGACTGCCACAATGCACTGGTAAGTCGATTCCCATCTCTGAGTCGGTTCATAGGCCTCCACTCGCACTCCACAGATCACCCAGTTCTCGCTGCAGCTACTGCATCAGCGACTGCACTTCAGCGCCGCGGGCTTCTTTGATGTTGACTGCACGCTGCTCTACACGGTAAGTGGGCGTGGCTTGGGAGTTGGTGGCACGTGCGAAATGTTGACGCATCAACCCATTTCAGATTGTTGGCGCCACAACAACGTATCTGATCATCCTGATACAATTCCACATGAGCGAGGGTAGCCTAAGCAGCGGCCCGGCCGGGGGATAGGACTCGCGAGACTCCAAGATGCTACCCTAACTAAAGCTAAGCTTCTTAAAGTGCGCATTTAGTAACCCGTTTAGATTCTTATATCGAATAAAACAGAAATAAAATCCCAGTAGTCCCTGAGCACAGCTATAACAAATGTCAGTTTAAACCATATTCTAACACAAAGTATTCGTGTGCAAACGAATAAGTAAGTAGCACATTTTTATTGACCTACCACACTTGTCCAAGATAAGAGATCGCAGTCGCGATCAACACTGGACTTCCCTCGAGCCAGCATTTGAAACTACCACAATATGGAAAGCCAGGGCAAGGACCCTGATAAGGTTCCCACCACTGACGACGAAAAGACCCTGATTAGCACACCCATGCCAGCTGCAACGCCTTCGATCGATGAGCTAAGCAGCGACGAAGACCTATTCGAGTTCATACGAGAAGACCCCATAGGCGACATGCACGAGCCGGCATGCAGTGCCAGCGAACAGACCATAACAATCAGCGAAAGCGAGGAACCCACGGCCAGCTCCTCGTTCACCATCCCCTCGGTCGAACTGCCAAGCAACGAGGGCACCAGCAGCTTGGTGGCTGTGGTCCAGCGCAGCGAGTTCGCCAAACTTCTGATGCGCCTAGGCGAGGAGGGCGACGGCGATGCCAACCAGATTGTGATAGAACTTCTCAACTCCAAGAAGCAAGCGGAGAAGGCCACATCTGTCATTGAGCGCGTGTCCGAGAACCTCATGCTCGTGCTGCGCACCCAGACGCTGGCCGAGGCGGGCATCATAACAGGCAACGAGCGCTATCGCTCCTTCAAGTCTGTCCTACAGAACTACGCCAAGCTCTACGCGGCCAAGCGCTTCATCGAGAAGCTCCCGATGCTGGGATTGTCGCCACAGTCGAACCAGGACCACGGCCAGGATCAGAATGAGAACGATAAGACTCTCGCTCGCATGGTTGCCGACGAGGTGCTACAAATACCCGAGCTACTGCGCCAGCTTTGGGCCTCCCTCGAGAAAATGGAGTTCTTCAACGAGGACACTGCCTACAAGGTTTACTTGGAAGCTCGCCGCCATCCCCAGGCTAAGATTCTCCGTGAACTAATGCTAACCCGTATATCACGTGTCTACCTCTGCATTGTCAGCTCTGCATCCTTTCTCGATTTCAGCGAGCACGAACTAATCCACGTGCTCAACAACTGCTACCTCAGCGTCAACTCCGAAATAGAGGTAACCAAACCTGAAATCCAGCTCTGCTATATTCTCACCCACCACCTCGCCCCGCAGATATTCCTCTCGGTCATACTCTGGCTGGAACACAATTGGTACGAGCGCAAGAGCTGCGCTGAGCGGGTCTTAGGTGGGGTCCGATTTGGCCTGATGCCCACCTGGTACCTTTATACCCTGGATAGAACCAATCGTTGCAATCACTTTGCCAAGGTCATCTACAGCAAGGGAGTTCAAGCCCTCTTGCAAAAGGGTCTCGAGTAAGTGTGCATTTGTCCATTTTCGATTCGATTGATTCCCATTACTCGCTTGCAGGGAAGCCCTGGCTTTGCGTTACAAAAACGCTCGCATCGCCGGCTCGAATGATATAGAGATTCCTTTGCCCCGTGACTGGGTGGCCGACCCCGAGTGTCGCCATCATCACAAGTGCCACTGTGAGCGGTTCATCTATCCAACATACGACGTCTTCAAGGACTACCTGGCGAGGATTATACGATGCGCACCGAATTACTGGCGCACCCTTCGACCTGCTCAGGAAGTCTACCGGAAGGTACTCAAGTGCTGTGCACCCCCCTGCCAAACAGAGCGACGAACCTAACCATATCGTTGACATCAGTTGTCTCATCCCTCTACACCACTTACGAACGGCACCAAATTTATTGTTTTATCTGTTTTGGCGTGCTTAACTGCAAATCATTTTAAAGTGTTTAATAAATATTTGAAAATGTCAAGATTGCTGCTGCTATCTTTTTCAAAAATACAAATTGCAGAAAGGACTACTTTTATAAAGACTACTTCGTATTATGCATTTTTTGTAGTTTATTGGTCTATTTGGAGTAATGCATCATTCGAAATATACTTTAGACCAGCCACCCTTGACCTGACCTGTGTGGGAAAACGAAGATTTAAAGTTTAAATGAATGAATAATAATGAAATCGAAATGTTGATTAATAACTAAAATATATTATAGACAATGATGTCAAAAAGCTGGCTACATTCCTAATTCACCTTAATGCTGCAGTATCCATACTATATCAGATTGTGTTCGTGCAACCGCTGTTTTGTAAGCCAACCACCTTTGAAATTAAGTTTGTCAAATGTAACCAATCCCAACTTATTCCAACCTTTATTCAACACTTAAAAACGATTTGCATTTAAGCACGCCAGAATAGATAAAACAATTAATTTGGGAGCTATTGTGATTGGTGCAGAGAGATGAGACAGCTGATGTCAACGACATAATTAGGCTCGTCGCTGTGTCTGACAGGGGGGTGCACAGCACTTGAGTACCTTCCGGTAGACTTCCTGAGCAGGTCGAAGGGTGCGCCAGTAATTCGGTGCGCATCGTATAATCCTCGCCAGGTAGTCCTTGAAGACGTCGTATGTTGGATAGATGAACCGCTCACAGTGGCACTTGTGATGATGGCGACACTCGGGGTCGGCCACCCAGTCACGGGGCAAAGGAATCTCTATATCATTCGAGCCGGCGATGCGAGCGTTTTTGTAGCGCAAAGCCAGGGCTTCCCTGCAAGCGAGTAATGGGAATCAATCGAATCGAAAATGGACAAATGCACACTTACTCGAGACCCTTTTGCAAGAGGGCTTGAACTCCCTTGCTGTAGATGACCTTGGCAAAGTGATTGCAACGATTGGTTCTATCCAGGGTATAAAGGTACCAGGTGGGCATCAGGCCAAATCGGACCCCACCTAAGACCCGCTCAGCGCAGCTCTTGCGCTCGTACCAATTGTGTTCCAGCCAGAGTATGACCGAGAGGAATATCTGCGGGGCGAGGTGGTAGGTGAGAATATAGCAGAGCTGGATTTCAGGTTATGTTCTAGTTACCTCTATTTCGGAGTTGACGCTGAGGTAGCAGTTGTTGAGCACGTGGATTAGTTCGTGCTCGCTGAAATCGAGAAAGGATGCAGAGCTGACAATGCAGAGGTAGACACGTGATATACGGGTTAGCATTAGTTCACGGAGAATCTTAGCCTGGGGATGGCGGCGAGCTTCCAAGTAAACCTTGTAGGCAGTGTCCTCGTTGAAGAACTCCATTTTCTCGAGGGAGGCCCAAAGCTGGCGCAGTAGCTCGGGTATTTGTAGCACCTCGTCGGCAACCATGCGAGCGAGAGTCTTATCGTTCTCATTCTGATCCTGGCCGTGGTCCTGGTTCGACTGTGGCGACAATCCCAGCATCGGGAGCTTCTCGATGAAGCGCTTGGCCGCGTAGAGCTTGGCGTAGTTCTGTAGGACAGACTTGAAGGAGCGATAGCGCTCGTTGCCTGTTATGATGCCCGCCTCGGCCAGCGTCTGGGTGCGCAGCACGAGCATGAGGTTCTCGGACACGCGCTCAATGACAGATGTGGCCTTCTCCGCTTGCTTCTTGGAGTTGAGAAGTTCTATCACAATCTGGTTGGCATCGCCGTCGCCCTCCTCGCCTAGGCGCATCAGAAGTTTGGCGAACTCGCTGCGCTGGACCACAGCCACCAAGCTGCTGGTGCCCTCGTTGCTTGGCAGTTCGACCGAGGGGATGGTGAACGAGGAGCTGGCCGTGGGTTCCTCGCTTTCGCTCAGTGTTATGGTTTGTTCGCTGGCACTGGCTGCTGGCTCATGTCTGTCGCCTATGGGGGATTCCCGTATAAATTCAAAGAGCTCATCGATCGAAGGCGTATCCGTTGTTAATGGTGTGTTTATGGGGGTGTCCCCATCTGAGGAGGGCTCCTCTGCAGGGTCTCTCTTGTCCTGGCAGTCCATGTTGTGGGTTCTTACAACGATGACTCAGCGGATATCCAATTCCACTGAAAGTTAATCTCTACAGCGTGCTAACCTAAATGATTTCTAAAAAAGCACGTTTGGTATAAACAGTGTGTGTTACGTATTCGTATACGTATTTGAAATTGATGTGTGTTTAGCGTAGAAACTCTGAGATTTAAAATAAATGCAAGGCCTGGTCGATGTTTTATTAGTTGCTAATGGAATTGACTAAACATGTGAAAACCAGTTAGTAATTTCTGATGCCGCCCAGCACACAGGATCGTGTTGTCTTCTGTTCCACGTCACTGCGACACGCCAGGCACCATTTGGCCGAGTTGGCATCCAGATACTCCAGCGAGGCGAGCAGATTCTTGGCGCCAATCCTGACGCGCTCTATGACCACCGGACTGCGAGCATCGAAACGTTGGAGCGCTCGCCTTAGCCAGGCCAACAGATTGCGTCCATCCTCTGGCCGAAGTCGAAAGTAGAAGAACGGATAGCCATAGGCCAAGAACTCCTGCAGCCACTTGCTGCACAGCATCAGGTGCAGCAGGACGCCAACGGACTGCAGCAGAATGCAAAAGCGATCGCTGGCGATGCGTTCCAGGGGCACCTGGTCGAGAATGGCGCACAGTTCGCCCAGCTGGGGGATGGAGCACGGATTGAGTACTGAGTGTTTGATTGATTGACTGATCTCTCACATCACGATGCTGGTGTATTAGTATGCTGCTCTCGCCGCACTGAAAGACAATGCTCCACATCAGGCAGACGGCCACCGCCTTGCCCAAGGCGCACTTGCTGGCTATAAACTGGGATATGTTGAATATGAATCGAAATGCGCTCGCATGCCGCCCCATATCGAAGTGCTCCAGCATATACTGTGTGAAGTAGTGTACCAGCATCGGCTCCAGCGACGTGGACGTCTGAAAGGACTTGCGCAGCAGAGCTTCGCGCGCATTGCGCAGCAGCGGCACATCGTCCGGCAGAAGGTACAGGATGCTGGCCAGCACCTGCAGCGTGGCCAGCTCCTCGGTGGTCAGCTTGTTCCGGCTCAGCTGCCACAGATATTCACAGCCCTAGGTGCATATATGCAAATTAAATCGATTACAACAACTGCGACTTGGATGGCAAACCTGAAGCACTTGCAGCTGGTCGATCTCCAGGAGGACGCGGTGTCCCAGCGGCGACATCTTCAGTATGTGCCGGAAATTGCGCCAGGACAGCAGCGACGATTTGCTCCTGGCAAACAGCTGCTCCACCGTCCGCTTGCCGGTCAGCTTCTTGTACATGTGTGTAGTATATAAGAAAGTAGTTCTCGATTAAAAATACTTAACCAGAGCAGACCACGAGCTCTCCGTCTTGGCTGTTAACTGCAATTTTAGGCAGACGCACAAAGTAGCGTCCAGGAACACAGTACAGTCCTGAATCGTATTTCACTAGTGGCACTATTTTCATTCATTTCAATTCACAATAATTCACTTCTGTTTTTCATATTTCTCTGTAGACTTGTCAAAAAGCCTCAGATTTGCGCGTGCCAAAACTGACTGTCAAAACTGTCATCAAGCAGTTCATTTTGCGCTGCATGAAATTCAAAGTATTCATCCGAGAGGAGAGCGGAGAGCGTAGTTCACGCAAACGATTGCGGAATCGCAATCAACTGCCGTAGTATTCAACGATATCGCAAGCGAAATTAATGAAATGTGCATCATGAACTTGGCGCACTTTATTGTTAATCGTGGTCTTAATATTATTTAAACATTATGCATCATTTCTATGCGAAAAAGTGTTTCGTTTTTATACTCGTTCCTGAACGCAATTTTTTGTGCCGCTTTTGAAGCTAAAGCCTTGAAATTTGGAATATAGACTCGTGTATGCCCGCGTCAGATTAAGATTGCTAAGATTTTTTGCCAACGCTCGATCAAATCGATATACATCCACATTTTTAAAGCTAGATACATAGAAAATGTAAACAGATTACTGATAAACACCCATAGAAAGTATACGCCCACTGAGGATGAAGCAAATTGATCGAATCTGGTTAAACCAAGAAAATCCATATCTCCCACAACTTTAGAGGTAGGGCCTTCAAACCTGCTAAACAGTTTTCGGATGTCCTCCTCTAAATATCGAACAGAAAAATATCGGCTATGATCACTTCCACCCCAAAAAATTACAAAAATCCATGTTATTCTGTTAACGCTGATACGCCCGACTGCAACATTCTTACTTGTATTTCTTATTAGATCCTGAACCCACTGAAAGTTGGTAAGAAAGTGTGATTTTGTATATGAATCCAAGGGGGTTGAAATGTATGTAACGAAGCTCGCAGCTAAGTTCAGTGTATCTCCTAGTCGGGCACTCCCGACTAGAGTAAACTTACATGTTTAATTTCCATTTCAAGCATCTGTGATGTTAGATATTTTGATAGAATATTTTAGACTAAATTTAAACACACAATCGTATTCAATATAGTAGCCCCAAATTGAAGTGTCTGCTTAGTAAAGCTCCTAGTTCGATGCTGAAATCGAGTCATACGATATGGTAACTTGATCTGTCGTCTGAGATCAAAAACCCAGACACGAAAACATATTCAAAACGATTCATAGCAACAGTAGAGTTGATCGCCAGATCAAGTTAATATATGCATTTAGCTATAATGCCCCAACCAATTGCTATTGAAATTTAATTAATTTTTAATAGCAAATAATAGATTCCTTAATAACGTATTTACAACAAGTGTTTTCAAGATTAAAAAGAATTACCTAATACATGAAAATCGTAACCGTTTTAACATAGTTCAGGGCGCTGAACTTGCGGGCTTGTTTCAATTTCTAAAGACATTTTATAGTAAGTCAAGCGCAGACTTGTTAATGTTAAATATTAAAGTGTAAATTTACTTATGTCGCATGCCAAATGGGCAATAAAAGCACTCGACTATATTTATAGATACAGGTGCTGTTCCTATCTAATCTGAGCTCGCATGGCGATGCTGCTGGGAATCTCGACGTTGTTCAGCTGCAGCAGCTTGACCAGATTGCGGATAAAGTCCTGCGACACCTTCAGCTCGTCGTCGGCCTGCAGGCGATCGTAGAGATCCAGGGCGCCCTCGTAGTTGTTGCTCTTGGCGAACTGGGCCAGCAGCATGTCGTAGATGCGCTGCTCGTCAATGGTGCGCTGGAGTCCGCGGACGCCGCGGGCCAGCCGGAGCAGAGTGCGCACTGCGCCCTCCTGGCCCAAATGCTGGCAGTTCTTGAACAGCAGCTCGTGGTTGAGCCGAAACTCTGGATTGATGATTAGCCGACGCAGCTGTGTCTCAGTGCCGGACTCGGCCAACGCCAGCAGCAGGGCGCTGTTCATGTTGGGCTCTCCGTGGATGCGGCTGACCGTTGCCGTCACCGCGACCAGATGCTGCTGTGCCGTCTCCTTGGTTGTGCCCGGAAAGCGGGCCAGCTCCGTTTCGTCGCCGTTGCTCAGCTTCACCAGCAGCGACAACAGCTCAAACTGCAGCGGCGTGTGCTTGTGGCGCGTGGCCAGGCGCTGGAACTCGGCGACCGCACCATCCATGTCGCCGCGGAGCAGCCACTCGCGCACCACGGGACCCAGCAGCGCATTGTGCGCCTGGCAATAGCCCAGCTTGCGCAGGAACTCGAACATTTCCTGCGTGGCACTGCGGCCAGTGGACTCTGGAGTGGTTGTGGCTGCAGTCTTTGACGCCATGTGGGCGACATTGTTGAGCAGCTGCCAGACATTTTTGATGACATAGTCGCCGCCAGTGATCTTGTACTGGCCGGCGCGCTGCTGCAGCAGCTCCTTGGCCGCATCCAGCTGGCCCTCGTCCATCAGCAGAGCTGCGTAGTCAATGAGCTTGTGCTCGTCCAACTGGAAGCCTGCGGCATACACAAGGATACATACGGATAAGTGTGCACGTGCATGTGGATCGATGGTTGCCACTCACCTGGATAGGTTTGCTGCAGACGCTGCAGGCTCTGCTGGGCGCGCGGCAGATCCTTCCGCTTGATGTGGAGTTCGAGGATGGAGGCGAGCATGCCGGGGCTGGTTTGGACGCGCAGCTCCTCGCATTTGGCCTGCAGCTCGAGGGCGCGATCCAGGCGGCCGTCGCGCACGCTCAGCTGCAGCAGGCGCCGCAGGACGCCGCGCGTGTTCAGCTGCTTGGCCTCCAGCTCGATGAGATGGCACTCCAGCTCGTCCAGCGACATGTCGCGCGGATGCTTGATGAAGCCGCCAACCGCCAGCGCTGCATCCGCGGGCAGCGTCAGCTCGGCGTTGCGCATCCGCTGCAGCGCCTGGGCCAGCGACTGGCGCGTCTCCGCGTCCCAGCTGCCCGCCAGGCCGAGCAGCGACTCGGCCGCCGTCGGCGACAGCTGCAGCTGCAGGCGCTGCAGTTCGTGCAGGAAGCGCAGCAGGGCTGCCGGCTCCTGCGGCAGACGCGTCTGCGGCCCGCACATGTGCAGCAACAGTGCGCCCACGAAGTCCTCCTGGCGCTGCAGCGAGCGCTGCTGCAGCGCCTGCGTCAGCTGGGCGAAGAGCTCGTAGCGCTTGGTGGCGCGCAAGTGCACCGCCAGCGCGGCCAGCGGCTGGAGCAGCAGGGCCAGCTGCAGCCGCGTCGGGTAGCGCTGGAGCAGATCAAGTGCTGCCGGCGTCTGCTGCTGCTGCAGCAGCTGGGCGAGCACGTGGACGAGCGCCTGCGAGGCGCGCACGCCGACGGCGTCGAGCTGCTGCATTGCCTCCAGCGGCTGCTGCAGCGTCTGCCACAGATGGGGCAGCACGTACAGACGCAGCGTTGGCTCGTCGCATTCCACACCCAGGCGCTGCATCTCGCCCAGCAGGCGCAGCACGCCCGTTTCGCCCTCGCGCTTGTGCTGCTGCAGCAGCAGCGGCCAGAAGTAGTGCGGACGCAGTGGCTCGCCGGCGGCACTGAGCGCCTCCAGGCAGCTCAGCGCCAAGGCCGTCTGGCGGCGCAGCGCCAGCTCCGTGAGCACCTCCAGGGCGCGCCTGTTCTGGCCGCGCTGCCGCAACTGCGTGGCAAACTCCAGCATCCGGTCGAGTGGCGTGCGCGCACGGAAGAGCTCCTGCAGCAGCTGCGCCGCGTATCCATCGATGTTTTGGTTCTCGTTGTACTGCGGCGCCGGCAGCATGCCGACCAGCTGTATCATCACCTCCGGCTGGCCCCGATGCAGCAGCTGGGTGCACAAGCTGTTTATCGCCGGCGGCACGTCCACACCACTCACATACTCCGCCGGCAGCTCGGCGACCAGCTGCTGCACGAGCTGCCCGTCCACCGGCCGTTCGTCGGCCAGGACGGCGCGCAGCATTTGGAGCAGCTGCGGCGCATTGAAGCTGCCCGCGTGCTGCTTCAGCAGATCGCGCGCCTTGCCCGGCTGCCCGTTCTCCACGTTGGCGACAAAGCACAGGGCCTGGGTGCTCGCATTGGGCGCTATGCCCGCCGCCCGCATGCTGCTGAGCACCGCCTCCGCGCCGGCCAGATCTCCGCTGCGCGCATGTCCCAGCAGCAGCGCATGGAAGTTGCGCTCGGAGAGCGGAAATCTTCGCTCGCGCATCTCGCTCAGCAGCTCGGTGGCCTGGCGCATGTTCCCACTGCCACCGGCCACATCCAGCAGGGCGCTGTACAAGGCCGCGTCCGCGGCGCCATTGTAGGCGGCGATCTCGGCGAGCAGGGCCCGATGATCCGGCAGCGGCAGCTGGTTCTGGTGCAGCATCTGCAGCTGTGTGTGGTAGTGCGCGAGCGTGGGCTGCTCCACCTTCAGCAGCTGTGCCCACAGGCGCCCGAACAGCTGCAGCCTCTCGCCGCTGCTCTGCACGGGCAGCAGCTCCGGCACGCAGGCGCCCAGCAGGAAATGCAGCTGCTCGGCGTTCAGAGTCGGGCCGCTGCCTTTCGCCTCCAGACGCTGCAGAAGGCGTTCGCAGTGCTCGTACCGGAGCACGCTGTGCTGGTGATAGTGCTGCTCCAGCTGTGTCCACAGATCTTCGACGCTGACGTTGGCACCGGCGCCGTCGTCGCCGCCAGCTTTGCGTGGGCGTCTCTTGGGCTTGGCTGCTCCCGCTCCGCTCGTATAGCTCCTTGTGACGGGCAGCAGCAGCGCCGGCAGCGGGGTAGCTGTCCTGGTGTTTGGGGGCATTGCATAACGTCGGCTTCCATGGGCCGCTGGCGAGGCAGTTGCAGCTCTCAAGGCTGCGCAGCTCAGTGAGACGCGCAACCACGCAGTCTGCAACAGATGTGTGCGCAACATGGCAATGGCCAAGGCGCTAGATCGCCAAAGAGTTCAGCAAAAAGCAAAAACAAACAATCGTAATGCGACACAACACGCGCGCCGGCGAAACGGCAGAGAATTGGAGCTGGGCGAACATCGACCCGAATATCGGTCGTTGAAACGTCGTGCTATCGATATTTGCAAAGCAGTTCGATCGGCACATTGCATCGTGCAAGCAGTTCATGTCCTAATTAATTTCTCAGTCATTTGACAATTTATACTGCCTTTTATAATTGGCGCCAAATCGAAAATATAACAAGTTAGCTTCATCGATAGTGCAACGCAAACCGGTTGGCGATAGTCCACACCTATCAAATATTCATCGTCACGTGGTTTCGATGGGGAGCTGCCGACTTATTGGCAGCTTTAATTTGCCTTTATTTAATAAACTATGGAATTATGATAGGCTCCCCGCCGGAAAGGGATACTCATAAAAAACAAAGTAAAATCAACTCCAACCCCAATTTATTTGAATAATCCTTACCTCGATCAATTAAAACGAAGAATGCCGGATTGTTAAATGAATGGGACGCAAGCTTTGCTCTATATTGACATATGTATAAACAACAATGCAATAATTAATATATTGATAAATATTTTCAAAAGGGATTTTAAATTTTATACTGTTTGCTATAATTGCTTAGTGTAATGTAATTAAATTACTGGTAGTAGCAACCATTTTGTCTGCTGTTTATTATTAAATTGGCCCAATCAGTATATTCAATCGATAGTTCAGCGATAGTTCTCTGGCCACTGTTTTAGGGCCATGCATGTTTTACAACACTGGAATGTTCATTGCTGCCGAAGCTGTCATAAAATACAAGCGTGGACTCGCGAGCCGCCGCATCGAAAGCATTCAAGGTATTCTTTTAGGTAAGTTTAAGTAATGCGTAAAATGGATAGTAGACGCTGCATTTTCCCTCGCGCAGAGCCGGTTAACAGTATGTTTTGGTCAACAGTGTACGCTGACGAGCACATATTTCACGCTTCACACTCTTCTTTTTGCACAAACGCGAGCACGCGCTACTGTTGCAATCTTTGCGAGCTGCGAAACTGTTGAGAGTTGAGATTGATTGCTGGGCAGAGCGGTAACGATGCCGAAAGACACGATAACCAAGGTTCAGGAGTACAAGGACTCGCTGATCAAAAAGGCGGAAACGTTAATTACGAAAGGTTTCCCTGAGAAAATTGTCGAACTAAACGAACTTCTCGCAACGTCCATGTTCAACGAGCGAAACTTCAGCGAGGTGCACCAGGATCTTAACATTCCGGTCATGGCGCCCATCATTGTCAATAACCACGACGGCGACGGCGATGCCAACGACGATCATCCAGTGACGAAGCGGCCGCGCAAAGATGACAGCGTCTCGGGCACGGTCGTATTGGGTTTGCCCGCTGGCACGGTGCCCTGCAACAAGCCGCTCTGCGAAATGATCAAGGTGGTGAAACCGATCATACGCAAGCTGGTCGAGGACTGTAAGTAATCGGCGGAGGGGGGCAGCGGGGTATTTCTTAATTATATGAAATTAATGCGAATCCCACTTTGAATGCGACAGCGAACCTACTGAAAATGTGGATTTCCTTTATGATACCCAAAATCGAGGATGGCAACAATTTCGGCGTTTCCATTCAGGAGGATACGCTGGCCGAAATCCAGACCGTCGAATCGGAAGCGGCAGCGTTCTTCGACCAGATATCCAGATACTTTCTCTCGCGCGCCAAAGTCGTCTCGAAAGTGGCCAAATATCCGCACATCGATGACTATCGGCGAGCCGTTGTTGAGCTGGACGAGAAGGAGTATCTCAGCTTATGGCTGGTGGTATGCGAGGTGCGCAATCGCTACTCCTCTCTGCACGATATAGTTATAAAGAATCTGGAGAAACTGAAGAAGCCGCGCTCATCGAACACTGAGGGCTTATACTAGAGATGCCCATTTATTATTATTTCCACATTTTTTCTTAAAGTTTAAAACGACCACACACTCACACACTTCGTTTCCAAAATTACAACAACAAAAATCAATAACAATAAAAACAGATAAAACTTAAAAGTAGAGGAAGCCACCAAAATATTTGAATCCCGTATCACCCGGGATAAAGCTAAAATGTACTCGAAATTTCCATTTGGAATAATTTGTTATTCTATAAAGTAGAGAGAATTTGTAAGAGATCTAAACAATATGCTAACCTTTAGATGATATGTTAAAAGCGGACAGTTCTTAAGGACAGTTAATGTAATGCAAATATTTGGGTATCTAGATTATAATCTAGATTAAAGTAATATACAAAACTAAACTCGATACTAATTATAGATTCCAAGAAATAGCTTTAGCTATACACACGTAAATAAAAACAAATCAAAGCTCGGTCGCTCTTTAAAAACAAAAGCAAAAAAACAACAAAAATGAAAAGTTATAAATTAAAACCAATTTTTTAAAAATGGTTAAACTGATGTAGAACTTGTAATAAACTTGGGTGGAGTACTCGCATACTTGTATACTATATGGCAACCTGTGTTTGTAGAACAAAATCGTGGGTGGTTTTCTCAACCTTAACTGGGATATTCGCAGTGATTTAAGCTAAACGATAGTTCAGCTGGCATGGCATAATTTTGGGGTTGCCGCGCCCAAATTCATGGAATCAATGAATGTGGGTATACTTCGGGGATACACCGAAATGCCTCTCTGTTTAATATCATAGAGCTACCTTCTTGGCTGAGGCACTAGATTGCTGAATATATATATGGAGTTAGCTCAACGTGTGCTTTAATGCGTTGTTATTACTTTACTTGAAGCCCTCTGCTGTCATTCGAGTGAATGCAAAATTATTCATTTGCATCTGCTAGATGCCTCAACAATCTGAATTTTTCAACGTTTACTTACATTTTATAAGCTCGACAAGATACTACCCATATACACCCATATATATATACATGTATATTGTATGTGCCATATTAGCCCCCTGAAACATCATATTCATATATGCATACATATGAATGTACTATATTCAACACTTGAAAAACAAAAGGCACATTTTGTTATACATTGTTTTGTTTTTGTTTTATTCTTTTTTTTGTTTGTTGTTTGTATTTGTTTTTGTTTTGTTTGCTTTTTAATATGTTGTATTTAATTATTATTATTATTTGTAAGCTTACAACTTAAGGCATAAAGTTACAAACTAAAACTTATGAGCTACACATCGTTTTTCACTTTTCTTCTCTCTTGTTTCCGTTTCTTCTTTTTCTTTCCTTTCTTTTTTATCAATCATAATTCAGCGCTAGCCCAGTCGCCTCGCTTTGCATATTACATATACATATATATACATACATATATATATATATATATATATGTTATCATATACATATATATGTATATATATATATACATTTTTGTTTATATATTTCATAATTATATTTATTTGAATTTGTTATCAATAATGCATTCAAAAATGTTTTCATTTTTGTATTTTGTATATTTTATAATTGTTATATGCAAACAGAAAACGAAATAAAAACGAAAATTAAAATAAAAAATTAAAAATTTTAATAAAATAATAAACGACTTCCCTCAAACTATCGACTTTGTTGCTGTTTCTGTTATAGTTATTATTATTTTTATTGTTACATATATATATAATTTTTTGCATATTTATGTTTGTTTTACATACATTATCATTTATCATGATTTGTACAATCATTTTCAATTTTCATCAACATATTTAATGTGATCAGCTGCTGTTTTCATAACTAGCGCAGTTTTTTTTTCATATTTAAAATTCGGTTACTTTTTTAGGGTTTGCCATTTAAATTTATATATATATATATATTTATATTTTTATATGTGTGCATATATATAACTTTTTTCGTGGGCATTGCGCGCAGATTTCGTTGTGTTTAGGCGCCTCAGTCCCTAGGTCAATAGAATTCATCCCGCCCGGATGCTGCCGCGTGCCCCCTAAGCCTTTGCTTACTGCACACACATGCGCACACATATATACATATACATATACATACATATATTTATCTTTGTTGTATAATTTTTCACTCTCTCTTTTTCTATATATATTTATGTATATATATATATATATATACATATATATACTATATAGAATTTGTTATATTATTTGTTATATATATATATATATACATATATATATATATTTAAAAAAAATCGGGACCTGCTCTTAAATTAAACGCTGCCGCGCTGGCCAACAGTCCCTACAACAGAGTTGCATGTGTGTGTGTGTTTATATATATTTCTCATATCCTTTGCCTTAGCGTTTCAATGCATTTTCTTGTTTATTTATATATATTTTTTTTTTTTATATACGTATATTCATATATGTATAAACACATGCATATATATATATATATTTATAAGTTTCTGTTAATATATTACAAATTGTTTGTTGAATAAGTCTTAGCGTTTGTTGTGGTTTTTACTTTTATTTTTTTTGTTTTTTTTTTAGTTACATGTGTATTAAAAATATTTTATTTTTGTAAATCGTTTTTCTCATTTCTGCTGTATTTTGTTGCATTTGCATGTAAAAAAAATAAGTTAAAAAAAAACATAAACAGTAATATAGCTAAACACTAAAACTGTTTTTTGTTTTGTTTTCTTTCTTTTTGTTGTAAGACATAAGTTTGTTATATAAAAAAATATGCATATGTATATAATAATAATATATATATGTATATATATATATATATATATATATACATATATATATATATATATATATATATATATTTATATATATATATATACATATAAGTATATATATAATTGTTTTGTTTTGTTTTGTTTTTCTTATTTATTACTTACATGATCATTATAATAATTAAACGTACATAATTTAATAGCATATAGCATATATATTTATATATATAACTGTATACACATATATATATATATATATATTGTATATATGTATCCATAAGCTTATTAAAAAAAAAACAATAATGCTTCATAAATTAAAAACTTACAAAAAAAAGAAATAGTACAAAAATGTATGTTTATGGTATATTTTTAAAATAATGTTTAGCTTTTCTGTTTTATGAAATTTACAAAATATTGTTTAAATAAATGTTTTGCAAGTGTACTATAATTAATATATTTATATAGATGTATGTATATATTTACTTGTTTTCATTTATGTGTTTATCAATTGTTTCTTTTTTTTAGATTTTTTTCTCTTTTCTAAGAACAGCCCAACAGTGTTTTTTTATTTAATTTATTTTTTATTTTAATTTTAATTGTTTAATATATATATGTGTGTATTTATGTTTTTATTTGCATTCCTAAATATACATACACATATACATATAGATATAAATATATGTATATTTAGTCACTTCATTTTTTCCTTGTTTTCGTCTCAATTTTTTGAGGTTAGCTTTACGTTTGGGTTACAAATGACAACAAAAGCACGCAACTAAAAATTAGACAACAGTTACAGAGAAAGAGAGAGGCACACAACAAAGCACAGGAATAGTTGTGAAAAAGAGGGAGAGATAGCGCGAGTGAGAGAGAAGGCGCGTAGTATAAAGTACACATTGATCGTTAGGTTAGAGAAAGGATCTCTTCATAAAGGAGATGTATACACATATATCTATATACATACATATGCCTAGGCCAAATACATACACTTGTATATACATTCTGTATGTCAGCATGTTTTCTAATATTCTAATTTAAAGATTTTGCATGCCTAACTACAGTTTCACATATTCTTTAATCATGTGATGAGCGCGTGCGTGCGTGCGTGCGTGCATTGTGAGTGTCTAGTCAGAGAATGTTCGTTGCAGTGCATCGCGCGGTTGGGTTGTGAAGGGGGCTTATATAGCACGAACACAGAGTGCAACGTGTGCGCGCGTGTGTTTTCCTCTTGCTCTCTTGCTCACTTACTTTGGTGCGGCTTTCTTTCGAAGCTCTCTTACGTTTTGCACTTGCGCGTGCACTGCTTGCGCGTGCACTGCTTGTGCTGCTTTAGGTGAGAAAGAGAGAGTTAATTGAACTAACGGTTCGGCTGTTTGCCTGCTTGTTGCGTGTGCTTCCAGGCGCTCTCTTTGCTTGCGTTGCTGTCTCTCTATTCAAAACCGGCGGTTTTCAAGCCAGCTGTCAACATTTGGTATTTTTCTGGTTCTTTAACTTTATGCTCAAATAGTTTTGTAATTGTTTTGTTTATATATACACATACACATACACATACATTTACATATATATTCATATATATATATATATAGATATAAATTGTTGCTGTTAATTACGTACAGTACATACATATGTTGCTCTTGTTGCATGTTCAATCTCTCTTCTTTTTCTCTCTTCTTAGTAGTAGCCATGACCTGCGCCAGCGCCGCTGCCAGCACTGCTTGCATAATGATGCGCAGCTGCTGCCGCCGCTGCTGCCGCTGCCGCTGTTGCTGGATCCGCGTAGTGCTGTGCGCTTGCATAATGCGCGCGCTGCTGCTGATGCTGTTGTGCCAATGCTGTCGACGTCGACTGCAACGGTGGCGGCGGCAGCAGCGCCGTCGCCTGGTAATGCGCGTGATGATGGCTGCGCGGCGACAGCTGCGCCGGCGCTGGCTGCTGCTGTTGCGGCAGATGATGACGCCGATAGCCGGCACTGGTCCAGTTAATTTGCTGCTGCTGCTGCTGCTGGTAAACGTTGGCTGCGCTGTGTGGATGGGCTGCTGGAGGCGCCGTCGCTGCTGCCGTCAGACTGCGCATGCCGGACGACGACGCCTGCAGTCACAACTAATCTTCGTCGCTGAGCGCCTCATATTGCGAGGACAGCAGAGGTTTCGGTTCGCTGGCAGCGGCAGCGGCCGCCGCGGCCGCGGCTACGGCCAAAACGCTGGCATTGACGCCGACGCCCGCCGCGCCGCCCATGCCAGGACCGCCCGATGAGCCGCCCATACCAACACCGCCGACGCCGCTGCCACCGCCGCCGCCGCCGCCACCACCGACGCCGCCGCCGCCAACGACCAAGCTGACGCCCGCCGCGCCGACGCCCGCCTCACTGAGCGCATGCGCCGCCTTGGCGCTCAAGTGTGTCGGCGGCGCCGACTGATGCGCCAGCGGCATCGTTGGCGGCGGCGGCAGAGCGCCAGCAGCGCTGGGCACGGTCAGAGCGCTGAACGGATACGCATAGGTGCTGGCCGCAAAGGCATTGACCGCCGACGGCGGCGGCGCCGGATGATACGTGCACGGATGATGGCTGTTCGAGCCGCCGCTGGAGCTGCTCGCCGAGGAGCGACGCCCGCTGTCCACCACGTCGTACTGGTTGGGCGTCTTCCGGGACACGCTGATCTCGTGCGTTGGCGGCGGCGCCGACTCCTTGCTGCGATGTTGCTGCTGCTGCTGTTGCTGCTGCTGCTGCTGCTGTTCGTTGTGCGCGGCAACGGCGGCGGCATGAACGTGCGCCGCATGCGCCGCCTGCAGATGCTCTTCCACGTTGCGATTCTTGCCGTAGCCAATGTCGTCGCGCATCACCTCGGCGATGCGATTCTTCACATAGTTGTCGAAGGAGCCCGTGCCGCCGCCGCCGCTGCCGCCGGCGCTGGCGCCGCGCTGTTCGCCGCCCGTCGGCGGGGGCGGCGGCGGCGTCACAATGGGATTGCTGCGACCGGGCAGAAAGTAGTGCGCAGGATCGGCGCCAACGACGCTCGCGTGCATGATCAGCTCGTGCGTGTACTTGCGCGGACTGACCGCCTGCGGCATGCGTATTATGTTGCGCGCATCCTCGCCGGGCGTATTGGCGCGACCGCTGCCAGCGGGATTGCCGCTGCTGCTGCTGCCGATGCCGATGCCGCTGCTGCTGTTGCTGCCGCTGCTGCTGCTGCTGTTGCTGCCGCTGCCGCTGCACGTTATATTGATGGGCGATTGTTTGGCACGTTCCGCTGCGGCCGCCGCAGCGGCGGCTGCCTCCTCGGCCTTCTGCTGCTGCCGGCGATTCTGCTTCCAGCGATCGGGCGTCAATATGGTCTGCGCATCCTGCATGTACGGCATGAAGGCGGGTCGCAGATGCGGGTTCGGTCCGTAATCGTTGGTTATGATCGAGTCCGCCAGCTCGCCAAAGGTGATTTTCTTCGTGTTCAGCTGCTGTGCGCCCGGCACGCCGCCCGCCTGCGAAATGGGCGTGCCGTGATGGGCGGGCGGCGCGCCCTGACCGCGCATCTGGCTGTGCACCGAACGCTCCGAGCTCGATGGCGGCGGCTGCGATTGTTGCTGCTGCTGCTGATGCTGCTGCTGTTGTTGTTGCTGTTGTTGCTGCTGCTGCTGCTGCTGAGGACGCTGCTCCTGCTCCAGATCGATGCTGTTGACACTAGGCGAACTGGAGCTGGCCTTGCCATTGTTCTCCGCGGCCAACAGCGAAACGGCGGCGGCATCGTGCGATGGCCGCAAGTCGCGATACTGCAGAAAAGTGGAATTTTCAGTTAGTTAGCTTTTGACGGTTGCCGCCCAAGTGGGCTCTACTCACGTAGGCGGGGCGCGGTATGTCGCGGGCCAGGCCGACGTCGCCGGAGCGGCTAATCTCGTGCTTGATGATGGCATCGATCAGGCTCTGGGCGCTGAACTGGCCGGGACCCTCGTCTGGTTGTTTGCTGCCATGTGCCTGGCGATAGTAGCTGAAAGAGAGCGAGGCGATTGATTAGTATTGATTGATTGATTGATTGAGTAACATAATTGCTTCATTTGTTTCATCCTAATTACGTTTTTTCAGTTGCTTGATAGCTTGAATTGAACTTGAAAATCATTTGATAGATTTGAATTAGTAATATTTTAATACATAATACTGATTGATTGATAACTTGAAAATTATTTAACAGATTTTAATTCGTTATATTATATATTTAATTATATGCATCCACTTTTTTATTTTATTTGAGTTTAGTTTTCTTTTTGAATGCTTGAAATCCATAATATTGATTGATTGACTGATATAAATCATAACATAAAAATCACTTTTCAGTCTTGTTCTAATGTTTGGATGAACTTGAATGCTTGTTTGAAATAGTTTAATACTTAATATTCATTGAATTGAAATGTAACTCGTTATTCATTTGACAGATTTGTATTTGTTACATAATAAATTATTTTTTAATTATATGCACATATAGCTTGTATTTTATTTGAGTATACATTTTTAGTTTGATATAATAACGATTGATTTTATAATTATATTCTTTGATTAATGTAATTAATTAATTTTTTAAAAGTAATTTTGTTTGATTTAAATTGATTGATTGTACTTGATATTGATTTGCATTGATTAACATGTGATGATTTGGTTTCATAAATTGGTTGAAATAAATCAATAAATTGATTCATATGCAAAAATGTATTGATGTTGATTAATAGATTTACTATGTAAATAAAACAAGTAACTGATTAACAGAATCAATTGAAGATTGATTGTTATGTTTGAAAGGTTAATTAACTTCTTGACTGACTTAGATTGCTGGGTATTGACAGGTATTGCTTTGAACTGCTTTATTTTAAGCCTAACTACTTAAATTGTTGACTGATAATGATTTTTAATTTGTTAATATTGATTAATTGTGATTGATTGATTGTAGCAAACAGTATGTTGATTGATATTGATTGATTTGAACGGATCTATTGAATTAAGTTATTTGCTTGTGTCACATTTTGTTGCATCTATTGATTGATACTGATTTGATATTGATTATAGATTTATGACTGATTGATTGATTGATTGTCTACTTACGCCTCGCGCTCGCGGTCGGGTATGGTGCGTGGCGGGCCAGTTTCGGGCACTGGGCCGCGCAAGTAGTGCGGATGCCCATGGGCGTGGCCGTGTCCATGTCCGGGCTGTGGCATCACATTGCTGTTGGCCAGCATTCGCTCCATGCGCCTGTTTTCCCGATCTCGCTCCTCGGCGGCGCGCTCCTGCTCACGTCGCTCCTGTTCCCGCCGCTGGCGTTCCTGTTCGCGCTGCCGCTCGATCCGATGCTGATTCTGTAAGATCTCCTTCTGTATTTCGCGATCCCGTTCGAAAGTGTGATTGAGCTGCCGCTGGTCGCGTTTCGCCTGCTCCAAGCGCCGCTGCATCTCGGCGGCTGCAGCTGCCGCATTAATGTGATGCCTGTACTGCTGCTGCGCCAGCTGCACGGCCATATGCTGATGATAAGTGGCCGCCATCTGATCGTTCCGATACCGCAGCTCGTGCGCCGCCGCCTGTCCGGTTGCCACCTGTGCGTGCGCTATTATCTGGCCGTGCGTCGACGGCGGCGGCTGTGGCTGCGGCGCCGACTGCGGTACCGGCGATTTATCCTCCTTCTGCGAGGGCACCGGCAACTGCGGCTGCTGCACGGCCACGTCCACGAACGAGGCGAGCGCATCGTGGCCAGCTGAAGGGGCGAGAAGAGATTTCGTTAGATGAGGGTCATTCTCAATTGGATCAAATGGCTAAAACAATTGACATATTCATTTAATAGGTACAGTGAGAGAACGCATTGGTATACCGGGGAATAGAGAATGTTTCTTTAAGCGAATAACCTTTAATATCTGAATGTAATTTTTTTAAAAATATTTTGAAATATATATTTCATTTAAGTAAACGAAATAAATATAATAAGATCAGTCAGCTGCTTTTTTAGAGATCCCTCATAATTATCAGGGCACAAGGATAAAGGGAATACCATTAAAATTTGATCGTATTGTAACAAAAGCCAACAAATGCAAATACAACAATTTATTGTATACCCGCTTACCTTGTGGAAAATTGTAGGGCGTGACTATGTGCATGCGACTGGGCGGAGGCGCTGCGGGCGATGGGGGCTTGGAGCCCGTGTTGTGGCGCTGTATCACGCCCTGACGCTGCGGCGGCGGCGTGCGATGCGGACTGGGCGTGCTGCAAGAGGAGAAGAGGTTTCGATAAGATAAAGATAAGGTATGAGTATGTTGTATGCGCATTTCCTCAGCAGGCAACAATATGCTCTTTTATAATCTGCTAACTGTTTATTGTATCTTGTTCTTGCTATTCAATTATGTGCCCAAGAAATATCCACACACGCATATATTTAACAAATTATGTTTAATGCTTATTTTAAGTATTTGTATTTTAAATGTTGTTCTTATTTGAGGAATATTGTTAACCCATTACGGAATTCTTCAAATTTTGAAAATGGGTTTGAAATTTGACATTATCAAAAGACAGAATTAAAGCTTTGCGCTAATCATTAATTAGTCAATCCATCAATCAGTCCACTCAGAACAAATATAAATATACGAGGGTGAATCAATAAGAGTCTGTTAATCTATTAAAATACACTAAATTCTAGACTAATATATTATCGGTTATCGATAAAAATTCTATTTCCCTATAACGCATTGGCGACTTTAAAAAGTCATATTTTTTGGAGGGATTAAGAAAGTGGTCAAATCTTGAATAGCCTTTAAATCAATCGTAAGATCTTTCTGCAGTTTTTTTTTTATACTAATTCAAATTTGGTAGAGTATGGAATAGACGAACCTAAATAACCAACTTTAACACTAGGTTTTTACACAGACGATCGGACTTAGCGAGATTGCCACAGCTGTTGAGCAAGAATATATGTATGTATATACTTTATGGGTTTGGAGATGCCTCATTCTGCCTGTTACGTACATTTGCACAAAACCATTATACCGTGATTTACCCATTTTGCAAGGGGTTCACGGTATAAAAAAGAGTAGACAAAAATAACAGAAATGTTCAAAAAATAAATTTAAAATTAAAAAAGCTAAATTTAAAAAAAACTTTCATTTATAATTTTACAAGTTTTAAATTTTTGCTAAGTGCAACAACTTCAATAAGTGCAACTACCCTGGTTTCATTGAGTTGCGATTAGCGAATGCGTACTGTATTTGCACAAAGCGGAGTATTTCGTACCTGTTGGAATGATCTGCCGGCGAGGCGCGACTGGAATATTCGGGTCGTCCGCGTGGCTGCGGCTCCTTCTCGTAGCCCGCGTAGACCGCTGAGCTGCCGCTGACGCTGTTTCGCGGCGATGGCGACTCCTTGTCCGAACCGGAACCGGCTCCGCCGCCGCCGCCGCCGCCGACGCTGCCAGCACCGCTGCCAGGGCCGCCGCCGCCGCTGCTGCCGCCGGCGCTGCTGCTGCTGCCGCGCGAGACGTTGCGCTGCTGGCCCTGCATCTGCTGCGACGTGTGATAATCGTTGATCACAATCTGGCGCGTGCTGAGCGCCGAGGCCTGCTCCACGACACTGTACGGCGAACGCGAATACGGCGAGCCGACTGCGACGCCGACGCCATAGCCCTGCGGCGGCGGCGCCTGCGGCGACGATTGCTGCGGCGGCGGCGGTGGCGCCTGGGCGGGACTCAAGCGCTGCGAGCTCTTATAGAAATCATACGCCCGCTTGTTGTCCAAGTGGTGCGGCGGCAGGTGCAGCGGCGTGCCCTGCGTTATCGAGCCGTGCTTGCCCGTGTCCGGACAGCTGCCCGGCGGCGTCTGCCGCACGAGGCTCTCGTATTTGGGACTGGGCAGCGACGAGGGCGCCGCATGCACAATTATCTGCTGCTGCTGCTGCTGTTGTTGTTGTTGCTGCTGCTGTTGTTGCTGCTGCTGCTGCTGCGCGCTGTTGGCGGGCGTGCCGTGTGTTATGGAGCCGCCCTTGACCAGCTGCAACTGTTGCTGCTGTGCAACAGCAACCGATTGCTGCGGCGACGGCGCCTGGCTGTGCAAGTGTTGTTGCTGCTGCTGCTGCTGTGGACTCAGCTTGGGCGGCAGCTTGGAGACGCGCGTCGGTGGCGGCTGCGGCTGTGCCGGCGGCGGCTGCGACGGACGCGTCAATTGGCTTTGGCCAAGGGATACAGGTACGGGTTGCACATACAGCGATCCCGGGGAGGGGCCGCTGCCCAGCACTGGCGAGGCCTTGACGACGCCCACGCCGTGCAGCTGCTGATAGGTTAAATAGCTGGAGGCGGACGGAGCACCGGGCACAGTTAGAGCCGGGACCGAGTCGGCGCCGCGATACATGGGCGCCGTGCGCACAATGTGCTTCATGGCGCCGCCCATCGACGACGGCGGCGGCGGTCCATGGTGCCGTTCAACGGCAGCGGCCGCAACGGCAGCAGCAGCGGCAGCGGCGCCCGTGTGCGGCGAGTGGCCATCGCGGGGCTGCTTCTTAATGCTCAGATCGAGCGTTTGCGGCTCCGCGTCGGCGGCCAGGCGCTGCGACGCCGGTGAGGCGTGCACCGAGTGCGTGGGCGGTGGCGCGGGCTGCGGTATAGCTTGCTGCTGCTGCTGCTGCTGCTGTTGTTGCTGCTGCTGCTGCTGGCTGATGTGACTGCCCGTGATTGCATTGTAGATAATCTCCGGCGGCGTCGGCGTCACAGCGCTCTTCTTCAGCACGGGCGTGATGGTGGCCTTGTCGACGCCGAGCTGTTGCTGCTGCTGCTGTTGTTGCTGTTGTTGCTGCTGCTGCTGCTGCTGTTGCAGCAGCGGATGCGGCATGTGCACATGATGCGGCGCCAAGTGCGAATGCACCACGGATAAGGTGGCCAAATTGTCGCCGCCGTTGTTGTTGCTGACGCTGCTGTTGCTGACGCTGCTGTTGCTGCTGCTGCTGCTGCTGATGGAGCTGGGCGGCGGCTGCACGGGCCGAGCGCTCAGCTTCTGCACGGAGGTGCCATGCGGCAGGGAGGCGGCGGGTGGCGCCTGTTGTTGCTGCTGTTGTTGCTGCAATTGCTGCTGCTGCTGCTGCTTGAGCAAGGCATTGCCGTCTTGTCTGTATTCACGCACGATGGTCAGCTCCTTGCGGTCCAAATTGTTGTGCTGATGCTGCTGCTGATGTTGCTGCTGTTGCTGCTGTTGTTGTTGCTGCTGTTGCTGCTGTTGCTGTTGTTGTTGCTGCTGTTGCTGCTGTTGCTGCTGCTGTTGCTGCTGGTGTTGCTGCTGCTGCTGCTGTTGCTGCTGGCCGCCTTGCTTGCCCTGGTTGTTGCCGGGCAGCTGTGGTCCTTTGGGCTGCTGCTTCAGCTGCAGCTCGATCACCGAGTAGACGCAATCCTGCACATTGTTAACAGGCTCGCGGCGCAGACTCATGGGTCCATTTTGCTGCTGCTGCTGTTGCTGCTGCTGCTGCTGCGCGGTTAGTGGCACGCCAGCTGCCGCTGCATTTGGCGGCTGCAGTCCGGCCACGTTGTTGCCATGGCCGTGTCCGTGTCCGTGTCCGTGGCCATGCGCGTGCGCGTGCGCCACCGCATTGAAGATGACCTTGGGACTCTGCCGATTCGCCGGCGAGTTCTCGTTCTCCTCGTCGGCCGTCTCCGTGGCCGAGGAGTCGTACTCCTCGCTGGTCTTCTGCTTCTTGGGCGCCTGGCAGGCGGGCGGCAGCAGGCGCTCGTTGTCGCTGGCGGCTGCTGCTGCCGCCGCTGCTGCTGCCTTGGCGCTCATGCGCGTTGGGGTTATGGTCAGGGCGGCGCCGGTTGCGTCTGCCACGCTGCGCACGTTGATGGCGGCGCCGGCGTTCTGCTGCGGCTTCTGTGGCGCCGACAGCGGCTGTGGCAGCTGCTGTGGCTGCAACTGTTGCTGCTGCTGCTGTTGTTGCTGGTGTTGCTGATGCTGTTGCTGGTGCTGCTGATGTTGTTGCTGGTGTTGGTGTTGCTGCTGCTGTTGTTGCTGCTGCTGCTGGTGCTGCTGCTGCTGCTTGCTCAGCTGCGACTTGTGCCGCTGCAGATACTCGGGACTCTCCACGGAGGCGGTGTCCGAGCCGCCCGGCTCGCGTTCGTCGCAGGAGGAGGTGCTCACGTCCGTCTCGTCGCCGGCGCTGGCATCGCCGGCAGCACCGCCGCCGCCAACACCGATGCCGCCCATGCCGTCGCCGCCGCGGCGTCGCTCCTCGTCCGTGAGATTCAGCTGCGGATCGAGCTTGCGCAGGATGCGCATCAGGCAGGCGGAACAGCAGCGTGTGGCATGCGGCGGTATTTGGAACTCGGCCATCAGGGGATCCCGCACCTCCGGCGACAGTTCGAACAGACGCGTCGGTATGTTGCGCAAGCGTTGCGCCCGATCCTTCGGATTGGGGCACGTCGGCAGCGGGCAGTTCGGATACCGATTGCGCACCGACTTGCATTGGCAGCTGTTGCAGACGCGCGCGCCCGCCGGTATCGTCTCGTCGGGTATGGCGTACTGCTGGCCACGCCCCTTCTTGAGTGGGCGCGTGCGGTGGCATGCCTCCGCCTTGCACACAAAACAGTTAGCCAGTTTTTCTGCAACTGTGGGAGAGAGCGGGGAGATGAGAGATGATGAGTGAAAGTTGAGCAAACACATTTCAAAGCAAGTAAGAACGTTGCAGTCGGGTGTAACCGACAGCGCAATACTCATAAAGTTTGTTATCCTAATTGTGACAGCCACAATCGATTAAAAATACAATACATTAAAAATTAAAAATACAAAAATAAAATTATTTAAAATAATACATATTTTTAAAATGCAGAATAAAACTAGAAGATAAAAAATATTACAACCTCACAATCGATTTAAATGTTATTCTTTATACTAATTGTGATAACCACAATCGATTAAAAATATAAATTTGAAATTCTAAATTTTGAAAAAAAAACTATTTCCAAAATAAGGGGGAAACATGATTTTATTTATTTTGTTTTTACAAAAAATTTAAAATAAAAAAATTTATTTTCAATAATTCATATATTTTAAGTGCAGAATCATTCTAAAAGACAAACAATGGCCAAAATACCATAAAATTTGTTCAGTTTTGACAAAGATATTTATTTATTTACACGTTATTATATTTTTTTGGTGCATCTACCTTTAAAACTGAGGGAGATACAAAAGTCAAAATCTTAACACGGGTATTCACGAGTATATATTCCAAGTTTAAAGTCTCTAGCTTTACTAGTGGCGAAAAATACGGACATTACACAAACCCAATATACTCCTTTCATTTCGTAAAGGCGGATAAAAAACGATTTAATTAAAGCCAACTGAAAATTAAGAAAAACTGGGCAAACGGTAAACAGGACAGCAGGAGCAAGGGCGAGGGCGAGGAGGCTATTGCTACGGATGGACGAAGGCCGCTTTCATTAAGCCACTTAACAAATAATGAGCAGCAAAAGCGGCTGCCGGAGCATCAGCCAATTGAATATTTTATTTTGTTCGCCCTGTTTGCTCGGTGAACCTGCGGGGGCGCCATTGGTGCAAGGGGGTACGGGTAACGGTAAATGTGTGTGTGTTGCAAGCTAGCTGAGATAGCAGGGAATTCTGACTACATTATAATGCATATTGCACGTGTTTATATCCTGCGGTATATGAAAAGGCGATTTAAAACCAATTTAAACTCTTTTGTCGATTGTTATCGCAAGTAATCGATTGCTACGATAAATGTGTTAATTCCATACAAATGTTAAATTGTATATTTACCAAATATTATCTATTATATATAGGTTTATCGATTAAATGAAAATGTTTTATAAGTGTATCGTATGATATCGATTCATAATCTAGGTTTATCGATGAAATGCAAATGCAAACTATGTTTACTGATTGTTAAGATAAGTGTATCTATTAGATTCAACCATTTATCAAATGTTATCGATATTTATTACAGGTGAGTTGTTATCGATTTTTAACAATCGATATTGTCGATCGATATTTTGAACAGTTTTCAACTTTTCGTCGCTTTCCCTCGTTCCCCTACACATAGAGCGCACAAATTACTGTCTGCTTTTTAGACCACAAGTCCTCAAAACAAAAATATTAAAAAAATATCCCTTAAAATGCCGGCCGTGGCTGAATTTGAGCTGAATTTGTGTTTGTCTTAGTTTTTGTTTTGCCATTTAATATTTTTACAATTTTAATGATGTGCAAATAGAGACGAGTGGGCAAGAGCGAGAGGGATGGCGAGCGAACGAGAGAGAGAGAACATGGCGCGTTTAATCAAAATCAATGTAATTAAAATAAAGGCAAATAAAACACAGAGGCGACTGTGATTCCACAAAAAAGGGGGCACACCGCACTGCGCGCTTGGGTGAAGAGAAAAGCGAGTTGGGGCTGGGAGGTAGTTTGCGTTTGAGCGGGCAAGTAAAATCAATCAACGTTTAAATGTCAGAGACAAACGTCAAGGCTCTCGCAAGCCGAGGACAACGACGACGACGACGACGACGCCTTTGCCTGACCAAATAGCAGTTACTCCCCCCACCTCAACCCCACAACCACCCACCTCCTCCCCTGCAGCCTCCACTGCACTTTACCGCCCTCCTCCCTTTTGGCTGGCAATGTGCGTTTGGCTCGTCTCTGTGGAATATGAAAATACATCAAAGTAGCCAAAGCCAACAACGACGGCCTCATTCTTGTTCGCTCTCTCTCTATCTCTCTCTCTTACACATTTCCATCCACATTCTCATTTGCGTCCTTATGCCCCCTGTATTGTCCACAATTTTCATTTCGGGCCAAGATATAAAGGCGAAAAAATAAACGAAGAAAAAAATGCTTTTTGCGCGCGCAAAGTGAAGCGTTTAAATTTTAATAAACCACTCATTTTAATTTTGATTGTCGCGGGAAGTTAAGGGTGGGGTGGTGGGGGGTAGGGATTGGCTGTTTGGTCAGTTGGTTGCTGGATTGGTCTGTTTGGCCCTGTGCAGTTTGCTTTTGCCATTGTCTGTCTTTTAACCATATAAAATAAATGAATTGACTTTTGCATTTTGTTAAATGGAGTTCAGGCTGGAACCAGTTATGCACCGGCTCCGAAAGAACATGTACAAAAACACGCTGGAACCAGTTACGCATCGGTTCTTAAAAGAACAAAAAGCTTATCTCAGTTCTGAAACAGTTCATGAACTACTTAAAAATACTTTGCCAGTTAGCTGTCAAAACAGTCATGAACTCAACTCGAAAGATATGAACTCAAACATATTTATAAATTTCTTAGCATTTAAAGTTTTTATAATCTGCCAATGTGGCCAGAGTGCAAGTGAGAAACACTGTAATTATTTAATTTTATGATAAAATAAATAATATTCAAACTAATTAAGGAATAACGAGCTTATGAAAGCAACGTTGCCAGATGATCTCTTATAAAACCGCAAGGCTGGCAACTATGTTACAAGCCAAGTTACTTAAATCGCTTAAAACACTCGATCAGTTATCGATAACTGTGCATATTTCAAAAAAGTAGCCAATAAAGTAAAGTGTTGCCCATTTATTTATTTCATTTTATTGTTTTTTTTTCTCCTTTTTTTTGCACGCGCTCACGAAAAGGCCAATTAAATTGATGAAGGCGATAGGCGCTCAATCAAAATGCAATTATAAATTGCAAATTAAATAGAATTGCAAAATAAATATTTAATATTAATAACAGCAACTGCAACAACTACAGCAGCAAGCGACAGCAGCAGCAATAAAAACAGTCGGGTGTAACCGACTGCGCAACACTCGTTCACAGTTTAATAAGTGCTTAAAACAGTTGAATCCGGCTCGCTATTAAAAGCTGTCTGACAAATTTGGCGACTCTACCTGTAAAATTGTGGAAGATATGGATTTTCGCAGTTAACATGTCCCCAAAAAATATAGATTTTATTGCATTGGCCCTAGTGGGCGTAATCAAAACATTTTTCGTGCGATCTTAAGAGGTTTATCTGACACGGGTATACACTTATATATACCAAAATTTAAATCTTTAGTTTAAATTGCCCCTAGAAAAGTTGCGTTCACAAACCCAATATACTCTTTTCATTTCGTGAACGAGTATAAAAATTAAAATAAAGCGAAGAGAAAAAATGAAATGAAATCAATGCAACTGAAATTGCAGCACGCTGGGCATGCAACAACAACTCAAATAAATTAATTAATAAAAGCCTCATGGCTCACATTGAGGCTGGGCGTGGCACGTCGTGCGTCAATGTGAGCCTTGTTTCCCCCTTTTCCCATTTTTATTTTTATTTAATTTTTGATTTAAAAAAAATTATGTAAATATTTAATTCACTTTGGTGGCGTATATCGACGCACTGGCAACCCAAGCGAGCACCTCCCACCTCTCGCCCACTTCCTGCGCCTGTGGCTCCACCGAAAAAATAATATAAAAAAATGTGCTCGTGGTCAACAGTTCGTTGATGCAACGACTTTGAGTGAGCTTAAAAAAATATGCAAAATATAAATATAAATGAAAACTGCAATGAAAATCAGCAAAATTGTTTTCTTGCTTAATGTGCATTTTGCCCAATGGCCTATCGTCTACCCGACCAAAAGCAAAATAATTAAGTGCAACATTATATTCAATCAAGTCTCAAAAAGTGCAGCAGAACGTTAGCGAATGCGACAAAAAGTAGCAGAGAGAGAGAGCGTAATTAATAATAATAATGTACCAAAATGTTTAATTAATCATTTAACTAACACAAATTTGTTAAATAAATTAATTAACTAATTATATATATATATATATCAAACAACTTTTATCAGGGTAAAATAAAAACGATATTAATTTCGACATTTTCGTCGCCTGACACCAAAAAAGGTTTTCATGTCACTCAATTAGCACAGCTTTTATTATTGCTATTGCATCAATTTACGAAAAAATTAAGTCAACTGTAATTAATACATATTAATGGAAATTATTGTTAATTAAATGTTGCCCCAATCTCACACACATACACACAGAAACTAAAAGCTACCACATGTATAAGCTTTGCATATATATATATATGTGTGTGTGTGTGTCTCTCTCTTGCTCATTTCTTCTAAGCGCCCAATCACAATACCAAAATGCTCAAAAGCGACACAAAATACGCCGACTGCCCCTCGCCCATAAGCTTTAAAGTACTTAATTCAATCAGCATTATTTTTGTTGACCAGCCGCAGCAGCGGCGGCGACAGCGGCAGCGGCAGCGACGTCGCCTCTCTTTGCATTTCGATCAATTTTATTAATAATTCAATCAGTCAAAAATTATTTGAAACGCCCCAAAGGAAAACAAAAAAGTTTTTTTCTCCATTTTTTGCCCGTTTTAGCGGCTGCTGCGCCGGCAGCGACGTCAGCGGCAACATTTATATCGTGTGCTTTGATTTCGCCGTCGCCACAACGCTGAGAGTATGAGAGCGAGAGAGCACGCAATGAAAGATAAAACGTCAAGGAGCAGGAACAGCAGCAGCCTTCGCCGCCGAACGTTTGAGTTATTTGCACAGCGCGGTCGTAAGAAAGAAAATGAAAAAAAGAGAAAAAAAAACAGAAAACAAACCAAAACGAAAGCAAATCAAAACGACAAACAAAACAAAAATGAAATACGACGCGGCGCACAGTGATGTGGTGAAGACAAAAAAAGAAGAAAGCTAACGAAAAAGAAAACATGAAATAATTCCATTAGTACAATTTCTTTTGCAAGTACAAAGAGTAAATATTGCTCGAAGGCAGAGCGGGGTGCCGCCGCATATGCTGTGCGTAAAGTTATTGAGTGGAGAGAGGATGTGGTGGGAGAGTGTGGAGAGCGGGCTTGTATGAGTGTGATAAGTGGGCGAGTGAGTTGGCTATAGGCCTGCTGTATGCCAAAGTCACCAGGCCTCGTTTACGGCTTATTTCAGCTGCTGACCTACTGCCCAGGCTTCCCTGTCCCTGCTGCTGCTGCTGCTGCCTGGGGTCATGTCCTGTGATAGAAACATATTTGCAATTAAATTTGAGCAAATGCAAATAGTTCTTGGCACCCAAACAGAAATTAACCGATGCAAACAAGTGTGGCCAGCCAGCAGGGGGAAGAGATGCGGGTGGGGGTGGTCTCTCTCTCTCTTTGTCTCTCTCGCTCTGAGGCTGCAGCAAACTCTGCTGCTGCAGCATAAAATTTTGTGCACAAGCTACCAAAAATGTATTTAACTTTCAATTAGACAATTGCAAACAACAACAAAACTACAGTAGACGTAGTAGAAGAAGAAGAAACAGCGGCTCACGCAGCAAGTGGCGGGGCGGCCATTTTAATTGCAAAATCAGGCAAAGGAAGGCGCTGCAAAACGTTGAAAAAATGAACTAGTTCCATAGACAAACATAGGCGAAATGCACTGGTCGAGGGTGAATAAAAAGTCGGAGCAGTTCAATTGAACTGATATTGTGAACTAGTTCATCAAAATGTAAAATGATAGATGAGTCAAATAAAAGGGGATTAGTTAAAGAGAAGAAAAAAATAATAATAATAATAATAATAATAATAATAATAATAATATTTCAGTTCGATCCTAAATCGATTAATAATAGCATATCAATTGAACTGGTTCGCGCAGATCCGCTTAAAACATTGCTACGTATGCACAAACTTCTTCACACACACACACATACAAATATATATCTCCATCTCTCTCGTCCGACCACAAACAAAAATAAATTCAATCAAATTCACTAACAACATTTAGCTAACGAGTGCTAACAGCTACACCAGCAACAAGAACAACAGCAAAGAACCACAAAACCAACGGGCGAACGAGCAACAGCAACAACAATGGCGGCCAATTAAAAAATATACGACGCGCGCACAAAAGTATGCAACGAAGGAGGACGTCAACAGCGACGGCCGCTAATTAGCACCATTGGGAATTTGCGCTGGCAGAAAAAAACTTGCGTAAGCGAAAGACAGCGAAGAGCAACAGCAGCAGCAGCCGCCGCAGCAGCAGCAGCAAGCAGAAGGAAGTTGCCAGCCAGCTTGTGCAAACATCAAAGAGCAACAGCAGCAGCAGCAACAGACGTCGTCGTCGACGTCGACGTCGACATCGACAGCAAGCAAAAGGAATTATGTGCATAAATGCCGACTATGACACTGACGAGCGAACTCACACACACATGCACACTCACTCACTCACACAGAGCCACTCACACCCACACTCACACGTAGCTGCATGCATGCATAACTCTCTTAAAAAACACATGTTCGAGTGGAAATGGAAGAGACAGCGCCAGTAAAGCTCAAGCGAGCAACAACAGCACACGTACAGACATTTATACATATAATTGTAAATACAGTTAATATGAACGCCAAGCCGCTGCCGCTGCTGCTGGTGCTGCTGCTGCTGCTGCTGTTGGCGTCGCTTCGTTTGGCACTTTTAATTTACGAAATGGTGTTGATTTAACGGCAGTCGTCCTGGCAGCGGGCGCGCGCGTTTGCCCGCTGCTATGTAGGCATGTGTACGTGAGAAGAAAGAGATAGTAAGAGAGAGAGAGAGAGAGAGAAAGCGGGTAGGCTGCCGCAAGTCCAGCGTGGGCAGCACAAAAGAAACTTGTAAAATTCTGGGCAATTGTGTGGCAGACCAGGCAGAGGCATCATTATTAACATCATCAACTGTATCATCATCATCATCATCATCATTCACTTCGGCAGCTTTGGTTTTCTTCGAGCTTTTGCTGCTCTTTCATATTTTTTATTTTATTTTATTATTTTTTTTTGGTAAACGATTTTCACTGATTAATAAAAGTTGCCGGCACACACATACACACACACAAATACAAATACTCCCACACACACACACGAGTCAAAAACTGCGCCAGCGATAATCAAAAGGGTGTGCAATTTTAATTGAGCAATTTAATTACATATGTAAGCAAAAGCCAAACGACAACAAGAGCCCATCTCGAGTGTGAGTGAAAGAGCGCCAGGGTGGGGAGAGCGTGTGTATGTTTGGATGTTTGGGAGAGTGGGCTGCATTGGCTTACAGACGTTCGCTCACATAATTAGCAAGCAGGACATGCAAGCAGGGCAGATGCTGGGCGCTGCTCGTTGCTCTCTGCCTGTTTGTTTGTATGTGTGTGTAGGTGTAGGTGTAGGTGCGCAGTTTTTGTTTGTGTTGCGAAGCTTTCGTTTTCGGTATTTAGGTTTAAGTTTATAATTAGTTTGTCAGCGCCTGCGAGTAGGCAACAGTTGCCGCTCTCTCTTTTCTCCTCTGAGCACATTTCAAAATTTATCCTTAAACAGTTAAGCCGTTCACAATTTTATTTGATTTTTTAATTATTTTTGTTTTTCTAGAATAATCTACAAATAATTATGTTAAATGGAGCTTATTTTTATTATTATATTTACTTTTAATTTATTATTATTTATTATATTTTTAAAAATATGTACGTACTTATTAAATATTTGCACCCATTAAGTATGCTACAATTTTAATACCTTTCATTTCATAAAAAAACTCACGAAAACAGAAAGAAAAATTTGCAACAAATTAAATTTGCAACAAAGAAGCTATAGAATGGCTTTAGATTTAGACTAAGCTAAAAGCGTATTTTTAATAATTAAAAAGGCAAATAAAAGCTACGCCGAATATAAGAAGGCTAATTTTACCAATTTCCTGGTTTAACATGTGTTTATATTTGGGGGTTGGAGGACTGCGTGGTTGATTCACTGGGAATCGGGTAAATAAGCAAATGTGAGTTGAGTAATTATGATTTACTAATTAGCAAACACACCCGTACACACAGATTCACACACACTCGGAGCCGCAAAGCTGACAAACTTTGGCAGCACCGAAACTGGACGCGAAAATCAAAACGCGAATTGCAACTGCAACCATGCCCCGCCCCCTCAAATCCCGCACCTCCTATAAATAGCAGCACCCCATTGCAGGACTCTCAGCACACTCAGAGAAAAACTGCCTTTTCAAATATCGCTTATAACCCGCATTTTGTTCCGAACCGGTTCGAGTTCGTAATCAGCATTAATTTTAAAATCACAAAGCAAAACTTCAATCGAAATATTATTTATCAGAAAACGGTAGCAGACATTTTTTTATTGAACAATAAAATGTAATATTTGCATTGTAAATTATGATGTTTGTTATAAAACTAAAGTTGTGAAAAATCAGGTTCGAACCGGGTTCGACGTAGAGCCGAGCACAATTGGTTCAAACTGCGAATTGAAGCACCAAATATTTATTTATTTTTTGCTTTTAGCCAGGTTTATATCAATAGGTTTACATAAGCGAAAAAAGTTTTTAACGAAATCGCAAAATTTCTTGGATAATGCGCTTAATTTCGTAGGCTTGTATTTGTAAGTTTTATAATTAATTTTTTAATTATTTTCTTTTTAAATTGTAGAAAAATTTTTGGGACAGACAATTAAAAAAAAACTCCAATATTGGGTTCAGTTTAAATATATTTCGCTCAGTGCGCGTAAGTCTATTAATTAGCTACAACTGTAAGTGCAACTGTAACGGCAACTACTGTGCCACATGGCATAGGGCAGAGGCACAGGTATTGCCAATTCGCAGCACATACCCAACGATGACCCCTCCACCCCCAAACCCACTTAGCCGCCGTTCTGCGCCCCTGCACTGTGCGTTACATTTGTAACGAGGATTTGCGCATCAAATTCGCTAATTGTTTTTGCCTTTTGGAGTGTGTGTGTGTGTGTGTGCGTGTGCAACCTAGAGCCAACACTTGCTTAGGCAGCTTACACACACACAACACACACACAATGCATTTGCTGCTGTTGTTCTTTGTTGTTGTTGTTGTTTTTTTGGGGGCGGCCCAAACAATTAGCGTAATTTCAATTTTGTTCAAAATTTCATAAGCAGCCGCCGCTGTCTCTATGTGTGACACAGACGCCCACTTTATGCTTCCTGGTTCCACCCCCTTCCCACCGCCATTCATTACTCGCTTTGTCCCCCACCTTTTTTTGGTTTTGGGGACATTTAAGCCGCTGGCAGCGGCGTTTTGCGCACTTTTGTGCGCGCTTTTTGACAGCCCAAAGCCTCGGCCACAGCACCAGCCAACCGGCCCCCTCCCCACCCAATGGCCTTAAAAAATTGCATTTTGTTTTCAGTGTTACACACACCCTCTCATGGCCCCCTTCAAATTTTGGCAATATCTACACTGATTACGCGGCGCTTCATCAATCAACTTAAAATGCGAATTAATAAACAAGGCTAAACAACAACTAACAAAAATAGTTAGTTAAGGCAAGCCGCAAATTGAATACTCTACACAAATATTAACTAAATACTTAAACTAAAATTATTAAATAAACCAGAAAAAATGCAGCATTATTATTAATTTAGGATATAGTCAAGTATACAGCTTATTTATCTGTTAACAAATAATTTTTATTTGCCATTTCTCTTTTATATGTTCCTTTTTTGAATTCAATTTTCGAGTTGCATTAGATTTTTGCATAATGACCAGAAATATGCAAGAAACTTGGTTTCACACTTCTTGATTATTGTAATTTGCACATAAAACCAATATACTCCCTTTCAATTTGTAAATAGAGTATGCAAACATATAGATCAAAACAAAATTGGTTGGCAGAAGCTGTTGCTTTTACTATAATTTAGTTTTTCTTAAAGAAAAACTTAACTTTCGACCGATTTTTGATATCAATTTATTGTCAAAACCTTTATTAAAAATATCTATAAAAAAAACTGTGTTTAAAAAAAAATTAATATACTCTCGATTAGAGCGAAAAAGATGGCAAAAACAAACGCATGTCAAGAGTGAACAGTTTAATAGACACTACAAACACCCCTTTCCCTCCTTCAAATACACTCGAAAAGGCCAACAAAAGTGTAACAAAATACTTCATTTGCCAATTTGGCAGGTGGGGGCGGGCCGTGCGGGGCTGCTTTCAAATTTAGTTTTTGGGCGCAATTTAATTTTTTTTGTTACCTTTTTGTTTTGCCTTGGCCTTTTTTTGTTGTGTGTGTGTGTTGTGCACAGCTCAAAAAGAATTTTTAACTAACACAAAATGGCTTCGTTGATTTGAGTAAAACGGGTAAAGCGACAGCGGGGGGTGGCAGGGGGCAGAGGGGAAAGCAGGGAGTGTGGCTTAGTGCTGTCTACCGCTGACCCCACCCGCTCCCCCGCCCCACTGCCAACCCACTGCTTACAGCTGCAATCCACAGCCCGCGCCAGGCTAAAAGTTCAATTGCAATCTTGTTAGCTGCACACCTGAGCGCATGTGTGTGTGTGTGTGTGTGTGTTGTGTCCTGTTTTTGCCTGTTGCCTGGTTTATTAATGTTGACCGTCAATTATGTTTTAATTGTCATAAAAGGTTTCCTCTCTGTGCTGTCGCCTCTGCACACAGAGAGACAGAGACAGACAGCGCAAGAGTGAGCGAGAGAGAGAGTGAGTAATGGGCAGAGTGTGTGTAAGAGTGAGCTGAAGCACATGCAAATGCCACTGCAAATGGCTATGGACAGGTGGCAACACGTGCGTATGGGCTGTGACTTTGCTCCCCGCCCCCAAACTGCCCCCTCCCCCCACACACACACACAAACGGCACCCTGCCCTGACCCTCAGCAACTGTGCACAAACAATATAAAATCCAACTCGGATAAGCTACAGCAAAAAGCGACAACAGAAGCGAAAATTGCAGCCGAAAGGAAGATGGAGGGAGGGGGAGGGGGCTGCAGCAGGGTAAGATCTGTGATAGTTAGGGAGAGGAGGGGGAGGGGGCATTCGGTCTGCTTGTCAACATGACCAAAAGGCTCAGCAGCAGATTTCTGTTCATCTGTGTGTGTGTGAGTTTGCGTGTGTGCATAAGACAAAAGCCAACAGTTGACAGCTGTGTGCGTGCGTGTGTGTGCGTGTGTGTGTGCGTGTGTGTGTGTGCATGTGTGTGCGTGTGTGCGTGCGTGTGTGTGTGCGTGTGTGTGTGCGTGTGTGTTGACTGCAGCCGCTCGATTGGCTGGCAGGCAATTTGCCAACTTACTGCAAAGATCAGCAAAAATGTTTAAACCGCCCCGCCCCCCGCGGCGTCCCCAATCCCTAGCAAGCTACCTGACCTAACAACGCCCAAGCCCCACCCCACAGCTCGCGCCCTCTCGCTCCCCCCTTAAGGGAAAGAGTAGCTAACGAGAGAAAAGCTAATTGCGCACAGCTTTTAACCGTCGCGTTAATTGAATTGAATTGCAGCAGTTGATGGATGTTGTTGTCCTTTTCGCTCCACTGTGGAGCAAATGCACAAATGAAACCAGCTAAATATAATCACAACACTATGCAACAGAATTCAATTTTTTGGTGAATATTTTTGATCGATTTGGAGCCCCAAATAACGCAATAGATATGCGGACAATTTTTGAAAACAAATGATTTAAAAAAAAATTAATAAAAATAGAAAATTTTGAAAATGTCACATATTTAACATTTTTATTAAAAAATATCATTGTTACTGTATTGGCTATTGGCTTGCCATTGAATTACAACTTTTATCGAAAAGACAACTTTTTGGAGAGTTTAAAAAAACCTTTAATTAACTGAACATACATAAGTGAAAAGTGAGACCTGAGCAGGGCCAATGCACAGTGGATCAAATTAAATCGATAACTATCGATAAATTGTGTAACAAGCCAAAGAGACAGGAAAAACGTGTGATTAGATTTTTTTATAAAGTAAAAAATTCAAAAATCAAATTATCGATAAATCAAATAAGCAACAAAACTGAATAGGCGACAAATCGAAGAATCTCTTGAGATAAAGTGTTCGTATTGATAAAGTAATTTATCGATAACTTATCGATAAGTAAGAAAATGGCCAAATTTATTGTAATGCTAATAACAGCCAATGTATTAAAGTGCAGCAAATATGCGAGGTCAGTGATTATGAGGAGGGGGAACATGGGAAGCACGAGAAGCAAGAACACTAAGCAGGACGCAGGACACGATGCGCAGGCAGGATAATAACAGGCGCGCAGCAACCAAGGCTGGAACGACGGGCAAGCAGACGCGCTCGGGGGATTAATTGTAGCATTTAACAAATGTGACAGATTGACGATGACGACAACAACAACAGCAGTAGGACATGAGCAGCCGAGTCCTGACTGGCATGTGTGTGTGTGTCGTATATGTGTCTGTATGTGCGACACTTATTGCCATTTACCTGAAGTTTATTTTTTTGCTGTTTTTATACGCTGTACCCATTGAAATTGGGTAAAAATAAAGAGTATAATGCAGTGTATCATACATTTTTAATACTCTTGATCAACAGACGAGTCGACTAACACAAATTAAGAGATTTAAATAAAGTTAATATATGACATATACGTAGTTAATATATAGGCACTCGTATATCTTATGCTGATATTATTTTTAATGATTTTTGATTTTGATGAAAGCTTTTCCCACTTTCTCAAACTCGATAAATATCGGTTTCTAGGTCTCTTTGAGCATATTTATAAATATACCAAATTTGGTATAAAGGATATATTGCAGTAGTTCCTAGATATCTCTATTTTGACCTCAATATATACCTTTCTATGCCAAAATAGAACAATTTAGAGAAATGACTATGATTTTTGGTATAAAAAAACATTTAAATAATCAAAAACTATAAATTGATGTGCAATAATATATGTATAAGAGAAAATACAACAGCTCACAGCTAAGTACAGGGTATATCGCTTAGTCGAGCAACCGCGACGATAAATCTCGTTGTTTCTGTTTTGTTTTGTTCGTTTTTCTCCTGTTGGCAATTTATTAAATTCATTTTTTGCCTACGTTGTGATTATTTATTTAAAATGCAGAAACAGTCGAGCAGCTGCAGCATGATTTAAAAAAAGGGTTGGTGTTGAGAGGGGTTGGGGGAGGGGGTGGTGGGGGTTGGTAGGGTTCTGCTAGAGAATGGGAGATGGGGGCGGGGTCGTTTCCAGTTATTGCTAAATAAATGAATAACACAATTTATGCATGACGAACATTTATAATTACATTTCGAAATAATTTAATTAAAATTGTTAACGCTTGATTGAAGCTTAATCGCAATGGACAGGCACTGGCAACAACAACAAGAGCAACAACTTAATTAAATTAGCCTATCAATATAACAACAAATACAACAACAGCAAAGCAAACTGACCGATTGACCATATCTATAAAAATGCATCTCCCATTTTGACCGCCCAAACAGCAACCAAATGTCAAACATTTTTGACAAATTTGTCGCACGGCAAATAAAAATAAAAGGGGGCAAGGTTGTACGGGAGGAGGGGGCTGGCGGGCATTCAACAAATAAAACCGATCAGCAGCAGCAGCAGCTGAGGCAGCAACAGCGGTAATTAAAAGCCAACCAAATGTCCAAATACCAAAGCCACACAAATAAAACCAAACCAAACAAACAACCTAAAAAAAAGCAAAAGAAAATGTTGGAAAAATTACTACAAGAACTGACAAAGATCTAGCGGCGTCCATGAACCTCATGCAAATGCCCTACACAACATTTTTAAGCGCTTCCTAAAGCCGTTTAGCCTATCGCCAGGAAGATGACTTGGCGATACTTTAGAAAAAAAAAGTTTAGAGTTCCTATTATCTTCCAATCGCCAGGCAGTTAGTAAAGCAATACTCTGAAAAAGAAAACTACCATATCGCCAAGAAGATAACATGGCGAGACTCAAATAAGTACATTTTAACGCCAGGAATATGAATTGGTGATAATCTAAATATATCAACTATCAGAAAGATAAATCTTTCTCACCGACTTTCAATCGCCAGAAGATACTAAAGAAAGCGAATGGAATAAAATCGTTCTCTCCACATAAACAGTGCAGCGAAGGTAAACAAATCGAGTAAACTGTGTATTATATTACTATGACCAGGAAAACACTGTGGCGATACTTGAAAAGAGAGTTGACATTAAGCATTAGTTCCAACTCTTGTAACTTTCAAAAATTCTACTAACTTCTAAGTACTGCTAGAAATTTTGTTTATCATATTCAAGAGTAAAAATTTTGAAAGAAATGTATATATGTAGGCAGAGTCCGATTTAGTTTAAAAAGGCGCACGACTCCATTTCTTGCTTAGAGTATATCTAAATAGTAAGCTAATAGCCACCCACAGGCAGACACCGGTAGATAAAGCGACCAAGTAGCTACACACACACCGACACACCCACACACACACACCTGCACCCAAAATCAACACACACACACACATGTGCCGAATCGTATGTAAATATGTGTTGGTTATGCCCACAAATCAATTAAGTCGATTGGGGCGCCGCTTTTTGAGCCATAGACATGATGGGGCAGCGGGTGTACTGGGGGTCAGTGGGGTCTGCTGCTGGGTGCCGGGGATTGACGCAAAGCTAAAAGGCAAACGGATTTCGAACAGCTCCGAGAAAAATGAGCAACTGGATGAAGCTGAAATCCAAAGCAAAAGTCACGCGGTTTACACAAATTTTACTGTTTTTCTTCTTCGCTTTTCTATACCATTGCTGCCCCTTAAAAGATCTGTTGATGCATAAAAGGAAAATAATTACGTTGGTGAGAAAGGAATTTGAATTAATCCATAATGAATATAAGAATATTTAAAGGCGAATTTACAAATCTAATACACATAATACAATTCGTAAAATTGAAAAAAATCAACTGCCTTAAGTATTCAAAATACTCAAAAGTAGACAATCTATTTGAAATTATTTTGAAATGGGTATTTTCTTATTTGAAAAGAATATATCCAACAAATTATGTAAAACGGAAATATGATTAATATGTTAATGGCAGATGAGTTATCTGAGCAACATATTAATACAAGGCATTAAAGAGTTGGAGTCCCAGTGTAGTGTAAAAACTGAAAATTTTTCTAGCCGAAGACCATTTCCAGAAAAAAAGAAACAAAAGCTTTGTTGATTGTTCATACCCATATTCTAAACTGGCAATGAATATTTAGTAGAATATATAAAAATGCTGCCAACTAATTCAATTTGTTGCCTAATGTTTATTGTTTACTGTTTTATTTCAAGTAATATCTAAAAAACTGAATTTTTTCATTATATTTGTTATATTTTGTATACAAAAGTATTTAATTGTATAAACATAATTAATTGTAAAAACAGATTTTTTAATAATAAATAAATTGTAAAAAAAAGGCGGCAACACTTATGTTTTGTTTTTTTTTTAAGCTTTTTCGCGTTAATTTGAATTAATAGTTGTAAAGTATGCTACAAATAATTTTTTAAAATTATTTACAAACTTCAACATTTCTTTTCGGCTTTTTTGCGGCTTCATTTTCTTAAGAATATAATTTTTCCTAAATAGTTATCTGGAGCCTTATAAAAAATACGTTAATGCAATTGAACGCTGCCCCAAAAAGTAGGCAACATTTCCGTATGTTGTTAAGTCGGGTGTTAAGACTTAAAATGTGTAAAATTCGCTGCAACAACAACAACAACCAATTAAACAAACCAAAACGAACAACAAACAGCAAAAATCTCGACAACAGCCGAAGCTGAGAGGGCAGAGCCGAGGCGGCAACAGCAGCCGAAGGACACACACAGCTGACAGGCAGTGTGTGTGTGTGTGTGTGTGTCCGTCTCTGACTGGCTGCTGTCTCGTGCGCCGTGTGTTGGCTATAAAACGCGCCGTGCGCCACGAGGCGGTCATCAGTTCGCCATCGAGTTGCACACGTGACGGATCGCTGCTCAGCAACTGTCGCTGCCGCAGTCTCAACGTGCCACACGTCTCTCGCGCGTTCGTCTTGCGTTTCGCGTTGTTTGTTTCTTGCCACATTTTTTTGCATGTTTACAAATTGGTTAACTGGCAGCAGCAGCACCAGCACCAGCAGCAGCCGCCTGACAGCAACAAATGCCAGCTGCAACAACCTGGGTGTTGCTGGCGTTGCTGGCATTGCTGCTGCTGGTGTTGGTGTTGGTGTTGGCGTTGGCGTCGGTGTTGGCGTCGGCGGCGTCATGTCCACGCCCCCGGATGTTATACTGGAAGTGGGTCCAGCGCCGAGCAGCGTACGCTTTGTGGCACACGCTCTGGTTCTAGGCATGCACAGCGGCTATTTGCGCTCTGCCATACGCATGGATGAGGCAACAGCAGCAGCAGCTGCAGCGGCAGCAACACCCACAGCAACAACAGCAGCTGTTGCTGCTGCTGGCGCTGCCACTGTTGCTGCCGGCGGCGGCGGCGGTGAATTGCTGCTGTATTTGGGCAATGTTACCGCGGAGCAATTCGCACCTTTACTGACATACATGTACACCGGCTATTTGGATCTGAATGTGGACAACATATTCGCCGTGTTGCTGGCGACGCACGTGCTCCACATGCCACGCGCCCTCGAGATTTGTCGGTAGGCTGGCAGGCAGCGGGCTTTGATTTCCAAGTGTTTACCCTTTTTTTTATGTATAAAACTTTTTGAGTGTTTTTTTTTATATATATATGTATATAATTATATAGTCTGTTGACAGTGGCAGTTTTAGAAATTGTCTGGCTTCGGTTATTCTCAGTACTACACTCAAAAAAAACAAACACAAACTGCTCAATATTTGCCGGGAAAATAATCGCCATAAAACTATCTTTTGCAAACATTTTATGCCCACAACAAATATTTTTGTTATAGACAATCATAAAAAGTTTTCTGGCTTGATAAATATTTTTCATATGTTTAAACTGCGGTTTTTTTTAATAAAACTAAAAATAACATTTTCTAAGTTGATAAATATTGTTCATATGTTTAAAAATATTTAATTTGGTTAAAAATTGGGGTTTTAAAAGTTTTGAACTAAAATTTGACTTTTTAGAAAATTATTAAAAAATTTTAAAAAACGTGGCTGAAATTTAAATTTTTTCTTGTGTTTAAAATAAAACAATTTGCGCCCTTTATATAATATTTTTCAATCGTGATGGCAAAAACAGTTAAAAGTCGCTTTAATGAGCCAGTTGCACTTTAATTTAAAGCGAAAAAAAACGGTTTTGCAAAAAATTATTTTTAGCCTTTTTTTTGTTTAGCTGCATTTTCACTTAATTTTTTATTTGCTCTCTTTATGCATTTATTCTTTTTTAATGCAGCTCCTTTTTGGCACGCGCCCAGACCGAGGGCTATTTGAGCGGCAATCCGCCCAATCCACACCAGCTGCAGCTGGCCGCCAGTGGCGCCTCCAAAATCATACGACCCATTGCCAGCAAGGCGACATTGCCCAATTTTGGTTTTCTGCCAGCGCCGCCGCCAACAGTTGCTGCCTATGTGCAGCAGCAGCAGCCAGTGGAAACGGCAGCGGAGGCGACTATGTTGCAACAACAACAGCAACAACTGGAGGATGAGGAGGAGGATGTGGAGGTATTCATCGACAGCAATACGGCCACAGACAATGAACTGGACACGGAGGATTGCAATGTGTCCGTGGTGAGCAGCTTGGCCAGCAGCAGCGCCGCCAGCAGCTTGAATATAGAACGCGTGGACAGCAAGAAGGCAACGCCAACGCCAACGGCAGCAGCAGCAGCAACAGCAACAGCAGCAGTAGCAACAGCAGCAGTAGCAACAGCAGCTGCAACAGCAACCGCAGCAACTGTTGCTACCACAGCAGCCGCCACTCAACACAAGCTGCGTCGCGGCAACAACAACAGCGCACGCAAAGGCCACAGCAAGCGCAGCAGCAGCAGCAGCCACAACACCAACAACAGCAACAACAATCGAGCAGCTGCCTCAAGTCTGCAGCCGGCCAAGATGTCCGCGTCCGCCCAGCTGGAGACGGCAACGCCGGCAAGCAAATTCATCATCGACGTGGCCAGCTGCGATGGTCCCGTGCGCTTTCGCCGTATACTCAATACGGCGTATGGCCACAAGCCGGATAGCTACGAGAGCGGCAGCGGCGCCGGCGACGGAGGGGAGCAGCGTACTCAGCAAAGCGTTAGCTACTCATTCCATCAGCAAATGGCGCGCGCGATCAGCAGCCAGCAGCGGCAGCAACAGCAGGAGGAGATGGAGAACAGCGGCGAGGCAAACGCTGCAGCAGCAGCCGCAACATCGGCAACTGCAGCGGCAACTGCAGCAGCAACGGGAGCAACAACTGCAGCAACAGCCACACAACGGCGACAAGCAAACGCCGAGCTCTTCGTCTGCGTTTACTGCAAACACACATTCAAATCGCAATATTGCTACCAGAAGCACGCTAAGCGGCACCTAAATCCGCTCAGTCTGGACAAGAAGCTGGCCGAGACGGCGGTCAGCCGCGACGGCAGCAGCAACAGCAGCGAGTTGCTAACAACAGCAGCAGCAGCAGCAACAGCAGGCACAACAACAGCAGCCGCAGCCGCAGCAACAGCAACAACAACAGTCGCGGCAACAATCGCTGCCGGCACCGATGCTGCCACATTGGCCGCGGCAGCGTTGATGCGTCGCGAGGTGCGTCCGCTGGACATGAATGTCCAATATTATCCATGCAAGACGTGCGGCAGCAAGTTTCCCAGCTATTATTTTGTGCACAAGCATCGCAAGCTGTGCCATGCCGATGAGCTGGAGAACAGCAGCGGCAGCAACAACAACAACAACAACAATAACAGCAACAGCAGCAGCAGCAACAGCAACAGCAGCGCCGCCAAGCGTGAGGCAGCAACAGCGGCAACAGTTGCAACTGCAGCGGATGCTCTGGAGGCAGCGCCCTAAGCTAGGCAACGATTAACATCAGAAAACGACGAATTTAGCACGCTATTAAATGCACCCACACACACACACAAGATACTAATGCACGCACAAATATTTTTTTTTTTTTGACTCGCTTTAAATAAATAAAAGTTTATTGTAAAAGCAAATGAAAATATGTGAAAAAATCTATAAAAAAAAAACTATAAAATATATATAAAAATTACTTAAAATTTGATCGATTAATGCCATTGATAAATTTAAAAATATTGACAAGTCGTAAATATAAAAAGTTTTATCGACATTAACTAAAATAAATTCAATGCTCTACATGTTGTTCATTTGTACTGGTATCGTTAACGATTTATCGATAAATATTTATCGCAAACACATAATTTGAAACCCACAAAAGTGATCGCTAAATAAAATGCAAGCGAAATATCCAACATTGTTATCGATGATGAACGTGTTATCAATGAAAGTTATGGCAACATATCAAATATCTATAATTAAATATCTTTAATATTTATTAAATAACCTAGAATAGTTATCGATCACCAAAGATCGGTAAACATTACTCTAATATAACTAAAATTTAGACAACAAATGCAATCAGTAAAGCTCAAAGAGATGCTAACAAGTGAAATGAAAGTGAGATATGTAACATTGTTATTTAAGCACGATTTATCGATAAGTATTTAACGATAAGTTCAAAGTTGAGATACACGCAAAAATATGCCAATCAATATATTATTAGCCATTAAAGCTACAAAAATGTAAAGAAATGTAATTTTAAGTGAAAAGCTAACACTGTTATCGGCGACTGTTTATCGATAAACCTAAAATCTTCAATTCGGACAACAAATGCTGTTGTGGAAATTCCAAGTGATTGCAACAATAGCTTAACAAATCCCAACCAAAGCTAACAATGTTATCCACAGCTAGATGTTTATCAATAAATATTTATCGATAGAGTTGAATAAAGGGAATTTCAGCAAATTAATATAACAAATGGTACAATAGTGTGCTCGATTGTTTGTGCAAACCGATTTAACGAGCAAGCTTTCAAGAAGAGACTTTAACTTAATTTTTATGAATTGTTGTTATTGTTTAAATGTGAATAGCTCTCAATTAAATGTTTTACAATTGTATATCGGTTATCGATAAACGCAAAAGGTACAGCTGCTCGCAAAAAAAGGATGCACATCGATAGTCAAAGATATGCGCTTATGATAAACGCTTGCATACAAGTTAAAATGATTTGAATGGGTTTCTGAACTGAAATTTAACTACAATTGTCCGTTATTGATAACACTTATCGATTGTTGCAAATAAGTAAAAATGGTGGAGCAGGCGGATTAATCGAAGAATTGCTGCGCCAATTGGCTAACAACTTCAGCTGGCTGTGCTCTACCGCCCCGAGGTCCCTTTCTAGTCTCTACTTTCTCGCTCTTTTGTGAAAAAGATGGCGTCGGTTAATGTAAACAAACGTTGCGGCAATTTAATAATTAAATTAAATCACTTGCATAATAAAAAAGACGTTTACAAAAATTTTAATTTAATTGCGTTTAATTAACTCGCCAGGGAGATGACAGCCAACAACAAGCGCAGAGAAAAGGGGTAAAACGGAAGAGAGCAGAGGGAGGGAGAGGGCAAGAGTATGGGCAGAGTCAAGCGGAGAGGGTAGAGCGAGCGGTTGGAGATGCAAACAAACCGCAGTGCGCTGAGCTGAATGACAGACAAGTCGGACAGACAGACAGACAGGCAGGCTGGCTGGCAGGCACCACGCAACCACGCGACCACCCAACCACCCAACAGACACCCACGCGGACAACGCGAAAACGTGGCACGCACCAATCAGGCGACCAATGTGGCAGCCACGCTTAGGACTGCAGCAAGACTTGAGGCAAATGCAGGGCATCAAATATTCATAAGGGACAGCAGCCGGAAGATGCCATCAAAAAAGGGGGCTGAAAGAGGGCCGAGGTAAACAGGGTGAGGGGTCACGCAGCAAACCGAAAACTGCAATTGCCAAACAAAAATAAAGAAGCGAATGCATTTTTGATAAGAGCAAAGGACACGCGAGTACAGCGAAATGCGTTTAACGGTTAAAAGCTTCCTCACAAAAAGAACTAAAGCTTGTAAAAGCTTTTTTGCAAGTTTAACGGTATACAACTTTCAGAGCAAAAGTTAAAGCTGCGATAATAAGCTTTTTAACAGGCCCAAAAGCATGTGAAACAGTAAAAGTAGCTTTTAGCTTGGAGAAAGCAGTGTACAGAGCTTAAAAGCTCAACCTGGTTTCTATTGGAAGACTAGCCGAGACAGTCGTGCCAAAAGCCTTCTGAGAACTAAGTAAAGTCCAGAACTTTAGACAAAAAGCTTCCCAAAAACTAAGCGCAAAAGCTTGAAATTTTTAAGGAAAATCTCAGGGCAAAAAGCTCAAAAGCTTTGACGGTTTAAGGAAGGTAGTCCTTGCAGAAAAGGGACATCTTGTCAAGAATAGGGAATACTCCACCGACTAAATAGCTTTCATTGCTGACGTAGTTAATAAAGCTTTTACTCGATACCTTAAGTAGTTACAAATAGACATAAAGCACTTACCTTTGAAATCCAACGCCACAACATCCATTGACATCTGCGATCCGCCTCCGATATACATCACTGATGAGGATATGGCGGGTGTCAAGGCTGATCCTGAGCCTGTGCCCTTGCCAATGGACGAGATTTGACTGGACGCATCCTTGACGTTCAGTTTGGCATTGTTGCTGCTGCCGGCGTTGCCGCTGTTATTGTTGTTGTTGTTGCTATTGTTGTTGTTGTTGTTGCTGCTGGCGTTGTTAACATCGCCAGGAGTCAGCTCAAAGCGTTTCTTCTTTGCATCACTGTCAATTACAAAGAGTAGAATGTGTTAGGCATTGCTCGTTACTTGTTTGTAATTAATTTGTGTTATAGATAAATTCTTATCGTCAACTTTTCAATTAATAATCGTTAATTAGACTATCGACAGCTGTTTTATATATTTTGATATACGTACTACCCAAATTATTAGCATTTTTATTGACTACTCTTAAATTGAACACTATTTGTCATCGTAAACTAATTAGCCTGTTTATTGATAACCTTTTTTAAATAACCTAAGTATCAAACGTTAAGTTGACTATCGAAAATTCTTTTAATATTTTTATCGATATGCATATTAACAATATTTTAATTGATAAATATCCAATAGCTTTATCAATCAAAGTTTTTCATCAAATCTTCTATATTTTTTACCATCACATTTCTATTGATAATTTTATTATCGAAATATTTGTATCGCTGTTCAATACTGGTTGTTGATAGTTCGTTTGTTCAAAACCCCTTCAAATACTTGCCATCGATAACCCCTTAATTGATAATTATTAATCGATATATAGTCGAACTCACCTAACATCCATGTTCAGGCTATCGATAAATCTTTTAAATTTGTAACATTTTATCAATATTTTGTTAATGCCCTTTTTATCGAATACTTAATATCGACAGTTATTTATCGATAGCTCGTTTGTTGATGAGTTTTAATAAAAACGACAAATCAATAGCATCGATTTATCGACACATTTGTATTGTTATTTACAAGTTATCGATAACTCGTTTAATCAAAGCTCTTTCAACAAATACGTGCCATAGATAACCCTTTAATTAATAACTATTTATCGATATATAGTCGACTCTCGCCTACTCACCTAACATCCGAGTGCAGCTCGTTGCCGGCACCGAGGCCCTCCACTTGCGCCGCCTTCAGCTTTTGGCCCAAATAGTTGCCAGCTGTTGTGGCCGTCGTGAGCGTCGACACGTTGCTGCTGACAGGTTCCGCTGCGGCCGCATTGGGCACAGCAAAGCCAGCGGCAGCCGCTGAAGTCGCCGTCGTCTTGACGATTTTATCGCCACTTGCACTTGTCGACGTTGCTGCTGCTGCTGAGACGTCATCAATGCCCGCCGGCGCTGGCGCCTTAACGTTGGACATGACGACGCTCTGGTAGCCGGGCTTGAAGCCGTTGAGCGCCACGCTGACTGCGGGCGTTGTTGTGGGCGTGGCACCGGCTGCTGATGATGGCGCTGTTGCGGCTGCACCAGTTGCTGCAACGAAATACGAATTACGATTGCAATTTGTTTAAGAATGTTATCGCTTGAGCGCACTTATCGAGATGTGCTACGATATTCGCACGATATCATTATCGATACCATGAGCAAAGCGTGTGTCTGTCATATTAATCGATATATGTCACATTTTATTTAGTTTATGGAATAAATTATTAAATATTAAATGACTATCGATAAATATTTAATAAAACAGTTGACTTCTCGTTTTTTCTTTTTGGTTAGCACAGTAATCGATTTCATTTTCACATTTACCGATATAAATATTTAAGCAATTCAAATTGATCAATAAAAGTACCGATAACACCGAATATAACGAACGATGGAACGATAGCTTAACGTTGTTTTGAATTATAACAAAAAAAATAATAAATCGATACAGTTTCACAAAGTATCGATAATCGAACGATTATCACAAGAATTGCCTTGTTAATTAAATGTACTTATAATACATACATTCTCTGGCTTCTATTTAATATTCTCGATAAGTTGTGTTGTTAACTGTTATCGTGACATTTATATGGTGTGAACTACGTATTTTTAGACGGCGACCTCTTAAGTTAGCTAGATAAAGTTGTGCTGTATATCGATATTTGTTCGATTTCATTCAATTCGAATGCAAGCTTTGCTGATGGCCTCGATAACTTTATCGACTGCTTACCATTGTAGCTATCGGCATTGGCTGCCTTTGCTTTGCTCTTGCCCAGCGGCTCATCCGTTTCCGCGGGCGTCTCACCCGCCGCCGCCGCCGCCGCTCCTTTGGCTGCATCTGCTGCTGCTGCGCTGTTATCGCTGGGCTGCGCTGACGCCTGCGACTTGGAGGCCTTGGGCGCTGCTGTTGTTCCCACCGATGTGTCAGCTGTTGCTGCCGCCGCTGTGGGCGCTGTTGCCGACGCAGTTGTTGTTGTTGTTGCCGTTGCCATTGTTGTTGCCGTAGATGACGATGCTGCTGCTGCTTTTGCTGCTTCATCGGCGGCTTTGGCTTTGGCGCTGCTGCTGCTGCCGCTGCCCGTTGAGATCTCCGCGGTTGCTGCCGCTGGTGTTGCATGCTTCTCCGCTGCAACGTTCGCCTTGCCGGCGTCCGTTTTGTCGGCTGCTGCTGCTGCCGCCGCAGCTGCCGTTGCCGTTGCCGCCGCGGCCGCCGCCGCTGCTTTGGCCACCTTCTCAGTGCCGGCGGCCTCGGCCGCCTTGGTGACCGCGCTGGCCTTCTCGGCGGCACACTCGGCCGCCTTGGCCGCATCGGCGGCCGCCTTCTCGGCGACACGTTCCCGTTCGGCGGCGCGTTCGGCGCGCTCGCGCTCGGCGACGGCGCTCGACCGATTGCCGGACTTCTGCTGCTGTTCGCGCTGCAGGCGCGTCGTGACGCCCGTCGTCAGCGAATCGATAATGCATTGGGGCTGCTGGGCCTGGGCCTTGGCCGGATTGCGGCTGCTGCGCGTGCGCTGGCGCGATTTGCGCAGCAGCTGCTTGTAGTTCTCCGTCTTTTTGCTGAGGTAGTAATAGCGTACGCAGTCCTGCGGCGATTTGCGATCGAGGCTGGCCGCGATGGCGCCAAAGTTCTTCGGATGCTGCAGATATTTCTCCTTGAACGTCTCCTTCTCGCCGGCCGTCCACAGGTTGATGGCCTTGCGTCCCTCATGGACAGCGACCATATCCTCGATGCGTCCGTTCTCGTTATGATAGGCGCAACGTCGCTGGCGGGCGTCGTGCATGAGCGGCGGTATAACGGCGTACGAGCGCATCTTTTTATCCTCCAGTGCCTGCTCCTGCAGCCCGTCCATGATCTCCTCGAGATCCGCCTCGGATTTGATCCGTGAGCCGACGCGATTGAAGCGCTCCTTGTCCTCGCGCTGTTTGCGCAGCTCCGTGAACACCTTCTCAAAGAATTCGCGATTTTTGGCCTCGCGCGCCTTTCGCTTCGCGCTGCCCTCGGCCCGTTCGCAGCGTCGCTGCCAATCGGCCTGATCCTTGGCGTACTTCTCGACGAGACCCTGATTGCGCTCCCACCGTTCCGACTTCAGTTTGCAGATGTGCAACTGCAGCGGACCGCGCACCAGCGTATGATGCCGTTTAATCAGGTGCGTTAACGCCTCAACGTCCAGCGGTTGATTGTACAGCGGCAGCCAGGGGCGTGCCCGTTCCGCGCCGCCCGCCTGACTGACCAGGGAATGTTGTGCGGCGGCCGTCTTTCGGTTCGCCTCATAGATGCGCTGCGCCACGCAGCGTGTGCGCCACGCCAGCTCCATAATCTCATTGCCGCTCTCTGCGGCGGCCAGCTCGGCGGCGGCCTTCTGCTGCTTCACGGTGGCAGCTGCCTCGTCCATCAGGGTCTTCTCCTTTTTGCGCAGCGTCTCCATCGCCGTTTCGGCGCACTTGATCTCATTGTCCACAAGTTTTATTTGCTTTAGTAGCTCCTCTTTGGCGGTGTTGCTGCTGCTGCTGCTGTTGTTGTTGTTGTTGTTGCTACTGCTGCTGCTGCTACTGCTGCTGCTGATGCTGATGTTGTTGTTGTTGCTGCTGTTGTTGTTGTGGCTGCTGCTGCGGCCACGCTCATCGGCATTGTCGCTGGGCAACGTCGGGGAAATGGCCTCCACCTGTTGTTGGAGGTATTTCAATTAATATTTAAATATTCAAATTATTATCAAATGACATTAGCTTCAAGTGGCGCCTAAATATCGAATTTAATCCAGTCAAAAAAATACTAAGAAATGTTCTAAATAATCTTATTTTTGGCTTAACTATATATAATGAATATATGTTTTTTTATGCTTCACAAGCTTTTATCCTTCACAAGCTTTTAATTGTATCAAAGCTCGCGCAAACTCGAAGCTTAATCTACTTGTATTATTAAATTGTTGAGAACTTTCAACGGCCTGAATGTGAATTTTAACTATAAGAAAGCTAACTTAAAGTTTTAAAACGGTTGAACTGATTATACCAAAGCTCATTTAAAGAATTAAGCCCGACGTACTAGTTATGGGCTTTTCAATGAACGCTTCCAAAAACCTTAAATTGTATGCATTAATCACAATAGAGCTTCCCGAAAGCTTTTAAGCTGAACATACTAGCACTGACTGCTCCCAAATGTTGTTGTACAGATTTCTGAAGTCTCAAATTCATTTACAAAGCACATTAAGGCTGTCAACAGTCATAATTTAAGCGTTACTATTCCCTAATTAAGTTGCATTCTTTTTAAAGCATACACTTTAAAAGCACATTAAAGATTCACAAACATTTACGAAGCATATTTAAGCTCTGAACAATTCCAATTTCTGATCAAGCGTTAAGCTTGACAACTGTCATATTCTCTAGTTATATACTTAATACAGTATGTGTATAAAAAGCACATTAAAGCTGCTGACAATTCAAAATGGCAAGCTCACTGCAAGCTTTTAAGCTCAACGTGGTGTCCTATGCTACTCTCATGTTGTATTTTATTATACATCATTATCTTTCTAGATTAATCGAATATTTAAACGCCACTTTATGCGAATGTCATTGCTGCACGACTTTTCACCTGTGGATGGTATGCCTCGGTGCTGCTGGCTGCCGCTGCTGCTGCTGCAGCTTGGCCAATGCCGATGCCGCTGCTGATGCTGCTGCCGATGCCGCTACTGCTGATGCTGCTGTTGTTGTTGTTGTTGCCGCTGCTCATGGCCGCCGTGGAGACGCTAACAGAGCCCATCAGCTGCGCATTAGCAGCAGCCATGCTGCCCGTTGCCGATGACACCGTTGGCGGCGCCACCAGGCCACGTGGCTGCACGTGCGAATGCAACTGCTGCTGATGCTGATGCTGATGTTGGTGCTGGTGCTGCTGGTGTTGCTGGTGCTGGTGGTGCTGCTGATGTTGCTGATGCTGCTGGTGTTGCTGATGGTGCTGCAGCTGGCTTGTCTCCACCTTGAGCTGCATGCCCAGCGGTGTCAGCACCGAGGCAACTGCCGCGGACATGTGCAACACGGCGCCATGATTGCTCTGGCGGCTGTTAAGCTGCTGAGCGGGTGAGGAGCGTTGTTGCTGTTGTTGCTGCTGCTGCTGTTGCTGTTGTTGCTGCTGCTGCTGCTGCTGCTGTTGCTGCTGATGCTGCTGCTGTTGCTGCTGATGCTGTTGCTGATGTGGCAGGTGATTCAAGTTGCTGGCGTTGGCTTCGCTCAAGCGCTGCTTTTTGTAGGGCTGACCTACCACGCTGCTCTGCGGCTCTGACAGCGACGGGAGCTGCTGCTGCTGCTGCTGTTGCTGCTGCTGCTGCTGTTGTTGGCGCTGATTGACCGCTGCCACGGCTGCGGCATTGGTCAGGTATTCGTTGTTGTATTGCAACGTTTGGTAATGCGACATGGCGTCCATGACGAGCACACTGCCGGACTGTGCGCCCGGTGGGGCCATGTTGCCGGCAACCTGGACAACGCCTGGACCAGGTCCCTGACCCGGACCGCCCGGACCCCCCGGCCCGGCGGTCGCTGCGGCTGAGCCGCTGCCGCCGGGCCCCGTTTTGCAGCCAACCGCACCGCCACCACCAACGACAGCAGCAGCGGCGGCCACCGTCGCTGATCGTGCCACACGCTGAAATTCCGGCACCGAGGCCGGCAGCATAGGTACCCGCATATAAGGACTCTCCCGATAATTGGCCACCGACGAGATCCCGATGCTGTACGCCGGTGGCTGTATAAAATGTTGCGGCGCATCCGCGAACTTTGCATAGCTATTGGCCGCCGCCGCAGCCGCCGCACTGCCCGGTCCGGGACGTGGCGGCGACAGCGGACTAGCTGCCGATCGCGATGATTGCTGCTGTTGTTGCTGCTGCTGCTGTTGCTGCTGTTGCTGTTGCTGTTGCTGCTGCTGTTGTTGTTGTTGTTGCTGATGGTGGTGGTGGTGATGCATTTGCTGCTGTTGCTGCTGCTGTTGCTGCTGCTGCTGCTGATGACTTTGCAAATGTCCCAGGCTCTTGACGTACTGCTGCTGATCCATATTCCTGTACGGCCTGCGGGGAAGAGAAAAAACAACAGCAGATTAAACGATTTGGGCATGAAAAACGAGGCAAGAAATTGACATTCGTTCGGGCTGAAGAAAAGCCAGAAAGAATGCCACATTTCCAGTTCCAAGCTCAAAAGAATTATATTTGGAACTTTTGAACTTGGACAAAAAAAATATATAATTCAAAATATAGTTAAAGGAAACAAATAAACAACTGTTCTTCAAGTTTACTTTTCAATTTTTCAATGCAATTAGGAAGCTATAATATATTATATTAATATATTTATATATTAATATATTGATATATTAATATATTATACTATATTAAAATTTTCACATCTTATGGCATTTTTTCTGTTGGCTCTCTTTACTTATTATTTACTTTATGTGCAGCTAATTATACTTAAATTTGACAATAATATATTGATTTATTATTTTCAGTGAAAATGTGAGGCCCAAATAAAAATTATGGACTGAAAACTTTTCCGCCGCTAAAGCGAAATGGCCACAACGTGAAAAGGCCGCTAACTGGTGTTTAGGTATATAACAAATTTAGTTCACTCGTGTGTAAAATGTAAGTAAACTAGTAATTGCTATTGCCAAAGTTGAAAAATAAATCCCAGAACAAAAAAAAGTCGTAGTAAAGCACTTGAGTTAAAAAAAAAATGAATCAAATTATTGTTGAATAACATTTGAAAAAAATATGTATATATTATATGATTTTTCACATATATTCTTTGTTAATTCCTTGATAAATAGTCGCACCATAGGACGCAGTTTATCTATTACCTAGAATATATTATATATTATTATTATTCTTTTTATATGTAAAAAATTTTGTATGCATAAGTTTTTGTAAATATATATTCCACTAAGAAAAATAAAAACAACAAACTCCGGACCAAAACGAAACCACCCTAAAGCACAAAAGCACATTTAATACGCACATTAATCGACATAGATACATATATCGATGCATATACAATATATATCGCATTTCAATATTATTTTATAATAAATACTAAAGAAACAGCATATATACCCGAACATATAAATGTCTGTATTTAAAAATAATAATAATGCAGAAACATATGTAATTTGCAGATCTCTACCAAATTTACGATTTTTTTTGCAATTCTTTATCTAATTATATTTTATAATATATTCTATTACATATTATTTTTATTTTATATTTTTTAATTTATGTATATTATTAAAATTTGTAGTATATTTTATCTGTATATTTATTTATTGTATTGTTTTTTTCATAATTGTTTTCGCTATAATGATTGTTCCTATGTCAGCTTTGTGGATTTTTAACTGATTGACGCTTGTAATTACTAACAATTTGTAGTTAATATGTCTTAGTAAAAACAAAAGTTCTTTATGCACAAACTCAACTTTGAGACCAATTATTCCTATGTTAGCTCCTATATACAAATCTGAATTTGTTTAAAATATATTAAAATATAAAAATAAAATGGGGCTAAAAAAATTTGCTTAGTATTTTCTTCTTTCGTTTGTATAACTGATTATTAAATTATATGGATATGACGATAGTGTTATCGATAGTTAAATTATCATTATCATTCGTATACACAATGCATGTTAACTGCTAACAGCTAACTGAATAATCAGCACAAATACAATTAATACACAATATATGCACGTATATACCCCCAATTTGCCTAGATTTAGTCAATTGAGGCATATTTCTTTTAATTCTATAAAATGCCCGTTGAAGATGACAGCAAGTGGGTAAAAAAATAATACAAAAATATATACATATATATACAATAAATACAACAAAAAAAACATGCTTGACCCCATTGCGATCGCTTAGCTTAATCTACGCTAATCGGATGAACGCGAGTGCAGCGGGCAATTTGCATGGATGCAAAGTTGAACGGTTTTGTGATGCGCCTTAATATTCATTTATTGAGGACACAAACCCGGCCGGCCACCTAACCGTTTCACACATGTTGCGCATATGATGTGGGTGCGTGCGAGTGAGCGCGCAAGTTTGCGAGAGCGAGAGCAAGCGTATTGCTCTCCTGCTCGTTTTCGTGACGTGCGCGTGTGTGTGTGTGTGTGTGTGTGTGTGTGTGCGAGTGAGTGAGACAAGACAATGGTTGTGTGCACAATCGATTTGGTCGTGCAACGTGTATGCAGCGAGCGGCAACATCAGGCATGTGTTTACAACAAGTTACCACAACATGCGCGCAACGAACATGTGAGACACCAAACACGACGTTGACGTCGACGACAGCAGCAGCAAACGTTGCTATGTACACATGCATACGACTCAAACCAACCCACTGCTTAGTTTTTTTAAACGGTTGCGTTTGATGTTTGAGACGTTGCGTTTGAGCTGTGATTAACGTGCGACTTGTTTGACCTGCGGTCGGTGACGACGACGTCACAAAGCCAGGCGAGCGAGTGTGCGTGTGTGTGTATGTGTGTGCATGGGAAACAGACACCCGCACACAGCTCGCTTATTAATTCATTAAATAATAATGAGACACACACACACACACACACACCGAGACGCAAGGGCACGCAAAGGTGCGACGTTGCCAAACTTTACCAATTGCTATTTTTAAAGAATGAAGCATGCGAAAAAGAGAGCTCTTTAAAACCCCCGCACCCGCCACCCGGCGACAGCTGTCTGGCTCATTCAGCTTTAAAATCAGACGACGACTGCGCTGCCGGCGCCGCCAGCGCTGCCTGCTGCCATTTCTCATCAATCATATCGACCTACAGCAATCCACATACACACACGCACTCACATTTACATATATACAACACATGTTTATATGCTGCACACAAACTGAACCTCGCTCAACCCAAACCGCCCTCTTACACTCCCTCCATCGTTACCAACAGTTGCCAATTTATGTGTTCCTTTGAATTCGCCATCGGGCTTTTGGCCAGGTTCAGATGTCTTACCTGCAAAGAGAGCGAAGCGAAACAAAAAAAGGAAATTAGTATTTTGTGTGCGATTGTTGATTAAAACATGAATTATATGTACATATGTACATATAAATTACAAAATTGTTTTTTGCTTAGTATTAAATATTCATTAAATTCTTTTTAATTGCTTTTAAAATACAAATTACATTTTTTGTTTCTATTAAAGTAAAAGCAAAGAAGAAATCAACTAAATATTGATTTTTTCCAGTTTAATTTTTATTTATTGCATTTTTTGTACTTCTCCAAAGCATTTTTTTACCATTTGTATATATATTATATTTTTAATTTGATCACTAATCTGTTTTTAGAATATTTCAAATACAGTGATCGCTCGCATATTGGAACGCTTCGGGTTTTTATGTTAGGCATACATACATATATTTGTATATACCCAAAAGAGGTTCTAAATGAAATAAATAATTCATTTTACCTAAACAGAAAGTTAAACTAAAGTTTTTAAAATATAGAATATGGACAAATCCAAGGGTTTTATTTTTAATTTTATATATTTACGAGTATTTCAAAATAATTAAAACAAAAGTTTTAAGTTTAAGCTGGAGGCCATTTTCAAGGGTATTTTTTCTTGTATGTACATTTAAATGTATGTATGTATATTTAAAAGTTTTTAAAAATGAATAACAAAAAATGTCTAAAAACTAAAGTGACGATTTTATTTTCCTAATCATTTTTAAACTTTGAAACTTGTTATTTTCGTGCGGCACTATATCAATAAAATATTGTTCTGATTAAATTTTGTATATGAGAGTCCCCATTTGAATTCTTTTGCCAAGAAAAATAAAATGCCAATTTTAACTTCCGGAAAAAATGATGCTACAAACGTAGGAATCGCCAAAAACAAACGTCTAGAACTTATAATTTAAAGTTGTTTACATGAAGCAATTTATATATCTTCTATTTTCTTTTGTTCGCTTCTATTTATTTGCTCTGCAGAACTCTAGAAATAATTTTAAGTTAATAACGAATTTACAAGCATTATTTTAATGTCATCTTATGGCAAACGAAATCAAAGTATTCCAAGTATTGAACCACCTCTGTATTTTCATTTTTCTTATAAGTTCCAAGCACATGGAAAAAGCGTTTCAGACTTGAAAGCTTTTGTCGCATTCAAAACAAATACAAAAGTCCACAACAGCAACAACAACAAGAACAACTTTCTTTTGATTGTTCTTCTATTTCAGTTTTATTCCGTTTTATTCAATTCCCTATGCTACAATTTTGGGCACTTCCCCATTCCCATCTTTTAATGCAACTTTAATGTGACCAAAAAATATGGCAGGCGAAAAGCCGAAAAAATCAAAGAGCTTTGCTCGTAATAAGCCCGACTGCGGCTGCTCTCTGCATTCGGTGCTCTCTGAACGTTCGCTCTCGCTCTCTCTTCTTTTGCTGCTATTTGCGTGGGCTTTAAAGTTGCGCCAGGAACAACAAATAATTAAAATTTACAGCTTGAATAGGTGTTTTTTTTGTTTCCGTTTTGCGTGTGTTTTGTTTTGTGCTTTTTGATTTGGCATTTTTGTTGTTGATGAACCAGTTGAGGGCAGAGACGGCGACGGCGGCAGCGACGCTGGCAACGGCACTGAGACAGGTTACATGTGCCGTTATGTGAAATGTGCATGTGCCCGTGCATGTGCACGAACATGTGGATGGGCATGTGCCTCTGCATGTGTCTGTGCCATGTGCCTGTATTTGTCTGCGTGGGTTTGTGTCTAACTTCAGCCTGACAGCATCCTTGCGCCAGCAACCCCTTCCACTTACGCCCCCGTGCGACCCGTAGGGCAGCCACGCCTTGTGCGCCACATTGCATGTGCCACATACAAGTACGCATACAGATGCATGCGTATATATGTATGTATGTATTTAATATATGTATATGTATATGTGGCATATATAAAATAAAAGACGCCATGCAAGAAAAACGAACAGCGTGGGGGCAGGCACACACACGCAAACGAAACGGTGTGGGGAAGGGAATGCGAAAAAGAAGATGAAAAAGCAGAAGAAGCAGCAGCAGCAGCAGTTAAGCAAGTTGTCCTGGGCTTGTCCTGTCCTAGCCTGAAGGCAAATGCCTCCACAACGCAGTAAAAGAGAACCCAGCAGCAGCAGAAAACTCTCACACGTACACACACACAGAAAGAAAATTCAAGTATTACGTACTTAAAACCCCATATTTCAGACTTGATTTCTCATTAAGATTGAAATTACTCAAATCAAGAAGTTCGAACTTATATCAAGTATGATTTTTCAAGTTCAAAAATTTAAATATTTTAGTAATTTTGTATTTTTCAAAAAAAAATATTGATTTAAGATTTTAAAAAGTTAGCACTGAAGTATTTTTAAAACAGAAACCCTTAAAAAAAAACTATTTGTTTTTTGTTAAAATTTTGAGATTTTCGGAGTTTGAACTTATATTTAGAATATTAAAATATATACGCTTATATTAAGATTTGTTGTGCTCATTCTCAATAATTCGTACGGTTTCAAAAATCGCAAATACCTAATTCATAATTTTTCATTCGAACTTCATTTTGGTCCCACTTTTTTCTCTCTCTGTGCACTCACTCGCTGCCTGCCCCCCTCCCGTCTCCTCAATCACCCCGCGGCTCCTGCCTCCTGCCGCTGCCCAGGCGTCTGCTCTTTGGCTCTGGGCATGTGGCAAGTGCAAAAATTTATCGATTTTTCTGTGTGCTTTTTGCAGAGTTTTCAATGGTTACGTGTGGCTACTCGCCCAACGGGGAGCTTGAAGGGCGGTGGGGATGGGGGTGGGTGGTTGTATGGGTTGCAACGGTTGGGGCGGACATGCCTTGTTATGAATGCCCAGAGCGCGCCAACAGCTGCAACAACTACAACAATAGAAAATAACGTTGCAATAGGTTGAAACCGATTGCGCAATACTCTGATTACAGCGTTAAAATCAGAGTTTTAATGAGAGTTGAAATCAGAGTTTTAATTATAGGGCAAGTGGCTTACAGCTTACAGTTTGCTGCATTTTGTTAGTCCTAAGAATTTGTACTCCCTTCGTCAACAAAATGCCCTAAGATTATTTCTTTTTTGTGCAGAAGGTTTTTCCTTTAATAAAACATAAATTTTTGATTTTAAAAGACATTATTTTTGAATATAATCCTAGCTTTTTAACACAAGATAAATTGTTGTGCAGAACGTAAACCGGGATAAACTTTATTATCCAAAAAAAGAACTATACAGAAATGTAACTTTAAAATAAAATGGTAAGATATACGTTGTTAGCCGAAATAGATAAGTTAAACATCCCGTTTCAAAGAAGACGTCAAGTTGAGCAAAGTTATAAAAATCACATTGATGTAATTAAAAAAAATGATAAGGAAGCTTAATTATTTGTTTACAATCATTTTTGTGTAAAAAACATTGAATAAAAAAAACCACTAACTAGCCAGCTTCAGTAAAAGCTTTTCTTTTAGACATTTTGTAAGTATGATACAAATATTTATTTAATTTTCTTTGTTTTTATTATTTTGATCAGCACATTATATCGCACAATTAAAAATATAACTTAATTTGTATACCCAAATTTTTCCGTCTGTCACTGCATAAAACTAATACTCTCCAATTCAGACTTTGTGAACAGAGTATAACAATGTTACTTCTGCTTGGAGCCTGGGGCAAGTGGACAGAAGCCGTTAGGTGGCTGCATTCTGCATGCCGCCATGGCTGATTATTATCCTGACGTTGCTACAAAACTCTACCGATCCTAGTACAACCGACCCCCCCCTCCCCCTCCCCTCCCAGCCACTCCAATCCTTTACAAGCTCCTTTGGGCCGCATTTTAGGCGCAAAACTTTGAACACGAACAGGAGCAGAATGGGGATGCAAAACGGCGACGTGAAACAACTTTAAAAACAAACTTTCATCCTGTGCCGCGTGTCCTTCGCCCCGTGCCCCGTGCCCCGTCCCCAACCCCACCCTGTGTGTCACCCTGTGTCGCACCGTGTCGCCCCGTGTGTGCCATTAAATTTGTGCTGGGCTGGAAATTTAATTTGCGGCCGAGACTGCCAACAGCTTAACAGACTTAGAAGGCAAGAGCGAGGGAGAACATGAGATACATAAGATAAAATAGATGCAAATAGAGAGCGCCAGATACAAAAGAGAGAAATAGAGAGAGAGAGAGAGAGAGCGCGCGCTTTGGGTCAGGGCGCGCAGGCAACTGTGAAATTGGCCACCTCAACTGTTGGCCAGAATTTTCGGCTTGCTTTTTTGGCAACACTTTAAGAAAACTTTATGCCTTCATTTAGAGCCATAGAATTGAGAGCAAATTGTAAGCCAGAGCGTTGCGAAACTTGGCCTAATCACATTCGAAATTGTTAAGGAAAGTTGAACTCAAGTTTCGTGAGTTCGTCAGTTCTTCGAACTGAAAACAAAATTCGGCAGGAGTTGCAGCTATAAAGTTTGCTTCAATTTAAATTTCCAAAAGAAACTGCATTTTCTTTGGTAACTTACAACACTGAAAGTTGGTTTAAACAACATACCATTACGATTGCGTTTAAACTGCATTCATAATTATTTCGTTCATAAGGTAAGACACTTACCAACACTGAAGCCTTTAATATTGCTTTACTAGGGAGCACAGAGCACTACCCAACACTATCATATATACCTCTGTTTAAAGCTGCATTTGAAGTGTTTTCGTATTTTTGCTCTACGTTACACAGCACTAGCACTTGCACAGCACTGCAACCGCCATACACTTAATTACCCAACACTTAAACTACGCTATTCTGCATCACATTAAATTGCAACACTACTCAACACTGTAACTCATTTTCGTATTTTATCTAAAATACTTTCCAATTAGAACAATTGCAATTTAGACATTTTAAACTACAGCATACTCGAAATCATCTACATAACGTTAACCAACACTGTTCCCAAATATAACTACCATTTAAATAGATATATACTTTATTAAATACTATCTAAATTATATACTACTGTGCAATTGAGATGACTTTAAATCCTTTCAAAATACAATTTGCCATTCAACACAAAATTCTCAGAAACGTTATTTAATAACGTTATCTACTGTGCCACACGGCAGTCTTAAGTTTTCGCTTCATTCATTGCCAAGAATAGAAGTAAGCCCCTCGCCCAACCACTCACCTATACACTTCCTTCCAGCTATAATTTAGTGTTCACAACGCCCACACAAAGGCACATGGGCATTCATATGTTATCCCAGCTCAAGCCCCCACCCCTTAAATGAGGAGCTCCATTCATGGAATTGCATAGAACTGACTTTGTGGAACCTTCGAATAGATGACACGTTACCTTCACATTTGGCAACTTTACAGGTTTCGATTGCGTCTCTTTGATTGTACTACTAGACAAAGACAAGTGGGACGAGAGAGCGAAAGAGAGAGAGAAAGAGAGAGGGGTGTCAACTCAGGCACACGTAATTCCCATTTCAAGTCTATTGAGAAATCAGCTTTTGTTTTTGCACAATACCATAGAATAGGCATAGAATGGAATAGTATTATATTATCTTTTGGACTGCAGCTGAACAATGGATTATGCAGCACGTTCGTCCGTCTCTTTCTACGCCTATCTGTCTCACGTTTGCACAATTACAATGTGTACAATATTCGTTGGGCTTCACAAACTGTTCTCTATTAATTATACCATGGGCGAAGAGCCAGGGAGGAGCGGGGGAGTGGGGCAGCTGGCGGAGGGTCTGACAAGTCTGACAGCTTTAAATAGTTGTCATGCATTCTTTTGCATTGTTTTTGTTTTGTTTTATTGCTTCGCTCCGTTTTGTTTCGCTTTGTTCGCCGCTTTGTTTTGCTACGTTTCGCTGGTGAAATAATTTAAATTTGTGGAACAACTTTTTTGACTTGTTTGCGTTGTTTCTCACCCTCTTATTCTCTCTGTCTCTCTCTCTCTCTCTCTCTCTCACTCTCTCTCTCACTATATCTATCTTTCTCTTCGTATATGATTAGGTGAAAAGTGCATTTGCATTCCAGCGGCAAAAAGCTGTTATACAAAGGAGAAACCAGAATTGCATCTATTTCAACAAGCACTTACCAACACTAATTCAACAACACTGAAACTAGTGTACAAGATAATATTTAAGACTAAATCAACTGTCGTTGAATAGTTTAAGAAACTATCCAACGCTGAATCGGACACCAACATTGAACGTTGTATAAAAGTAACTTTTCAATACAATATCTAATAAACAAGGCACTATTTTATGTTGCACCTATTATACAAGTAAACCCTCCATCACTGAATCAACAGTCTCAGGCACTGACCAACACAGCTATTTAAACAAGCTCCAATCAATATTACAACCCTCCTTCAAGACACTAGACAACACTAAATCAAGTCTCAAGCTTAAAGAGAAACATTTTCGAGCAGTAAATCCTCCATTCAAAAATCAACTGTGCAAATCAGTTACCAACAGTGTAGTGACTTTATTGGACATTTATCAACACTACAGTGTCTTCAATCATTTTATTATTTGCCAATTTCTTGGCACTTACCAACACGACAGGCACCCAGATTAGCATGCAATGCATATTACAGCAGCTACCAACACCGAATCAAGCATTAAAGGTCTTAATCAACACTACCACGTTTCTTTCATCTTTCATCTTCCAATACAAAAAATCCACGATTGAAACACCAGAATCATCTGTGCAAAGCACTTACCAACACTGCCGTTGCCTTAATAAGCACTTAACAGCACTAGAGTCGCTTTTCAGCTATTATGGCCCGCCTCCAACCACTCGCTGGGCAATTATAAGTTACATATGTGTACACAATTAATTACAAATTGCATATTTACATTTCCTATTTAGCGCCAATGCCAACTACTTATACATATGCATACATATATAGTATATATGTGTATATATAGTATGTATTATAAGTGCAACTAACTGTTAATTAATCAAACACACAACTCGCCCAACAACTTCGACTCGTTGCTTTGTTTGTTGTTTCACCTGAGACAGCTCACAAAATGACTCATCAGCCCAGATATGACTGTGGTGACTATTATTATTATAATTATTATGATGGAAAACCCCAACTGTTCCATTCGTTCAGGCTCTTTAGCGTCTCCCACAACAACTTTACGATCATATATATTCGCAGTTCGCTGAGAACTTCCGTGTTTAATTACATTCCGCAGCATTTACCTGCGCCAAAGCACACTCCCACCAGCACTGAAGTGTGTGCGTACGTGTGTGAGTACGTGTGTGTGTGTGTGTATGTGTGCGAGTTTCTAAATTTGGCAACAAAGTTGGCCCTCTGTGCACATACTCTATACTTTGTATTTAAATTGCAATCGTATTCATTTACAAACTTTCACTTTAGTAATAATCCCATCGAATGTCTAACACATAAAAGTAGATATCTTTTAAGTCCGTAAAGTATATATTTATTCAACAACTGAGTCGATATACACACCCAGCTAATCATATCACTATATATCATATAGCCATGGGAACTATTAGTCAAAAATTGGAAAAAACTAAATAAACTCAGCGATTGCGAGCTTAACTATGATCCTAAAATATGACAAAATTCTTATCAATGTCAAATTAACATAAATGTTGACCATAAATTGCGTTTCCAGATATAAATGTAGAATCAATCTAAAGGTCAAATCATGAATATAAATGTATATCATTTTCAAATCAGTCTACTTTTGACAAAATTCGAAGGGGTGTAACCGACTGCGCAACACTCGTTCACAGTGTAATAACAACCAAAACATAAGAATAAATAATAAAAAAAATCAAAAATTAGCTTTTACACCAAAAAATTCAACAACATTTTTTATTTTTAATAGTGCACTAAACATGAAAAAAGGTTCAGTTCTGACAAAGTTGTAGGAGTTGGAAATATGGAAGATATGGATCCAAGACATGCTAACATTGTCCAAAACTGAGCGATATATTTAGACTTCCGTAAAGAAGCCAACAAATTGTAACCCTTTATCTGACGCGGGTGAAGACGGACATTACATAAACCCAATATACTCTTTTCACTTCGTAAACGAGCATACAAGTTATAATTATAACCAATCTAAAATTTTAATCCATACCCATATACAAATTTTAGAATATAATTTTAGCATGAATTTCGACTAAAGCTTGTATTTCCAGATTGAAATTCGATATACACATATATATCGATTACCTAATTTAGGGTATCCAATATTTTGCATAATTATTGGCAATACAAATGATTTTTAGAAGTCTGTTTTGACTTTCACATTGGGCTTTTGACATGTTTTAATATATTTAAATATAGCCTTTAAACTGTATTCATATGTATCTGTATATGAATATCGAATAGGTTTTTTCTGTTTTTCTTGATTTTTTGTCTTTTATTTTTGCTAGTCCGCAGCTGGTTTCACAGCTGTTTTAAAGGCAGTCAGCAATTTGCTTAGTTTTGCCGTTGTTGGGTTTCGAGTTTTTTTATTCGCATAGTCAGCTTTAAAAGTAAAAAATGTGCAATAACACACACAAAAATAAACAACAACAAAAAAAGAACAAATAAATAATATAGAAAATTACTCCAATTACGAGACATCAGCGTAATTCAAAACAAACAGAACGGAATGAAAGAGAAAGAGAGAGAGGGAGAGAAAGCGAGTGAGGCATGTGTTGAACTTGGTCAGCAAACTAATAAATGTGCTCATATAAATATATGTATGATATACATATTATATAGATAAGTATATGGAGCAGTTACGATAGCGCTTCTGCAACTCTAACAAATCAACATGCAAATTTTTAGATAACACTGCGAAATTTGTGGGTTAAAGGGGGAGAGAGCTTTTAAAACAAAGCAATAAACATGAAAATGGGGGAGTGGGGGAGGGGGTAAGTTTAAACAAATGCGCTCGCAAAAAGCGGTTTAAAGCAAACGAAAATGGACTATCAAAGGGTGTCTGAAAGCGGGTCTAAATAGAACCGCATGGCGGCTCTTGTACATTGAACTTTAGCCGGATTCTTTGTGGCCCATTTGGCGCTTTGGCAGCTGCTGGTCTATGGTAAATGGCCCCGTGGTCTTCTCTGGCCTCTGGTCGCTTGGCTCTATGGTCTGGCTCGTGTTTGGGTTCTATTTTTGTGCGATTTATGGCAGCATTTTCATTTGAAATTAACTGCCATGAAAGTTTCATAAACACAATCGAAACGAAGCCCATAAAAAAGTGCGCAGCTGCAGTTCGCAGCTGGGGAAGGGGGTTTGGGGAACGGCATATCTAATCTGGGTCGTAAAAACATGTTTCATGCGTTCCATACACTTTCCACCCGCAACCTGCCCTCCCCCTCCCTTACCACACACACACAGAAATTCATAAATCGGGCGCGAAAAATATAAAAATAAAACGGGTTGAGTTTAATTTTTTTATTTGCGTTTTTTTTTCTTATACTATTTTGTTGTTATCGGCACTTTAGAGCGCAGTTGTTCATATTGCTAATCTAATCAATAGGGAAAATTTTGTACAAAAAAACTAGATATGAAAATAGCATTAATCAGAGCCAACTTTAGATACTCTACCAAGTAACGAAGGCTCAATGAGTGTGTGTTTCTTATCACGCCAAAAGATCTATGGATCACATAAGAAAAATTCAGATAATAAATATATTCATTCAGGGCATGATTCATTTCATTCACTTTTTGACTTATTCACAATTGTAATCTTTTCTGCCTTTACAGATTTCACTGAGTCCCAAGTTCATACAAATATTGCGTTATATAAATACTGGCTTTTATTAGAATTTGTGAGAGATTATAAAGATTTACTTGAACTGCGATAAAAACTACATGAAATATGCGAACTTCGTAATATATTTAAAGTTAGTTTCAGAGAAAGATTATTTAAATACATTTTTGGTTGAAAAGCAAATGCCTGAATGAACATTGATATTTATTTAAAATCATATTTATTAAAAAAATTAAATATAAATATATGAACCCGTAAAAAAGTTGTAAGGAACTTTCTAGAACATTTTAGGAATGTTTCTTACAATTTTAATTTATTATTATAAAGTTGTCCTTTATATAAAATCCTCGAAACAACAACAAATTAGTAGTGTACAAAATTCTAGAAAAAAAAATATTGGCCAATTGTTATTATAATATATAATACAACTACAAAACCATAGCTATAGCTCGTCACAAAAATCCTTACACCCTATCTAACAATTATCTACAAGGCATACTTGAAGTTAAGAACGTGACATTGATGGAAAATATATAAACATAAAAAAACATTCCGGTATCGAAATGGGTCTGGAAAACTACAAACGCAGACGGAACGTAGACGACAAAGGGGCTAGAAATGAGGTTAAGACGACAACGACGTTGATTAGAAACGATTCGAAATTCTTTCATAACGTAATCATAATAATAATAATAATAATAATATTAATAGATTTGCGATGATTGATTCATAGATGCGACTACTGATAGCGCTTATCAGAAGAGATAATAAATAAACAAACAAAACACATGTTATCGATACCGATTGTATTATTTTATGTGATGCGATTGCAGGGATTACGAATATTTGTTTTAAGATTGTTTCAAGTGTTGTTCAATAGATTGTCTGGCCAAAAGTTATCAAATTTTACTAGTCATGTCAATGATTTCTCGATTATTCGATAAACTAGTTATATATTGCTTTGATGGCCCATCATTGTAGTCTTAACAAACTGTTTAGCGATAAGTGCCAAGCATAATAATTAAAAAAAAAATATAACTATACGAAAGATTAATCGATTATTCAATAATTCAAGAAAAAACCTACTGTAGAATTTTCCAATATCTCTTTGTTGATTCTCCTACAAAAAGTAGTTTAGTGATATCATATCAGAACTACGGAACGATATTAACGATAACGATATTAACTTTTTACATAGGTTTTATTGTTGGACAAAGTTGTATATTTAAAAATTAATCAAGAGAAACTCATAATTATTTTAGAACTATGTCTAAGACTAATCGAAAATTTAATAACATTTGCCAAAATTTCACTGCACTTGTTCTCCTTTTTTTTGGTATACTCAATGGCACTTTGTGCTTTCATAGTTCACTTTGTCTCTTTAATGATCTAAATTGCAGTCATATATCATAGCAACAACTACTACAACAGCAACAACGACAGCAAAGATTGATGACAAACTCTGTTAATTACTACAATTTGTGGGCTGGTCATAGCCCAAATACCCCACACACACACGTATATACACACACAGCCACACACACCCAAGCAATCACATATCTATTTATAGGCCTCTGCTATGCCTTTTGCCGATAAAAGAAAAAAGTCATTGGAACTGAGACTTATCGAGAAATTGTAATTGATGTGGGCTCATCAAAAATGTGGAAATGTTGGGAACTTGGACAAATGTTCAGCGCAGTAAACAGATATCGCAACGTTGTTGTTGCTATTGTTATTGCTGCTGGCTGTCATGACAAACTGTAAAATAGAAATGGAAAAGTGCGCAGTGGGACAATCTGCCTGGTTGGTTGTTATTGTATTGGAGGCAAGCCATGACTCAGTAGCACACGCAATGCAAACAAATTAGATTGCAAATGCTATAGACTGTGAAACACCCTGTAGTCAGAAATGTCCTAAGGTTAAGTTAGAAGCGAACCTATAAACCAAATTTTAAGATATTCTATACCTGTTTTCTCTCTTATCGATATTTATTGATATTCAAATAAAGAATAGGCTTAGGCGATTAACCTAAACGTTCGATATATGCATATACCAAATGTCGATATTTATCGATTTGGAATCGAAATGATCGATTTGAGAGTGCCGCACTTTGTGTCAATTATAAAAACACGCTAAACGAGCACATGTATGCAAATTTTTCCGAATTCTGATCAAATTATTTTCGCAATCGATGAACTGACTAAGTGGGCTCATTATCGGTATTTATCGCGAACTGTGGGAATGGCACAAGTTGTGACCAATTTAGAAAATTGAGTTACGTAGAACATACTTGTCTCCACCTTTCATAGGTAAACATCTACAGTTACTACAAATATATTTAATTAATGACACATTTTTTGTTAGTAAAACTTTTACATTGCGAATCTATCTTTTATCGATTTTAGGCTATTTAAGCCGGTTATTTATCGAAAATCTAAATAATTGAATAACTGAATAATTTAATTCCTGACAATATGCAATTTGAGTGCTAGTCCCATAGAGGTCTTTCTCCAAAGAGTTTCGATTGGTGAACGATATTCATCGATTTTTGGGCAATGCGTTTAGCTATTTCTAATCACAAACTAACATTAAATGCAGCAAATGGTATTAAAGAATGTGTATTAATGAAGATAATCCGGATGTTCATAATCATTTGATTTCGCTCGAAAAAAAATTAAGAATTTCTAACATGGATCAAGACAAAGGTGGAAATTTCTGGCCTTGAGAATAAGATTTTAAATTTAAAAACGATTTTCATCAATTCCAAAATTACTGATGATAAGACTTGAATAGACTACTTCAGCATTTTTGAGAATGTTATATTCTGGAAATCTTGAAAAGTATTCCACATAGGCCTGTCATACTTTCAACAGGGTACGTCAAAATGATCTATGAGTTGCACGTTTGCTAGTTTCTGCAGCTCTGGGCAGTCTTTTCATTTGTAGCTGTATCTGTATCTGTATCCGTCTGTCTATCTATTTCGAGTATCTGACAGTTTTGTCAGCTTTGTTTGGCGTCGCTGCTGGCGTCGCTGTCGCTGTTGCTGTTGCCGGGTCGTTGCAGTGCAAACTGCAGTTGAAGGTGATTTAATAATGAGACGAACAACGCGTCTGCCCTGCCCCATCCCCCTGCCCCTGCCCCTACCCCTACCCATGCCTCTGCCTCTGCCCCTACCACTCCTCCCCCTTATGCGCCTTCTTCGCTTTGCTCTCATCTATCTTGCGCTTCCACGTCCCACGTCATATTTTTTTCATTTTTTCTATTGCGCGCTGCAATTTTTATTTTTTTCTTTCCCTTCTGCTTGTTTCTCATTTAGTTATTGTTATTGCATTGTTGCCGTTGAGCTTATAAATAGACGTCGCAGTTGCCGTTAATTGCTTCGGCAGTCGCTTTTCTTTTTTTCAGTTTTTCTATTTTTTTTTCTTATTTTTTCATTATATTTATTTTTTGTTTCCCTTTGCTGTATTCGTTTTCTTTAATTATAATTCATTACGTATGTGCATTTTATTTATTGGCTTTGTTTTTCCCCCTACTTTTTTTCTTCGTCTTGGGCGGCCCCTAGCGGAGACGGCAGCGACGACGGCTTTTGTTGTTGTTGTTGTCAGAGATTGCACTTGCCCATGAGCTTTGGCATAGGGGTAGGTCGGGGGCAGCGTCACGATAGATGTCACGTAACAGCTAATCGATAAAATATGAATAATCACACTATGCGAATTGTGTGCAGGAATGTGTGAATTATATATATGTAGATACATATATTTCCATAAGCTTTATGAAATACGATTTGTGGAAAAACAGTTTCTTATCTATATTCTGTATGCATGTATTCTAATCTGTTTTTATTTCATTAAATATTTTTTCATTTAACATTTTTTTTATTAAGTTATTCTATGTTTTATTGCATTTCTATTATATTTAATTCCTTTCCATTTAGTTTCATTGTATTTTATTCTGTTCGAATTTGTATATTCAATTAACATTCTTTTTAGTCTTTGTTTTTAAATATTACATTATACTCAATTCTTTTTAAATATATTCCATTTTTTCTGTTCTTTTTCATTATATTTTCTTCTTGTGAAATCTATAATAATATCCTAATAAAAATGTTTTACTTTTCCAATTTTCTAATACATTAATATTTCATTGATATTTTAATTTTTTTTAATATTTATTGCACAACATTTGCATGCAATTCCGTTTGCTTTGTCAGGAAAACGTTTACGAACGTCGCACAAAAGAAAAATTGGCAAACTCTCTACGTTCTCTCGAGAGTATGAACACTATATTAAATATGAACTTTGATCTTTTAATTGCATTGTTTGACAAAACAAATTATTGCCAATAAAGCCTTTACGAATGTCGTACAAAAAAGAAAAATCAAGTAAATGCAAAGCGGTCTCAAGAGCGAAATCACAACAAATACAGAGATAAAAAGAGCTTTTCGCATTATATTATACAATTTCACATTTTGAAATTTCATTATCAGCAAAACGTTTACGAATGTAGCACAAAAGAAAAATTGTGCGAATATTGTTTGCTTTTGTGTTAGTTAGCCCCAGGGAAGAGAGTATCAATAAGCGCTATCGTTCTAAATGTCAGTTGTAATAGACTCAAATGGAATTTCCAGCTTTTTTTTATTGCTCAGATTTCTGGCTTCGATTCATTTAAATATGTTACTTAGGTAAATGGGAAAATTTCTAGTGCGCTGCCTGTCGCACGATTCAATTTGGAAATGTCGTTAGCTAATATATTCACAGCTTGTGTACTCGTGCTTAGTTTTGTCACACTTTCATAGAATCACTTCACTTGGGATTTCCATTTGTTTATTTTTTATTTAATTTTTTTTTCGCCACAGTTGTGTCTGTTTATGTCTGTTTTGTTTATTTAGTTTGGGAATTAGCTAAGAGTCGTCCCACTCGCCTGTGTTTAAGCTTTGTTGCATCACAACGAGACACTTAACGACCCGCCACTCAAGCTGTCCAATTGGAGTGTAAAGGGGGGACGGCGCTAAAGAGGGGTTTTCCCTGAGAGAGGAAACCACTCACAGCTTATTCATTGCCTTATGCAACTGGATGAGGGGCGGAGTATAGGAAATAAATGTCAGGTGCTTTGCGCTGAAAAATGCTTTTCATTCGCCTTAATTTACTGCAAATTGAAATCTGAATTTAACTGTTTATTTTTTAATGGAGCTCCGAATACCTTCTGATGCCATTTTATATACCCCGGGCTTACATTTATTCAAAAGTCATTCCCAAAATGAAGCAATTCAAGATATTTTTTTGAAGTTTGAAAAAAATAAAACTATCAATTGACTTTAGCAGTGTTATTAGTCTTGCGGATATATGTATATATCAGATCTTATTACAAATGATATGGCCGTGAGCCGATGTTGATCAAATTTTAGCATTATTTTGAAAGCATAATAAAGTTTGGTTAAGATGACTAAAAAAACAAAAAATGTTTTTCATACAACTCAATTTTCGACCAAGTGTTTCTATAATAGTATAATAATATAATATGCTATGGTGGTCCGATGTTCCTAAGATATTGCCGTTAATTAAGAAGCTCATATGTCGACTTCGGTAAAAGAGTCTTAAAAACACAAATGCATTCCGATAGTTCCTACGAAACTTATATGATGCAGTAATCCGATCCACCTGATTTCGACATATTTAGTGCATGCAGCAAAAATCTATGCCATAATTTAATTAAGCTTCAAAACTGAGATAAGATAGTTGGATAGATAGATTTACTTTGTTTTTTCTCGCTGAGTGTGGAACTTGAATAAATCAGCTCAACTGTGATAAATACGTGTTACACAGTCCTATAATACTCCCTAGAAGGGCATTAATTTTTTGATAAGTCCAATTTCTAAAAGTTCAGTTTTCCGCGTTACTATTGTACATTGAAATTAAAGATAGCTGGAAATGCATTATGAATATTATGTTATGTTATGTACATTTGTGGGGGATGGGGGCGGACTGGGGTCATCCAGTGGATATCAATGTACTTATATAAACAGCCCACATGTATGGATATACTTAATTAAGTGTGTGTGTGCCGCTCTCCCTGTTTGTGTAACGGTACATGTGATGACTATTTACAGCTTGGACCATTCGTTAGATGCATTATATGTGCAGTTATCCATAACACAGGTTACAAGAAACCAGATACAAATTGTGCAATTATGTGCTTTTCTACACCCCGTTACCATGGAAAATGGCGTGGGAGGGGGTGGTGAGAGAATAGAAGATAATAAGTTTTACAAATGTATCTAATTGGAAAAAAAGGCGGATTCTCGCCTCCCACAGGGTATCATGCCTGCAAGCCCACAACAAATTGTCCTTGCTTGGTTCACGGGTCGAATATCCGCAAATTGCAATTAGAGTAGGTTTATGTACCTCGTTTTCCACATTAATGAATCCAAATTAACCTTGTTTCGGTGTCATTGAATTTATCGAAAATAATACACAAAATATTATATTCGTTATTTAATTGAAATTGCTTTGGTTTCTTTCCTTTTTTGTTTATTCTTTTTAATGAAAAGGTAGAATATCTTCTAATGAAATCTAATATATATCATAGGAATGCTTTTTATTTGTGGTTTAAAATATCTTCTAATGAAATCTAATAAATATCAAAGATATACATTTTTATTTTTAAAAGTTTTAATTCTACAGAAATTAAACCAACTGGAACTGGTTCAGTTCAAGGTACGATTTATGACATTAAAAAATATTGGAATTCCGGGATCGAACCAGTTTGGTTCAAAACTGGTTTGCGGCCTATATAGTGTGGTACGTAAAGAGGTTTGTTTGAATTTCTTCCAGTAATTTTCTGGAAACTATAAGCCCTAGGAGACTTGAATTTTGAAATTTATTATGATGGTTTTTGCTTATAACAAACACAGCTTCCAAAATATATTTTACTTTCTTAGCTACCCGTTCCCAACTACCACATATAAAATTAGAATACATAATAAAGTCCTCTTTATTAAAAATCGATTTTTGGTATTTGCATACATTTCAAAAACAATTTAAATCTTAAAATGTTAAAATAGTTAACACAAAAGTAAGAATAAGTTTGCAAATTTTCCAAATTAAGGAAAACAAGTGAGAAGGCAGGCTCCAGTGCGCCCGACTAGAGGATACCCTGAACCCTGTCTTTCCACATATTTCAATTGGCTTGCTTACAAACATACACACATTCAAACGCACGCCGCACGCTGTGAACAGCTGCTGTGTTTGCCCTCCACTGTAGAAACTAAAGTCAAGAATAACTTTTAAACTAACAGCATGATCTTGATGAAATTTTCAGGACTTGTTAAGTCCAATTAAAATTAAAATCGATTATCAAAAAACCGATAAATATCGATAATGAGAAAACGATTTAAAATGAACCTAATCTGCGTATAGTATACACGAACTTAAAAAGGCGAAGTTCAGCTTTCTAGCTGCTGTAGTCTCCGATCGACTCAACCTGTCATGCTGATCAAGAATATATATACTTTATGGGGTCGCAGATGCCTCCTTCTGCCTGTTACATACATTTGCACAAAACCATTAGCTGTTTTTAGCCATTTTCAATGCGTATAAAAATGAGATATGTATTACAAAAAGGAAAAGGAAACCATACTCAACAATACACAAACAATGAACGCTCGCAAACTGTGTACAGGGTGTGATACAGTCGTGCACTCTCGACTAGAGCATTCTGACTACTATTTGTGTTTGTTTCCCAGCCGGCAACAACAACAACAACAACAACAGGGCATAGTCAAATAAACTGCAAAACGAGCTATGCCCAGGCCAGGCGCTCCAGCCCGGCCCGGGCGGGGCGAGGCGTGGCGGGTTGGGACGGAATGGGGCTGAGAAGCGAGCGACGCACGTCAACGACACCCAAAGCTGCTGAACGGGAGAGAGGGAGAGAGACGCATTGCACATAACTGTTTTGTGCAAGTGTGTGTGTGTGTGCGCTGGTCGATAAACAAAAATGACAGCAGCAGCAACAACAACGGCAACAGCAACAACAACTTTCAGACTGCGCAGCTGGCAGCGCAGTCGCCGGCAGCTGATAGCGAAGCGCTATCGTTGACGTCGACGTCGACGTCGACGTTGACTTCGCTGCTGGCGTCGCGTTTGACTCATTAAATATTTTGCAACCTTGACCGTTCGAGAGCGATTAAAATGTGAGTGTGAGTGTGTGTATGTATGTGTTTGCGTGTGTGTGTGCGAGTGTTTTGGTGTGTGTGCTGCTATTGTTAATGTTGTCGTTGTTGTTGCTGTGTGTCATGCAAGACTTGAGGCAATTTGAGCCGAAAAAAACAAACAACAAATAATAAGAAAATGAAACCGCAGCCTGCATTCAACGGAGACTGCAAACGACGGAGACTGTTTAAGAAAAAGAGATAAAAAAAAACGTCAAAAAGATTTTTGCGATTTCCAGGTAAAAACATCAAAACAAGACAAAAGAAGTTGGTAATATTTGCACCACTCCAAAGTGCCTGCAGACTGACAGCTACCCTGTACTAGAGTTGAAACAAAAAAAAACAAACTTTGCGTAACACGTCTTAAAGAATTTTTCATATAATCTAACATAAATTATTGACCAAAAACTACAAATAAAATAATTGAATAAGAATATAAGAATATAAAGTAAAATAATTCAAATATTTGTTGAATGAATTCAAATTATAATTATAATTATTGCTTCAAAAATTATTTCAAGATTTGCTATTGCTATTTGCTAAAAAACAATATACTTTTTTATTTTGGGAGTCGTGAGAGAAGATATCCGATTCGTAAATCGTGTTTTTTTATTTACCATGAAAATAAGCAAAATATATAAAATAAGAAGAACAGCAACAAACTGGAGCATTATTGAGAAAACGCAGCAAAATTACCTTGTCTTTTATTATAAATATATATTTTTTTTGCTACAATTAAATTTGTTATTGTATTTGCAATTCAATCGAATTTCAATCTAAGCCCTTTCCATTCCATAAAACACAACGTCTCTGATGAAGTCTAATTGCCCGTGCAATTGTAATAACTTTTGCCATACAGCCCAGCCAACCCCCACACCCCCAACACCGCCCAGCTGGCATTTAGAAGCAATCATTAAATGTCCATTAAAAAAAGGAAACCCTTCAGTCCCCCCACACAAATTGAAATGCGGGGGGTTTGCCTATTGACATCAATCAATTGTCCATTTGAAACAAGCACAAAAGAAGTCAAAGTTATTTTTAAAACAAGAAGAAGAAATATGAACTGTTCGCTTTGGAAAGCAGAAGTTTAAATACCCTTACAAAGTTATAACAGAATGTGTACTATATGTATATTTGTATAACTCTAAAACTACAGTAATAAACTATTGGTATAATATTTATCCATTAGTATCATATTGTATGTATTTTTATCTTGATTTTCTTTTTTTCAATATAATATTTATATATCTTGGTATTTTATATCTATAAATACATAACTCGAAAAACAACAAAAAGTTTTTTATACAGAAACTCAGTTCTATTCGATTTTTCCGATATTATTCAAAAATTGATTATTAACACGGCTTTTTTAGTTAAGATTTGCTAAAAAAAAACGATGTTTTTCATTGAAAACCCCATTATGATATAGTAACCCAATGTAAATCAAATATTGCTCATATCATGCGAGCTTAAAAAGAACTGCTTTTGGTTGATTTTTATTAGAATATCTTAACCTCAAAAACCATCATAGTTTAGCATAAAACAAAACGAAATTTTCGACCAATATTTCCTATGGCAGTTATATGGATATATATTGATCCGATGGTTTGATGATGAAGTTAATGCAATATATTCAATTCAAAATTTTTTATTATGAATTTTTTTCTTGAAAAATATTTTTTTCCAAAATTAGAATCAGATCTGCAACCAAAGTTTAGTTTTTCCTAAAAATCCTAAAATAGATTATACAATACAAATAATTTTGATCATACTCATTATCATTATTCTTGTTATCTGTTTGCAAATCTTTCATTCAGTCGTTTGAGTTTTGACTTTGGGTTTTTCGTTGGTTCTTTTAGCTAAACGACCTTTACAAATTACAAAGTGAAAACCCGTTTTCCACAAGCCTTAGCCATGTTTTTAACTCAACATACCCGCCCCAAGCCCCCCACTTCCCATTGCCTCAGTTCGTCTCCCCTACCCTTTACCCTCTCTTCTGTCTACTCGGTTCTCTTCATGACATTTTCCAGTCGTCGACTTCTTTTGCGGTCGTCCGTTGTGTGCGGCCATTTAGCTCTCTAATTGCTGTCATTCAGGCAAAACAGAGTGAACGAGAGAGATAGAGACAGAGAGGGAGAGACAGAGCGGGAAAAAGAGAGCAAGACAAGCGACCTCTGGCACTAACTGTCGCTGTCACGTTGTTGTTATATACGGTTACCAGTTAAAGTAGAAGGGTCTGTTGTTTTTGTGACCCATTTCAAGCTGGCGATTCTTAAAAAATTACTCTATACATACTATATATAAAAAGTGCTAAATTTATTTTTTGTTAAATTTTGTTTAAAAAATGATCATCGCAACATAAAATATTTTTAATAAAATACTCTTCCTAGAACCTTTTTGACATTTTTCTTCAGCTTTTTTGTCACTAAAAACTTAGTATTTCGCAGTTGGAAATTTTTGGAAATAATTGATTAAAATTCATTTTCCTAGTAGTTTTTTATAGGCGCGAAATTCTAGGTCTAATGAAGAATACGTTACGGAACTACCTATACATGTATAAATAAAAAATGTATGAACCAAACCATTTTTAAAAAGTATGGTTTGGTTAGCGTTTAGGGTCGGCTACAGTATATTTAAACTGGTTCGGTTCTGGATTAAAATTAAAAAATATACCCTGTACTCATATTGAAATCGTGGATTAGGGGGCAATTCGTGTCTAACTATAGAGTATCTTCTAGCCAAGAAGTTTTCTGATTTTTTTATTTTCCGTTTTTTATTTTTTTTCGTGTTCCCGACTGTTTCGTTGCGGCAGGTCACTGGTGTCAAATTACGTATAATTATTTTTAAAGCAACTTGCGTGTTGAATTTAACCCCCAAACCATCCCACCCCCAACTCCCCTTTAACCCTGTGGGACGCCAACACCCCCTTAAACCCAACTGGGAAATTGGTCTTCACTTTACTTTGCTCACTTCATTCACTTGCCCCACCGCTTCTGTGCTTTATCTTCCTCCTGCACTTCACTCACTTAGTCATCGTCGATTGTCTTTTGTTTTTTAAGTGCTTCCCACTTCTTCTTCGTTTGCAACCTAACCGTAAAACTAGCAACAACAATAACTACAATTGCTTCAGCAATAACAATAATAACAATAATACAAAAAATTATTCATTTTGCGACTTTTGTTTCGCCTTCCGCATAGCATTCTCTCTTCCTCAACCTCCCTCTCTCTCTCCCTCCGTCAATGTTTTTCAATTTTCCCCAACAATTTTTTGGATATTTCCAATATAGTCCCCCACCAACCTACAAAAACTAATAAAAACAATTTTGCGGAATTTCAAAGCCTCAATATATATACATATATATGTATATATATATGTAACATAATTATACACATGTATATAATATGTATTATAGAGCCCATAACTCTATTATATTATTGTATTTTATTTTATAGCCATATTCCGACGTATATAAATCATTTCTGAAGGTCAGCAAATTCTTGACTCGAAATATATTTAACGAATTTTACGTGAGTTTCTTAAGGTTTTTTCTTTTCTTTTTTTTTTTTGGTCTTGTATTTTGGAGGTTGCATAGTATAAAATATTATGGAATTTCAAGGCCGAGTGCGTGCAATGCTCTATTATATGAAGAGCTGGAATATACGAATAGTAATATACAAATAGTATACTATTATAGCTTTTGAAAACTATATTGGCAGTGTTGGATACCGTTTTCAATTTGAACAAAATTTTATTTTGACGGTTCGAACCTTGAGAACGGAGGTTATTATTCGAACTTTGGTTGGTCACATTTGAACCAACTGTTAATGGAGCAATTCAGTTTCTAATGACTTATTTCACATATTCAGTGTTAAAAAATGCAGGGAACGAAAAACTGTTGCCATTCAATTTTCATATAGAAAAAACAAATATCTGAACCCATTTGTTCAATTTCATCTTATGGTTTTTAAATGCTTATATTTTTATGCAACTTTTACGGTATAAGTTCAATTCAGGTCAAAGTAAAAAAAATAAATTGAGGGGTTCAAACTTGTTCGGTTTGGTAATAAACAATTTATTATTACAATTATATGTATATATATGTACAACGTCACGTGTCTTACGTTACGTAATGTTTTCTTCCCCAGTAATTATGGAATTATCTCTTTTATTTATCTTTCTCTTATATGATCATCTTGATCTTGTACTTCCATCTCTTCCTCCCTCTCTCTCTTTAAGCTCTCGGAAATTCTGTTTTATTATGATTCTCTAATATTTACTGTTTGTACTACTTTTGCGCTATCACCTTCCCTTCATAAACCTCCACGCACCCTTCCCCCATTCCACATCTACCCCAAATGATTGAATTTCTTATCAGCTTTATATTCTTTTTCCTCTTCCTGCGGCTCCCCCGCTCGCAGCTTATCGCATTTACTGCAACTATTTGGGTTGCTGCCGATCCGACTCTTATCGTCTATATGACTAGGGAGAGAGGGGCCAAATGGCCGCGAATGGCGCAAATGGAAACAGGAAATAAGCTAGCTGCGGAAATGCGCATCTGCGAATGTGTGAGATCGGGGCATAGTACAGATATACATATACATATGTATAGGCATATTAAAATTATTTAAAATCTGGTGCCACCAAAACAGCCTTCGTGACATGTCATCGAGTATGTCAGTGAGCAAGACAAGCCAAGCGCACAAATCTAATCCATTAAATTACATTTACCCTATTTTAATTTAGTTTACGTATTATTTAGAGCTCAAGTATTTCAGTGAAAAAGCCAATTTAAGTTCCCTAGTTTCAATTCCAAGATCATAGATAACATTTGTGTGAATATGAACGCAGATGAGCAAATGAAGGTTTTTTTAGTTGGAATATTACATCTTCGTGTCCTATCGAATTTGCAACTTTAAATTTTGAAAAAAATAAACAAATAAAAGATGGAGCGAGCTCTCGCAGACAATATAGCTGACATGTCATGCAGTGTGTCTATAAAAAGAAGGCTAGCTCTCGAAGACAACATTGCTGGCATGTCAGATAGAGTGCCTTTTAAAACAGTTGGTAACATATTATGCACATTAATAAAGTTTTAAATAGGCAAAAGAAGAGCGCTTGCAGACAACGTTGCTGACATGTCATGCAGTGTGTCCCACCGTCCGGTGGGACGGTGCTCAGGCAACGTTGTCGACATATCAGATAGTGTCCTGCATGACGTATTTCACCCTACCACAAAGTTAAAAAACAAAAAAAAATAACAGACATAGACGTAGACATTGCTGCTGACATGTCATGCAGAGTGTCCGGCACGATAACTTCAAAACTGTATTTGAAAGTGTTGTACTTACCTATGAATTTGCGTTCCGCTCGCGATGCGCTGTTGATACGACATATTGGCAACTTGTTGTTGTTGCTGCTGTTGTTGATGCTGTTGTTTTTGCTGCTGTTGCGTAGCTTTGTTTTGCTGCTGATTAGATGCTGCTTGCTGTGAATGCTGCTGCTGCTGATGATGTAGATGATGGGACGTTGGTCCATTATCATGCACTTGATGCGACGCAGCAGCGTTTGTTGCTGCTGCGCTGTGTTGCTGCTGCTGATTGCTAGCAACACGTTGCTGCTGTTGGTGTATGTGATGATGATGAAGCTGTTGCTGATGTTGCAGTTGCTGCTGCTGTTGATGTTGCTGTTGTTGCTGCTGCTGTTGCTGCTGTTGCTGTTGTCCACCGTTTGTGGCGTTGTTTGTGGGCGGCGGAGCACCGACCTGCACTGAAGAGGAGCGTATAGCTGCTTCCATTTCATGCCGAACTCTTTTGGCTTAAACACTTGTTGTTGCGCCCAGAAGTTGAAGTCCAAGTTGTTGTTGCTGCTGCTGCTGTAAATGTAGTGTTGCCGCCGCTGCTGCTGCTGTTGATGTTGTTGCTGTTATTATTATTATTATTATTATCACTGAGCTGCTCGCATGCAACAGCATTGCATTGCAACATATTCACATCAACATGTGCAAAAGTTTCACTGCTTTCTGTTTGTTGTTGTTGTTGGTTGTTGTTAACAATTTAGTTGCTGCTGCTGTTGTTGTTGCTGTTGCTGCTGTCAACAAAACAGCAACAACAATTGGCTCGCGCGCTTAAAAGACGCCATGCAGCAGCTGCTGCGCGTGTTGCACTTGCATTGTTGCTAGTTGTTGTTGCTGCTGCTGTTGTTGTTGTTGTTGTCGTTTGTTGTTTTAATTATTATGTGTTGTTGTATTACTATATTAAACATTTGCCTATTTACACACACACTACTGCGTCTGCTGCTAAAATTGAGGGAGAAACAAATTGTAGAAAATTGCCAAATTTCGCTTTTCTTTTGCTCAAAGCACACTTGTGAAATGCGGCAACCACGCCTCCTTGTTGCCAATTTTCAGACGTTTGTTGTTTTTGCACCATGTGAGAAAAAAAAACATTTGAAAACTATTTCCTTTTTGTTTTCTTATTTTTTAGAGAAGCCGTAAAAAAAACGAAAAAAATATATATTGACACATATTTTTAGGGGGCGGGGGGCGTAGGCTGTAGCACATGTAACTGTGTATTTATATGTACATACATATATATATATATGTATACATATATATATATATATGGTACATTTATTAACAAATTTCACGCCTAAAGCAAAACGCCAAAAAAAACGCGCCGCACGCACTAAATGTGTTTTGTTTTACTTTTTTTATAATATATTTTTGAGCTTAACAAATTTTTCCATTAATTAACAAGTTTGCGCACATTTTTTTATATTTGATTTGATTTGATTTGATTTATATATAATTTTTTACGTTTGCTGCTGTCTCGCTTTATCTGCTTATTTATCAGCTGCATTTATCACACAAAAACTTCAAAACGAAAAAAAAAATATTTAAAAAAAATTGTTTGATATTAACACAAAACAAAAAAAGTTGTTTTTTCTTTATTTTTTCTATTTTCAATTTTCTTATTTCCTTTGTCGTCCGAACAACCTGTAATGAGAATAAGGGAGAGAAGAACAAAGCGAAAAGTTTGATTAGTTGCCAATTTCGATAAGAGACATTAAAATAGATAAGAAGCAATCGATAATTACAGCAAAATGTAATTTAAAGATACTGATACAAAGATACATATGTAGATAGATAGACAGATAGCTTCAGGGTCTGAAGTGCATTGGCACTTGGCTGGGTGATTGCTCGAAGAGGTCTATTTATATAGTTTCTAATGTGGCGTAATTGCGATTAACTAATTTCGATATTGGCAAAGGAAATATATCGATAAATGAATTAATAATTAACATTAACAGGAACACTCCGAAAAGACTTATTTGATTTTGAGCACAAAAAAGTTTAATGAACTTAAATATGAAAACTTCGAAATTCTTTCTGAACACTGAACAATTTACTAACTAGAGTAAAAGTTGAAAATCAAATTTAATAATACTTTGTACTGCAAATTAAATAATTTCGCTAGAATATTAGTTGTTTTTTTTTTAATTCTTAAAAATTATACATTTTGAAATATATATTTTTCTATAAAACAAAACAAAAATTGTATTATATTTGCGTTATTTCTTTTGTTACATTAGTATATATAATAAATAATATTAAATCTTCAATATATTCTTATTTGCCTTCATTTATTGAGTTTAATTCCAATTTATTTTCTCTGTCTCTTTTATCTCTAACCACAGAAAATGTTCTGCTTTACAGACTTTAAGCGTATGAATATTCCCGAATAATCCAATGATTCATAAAATGATTTTGGTGACGAAATTAACTTAAATTCTTATTTATCGAAGATCAAAATTTTTTCCCATAAGAAATTCATAAAGCACATATATTTTTCCTTCAAAATTAACTTGTTTCATAAGTTTAAAGATTTCATTCATATTTATATCTTGCACATTTATCCTTATATAAATATATATGTACATATGTATGTATATTTCATTAATATGGCTAGTCGTTATCACGTATAACGCTTTCTATCGCTCGTAATGTTTGTAAAAGCTTTTGTTAAGCGCTTATCAGTTTTAAAACTTAAGAATTCAAGTATACCTTATCAGGAAATCAACAAAAACAACAACAGATCTTGAATTAAAGGCCGAAATTAGCCCAATAACTAACAACAATTTCACTAGCCTGCTCCTACTCACTCACTCACCTTCACTCACTCCCTCTCTTTCTCTCGCTTGCTCTCACTCACTCTCGCAGATTCGTTTATCAAGCATTTGCGGTATTCCCAGGTGCCCGCAGCAGCATTTACAGCGATATTTACGCGTGTTGCCGACGTGAAAAAAAAACAGAAATCAGAAGCAGGGGCAGAAAAAGCAGCAGCAGCAAAATACAGAAAGCAGAAGGCAGAAGTTGAAGCAGAAGCCGAAACGGGCAAAAGCTCTGCCGGTGTCGACAAACTGGAAACTGAAAACTGAAACTTGGCAACAGCGCCCGGTCACATGTTTTGCTGTCGCGCTGCTGGTCAGCAACTTTTTTGTTGTTGTTAATGTCGTTGCTTTTAATGAAAGCAATTAAACTGCACAGCCACAAATAAATAAAAACAATAACAACAATAACAATAAACAGCTGGCAAGCAGCAGCTCACATACACACACTCACGCACAGCTGCGGGTACTAGCAACTTTTAGTAAACTAAATTCACACTCTGAAAATTGCACAGAAATTGAATTGAATTTAAGCAAACGGCAAAAATTCTCATATATTCAACACTCAAACTCACACACACAGACAAAAATTAAGCACGAATTCCACAAACAAGCGAAAAAAGCAGAAAAAATCAGCCAAGCGTCGCAACGACCAAAAGCCAGGCAAAAGCAGCGACGTCGGCAGCAATAAAATTATATATGTGTGTATGTATAGCCAACAAGACAACAAGCATGCAACGTTGCCAAATTTCACACAAAGCAAAAGACAGAAAAAAAGAGAGAAAAAAACTTAAGCACGCGTAAGATTAAAGCAGCGACAGCAACGGCAGCGACGCGAACGTCGAGCCAGCCAAATGCGCTGTTGACAATTTTCAGCAGCAGCGCAGCCCCAGAGCAAACAAATTAATAAAAATAACAACACACGCACACCACCAAAAGCAGTGGCAACAACAACAACGACAGACGACGACAATATGAAAAAGAGGCTTAAAACTATACGTAAAAAGAAACAAGCAAAGCAGCGCAGCGACATCGCTGCCAACAGCGTTATAATAATAATAATAGCATAAAAAGAAATTATAAAAAAAACCAACTCGAAGCAGAAGCAAAACAACGAAGGAAAAAAAATTATGCCTCTGCCGCAGCACAACATCTGCCAAGAGCGCAAAAGACAGAGAGCGCCGTGCGCAAAGCGAGCGAGTCGAAATGGGCTAGAAAGAGATAGAGCGCACAATCGACCAACCGACTGAACGACCGTCTGTCAATCAGTCGCTTGGTCGGTCGGTCGTTGTCGTCACAAAAGGGGAGGCAGCGGGTGAGCTGCTGAGGTTGAGCAAAAACAGAGAGCAACAACGCGGGAACTTGAATACACACACATACATTCATGCATATACATTTACGTATATTATATATACTGTACATACATATATATATGTATATATAATATGTATATATATATATACATATATACCATACAAATGCAAAGCAAACAGCGATGTTGCTGCGCAGCAACGTCGGTGTTGGTAATGCGGCGCGCGGGTGACGCAACAGCAAGTGCAAGGCGGCGGGCAGGCGGCAGCGCCGTTGGCAACTGAATACAAAACACACACACACGCACACATGCTTGCATGCACAAACAAGCACACAAACACGAGCGCAATAGGCTGGCACAAAACTCGCAACGTCATAACGAGCCGAGCGACAAAACGAACGAACATACGAACGCACGAACGGCCGGCCCACCGTCATGACAGACTGAACGTGAGACCGTACGACTGTCGGTGAGTCGTGCATAGTGACGTGCACAAAAAATCCCCCGAGCAGCGAGCAGCGCATGTTGTAGTTGTATGCGTATCGCTGTGTGGCTGTCGCTGCACGTACATATGTATATACAATGTAGGTGTGTGTGCCTGTGTGTTTGTTTGTATGAAAAATGATAGGAGACGTAGAAGCAAACGAGTCTAACGAGTAAAACGCAGCCATAAACATGCGACGAACAAGGGTGGCGGGCTCAAGGGGTATGCGGGTGCGCAAGGTGAAACGTAAAAAATACCGTGTGCAAGAAGCAGACAAGCGCACACACACACATCTGCATGTACTCACATATACATATGTGTATGCATATATATGTATATGTATGTATTTACACAGCGACCGTATAATAATAATAATAATTGTGGAGCATTGGCGCGCTGGCATAAAGTCCGCACGCACACATATGCACAAACTTTTGCCAGTGTACTTTGTGTGGGTGTCAGCGCAGGCGACGGCAGCGGGAGCAGCAGCCACAAATATGTACAGTAAAATATTCACAACGCCAAAAACGAAAAGGCAAATAAATGAAACGAAACAAAACGAAATGAAAAACACGAAACGAAAAAAAAATCACGAGTAGGCCGAAAGCAATTTATTTGAGATAGCGCCCCTGCCCAGCGTCGATGTGCTGCTGTCTCTGCCTGCTGCCCGATGCTCGCTGCCCCCAGCACGCTGTTGTTGTTTGGCTGCTTTTGACGCTGCCTCTGCCTCTGCCGCTGTGCTGCTACTGTGGAGTAAAGTAAAGTATTGATTTTTCGTCGTTCGAGCTTTAATTTAGTGCGCCAGCTTTTATTTTATTTTTTATTTTTAGTGTACGTGTATGCATGTGTTTGTTTGTGCGTTGCTTTTGTTGCGTGCGTGTGTTTTTATCAGTTATTACACTGGTTGTTATTGTTGTTTTTGGCTCGTACATATTTGATGATTTTTGTTGCTGTTGTACAAAAATAAGCGCATGTGAACGCGACGCATGAAAAACGTGTTTTTCAGCCAGAAAATGTGTCGTAGGTTTTGCGTACTCGAGTGTGTGTTTGTGTTTTTGTAGCTTTCACAACAAAACGCAAGATTCGCAGACCCCCCTCTCCCACTAACTCACCCACTTTATCATCATCAGCATCTGCTGCTGCTGCTGCTTCTTCCTCCTGCAAAGTGCAACAGTAAGCGGCAGCAGCAACAATGCCAAAACGCATGTGCCACACACATGTGCAACCGCGTGGGCGCAGCCAGGGGGTGGGCGTTGCATGGTTTGAGTTAGTGTTGCACTTACATACAGCCACACACACACATGCACATATTGCCTGGCAACCCAAAGCTAAAATGTTTAAATTTTACAACAACAAACATATTTTTGATATATATGCACGTTCATATATACATATAGCCCGATATTGCACAATTTCTCATTTCTCTACACATTCTCCGCTGCTGCTGCTTTAACTATTTGGAAATTTCTCGCATGATTCATTGGAATTTCTTTTTTCAAGCAATTTCAAAAATTATTTGCATAAGAATTTTACAACAATTTAGCGCGAATTAACAGAAATTGAAAGGGGAGGGAAAATTGAAAAAAGAACATATGTAATACGTACATACATACTATGTATGTATATAGCATGTATATACATATATATGCATACATAATTGCCCAGAATGGCAAGAAGCTCAACATATGGCCAACATACATACCAAAATCAAAAATCTTAATATATCATTTCGCACAAGGAAAAACTATAAAAATCTACAGTGATTGTAAGCACTGAAAATCAGACACCGTAAATAAAAGTTTTTGTCATAAATATACATTTAATGTTTAGCATATGTATGTCTTGATCTTTCATTTTCAAATTTGATATTTTAACTTTTCAACACTTATTTTCTATCTTTTTTGAAAACATTTACTCAATAAATTGATTTAATAAAGATATAATCTTTAATCAAGTAAAAATCGTATAATCTTATTTTCTAAGACTTCCTTTGTATTTTTCTTCAATATGTACTATCTTTATTTCGTGTTTTTTAAGTGTTATTTCAAACAGAAAATTTGGAAAATTACAATTTCAGTAATAACTAAGATAATAGAGTTGTTTTTAAAATAAGAATTTTTTAATTAATTTTCACAATTAATTTTTATTTTTAAGAAAATATATAGTATATGGAAACTTTTATTATAGCTCTTCTGTTTTTAAATAATTTTTGAATAGAATATTTTTAAACTATTAAATAGCCCTATAAAAATCATTGACTTGAAACTACATGTGTAAATAAATGGGCTTTGAGAAATTAAACCTCTCAAATCGAAATGTTTTAACTTACTGTATCACTGTATCCAAAAATATATCGGTGATATTCTTTGTATAGTGCTGTAGGCTATATATTTTGTTACCAATATCAAAGATTCCATCTATAAATACATACATATACAATCTACATATATATATTATGTATCAATCTATTTCTTTATTCCACATACATATGTATGCATTTGATTTATGCGTGTAAAGTTTGAAGATTGGTATCTATTTAAAATTCGAATGGCAAACAGATTGGGAATTGTCTATTTAAAAAACAAAGAAAATATAATTATAAAATGTGATAGCTATAATTAAAAATACTTTAAGCCTTAATTGTAGAATAGAATACTAATGGATTAAAGTTTATGTTTTTACTTTATGTTTTGACTACAATCTCCAAGTTGTAAAACAAAACAAAAAGCTTTAAAAAATTAAAACTTAAAATTAAGCCTTTGGAATTATATCTAAAATTAACAAGTTACAATTTTAACGGAGAAGTGTAGAAAATTGTTTTACACTTCCAATTTCCGTATAATTGTTAGAAATTACTTAACAATTCCTTAATATTTGTAGTTGCCCGAAATTTTAAATTCCTTTCATCCTAAATAGTTATTCAAATAATGAAAATATCTGCCAGGATATTTAATTGAATCGCAGTTCAATTAAATTTGACAACTGCCTGAATCTGGTTAAATAGGTTTTATTGTGTCCTGTTTTAATAATTAGAACAGTTTATTATCAAAATGCTTTTAGATACACACATGTACATAGGTAAATATGTATATTTTTTATGTGCAAATATACATGCATATATGTATATGTATATGCTCTTAATTAACACATAATTTCCTTTTCATATCACTCACAGTGTCAATTGGTTTAATTTTTCGGGTTTTGTTTTTGTTTATTTCTTTTTTTGGTGTGCAGCCACAGCACAAACATAAAAATTCCATTAAAATGTCAAATGACAGTTACTTGCTCTCTCTCTCTCACTCTCACTCCTTGTCACTCATTCTCTGCGGTTCGCTCTCCGGTTTCTTCCTTAATGACGTTTCCTTCTGTTTTTGCCGTTTATTTTTGGTTTTTTTTGTGTTGGGTTTTCGGTTACACTGCGCGCTATGTTGGGGGCGGCTGCTGTCAATGTGGGTGTGGTCCTCACACAGACTAACTGTGCATAAAAGCGAGTGCCGGCCGGCAGGGGGCGCCACCTGACATGCCATAAATAAATGGGCAAACGGCTTAAATTGCTGTAATTTAGTTTGCATATTTTACGCGAAACGGCGACCAATCAACAACAATACACACATATATATATTATCTATATACATATGTATCTAGAAAGAGCTGGGGCATTAGCCCGGGTTGGGTAGAATAGGATGGGGTAGGGGAGGTGCGGGCGGAGGCCTTTCAAATTGCAGTTAATTTTTGCCGTCGCAATTGCCGCAAGGGGGCAAAAAACGTCACAAGGACGTTGCGAGCGTGAGAGAGAGTAAGGAAGAGAGCGAGAACGAGAGTGTGCAAAGGACCAGCAACAAAGCACAAAACGAAACGTGCAACGTTGCCGAATTTCAGCAATGCCCGAAAATAGCAGAAAACAAAAAGAACAAAAAAAAACGCATTTACAAAGTTTGCGTATCTGTTTTCTACGGCGTTCTGGGGCTAAGAGAAGACACAAAAATAAAATAAAATCAATATGCGTTTGCGAATCGCATTTAAATGAGAAAAGAAAAACACGACCAAAGATTCAAATACCCTTACCTATGACAGATATAATAAACATATCTTCGTGCACAAGAAGTGATTGCTTCAGTACATATGTACTGAACACATGTATGTATATGTGCAGATGTACATGCATATATGTACATATTTAACTTTATTAGTTACATATGTAGATGATATTGAATTATCAGGCTGGCAATGTTATTTATAAAATAAACAAAATGAAAAATGTTTCTGCAACTTCTCATTTCATTAGACTTTTCTATACAAATTTAGAATAACCTCTGTAAGGCTATAAAAACATTAGTTATGATACCGAAAGAAACATTTTATATATAAATATAACGAATTTATCTAAATTATCAGAACTCGATTTTGTTTTCTTCTATATATAGCCTGTGCTAATAGATTAGACAACCTTAAATTACTTAATATTATATTACCCTAAAATACTAATATAAATAAGTGAGATATCGGTTTTGTTTATCTTTCTAAATTTATTAGTTGAGCTTTTTAATACTTCACTTTAGCATTTAGAATGGTGAAAACTTAATCCGACTTATAATAATATAAATGTCAAAAGTGAGATATCAGTAATTTTAATAAAGGACTCTTTCAATTCAAAAATATAATTGATTATTTCTTTTTTCCATTTTTAAATATTTAAAATAAAAATAATAATAAAAACACTAAAACTTTAACTGTTGACCAATTGTTGTTGAGATATCTTTAATAACCAAAAGAGATTTTGGGGTAACGGTAAGACAAGTACACATAGGTCAACAGATGCATAGACAGCTAGGTCTGCCTGTATTATTATTATTATGTGTATTTAAATAAAAATATGTTTATATATAACATACCCCATTTTTTTTTAGCCATATTACAAGTGCATACAGGTTATAAGTAACGGACACAAAAAAACAAGATAAGGGCTCTAGTCGGGTGCGCCAGACTAGGGATATCCTGAACCTTGTCTTCACATACATTTCGATCCCCTCGCATTTATACACACATACACAGAATCACACACACATACACACAAATTCAAGCCGCAAGCTGTGCGCTTTTCTCAGCCCTGAATAACTTTTAAACTAAGAGCATGAGCTTAATGAAATTTTAGTACGTGATAAGAGCATTCAAGTCTATGTACAAACCAAAGCGCAAGTCTGTAGTATTTGAATTTGGTTTTTTTTTTTCTTATATGGGACGAGTGGAGGAGGTATCCAAAATCCGAAATATTCGTAACCTGAGTATGCTTCACGAGAAAATATTGAACCAAATTCGGTGGCTCTAACTCTTGTAGTCTAGGCGATATGCTAAGAAAAGGAAAACCAAGTCGTAAAACCGATTTTTATCGATATTAATGAAATTGATCAAGAATATATATACTTTATGGGAGCTGAGATACGCTTCCTTCTGCCTGTTATATCCATTTTTACAAAACCATTATACCCATTTTTAGCCATTTTCAATAGGTTCAGGGTATAAAAAAGCCATGGATATGGCATAGGGGCAGTGAAAGGGATACCTGGACGAACGGGGTGGCAACAATAATAATAATAACAACAACAGAATCAAAACCGGTAGAACAAGAAATTCTACGTGCGACGGTTGCACAAGCAGAAAAAGAGCGAGAGGGAGAGAGAGGGAAGGAGAGCAACAATAAAACCGCAGGCCACGTCTGTCTATATAGATAGCAATATATATATATATATATACATATATATATATATATATATATTGTATATATACTATATGCATAAGCTGAAGAAAAGAAATTGGAAGAAAAGAAAGAAGAAAAATAAGAAGAAGAAGCAGCAGTAATATTTGCATAATTTAAATGCTAATTAGCAGGCACAAAAAAAACGAGTCGATAAAGTAGAAAAAGCTATAAATAAATAAATATATGTATGCATATGTTTATATATATGTATATATGAAGATCTATACTGTATAGAACCTGAAACAAAACTTGTTTCTTGGCGCCTCAAAACTTTAAACACAATAAGCACCAAAAATGAAATCAAATTAAATGAGTTCAAATATTTCACAATATGCTGCATATTAAACATGTTAAACACACAGAAAAGACAAAATCAAATAGAATGCAACATTCGCATTTTGATTAAAAACAGTTGGCAAAAAAAACAAGTAAAAAGGCTCTAGTCGGGAGCGCTCGACTAGGGGATACCCTGAATCCTCTGTTTTCATACATTTGAGTCTCCTTGCATCATACACACATATACAGAATCACACATACACACACACAGACACACTAACTAAACTAAATTCGTGAAAATGATCTGCTTTCTAGCTTCTGTAGTCTCCGAAATCGATGCGTTCATGTAGACGGACGGACGGACAGAATGCTGATCAAGAATATATATACTTTATGGCGTCGGAGACGCCTCCTTTTGCCTGTTACATTTGCACAAAATCAATATACGCTGATTTACCCATTTTCAATGGATTCAGGGTATAAAAAAACCAACAATTTTAATAAAACTTCAATTAAATGTACACATGAATGATTACATAATTTGCTTTTTCGAGGAAAACTGAAATGAAATATTTAAATTTGTATTAAACATAGTTCCCAAGAAAAGTGCGTAAAAATGTAACATATAATTTGAAATAAATGCTTTTTATACAGAATCAGGCAACCGAGCATGGATTTTAAATAAGAGTGCATTTGCCACATTTGCATTTTGATTAAAAATATTTCCCTATAAAAGTGCAAAAAAAAAGTAAGAATGTCGCAGTCGGACGTAACCGACTGCGTAATACTCGTTCACAGTACACACAAATTATTATTGTTATTTTGTAAAAATATAAAATTTTTATGTTTCTTACGGGCGGAGTTGGCGTGGCCAACATTTTTCGGCTCGATCTTAAGAGGAGGTCACCCAAACACGGTCTGCCAAATTTGGAGACTCTACTTTTATAATTGTAGGAGATATAGATAGGGTGTCGCCATGAAAATTGTTCACCCTTATTTAAAGGGGCGCCCACTAATCTACCTTTAAAATTTGGTGACACTAGCCCTAAAACTTTGGGAGGTATACGCTTTCGCGATTCGTGAGGGCGGGAGTGGGCGTGACCGGGATATCAAGGTCGTAAAGATCACCAGTAATCTATAAACTAAGTTTGGTGACTTTACCTTTAATATTGTGGGATATATTCACATTTTATCGATTTGCGATTTGAGGTGTATCGACATGTTACCGGTTTGCCAGCCTCCCGGTGGGCGTGGCACAAAAATCTTAATACTTTGTCTGAGGCAGATAACTACAAGTAAATATCCAAAATTACAAGTCTCTATCTTCAATAGCGCCAAAAAACGTTGCGTTCATCCGGACGGACGGACGAACGGACAGCATGACGGATATTGCATAAAACCAATATACTCTTTTCACTTCATGAACGAGTATAAAAACACAATTTTAATTTCAGTTCACAGTTCAATCAAATGCCCATATGAATTATTATGAAGAGAATGTTTTTATGAAGTATTTCAATAAAACTGTGAGGAAAGATGGACGCCCGTGCAGATAAATTTTATAATAGAATGGAATACTCATTTAAATTTTGATTAAAAATATATAAATAGAATGCAATATATATTTAAATTTTGATTACAATTATGCCTCATTGCATTTCATAAAAACACTTTTTCATACGTATCCAACTTATTTGTTTCCAAGTAAATATCGTACATAAAAAAATAAACTTTTGCCCTATGTTAAAAATTTAAGGGCCTGAGTTTTCTACTACTCTAAAAGAAAGAAAAAACAATCTAAAGATTTAATTTGAATTGCAAACGACAAGTTAGAATAATAAACAGAAACACATTAATCCTAATACATATAGTCTGGCTTGAATAAAGCTAAGTAATTCCCGAGCAGGTACAGAATGTTATAAGAAAAACATTGTAAAACTTGAAATGCAACTGAAATCTAAATATTTGATCTATTGAAATAAATAAGGAATTTAAGAGTGTAAATAATATCAAGTTTCTGTTTAGTTTAAAAAGTTTAAGCTGAATTTCAATGCACTAACCAAGTGAAAAGTGTCGTTTTTCTAGATTTGGAAAAAATGTGTAAATATTTTTTTTATATGTACATATACATTTTATAGTATTCAAGGATGATATTTCGGAAATTACATAGAATGTAATTAAGTCAACAACTAAGTCACAAGTTCTTAATAATACGAATATTAATTATTGAATATGTAAACTGGAATATTACATTCTAATAAATATTTTTATAAGTGGAATATTCAAATTGATGTTTAAATTCAACTCTTAAGGAAATAATAAACAGAAGACTGTACAAAAATAAGATTTTATCAAGATAGCAGTGCCAAGTTGGCCAGCGATATTCCTATACGATCTAGTCTCTAAACCATGTCTATAAATCATCTACAAATGACAAATATCATTATTATCATCATATTTTGCAATACAAATAGAGAAACTTGCGCAATCGATTCATAGCTTATATATCATGACTTATCAAGTCAAGAAACACGCTTCGATTTGTTTACCGATTCCGGTACCTATATTCAGTCTAGTTTGTCAGCTTTAGTTATATTTAAAAAAATCACTAGTTACGAGTTTAGTTTATATCCCTTATTCATATCGGTTTACGATATTAAGTCAAACAACAAAGATTCAGTTTTAAAATTAACTTGCTGAAAATCATATAGTTGCCATATGAACAATCGGTCGAAAAATGAGTACGAGAACGTATGAAGTCTATTTTATTTCTCATGATATCCAAACTTGGCAAACAAAATATCGCCAAGAGCAAAGTGCTATATAATACAGGTATATATGGGAACTAACTATAAAGGATAAGATATTTATATAAAAATCTATTTTTTCGCCTTTTTAATAGAGTGCTCCACATAAATCCAAGGAGTAAGCCTCATATATAATCACCTAATAGTTGTTTTACAGATCTGATGCATAATCTTTTCTATATGTGTTTCTTTTATTATTTTAAATTATAAAATTCTCTTGTTCACTTACCATAAGATTGTTGTTGGATTCGTTGTTGCCAGGTGAATTTGCAAATGGAAATTCTACGTTTGCATTTGCATATGTATATATTTATTTATGCGCATGTATGTATATGGTTTATATATACATACATGATAAATAAAGAAATATATGTATATATATATTTATATATATATATATATTTATGTATATATATATAAATATGTATATATATATATTTATGTATATATAAATATGTATATATATTTATATGTATATATATATATATATATATATTTATATATATATATATATAAATATGTAATAATTTGGACGCGTATCAGGTTATTTATATTTATTTGTTTCTTATTTATATTACTGCTTCTGCTTCTGATTATGTTCGATTTCAATTATATACGGGTTTTTGTTTTCGAATTTGCATTTTTTTTTTAATCGCAAACGACTCTTGGAAAATTTCGGACAAACGCACACAAAAACAACACACAAAAAACGAGGCGACGGCACGGCAAACTTTTATATTTCTATTATTATCATTTTGTATTATAATTTTTATTCTTTTCATTTTTATTTTTTTATTTTGGGTGATTATTGATTTTTCTTTGTTTTTTCTTGCAAAAATTGATTTTGACAAGCAAAAAAATGTGTAAAAAAATAAAGTTATGCATATACATATGATATAAGCATGTGTGTGTGTGTGTGTGTGAGTGCGTGAGGCGTATACATACATATATTATAAAGAGGGCTGGGGCGGGGCAGAAAAAAACTTTGGATTTTTGGCGCAGGGCGGTGCCGCAAAAAAAAGTTTTAAGCAAATTGTGTGCGTGTGTGTGTGCGTGTATGGGGCTTGGCTTTGGCTCGCCTTTGGCGCATTTTATGCCACACTTGCATTTAAATTTTTCTTTTACACACACACTCACCCCTCCCTCCGCTCAAATGGTCCAGCTCTGTGTATAAAAACCATTTTAATTTATTATATAAAAAAAATAAAATAAAATAAAGAAAAGACAAAACAAAAAAAAACCAATCTATGCCACTTTAAAAAAGCACACACAGAAGCGAAAGAAAAAAATTGAAAAAAATTAGAATTGGAACGCAGACGACGACGTCAGCAGCAGCAGCAGAAACAGAGAGTGACACACACACACGCACATCGAAAAGAACATACAACCAGCGAGCCAGAAAGAGAGAGAACAAGACACACAGATAAAAATTCCAACAATTTGCGCTGCGTTTTAATTTGCGCCTCTTTTCACTTTGATATTCGCGCATAGATCAGCATTGCATTTGGGCAAAAGAAAAAAATATATATGCATATATATGTATATAAAAAAATATATATGTATACATATACATAGATAGGCAACGACAACGTAGCGTGGGGCAGTAAAACACGACGCAATTTTCCAATGTTTTTTATATCCATTTTGCCCTATACACACATATGCACACACACGCAAGCACAGCTACCAAAATACACACACATCTATACACGATATATATATATATATATAATATGTATATATATAAATATATGTGCATATATGTATAATATGTATATACATATAGATATATACAGTTATATGTAGGCAACAAAGCGCACATAGCAGTGAATTTTTTTAATTATATTTTCTTTACTTTTATTTTATTTTATTTGCTTTCGTTTTGTAAGGGAGGGGTCTGCGCTCCTTTGGTTTATTTTATTGAATTTTTCGTTCCGTTGTTGTTGTTGGCAATTCTACTGCGTTGCACATTTACCTTGTCGTTGTTGTTATTGGTTTTGTATTAGAGCGACGATTTTCATAATTTTCGTGAATTTGTTATAAATAAATTCGCAACGTATCTGCAAACGTCGTAAAATTTTCACATGATCTGCACGCGCAGCACACACCCGAGTTTTTAGGAGTTGAACAACACATCTACAACATCTACAACGACGACGACGGCGGCGCCGCTGGTGCTGCGCTGATGTTGTGGCGGAGCGATGGCGAACGCAACGCAACGCAACGCGAACAAAACAACATCAAACTCGAACCGTCCGTCTACCAGCCAACACCAAACTGCGGACAGAACACGTTCGACACAATATTGTGACTAAATATTAGGCATGGCCAATTTGTAATAAATCCAAGTTTCGATTTATTTTTACTCCTCAATTTCAGCAATAAATTTGCACTTGCAGTCAGGCTGAAAGGCAATAAAGAAAATTATATAAAAATTATATTCGCGCAAGTGCAATCCAAAATGGGCAAATTGAGAAAATGTTCAGCAACTAAATGGATTTGCTTAATTTTGTGCATGTTGAGGCCAATGCTGGCCGTCACTGTTTGACAATGTTGTAACCATTGTTGCATACGACTTTGACTGACGCTGACTGACAAATCATTTGTTTTTCCTCTACTGTTTTTGTTGTTGGTTTTTTTTTTTGCCAATTTTATAGTGAAAGTGAAACGCAAACACAACTGAAGCAAAGCGAACGATGGCGACAGAGACGCAGCGCAGCGTCGCACAACCTGGCAGCCTGGCTGCAGCATGCATGTTGGATGCTCGATGCGGTGAAGCGATTGCAAATTTGTATTGCTGGCCTGCTTGTTTCTGTGGGCCTCGCTAATGTTTCATGTCTATTAATATTGTTTGATGTTGCTTTGCTTGTTATTATTAGGTGGCCGTTGTTGTTGCCTTTTGTGCAATCCAACCGCTCGACCGGCCGGCGGTGGCCTCATTGCTGTCATGCAACATTTCTAAGCGCCGCAATGTTGCCAATTTTCAACAGAAAGGCACATGTTCGAACCATTGAAGTTTGGCAACGTCGCCCGCCAGCGCCCATACACTTGTGCGACTGCGGTGACGCTGCCGTTACCGTCGACGCCGACATCGGCAGCGGACGTTGCTGTTTATAACATAAATAAATAAAAGGCAAATGGTAAAAGCAAACAACAAAAGGCAATAGCAAGAAGCAGAATAGACGCAATGACGACGTTGTCCGCTTTAAAAGGCAACAGCAAAAATAATAATGATGATGAATGATGATGATGATAATAATGAAGAACGGCAACAACAACGACAACAACATGCCATACCAGTTCGTTTGGTCGCTCATACACGTTGCATTTGCATGACACTCTCTTTCAGTCGCAATCATTCAGTTTCAGTTCGAGAGGAACCTCTGCACCAGCAGGCAGCAAACACACACACATGACGACGCCCAATCTGTATGATGAGAAGGAGGTGATGGAGGAGTTCATTAGCTGTTATCGTCATTTTACGGCACTCTGGGACAACGGCTCCATCGATTATCTATCGAAAAAGAAGAAAGCGCCGGGGTACCAGGAGCTATTGAAGATCCTGCGACGCGTCAATCGCGAAGCCAGCGTACAGGATGTGAAGCGCAAGATCAACTCGCTGCGCTGCTGCTACAGGCGCGAGATCAAAAAGATACAAGCGTCCTACGATGGCTACGAGCCGCGTCTCTGGTGGTTCCACCTGATGGACTTTCTCAAGCCGGTGCTCAATTTGAACATGTCGACGCCGCCGCGCGTCAAACCCGAGAGCCAAAGCCTAGACGACAGCCTCGACGAGGCGAGCATACATGTAAGTATGAGGGCGAGACAGAAGAGCGTGAGAGCGCGAATGAGCGAGTGAGCGAGGGAGTGGGAGAGTGTGTGCTTGACTGTTCTATGTTGGGTTGCGTGCGCTTGTTGTGCATGCACAGCACACGCACACACACTTATACACTCACACACACACTTGCATACATACGGCGTGTGTATATGTATGTGTTCGTGTTGTGTGCGCGTTGAACGATTCGTGTTTGATGCATGTCGTCGTACGACCGCGTTGGACGACAGTTCTCTAATTGCCCGCTATGGACTCGCACCATGTGCGCAATACGGAATTTTGGAAAGAGTTCTTTCGGCTCTATCGCCGCATGCCGGAACTGTGGCTCACCAACTCCAAGGACTATCGCAATCGCAAACTGAAGGCGCATTCGTACGATCGCCTGCTGCGCCACCTGCGCACCATCGATCCCGCCGCGAACATCCATATGCTCAAGCGGAAGATCAACAATTTGCGCACCTCGTACCGGCGCGAGTTGCGCAAGGTGCTCGAGAGCAAGACGGCGGTGCACGGCGAATTCGGTGCTGAGGAGTATGTGCCGTCGCTTTGGTATTTCAATGAGCTGGAGTTTCTCTACGATCAGGAGACGGGCGAGGCGCAAACGTTGATTGATCCGAAAACTGATCCGGACCTGGATATCGAACCAGAGCCCGAACCGGAACCGGAACCAGATCCGGAACCTGTAATCGTACGCGAATACCTGAAGGAACGCGTTAGGCTTCTCCAGAATCCGCATGTGGTGTCCATGGATGAGGCGGAACCAGTAAGTTGTGCAAACAGTATAGGATATAGAGGGTATATATAGGCACTATATAGATTAAGACAATCGATAGAAAAGTTGGGTATAGGGTATTTGTTAGTCGAATAATTTCAAATACTTTGGCCCACCACTGATATATAGACTTAGGGTAAATATAATAGAGTAATAGAGTAGAGTAAACATACGTTCGATATGTTTATTATAGGGTATATAACTTTTGGTACTTTGTAGGGGGTATTTGCTAGCCAACTAAGTTCAACTACTTGTATTTGCATCCCACAAAATTTATAGTCTTTAGGAAGGGTATCTGCTTGTCGACCAATATTAAATACTGTTACTCTTCACAAAATATGATGGACAATGTGCATATTGTATGTATTTTGCGATTTGCGTAATAATTGTTTGCAAACAAAAAACTTGCTACAGGGTATCTGCTAGTCGCCTAAATAAAACTGTTTTTAACTCCCACTTAATTCGCCTTGGAACAATATGAATCATTGCAGGACGAGGATATTTTCGCCGAACCGTTTCAACCCGAGGAGGACATGCTCGTCATCGAGGGCGACGGCGATGCCGAAGGCGGGGGCGTGGCAGATGTCGAGGGCGGGTTGGAGACGGACGTGGAGCACGAAACGTTAAGCGAGACGCGACACAAATCTAATCTGAAAATGGAGAGCAAATATCAGCAACATTCCAATTGCAACAACAGCAATAACAACAACAACAACAATAGCAGCAGCGGTGGCGGCAGCGGCAGCGGCAAACATGCGCATCCGCATCCTTATGGCACAGCGCGCCAACAACAACAACAACAACAGCAGCCGCCGTCGCGACGCAGCATTGCAGCACAGCATATGCGTCGACGGCGACGCAGCAGCGACGGCGATGCCGATGGCGACTATGAAGTAAGCAGCGCAGCGGCTGCCAAGAAACGCCGCAAGATGCTCGGACGCAGCATGGAGAATGCGGAGAGCGAATGCGATTTGATTGGCAAGCGAATGGCGGCCCATTTCCGCAATATGCGCGCCGATCAGCGGCTCTTCGCGGAGCGCATCATCAGTGAGGTGCTGGTGTTCGGGCGCATGAATCGCCTCTCGCTGGACGCGCGCTTCCTGCCCAACGGCAGTGTGGGTGATCTCTATGCCAGGGATGATATCAAATAGCCCAAAGCAGCTGTTAAGGAGAGCAAGAAGTGTGGCATGTTGAGAGGAGGGGGAAGGAGGACGAGGAGGAGAATAAAGGGTAGAGTGTTGTGTGACACTGGCTTTTGCCATGAAGCGCCAATTAGAGCGACGGCGATGGCGACAACAGAATAAAAGCAAAAGCAAAAGCAATAACGGCGACGAAAATGTCGCAAACGTTTTACGCTGTTTGCAAATGTTCCAATCGCGTGTACAAACGGTGTGCATATTTATATACATATATGTGCACACAGATTAAGTATATACTAATTTTAAGCAAACCAAAATATATACAAACTATATAAATAAATTAAAATAATTTAGTTTTAAGCGTAAAGAATAAGATTTAACACACAAATTTTTCACTTAACCCAATGAGAATAACAACAACAAAAAACAATAATGCATTGAAAGTTTGTGTTTAAAAAAGCCTTAAATATTGGAAATAAAAATATATACATATATATGATTTTAAACTTTTTATTTGTTTTAATACATAAACGCATACATAAATCCGGCGCAAAAACGCATCTGAACACAACTCAACCCTAAACCCTCAAATACTGTGATATTGTTCACGTGTTTGTAATTTGCAGTGTTCATTTTCTTTATATGTTTATATGTGACTGAATTTCTCGTAACAAAGTGTAATTTCTAGTTGGCTGGAATGAATGGATTTTAGCAACTTATTTTAAACTATACAATTAACAAAAATAAATATAAATATAATGTATAAAGAGATAGTTGAACCTTTATTGGGTTTCCTAAACGAAAAGTTACTTCATATTTATGTACATACATATGTATGTACACATCTGTAAGTGTATATTATTGGCAATAAAAATTGCAATTATATTGTTTTGAATAGTTTCAATGTTACATCACAAGTGACATTTTTGTCGCCTGTCACAGTGCAGCAGCTTTGGCGCAAAATACAACAAAGCAAAAAAAAATAACCGTATAATCCGCAAACTGGTTTTTATTCATTTTCGATTTGCGAGCAAGCGTTACTGTTTTGCCATCCTTTGCCGTCTCTGTCGCACTTGCAATGCACAGCGCCACGGCAACAGCAACAACAACCACCGACTTTAACCATTCTTCTCGTTATTTGTGTTGTTGTTGTTCTTCTTCTTGTGCTTGCTCTTGTTCTTGTTCCATGTCGCTGTGCATTGGCACAGTCTCAGCGCGCCGCTGCGGCTCTGCTTCCACGCTGTGCAAGAAATTTCGCTCGTTTTTCTTGTTCCTTTTATTCTTATGTTATTTTTTTTATTTTTTGTTCTGTGCGTGTTTCTCGTTTCTTTGCTTTAGTAACTTTAATTTGCTGCCATTGCCGTTGGGGTCCGTTATGCCGAGACTCTCTCAACTCTAGCCCCCAGGCACTAACACAAACGCGCATGTGTGTGTGTGTGAGTGAGTGTGTGTGTAGGGCAGCTGCCTTGGGATTGGGATAGTCATCTGAATCTGAGTCAGCTTGAGCTTAAGCCTTACACTCCGCTAGACAACACGCTGCATTTAATGCCATCTGTCTTAGATAGAAGAAGCAGAGGCAGCAGAAAGAGCACCCAAAACGTCACATGCTTTGTTTTTCTTTTCACTTTTTTCAATTATTTTTTTCTTAAGCCTTTTTACAGGTTTCAGGTTTCAGGTTTTTCCAGGCATATGTTCAGCATTTCATTATTCTTTTTATTATCTTCGCCGAGGTTTCGCTTGAATATTTGGCTTACAAATTGATAAGGAAACGCTAAGTCAACATTCAAATGTACATATAATTTTTAATCAAATTGCTCAACTTTTGCTATACAAGAATCCATATACCGAGCCACAACTTTTTGAAAAGCACTTATTCCAAAAGTGAATTTTAAATAAATTGGGGTAAGAAATAGATGTGTATACCCTGTACCCATTGGCAAATGGGCCGACAAGGGCATCATGGTTATGTGTAAGTGTACATGCAGGAGGAGGCATCTCCGACGCAAAAAAATGTATGTATATATTCTGAGCTGATTTAGCCATATCCATCTGTTTATCCGTTCGTCTGGAGCATAAGAAACATATAAGTTACAGATAAGAAACATATGAACTATTAAATAACTTATCTAAATTTTAATACCTTTTGAGATACACAAACTTGTATTGAAAATCGAATTCGAACAGATTATTATTATAATTATAGTTATTATTATTATTATAAGCAGTAGTAGCAGTAGTAGTACTAATGCTCCTCAAGATATTCTGGTAAACAGAATAGAATAATAATATCCAGTTGCAAGTTCTTGCCATATCAAAAGGTTATTAATTATCAGTTATCGATTAATACAGACTTCAAATTGACTTATGGACGCTCCACCAAGATTCGGTTACATATATCAAAAATGCCTATAAAAAAGCTTTTTAACCACATGCAGATAATTTACAGTTTAACACAAAGTTCTGGCCGTATCGAAGAATCCCCATGGAAGAGTTGTGTATTAACTTTTGCAATTATCAATAATGTTATCGATATGCGCGCAGTTGTAACCCATCCGTTATAGCAGTAAATCTATTTCATTTTTATACTCGCTCATAATGTGAAAAGAGTATATTTACAAAAAATATAAAAGCCGTTATCGACTGATTAAGCTAGTTTGTTGTTTGTTGCACATCGAACAGAGTATTTCATGGCTGCTTACGCCCGACTGCAGCGTTTTTACTTGTTAATGCTTCTTCTTCTGCTGCTGTTCTTTGTTTGTTGCCTTGCTTTGCCTTATTTTTTTCTTCTCTTATTGTTATTTAGCTACTTTTCTTATTCTACACACACATGTGCATAGGCACACACACACACGCACGTGTGTTCATGTATGGTTGTACATACATATGTACATATGTATAAATAAAAGTTTTATGTCTTTCTTTGCCAGCTTTTGTACGTTGTTGTTGTTGCTGTTTGGCATTAGCAATTCTCTTTTTGACTTTTTCGCCATACGCTGCCTCTGCCGCTGCTTCTGCTGTTGTTGTTTTGTTGTTGTCATGGTCTTTAATTTCCCTTTGGTTGCCATTTTTACTGTTGCGGCTTTGCCCGTCGCCGTTCGACTTCGTGCACTGCCTCCCCCTCGCCCCACCCTACCCCCACCGCACACACACACAGCAGCAGGTCATTAAAATAACTTTGTTGCCCTGTCCTTCCTGTGTTCATTTCGCCTTGCTCTGCATTTTTATTGCCGCTGTCTGCGTCTGCGTCTTTCCACGTTTTCGCCCTTCACTGAAACGATTCTTTTTGCGTCGCTGCTGATGTTGTTGCTCTTGTGTGTTTTTGTTTTTGTTGCTGCTGCTGCTGCTGCTGCTTTTGCCTGCTGGCTTTGTGTTTCTGGTTTTTTTATATTTTTGCTTGCTTCTTTGTTGCTTTTGTTGTTGTAGCCGGCATTTAAGCCGGCGCACAATTTTAGGCAAATTACTGTGTTGGCTCAGCGCTGTCTTGGCTTTTGCTTTGTCATACAAAGTTGCCGATGCTGGCGGTGCCCCCTCCGCTCCCCTGCCTGGGCCACAATCAACCACAATCAGCCAGCCCATCTGTAAGCGTGTGTGTGTGTGTGTTTGTGCCTGTGTTGAGTGTGGGGTGCATGGCATAAAATGAAAATGGCAAAACAAGGTCAAGTGTAGGGAGCAAAGTTTGTTTGAGAGCACACACACAGACACACACACACACACGCACATACTTGCACGCAAATACAAACTATAAATAAAAAACGAAAGCTCAAACTCGCATAACTTTTTCATTAAGCTCGGTTGTTGTTGAAATTGTTTAAACAAAAAATATATATGTACATACATATGTATGTGTACAATGTATATGTATTTGGCCGTCGATGTCAACGTTGGCGTTGGTGTCGCTGCCCGCGTCTGAGTCACGCTCAACAGGCGGCGGCACCAACATTTTGAGGTTAACTTTTTGTCATATTGACGACAAAATAATTTGCACAAAGGTGTGAAGTTTTTGGGAGAGCTGAACTTGACGTATGGCACAAACCCAATGAGGCCGACGTCGACGACACCTGTGGCTGCGCACACACGCACACGCATACGCACACGCACATTCACAGACAGCGAAATAAAAAGCAATAATAAAATCGAAAAAACAACCCTCGGCAAAGATTTGCTGAAAATTTGCAAGCCTATGCAGTCAGCAGCAGCAGCAGCAGCAGCAAAATGGGCATCAACGTCGGCGCCCAAAGCGGGAATTGTTCTCACCCCTTACCCCCCACACCCCTCTCATTCAAACACTGTATTGAGCCGCACATGTGTGACGTATGCGCTGCCCAAAAAAAAACATGATATCAAAACGGCAGCTGAAAGTGTAACTAAAATACAAACATACAAAAGCAAAAGCTACAATTTCAAATGCATACATACCAACACACATATCCACATACATACATATATAGTGCGTGTGTGTGTGCATTTGAACACAAATTATATATCAACGCACGCGTACATACATATGTATGTACGTATGTATATACATACTTACAAACATACAAATGTAGCAGCAACAACAACGCCGCAAAACGAAAAAGAAACCTAAATAAAAAATTAAATGGAAATTTCTGATATAAAACACGCACACAAAGACACACGCGTACATACAAACATATAAATACATACATATATACATACATACATACAAACAGTCAGCCAAACGTGAACATGAACATAGCGCACAAGCGGCATGAAGTTTGGCAACGTTGCTTTTGTTCAGGCAGCATAACAAAGCACAGCGCTGCTGCTGCGCTGCCAGCGGCTAAACGTAACGAGGCTGCGGCGTTGGTGCACAGTGGTTAAATACCATTGTCGTTAATGAACAGATAAAATTGCAGTTTCATTTTTGCTTTAATACATTTATAACCATTTATGCGTATATATGTATGTATGTATATGCATATAAAAAAAGTAAATATTATTATTATTGTTGATAAATTTATTTCTATACATACGGGCCCACTGTGTGCCAACAGACACACAACAAAACAGCAAGCAAGTCGCAAACGAAAAACGCGTCAGAGAGCGCAATGTAGTTTTTGCGCAGCGCACACAGCAACAGCAGAAACAGAGAAAGGGAGAGAGGCAGAAAGGAAGTAAGAGCAAGCGAGAAAGGGAACGGCAAGAAACAAGCTACCCAGTGGTGAATTGGCTGCGTCAGCAGGAATCATTGATATTTAGTGGGTTTCTTGGAAAAAGACATTTGCTGAGCCGATTATCTTCTCAACAACATGCTGAATGAGTAACTGCAAACTACTCAGCGTACAGGTAGTATTTTCTAAAATTTTACTGAAATCAATTGAAACTTGTACAAGGCGGATTATTTTGCATTTCGCTAGAAGCACGCATAAGAACAGTATGGCTTAAGATAATAAATATCGTCAACGCTGCATTTATTTTTAGACATACATACATACATTTAAACGATGCAGCTTTTATGAAATGAAAGCAATTCAATTAAGTAATCGTTTAATTCTTCATACGAAAATTGATGTAATACTTTTATTTTGAATTTATTTTTATTTCCAAATTGTTTTGTCACAATTTGTCATCGCTATTGCAATGCGACTTTAAATAGCGGAAAAAATACGCACGCAAATGTGTGTGGATGTGTGTGTGTGTGTAGGTGCATAAATTTAATTCATATGGAGAACAGCGCATACACTCACAGCCAGCTGAGCACAAGGCAGTGCAAAATGCGCCAGTGGGTGGGTGCTGAGAGCCCTCGGCACAAAAAAAATAATAATAAAAAACAACTTTTTTGCTACAATTTGACACACAAACCAGCTGTCTGCACACAAGCACACACAGACATACCGACGTGCTGAGAGCGCTTATGTATATATCACACGCTGTGTTGCCATAGATACATTTGTATGTAAATATGTATGTATATACGTATATATATTTATATGTATATACATATGTATACGTATATAGTATGAATGTATATACGTAACCCATGGATACATAAGCATCAGCGACAGCGGGCTGAGGGGCAAGGCAGTGACAGCGCTCGGGCAGGCGGCGTTTGTTATCTACTGCGCATTGTCTTGGTGTTGTTTGCGTAGTTGTCTGTCTGCCAGTGTGTGTGTGTGTGTGTGCACAAGAAGATGAAGCAGAAATGAGAGAGGAAGAGACACAGCGTGAGCAGCAGCAGCAGCAGCAGAATACCGAATAACTAGCGCAGACGCTTATAGTCAGGGTAGCGGGCGGTCAGGCGGTTGGTCGGTCGTACGGTCGGACGTTCGGACAGTCGGTCGGTCGGTCGGTTGCTCGAAGAGTCGAGCCAAGCACACAAATCAACATGACACGACCAACGGCAACAACAACAATTATAACAACAACAACTGAAAAACCGGCACATTCAACTTCAACGCACACAGACACAGCCACAGACAGTGGCAGGCATGTAGACGAACAGACAGATAGACCACTCACACGCAAAAGCGAGACGGAGCGACGCAGAGACAAACCGACGCAAAGACGTAGAGACAAAGCGACAGACGAGCGACCAGACCGACTGACTGATGAGTGCGCCGCCGTTAGCCAGCGAACGTGCGCTAGAGCGAGATGCAGCGCGCAATGATGTACGCGAAAAGGGGAGCGCACTAGCAGGCGAACACACACAGCAAGTGGGCGAGGGAGGGCATGCGAACGAGCGCGTCAGCCAGTCGAAATAAATAAAGCAAAAGGCTGCCAGGCAGGCAACAACAACAACAACAACAACAATAGCAGCAGCAACGACAAGAACAACGGCAAACAGCAACGCAAATAAAACGAGTAACGCAAAAATAAAAAATAACAAGAATATGTAATAATAAAAAAAAGCAAAATAAAATGAAAGCACACGAAACAAGCGTACGTAGAGAATGAGAATGGCTCGCGAGTTTTTATGCACAGACAAACAGACACGTACAAGCCACATACATACACATATTTATGTGTGTGTGTGAAGTTGTCTAAGTGCAAACGGTTCGCACGGGCTGCGGGGGCGTTGGCATGCTCTTTGCCAGGCAGCGACTGACTGCAGCTTAAGACTGCGCCTGCAGCCGAAGCTGAAGCGGAGGCTGTGCATGGCCTGCAAATCGCAGGGGTAAGGTGCGTGGGCGTACGGGGGTGGCATTAGACCTAGCCAAGGCAACTGTTGTATGGATTGGGCGAGGACTTACTGTATGTAGTACAAAATGGGTTGTATGTGAGTGGGAATACATACATGTGTATATGTACATATGTGTATGTATAAGCATATTATATACACTGAAAAAGCACACTTAAATTCTGGTATGTTTGGGTTTCTATCGTTTCCGTTCTTTAATATGCTCAAATAAGTTTAAATATTTAAAAACAAAAATAGGATAAAGGAAGAACGGGTTTTTTTGGGATGCCGAAGATTGACAGGCCATTTGGACATTTGCGACTTATATCTATAGTTAGTAGGGTTTCAACGCAGAAACTTAATTTTGAACCGATTGTTCCTACTATATTAGAGATTGGGTTGCTGCTATGAAAAAGAATAGATAAGCTCTTAATTGCCAATTTTGGTCAGGAGATATTGAGAAACAAAAATGTTTTACAAGGAAAAGTTATATCCCGATCTATGGCAGCTATATGGTACAATGATTCGAGCAGGCCTACTTCGGCATATGCTATGGTACTGCCTGTAAAATATTAAATTTTCAATAAAGTACAAAATTCGTTTTACAAAAATTACGTAGACGTTTTCTCGAGTTTGGTTTTTTTTTAATTTTAAGCAAATTTTATTTTTGAAAATGCTTAAAAAAGAACAAAGCATTTTTGTTCCCAAATTAGGGCATTTATTGAAGAAGGAAAAAATTAAGAAAATAGGACTTGAAAAAAGAATAGTTCAAGTCCTTACTTACAAGAATTAACAAGCTTAATATAAGCCCCAAATATTCGCAATTAAACAATGCAAATTTCTTGGATAATGAACTTTATTTTTTTTCGTAAGAATTTTTCGGTTCAAAACATGTTCTTAAATTAAAAATTCGTTTGCAGTTTACATTATATTTATGAATTTAAGCTGTAAGACAATTACTCAACTTTAAGTACATTTTACTTGCAAATTCAGCTAAAATATTAGTTTATTCTTGCTGTAAAAACACTTTATTGACATACTGTATGTTATATAGAAGATATACATATGTACCTATGCATATAGAAGACACATCAATATAGTCGTAAAAGGATGTTTGTATATGAATGCATGATGTGGAATACTATCATACTCATGTACATATATGAGTACCTATGCGAGTACAGCGAAAGCTTTACTAATGCATAAATTCCTTAGCCGCCTTAAGTTGGCCAAGTTTGTAAGCCCCCATTTCAATTCAATAATATTTTTTCCAATAAAGTGCCCTCCGCGTTGGGCGAATGAACTCTAAATCGAATGCAAATACAATTTTTATGTATAGAAATTTTTTTCACGAACTGAAACGAGTATATTGGGTTTTAGCAATGTCCGCCTTACTGTCCGTCAATTGAAGCTAGAGACTTGAAATTTAGAATATACATGTACATATATATGTGTGTAAAAATTGACACAAATGTTGTAAAGCTTTCATAGCTCTTAAATTTCAAATTCCCATAACTTTGCCAAAACTGATCAGAAATAATGCTGGTTGCTATTACACTGTGAACGAGTATTGCGCTGTCGGCTATACCCGACTGAAACGTTACTTGCTTTTTTCTTTTTTTTTAATTTAAAAACAAAGCCTGAAATTTATACAAAATTAGAATGTAAAAGCAAAATGACAGCAAAACATCACAAAACAGTTAATTCGCGACATTTTTAGCCAAATTAAAATTGTTTTCACACATCCATTTTCATTAATTATTTACAAACATTGGAATACAGATGTATACAAAAATTGTGATTAACTGCAAATACGGTAAAAGCTCCACTAATCGACAGCTTCCCTGGGTCAAAATACACGAATGCTAATATGTACATGTGTATATATATATATATGTATGTGTGTGTGAACATGTATGTGGGACTATGACTATTTTGAACGGGTTTTAACTTATTTGCCAAATCACTTAAATTTGCATTGGATTTCCTAGAACGAACAAAAATCACAGTTCTGTGGCAACTGAATCATCCAACTGTTAATTAGTTAAGTCCATAAATAATTTTTGATATAGTTTTCTATATTTATTTTTAATATTGATATACAAAGCAATATGTATAGATAAATATGTAAGTATGCATAACAAAAATTTCCTACAGTTATTACGACTCAGCTATAAATTTATATATGTACATATGTACATATATAGTATATGCATGTGTGTTAACCATGACTACAATTACACCAAAAATATTGTCGCTGGTTCGGTTTACGACCTGAATCCATTTTTTTATTCATGAACCTAGAATTTTAGATTAGTTAACTCGAACCTTTGGTTTGAATCATTTTCTTTTCAATTTTAAATAAAATAATTCAGTTTATTATATTTAAACTACAAAAATGTTGATATATGTAAATAGTTATATTTTGTTTAGCGATATTAGTTTATTTTACATTTATAGAATAAAAAAAAACATTTGAAATTAAAATATTATAATTATCCAAAAACTATTTTTTTACTGTTTAAGATTATAAATATCGTTTGTTAACCGAACATTTATTTGAAAACAGAACAATTGAAACAGACCCCTAGCCAAATCGTTTTTTTTAATTATTTGGCTCAGACTTAAGGTTCAAGGTTCTGCTAATAGTAAACAAAATTTAAAATTAGAATACCGGGTTTAAAACACCGTGCAAATGACTTTATAATTTGTTATGAAATTATCTAAAGACAAGTTCTGGAATTATTTTTAAAATCTGTAGGAAAAAGCCTGTCAATTAAGTAGTAAGACGTTTATCTATATATATATATTAATCTATCTATATATTAATACGCTTAGCAAATCCCATATAAATGCTTGTCTCGCTTTTTAGTACAGTAAAACAAGCTATATAGTAATACGTTTAGCAAATCCCATATAAATGCTTGTCTCCCTTTTTAGTACAGTAAATCTTCTATATATTAATACGCTTACCAAATCCCATATAAATGCTTGTCTCCCTTTTTAGTACAGTAAAACAATTTCAATTAGCTCAAGATTTTTACCACATGTTCTTATTTGTCTTTGAAGTACGCAAATGCAAAGAAAAAACTTCCAATTATTGATTGTTTTGAAAAGATTTAAAAGTTTTACTAATACATTTAAAACTCCATTGACTGTGAAGTTGTAATCGAAGTTTCACGTGGTAAGCGCATTTTAATTCCACGCTTAACTTATTCAGGGACTATTTTACCTTTTGACTTTCAAAGGACTCAATTCTCTATATTACCAGCCTTTGTGATAACCATTAAAAAGTTCCAGGAACAATCATTCAAAAATGTGGAAATGTTGATCATTTTGTTTACATATGTACATATGTATGTATGTACATATATATTGCTGGAAGTACAGAGCAAGGACAAAGATTGTTTATCAAAAATAGTTTTTACTAGAAATTATTAAGCGCATTCGACATAATTTAAATGGACATCGTCGATTATTAGTCGATTTTCGACTACTGGGCGAACATAGTCCGTATTATTACTATCATATACGCCAATGTAGTATGTACAGTATGTGGGTACATATGTATCTTACGTCTATATGTGTGTATATTCTCTGTGGGAAACCTTTCAACAGTCGGTGTATAATTGTAATCAAGCTCAAGAGCTATTCGTAGACCTTTACTATAACCTCGGTAATTGCTCGACATTGACCGATATCGATCGGTTCCCAGAGCACATTACGGCACACACACACACACACACACACGCGCGCGCGCACACTTTGGTGTGTTGTTGTATTTGAGCAGCTGTGCATTGTGCAGCCCATTCCAACCCGCCCAGTTAACCGCTATATAGACTATTCTACCCGGATCGATGTAGTGGTTTTTCTTTATTTATGTTTTTTTCGTTTGCTATTTCTTTTTCGGTTTCTTCTTTTGTTCATTTCGCAGGCTGTTGCTAATTTGTGTGTTTGTTAATGTGTTTTTATTGAAGTTTTTTATTATCGGCAGATCGCGCACGTTGCGCTTATCACAAAACGTTCGCGTCCAAAGACACCTCACTGCCGGGCCGTACAAACACCCCACCGCACACCCCAAATTCACCACAAGAGTGCGATTCCACTCTCTGTTTGTCCATTAACATGCGACCGATCGTCGCCAGCAGTCGCAGCAATTCACAGTTAAGTCAGTTGTCACAAACACACACACACACACACACACGCATGTGTGTGAGTGTATGTGTTTGTGTGCCTGTGTGTAGAGCGAAAGAAGAAAACAAAACCTAACCTGAATTTATGGCTGCGGCTGGTGGGTGACATTGTGAAATGGCAAGTATGGACTTGGAGCAAGCGTGCGAGCGAGATAACACTCAAGCGCGAAGCCGAATAAGCGCAAAAGTAGCGCAACTTGCGGTTACAACAACAACAACAATAACAATAACAACCAAAGCAGCAGCAAGGAGAATGAGAACAGCAGCAACAAAAACAAGGCTGGCCGGCTCTGCGCGCGTAAATGACGCCGCTGTTGGCAGCGGACTTCATCATCTATGCCCCATCCTGTATTTGCCTATCTCTGCCGCGCGCTCTCTCTCTCTCTCTCTCTCGCACTCTCTGTGTCAACTCAAAGTGAACTGCTTTGCCCCCGCACAGTTTGCGTGCCTGCCCGCCCGCTTGGGCCGCAACGATCGTGTTTGGGGCTCCCACCGCGACGCGTCTTGTATTACGTGTTGGCTTTTTGCATGTTGTTGTCGTTTTGGCTTTATTTGTGCATGGCTCTCGTTCGGTGCTTAAGCCAACTCAATCAAGTCGCACAGCGACCGCACCGCGCATCCCGCTCATGCGGCCAGCGGCCACTGGCACCCAGCAACAGGCCCAGCAAGTTGATGATCGCTGAAAACCGGTTTCCTCTTACTGCCTTGCATATTTTTAGCAACAAGTTGAAGCCCGCAGGAAAGAGAAAGAGAGAGAGAGGAGGCAAAGAGACACACACACACACACACACTCACAAAAATGTTAATGAAAACGTGTGCAGAGATCGGACAAAGAGGCGGCCGCGGCATTCGCTTGTAACAAAATTGTTTTTATGCTTTGGCAAACGATCCGCGCCAAAAACACCGCCATTGCCCCCACCCCGAACTTTGGACTCGCGGACTGTCGGGCTGACGGAAACGACAGCGACCGCAAACATCGCCGCGTCATCGTCGCTGTCGCCGCTGTCGATGTTGACGTTGACGCTGGCGTTGGCGTCGCCGCAATACAATTGCCGGGCTTTGTTGTCGTTGGGCGACCCCCAACGGCCCCAGCCGCTGCCCCAGAGTCGCGGCGCGATGCAAAGCAAAGACGACGGCAACGTTGTTTTTTTTTTTTCTTATACACTTTCTTTACCATGTGCATGATGACTTTGTTAGAAAGTTGGCAATAGGAATTTAAGAGACTATATATACAGATATCTTTGTATTTTGATATGTGCATAGATCAAAATGTATCTGTGCTATATAGCAAGACGTTTTTAAGACCTTCAAGATAATGTTTATTTTATTTTTATTATGTCTTTTCAATATACATATATCGTATTTAATTATCGCTCGTAAATTATAATGATTTGGTTCTATATGTGATTCAAATTTAAATTTCTGTTATATAATTGCTACTTTATTTAAGATTCATTACATTTTTCTCTATTAATATTTTTATTTATATTTATATGTGAGACAAAAAAACAAACTGAAATGTTGCTAAAAATTCACGCTCAAAGAAAAAAAATTATAATCAGTAAAATAAATTTTTATTGGACTAAAAAAATCGTCGACATTAAAATTAAAATTAAAAGTATATATTAAAAAGCTTCTAGTGCATTAAAAAATGTTGTTTGTATTTTAAAGCCAGCGTTTCACATTTATATGAAAAGTTGATCAAATTAAGAGTTGGAGCTTTTAACAGACAAGTCAAATTAACTGAAAGTTAACCAACACCTAAATTAAAAACTTGCTAAGAAGAATGTATGAAATGAAGTTTTATTCTGGCGTTATTTGCTTTAAATAAATACCAGGATATATAAAAACAGAGATGTTTAAACGTGTTGGAAATTATGGGTTTTATACATACATATACATTTATTTGATACATATACATTTTTTGATATATATTTTGGCATGCATATTATATTAGCACTATGTTAAATAATGGACACTGATGCATTAATTAATTTTGCTACTCTAAAAAACATTTTAAATATTAATAAATATATATATATATATATATATATATATATATAATATATATATAAATATATATGTATATATATTTTAAATATATATATATATTTATTAATTTTTAATTTAGACAATATTCAGGTAAAATTAACAATAAGTAAATTGTTTAGATTTCTTTACAGCATTTTTACTTTTATGTTTTTATCTTTTTATTTTTGAACATTTATTTGAGACATATTTTATTTTTATTTTATACATATTTTAATTTTTTGTTTATTTTTATTTTGCACATTTGAATATATTTAGCTGGTTTATCTATCTTTGCTGTAAGTTATTAACTTAAATTAAATTATTGATTTAGGCAATAATTACTGTTGTTTCTTTATATATGTATACAAATGTATATAGCTATAGGGCACTGATAAGTCGGCTTTGTGTTATAGTTTTTCCTTTTATATCTTGTTTTTCTTACATTTTTGTTACATTTGCCTTGCCATTCATATTTTGTTTATTGTTACCGTCTGACTTAGCTTCAACGCGCCCCGCCCCCTCCCCCTCGAAACATTCGTTGCTCAGCTCACCTCATCGCTCCTCTCCCTCTCCCTTGTCCCCTCTTATTTTTAGCAGCGCAAGACCGCATAAGTTGCGCCATGGGGCAAACACAATGGCACTTTGACCCTGACTTTTAATATGTACGCTGTCGCTTTGGGATTCTCTTCATACTACCCCCAATCTCACTCTTTTTCGCTGCCGACCCCACATGCCCCCTTGCTGAACCTTACCACGTGCTAAATTATTGTTATTATTATGAATGTGTTTGTTGCTAAAGTATGATTAATTGGCCAGAGGTTGTGCGGCGCACTTCAACACATTTTACATGCTGACAAAACTCCCCCACTCCCCCTGCATATACGCACTGGCTCAGCTTGCTGTGTACAGCTAATTTGCCTTGGCAACTCTTCCACTTGGCACAATCTCCGATTTCATCTCCAATTGCTTGGACTCTTATCACTGTTTAGTCTGCAACAGCTGCCAGTGGGGGCGGGGGCACAGCGGGGGCAGGGGCGGGGGTGACATGCCAGCTTTGCTGTCGCCTCCACGGAATGCGAAACCTACGCAGCTCAGTTTCCATGGCATTGGGAAAAACAGAGGGAGCGAGCGTTCGCTGGGAGGGTACTCATGGCGCATATGGCCCTTCGCTGTGTCAGATTAACAGGATAAGCGGAAATTTCTAGCATGATTGCGATTACAAAATCTGAGAAATTCTGCATAAATTTTCCTCTCATTTTCAAAGCAGAGTTTAGCAGATTGTTCGCATAAAGCATTCACCCACTAAGCTGAAGAATCTTCAAATTCAAATTATGCATAATTACTTCTGAAGAACATTTTCTTGATTATTTTTGTTGCTTAAAATAACACGACGAAATTCCTGCTTAAGATATTGGCTAAATATATAGCGCAGCAGCTTTTATTAGTTAAAATTTATTTTATACATGTGGTTATTTAGGTTTAACTTGTATTTTGTGTGATTTTTAGAGTATAGAGTGCTAACATAACAAGTTCTTTTCCTGCAGCTTAATTTTTGGATATTAAAAACAAAGTTATTAATATTTCATCTTCAGCCAGTTCAAGTTTATCTCCAAGAAACTATTAAAAATGCCTTTAAAACAATATGCACGCAGCCCAAAAGTATGCTACAACTATTATTTATTGACTTAGCCAAGACGCAAACCGTTTGCTCATCCGTTAAAATTTAAAATGAAAGAAGTACAAAAGGCTAATTATAAAATAATACAAAAGCAAAAAATAGCAGAGCAGACATGTGAAATGTGAAAAACAGAGTGAATAATAAAGTTGAAAAAAACTGGAAGAAATCAATCTAGATGTATGATGAGCTAGCATAACAAGCTTTTCGCGTATGGGATTTTTCTTCTAAACTTTGCGATGTTAAAACGAAAGTTGTTTAAAGGCAACTTTAAGATTCAATCAGTATAATTTGTGAGGAATCATGAAAAATATGCTGCATATATGACTTAGCCAAGACAAAACCCTCTGCTTGGCCGTTAGCAGTTCAAATGAGAATTGCAAAAGGTGAATAGGTATAAAATTGTATTTGTCCAAACAGAACTAAACTTCACATATAAAAGTGCAGTTAATAAGAAAGCAAAGAATATGTGAAGTATGTGTAAAAAACAACAAAAAATAAATGGCAAAATGGGAGAAAAAAACGGTGAAAAATCCGCCTTAGACATTGCGCACGCCGCGCAGCTCTTTGTCCGCCTTCTTGAGGGTCACAAAATTGTTGAGCTGCTTGACACGCAGCTTGGACCAGATCATGAAATTGTTAAGGCCCAAAATGGTGGCCGCATGTAGGGCCGCCGCCTCCGGATAGAGTACGGTGGCACAGCCCAGACCCGAGGGCAGATTCAGGCTCGACCAGACATCCACCTGCATGTTGTCCGACTTGACGGGCGGGCAATTGATCACCGGATAGTTGGTGTTGCCGGAAACAACCGGACCGAGGCCATTGGAACGGCCGGCGACGGCCACAAAGATCAGATTGCCCATAACCGATTCGTATTCGCGGACAATGCGCAACGTCTCCTCCGGCCCCTTGTGGGCGGAACTGACGCGCAGCTCCACATTGAGGCCCAGCGAACGGCAGCTGGCGGCAATCTTCTCGCTGTGCGATGTGTCCGATGCACTGCCCATGAGCACAACCACCAAATGATCCTTCTTCGGCACAATGCCGGCCAATTGCTCGCTGACCCAAATGAAATTACGCTTAACCGTATCCAGGTCGGAGCTTGTGACCGATGTCAGATTGCGATAGACCTGCTTATCGACCATCAGACGCTTATCGCCAGCCGGCCAGAGGCGCCACGAATCGGAATCAATAATATCGGACAGCACAATGTTCCCATCGGCATCCACACCGTACTCGACCTTCATGTCGATCAGAGCACAGTTCTTCGTTTGCCACGCCCGCTCCAGAATCTCGAATACCAGGACGGTTGTGCGTTTCATAATGTCCACCTCATCCTGACCTGGTTAGGGAATTACAGTTCAGTTTTCATTGGTGCATTTGACTGACTTCCTTGACTGGTTCACTTACCAATTATCAGACCATTCAGATCGAATTTGGCCGAAATGATTTGCTCATCGCTCCACTGGGGATCGTGATTGGCGTCATCCTTGAAGAATGTCTCCTGTTTCGGTGGTGAGAATCTGCAGAAGTAGGGAAGAGTATGAGTACGGGGTATTAAAGGCAAGCATTACTATACCGTTATTGGAACCTCAGTGATAGACATAAAGTTATAGATAAAATATATAGATTAGCAAAGAATTGTGGATTGGAAAATAAATCGTACGTAAGTTATGATTGGGACTTATCTTATTTCAAATTCCATTATTCGTGTTCTATAATTTATATTCTAGTTTTAAATACACATCATATATATCTTTTCATTGACGTCAGACAAACATGCAATTGTTATTTCTATATAGTATCTGGTGATTGGATACACAAATAGCTCAACAAATAAAATAAATATCCTAAATTCAAATTTAAACAAACAATTAAATAAAATAGCTAGAAATAACTGTAAGCTATTCAAAAAAATTTAATATCCCGAAAAAATAAATAAAAAATAGATAATAAACTTACAAAAATGATTAAGTTACACCAGGCCATCAGAATTTTTTCTTATAAGTAAGATTGCTTTTAACTATCTTAAATAGCAACTGAGAACGACGATGCGGGATCGAAACCCAGCCTAGTATATGGCCTATCACTATAACATTTTAGCCAAAAGCCAAATCTATTTATAACAAATTGTTAGCTTGATAGTTTATAAATATATTCTATAGTTTTAATAATCATTTCAAATATATTAAAAAATAAATAAAGAAAAACTTGTAAAATTGTGAATATTCTGTAACCCAGCCATAAATCTATACAATATTTTCTGCCGGGCTTATCTGGGCTTACAAGGCGACCTCGATGCTGTGCATCAATTGAACTCGAATTTGTTTACCGCAGCACTCAGCGCCCACAGGGCAGGGAAGAATGCAAGGGACCGGGGAGCGGGTAGGGGGGTGGGGGTCACTGACGTTGGTTGCATTGATAAGACGCAGCGCAATACACATTAGATAACCTAACGGATGTTACTGACCTGTAGCCCTCGGGCACGCCCACATTGCGCTTGAGAAACGAGCCGGTTGCCAGGCGTCGGGTTACCCACTCAATGGGTATCATTTCGCATTTGCGGGCAATGAAGGCCTTGGCGCCGCACTGCTTAACATAGGCGGTGCGAACGCCTACAGAGAAAATGCAGAGAGAGGGAGAGAGAGAGGGAGGAGAGCGTGAGTGAGGCTTGCAGCTGCTGTGGCAGACACCAGACTTACCCGCCTCGTTGAGCAGGCGAAATACCTGGCCGTTGGTGGTATTCGAGATTTCAGCCTTGCCAGCGAGATCGTGCGCCTTGACGCCATCGCCGGCGGTGATGCGATCCTTGCTGAGCAATAGACACAGGCCAGGATGTTCGGGCAGATCGTAGACCTGTTTCGTTTTGCCCTCGTTGAGCACCTTGCCCAATTTGTAGCCCTCAACTGTGAAAGAGTGCAGTGTGAGAGAGCGAGCGAAAGGGGTGGGAATGGGGAGCTGCACTTACTCGATGTCATTGTGGTTGCGCGTGTTGTTGTTCTTTCGAATTCGCTTCAATTTGCGGCTCAAGTTTTCAATTTCAATTCACTCACGTGTTGCGCGTTCCGCTTTGCGCTTAATATTCGTCCAATTTACTAACACCACAACTAACGTCCGCCTGCCTGCCCGCGTCGAAGTCAAGCTCCAAGCCAACTGTGCGCAAACAAACGCGATGCCAGAGACTTTATGTGCTTGCTGCTTATCTTAAAGCACATACAGACACACACACACACACACACATACATACATACGCATGCCCTCACTCACGCAACCGCGATCGTCTACAGTTGCAGAGTGAGAGAGGTAGAGAGAGTGAGAGCGCGCACTGTAAAGCGATTAACAGTCGCCTGACTCTTCAGCGCTGTTTGGTACAGCTTGCAAGTTTTTTGGGATTTTTGTGCATACTGTTAAAAAACAATTCAAAGCAGCAAAGAAAACAAGTATGATCGTTGCAGTCGCCTGCGCAATGCCTGTTCACAGTATATTAAAGGTTTAGTCGTTTTCCAGCTATTTTTGAATGTTAAATTCGGAATTCGATTTTTTTAAATGTTAAGGAGGTAATGAACTATATAACATATTTAGTTCAATTCAATAACCCGTTCACTTGAATAATTCCTGAACAAAACGACAAAACTGTTAAGCTAAAAAGTGCTAAGAGTATACAGACCTCACTATTCTAAATTAAAAAACCAATTTTTAGTACTTAAATAAAAGCTACCCTTAAAATTTATAAACGTATCTAAAATGTATTTTGTTAAGCTAGATTACGATTAGTTATAGTATATATTTGGATAATAATCAAAGTTTTAGGCTTTAAGCCAAATGTTAGGAATAGTAAACTTTAACTAAAATAACACGTACGTTTTCTGGAACCTTTCTGCTTGTTATATTTGAGCTATATTCGGATTATTGTATTAAGTAACTGCAATTGGATTAGCGCACTTTGCTGATTAAAGTATATTTTTATGATCAGCTAGGTTGCATTACGCCACATGTCCGGCATTTCGATTTCTTTCTGTCCCAGAGATCAATCGAGATTATAAACGTGTCATTTTCATTTTGCTCGGCAGCTCATATACCCATGTAAACAAAAATATTTTTGTTTATTATTTTATTTTATTTTTTATTTTTTGCTCGACGACAGAGCTACATGTTTTCCACATGCCAAGCTTTCCATTGGCTGAAGGGGATGTGTTGTGGAGCCATAATCAGGGTGTCTCGCCGGTTGCCAACTGCAGACAAGCGGAAAGACAGTGCTAAATTATTGGACAAGCAAAGGTTTTCTTCTGCCAAGTGCGATACATATTTGTGTACATTAAATTTTATTTTTAGCGCACAGTAAGTAGGCATTACTATTACATCTTAATAAAAATAACGACGTTTCCTGCTTTTTAAATCGTGCGCCAAACTCTTTAGCATAGACAACAACCAACGCCTGGTAATTGTCAAGTTTGGTTTTGCGTAGATTAAAAAGGTGCAAATTAATCAGGACTTTTGCTAAATATGCAGTTTTGCGGGCGGCGGAAAGTAGTTATATTGCCTGAAAAATTAAAAAGTTAGGAAAAGAAATGTGTGTAGCGTGCCAAATGAGTAAATTCTTGACCCAATATTTGCAATTGTAGACTATCGGTAACACTTTGAGATGCAGATATTATCGTTTTCTTATCGATGACCTTTCAAAATGAATATCGTATTTTTATTGAGCTCTATAACAACACTTAATTTGAATTTATGTTCGATTTGAAAATTAGCGGCTAGGTACAGAACATGAATTTGTAAAAAAGTTAGTTAATATTAAAATCGTTCATATTGATGGTATATTTGTGTACATTAAATTTTATTTTTAGCGCACAGTAAGTAGGCATTACTATTACATCTTAATAAAAATAACGACGTTTCCTGCTTTTTAAATCGTGCGCCAAACTCTTTAGCATAGACAACAACCAACGCCTGGTAATTGTCAAGTTTGGTTTTGCGTAGATTAAAAAGGTGCAAATTAATCAGGACTTTTGCTAAATATGCAGTTTTGCGGGCGGCGGAAAGTAGTTATATTGCCTGAAAAATTAAAAAGTTAGGAAAAGAAATGTGTGTAGCGTGCCAAATGAGTAAATTCTTGACCCAATATTTGCAATTGTAGACTATCGGTAACACTTTGAGATGCAGATATTATCGTTTTCTTATCGATGACCTTTCAAAATGAATGTCGTATTTTATTTATTGAGCTCTATAACAACACTTAATTTGAATTTATGTTCGATTTGAAAATTAGCGGCTAGGTGCAGAACATGAATTTGTAAAAAGTTAGTTAATATTAAAATCGTTCATATTTATGGTTGCATCTGGATTATGTACGGATTCTTATCGGCCTATGAAGGAGATATTATTCATATTTATGTTTTTTAATTTATATGTAAAAAAGAGACGTGACGCTATATAAATAAAACTCAGGTATTTTTCTAAGCTAAGCGATCTAGGGCAAAACAAGATCAAAATGGTATTAAACATAAAAATCTGTTGACTTATAACGAAGCTTATAATACATCGAAATCTTAAAAATAATATGCAACTAATGCAGACACCGTTCGTCAGCTTACGATTCAATACTGTATCAGATTGCATTACATTTCGTTGGGTGAGTAAGTGTTAGGTGTTCATTCGTTAAGCACATAACATTCGTCAAATTTCAAAAATGCAACAGAGCATTTTGAGCAGAATATTAAAAACACAATGTTAAATAACAGATGCTGCTAGGTATAAATTAAGTTACAATTTGTTGTTGTTTTTTTCGCCGTCGCAGTGCAAGCGCGTTTGCAACGACGCGCTCTGCGTTTTTGCGGCGCCCGGTCGTCGTCACCGTCGCTGCCAACATCCTAAAGCGCAGCGGCGTCGCAACAAGCAAAAAAACGGGAACAAAAATAAACGTAACCCTTTTATTTTTACTTTAGTGAAAACCAAAGACAGTATAAACACTAAGATGCATAACGCTGAACAAAAAATGTTATAAGGAAGCTTAATTTTCACAAAAATGAGAACTAAAACGAAATCAAGTATAGTTTTGGGAACTTTAAAGTCTAAATTTTTGTACATTTTTGCATGATTTTTGACAGAAAAATCAACCTCCTCAGAATCGCTTTTGAAGCTGCGTTTTATACTAATTTGAATACCCGCTATCGATTAAAAATAAAAGTTCGCTAATTTTAAATTAAAAACAAAAAAATTTCCAAAATAAGTAAGGAGTAAGGGCTATTTTTGGAAAAAAAATCTAAAAAAATTATTTTCGAATACGAATTAAATTTAAATACAGAATCATTCTAGAGGTTAACTCATGAAGAAAGTGGTAAACATCTTGAAAATCGGTTAATTTTTGACAAAGTTATGAGACTTTAAAATCTATTTAGTATAGTTTTGGGAACTTTACATGTCTAAATTTTTGTAAATTTTTGCATGATTTTTGACAGAAAAATCGACCCCCTCAGAATCACTTTTAAAGTTGCGTTTTATACTAATTTGAATACCCGCAATCGATTAAAAATAAAAGTTCGCGATTTTAAATTTAAAAAAAATTTTTTTTTTCAAAATAAGTAAAGGGGTAGTAGGGGGAGAAGTTATGAGACTTCAAAATCTATCAAGTATGGTTTTGGGAACTTTACATGTCTAAATTTTTGTCAATTTTTTAAATTAAAAAAAATTTCTTTTTTTCAAAATAAGTAAGGGGGAGTAAGGGATTTTTTTGGAAAAAAAAATCGAAAAATTGTTTTCGAATACGAATTAAGTTTAAATGCAGAATGAATCTAGAAGTTAATCCACGAAGAAAACGGTAAACATAATGAAATTCGGTTTATTTTCGACAAAGTTATGAGACTTTAAAATCTATCCAGTATGGTTTTGGGAACTTTACTGTTTTTGTGACTCCAACTTTAATATTGTGGGAAATATTCACCTTTAATCGATTTGCGATTTGAGGTATATCGACATGTTATCGATTTCCCAGACTCCCCGTAGGCGTGGCCCAAAAATCATAACACTTTGTCTGAAGCAGACAACTACAAGTATATATCTAAAATTTCAAGTGTCTATCTTCAATAGCGCCGAAAAATTTGCGTTCATCCACACGTGCACTCGCTCTGATCACAGTTATTTTTAATGCTATTATTAGGCTTTGCCACTTTCCGTCACATTGGAAGTGCGCGGAGATCATAATGATACCCAAGCCTGGCAAGCCCGAACAGGACCCGGCCACCTACCGTCCTATCAGCTTACTGGCAATACTTTCAAAAATCTTCAAGCCTATATTTGAAGCAAGAGTGTGCCCCTGCTGAAGATGGCAACCTGATACCAGACCACCAATTTGGATTCAGGAGGCAGCACGGAATCCCCGAGCAGTGACACCGGATTGTGCGAAATGGGCTCAATTCAAACAGGCCTTCGACCGTGTATGGCACCCAGGACTGCTACACAAACTGAAGCTCCTGCTCCCTGCTCCATACTACCTAGTCCTGAAATCCATGAAATCAATGGACTCTGTCGAGGCATCGGCCAATGTGCAATCCCAGATCTCCTCCATCGAACCCTGGCTGCAAAGGTGGAACATTGCCTTCAATGAAGACAAATCATCCTATATGACATTTGCCACCAGATGTCAAAATTGCCCTCCAGTCACCCTGAACGGTACGATCCTGCCTACAGCTGTAACCGTCAAATACCTGGGATTTACCTTAGACAGGAGGTTAAATTTGATCAAAGCCAAGAGATCTCGGCTCAACTTAAAACTTCGGCAAATGAACTGGCTCCTCGGATTCCGGCACAACTACGCAACAAACTGCTCTTAGATAAGGCCATCCTCAAACCCATCTGGACGTACGGGATCCAGCTGTGGGTACAGCATCCACTTCCAGTATTGAAATTCTACAAGTATTTCAGAACAAAACTCTTCGTAGATTTGTCAAAGCTTCCTGGTTTATTAAAAACATTGTAATACACAGGGACCTCGGCATGGCATCAATTAAAGATGAAATAAATTAAGCTCCACCCCAACTATCTTTCGATCAGTCTCCTCAACAACAGTCTACACATCCGCCGATTAAAGAGATTCCACCCATTGGACCTGCCTTTCAGGCCACCCCAGTAAGCGTATCTCTGGCGCAATCGGATTACACGTCACTTCCTATTTTCACACAATTTACTTATCACTTTAGATAGATTGTAAATAAGAACAAACAAATAAACAAAAATTTGGCTCGGCAGCTCATATACCCATGTAAACAAAAATATTTTTGTTGGTTATTTTATTTTATTTTTTTCTCGACAACAGAGCTACACGTTTTCCACATACCAAGCTTTCCATTGTGTTGTGGAGCCATAATCAGGGTGTCTCGCCGGTTGCCAACTGCAGACAAGCGGAAAGACAGTGCTAAATTATTGGACAAGCAAAGGTTTTCTTCTGCCAAGTGCGATACATACTTCTGTACATTAAAATTTTATTTTTGGTGCACAGTAGGCATTACTATTGCAATCTCAATAAAAAGAACTTGACGTTTTCTGCTTTTTAAATCGTGCGCCAAACTCTTTAGCATAGACAACAACCAACACCTGGTAATATTCAAGTTTTGCGTAGATAAAAAGGGGCAAATTAATCGGGACTTTTGGTAAATATGTTGTTTTGCATAAGGAATCGATTTCGGGCGGCGGAAAGTAGTTATATTGCCTGAAAAATTTAAAAGTTAAGAATAGAAAATTTTGGGTAGCGTGCCAAATGAGTAAATTTTGACCCAGTTATTTGCAATTGTAGACTATCGGTAACACTTTGAGATGCACAAATTATCGTTTTTTTTTATTATCGATGACTTTACAAAATGAATTTCGGATTTGATTGAGTTCTATAACACTTAACTTATGTTCGATTTGAAAATTAGCGGCTAGGCGTAGAACATGAATTTGAAAAAAGTTAGTTAATATTATAATCTTTCATATTATCACGCTATATAAATAAAATTCAGGTATTTTTCTTAGCTAAGTGATCTAGGGCAAAACAAGATCAAAATGGTATTAAACAATCTTAAAAAATCTCTTGAATTATAACGAAGCTTATAATACATCGAAATCTTAAAAATAATATGCAACTAATGCAGACACCGCTGTGTCAGCTTACGATTCAATACTGTATCCGATTGCATTACATTTCGTTGGGTGAGTAAATGTTAGGTGTTTCATTCGTTAAGCACATAACATACGTCAAATTTCAAAAATGCAACAGAGCATTTTGAGCAGAATATGCAGAACACAATGTTAAATAACAGATGCTGCTAGGTATAAATTAAGTTACAATTTGTTGTTGTTTTTTTCGCCGTCGCAGTGCAAGCACGTCGGTAACGGAAACTCTCGTCAACATTTTTCGCGCTCTACGTTTTTGCGGCGCCCGGTCGTCGTCGCCGTCGCTGCCAACATCCTGAAGCGCAGCGGCGTCGCATCAAGCAAAACGGGAACAAAAATAAACGTAATCCCTTTTATTTTTACTTTAGTGAAAAACAAAAACTCAAAAAGAACGAAAAAGAATACAAGGAAAAAACACACACATACATACGTACATAATAAGAAGCATATGAAAATATGCTGCATGCTTTTCTGTTGTTGTACTTTTTAGTTGAACTAAATTTGATGCGTCGCTTTGTTATTGTTGTTGTTGTTGTTGCCACTCGTCTGTCAATTGTATTATATTAAAATTACTTAAGTTAATTCTGCTTGTGCGTGTGTGTGCGTAAGAGCATGTTTGTTGCGTGTGTGTGTTGTCCCGGCTGCAAAGCACAGACGCCGACATTGCGCTGAAGAAGCTACCGCTGTTACAGCAACAACAAGAACAAGGGCAAAACAAAAAGGAAATAACTGCAAAGTACACGCGATACGAGAAAAGAACAGCAATGAAATCAACAATAATAACGCAGAACAATTAAAATTGCAAACTGCATTTTTTCGGCGTGTCTCATAATTTCTTGTTTTGTTTTTTTATTTGTTGTGCTTGTTATCCTTCGCGTGTGCCTTTATAGCGCGCGCGTGTGTGTGTGTGTGTGTGTGTGTCAATGCCTTTTGCCGCTGCTTCTTTTGCAACCCCTACGTTGTTGTTTTTGTTGTTCGGCTTACAGTTATGCTGCTATGTGCCCACACACACACACATACAACAGTTAAATATTTAGGAGTTGCGAGCGTGATAAACAAATATGAATTTCAAGATTGTAAAGTATTTTTTATTTATTTTTTAACCCCGAATCCATTGAACATGTGTAAAAAGGGTATAATGGTTTTGACAAATGTATGTAACAGGCAGAAGGAAGCATGTCTGACCCCATAAAATATATATATTCTTGATCAGGACAATGAGCTGATTCGATTTAGTCCTGTCCGTCTGCCCGTCTCTATGAACGCAGTGATCTCGTAAACTACAAAAGCTAGAAACTTAAAGTTTTCGGCTATAGATTTTGTAATACCATACGCAGTACGAGTTGATCATTTTTGTCTATAATTTGTACCGTTTTATTAATATTGATAAAAATCGATTTAAAGACTTAGTTTTTCTTAGTTTTATTAGCATATCTCGTACCCTATAACAGCTGGAGAAACCAAATTTGGTTCAATAATTCAAATACTACAGGCTTGCACTTCATGAAGATCATGCTCTTAGTTTAGGGTATTCACGAATTTAGTTTCCATAGCCAAGCACAGCGGCTAAGAAAAAAGCTGTGTATGTGTGATTTTGTGTGTGTGTGTGTGTGTGTGTGTGTGTGTGTGTGTGTGTGTGTGTGTGTGTGTGTGTGTGTGTGTGTGTGTGTGTGTGTGTGTGTGTGTGTGTGTGTGTGTGTGTGTGTGTGTGTGTGTGTATGAATGCAAGCGGTTTGAAATGTATGTAAAGACAGGGTTCAGGGTATCCCCGAGTCGGGCGCTCCCGATTAGCGCCCCATACTTGTATTTTATTTTATTTTATTTTTTTGGGTCGGTGGTAGGGGTAATGTCTGGTGGGTCATCGTCCTGCCGGCTTGTACACAAATAGATTGGTCCAAAAGGTCATCAGTCAACAGCAGCTGCTTATAAATATGCAAGCGCCTTTCAGCTGGATGTGCTCCAAACGCGTCCCTAAGTTATTGCAGTTGTATACCCTGTAACCTATTCCAATGCAAATTGGGCATAGGAAGCTGTGTTTACCGCCTGACATCAAAAACAATAAAAGCAAAAGGCATATAATCTGTTATATGGTTTTTTGTATACTCTTTTATTGTAAGAAAGTGGTTTTTAATTACCCTATTTTTTTATAAAAAGAAAATGCTCACAAATATAATATATAAATATAATAATAAATATAATAATGTCCGTCTGTACGTTAATATGGTTGGAAACAATAAAACCTAGAGATTTGAGTTTTTCATCTATATATTCTTCTATACCACACGCATTCCCATTTGTTTCGATATCTGGCCGCTTTTAAATAATATCGATAAAGATCAATATTAAGACACTTTTCTAATCATATCTCAGAGGCTTTAATTCCTAGAGTCATACAAATTTGTTAGAGTATGTATATTCTCGTAAAATGCACTCAATACGAATATTCCACTCAACTCAAAAAGGAAACAAGTAATTTATGTAGTACAGCCTTGTGCTTTGGTATCTATGTATGAACATAGTACATTCAGTGATGGAAAAAATAATAGAAACGGTATTTTCAGTTCAACCCATATTGTTAACTTCGTGAGCAAATTTGATACATGAAACCCACTGTACATTCTTAGTTGACAACGGTACTTTATTTTTATTATTCTTTTGCGCACATATTTGCAGGAATATTAGCTGCGTAAGCGTGTTTGTTAAGTGACATCGGGGAAAAAATAGAAACGCAATTTCATTTTGTCGAAGCATTGTATTGAAAGGCGTGAAATAGTGAAATTGCGGTACTATTTGACAATTTTTCAACAAGAAATGTGTTGGCATACCACTTCTTGCGAAGTTTTCATTTTAGTATTGTTATTGGATTCAGAATGGGTCGAGCGGCGCATTGCACCGATGTGGAAAGGGAAGTCATCAGAAAACTCAAAAGTGATGGCAAAACCTTAGCTGAAATTGCACAAATAATGCAATGCTCTAAAAAAAAGTATTTTCCGCTATCCATTTCAAAATAAAACAAGAAAAACGAGGCAGAAAGCGAGCAACATCGAAGAAATTTGACAAACTGCTAATACGGCAGGCAAAAAAAAACCCATTTTTATCATCGGAGGATTTGAGAAAGGAATTAAATGCACCTGTTACCAGTCGAACAATACGTAATAGGCTTATAGATGTCGATTTAAAAGCAAATTCTGCAAGGAAGGTACCATTCCTTAGCAAAAAGAATATCCAAAATCGAATAAATTTTGGGAAACAAAATCTAATGAGGGAAAATTGGAAAAACGTGTTATGGTCAGATGAAACAAAGATAAATTTGTTTGGATCTGATGGAAAACCACAAGAAAGACGCCGTAAAAATACTGCACCTGATCAAAAACACACAATTAAAGCAATTAACCATGGTGGCGAGAACATAATGTTATGGGGATGTTTTTCCGCTTCGGGTGTTGGTCCTATATATTGGATAAAGGATCAAATGTGCGCCACCGACTATGTCAATCTCCTTAATAATATAATGCTACCATACGCCCAGGAAGAAATGCCATTAAAGTGGGAGTATATGCAAGACAACGACCTCAAATACTCTTCGAAACTTGCAAAACAGTGGTTCCTCGACAACAAAGTTACTCTGATGAAATGGCCATCACAATCTCCAGACCTTAATCCTATAGAACACCTTTGGGGAATATTAAAAAAAAGAATAAGTGGGTTTAAGTCTAAAAATAAGAACGATTTATGGAAAAAAGTGCAGGACGAGTGGTACGGCATTGATTCCTCAATTTGTGCCAATCTTGTGGATTCCATGGGTCGTCGATGCGCCGAAGTGTTAAAAAATCACGGAGGCACAACATAATATTAAAATAATCCTATTATTTCAATTTGAAGAAAAAAATTGTTTCTTAGTTTTAAGTCGTTTGTTTCTATTTTTTTTCCAGGCCCAAAAAATGAAATTAATTTTCGTGACGATATAAATATCGTAAAGCCAATACTTTTTGTTTTTTTTTAACATATTTGAGTGTACATTAAAAATAAAATACATCATTTGAAACAAAATAATTTTTACAGAAGAAAACTAACAATTTACAAAAAAAAAATTGCCGTTTCTATTATTCTTCCCACCACTGTATATAGGGGGTTGAAATGTAAATAATGGCAGCTCTCAGCTGGGCTCGGGAGATCTCCTATTGATATTTTTTGGTTAGGCGATATGCAGCTCGACCTTAGGGTATCTCTAAATCATACATTTTTCCAGTTTTCCTTTTGCATACTTCTGGGAAAGCTCAACTTTCTCTGTAAACTTTGTTTCTCATATTTCCCTTCGAATTTGTTTATATTGTCAATATTTGCAATTCGATTCAATTTGAGCTAATTTTCCATGATATGTATGATCTTAAATTTGTAGACGTTTATATACGTTTATGTCTGGATAATTATGGGTAAATATTTTGAAAAATGTTATAAGAGATATTTATGCGCTTTGTCCAACCAGCTGAGAAACTTGAGAAAACCCGCTCCTTACCATTCGAATTTCTTCAGAGATATCCTTAACGCTAAAAATAGTTTTGATAAGTTCGCATCTGGTATTAAGAAATATAATATATGTTCACTTTAAAGGAATAATTTATATTTTAAATTACATATACTAGGAATAATTTAATACAAAACATAGTTTTTTAATTTTATACATTTTTCTTTAAATTATTTCTAATATTATTTTATACTGCTATGAGGATCGTGTTTTTACAAGTCTACTTTTATGGCATTTTTAGACTTGCCCCATTAGATTATTCTATCCATTGAATTTCTTACCATATCCACCGAAAGAACTCCGCAAAATTCATAAAAGAGAAAATTTCCGAAAGATTTTTTCGGTTTTACCATAAGAATTGAAACATGCCCAAAAGAATTTTTTAACAACCATAATATTGACCAAACAATTCGCAAAATTATTAAATACAAATAATGAATTATATAAGAATATATTTGAATTGCAACATCATTTATAGAAACTTTTATATATTGAATAGCTAAAAAATCAAGTTTTGTACAGTTTTTGTCGAATAAGGCTAATTATAATCAATATATATGTATATATGTACATATATATATATATATATATATATACATATATATAAACCAATAATAATAATTACTGGAAAAATACCAGAGCGCACTTATTAAAGTGAGCATTGATTTTTTTTGGGTTTTTTGCTTATTTTATTAAGGAATGACCATATTATTTTATTTGCTGTTAATCAAAGTCCCACGCGCACATTATCATATCACATTTTATTATCTGAAGCATGTACATTTGTATTTAAATATGTATTTATGTGTACACATACTATATCCATTTCATAGATCTCTTAATAATAACGCCTACATAGAAAAAAATTGTTCTTGACTTTTTGCTGTTTTGTTTTGGTCGGTAATTTAAATTGATTTTTTGTTTTCGTTATTCCGGCTGGTAGCACAAAGTTCTCTGCGGTGTTTTTGTTGTTGTTGCTGTGCTCGCCAAATAATCATGATAATGCAACAGGGCAAAGAATGCGCCGGAAAATGCACGCAATCTTCCCATCCACTTGTCTCTCGGTCTGCCAAACACACGCTTAGCACCCGCTGGGCCTCACACTAGCAGGCACAGTAATTTACAGTGGTGACCATTTAAATAACACAACAATTAGATTGAAGCATGGTGGCCACTTAAATAACACAACAATTAGATTAAAGCATTGTGGACGAAGAGAAATTGTGCTAGAGAAGCGCGTGTGGTGCTGGCTGAACTCGTACGAGCTTCATTTTTTAAATCAAAGTAAAAAGCGATTTAAGTTGTTGGACAATTGCTATTGTTTGAAAGTTTCAATTGACGCGCTATCACTGCAAATAATTTTCAATTTTTTTCACAACGGTTTGTCGTGTTTTCAAAAGTGCGTGATCGTGCGTGTTTTAAAATTTTACACGCGTTCATTTCTAATGTAACTGCCACCCAGGCTTCGGATTTCACTTGAACTTTATCTTGCCTCTTTGCAGCTGATATCAGTATAATATAAAAGAAAAGACTGCATCATTCTGCTGTGAGGGGCGTCGAGGGATTACGGCCGTAAGCTGCAGCAGAGGCACAACAAGATCAAGAAAAAGCCTGAAAAGAACGACTGCAAAATCAAAGGCAGTCGCACACTCCACTCACAATGAGCTCGTATCTGGAACTGTTTGGACTGTTTGTGCTGCTGATGTTGCCTTTTCTTTACGAGACGAATCACATATTCCGTTATTATTTCAAATTTCTCATCTACTATGGGATCGTCTCGTTCAACTCGATCATACTGATACCGGCTTTTCTCACACGGCCCTGCGATGTGCGCAATTTACTGTGAGTATAAATAATAAATCATAAAAAAATACAATTTTTTGATGCTTAAGTTGGGTGAGTGCAAGCAAGATATACCCTGTATCTATTATTTAAGCTGTCGTAATACACATGCGTTCGTGGTTCTATAAATAAAGGCACAAAACAAAACGCATCAGACAATCGACGTTACCAAACATTTCTCCTTTAACAACTAATTTATAAGTAGTCCGATTTTTACTAAAATTGTAGGTTTAGAAAAAATCGATGGCTTTTAAATTTGTACTAAGGGTCTTACATATATAATTTTTGTATATCAGGGTAAATCAGGGTATAATGGTTTTGTGCAAATGTATGTAACAGGCAGAAGGAAGCATCTTCGACCCCATAAAGTGTATATATTCTTGATCAGCATCACTAGCCGAGTCGATCTAGCCCTGTCCGTCTGTCTGTCCGTCCGTCCGTCTGTAAGAACGCGTCGATTTCGGAGACTACAGAAGCTAGAAAGCTGAACTTGGACTTCTTAAGTTCGTGTATACCATGCGCAGATCAAGTTTATTTCAAATCACCGATAACTTGTCTCGTTTTCTTAATATCGATAATTATCGATTTTTTAACTCGGTTTTTTGAGCATATCTTAGAAACCGTAAGGGCTATGGTTTCTAGCGGATACCCTGAACCCTGTCTTCAAATATATTTCAACCCCTTTGCATTCACACACACACACACACAAATTCACGCCGCAAGCTGTCCGTTTTTCTCAGCCGCTGCGCTTGGCCTCACGATGCAAAATATCGACAATTAGTGATAAACTCGTACAGTATATGTTATTACAGAATCTATTGTTGAAAAGTTGATGTTTCTAGCTTTTGTAGTTTCCGACATCCCTGCGTTCGTACAGACGGGCAGACGTACAGGGCTAATCGACTATGAATATACATATATACTTTATGGGGTCTAAGATGCTTCTTTCTGCCTGTGACATACATACATGTGCACCATTATAGCCATTAAACCCTTTTTACCCATTTACATTGGGTTTAGGGTATAAAAAACCAACGCTCGATTTCAAGAAAATTTTATAGCCTTCTAAACTTATATTACAGCTCTTACAAATATGTTGACTAAAATTCGATGTAATTGATAGAATCAGATATGCCTCAGAGACTTACTTCTTAATCGTTTTCAGGGTATGAAAAAAGGCACAACTGATAATAAAAATCGTAAAACCAATATAGTACTAGAATCAATCGCACATGGTCAAACAAGGCATAAAGTTAATTATTTTATTAGACATTAACTCTGCGCTGTTTAGCCATAAAGTGTTCTGGGCACTTGGTACTCTATACCCACGGCTGCTTATGTTTGGTTATATATGTATGTATATGTGTGTATGGAATGCTATTGTTGTTTACTGTCGCACTTGTCAGCCAACCCCAATCAAAGTCCTACTCAGAAACAGTAATAATTTTTTGTGGTCAACGACTCACGCGTTATATAAGTTAATTGCAACCACGCTTACCTCATTGTCTCGCGCACTTTGATTGCTTATCTAAACATATACAAACATACATATATTCTGGAAACTTGAGCTCGAAAAATCTGTTTATGTTAGCTTACAAATCGTAATACTTTGATTACGTGCATCTTGACCTTTAGACGGGCTAGTGGGCGAGCTACTTGATTGGAATTCTTGGAAAGTTCAATTAGGAAAGGGTCTCATTAGTTACCTAACTCTTACCTCTTTGATGGTTTTCTTTTAACTAATAGTTTAGGAATTCCTTAATTTAAGAATCCATGGTTATTAAGATAAAGGTAAATTGTTATGAAGTGATTGGTTCTTGATCCAACTAGTTGATTTTTTGGACAGTTAAATGTGTATTTATTTTCATGATTACTCTTATCTGTGTAACGGTTAATTAAATTAAGATCTTTGCCATTGCAAATGTTCGAGCTCAAAAATATCTAGAAATAAATTTAGTAAATTTTGCTATACTACCCAACGCATTAGCGTCTAATGGATATAATATAGCTTTAATAGGAGCAATCAACCGCTCTCTCAATTAAATACTTGTGTGCAAGCAACGTTTGCAAAACTAACTGAACTATTTTTTGAAAACTCCTATGACGTGCATTAGCCTTTTTTCCCCTCATTGCACTTTTACCCGGCCAATAAGCTATATACACTATATTTCTACTTCGATGACCTTATAGGTAGCTGTTTAGCTAGTCAACTAGCCATTAATATTTATTTGTGTTTGCAGCATTTGAGACACCTGCAAATTGTGGGGGCTAATCGGCTGAGGGTTCCAACGGGCCTGCAATCGAAGTCGGCGCCCTTAAGTATTCCATTTGTTGACAACATGTGTACATATGTAATTGGCTCTGCCTTCGCTATGTGCGAAGGACACATGTGGTAGAGAACAGTGGCTTAGCCTTGTGGCGGTGGTGGTGGTGGTGCTGTTGTGGCGGATGCGGGTGCGGGTGGTGCGATTGACACGTGCCGACCCTTTGCCAAGGGTGGGTTAGTGCGCCAGTGGGCTGCGGTCTACGGCGGGTTGTTTACGGTGCACGCTATTGCCAACTGGCAATTTGGCGAGGTCGCCTGACTTGGTGTTCGATGCCATGCCTTTGTTTTCAGGCCTTTCGCACGTTTTCCACACATTTTATTTATAATTTGGGGGCCTCGCTATATTCCATACATATTTCATGACTCTTTCAACAATTTTAATCATAATTGGCCTGCGACTCGAAATGCATCAGCTGCAGTTGTTTGCCTGTCACGCCAAATATATGTACATTTTCGATATAGCCATGCAGTATTCCATGTTCGGCATAATTTAATTTTAGCCCCAGGTTCGAGCCAAACACAGCGCCACACTGTCCACTGGCCATCTGTTGTCATTGCTAATTATACACTTGCCCTGGGTACTGTTATTATGTTATTATCAAACGCATAGTTAAAGACATTATTTTCAACAATTTACTCAATCAGTATCAAAGTTATTTTATCATTTACTAATTACATATGCTTACATATAGGTATATCGCTTAGATCGGATAAATAAAACATTTAGGTACGATCTTTAAAATAAAATAAAGAGAGATCGCAAATTTCAATAAAAAATTATAAAAAAAATTAGGTAGCATGGCAATTAACAATAATAAAATAATTTTTTTATTTAAGTTTTTTGTTTTATAAGAATCTTGATCGAATCTTTTTCAATAATAAGTTTTAGTCTGGCCTCCATTGTTTTGTATGAACTTATATAGATAGTACTACTATAACAATAGGTTGACAATTGAGTTTCGATATCAAAATCTTTGTTGCTTTTAAAGATTTGTTGAGCAAAGTCAGAAATGCATTTTTATGCTATCTATATTTTTACAAAACTCTATATAGATCATACCTGTAGTTACTGTAGGAACAATCTGTTGAAACTTGAATATTGATATCAAAATATTTTTTGCTTTTTTATAGCATTATTTTTATATGAATATCTGTTATGTTTTTATCGATATTAAAAATATAATTAAAAAAATATTTCAAATGCTTTGGCAAAAACTTTGCATGAACAATCAGCTGAAAATATAAGGGTGTTTAATCTTCGACAACTTGATGATAGTTGTTCTGGTTTTGTCCCAACCTTTGAGAGTCCCATGTGGGTTTCAGCTGTTGCACAACTGTTCGCATAAGCGAGCACTAGCTTGTGGCAAATATGGCACTATATACACCACATAGAAGGTAATCAGTTTTGGCCCATAGCTCAGCTCTCACTTATTACCCCGGTCAAACAACCTTGTGACGGTATTTGAAAAAAAAGTAAATAAAAACCATAGATCTTTAATATTTGCAAAAGCGTATTTTGCATTTAATTACTAATTGTCGCACTTGTCACACGAGAGGTCTATTGAGTGATCTATTGATTGATCCGGTTGATCAGGGTCACCTCTCGATAAACTACAATAATTTTGAGCGGAGCGGTCCCAACCCATTCAGCATTCGTTCCTGGCAGCTTCAGTGTGCTCGCCGATCTCATCGAGAATTGCTTGATCACTTCGTAACGATTTGTCCCAATTTGGTGTGTGCCAAAAATCCATGTCTGTTATCTTTGGCTATTTTTAGGATGCGTTGTTAAAAATAAAAACATAAATTAAAACTGAGAAAAATTATTGCTCAACATTTTGATTTTTTTTTATGATTGAGGCGGCGTTTCTAATGTTGCTATCGAAGTTAAAATAAGTAAAAATTACCCTATTTTGACAAGTTGATATTGTAAAAATGTGGAAAATCGTGACAAGTTGGAATACCAAAGCCTTTGTCAACTTTGACAGAGAAACATGCGAAAATAATTAAGCTGTTATATCATGGCAAAACCTTTTCTACGTTCACCGCTAGTTAAAGTGCCTGTCATCTTTGACAGAGACTTTTTGACCAAGTATTAACAATATGTATATATAGTAACCATCGGCTGAAGTGCTTTTCAACTTTGACAAAGACTATTTGATATACCGTTAAAAATATGAGAAAGCGTAACCATCGGTTAAAGTGCCTGTCAACTTTGGCAGAGACTGCTCAGTTAGTAAAGTGCCTGTCAGCTTTCACAGACTAGCTATTAACAATATGGAAAATTTAACCATCAGTTAAAGTGTCTGTCAATGTTGACAGCGGCACTTGTGAAAACGAAATTTTACCTCGTCCGTCAAATATCATCATATCTTGAAGCTCGTCAAATTACACTCCCTGGACATAGCATGGGCTTTAGCTTTGTCCAGGGCGGCATTTCTTTAGCTTGCAATCGGCACATTTGCATTTGATGTCCTGAATTTTGGCTAGTTGCGGATTCTGCTGCTGGAATTCGCGTTCCCGACGCAATTGTCTGGACAGATCGAATGCGGTCATCTCGTAGCTTTTCTTTACGTCAGCTGGCGCCTTTCGATGGCGCGTGAATAGCTTCCGGCGATCAAGAACAACGGCGCGCTTATTCAGCCACCAATTGTAGTCCGGCTCGATGAAGCGCTGCTTTGAATTGAACGTATCGTGAAGCAGAAAGTCGTCGCGCTCCCGCAGCCATTCACGGCCGTATTCCCAACCAAGCAAGAGACTCATCTGCGGTCGCTCCGCTTTCCGTTCGAATGAGGCAACAAACAGCTGCGGGTGTCGCCGTCCATCGTCCGGAAATATGTTGCTCTTGTTCGAACGCTTAATGGGTCTCGACCGCTCCCACGACACGGTGGCCATCCTGCCAACGAATTCCAGTGCATATTGTAGAGTATTTGCGATGAAGGTGTATGTAATTTGTTTTGTATTCCCCAGTCGCCTCTAGTAAGTGCTGTTGCTTTTGGCAGGGCTTTACTTACCTGACTAAACGCACACTACGTCTGTGACATATTTAAAATTCCATTTGTGAATCCTTCAAGTTCTCTCTCTTTTACTTGATAGATATTAAAAAAACGCTGCGATCAGTGGGGTTTTTATGTTTTTTTTTAAGAAACTAAGCATCTGTAAGTCAAGAAAAGGCAAAGAGAGGCAGCAGAAATTCCCAATTTTCCAAATAATATATATATATATATATATATATATATATATATATATATATATATATATATATATATATATATATATATATATATATATATATATATATATATATATATATATATATATATATGTATGTGTATGTGAATGCATACATATATATAATTTTGTATACATTAACAGCATTTATAAAATTGATCAAAACTATTCGCGATTTTTCAATATAAATTGTCATCTATATAACGAACATTTAAAAAAAACAATTGCGTTTATTATAATAGCATAAACGTTTGGTATTATTTGGTTAAACTTAAAAACTCTTGAATCAGTAGCTGCAACTGCTACGCTATATAGTTTCTTTTCCATATACAGCTGCTATTCTAAAAAAAACCCAATTTTTTGTTTACTTTTCAATATAACAAAATTAAAGGGGATTTTTAAAATACGTAAAGGTTTTGATGCCTTCAGCAGTTTTTTGTACTTATTGTGATAACCAAAATCGATTATAAATATTAGTTTGAAATTCTAAATTTTGTAATTTTTTTTCGAAAATAAGTAATGGAGAACATAATTTTTTTTACCAAACAATTAAAAACACTTTTATTTTCAATAATGCATATATTTGAAACTCCGATACAATCTAGAGGACAAGTCATTCCCAAAATGCCATTAAACGTGAAAAATCGGTTCTGTTTTGACAAAGTATTGGGAGTTTGATATATGGGAGCTATGGATCTGAGAAATATATCAACATTGGTGTAAATTTTGGCATGATTTTTGACTAAAAATTTGACCCCCACAGAATCTGTTCAAATGTTGGGTTTTGTGCTAATTGTGACAACCATAATCGATTAAAAATGCAGTTTTGCAATTCTAATTTTTGAACAAATTTTTAATATCTTTTTTTGACCATACAATTTAAAAACATTCTTTTAAATAACAGGAGTTAAGTTATACGTATAAACCTTTGAAAATGCGAATTAAAATTTTTTAAAATTCTTACATCTGAAGTGACAAATTACCCTAGATAAAACAAGCGCTTCTGACTTTTTCAACCCCATTTTATATGATTGAAATTAAACTAATCTATCTCACAATCGTTGCAGCTGGGCGAGCACCTGGTGTCACCGTGTCACAACGCTGATTGGCCTGCGCTGGGAGCTGCGCGGCAAGGAGCATCTGGAGAAGGATCAGGCCTGCATCATTGTGGCCAATCATCAGAGCTCCCTGGATGTGCTGGGTAATTTAAATCAGGGCGAGATACTCCCAAATCAAACAAATGCCACTTAACACTCATCAAATCCCTCAATCCCTTGCCAGGCATGTTCAACATTTGGCACGTGATGAACAAGTGCACGGTGGTGGCCAAGCGGGAGCTGTTCTATGCCTGGCCCTTTGGCCTGGCCGCTTGGCTGGCTGGCTTGATATTCATTGATCGCGTGCGTGGCGAGAAGGCGCGGGACACGCTGAACGCAGTGAATCGTCGCATCAAGCAGCAGCGCATCAAGCTGTGGGTATTTCCGGAGGGCACACGCCGTAATACGGGCGAGCTGCATCCGTTTAAAAAGGGCGCCTTTCACATGGCCATCGATCAGCAGATACCCATACTGCCGGTGGTCTTTAGCTCTTATTGTACATTCCTCAACGACAAGAAGAAGATACTGAACGCCGGACGCATTGTGATTACCACGCTGCCGCCGGTCAGCACCGAGGGACTCACCAAGGATGACATCGATACGCTAATGGAGCGCGTGCGCGCCCAAATGAGCGAGACCTTGAAGACAACCTCCGCCGAGATGCTGCAGCGCTACAAGCCGCACAAGACCATGTCGCCGGCGGTCGTTAACAGCGCCGAAGCAGTTGCTGCCGCCGTGGCAAACAGCTCTGGCTATGCGCAGCTGCATGTGGGCGCGGCCGCCTCCTACGAGACATACAAAAGCAGCGCCAGCAAGGCGACCATGCTGAAGACGCTGTAGGCGCTCGATCTATAGATCTATGCGTCTATGGGTCTGGGGTTCTATGGGTCTATGGGTCTATAGTTACCTTTAGCAATCTTAAACCTGTGACATTCACGTCGAGTGCGTCAGTTGAGACTTTTTTTATTTCCTTAGACAACACACACATACCAAAAAAAAAGAAAGTAGAAAAAAACTTTAAAGCACACTATGCAACACGTTAATCTTAATTGTTTGTCATTTGAATTTGTCCTAACAAATCAAAAAATCGCTATATGCGTTATTTAAATTATCTAAGCATTAATCAAGCTTTGATCTCTTGTATTTCAAACAATTTTGTAAGCTTTTAATTTGCTTAAAATCTATTTTTTTACACGAACTTTCAATGCAATGTCTTAAAGTATTTTTGTATGTTCTTAAGAAAGCATTTATATTTTATTTATCTTGTTTTCACATTTTTTTCTCGTTTGTTTTGTAAGTTCTTCCTTAATTTGTTGCATAGTGTTATATATACAATAATATATACAGCACATACAAGCTATAACTCAAGTTACATATAATCAATGTATTAGTGAAATATTTCTATCGAATTTTTCCAACACAAATGCAAAAAAAACGTATTTTTTTTACTTAGACATACCAAAAACATACCAAAAAAGAAGAAAATTATTGTAACCAAAGTTATGTGAACATACTCTAACTAGGGGTTAGGGGGTCCAACACGCTGCGTGGGTCCATAAGAAAAAAGAAGAGATTTAATTAATTGCATTTTTCACGAAATTTTCCAAACAAAAAACGCTCTCCAAATTGCGCTTAAAATCATTTGTATATAGCCAAAAAAGAATATGGCAAATCGGCCCATTGGAGAGCCCATCAAAAGCGTTGGTTGGCCAAGCTTATACTTTTACTTTGTATTATTATTATAATTAAATCATTTGTTTTGTTCAGTCGCTGCAACGTTTCATAGCTTTTAAAAACGAAGAAGAGATTTAAGATATTTAAAAGATTTCAACCTTACACCTATTTATGTACTGTAATCCAGCATATTCTGTATTGTATACCTAACTAATAATATGTTAACTCAATATTGTAAATACGATCAGAGCGAGAGGAAAATAATGAGAAAGAAAAACAAAGCATTAAAAGAGCTACTGTTTAGTTTAAAGACAAATCATAAAAAAAATTTAAATACTAAAATTAAAAATATTTTTTTTGCTAATACGATTTGGATTTTTTTCTAAAGGTGGGATGGCGAGCGAATGGAATTGATAAAAAAGGGTGAGGCTGGGTCGAGAGTGAGAAAGACGAAGTACAGAAAGAGAAAAAATACAAAAAGAAGAGGTAAGATATGGGATAGAAAGAGAGAGAGACAGCGAGAGCAGTATGGTAGAGAGCGAGAAAAGAGACGTGATAGAGAGAATATAAATAAGTATTGCAAGCAAACAAAATATGCACAATTTGCATAGATAAACTTGAATTTAGAGAATTTTCAATTGAAGTTTGGGAAAAGCCGTACACGTTGACGATAATGCAAAGAGAAAACAAAAAACAATCGGTGACAGCTCAACGAATACAAATTGCTTATTGGATTTTGTTGCATGTTCTCTTAACTTTATTAACACTGAATAAAACTGCCATTCATTTCTTTTTAGGGTTTGCGCGCATTTCGGCCAGAAGGCGGTGTACGAGATTAGACGACTCACGTAAAGACTCGGCCTCTGATTCGACGGTCATCTGAGATGGGCCTCCAATGGGATTATGCGAATCAGTGATTGCATTTGCATCGTCCATGCGTTCCGACAGATCATCTTCATTGCCAAAGTAGGAATTGTGGCAATTGCCGCAAATCATAAGATTTGGATCAGTAATGGGCATACCCCCGCGGGCTAGCGACGAGAGTAGACGAGGACCAGACCGACTTTGTTGAGTCGAGCTACGTTTTGGGTGGCGTATCTGTATATTAAGGAGACATTTAATTAATTTGAATCGATTCAAAGTTGAAAACACCGACATTTAACGGAAGGCGTCTCCACGAGGGATTAGAGCGGCATATAGCATAGCTTGAGGGTGCACGAAAAAGCAAAATGTTCTGTTCGGTCAGATATTTTAGACACGTGGCGATACATTCATCCACATTTGGAACCGGCTGGTTGCGGCGCATCCGATACTTCACCTGGGCATTGATCTTGCTCGAACGTACGAAGTCTGTGCTGTCACCTTGTAAGTCTAAAATGGTTCTAAACACATGCCGATTCACAATTTTAAACTTCTTCGGGAAATCCGACATGTTTATATGCAAGATAAAACAGATATGAATAATTATATTTATATAGGTAAAAAAATATATGATTTAGAACTTCTACGCGTAATAGAGAATGTTAGAAAATATATTTTTACTGCGTTTACGATGTGTTCTGTTTGAAACGATTGTGCTGAGTGGTGTTGTTTCATTTGAGAAAAAGGCTGGTAGCCGAAACAGACTACTTGGTTAACGTTTTTAAAATTTTTTTTGGTAGACTTATTGAAAATAGGTATAAAATGAGTATAATGGATTTATGCAAATGTATGTAACAGGCAGTTGGAAGTTGGACTTTATAAGTTTGTGTATACCATACAACGATCAAGTTACTTTAAAATTGTCGATATCTCTGCTCCTTTTCTTATTATCGATATTTATCGGTTTTTGACGCGGTTTCTTAAAAATTAAAATGCTCGACTAGAGCCCCTCACTTGCTTGTAATGCAGTACGCTTAATAAAGTTGAGTATTATGTCCCTGTCTAGAGGCCAGAGTCAAGTGGATGTTCGCATCGACCTCAGAGATAATCATCATTCGATTTATCTGTCTCTGAAAAGTAGGCAATGGGTTTCCCTTCAATGATGCACTAAACGTTGCAAGCAGTGCACTGCTTGAGTTTATGTTCAGTCCGAAAGTATGCAATGCTTTTCAACTTGGTTCAGTGTTGGCGCAATGTAAAAATCACATTTACAGTATTTTCCATTGTTACAAACAAAAACAAGTGAGAAGGCTCCAGTCGGGAGTGCCCGACTGTGGGATACCCTGAACCCTGTGTTTTCATGCATTTCAGTCGCCTTGCATTCATACACACATACAAAGAATCACAAATACACACTCACACACACATGTAAACGCAGGCTGCCCCCACTATAGAACCTAATGAAATTTTAAATCTATGTACAAACTAAAGCCCAAGTATGTAGTATTTCAATTGACCGTCGAATCAGAGGCCGAGTCTTTGCGAGAGTCATCTTATCTCGTACACCGCCTTCTGACCGAAATGTGCGCAAACCCTGAAAATAAATGAATGGCAGTTTTATTCAATATTAATAAAGTTTAACGAACATGCAACTAAATCCAACCATTAGTGTGTATTTTATTTTCTAGTTGAAGCCTCTTTAATTCTCTACAGCTTTTTCAACGCGTATGGCTTTTGAAGGACGGACGGACGGGCAGATTGACATGGCTAGATCGACTCGGCCAGTGATTATGATCAAGAATATATATACTTTATGGGGTCGGAGATGCCTCCTTCTGCCAGTTACATACTTTTGGACAAAAACATTATACCCTGCTTTAGCCATTTTCAATGGGCTCAGAGTTTAATTGTATAATGAAAGTTGCAAAATATGTACAAAATTCTTTAAAAATATGGAAATTTCAATAAAAAAGTTTATAGTGAAACCAATAAATCGACAAAATTATGTAAGTAAACTTAACTTAAAAATTATAAATTACACAAAATTGTGCTTGGAAAAGAGATAAAATTAAAGAAAACACAAACACAGAGAGAAGCGAAGAGAAATTGCATTTAATCATGTGCTGGTTACAAATCAGGTAATTAGTTCATAAATATGCAATGTACGTATTAAAATAAAACAAAAACCGTTAACTAAGAGAGAAGCGTAGAGAAGTTGTAGTTGATGGTGTGCTTACAAGCAGAATTAGGTAATTAATTCCTTTAATTAAACAAAGTTACTTGTTGGAAAAGTGATAAACTAAAAAAAGTAAGTGGAGAAGCGAAGCGAAGGTTTAGTTGTTTATGTCCCAACCAAGCAAGAGACTCATCTGCGGTCGCTCCGCTTTCCGTTCGAATAAGGCAACAAACAGCTGCGGGTGTCGCCGTCCATCGTCCGGAAACATGTTGCTCTTGTTCGAACGCTTAATGGGTCTCGACCGCTCCCACGACACGGTGGCCATCCTGCCAACGAATTCCAGTGCATATTGTAGAGTATTTGCGATGAAGGTGTATGTAATTTGTTTTGTATTCCCCAGTCGCCTCTAGTAAGTGCTGTTGCTTTTGGCAGGGCTTTACTTACCTGACTAAACGCACACTACGTCTGTGACATATTTAAAATTCCATTTGTGAATCCTTCAAGTTCTCTCTCTTTTACTTGATAGATATTAAAAAAACGCTGCGATCAGTGGGGTTTTTATGTTTTTTTTTTAAGAAACTAAGCATCTGTAAGTCAAGAAAAGGCAAAGAGAGGCAGCAGAAACTCCCAATTTTCCAAATAATATTTATATATATATATATATATATATATACATATATATACATATGTATGTGTATGTGTATACAGACACATATATAATTTTGTATACATTAACAGCATTTATAAAATTGATCAAAACTATTCGCGATTTTTCAATATAAATTGTTTTACACATGTCATCTATATAACGAATATTTAAAAAAAACAATTGCGTTTATTATAATAATGTAGTGTATTATGGTCTTCTGTTCGTAATCATATAACATATATATATATATATATATATATATATATATATTCTTTTTTTTATAGATAGAATAATATATTTAATAAATACGGTAACGTAAAAGTTTGGTATTATTTGGTTAAACTTAAAAACTCTTGAATCAGTAGCTGCAACTGCTACGCACTATAGTTTCTTTGAAAGCCCATTCATATGTCTTGTGTGTTTCTAATTTTTCATATAGAGCTGCTATTCTGCGCTGGGAGCTGCGCGGCAAGGAGCATCTGGAGAAGGATCAGGCCTGCATCATTGTGGCCAATCATCAGAGCTCCCTGGATGTGCTGGGTAATTTAAATCAGGGCGAGATACTCCCAAATCAAACAAATGCCACTTAACACTCATCAAATCCCTCAATCCCTTGCCAGGCATGTTCACGGTGGTGGCCAAGCGGGAGCTGTTCTATGCCTGGCCCTTTGGCCTGGCCGCTTGGCTGGCTGGCTTGATATTCATTGATCGCGTGCGTGGCGAGAAGGCGCGGGACACGCTGAACGCAGTGAATCGTCGCATCAAGCAGCAGCGCATCAAGCTGTGGGTATTTCCGGAGGGCACACGCCGTAATACGGGCGAGCTGCATCCGTTTAAAAAGGGCGCCTTTCACATGGCCATCGATCAGCAGATACCCATACTGCCGGTGGTCTTTAGCTCTTATTGTACATTCCTCAACGACAAGAAGAAGATACTGAACGCCGGACGCATTGTGATTACCACGCTGCCGCCGGTCAGCACCGAGGGACTCACCAAGGATGACATCGATACGCTAATGGAGCGCGTGCGCGCCCAAATGAGCGAGACCTTGAAGACAACCTCCGCCGAGATGCTGCAGCGCTACAAGCCGCACAAGACCATGTCGCCGGCGGTCGTTAACAGCGCCGAAGCAGTTGCTGCCGCCGTGGCAAACAGCTCTGGCTATGCGCAGCTGCATGTGGGCGCGGCCGCCTCCTACGAGACATACAAAAGCAGCGCCAGCAAGGCGACCATGCTGAAGACGCTGTAGGCGCTCGATCTATAGATCTATGCGTCTATGGGTCTGGGGTTCTATGGGTCTATGGGTCTATAGTTACCTTTAGCAATCTTAAACCTGTGACATTCACGTCGAGTGCGTCAGTTGAGACTTTTTTTATTTCCTTAGACAACACACACATACCAAAAAAAAAGAAAGTAGAAAAAAACTTTAAAGCACACTATGCAACACGTTAATCTTAATTGTTTGTCATTTGAATTTGTCCTAACAAATCAAAAAATCGCTATATGCGTTATTTAAATTATCTAAGCATTAATCAAGCTTTGATCTCTTGTATTTCAAACAATTTTGTAAGCTTTTAATTTGCTTAAAATCTATTTTTTTACACGAACTTTCAATGCAATGTCTTAAAGTATTTTTGTATGTTCTTAAGAAAGCATTTATATTTTATTTATCTTGTTTTCACATTTTTTTCTCGTTTGTTTTGTAAGTTCTTCCTTAATTTGTTGCATAGTGTTATATATACAATAATATATACAGCACATACAAGCTATAACTCAAGTTACATATAATCAATGTATTAGTGAAATATTTCTATCGAATTTTTCCAACACAAATGCAAAAAAACGTATTTTTTTTACTTAGACATACCAAAAACATACCAAAAAAGAAGAAAATTATTGTAACCAAAGTTATGTGAACATACTCTAACCAGGGGTTAGGGGGTCCAACACGCTGCGTGGGTCCATAAGAAAAAAGAAGAAATTTAATTAATTGCATTTTTCACGAAATTTTCCAAACAAAAAACGCTCTCCAAATTGCGCTTAAAATCATTTGTATATAGCCAAAAAAGAATATGGCAAATCGGCCCATTGGAGAGCCCATCAAAAGCGTTGGTTGGCCAAGCTTATACTTTTACTTTGTATTATTATTATAATTAAATCATTTGTTTTGTTCAGTCGCTGCAACGTTTCATAGCTTTTAAAAACGAAGAAGAGATTTAAGATATTTAAAAGATTTCAACCTTACACCTATTTATGTACTGTAATCCAGCATATTCTGTATTGTATACCTAACTAATAATATGTTAACTCAATATTGTAAATACGATCAGAGCGAGAGGAAAATAATGAGAAAGAAAAACAAAGCATTAAAAGAGCTACTGTTTAGTTTAAAGACAAATCATAAAAAAAATTTAAATACTAAAATTAAAAATATTTTTTTTGCTAATACGATTTGGATTTTTTTCTAAAGGTGGGATGGCGAGCGAATGGAATTGATAAAAAAGGGTGAGGCTGGGTCGAGAGTGAGAAAGACGAAGTACAGAAAGAGAAAAAATACAAAAAGAAGAGGTAAGATATGGGATAGAAAGAGAGAGAGACAGCGAGAGCAGTATGGTAGAGAGCGAGAAAAGAGACGTGATAGAGAGAATATAAATAAGTATTGCAAGCAAACAAAATATGCACAATTTGCATAGATAAACTTGAATTTAGAGAATTTTCAATTGAAGTTTGGGAAAAGCCGTACACGTTGACGATAATGCAAAGAGAAAACAAAAAACAATCGGTGACAGCTCAACGAATACAAATTGCTTATTGGATTTTGTTGCATGTTCTCTTAACTTTATTAACACTGAATAAAACTGCCATTCATTTCTTTTTAGGGTTTGCGCGCATTTCGGCCAGAAGGCGGTGTACGAGATTAGACGACTCACGTAAAGACTCGGCCTCTGATTCGACGGTCATCTGAGATGGGCCTCCAATGGGATTATGCGAATCAGTGATTGCATTTGCATCGTCCATGCGTTCCGACAGATCATCTTCATTGCCAAAGTAGGAATTGTGGCAATTGCCGCAAATCATAAGATTTGGATCAGTAATGGGCATACCCCCGCGGGCTAGCGACGAGAGTAGACGTGGACCAGACCGACTTTGTTGAGTCGAGCTACGTTTTGGGTGGCGTATCTGTATATTAAGGAGACATTTAATTAATTTGAATCGATTCAAATTTGAAAACACCGACATTTAACGGAAGGCGTCTCCACGAGGGATTAGAGCGGCATATAGCATAGCTTGAGGGTGCACGAAAAAGCAAAATGTTCTGTTCGGTCAGATATTTTAGACACGTGGCGATACATTCATCCACATTTGGAACCGGCTGGTTGCGGCGCATCCGATACTTCACCTGGGCATTGATCTTGCTCGAACGTACGAAGTCTGTGCTGTCACCTTGTAAGTCTAAAATTGTTCTAAACACATGCCGATTCACAATTTTAAACTTCTTCGGGAAATCCGACATGTTTATATGCAAGATAAAACAGATATGAATAATTATATTTATATAGGTAAAAAAATATATGATTTAGAACTTCTACGCGTAATAGAGAATGTTAGAAAATATATTTTTACTGCGTTTACGATGTGTTCTGTTTGAAACGATTGTGCTGAGTGGTGTTGTTTCATTCGAGAAAAAGGCTGGTAGCCGAAACAGACTACTTGGTTAACGTTTTTAAAATTTTTTTTGGTAGACTTATTGAAAATAGGTATAAAATGAGTATAATGGATTTGTGCAAATGTATGTAACAGGCAGTTGGAAGTTGGACTTTATAAGTTTGTGTATACCATACGACGGTCAAGTTACTTTAAAATTGTCTGCTCCTTTTCTTATTATCGATATTTATCGGTTTTTGACGCGGTTTCTTAAAAATTAAAATGCTCGACTAGAGCCCCTCACTTGCTTGTAATGCAGTACGCTTAATAAAGTTGAGTATTATGTCCCTGTCTAGAGGCCAGAGTCAAGTGGATGTTCGCATCGACCTCAGAGATAATCATCATTCGATTTATCTGTCTCTGAAAAGTAGGCAATGGGTTTCCCTTCAATGATGCACTAAACGTTGCAAGCAGTGCACTGCTTGAGTTTATGTTCAGTCCGAAAGTATGCAATGCTTTTCAACTTGGTTCAGTGTTGGCGCAATGTAAAAATCACATTTACAGTATTTTCCATTGTTACAAACAAAAACAAGTGAGAAGGCTCCAGTCGGGAGTGCCCGACTGTGGGATACCCTGAACCCTGTGTTTTCATGCATTTCAGTCGCCTTGCATTCATACACACATACAAAGAATCACAAATACACACTCACACACACATGTAAACGCAGGCTGCCCCCACTATAGAACCTAATGAAATTTTAAATCTATGTACAAACTAAAGCCCAAGTATGTAGTATTTCAATTGACCGTCGAATCAGAGGCCGAGTCTTTGCGAGAGTCATCTTATCTCGTACACCGCCTTCTGACCGAAATGTGCGCAAACCCTGAAAATAAATGAATGGCAGTTTTATTCAATATTAATAAAGTTTAACGAACATGCAACTAAATCCAACCATTAGTGTGTATTTTATTTTCTAGTTGAAGCCTCTTTAATTCTCTACAGCTTTTTCAACGCGTATGGCTTTTGAAGGACGGACGGACGGGCAGATTGACATGGCTAGATCGACTCGGCCAGTGATTATGATCAAGAATATATCAATGGGCTCAGACTTTAATTATATAATGAAAGTTGCAAAATATGTACAAAATTCTTTAAAAATATGGAAATTTCAATAAAAAAGTTTATAGTGAAACCAATAAATCAACAAAATTATGTAAGTAAACTTAACTTAAAAATTATAAATTACACAAAATTGTGCTTGGCAAAGAGATAAAATTAAAGAAAACACAAACACAGAGAGAAACGAAGAGAAATTGCATTTAATCATGTGCTGGTTACAAATCAGGAGAAGTTGTAGTTGATGATGTGCTTACTTGCAGAATTAGGTAATTAATTCCTTGAATTAAACAAAGTTACTTGTTAGAAAAGTGATAAGCTAAAAAAAGTAAGTGGGGAAGCGAAGCTAAGGTTTAGTTGTTTATGTCCCAACCAAGCAAGAGACTCATCTGCGGTCGCTCCGCTTTCCGTTCGAATGAGGCAACAAACAGCTGCGGGTGTCGCCGTCCATCGTCCGGAAATATGTTGCTCTTGTTCGAACGCTTAATGGGTCTCGACCGCTCCCACGACACGGTGGCCATCCTGCCAACGAATTCCAGTGCATATTGTAGAGTATTTGCGATGAAGGTGTATGTAATTTGTTTTGTATTCCCCAGTCGCCTCTAGTAAGTGCTGTTGCTTTTGGCAGGGCTTTACTTACCTGACTAAACGCACACTACGTCTGTGACATTTTTAAAATTCCATTTGTGAATCCTTCAAGTTCTCTCTCTTTTACTTGATAGATATTAAAAAAACGCTGCGATCAGTGGGGTTTTTATGTTTTTTTTTTAAGAAACTAAGCATCTGTAAGTCAAGAAAAGGCAAAGAGAGGCAGCAGAAATTCCCAATTTTCCAAATAATATATATATATATATATATTTTCCAAATAATATATATATATATATATATATATATATATACATATATATACATATGTATGTGTATGTGTATACAGACACATATATAATTTTGTATACATTAACAGCATTTATAAAATTGATCAAAACTATTCGCGATTTTTCAATATAAATTGTTTTACACATGTCATCTATATAACGAATATTTAAAAAAAACAATTGCGTTTATTATAATAATGTAGTGTATTATGGTCTTCTGTTCGTAATCATATAACATATATATATATATATATATATATATATATATATATATATATTCTTTTTTTATAGATAGAATAATATATTTAATAAATACGGTAACGTAAAAGTTTGGTATTATTTGGTTAAACTTAAAAACTCTTGAATCAGTAGCTGCAACTGCTACGCTATATAGTTTCTTTGTAGGCCCATTTATATGCCTTGTGTGTTTCTAATTTTCCATATACAGCTGCTATTCTAAAAAAAACCCAATTTTTTGTTTACTTTTCAATATAACAAAATTAAAGGGTATTTTTAAAATACGTAAAGGTTTTGATGCCTTCAGCAGTTTTTTGTACTTATTGTGATAACCAAAATCGATTATAAATATTAGTTTGAAATTCTAAATTTTGTAATTTTTTTTCGAAAATAAGTAATGGAGAACATAATTTTTTTTACCAAACAATTAAAAACACTTTTATTTTCAATAATGCATATATTTGAAATTCAGATACAATCTAGAGGACAAGTCATTCCCAAAATGCCATTAAACGTGAAAAATCGATTCTGTTTTGACAAAGTATTGGGAGTTTGATATATGGGAGCTATGGATCTGAGAAATATATCAACATTGGTGTAAATTTTGGCATGATTTTTGACTAAAAATTTGACCCCCACAGAATCTGTTCAAATGTTGGGTTTTGTGCTAATTGTGACAACCATAATCGATTAAAAATGCAGTTTTGCAATTCTAATTTTTGAACAAATTTTTAATCTTTTTTTGACCATAAAATTTAAAAACATTCTTTTAAATAACAGGAGTTAAGTTACACGTATAAACCTTTGAAAATGCGAATTAAAATTTTTTAAAATTCTTACATCTGAACTGACAAATTACCCTAGATAAAAACAAGCGCTTCTGACTTTTTCAACCCATTTTTATATGATTGAAATTAAACTAATCTATCTCACAATCGTTGCAGCTGGGCGAGCACCTGGTGTCACCGTGTCACAACGCTGATTGGCCTGCGCTGGGAGCTGCGCGGCAAGGAGCATCTGGAGAAGGATCAGGCCTGCATCATTGTGGCCAATCATCAGAGCTCCCTGGATGTGCTGGGTAATTTAAATCAGGGCGAGATACTCCCAAATCAAACAAATGCCACTTAACACTCATCAAATCCCTCAATCCCTTGCCAGGCATGTTCAACATTTGGCACGTGATGAACAAGTGCACGGTGGTGGCCAAGCGGGAGCTGTTCTATGCCTGGCCCTTTGGCCTGGCCGCTTGGCTGGCTGGCTTGATATTCATTGATCGCGTGCGTGGCGAGAAGGCGCGGGACACGCTGAACGCAGTGAATCGTCGCATCAAGCAGCAGCGCATCAAGCTGTGGGTATTTCCGGAGGGCACACGCCGTAATACGGGCGAGCTGCATCCGTTTAAAAAGGGCGCCTTTCACATGGCCATCGATCAGCAGATACCCATACTGCCGGTGGTCTTTAGCTCTTATTGTACATTCCTCAACGACAAGAAGAAGATACTGAACGCCGGACGCATTGTGATTACCACGCTGCCGCCGGTCAGCACCGAGGGACTCACCAAGGATGACATCGATACGCTAATGGAGCGCGTGCGCGCCCAAATGAGCGAGACCTTGAAGACAACCTCCGCCGAGATGCTGCAGCGCTACAAGCCGCACAAGACCATGTCGCCGGCGGTCGTTAACAGCGCCGAAGCAGTTGCTGCCGCCGTGGCAAACAGCTCTGGCTATGCGCAGCTGCATGTGGGCGCGGCCGCCTCCTACGAGACATACAAAAGCAGCGCCAGCAAGGCGACCATGCTGAAGACGCTGTAGGCGCTCGATCTATAGATCTATGCGTCTATGGGTCTGGGGTTCTATGGGTCTATGGGTCTATAGTTACCTTTAGCAATCTTAAACCTGTGACATTCACGTCGAGTGCGTCAGTTGAGACTTTTTTTATTTCCTTAGACAACACACACATACCAAAAAAAAAGAAAGTAGAAAAAAACTTTAAAGCACACTATGCAACACGTTAATCTTAATTGTTTGTCATTTGAATTTGTCCTAACAAATCAAAAAATCGCTATATGCGTTATTTAAATTATCTAAGCATTAATCAAGCTTTGATCTCTTGTATTTCAAACAATTTTGTAAGCTTTTAATTTGCTTAAAATCTATTTTTTTACACGAACTTTCAATGCAATGTCTTAAAGTATTTTTGTATGTTCTTAAGAAAGCATTTATATTTTATTTATCTTGTTTTCACATTTTTTTCTCGTTTGTTTTGTAAGTTCTTCCTTAATTTGTTGCATAGTGTTATATATACAATAATATATACAGCACATACAAGCTATAACTCAAGTTACATATAATCAATGTATTAGTGAAATATTTCTATCGAATTTTTCCAACACAAATGCAAAAAAACGTATTTTTTTTACTTAGACATACCAAAAACATACCAAAAAAGAAGAAAATTATTGTAACCAAAGTTATGTGAACATACTCTAACCAGGGGTTAGGGGGTCCAACACGCTGCGTGGGTCCATAAGAAAAAAGAAGAAATTTAATTAATTGCATTTTTCACGAAATTTTCCAAACAAAAAACGCTCTCCAAATTGCGCTTAAAATCATTTGTATATAGCCAAAAAAGAATATGGCAAATCGGCCCATTGGAGAGCCCATCAAAAGCGTTGGTTGGCCAAGCTTATACTTTTACTTTGTATTATTATT